>OX383960.1:17602202-18852202 GCA_947532105.1 Athrips mouffetella | reverse complement strand
GTACGGAACCCTCGGTGCGCGGGTCCGACTCGCACTTGGCCGGTTTTTTTTTTTCAAGCTGATTCTAGATGTCGCTGGTTTAAATGGTCCACTCTATGTAAGTCTAGAAGGTACTAATGCATTTAATTTTTCTGCATATTCTACGGCCTCTTGGATCACACAAAAGTCCATCACCCGAATTTATCGAAAGTCCCACTACTCCCTGGGACGAGCCACTGCTGTCCAAAGAATATGCCATTAGGCCTCCAAGGTTTGAACTGTAGTGACCTAGATTGTTTTGTTTTGTTGTGTTTTGTCTTGGTGTGTATTAACGTAGATGTTGTTATAATAGTTTGACATGGTTTTTAGAATAATCGTTTAGATCGTGTTACCCACAGACCTAACAAAAGCGCGCTAATACATACTATATCTATGGTGTTACCATGGTTTTGTAGTATTCTTGTTATTTCGCCATTGTGTTACATTTTGGTTCTTTGAACATCGTGCTGTCAATTTTTCGAAATTTTATGATGAAGAGCTATTTTATTTAGAACTTTAGAACTCATAAAGAAATCAGAATAAAAATGGTCCTTTTTGCATCTCTGTGGAACATTTTCTATAATTATTAGTATATAACAATTATTTAAAGTATGTAATAACAATTATTTAAAATATTTAAAGTGATTTTTTTCTATTTCCTCTTCCAGATACAAGCAAAGCCACGACCAGGAATCTCAAGATCGGCACTTGCAGCCGAATCAGAACTGGCAGAACCTTCCCTGCAGCCGCCAGTGCGGGGGACTAGTCAGGTACGAGCGACCGACAGATATGACCTGTTACTGGCCTTAATGTTAATTCACTCCTCTTTGTCTGTACCGCATGTCTTACCGGTTGGGTTGCAGGAGAGATTGGTATGTATTTTTTCATTTATATAAATTTAATACGTTCTGTTTTTGCAGAAAATAATGTACTTAGTTTTCTTTCTACTAAGTACATATAAAGATCGTAAATATGGAAGCATTTAGGAATTCAGAAATATGTACACATTGTTAGGTTGAAAAGCATGACGTATGCAATAAGTACAATAACATATATTCAACAACCGTAACATAAATTAGGATACATCCATACAAACTGAAATCGATCACTGCTGCATACGATGCCATAATTTTGTACGGAATGGTAATATTTTTTATCATTAATTTCCCAACACATGTTTCTCGGAGAAAGTTAAGTTTTGTCTACTGAGCAAGCCTTTTCTGTTTACGATACACTGTTTCTCACACTCTCTAAATCGATATTAGTAGGTATTTGTTACAATTCTTGGGTGACCTAGTATTTTATTAGAAAATGTAAATACTGAGAGCCTGATGAGAGTTACTAAATATTATTGAATACAGCTTTTAAAACATTATTTATCTCTATTCCAGTAACAAAATCAACGAGTTGGTTCGCCACGCGCAGAAAGCTGAGACGCCTCCTCGACCAGTCTACAACCCAGCATTTGATCCAGCGTCAGACCTTCGGAAGTTCCTCCGCAACTCACCAGAGGTCCTCGCCACGCCCGTTTTTAGCTCTGACGATGACCTCACCGAAGGCCCCTTCAGGTTCAAGCAGTTACTAAGACCTACCCTTGGGCCTACTGAAAGTCTGCGTAAGAGAAAAGTTAGGAATACCTCAGGTCAGAGTCCGTGGATGTCAGATAGTTCCCAGGACAGTCTTAGCTCGAAGCAGCCTTTCTATAACAAGAGACGACCGCAAATCAGTCAAGGAGTGTATTATAATTAGACAATTGAAGCTTTAAGACTGATACAAAGCAACATAACCGTCCTCGCAAATAAAGTAACCCAAAACAAAAATACCATGCCTTGAAGTATATTATGCCTTGGGAAGTTTTTTAAATTATTTTAATTAAATTTTTTACGGGATCTTATTTGGCTGAAACAGTACGACAAAATATAGTGCGGCTAATACGTTGGAAACTTAATTTAACCTCTATAGTGAAATGTAAGTATTTTTTGTGGTCTTAAGAACCAAATGGTTTTTAAAATTAATAAATCACAAAAAAAATATGCAAAGGTCAACTCGGTCAACTAGACGATCAATGAAATCAATAGGTAATACGAAAAATCTCGTAAGAAGAAATTTATAAAAATAATATTGTGTACAGGGAGCACTACTTACTCGTATATGTGCTGTTTTAAAGTAACAAATGAACCAGCTTAAATATGTTTTGCCAAAACAGCCATTTCTTAATTATCTATACTATCAATATAAGAGTACCATACTTTAATCGCTATACTAGGAAATAAAATACTTATTTACCACCTGTTTTCATATTTTTAAGCAATATTCTTATATACCAAAGTTTTATTATTAAGTACATATCTTTAGATTCCACGTTCATGTACTAAACAAACATACTCTTTTGTCACTCCTTGAAATTATTATTTCTCAAACAGTATTATTTTTACTTGTTATAATACTCGATTCTACTTATGATTATTGTTTTTTTATACAATTAAGTAGATCTCA
Organism: Athrips mouffetella; assembly: GCA_947532105.1. Taxonomy (NCBI): domain Eukaryota; kingdom Metazoa; phylum Arthropoda; class Insecta; order Lepidoptera; family Gelechiidae; genus Athrips; species Athrips mouffetella. The sequence continues at coordinate 18,849,688 of OX383960.1, read as the reverse complement.
CCGGTTTCTTTAAAATATAATATCATTGCCATTTATTAAATTCAGGATTTTAAGAAATTATTTGTCCATGTTAAGTTATTAATCAAATCATTGACAACCTTTGTGATAATGTGCCAATGATTATTGTTAAGTTTAACCAATTATTAGTTAATCTTGTGGGAGTTTATTTAAAATAAAATGTGTGCATTCCAAAGACATTTGCTTTTATTTATGATCGACTACCTATGATCGGCTTCAACGAGAGACGAATTTCGTTGATGTCTTTTATATGAAGCTAGTGTGTATGTAAGTACCTACCCATTACGAAACAATTCTTACATATTTTGATATTCAATATATCAGGAGAATATATATTCTTGAGGTTCGAAATTGACGGATATGTGGAAACCCCGACTGAAATCCCAAGAATATTTCTGTACATTTCGTACTTCGAGACAAAAAGAAACCAAAGTATTTCTAAAAGTCATGAGTTACAAAACTCATGTTTACATGTTGCGGGGAACGTGGTGGGGTAAGCGGGGGCACACGCCACGTGACGGCGTCGCGGTGGCCAATGGCGGCACTCGGCGGGTGGCGGTGACGTGCGCGCGCACCCGCGCAGTCGCGACCGCGGCAGCCATGGCCGCCGCTGGCCTGCCACATTTTGATCTCTCTCAAATAAAAACGCACTCCATCGAGAGAACTCTACTCCCCCTCATTAAACAGGTATGAAAATATGCATGCGATCCCACGCCACCTCGCTAACGCTGTTCCCGTCCCGCTCCGCAGAGCTACGTTGCCGACTTCTCTATTGAAACGTAACTACGTATGCACCGGTTTCGATGACGTCGATCCACTGAAACTGACGATAAACTCACGCTTTATAGGTTATCTAAAACGGTCATTTATTTTTGGAAGCGTTCCCTATTGCAATTTCCTATATTGCGTCTTCAAACACGCTTGCGACGTGAAATGACGTTTCATTTTAGAATTTCCCGCCCACGTCGACAATCTGTTGCATGAGCTCACGCCGTCGCAGTAGTGATGTAGGTTGATGGCGGTCGTTTTGAATAAAATTTGTGTGGACAATGGAAGTAGTTGTTTACTTGGTTATATTATTATGTTAGATTATTGAATGAATAACCGCGCATGTTACGTTCTTTGTAAGATTATGCCATCATAATTCAGCGTGCAAGCTAGGGAGGTTATACGTAAGTGTTGGTAGCATGTCTCCACGTGGAGTGGTCGGGGGTGTCAGGGTTTGGGCGGCGGGCAGCGGGCGGCGGACGGCGGCGGCGGATCGATGCTGGCAGCCCGGCAGTGCCGCGGCGGACGCGGGTAGAGCGGCGCGGCGCCGCAGCGAAACCCAGCGCCACGGAGCACGTGCGCGCGCCCGCGGACTGCGCGCCGCCGAGCGCGCGCCCACCACTCGCGCGCCGAGCGCTCTCGCCGACGAGATGGACGCGCTCTCCGACGACGAGGATTACGCGCATCGGGACGCTCAGGTATTTGTTGTCGTAACCAATTCAGTCAGCTGTACGGGATTTTTAGAGCTGTCAGCTGGCGCTAAGCGCGACCATCCCGCCGTGGGCTAGCGGGTTTAGACACGCAACAAGTAGAGAGGGGGGTGAAGAAGCTCGCGTGCAAGAACGACCTTGATTGAGCTCGCGGCGCGCGGTCTGTCCCGGCCACAGCTCCTAGCCTCCGCCGCCGACGACGACATCGCGGGGTTGCCAGCCTCTTTAAATGACAAACTCTCTTTGATATCTTAATTGCCCCCATAAAATATCTAAAATAATTATTATTTAAATTTACTTTCAAATAGGTAACTTTACTTTTTGAATGTATGTATACCCCAAACTATATCTAACCCAAAAGGTTTTGTTGTTATGAAAATATACAGAGGGAGGTCTTTGTTCTTTATAGCAGTCGTCGCTTAGGTACCTATAGGCAAGCAGTAGGACAACGTAAATAAATACATTAAATTTTTGTACCTTGCTTATAACCTGTTTAGGACTGTAGATACCAACTAGGTTTTTTGTCTTTACCCAAATCCTAAACCTCGTCTTTACATGACTACAGTTAGTGCACCTCATATCAATGTTCCGTCACCCTTTCAAAACAGTAATTACTTGACTATTATCGTGGATATATAAACTCTGAAAGGAAACTTTGCGCCGGAAATGAAAGTGGATTTCAAAATTATACTAGATATCCATTGTTGTCCATTGTAATCTACGATACAGATTGTCTGAAGTCACGCAGAGTATACCTCCTATCAGCCCGCCCTATAAAATTACAGTCCCATTAATCAACCACCATAAGGTTTATGGGAAACGATTTACTCATGTGAATGCTGAAACCGATTTGGCCTAATGATTTTTGGTATCATCACGTACTATATTATTGAAATAAGAATGATGGCAAATAGATTCGATCTTTCAATCAACCTTAGTGATTTAGATCAATCAAAGTGTAAAGTGCCTATTCTAAATAAAACCACATATTACCTGAAAAACCTATTAATCCTGTGCTAAGTTGGAACGAATTTACATGAACGATTTAATCTATTAATATCATCATTAATCTTAAACGAGGGTTTATTCATTCAGGGTTGCCTAATCGACGGATGGATTGAGCTTAATAATAATCTTTCAAAGGAGAGTATACATACATTCTCTAAAACTTAATGGAATAGGTACCTACTAGGATATCTTCTATTTGAGAAGTCTTTGAGTAAAGGTGTTATCCCTACAATATGAAAACCAGTCCACAAAAAAGGTGCTAAGACAGATATAACAAATTACCGGCCGATATCCAAACTATGCATTGCCTCCAAGGTTTTGGAGAATTTGGTGTACAGTCAAGTCTACCCAGCGCTCAAACATTAAATGAATGAGTCACAGCGTAACTAATCTTCTTCTACTAAATGATGTTTTGACTGAAGCCATGGACGGTGGACTCATATTATTATTGTCACTTTGACCTAAAGCCTTTGATCGCTTTTTTTGGGTAGGTGGCACAAAATGAAGACTATTATCTGAACATCACAAAGAATATTTATTAAATACAAATAAAATTACGATAAGTATTTTAGAAGTTACGAGGGAACAGATGAACATACATACATCATACATACCAGTCAAAATCATAACCCTACTTTCTGCCGTAGTCGGGTAAAAACTTAGAAAAATGTACCTCCTTAAAAAAGCTTCATCAGCTGATGATGCGGTTTCAACCTATTATAGGTAAAATCGGTCTACTCAAAAACTATTTTGATTAGCCCTAATCCTGGGCCTTTCGGTGATCCATTGGTTGTGACAATGTGGTTTCAAAACTTGTGCTTAATGTTCTGTAACTGATTTAGTAATATTGTTTGCAGATCAGTAGTTTGGTGGCGACAAGAGGCGAAGCATCGGCTAGTGGTGCAGCGGTTCAAAGAGTGGGTGCAGCCGTGTGTTGTGCCGTCGAGCGGTTCGTGGCCGTCGGAGAAACTATCGCCGATGACAACCCTGACGTGCGACACAGCATGGTGCTGGCATGCAAGGAGGCGCGTGCTGCAGGTATGTTTGACGTCATTTCTGAAAGTCTCCTCAGTTTGCAAATCCAATCAGGAAAAGCTTGTAGTCTGGTGGTCGACATAAAGATATCAATCAAATACTAATTCGAAACAACTTCGTTACAACAAAAGCAGCATATTGATCGGATGCGTTGGATGATGAAATCACTCATTTCGATTTGACAAAATTCTACGTAGTATTGTATCGATGTCTTTTTTATTTCGGAAGTTTAGATTAGACCTCCACTTTGCTTTAACCATTGTGAAGAGTATTCAAATGCGTAGAATATTTAAACAGCTTTTCAATAAATTCGTGTAAAACCTTTTGGTCTTTTTCTGCGGGCTTACTGCAGCAACTGTTATTCTAGACAATTTAAAATTCGAAAAAAAATTTAAAATCCATACAAAATATTCAAAATAGTCTTATAGTAAGGGTGATGAAGGACAAATTTCTATATGATTTGCTCATGTCTGCCTCTTTGACTGATGATATGGGGCATCCTCTAGAGGATACAAAAAATATTGGCGGACATCCACACCCCTGCGTTTTTGAGTACTTAAGTTTTAACTATTTTGAAATTTGACAATGAAACGTACACCTGGCAGACTATGACTATCTGATTAAATACTATGTATAAAACCCCAGAAAAATGGTCTGCCATCATAATAACCCTGCGTCGTAAAGTTACAGCGCTTCAAAATGCAAACATTCACTACTTCGTCCCGTGATAATGCAGAGCCCTGCATGTCTGCCTCTTCGATTTTCTACATCTTCAGAAGTATTTTAAACAGGAGCCACAAAGGCAGAAAAAAAAACATTATTTAGTATCTTATTTTATTTTTTTTTGCTTTAACTCAAAAACGCAGCGCCGCACAGAAAAACTTGTGAGGACCAAATCGATTTGTATTGAACTGATCTATCATCCCTATTAATATGAATCATGATCAAATCATATACCCAAATTGCAGCCAGCACCCTAACTATTAGTTGTTTAGTCAAACTTGTAATCAAAATTGATTATTTGCAAATTGGCAATTTTCTTTAAAGTCATAGAACAAAGATTTCATTTAGCCCCGAGAATAAGCTCTTAAAAGGTTTTACTTAGTTTATTAAAGCTCTATAGAGTGCTTTCTTATCAATGATTGCATTCCTTTCAGTACCTTTGTTACTCGGGCCAAAAACTGAACAACTTTTCCTAGGTCGAAATACGAAAAAACTAACATTTGGAATCCCATAGAAACAACATCAGCACTGTAGCGCATTTTGTATGGAAGGTCAAATTTTATTTCTGGAAAGTTGTTCACTTTTATGGCCCAAGTAACATACTCAAAGGAACGCTGTTGAAATATCCTATGTAAGGATTTGGAATCGATTGATAGTCTTCTAAATTACTAACATTAGTCGGCTGATCGAAAACCTGCATTTATTGTGCACATAATCTAAAATCGTTGTTGTATGCTTCTAATCTCAAAGAAAAATCTCTTTCTCGGTCGGTACAAAGAAACACACTCCTTTGTTCTTGCTTTTGTCACGAGACGAGGTCTTTTATTTCTTTAGATACTTTACTGGATCATTTTGTCGAGCTACCAATTTTTTAAATGCACATTTTTTTTAAGTACGACAATTTACTGTTACCTAGTCTCTAGTGTGTTCCGCTGCTGGGCAAAAGCTTCAGCTTTTACGCCAGTTAATACGATTTCGAGTTGCTGACTGTCAGATTGCCATAAAAGCATCTAAATGTAGCGCCACACCGGCGATTTTTTCTGTATGTACTACACTGCACTACTCATTTCATTATTACGAATTCCTCTCCCAAAGGTTGTCTGGAAGAGATCGCTTCCAGCGATAAGGCCGCCTTTGCCCACATTTAGTTAAGTTTATGTAATTGTGTGCAATAAAGTGTTTATCTATCTATGTCGATGCACTAAGTCGTTGTGCCATCTTCTTTTAGGACGGTGACGTCTTCTGTAATCCAGTTCGTTAAGCCCACCTAACAGGATGTATGCGGGAGACATGTCCTGCCTAGCTCTGTAATATATATTTTTTAAACTTAACTACTTTCTTAAGTTAAGTTTTTTGACAAAAGCTCATGAAAATAGAATAACCTTATTGAAACTTTTAATTAAAACGTTCGCTCATTTGCCGCGCCTTTATTCAAGTTTGAACAACTTTTGAACGGAATGGTCCATAAATTTGCATGGGAATCGGCCAACTTTCGGGATAGTTTGTGTTCGTCGCACCGTTTCACCGAAATAGTTGATTAGGTGTTTAAAAGCTACTCATTTCGCCACTGCAAAGAGACGGTACAATTTTATCATTCAAAGTATGCAAACTTTTCAACAAACAAAGACAGAAAAACTAGTTAAGGTATTTATGTAATTAAACACCATTTTCACAAAATTGATTTTGAAAATAGTGTTTAATTACATAAATACATTGGAGTTCCATCAAGTAATAACAACACAAAGTATATCAAACTAGTTAAGTGTTAGTTAGTTTGTCTATAAAAAACCGGCCAAGTGCGAGTCGGACTCGCGCACCGAGGTTTCTGTACCACCACACAATATTTATTGTATTAGTTGAAATTTCAGTAACTTACTGTGTTAGATTTTTTGAGTTTTTAGTATTTGCTGTTATTTTATAGCTTATGCACTATAAATATACAAATTTTCACACTTGTTAATGTACCCGTTTTTATAATAGAGCTGAAACAAATAATCGAACAAAATCGCTTAAAAACACGTTTGTAGTAGGGAAGCCTACATACATTGTTTTTTTTTTATAAAATAAATAAAATATCGGAACCTTCGGCGCGCGAGTCCGCCTCACACTTGACTGATTTTTTTTATTATTTGTTGTTACAATTCGTGAAAATTTTAACCTATTACGGTTCATTGCGACCTATTACGATTCGACGACAGACAGACATCGGAGGCATATTAATAGGGTCCCGTTTTTCACCCTTTGGGTACGGAACTCTAAAAAGGTGTCCTAAGTTGAGATGATTTCCCGCGGGAAAATATAGTTCATTACTACCCTAAAGGTCCGGTCTAAATATTGGTGAAAGAGTTTTTAAATCGATTGTATTAGTAGTTTCAGAGATTACCTCTTAGCTTCAAATTTGCCTCTTACAACATTACATTACCTCTAACATCGGAGTCAACTTTAACGCAGTAGATAACTAAACTACTAAAGGCTTCATAGCCGAGTCGTGTTTTGGTCTTTCTTTACGATCAGTACGATCACGATAGTTATGTAGTATTAGCTGTGTTCAGAACCAATAAGTATAGTAATCGCTAAAGATGAAACAACTCAAGTGTTTTACGTGCTTTGTTCGACACCTTAAGCCGTTGGTCTCTGTTCATGTCAATGTCACAGATAGTTGCCGTTAGATTTCAGATTTATTACATTAATTTATTCAATGTAGATTCTTTACAGAATTCTTATTGAATGTCGAAACATGCAGAATATAATGAAAAGTGAGCAATTCTACTACCGTTTTGTATTGTGCTAGGCCAAGCAAGCCAAGTAAGAGGCCATTGGGCGGATTAAATTTTAAAAAAGCCTCTAGGATTGGGTCATCGCTCTTTTTAAACCCGTGCACAAGTAAAAACTGTAGAGTTAGTTAATTTTGGATCCCTGATTAAATCGTATGTTGCTCAGAACTTGACAATTAACAACTTTCCCGCATAGGGAAATGGGTCGAAAAATGAGAAAAAGAATTGTCGTCCATTTCCGGCGCTAGGTTTTATGAGAAAGCGAAAAAAGAACGTCGTTCTCAGGAAACGTTGTTCTGATTTGCGTCCTGAATAACATAAGTACTAAAATTTTGCTAGTAATCCAAAATTAATTCAGTATATATAACCCGGGGTATCAAAAGAACATTATACACAACTTTCAGGCTATGTTCAGTAAAAAATATTTCGTTCTAAATTTAGAACAAATTGTTTCGGTAGCTAAAGCCGTTGAAAATAGAAATTTATGTGATAAAATATCTGAGGAATTTTCAATGAACTGGCGACGTGACCTATAAACCGTTGATACTCGATGCAGCGGCGGGGGTGGACAGGTGCGCTTAGTGAAGGCCACACACACTTTTATATCTACTGCGTCATTCATGATATAATCTTACGATTAATTCTTATGAACTCGTTTGAAGATTTTAATTCGTAAATAGATCATTTCTGTACCTAATGGACGAAAATGCTGGCATTTCCTAAAAAAGAAGATGAGGAACCTTAATTTCCATACCAGCACTTTGTTGGTTCTTCAATATACATTTAAATAACCACAAGACCAACCAACAACCAGCCGTCTGCTAGTATGGAAATTAAGGTTCCATATCATCTTTTTCAGGAACTGTGAGCTTTATATCTGCTTCTAGGCCAGCAGCTTATTTTGGTTCTATAATTAAAATTTTTCAGATAATTTCTACGTCGAGCTATATTGGTTTTAGGTACAGTACGCGACAGGTCGGGAGTGCGGGCAAAACGTATAGTACGCCATACATTTCGCCCGCACTCCGAGCTGTCACGTACTTTGTTATACCTGTAACTTATTTTCCCGTACGTCAACTAGTTTCAGTTCAGTTCCAATACTTACATTGCCTGTAAAATCTGCTGTGTGTTTGTGTTATTTTTATTTAAGGCATAATTTGTCTCAGGAGACTTTCTTTTACTGTTTAAAAAAAAACAACGATGTTTTTCATCAATGTTTTTAATCAATTTGTCTTTAACAAACTTATGAAGAAAAAAAGCTACACATCAGAACCAAACCCCACTTACATTTCGTTGAAAATGTTCTTCAAACGCTTGACGCACTTACATACAAGTGTAAGACAGACTCGCGGGCTTAGTACCAACGGAAGCAAGGAAGTGGAAACAAAACCAATATAATTATGCTTATGAAGCTGAACTAGCGCTACGCTACAAACGCCCGAAACCAGAGATCTGCTCAAGGTCAAAGTGTTTCCACTAACGTGCGGCCGTGTATACGTAAGGGTCGGGTTTAGAAAGCCGTCGCAATCTTTTTTTTTGTTTAAAATATTTGGTTTGGTTACCGAGACTAGAACTGGTCCGTTAAGGGTGGAGAGCTGTAAGTTCCCATTCAAAATAACTTTTGCAATAACTTCTAAACTACAAAACACATTATGACAAAATTTAGTACGTACAATTGGATGAGAGATATTAAGGTTTGAAATAGGTTTTTAATTGACAACAATTAATCAATTTGAAGAGGGACTTAATTTTTTTCATACATATTTTCAACTCGCTCTATGTTAATTGGTTTCAATTGAAAACATTTTTCAAACCTTCATAGATGTTATCCAATCGTGTGTATACATTTTCGTCATACATAATGTGTATCTTAGTTTAGAAGTACCAAATATCCCAAAAGTTAGTTTGTATGGGAACTCTTAGCTCCAGGGGACCCAGGATTAAGTAAGGAAAACATAACCGATCCCGTATAAGGGATCTGCGTTAGTTATTCTAACGACCACAACGCGCGCAAGCGGCTGGCGAGTGTCAGACAAAAGCGAATAGCACGAAAATCTAATAGAATCAGCCAGTACCTGGACAAAAAACTATAAAATTATAAATAAAACGCGTGACGTCATTCAGGGGTTTGATTAAAGTTGGCGTCATTTTTTAAACTTCAGCAGCCTCTTGTAAAACTGTTCAATTTTGAAACACCAGATTATAAGAAACATTTCTTAGTATGGGCACCATTTAGTTAACTAATATCGGGGCTGAGATACGGGTACTAAGTTTTACCGGTTGGTTTATTTTTTCTATTAAAAAAGGCGATATAGGGGTTAATAATCTATAGTGCTTGGTCATTCAGCACTCGGGGCCAATGGTGACTGCAGATCCTACGCGATCACATAGTTAAATAACGTCGTCGGTCGTGACCAAAACCTGGATAGGTGACCGCTTGTAGCATGACAACTATATAGGTCTACGTCGATATTACAAGATGTTCCATGTATACAATACCTCAAAATAACTACCTAAAAAGACAATTGTTAGCTAAATGAAACAGCCACGAAAGCAAATTGGTCGGTCCCAATCCGGCGGCGTTTAATTTAAAGTTCGTATCTATCGCGACATTTCGCGCGGGACCTTCGCCTCTCCCTCCGCTCTCCAGCCTCTGCCCTCAGCTCCAAACGCTCTAATTATGATGCTACTTATCTAAACACAAACGTCAGAGGTGCTAAACTGCGGCACGTGATTAAATTAATACTTCCAGAACTTGTTATATTAACATTTGAACAATACAAGACTGTATCTCAAAATTATTTTATTTTATCATAAAATCTTTGAATTATTCAGTAAAGGAAATAGCAAATTTTTTTTTTGGTACCTAATACTTTTATTTCAGAGAAAAAGACCTGTGACTTTTCAGGTTACCTGTTAAGTGCGGCTCGGACTCACGCACCGAGAGTTCCGCTGAATTATACCTATAAGTAGTGTCTACATTGTTAGTGCATACTAAAATCCAGACTTAGAACCGCATATATACATTTATTTGGATTTTTCTGATTTCCAAAACAACTGTGCCAGTTAGAGACAATAGTTCAGATTTTTCGGTGAGGTGATAAAAATTCGGAAATAAGGAAGAACTTACCTATCTTTTTTGATCGATAAAATAAGGTTTTAAAAGTTTTTGATATACCTACTTTTTAATATAAAAATAAAGCGACTCCACCCGGTAACAACTCTTAAAAAACCCACGTGGTCTTTCGAAATGAAAATTTATAATATATTTGGGCAATTTATAATAAAGATTTAAAACTATCACAAAAACAGACAGTGTGACAAACAGACAGACTGATGAAATTACTCTATCGTCACTCTAGGGAGTTCCTTTTCTTTTTTGTCGAAACCCTTAAAAGACGTATGAAACCGTTTGGCACTCCTGCCTTATATTATATAAACGTATCCGAGCTCCTGCAATGAGATTTATCGACAGAGATTGAAAGAATCAATTGTGACTTGGATAAATTCCTGTTCGCAACGGCCTTAAATTTTTTCCTTAACTTTCCTTCTTTGGCAAACATTTTAATCTGTTAGGATTTTAGGATACAATACTTTGTTAATGTTCACCGTGACCAAGTAAGGCAGCTTTTATTAATTAACCGCTGGAATTCTTACGCACCTGAGTCGTTTCCAGCTAATTTAATTTCTAAACATGAAAATCTTTAATAAACCTTTGACATTAACGAAAATGAGGGCTACCGTTTTGTAAGGCCCTCATAAATTTGTGTCAACGGCGAGACCCGAATTTTAATGGTCGAACGTTATTGCCGGATCCAGCATGCCAACAAACAAAAGATGCAAACAATGGCCGCTGCCGGTAGAAGCTCGTGCCCGGGTGTTACGGGACACGCCCCCTTTTATAAATGAGCCAGACACTTCAAATATCAAATGGCGATTGAGGGGTTAGCGTTATACCGAATTTTTCAAAAACAGCAAAGATTATGTGGGATTTGCGTACGAAAACACGACCGCACATCAGTAGAAACACTTTTAGACCTTATGGCGTGGTAATAGAGTTAAAAAAGTCTCTATCGTCAAGCGGTTGACCGTACCTAGGTTTCCGTACCAACTTTATTAAATATTTTTGATGATACACGTTTCAGTAGGTAAGTTATAAGCTACTATGCTAATTTGTTGTTCTGTTACAGCTTATGCACTTATGCCAAGTTTGACACTTGATACAATTTACCGTTTTCGCGAGGGAGTTAGAATAGAAAAGCTTACGCTTGTTGAAAGTAATAGATTAACTTCGTTAATTTTGTTATCCTTTAAGAATTCTGCCATAATATTTTTAGTGATCAACCAGCTAGCTTATACTTCAAAAGACAAGCACATAAAAAGAAACTTTATGGTTTTAAAAGGTTGTTACTTACAGAAAATATCTATCAACAATATTACCTGTCTAACTAAATTTCTACACTGCCTATTCACGTACACAAAATTAAATTCTTATATGGAAATAAATTTTTCGTTAGAAACATTTAGGATCGATCTCGTTTTTATAGGGTCATCTTTACGAGTAATAAATTGTGACCCTTAATCCGACTCGAAAGAGTGATTTCGATTCAGTTACCTTCGACACAGCTTTAGGATATACGACACAAGCTAACAATCTTCAAGCAAAAATATACGATATTTTACCCAATAAAACCAATTCACTCTCATCGCTAACATATTTTTCAATAATCCCGCTAGCTGAGTCTCATGAAATACCATTTCCGATTTCAATCCGGCAGTCGTAATAAATCACAAACTGTCAGTCAAATCTGTGCCAGTTAGAACAAATCTAACCGTTTTGAAAAATTACGAAGGAAACGAGACCTTTCGACCTTCCCATAAACATCTTCACTTTTGCCTTGTGACGTCACTGAAGAAAACCACGTGCCAGCAATACATTATTGTCAGTGCTCTGTCTTTTCTCAGTATGCTCGACAATACGTTACGAAATCTGAATCCAGAACCGACAAAGTTCAAAAGAAGTTCGGAGAGAAGTCGGAAACCTCAAACCGACCAACTGCTAGATAGATTGAAGAGTTACTTCATCTTCTTCAAACTAGGTTCTTCGAACTTTTTTTAAAGTTTAAATTGTTTAAAAGGCAGAAATTTTTCGGTACCCAAAGGGTGAAAAACGGGACCCTATTGATATGCCTCCGATGTATGTCTGTCTGTCTGTCAGCGGGCTGTATCTCATGAACAATAATAGGTAGAAATTTGAAATTTTCACAAATTGTGTATATCTGTTGCTGCTACAATAACAAATAATAAAAATAAAAAGAAGACTCCCAAACAGCTCAAAGGGGGCGCAAAAAAATAATTTTGACCTACGCCGTCGAGTGCGGTATCTTTCGTTGAGCAAATAAATACAGTACTTTTCGTTTAAAAAAATATTTAAGAACAAAGGAATAAGATGCCACCAAGGTCAGCTTTTTTACAACATTTTGTTTGGGCTGTAGGTATCTCATGAACAGTAATAGGTAGACAGTTGAAATTTTCACACGTTATTATTTTTTGTTACCGCTATAAAAAACGTGTTTTTAGGCGATTTTTGCTCGATTTTTTTTAGCTCTATCGTAAAGACGGAAACATAAACAAGCTTGAAAAATTGTATATTTTAAGTGCATAAGCTATAAAATAACAGCAAATAATAAAATCTTGTCAAGTGCTAGTCTAACTCAATAAATCTAGCACAGTAAGTTACTGAAATTTCAAGTAATACAATTAAGTAATATTATGTGGTGGTATACGGAACCCTGGGTGCGAGAGTCCGATTCGCAGTTGGCCGGTTTTTTCAATTTCCGGTCATGCTTTCAATCTATGATGTAAAAGTTGACTTCTTCCAGGTGAGGCCGTATAATCGTCATGAACGCCCTCCATAAATAAAATCATAGCTTACAATAATATCTCATATCGTATTTATATAGAATCAAATTAGGCGACAAATCACCCCCGAAACCCGGCGGTGTATCACGATACACCATAGTGGGTGACCCCACCTTAACGAGATTATCCGGATTGAAACAAATCTAATAAATTACAGGTGTCTGCGCTGGCCTTCGCGGTGCCGCTCCCGCACTTCTAGGCTAATGGATCAAAGCCCAAATTTCCACTATTCTTTTCCCGACAGTTTGTATACGAAAACAGGCTTGCTCGTGAAAGGAATTCCTTAGTAGGTTCAACCAAATAGGGAAAGAGAAAAGCTTTCATTTTCCACATTTTATTTTGTGTTTATATTTCGCGAACGATTCAAATAATTCTTCTGTTAATTTTGTACTGCTTTGTAACCGTAACGCGCAGTCTATATCAGTATTCTAAGCAACGTGAAGGCATTTTTTTTGCTGAAGTAACGGTAGAACCATGCTTGTTTGAACTCATAATAGCAGACCATTTTACTTATTTATAAGTGTATTAACAAGATGCATGGACGTGTGACAATTTCAGCGTTGTGTGTGGGTTATGGTTATTTATTTAAATTGTTGTAAAAAGATCAAGATCCTGGCTCAAGAGCCATGTTGTATAGTCTCTTTTTTAAAATCGTTAGAATCAACCCTTGATTTATTTCTTGTACCTGCACATGGCCATTGTTGTCGTTTATATGGAAGGTCCAAGTTTATTTGTATGGAAAAAGTAACATATAAAATTAAAAGCCAAGGCAAAGTGCTCGCTTCTTTTTGTAACATGTCACCTCCTTACACACAAGCTTGCCCTTTAGCTCCTATCTTTGAAGATATGTAAACATGAGAAAACTTCAGGCTGCTGCATTATGCAAGAAACGTAAGACTAGAATGAGGGAAGGAAGTATATCATCATCATAACATCTCATGAAAGCTCCACTACAGGACAGGGAGCTACCTCCAGAACTCTTGCAAAAACGCGTGGTACTTAAGAGGGGATTTACCATTGTCCCCACGCTTGTAAGCATTGCCGCTGGCGACTGCTGTTGTTGGTGACCACAGAATGTAAGATGATACGATACACACAGAGATGCTGCTGCCCATCCTACGATTCATAAGCCCTTAGTCGCTTCTTACGACACCCACGGGTAGAGAAGGTACTATTCTTTGCCGCCTTTGCCGGCACCACACGGACGGAAGAAGCATATATTAGCCCATTATATGTAAAAAAATATCGTTAAATAAATAAAATAAAAACGTACATACTTAATAGTTCCAGTATTTTACCGCTGTCTTTATAAATATTAGTGTAAATTGTTGCATTTTGTCAACAGGGCATTTTAAATTTGTCAAAACCATGTATAGCCGTATTAACACTAAACGACCATGAACAGATGAACAGCCATGTATAGCCGAGCCAGGGTAGATAAAAACTCATTGCATTGCGGTTCCATTTTCTCATATTTTCTAGTTTTCATTTGCATTGTCAGAATAATGGCGGTTTAAACACGTAACACGATAAGCGTTTTATACTTTAATTAGGTTTCCCCTGCACGTTAACGCTGATAGCGAGATAACAACATTATAATAACCGCAGTTTTTCACGACTATTTTCAGTCAGTGTTAAAATATAGTGGCACGAGCAAAATTTATGTGACACAGATAATTTACGACAGTCAGCATAGCAATGCATACAAGTAGATACTTGTCGTATGGAATAAAAGTAACTTTTTTAGTTATAGTAGTTAATATTATAATAAAATATTTTTCTATAAGTTAACACTTTTGTTTTGGGTTGTAGAAAAAACTTTCAAAGAAAAACGCGCGCCTACGCATTTTCACTCTTTCACTACACACTCACGAGTCACGAGTCTCGCGATTCGTTTGGTAAAAATACAATGACAATGAGATTTTCCAACTCAAAATTTCAACTACATGTTAGCAGTCTTCTTGTTTTTATATTGTTTGAAGAAAAGGATGGAAACTTGGAACAGACACAAAATGTGAAGGTCGTTTACGTCTTGAAGATGGAACCACTGCTACCCTAATTTACATGAGTACTCTGACGGCGGGGCTCGCGATTGCAATATTCAATGTCTCCAGTCGTAAACACGAGCGTCCGTAAATTTCTTCCGCCAGAACATTTTAGCTTACGCTTTCATGGTAGGTGACACAAAAGGAAAAATACTTAAATGTGTAAGCTTACTACAATGAATAATTGCTGATTCGAGTAGTACCTAGCAATGTAGATAAAGCTCGTAAAATCTGTTTTTTGGTGATCGAGTTTGAATTTCCCGTAGGAAAGGAATCTCCTTTCTCTCTCTGCAGATTTTGAATCAGTTTATTTATTTAATAAAAATTTAAGTTACATACCGAGTTTTGATAACGTTGCACTAGCTAGTGTAGCGCAATTTACCGTACAGGTTAAGTAAATCTGGTTTTAGAAAAGAAACTTCGCAAAAAGCTACATTTCTTAGGATGGTCGTATGCTGAGATGCAGGTGACGCAGCGCAGGGCAGAACACGTTTTAACTCTCGATTTATTACGAAGAAAACTGAAGGATATAAATACTGTATCTGTTTGCATACGCCCGCCCTTATCGCAGTTGATGATTTTGCCGCCTTGTGCGTTTTGAAAGTCACAATCATTTTAGAACAAGTTTATTTTTAGGGTTCCGTACCTCAAAAGAAAAAAACGGAACCCTTATAGGATCACTTTGTTGTCCGTCTGTCTGTCTGTCTGTCAAGACCCTTTTTCTCACTAACGAGAAGAGGTATCAGGTTGAAATTGATAACGAATACTAAGGTCCATAAACAACACAGGATCTGAAAATTTAAATTTTTTACAACGAGGCAATCAGAAGATATGGCTTTTTATGTCATCATCTCCATACATTTATGCAAAAATGCAAAACCTACAGGGTACTTCCCGTTGACCTAAAATTATGAAATTTGGCAAGAAGCTAGGTCTCACAGTACAAATAAAGAAAAAGGCCGAAATCATTAAATATTACAACTTTTCACACAACTAATGGTAACCAATTGTGGTGAGCTCCCGTTTCAAGAACATTCATATAAGAGAGGGGTCAAGTTGGATGGTCGCGGAGGCGATTTTTGTTTTAGTTCTATTTTAAAAACGGAAACACTTACAAACTTGAAAATTGGTATGGTTATAGTACATAAGCTATAAAATAACAGCAAATAATAAAATTTGGTCAAGCGCGTGTCGGACTCAAAAAATCTAGCACATTAACTTACTGAAATTTCAACTAATACAATTATGATTATGTGGTGGTACGGAACCCTCGGTGCGCGAGTCCGACTCGCACTTGGCCGGTTTTTCTTGTTATGTCATGAAATCCAATTAAATTTTGGACCAATGGTTAGCTACAGCTATGAGCAAAAGTACCAAAAGTGTTCATAAGTGTTGAAATAAGTGTGTGTGGTGTGTGCAAAGAATGCAACTCAGAACAGTTGAGTTTTAAAAAAGATTAGCACCTGAACTTTCAGAATCTCACGACGATCAAAAAGCAAAGTTTAAGGATTCCGATTGCTAGGCATTGCTTGTCGGTCGTTGTAATGTCTAAAAAAAAGGATAATCCGCTCGAGCAAAACCCTGAGTTTTGGCGTCCCTGAGCTGACGCAAAACAAACAAATTCTTGGTTTTCTTTGCGATTCACTCGCTTTATAATTAGATATGTATACGGCATGTAAAAAAGCCATCAAAAGGCATTCCTTATTTATGGAATAAATTAAACCGCTGCTCTGGGTGTCCCTTACCAAAACGTTAATGTCACTTTCCGTAACAATCAGTATTTTACTGTTTATTCCCACATGACTCGTAAAAATTAGTTGTGAAAGCTTTATTGGATAAAAGCTCTCTTTACAACACTTTTAGCCTCGTGCACAAAGTTGGTCAAGGAAGTTTTTTCCTCTCAACTATACGCCCTATCTTTTTCTTAGAATGTGGCTTGTGCTGCTAATAGCTTCCGTAACTAATAGTTTCAAGAGTAACATCTTGTTGCTGAGGAAAGTGTAGGTTCGCTCTGTTTGAGATTCTCGCAGTAGGTAGTCTGTTCTTGAATTGTGTCTCAGTAGTTGTTCAAGGAAGTGCCGACACGGTTCTATAAAGTTAAAGGAGTGGGACGCAACGACGCGTGAGTTTATGATAAAGACGCCTACTGTAACATTTCACTACCTACGAAATCTCCAGTACCTAATACTGTTTCTAAAGTAAATTAGATTTTGTAAGATATAAATAGTATAGAAAAGCTCAAGATATAGTACGATGACGTAATAAGGGGTCGAAAAAAACATCGCTCGGTCATCGGTCGTTGTGATAACATTTTCATAACTAACTTTTCTGTTTTGAGAAACGGCTTTAAGTATAGTTATATCAGCGAGAAATGTTGTGAAACCGCACGATGCATGTTGCCGCCCACTGCCTTCCTCACTGTGTCGGATCATTTCGTAGGTGCCTAACCCTGAGCACGTCTGCCTTCCATTTGGCCCAAAATAATCCGCTTCTCAAGACAATGCCGTGTAGACCACGTAATGTGTCCGAAGAAGCGGAGGGCACGCTTTCGGCATAGTGGAGAGCCTCGTGATGTTAAGGTCTTTTAATATGAAATCGTTAGTTCGCATGGCAGGCCAAGGTATGCGGAGTAGTCTTCGCCAACACCACAGAGTAAATCTCCGTCAATTGCTCAGGAAGGAACAAACACTTATTCTCAGTAGTATCAAGTATAGTAAGCCTGTGACTAGTCTTAAAAGTCTCTTAAAAGCAAAAGCAGTTACCGAATTTTTGTACCTTCTCAACGTCTTAAATTGTTTGAAAGCGAAGTTAATGAAACGCTCTCCCGTCCGTGATTTAAGTATTTAAAAGTACAAAGAAGTGGGTTAATTTGCACTCAAACTCAACGAATGTTTCACCTGCCATTATAATTACGATTTCGCATTTTATTTTTCTAATTTAGCAACAAAGTAAACTAATTAACTTGGCGTCTAAATATGGTTTACCGTGTCACCCAAGTTTGAATAAACTAACTGGAAAATAAGTGAGTTGACATAGTTACGGGAGCCAAACGACGTCGAGACCCGGTGGTTTGCTGCCTCGAGCGAGCGTACGCATGGCAGCAAGTAAGTGGAAACAAATCCAATATAAGCTGAACTGGCGCTAAACTACAAACGATCGATACTAGAGACCCGCTCAAGGTTAAAATGTTTCCACTGACGTTCGGCAATGTTTACGTCACCGTTGGGGCATCGATTGTAAGCGTGGTGAGGTTGTTTGCCTGCTGCCCTGGACAAACATCCCGATACCTCCATTTGCCCCCTATATTTACAGTTCCTTATTGCTATTCGTAGACAGTCTGACGGCAATAACTATCCGGTAACACTTCAGCTGAGAACTTCTCTGTAACACGTATTGCTTTCCGTGCTCGTAAAATGTTGATCTTAACTTTGAGACGTGAGCTACTCTTAATTAAGATGAAACTATATGGTTAACCTTTCTCAGGGTGCTACCTTTCTTAAGACTGACTATATGTACACTACAAATCTCGTAGACATGAATAAACTTAAGTCAAATGAGTGAGTTTTCAGTAGGATATTGTGCTCAAGAGAGCAGTTTAAGACAAATCGTCTGAATAAAGATAAAGGAAACCTTCATTCCCTAGAGGAGTCTTTATGCTGCAGCTTACGTGCAGAGAATCAAGGAATTTATACTTTATTCTACTCGTAGAGCACTCATTTATTGTTCACAGTGCACGCTCTGCACAGATGGCGCAAAATATCGCTTACAATACCTTGCGACCTGAACCTGTTGGAATACTGATTCGCTTAGGAGCTTAGAGAAGCATTGATACTCATAGCTTCACTTCTGGGTGTATGTTTGGACCTCAAGTTCTTTGCATATTCCGAAACTCTGCCACAAAAAAATATGTAGAATTATTAGTTTTGTTTGCCACTACGAGTACATTTAAAAACTAGTAAACCTACCGTGTGCATTAATAACTTAGCTTATCGTTTTACAAAGCATTTTATTGTGAAACCTTAATACTTTCCTTTTCCTTCCTATCTTTTTCGTAGAAAACCTTATGCAAATCCCGCATTTTTCTCAGAGCGGCCTTTATTTCTGAGTACTAATCCATTACTTTTTACGAGGGTAATGTTTGAAGAGCTGCCTCGTCTGTAGCTAAAAAGATGCCGTTAAGTGATTTAAGCGATCAGTTACGACTGCCAATTTGTACAAATTTGATAAATAAAACAATGAAGACTAGCCTAGTTGTTAAGTTCCTCCTCTTTAAAATATTACATGTTTATTATCATAGCGAAATATACAATCCCACCAAAAACATTTTCATGTAAAATGTTGCCCAGACGAGACCATATAGCTCGCATTTTCAAAAAGTTGTCAGATCTCATGTACAGTCAAGCTTCTAACACTTCGCGCCTTAACTCTATAAGTCCTAACTTTACAAAGCTACACCTTAGTCAAAATATGTGGCTAGGCCGTTTTGTTGTTATTGTATAACAGAAAAGCAATGAACAGTGGATAAATTTTTCACCTTACGACCACGTGACGGTAGCGAAACGGCCAAGCCACATATTTGACTAAAGTGTAGATTTTGTAAAGTTAGGATTTGTAGAGTTCAGGCGTTGAGCATGAGTGGTTGCTGACCATAGATTTATTACTTTTGCTGACATTTACAGGTGTGACAGACAGACAGACAGACGAAGTCGCACCATAAGGGTTCCGTTTTTACCATTTTGGTTCGGAACCCTAAAAGTTTAAGGAAAATCCCCTCAAAAGGTGTGAGAGCGGTTCTATTCTGGATTCCTAAGGGCTCCCGCACACGACCGAGAATCGGTGGGCGATTATCGGCCAGGACAAGGACGGAAGATTCAGGTGATAACACATCAGAGCGGGATGCCGACAAAAAATCGGTCACCGATTTTCGGTCGTGTGCGGGATCCCTAATACCCCAATTTATTCAAGGCGCGAGATAATAGTTTTCTTTTTCTTTTCTCGTCTAGCTCAAGGTTAAGAGGAAACCCATTGACAATAAAAAATACTTTTTTACTTCCGATGATGCATACCTACTCGTATTATCGATACACATTACGCAGTTTAATGATTTACAATCATATCTACCTCTAGATGTTCACCGTCCTACTACAAATTAAATTCAAACACTCGTTTAACAAGTGTTTTGCTAGACACTGTCTAAGCAGTTAAACACGTGTTTAACATAAATAAAAGATTGCAAGACGCTGTTTTGTAGTAACACTTTTCTTGATCAAGTGTTCAACAGATGTTTAACTTTTTTGTACTAAGACGGTCAATGTTCAAACCTGGCAGTTACCTAGCTACAGAAATCCATCAAAGAGGCAAAGATTTTATTACGAGTATCAGGTAAAAGTGGCACAAACTATTACAATAAATCTGTCATAAAGCGAGTCGCCGAGAAGAGGCAAAGGCGTGCATCAGCATAATGCCGTGATTTTGAAGAAAAACGACGATAACCACAATAATTAAGACTTTATTATACTTTCTTTACAATTGATTAAAATATTACTAAATATATTATGTAAAATAATTAAACTGGCAGTAATTCTGCTTAGACAAGTTTACAGTTTGAAGTCGCTAGCCGAACTGAGCTCCTGGCTCTCGTTCCTCGTCTAGGTAACAGAATATTATCAATTTCCTCCTCCCACTTCCCCTTTTAGCCGGAAGAAGTCACCCACCGACAGGAAGTACGTCATCAGTTTTGGTTGCCATATGAAAGATACGTGAAAATAACTGTTTAATCTAAAAAATATCATGACATTCGGCCATCTGATAACGTGCTGCCTCCCGGCGCATCGATCTATATTCTCTAGTAATATTTTCATAGGACAAAAATCTAACCAAAAAGAAAATTTACATTGATGAACATTAAAATTAAGTTTTGTACAGTCACGAGCACACCAAGTTCGACACCTTGGACTTTTATCGTTCTTATTTAAATACTGTGACAATTAGATTCACACTGCAAGGGTCAAGCTCTTCTTACTCTAGGCTGTGCTTTTAATTAAACATTTGATGTAAATTGAGCACTTCAAATTATTTATAAAAATAGATTATACTATTTACAAAGCAAAAGACACGTAATAACAATCTTCTTAGTTCTATTGGCAAGTAGACAAATAATACTTTTACATGAGTGAAAATAATTTGGCATAATAATTATAATCATCAATAAATACAACCATCATCATTATATCAAAAAGTCAAAAAGAAGGCTAAAAAGTTAAAAATTACACAGTAATTACGTAACATAGGTTACAATTATAATATAACACATTAAAAGTAAGCACAAAAATACTATAATCGACAGCAATAACATAAGAAATTACAACAAATACAATTATCAATATGGATTAACTACAAAGGAGGTCTTTGTTCTGAGAGTACAACAATACCGCAATCATGACATTAGGTACTGGTAAATAGGTACTTGTCGATACAAAATGCATCAATAATGCTACTTACACCTAATTTTATTGTATACTTTTATTAAATTTACATTGAGTTTATTTTGTATAACTAAATATGAGTAACAAGACTTATGAGAATTTTAGAGATACATAATATTTAGTGATTTTAAAATGTGCATAATTTGCCTATATTAATCGTCCTTACTACTATGCTCACTACTGGATTCAGTACTATGCACTTCTAAAGCTTTTATATGTATCCATGGTCTAATCCTATCGGCAGCTATAACAGTTGTGTATGGCTTGCCTTTCTTAATGAAACCAGGCACATCTGCTATTCTGTACCGATCATTAGCTAATACTTCCGTTATTTTATACGGTCCCACAAACCTCGATAGAAGCTTTGTACTTTTCCCATAATTATCAAAGTTATTACGACAAATTTTGACAAGATCGCCAACTTCGAATTTTGCAGCAGGAATCCGGTCCGCATTATACCTTTCTTTCTGCTTGGCTTGACTTTTCTTTATATTAGAACTAACTCTGTCTCTGATCTCATGCAAGCCGGAGTTTGTCGGATCTTTTTCTACGTCAACATTCAGTTTGTTTGTTAGATCATCACGCATTTTGAATCCAAACAACGCTTCTGTCGCTGTCTTTTGTGTAGAAGAGTGGATGGTATTATTTATACCCCATTGGACCTTGCCCAGACACTTGTCCCAGTCTCTTTCGTGGCCGAAAGAATTCTGTGCTGATAAGGAATTTAAAATAGTTTGGTTAAACCTTTCGGCCTGACCATTAGCCCTGGGACAAGCGACTGCATTCAAAACATGTTTTATTCCATGTGTCTCGCAAAAGGTCTTAAAAGCTGCTGACGTAAAGCTAGTACCGCGGTCCGACACTATCCTAGCTGGGACACCAAAGTCGTAAAATATTTTCTCTAAAGTTTTTACTGTAGTTTTAGTTTTCAAGTCTTTAACTGCTCTCACGAATACATATTTCGTAAAACTGTCTACAACTGTCAAGATGTGAGTATTTCCGTCTTTACTCCTAACAAATGGACCAAGATGATCTAAGTGGATCGTGTGAAACGGTATGTTAATCTTTTCTATAGGGTGTAAATAACCAGATTTTTGTTTCGTTGCTGTGTCTTTGCTATAAGCGCACTCTAAACACGATGCTACATATTTTTTGACAAACTTTCTAAGCTTCGGAAACCAATATTGGTGTTGTATTCTTTCTAGGGTTTTGGCGAAGCCCAGGTGACCAATCTCGTCGTGGTTAGCTTTGCATATTTGCCACCTAGCACAACGAGGGACTACCAGACAATGACGATCATCAACCTTCCTGTAAAGTGTATGATTTTTGACGAAGAAATTTTTCCTAATGTCCTTAGCTTCTTGGTCATCTACTGGTTTCAGAATCCTGATGATTCGACAGGTGTCAGGATCTGCCAACTGTAAACTCAGAAGCCAATTTTCTTTTTCAATACTATAAATATTGACAGAAGGGTTGTCTTCGACGTCCCCAGGCAGTTTGCTGTTCCTACTCAAAGCGTCTACGTGTGACATTTGAACACCTGGACGGTATTCAATATCAAAATCATATTCACTAATTTGGAGCCACCACCTTGCTACCCGTGGGATCAAGTCTCTTTTTGTTAAGGTGGTTCTTAGAGCAGCACAATCGGTAAAAACTTTAAAGTGTCTTCCTAAAAGGTACACACGAAACTTCTTTAAGGAGCATACGACAGCCAGTGTTTTGAGTTCATAGGAGTGCAAATGCTTTTCTTCTGGTGTAGTTTGCCGGCTAAAATAAGCCACGGGCTTCAAAACTCGCGAGTCTTTTTGCCATTGCAGAAGCGTTCCTGCGACACCAAGAGCACTAGCGTCCGTGTGTATTTCGGTCTCAAGTTTTGGATCATAGAGGGCAAGGACGGGCCGACGGATAAGTTTCTCTTTCAAAATAGAAAACGATTGTTCCTCAATGCTAGTCCAACGCCATTTTGAGTCTTTCTTTAACAAAGAAGTCAATGGTCGTGCGATTTCCCCATAGCCCTGTATAAATTTGCGGAAGTACCCGGTCAGAACAAGAAACTGTCGAACTTCGTGAACGTTTTTAGGGGTTGGAAACTGTTCCACAGCCGCTACCTTGGATTCACTCGGTTGAACGCCAAGAGATGAAATATCGTATCCGAAGTAGTTGACAGTAGTGTCAAAAAAACGGCACTTTATTAGTTTAAAGGTTAAGCCATGTTCTCTAAAAAGTTGTAGAACCTTTTCTAACCTCTGGAACATTTCATCAATGCTCTTCGATGGTATAAGCACGTCATCTAAATAAGCCAAAGCGTACTCAAATCGTCTGTTTCCAAGGATCTTGTTAATCATCCTTTGGAAGACTGCCGGAGCATTAGCCAAACCAAACGGCATCCTTTTGAATTCAAAATGTCCGTCTGGAGTGACAAATCCTGTAATATGTTGACTTTCTTTGGCCATCGGGATTTGATAATAGCCGGAGGCAAGGTCGAGGGTCGTAAAATAGTTGCTGCCACTTAAATTCGTCACTTGATCCTCAATTAGGGGTAATGGGAACCGATCCTTCACGGTTTTATTATTCAGGGCCCTAAAATCTACACAGAGCCTCGGCTCACCAGTTTTCTTCCTCAGCATAAGGATTGGACTGGCATAGTCGGACGTAGACTCCTGAATAATATCATTCTTTAAAAGTTCCTCTATTGTGTCTCGGACCTGTTCGCGTTCGGAGTGGGACAATATATATGGGCGGTAAACTACTGGCTTGTTGTCCGTGAGGTTTATCTTCATTTCCACGTCCACCGCACAACCTATTTCTTCTAGTTTCGTTGCGAAACAATCACGATAGTTTTGCAAAAGTGAATAAAGCCTATCTAACTGGTTACTATCTAGATCTGGTCCTGTTTTGATTTCAGACTTATCTAGGGGCTCCATAGCAGACGTATTCCTTTGAATCCTGTTTACTTGAAATGTCGTCCGTTCGACAAAGGGTATAGATCTAGCAATTAGAGTGCCTTTATCAAAAGTAAGAACGTTTGGGGACAAATTTGATACAACAACTTGACCCTTGCCATCAGCTATGTGATAGGCGCCTTGAAATAAACTATATTCCTTGCCTGGTTCTGCAGAATTGTAGCCTTCAATAAGTACGTCTCCCGAGAAGTGCACATCAGTGTGAATAGGGACAATGCTAGTTTTTGAAATCTTCACTGAACTTGTTATATAGAGTTTCAAATTATCGACCTGTTCATTAAAGGGGTTTTCAGTTGGGCTTTTATAAAAAATCAATTTTTGGCTGTCTTTTAAGACAGTGACGAAAGGCAGTTCTGTGAAATTTTGGCCAACGATTAAAGACGTCTGAAGATACACGTCATCAACAACCAGTACTTCAATACTCGACTCGACTTCGTCAACTTTTACAGAAGCACACGACTTGTACAAGGGAACCACTGATGACTGCCCGAATCCCTTGATAACAGGAAGGTCATTCAAATTCCGAGACAAGTTAAGTGAATCGGCGTCAGACCTACGTAACAGAGTACACTCACTGCGAAAGTCTATGTAAGCTTCGAAGGAACGTTCGTTGACAGTAATAGTTTTAAAAAACTTGTCATTGCTACTGTTAGTGGTTTCGATTTTTAAAGTCTTTTTATCGGGTCCACTATCAATTTGAGTTTGATTGGGGTTCACCGTACTCAAAGGCTCTAACTTGCAATTCTCATTGTTATGTCCTATCCTGTGACAGCGTTTGCATCGCAGTATGGGTTTTGTGCACTTGTGATAAGGATGACCCTTGGACCGACAATTAAAACAAGTAATGTTATTATGAGAACCACTAGTGTTCGAAGCGTTAGAATTTTCAGTCCTCGTGGTATTACGATCTTTACTTTTAACGTTCGTAAATGGTTGCTGCTTTTGAGAACAAAGGAAACTAAGCAAGTCTTTTGTGCTCCATTCCTAATCGACCGGTCAGTAATACCATAAACAATACAGTCAACAGCTTTTTTCCCCATAATTTCACATCGATTTAAAAGACATAATTTATCATAAAAGTATTCGCGCAAACTTTCATCATGGCGAGAAGTACGGCTTAGCATTTCTTCTAGTAAACGACCATGATTCTCCTCATTGGGAAAAGCCTTACGGAGTTTCGTTTGCCACTCCGGCCAAGAATAAATAACAGTGGGTAAGGCCTCAAACCATTTTTTTGCTAGACCAACTAATTTTTGCAAGGAAAAATGGATAGTTTGTTTATCATCCCATCCATATATGACTGAGCATTCGTTAACCTTTCGAAGCCAGCAATCAATGGTTTGAGCTCTGTTAGCTGGATCAAATTCAGGCACAACATTATTTAAGTTATTGCTAGAGAGAGACGAATTCTTACTTGAGTCACCTTTGTAGTCCTTCAAAAGCTTCAGCACGTCCTTAGTTTTAAGACGGCTTGATACTTTGGGTAACTTGCGAGGCACATCCTCACTACTGGAACCAGATGATGTGGATGGACTCCTTTGCCTCGTCTTTTTCTTGGCTCGTCGCTTTCTACGACACCTGGGCGGTGTACCAGGCGGCGTTCCGCCTTCCACCTCAGATACCATGTGCTAAAAAAAGTACACAAATTTCGGCCATAATCCATCCAATTTTATCATCCTATCACTTGTGTGGTGTTCAAAAGTCTAAATGAAATCATTTTATCGAACCAAGTAGGTAGTTCTTAAAAATAAAATATCAGAAGTTAATTAAATAGTTACGAAAATTCACAATGAAAAATAAATAACCTTAAATTCAGTAAAAACGTATAAATCTATCCGAGCGAACACGCCCCAATATCCAGCACACATGGCTCAGTAAATCCGACGGTCGTACGTAGTTTGTATTCTGTCTAGTAGACATTTGAATTACTTAAAATCCAACAACCCAACATACGCCGCCCCCTAAAGTATCCGGCGAACTAACTTGTTCGCCCTGCAATACATCAAAATCCGACAAATGTGGATGAGTGCTAACCACATTTGTCCCCTTATAAAAATCTGTGATCCGACGAATGCAGTTTGCACCACGCTTTTGGAAGCCATATGCTTAAATATACTACATTCGCCCCCTAATTATCCAGCAGATACAGCTTTAAATAAGAATTTAGCAGAAATGAAAAAAAAAATCTTTAAAATAAATAAATCTTAGGTAGGTTGGTGGTAAATTCCTTAGCCTTCGATAAATTCGAACTAAAATTCTCATCACTGTTCACAAAATGTTAAGAAAATACCACGTGAATTATTCAATGAAATAAAACTAAAGTTATATTCAATGTTCACAATATGTAGAAAAAAAATACCACGTGGCTTCACAGAGCCAGATTGGTCAATGTGCTAATATTAATAGCAAATGCTACCAGAGAGTAGCCCTGGTCACGCACTCACCATTCATACATGCACACAATGGCACAAATGGCCATTAAAACAAAAAATTAAAGGAATATAAGTAAAAGACAAAGAATATTTCACGTGTGGGCGGTAAAAATAAAATAAATAATTTCACACTAACCTTTTTTTTCCAGTTCTTCCACTTCTGAAGTTTGAAGAAAAACGACGATAACCACAATAATTAAGACTTTATTATACTTTCTTTACAATTGATTAAAATATTACTAAATATATTATGTAAAATAATTAAACTGGCAGTAATTCTGCTTAGACAAGTTTACAGTTTGAAGTCGCTAGCCGAACTGAGCTCCTGGCTCTCGTTCCTCGTCTAGGTAACAGAATATTATCAATTTCCTCCTCCCACTTCCCCTTTTAGCCGGAAGAAGTCACCCACCGACAGGAAGTACGTCATCAGTTTTGGTTGCCATATGAAAGATACGTGAAAATAACTGTTTAATCTAAAAAATATCATGACATGATAATGTGCTCCTCGAGTGCGGACCTGCGCCCTGAGGATTATGGCGGCAGCTCCACGCCCAAATAAGCTCTTTATGTAAGGGATACCGTCACGCCAGATATAGGGCTAGACCTTTCAAGACCACCTCAAAGATATATACTCATTGTAAGCATACTTTTACAACAAGTGACCTTTCACATTATTACTAGCCAATCTTAGAATCCTTCTATAAAAACTGACGAAAACGCAGGCAGAAATTGTCAGCTACAGATTTGAGAGAGGTTTAATAAGCCCTCTATAACTGGCGAAGGCGATCGATCTATGCTTGCCTTTAACAAAGAAGACGTTTTACCATTGTCAAGTAAAATAGTTTGGGACATTCTTCGAAACCTTGAAACAAGTTTTCTTACTTCAGGAACCCCAATTATGAAGATTTCACCAAGTGAAACAATCATTTTAAACTTTGCCTGCGGTCCTCGGTGTCAATTCCTTTGGGTTTAATTAAAATCTAAGTTTTCAGTAGAATTGTTTACCACTTTGAAGAAATTGTTTAAGAAATGTTTTGTGATTCCCAAGAGCGATTCAGTCAGTACCCCGGAGCGTAAATTCGTCTTTTTACCAACGCTCGAAGTGTTTTAGCCTTTGGAACTTCAGGAGCTGTCGGAAACGTCGAAAGTATTTTCCTTGACAGCGACAGAATCGGCGTGTTCGGAGGTTCTTGCAAACAAAAGTTGTCAAATGTTGTGAAATTGACAGGTTCATTATCTTTTAATAGCATCATCAAAGTGATATCTACAGTGAAGAAAAGGTAGAAAATAAATTTGAATATCAAAGAAAATTAAACTAGATGATCTTTTCAAATCGTATTTATAAAATTTAAAAACATATCATCTGTTTTTTGGTAGGTACGTAAGTTTGAATCTTTTCTTGTTTCTGTGGATACGACAAAATTATGAAGGGGGGCAAATGTTACTCAGAACTTAAAACTGGAAGTTTCGTTCCAATACTTCTACTGGAATCTTCTACAAATTGAGAAAATAAAGAAAAAAATTCCCAAAATAAGAAGATTTCTTTAGAATTGAGATTTTAATTTAGTTTTTAACTTATTATTCTTTTGGAGAGTTTTTCATGTTATATTATGATTTTGAGTAACATTATTAGAAAAATGGCCAAGGATCCAAAGATGACCATATTTATTTTTAAAACAGGATATCAAATAAGCAAACCCAGCTTGACAGTATTTTACAATCCAGTAAAAGTTCTGCCGCGGTTATTGCTACATTTGGCTCTAGCTTTGCCTGAATGTCTTCTTATTTGCGTTTCAATGCCAACTCACAACCTTTGTGGGTGTGCCAACGACTTCCGGCGCTTTTGACGAATACTACCTTTGCCAGAAGGTTAAATTAGCATTTATACTGGGTCATACATAAGATAAGATCTTATTAAGACCTTATATTGTACTTGAGATAAAAATCGTCCGACTCGAGTAACTATTCATCTTATAAAGAGACACGCAATCCACATTACGTCATAACTTGACTTTGTTTACCTACCTTGATAAGTAGATTGTAATATAGGTTTTGATAAGTTTTTGGCACAATATGTTTCATGCAATCGCTTAGTCAGTTTTATTAATATTGGAGTAAATGGCTGGAGTGTAACTGTCACTTTAGATGTGACTTTAGTGTGTACTACTCTCTCATCAGTGTGTGACTGACAACACCATCATATGTCACCTTTTTGGCAAGAGCCAGTTTAAGTTCAATCTAAACTGTGGCGGGAGCTTGATACATTTCTAAAATTTAAATTTCTTTAGTATAGCTTGTTTATTTACTTTTTAACTTATCAAAGAAGATATATGGATTTACTGATGGCGTCATGCTTGACGGATTTTTCGGTCGCGAAAATTACCGTTTTGGAATTTCCGCAGGTGTGTCGCTCACTAAATATGTCAGTAACATCCATATTCTCATATTTTCTCCTAGTCTATAGCTTTTCTTTTTCTTTCTTGTATACTGAGAGCAAGGAGGTTTTAGCCCACGCTTATTACATCCATGACTGAGAGCTTAAATATGTCACCACTTGTCACAACCTGAATTCATCTGTGACAGTCTCGTAAAGTTGGATTTATTTATTCACACGTTAAGCTAAATTATACACGTATCAGATATATTTCCCAGTAGAACCGCTTTTATGACTGTCGTCTTTCGTAACTTATTTCTCGACACTTGGAAATTGAACGTGGGAAGATAAAATTGTGTGAAACATGTGCCATTGCGACTATTTCAAAGATTTATGCTATAGCTAACTTATTTTTTTCCGCTGATTTATTTTTCTACACTAATATCACAGTAAAGAGATGGGCTTATTCTTTACTGTGCTAATATTATATATAAGTAAAGTTTGTGAGTTAGTTTATAGGAAGGAATCTCTGGAACTACTGATCCGATTTAGAAAATTCGATAACTGGTAGAAAGTTACATTATTTTGAATGACATAGAAATATGACATAAGTAATAGTCTATAAATTACACTGTGCTACCTCCTTAAAGAAATTTACTGTTTTAGGGTAACTGACACAGTGCCCCAACTAAACTTTCTTTGTTACAATCTCATAATAGCTATTAACGTTATTACGCTTTCACTTGTTACTTTAGGAGAAGATTAAACAGAATGTACTATGTCACTGTCAGTCGTCGCAGGAGAGCGGGACGCAACAGGCCTAAGCTCGGGATTACCGCACTCAGGGGCTTCGCAGCGCAAATTGAATGAACGCAAACATTTCCAGCGATATGTATTTAGCACCCAAATAAATAAAAAACCGGTCAAGTGCGAGTCGGACTCGCGCGCCGAGGGTTCCGATATACCTATAGTATTTTTGGAAGCAATAAAGTCCATTTTCAGGACCGCAAAACTAAATTTGTTTGTAAAGGTTTTTTGCAGATTTCTGAAAAACTGTGCAACTTAGAAAGATCGTTTTATTTTTGCTGTAAAGTTTATATAAACTTCTGTCAACTGTAATTAATTCAGATTTTTCCTTACTCAAACTTCGGAGATAAGGGGGGGGGAATGGTATTTTTCTTGACATTTTTCATCATAACTTTAAAACTAAGAAATTTAAAAAAATACAAAAATATATTTTAAAATGTACAAGTAAAGCCCTTTCATATGATACCCCACTCGACCTAGTAGCGACAATTTGAAATTTGGCCCCCCCTATTTTGGCCCCCTTTATATTAATAATCATACTTTTTTCAAAATTTTTTCTTGTGCAATTAAGTTGGGCAACTATATTCTAAAACTATTCCAAATTTCAGGTTGATAGCATAAGTGGTTGCTGAGATATAGAGGTGTGACAGACAGACGGACAGACAGAGCGGCACCATAAGGGTTCCTTTTTTTTACCATTTTGGTATCGGAACCCTAAAAAGACACATCACATGCAACGCATCAACACCAACCAAATGAAATTCCAAAGGAATCAAGGAGACCGCTGGACCTAGTTGGACACTCTGTCCGGATTTAATCAGACATATCCAGGCTTACCATTGCCGTAAGAAAACGCGTGCTCCGCTTTAGGCTTACATAATACTGATGCTAGCTATCAAAACGCATAATAACTGTTCGTTTTAAAATTAATATTCAAGTATGCTCGTACGCTCCGTCTACACTCAGGAAAGTCTCGTGTAGTTTTGTAGGGAATGTGGGGCGCCATCTAATAACAAGATGAAAACAACTATATTTCCGCAATATTAGTGCGAACCACAACATTGAAAACACAATCTCAAATACCCTTGGAAAACCCTCTCGTGTATTAGTTTGAAAAAAAAAACATTAAAAGGTAAAAATAATTTTTTTCTTTATTGTACGTACACAAACAAGTGATGCAAATAATACATTCTAATAAATACTTATAAACTAATATTACAAGAAATACTTACCATATTAAATAAATATATATAGTATAACTATATAACAATAATAATTAAAATATATAGATAAATAAATACATACATATATTAACTCGATAAGTTTAATAACTAGTGCTCTTTTAGCCTTTTCTTAAAAGTTGTGACAGAGGGGCTTTCCTATATCGATTTAGGAAGCCTGTTCCACATCCAAGCAGCTCCCGAAGAGAAGGAATTAAATAGGAATTTCGTATTAGCTCTAGGACACTCCAGCATCCTAGTGATGCATGGACGCCTAGAGCGGGAATCTGGAGTCAAATGTTGGAAACGGGAGCGCAGGTATTAAGGAGTGGCAGGATCATTGAGGATATTGTAGAGGATGGTAAGGATGTGCACATCACGGCGAAGCCGAATTGGGAGCCATTTTAACTGAGCGCGAAATTGGGAGACATGATCAAATTTTCGAAGTCCGAATATAAAACGTATAGCAAGGTTTTGTAGGCGCTCCAGTTTATTAAGTAGCTCCTCAGTCGCATCCAGATAACAGACATCAGCGTAATCAAGAATCGGGAGAAGAAGGGATTGAGCAAGCATGAGTTTTGTTTTAAAAGGAAGGAAGAACTGGAGTCGTTTGAGTGAGTGGTATGAGTAATGCATTCGCCTGCTCACCTCATTGACTTGAGCAGTCCAGGACAATCAGACCTAGGTTTTTAGCTTTATTTGTGTACGGAATGCAGACGCCATCATAGCATACCGCGGGAAGATTATCAAAATCAAGTCTGCTTCGCAACCTACTACTGCCAACAACCATAGCTTGTGACTTAATAGGGTTAACAAGCAAACCAAATGTAGAAGCCCAGGTTTTTATGGCTACTAGGCAGTTATAGCTTCTGGAGCTTCATCTAGAGAAAAGTGTCGGTATATCTGCAAATCATCTGCATAAAGATGGTAAGAGGAAGAAATGACGCGAGAAATATATATATATATATATATATATATATATATATATATATATATATATTCTTTATTGCACAAATTTACAAACAGAAAGTTACATACAAAAGGACATTAACAAAGGCGGGCTTATAGAAATATTATTGATAAAAATTTAAAATAACAATGGTGATAGGACACCACCTTGTAGTACTCCAGATGATAAGGTGGACCAGTCCGATAAAGCATCGTCGGTTTTCACGCACTGCTGGCGACCATGAAGATAGGAGCGAAACCATAGTCAATAACAGAGGGGGAGATGTTAATAGAGTGTAGGCTGGCGAGAAGGATATCAAGATTCACAGCGTTAAATGCGTTGCTGAAATCTAATAGAGCGACAATAGTAAGCTTGGTGTTATCCATGGCACACCTAATATCTTCAGTGACAACCGTAAATAAAAAAATAAGGTTACAATGGAAAACCAACATTAGCAGCACCTGTTGTGTCTGTTCTCTAAATGTTTGTTTTGTTTGTATTTTTATGTGTACAATAAACAGTTAAATAAATAAATAAATTGAAAATACTTTTTCTGGGTCCCAAATATAAGGACAGGAATGAAATTGTGCACTTTTCTACGAATTCCTGGAAAATTTTCAAAACCGATTAGGGCATGGGACTTCGTAATGTTCCGGAAACGTCGAGTTGCCTCCGGAAATTCATCGAGGCGCTCGCAATTTGTAGCCAGCTGAAAATTCACAGAAAACTAGCGAAAACGTACACTAACTTTAAAATCACCTGTGTATAATACAATTTTCTCAACGTCATAGTGAGCGTTAATATGAATTTTATAATAATAACCTATGAATACAAACAAACCTGCTTAAAATGAAAGAGAGTGCCAGAACTAGCACCAAAAAGTAACGCCTAACAGCTTTCACCAGAGTTGTGCTAGGTAACTAATCTGTACGGCCCAGCATACGCTGCATGAGTGCACAGCCTGGGCAGAAGAGCGCATAATTCTCTGCACCAAAATTGGGCGTGACCTCTCGTTGCCGGCTGTAGTCATCTCTATGGTTGGCGACGAGACCGCTTGGCGAGCAGTTTCAGCTTTCTGCGAGGAAGCGTTTCTCCAAAGGGAAGTAGCAGAGTTCTCTTATTCAGAAGCAGAAGCTTCCGACCCAAGCTGCCGTAGACGCAGCGGGCGCTGAAGCAGGCGCCGGGCGTCGAGGCACCAAGACGGTGCTAGGGCTAAGCCTTAAAACTTCCCTGAGGTTGGTCTTTGCTTTGGCAGCGACAAGGCACGGAGAATAACGGCCGTATATCTGTGGCAATACCCGGGACTTATCCAAGTGTGCCAGAGTTGGCCACCACGGGGTTTTAGTCAGTCCCCATGTAAAAAAGCTAACCTGTATGCTGGAAGAGATCCAAATATTCCCATGTATCTTCCTGTCATTTGCCAGCTTGGAGCTGTGCTCGAAAATAGTGTCACCCTATTGGTTGGAATTTTTCCAGCTAGCTGGCATAGCTCTGGTGGAAAACCTCCCTTATCATGGTACTGGTAATAAAGACAATGTTAAAACGAAAATTTTTATGAGTCATTGGCAGAAGGCAGCAACGTGTTAAAAAACCTTTTTTTAAATTGTATCTCGGTGCTTTACACACAAATTACCAGCAGTCGTTTTATTTTTCTGTTACATTTTGCAAAGGCCTCGCGTGTTTGTGCATCGTTTATGCTGAATGGTTCACCATTTTCGAATTTGCATAATTTTTCAGAATAGTGCATTAGGTACGCTGTTGTCTGCGCTGTGTCTGAAATTGAACGGAATAATCTCCTAACTTTTTTAGCAATTTTATGACTCGTACATAATAATGACAATCTTTTGCAAGGTTATTTTATAATAATAATTTTACATCAGACCAAAGAAGTATAACAAAGTGAAATGAAGATAATGAACAAAACGTAATGAAGTTAAATACACACTAATAAAAAGAAGCCCTGGCTCCCAAACTAGGACAACCTGTAACTTGGGAGTAAGTGCATGCCATCGTATAGAGATCAATATAGAGATTAATAAAAGGAATTAAAGAAACATAAAAACAATATATATACGGTATTCAACTTCACATCAGAAACACTCGTAGTGAGACTAACGCATCAGATGCAATGTGTTTCCTCCGTGATATGATGCTGAGTGTACTAGTGTGAGGGTCACGGCCTTATGACCCTGTGATGGGAGTCGAACCCATGTATAAATCGAAATGTATTATCTCGATTTGTTAGTCTTAAATTTTGTTGATCGTCTTTTATTGGACCGATTGATAAAATAATACTTCACAGTTTTGTCTAGCCAAACACTGTGCTGTGCAATACTAATAAAATGGCAAGTTTATTTGTAAATGGCAAAGTTTTAGAATAGCTCGGCTTATTAAGTTAATGGCAAGAGTAGATGCTTACTTTTGGACCTGAAGGGTCTCGAATTATTACGAGTTAGGGAGTAGGTAATATGTTGAAAGAAACAATGAGTTTTGTGGTAACAAACGATAAGTATTTTATTTACCACTTATATCGCCTGCATGTTTATATTTACTCAAAACCAACGAATTCGATACAATATATCATTGTATTAAGGAATAGATAAAGTAAGGCGGGAAAATTACAGGTAATTTAATTTAATATAATATCGATATTCGTTGGATCTTGTTCGCAAAATTAAGCCCAAATTGCAGGAAGTGGAAAGGAACAAGGAACGAAAACCACTTTGGCGTATTGACAATAGGCAGTGACATGAAATATAGGTACAATTAAATCATTACAATTATCGCTTACTTTTATTGTGGCCACAATAACACCTTAAGTTTGCCCTCTCAGATTACGGTTGACACTAGGTTCGACGTTGCAATTTATATCAATTGGTGCAAAATATACTAGTCAATCTAATCTCAAATGGCAAACGGTAAATTATATCTATAATTAACAAAAAGAACATGTTGGTATGCTTATCTGGTAATTAGGCGTTTCCACAATTCGCCTTTAGTATTCCACTGACTCTACTTTGCGGTATTACCGAATCAAAAAACACACTTCACTCACTACACCTCTCGTGAGAGGTCGCACACCGAATGAATCGCTGGAAGTTCCACCCTTCGTCAAAGCCAGCGCGCACGCCACCGTTCCATCCGTAACGTCATTGGCCCTCCATGCCAAGACTCGCGCTTTCTTATTCGTGGAAACCCAATGCGCTGCATTTACGCGCCAAAACTGCCTGACCTGAAACTGTTAGTGTGTGTGTTTAAATGTTCCTATACAGGAGCAAACAGATGCACTTTAAGTCTTAGTCCTAAGGCTCTGCTTTGCTAAACAAGATAGATTGCTTACGCCCTTTTTTATAACATTTGCAATCCAAAGTCAATCCGAACGTTTACCGCGCTACTTGCGTCTTTGTCCTGTTTCTCAGAACCAGGGCAAGCCTCCGTATGTTTCGAGAGACAAATCATTTCTATTGAAATGATAAAAAAAAATATGGTTGGGATTTTATTTTTATTAGCGGCAGGCTTGTCCTATTACACTAGTGCAGAAAGGAATAAAAACGCTATGACCTTTTCCTGGGGTTTTAAGCAAAGCACTGGTTTTAACTTATCTGCAGTTGTGAGAACCACCTACTTGCTGTTTTCATACATTTAGCTATAGATATATAAGAATCTATTGGCTGGTAGATAAAATCGTATTAAAAAATTTAAATTAAAAAGAAAAAAAATATTTTCAAAGACTTAAAGTTAATCTAAACATGTTGCTGGGACCTCCTTTTAATTTAAACTAGCCTGTTCCAGGAGACGGCTCCCCCTTAATGCACGTAGATAGGTACGTACAATAGCAGTTTTAGAAAATAAAATAATAAAATAAAAATAAAAAATAAAATTTCATTTATTTCAAGCTTTTTTAGCTCATATTGTAACAAACACAATACAAAACAATACCTAATTAAAGACATTTTAAAATGCACAAAAAGATGGTACATATTCAACTAACTTAAATCAACTAATATATATTAAGAAAACCAGGTATTTTATAGTAAGTATTAGTAGAGTGATAGTGCCATCGGGATTTAATCTACATAACATTAATTTAAGGTATTTCATATAATATAAAATAGCGCATATATATATATATATAGAAACATAACATATATTTATTTCATATATATGTATACATGTAATGATTGTATAAATGTTATATCGTGTGTATGTACGAGTATATAGAAAACACCATTTCGGTAAATTGTAAATGAAATATCTGACTGCAAGCTTGCTAGTGAAGTTATATTTAACACTGCATACGCACAAATATGACGTATTACATTATGACTGCGATACCTGTTTAAGTGTCGCTAGTCGTGAAGATTTTATATAACTCTTTGCTTACATATTTACTTTAAAAACAATTAGTTCCGGGTATTGCCCGTGGTACACCCGCGGGTTCTAGCACGTCAAGCTAGACACATTGGACGTTGAACCATTCCTACTTCAAAAGCTTTATTCGCGCTACAAGTATCAAACTTGATGTGCTCAAAACTGCACAAGTAACTATTGAATTGAAACAGAAAGTAGGAAAGTATCTACTTAGAACATTTAAAAGTGCTTCAAGCTTGACACATTGGACTTTGTCCCGTTCGAAGTTGAACGGAAGAATTGAATGACAAAGATATTTCTCTCGGGTTTCTCTCAGGGGTTTTATTTTATGTTGATACTATACAAAAAGTATTATCAATAATGAACTCGGTTGAAAAGAGTGAAAATAAAGTACACGGGGGAGTAACACTCGTATTTCTTCGTTTAGAGACAATAAAACTTTCTTTGTTTCCAGGTAAGCCCGATAAGATGCCCGCAAATTGTCTTCTGTTCAGTAAAGGTAATTTTAATATGCTTTCCACTGTACTTTTTTATTACAAAAAAAATACACTTTGCTCCATAAGAGGCAAATAACACAAACTATGAACGTTATAAAAAGTTAGTGTAGCGTATCTACCTATTATAGGGTGAGTCCAAACGGGTGACTCGTATTTGTACGCTAAATGCCACGTCTTCTGTTAAAATACCATCCTATGAAAATATATGAAAGAAAAATCGTTGTTTTTGCCCATTTGAAAATTCCGTTGTTAGATAATTCATGGTTTTACCTGCAGCAAATGAAATACTCCTTTACGATTTATACTTTTAGTGCACCCCTAGGCTTCATAAGGAACCTAAATGCCAAATTTGAAATCTCTAGACCCAGCGGTTTGGGCTGTGCGTTGATATGTCAGTCAGTCAGTCACCTTCTTCTTTTATATATATAGATGTTGTATAATACAGCGTGATAATAAAACATCTTACTATGTTTAAGCATGGTACTTGGGACATGAAACTTAACAACTTTCCCCAAGAACCAAAAGTGGAAAAGTGAGAAATTTTTTGCTCGTCCCAATACAAAACAAACACAAACAAATTCCAGTGTTGTCGGCGCAAGGATTGCAATGCATTTGCATTCATTTTCAACTCATGTTTCATATCCTGAGTACCGTACTCAAGTATATATAGATGTTTCGTTATCAGCTATATTTTCAGTTCACAGCAACTTGTAAGTTCTTCTATTTTGGTGGTTAGAGTCATCAGAGTATTCCTTCACCTCTCGTTCTTTTCTGTTCACTTTTCCAATTCACGCTGTATTTTTCCCCAACCGAGCACTAAGCCGCCGTTCAATTTCATGCAACTTTCTCTTCCAGAAAGCGTCTTTAAAGTTAAAGCTCTTTTAAGTCTAGAAGCTGACTCTTTCTGGTTTGTTAAGAAAGAAAGTGAGAGCAATACACTTAAAGGAGCTTTAACTTTAAAGACACTAAAGCTGAAAAGCTATTAAATAGTTCAACTGTCAGTGTTGAGGTGCGGGCAGAATCATCAGCGTCGTAGCCCCCCGCTACGACATCATGCTGAGTCCGGACCTTTTCTCTGGCACAGTACATTCAGATGGTGACTCACTAATATTATGTTCTTACCTGGCTTATTTCTGTTTTGTGTCTTTTTTGTACTGTGTTGGAAAATAAATGTGTTATCTATCTATCTCACCACTAATTCCAACATAAAGCGAGTTAACTTAAATGCAGTCCCTGATGCAGTTCCAGAGTCTATCTTGGACCGAAAGAGAACTCTTACCGCAGCACGTGATCGGCTCCAACATCTACCAGCCCATGTTGCGCTTACACTCTTGCGTATGTGCTTCGCGGTGCCGAAAATAACATATTTGTTGCGCACTGCACCAACCTGGCTGTATGTACAAGAAGTCTCCTCCTTTGATGACGAACTCAGATTGACGGTCGAGAGTATTCTTAATGTCGCCCTCAACTCCGATCAGTGGTGTCAAGCTGCTTTGCCCATTCGATAAGGTGGTTTGGGAGTAAGGTGTGCACGGGATGTCAGCTTGCCTGCCTTTCTGGTGTCTGCGCATGGGGTTACGGGTCTGGTCACTTCTATTTTGTCTGCTAATGGTGATCAGGTCAGTATCCCTTTTGCCGCGGATGCCTTAACGGCTTGGTCGGCCTGCAATTCGGGCGCCGTGGCTCCCAATATCCCGCATGTGCAGCGTTCCTGGGATGACATCGGTGCCAGGCTTATTCTCGACCGTCTTCTGGGGGTGGCCACAGGTGTTGATTTGGGTAGACTCAAGGCGGTGTCACAGTCAGAATCCGGAGCGTGGTTGCAGGCGCTGCCGTCACCTCACCTGGGCACGTTACTCGACGATAACTCTATGCAGGTGGCCGTTGCTTTCCGCCTGGGCTGCATGCATCAATGCATCTGCGGTTCCATGGTGGAGGCCAACGGTCACCATGCTATGAGTTGCTGTCGCTGCTCAGGGAGGTTTTCGCGTCACCACGCTCTCAATGACATCGTCAGGAGGGCACTGATTTCCGCGAGCGTTCCATGTGTCCTAGAACCACCTGGCCTTAGTCGAACAGACGGTAAAAGGCCAGATGGGTTGACGTTGGTTCCTTGAGGGCAAGGGGCGTTGCCTTCTTTGGGACGCTACGTGTGTCAGCACCTTCGCTGCTAGCCACTTAAGCCGCACGACGTCGTCGCCTGGTGCGGCCGCCGAAGTAGCCGCCCAAAAGAAAAGGGAGAAATATGCGGCCCTCTTGCCGCAATATATCTTTGTACCGCTGGCGGTGGAGACGACAGGGTGTTGGGGTTCCGACGCAAAATGTTTTGTTGCCGAGATTGGCCGGCGACTCCGTGAAAAAGGGGGCGACTCTCGCTCAGGATCGTTCCTGATGCAAAGGTTGGCTGTCGCCATTCAGCGCGGCAACGCAGCTAGTGTAATGGGCAACTTTGCACCGGGAACGATCAGGGGCGGGTTATTCAATTGTTATTCGGTTATTCGAGAGCGCGCTGGGTATTCTCGCAAATGAACTTAATTGTTAAATTGTAGAGCCACAAGGCTGTGTCTGCATAATTACACCTATTTACAGCTAAAATATAGTAAACTAGCTGACCCGGTGAACTTTTTACCGCCTAACGGTCAATTTCTTTTACGTGAATCTTTCCGATATTTTAATACCTAGTTAGGTATTCTGTTCTAGACGGAGACGAATCCAACAAATCACAGATCATTAAAATCAGTCCACCCGTTTTTGAGTTATAAATGGTGTTTGTAACTAACCCGACTTTGTTTTATGTATATGTCGCAGGCAAATCGTATAATACGCCATTTACATACGGCGGGCAAACTGTAAACGGTCGGCAAATTGTAAAACGGCGCCAGCAGATTGTAAACAGGTTTAGATCACTGGTGCATTGTAGGTTCGTTAGCCACGGTAAACCAAACCTAACCGATCCCCGCTCGCTTGGTCTAGGTTATCTTACGACCACATCGCACGAGCTGAGCGAGCAAAGCGAACGTGCCGCGGCAGCGACCGGCGAGTGCCAGACACGAATTACGCGCCGTTTTATGAAATGCCGCTCATCTAAAATGACAAATAAAAAAATTCTCGGCATTTTGTAGAATGACAAGGCAAAATTTTAAATGAAGAAATATGCAATTTGCCTGTGACATATTTTATCACCAACGAGCTTGATCAATGATCTGCAACGTTTAACTGTCCCTTGGTTACGGTTGATACACGGTACTCTCTGACAGTACTGTAGTCATCATCACCATATCGTGTGGGTTACAAGGTCGATGACCGACCTCACAAACCCCGGTTTCAGAGTCGTTGAGCCACCAAAGGTCTCTGGCATGGCTCATTTACGACTAAATCTTTAGATAGAAGTCGGGACCAACGGCTTAACGTGTCTTCCAAAGCATGTAATCATCTAGTCTTAACCGAACTGGGAAAGTCGCACAAAGGGATTTTTGTTTGACAGTGTCCCCACCTTGAATGAAACCAGAACCTTCGGATCGAGCGCCGAGGGCTCTAACTACGGAGGCTGACAGCAGTGACCGCTGGTCGCTGACATCCATTCTAGGGCTACTCTATGCATGCTTCAGACATGTCCTACCCGTTCCTATTCCAGCTTAACAAACTTTTTGTGGAGTAGTTTCACGATACTTCCGTCAAGTTTTATTGGCAAAACTACTGGGTGACTCGACAAATTTTGAGGGTAACTTCTGTTACCGATATAGATCAATTTTCTAAGGACATTTGAAGTTGTTTTTTTTTATTCTGTTAAACATCGATACACACAAAAGTACTTTCAAAAAATAATACCTAATGATATAATAAGCATAATTTGTGCTAAAAAAATAAAAATGCATCATTTATGTTTTTTAAAGTAAATACGTTTGTGTATCAGTTTCAAGAACATTTTACTCAAAACCTACAAAAAAAAAATTTTCGACAACTCCAATTTTACTTACACCTATACAAACTGATATAACAGTACTTACCCTTAAAATTAGTCGAATGTCTTCAAAGTCACCCTGTATAAAAACGAATCGCGATATTCGACTCTACTATTATCAAGATACTCGTAACAAAACCCAAATGAATTATTCAAGTTTTACCGTCAGAAGTAAATTGGTTTTACTATAAAATTTTATGACAAAGGCCTGAAATCGTAAAATAACTCTTCAGTTTCGGTTATTAAAATTTTCGAAATAAATGTGAAGGTTAGCCGCAGTTTTATTCACGTATTACAATTGTAGGTACCAATATATTTCCATTGAAATGAGCTTTTAATAAAATAGGAGTCAAGGAAAGAGTAATATAAAACATGCATAAAACAAAAGAAAAAGGTACTCTTCTATAAGTTTGAATTACTCGAATCTGACCCTTCCCTTCGACGTGTCCTGTGTCCTACTGAAAACCAGTAGAATATCCCTCGTTACGAAAATAACACCTCTGTTCATAGGAGCCGAACTTATGGGCATTAATCAGCGTCCGATGACAAAAGCAAATGGTCAACAAAAGAGTCGCGTTTGAACCAGCGGACATAAGCGGGCTTCCAACAACATTTTCGTTTTGAAGACTTCCAAAACGCTTGCAATTAACGAATAATATATAATGTGAATTTTAATTGGTTTCGCTCCCGAAGATCGCAGTGATTCTATTCATTAACCAAGCACCTTTACCAAATAAAAAAATAGTTTTAACAAAAACTACACACCTCCTTCAAAGTTTGGCAAGGTTTCTAGTAGCACTAAAAAGTATAAAATAACCATAGCAGTTAATAATCAGTAACATAGTGAAGTAATAGAAAATAACCAAGCCAGTTTTTTTATTACAATTATAATTTATTAAAAATAAATTATAAATTTAAATTTAAAAATTAAATTATAAATTTACAATTATTTACATTACAACAGTACATTTTGGAGTCGGTGCTAGCCAAGAAGTTCCATTGCTGGTAACACTATCTAATCTGGTGTCTTTATTGCAAAAGACGTTGAACTGCGATTTTATTTACCTTCGGGATCCCATCCTAAATTGTCAACATTTAAGATTTGATTAAAAGTAGGATTAAAGTCAAGATGGAAAATGGAAAGTTGTCGTAATTTGGTAACGGCACACCTACAGCCCCATACATAATGTCACCACTTTAGTATGGAGAGTCGAAAAGTTTTTTCGGAATTTTAAATTAAATTTTTATTTTATTTTTTCTTTGGTAAAGTTGCTTTTTTACATGAGTAGATTCCCCTACGCACGTTGAGTGTATGCCTGGGGTCTCTTGTGTGTGTGTGTGTTTTGTCTCTTTTACTCTTACGCTGTATTTTAGAGTCA
Source organism: Athrips mouffetella (assembly GCA_947532105.1). NCBI lineage: Eukaryota > Metazoa > Arthropoda > Insecta > Lepidoptera > Gelechiidae > Athrips > Athrips mouffetella. The sequence continues at coordinate 18,807,244 of OX383960.1, read as the reverse complement.
CAAACACTAACTAAAATCAGTATGCTATACGGTGTGCAAAATAACTCTGTCTGTGACCGTTAATGCGCAAAGTCAAAAAATAAGTCGCGGGAGTGAAGTGCGGCATGTGGAGGGAGGCGAGCGAGTCGTTCATTGGCTCTCCGCCTGTTACCCATGCGCAGAACTTGTCCTGAACGCGCTGTTGCAGTATTTTTACGTGTTACAGTACAAGTAGTGGAATTAGTCCGCTCTTGAGTGGATCTTATGGTCTGCTTTCTGGAATTATAATTTTAATTGGTCGATAGGGAAAGCATTCGAGGTGCATATGGCGAGAGCCTTTACATGCAGGATAACTACTCACAGAATTCACTGTACGCTAGCCCGCCTGCGACAAATCTCCACATGCTGTTTTATCGACCAGCTAATTTGACTTGTCGTTATCCCGCCTGCGGGGAGTCCCCGCATGCGACCGAGAGTCATTAACTAAATGTGACTCGGTGTCGTGACGAGCCATAATTACTTGATGTTAATTGCACGGCTCCTGATATTAGCTATACAGGGCACGTGTCAATTATGGTTATTTCAACACTGAAAGAACACCGCAAAAATCCACCCAGATTTTTATCCACATTTTCGACCCAAATAACAGGCCGTGCTTAATTTTTTGCGAGGTTTGTTCACGTATTGAGTTCAGAGAAAATTGCATGACCTGAATTCATACATACATACATACATACATAACATCACGCCTCTTTCCCGTTGGGGTAGGCAGAGACCACAGTCCTCCACCTGCTACGATCTTGACATACTTCCCTTGCTTCCTGTACTTTCATCAATCCTTTCATACATGCTCGTCGGTTTAGGATACTTTTAACCTGGCCTTTATTCAGAACGTCCTGAATTTGGTCCTGGTACGTTCGCCTAGGCCTTCCCCTTCCAACGTTTCCATTCACTCTCGCCTGGTAGATCTCTTTCGTCAATCTTCGTTCATTCATCCTCTCTACATGACCAAACCATCTCAGCATCCCTTTCTCGATTTTGGTCACTACGTCTTCTTTTACGCCACACCGTTCTCTTATCACACTATTTCTAATCCTGTCACTCAATTTAACACCTAAATAAGAAAACTTAAATGAACTAAACAGTATCAACATTGCTTCGAACGTCCAGCTTCTTAACTGGTTCTGATTAGATTTTAAAATTCTGAAGATACTGCTCGTATTCATTAGAGTTGTCTACTAAGTAGAAAATCGCAAAATTTCACAACCACAGGCAGAATTCGAACCTGCATCCTCTCCATCAGTACCGGAGAAGATTTACCAACTAGGCTACCGTGGTCCTGCCTGATGTTGTGAAATTTGCGACCTCTATACGTATTTCAACGTTGAATACTTTTTTTTTATTTATTTCTTTTTTTTATTTAGCCTGTGCTGTCCCACTGCTGGGCAAAGGCCTCCCCCCTACGTTTCCACTCCTCCCTATCGATCGCCATCGACGGCCACTCCTCTTCGAAAGCAACCAGGTCATCCCTCCATCGCTTTTTTTTTTATTTTATCAAGTAGATATACCTGACATGATTCAAAGCATATAAGAACTGCACCATAGAAGCCAGACTTATTATCATCATATTATCCCATGAAACGTCCACTGAGGGTCTAGGGAGCTCCCTCCAGAACACTAGCAAAAACACGTGGTATTTAGGAGGGGATTTACCATAGTCACCACGCTTGTAAGCGTTGCGGCTGGCGACCGCTCTTGTTGGTGACCGCAGTATGTAAGATGGTACGATACACAGAAAGGTGCTGCTGCCCATCCTCCGGTTTATAATCCCTTAGTCGCCTCTCACGACACTCACGGGTAGAGATGGGCTGGTACTATGTTACACTAGCACCAAACGGGCCACATGGGCCAGACTTATACTGTGACGTAAATGGTCCAGTATACATTTGAAGACAGAGCACACCAGCAATTTTACAAACTAAATGGTTTATACGAAAATACGAAAATGCAAAACACAACCTAGCCAACTAATATATTACCATAACGCACCTGGCTGTGAGTAATGTTGGTATGTGAATAGGTACCCTATATGTTAGAGCTGAAAGCCTATTCAGTAGGTACACGATTAGTTGCCAAGCTTCTTGCGTGCTAGAATGGGTTGTTATTGCATTGTGCACAAACCGCACTCCAGCTTACATTAAGCTCAGAATTACGAGTCCAATACTATTTTATTCCTATCCATAGCCTGTTTTCAAATGGCGACACAACGTCATAAATCGCTTAGGTAATCGTGAAGTAGGTGGTCGATCGTATTGAAAGCTTGGTACGGTACAGTCATCAGTTATACAAGAAAAACTTATGTCCCTCTCACACGTTCCTTAATTCAAAAACTGATTCGGCATACATTGCTCGTTGAAGTAAAGATATTTGAATTTACAGCACCTAGCCTCCCAGCAATGTATGCCAAATTAATCTTTGAATTGCGGGAGGTGTGATTGCGGCTTAAGTTACGGGCGAGCTTATTCATGTGAAGTCACACGTCGGCTCTTGTGAGCTTCCCTCAGCCGACAAAGGTTGCATTACTTGCATAATGTAGCACCTTATTAATCAACGTCAGTAATATTCCTGGGTAGATTTACTACTGTGATAAATTGGTAAGTAGATATGCCTCGGCGGCAACTATTAATCAAATGATAGTGGCATGGCCATTTTTATTCTTATCTAGGATGAATATCCGACAAATGGAAGTTGTATCCAATGGGCAGTTACAAGTTTTTAGTTCAATTGTCTTTCCAAAACACGCAGATTCAGAAAAAAGGAAACGCTCCAGTGTTGACAGCAAACAAACGAGACGTGGTGATTTGCAAGAGCATAGCAATTTGCTGGAGGAGAAACGTCAATAATTTCCCTCGAGGCGAGAGCACCGCCGCTCTCAAATTTATTGCCTCTATTCTACCTCAATTACTATTTTCACGTGCATTCTACTCCAAACAACTCCTGCCAACTTCTGCATTGTAGCATAAATTTAGCATATTCCTCATCTTGCGAGCATATTAGGTGAAATTTTCCTATTGGTCTTGCAGCGTCAAGTCGGCAATTAATTATCAGTCATCTTGAGTAGACATAGGAGCGGGTGTAATTAATAGCTGAATCTACATACATAGTTCCACAGCCTTTACATTTATTATAGCGTGTGTATACAGGGTGTTAGGGACAGCCTTCCGAATACTGAAGGGGCATGATCAGTCAACGACACTGAACAACATTCAGTGAATAAAACTTTCAGGAAACAAAAAAAAATCGGCTTCTCCATACAAACTGCCCGTTTAAGTTTACAATTTTGTATGGAGATGCGGATTTTTTTTTCGTTTCCTGAAAGTTTTCTTCACTGAAAGTTGTTCAGTGTCGTTGCCTGATCATGCCCCTTCAGTATTCGGAAGGCTGTCCTAAAAGTAAACCACTCCTGTGTGTGTAAAAGTCAGTAAATCAGACAAAGAATTATTGGGAGACATTACCGGAAAGAGACTTTTACTTTTGTGGACATTTGTACATTAAGGCGCGTAGTAAGTATTTGGGGCACGAATGAGGGCTTCCGATAGCGGGCATTAAGTAAATGGTTTTCTACAGACCAAGTTTCAGCTGAGAATGAAAATTATTTTCCCTTGGGTTTTCAGCCTTTCTTTCGTAAAATGAACTTTGCTAGGTAGGAAATTAAGTTACAACGGTTTTTCAACTTAAAAAAAACGAAAGTTAAAAGAATGGTCTTGAATTTACTTAATGTTAGGCAGTGTACACACGAGTCCGTTATCGCCGCCGCCGCCGTCTAGAAGCCGGTACACAACTGTCTCGGAAACTTTAACTGGATAAGTTTCTGTAACATTACTCCGGAGGCGGACGGTTGCTCCGACATTGTTTATATTTATAGCCCTTCCGTGGGGCTTGAGCGACCCGCGATTTTTACACTAAACGCTGAACCTTCAGGGACGCTCGCTCAGTGCTCGTCGCAACACGACGAAAACAAAATTAGTATTGGGTTCGCAGGCGGCTGTGATATAAAAGTACTATAGCTGTGTTGTACAATTGAATTCAAAAATAGAATAAAGTTGCCTTTTCGTGCCGTTTGTTTGTGGCAGCGGTGTGTAGTTCTGCTTCGCTTCATGTTTGTTTTTCCATTCACTGACGTGATTTAAACTTCATAGTGAGTTAGGTACTTTCTCCCGAGTTTATTGAAAACACTGTATAAATTGAAATAAAAAGAATAAACTTCTTTTGCATTTACTAAACAAATATATGAGCTGTATGTATAGAAACAAATTTTCATATTGATAGTGTCAAAGAAAGTTTTACTTTCTTTCAGAAAAAGTTTAAAATGTGTAAATCTATCATTATATTATTGCAAAAATTATTATAGATCAGATAACACATTTCAAGTATTCAAGGAAACCCATCATGCATCACTCACTTCAAAAAAGGAATATCTGCCAAAATACCGTGATTTTTTCTAAGTTTTGCGCCTTTTACCTGTTTGACGTAGATAGATGATCTATTAGAAAAATAATAATTAAGGACTTCATGTAACGATTTCAAGACTTTTGTATGAAAATTATAGTGAGTGTATCCATTTCCTATGCCACTCTCTGTAGTTAAGGGAATAGCGTGACCTTAAATTGTTTTCAAGTTTGCGTCCATGACCTCTCTGTCCAAAATAGCGGAATAAAGGAGAAGTATATCTTTGTATCCTTCTTCGAATTGAAGCCGAGACTTGGCTGCTTGCCATGACATCCGCCGCGGCTCAGTGGGCAACCCTCTGCCAACCCCCACTACTGACAAAACAACTTTCGTGAAATAACCGCTATCTCGCGTCCTAATTCACTGTGAATTCGTGGAGAGAATAACTTAAGGCTATGTCAAGATCACGGCAAACCTGTTTGATTCTCTCTCTTTTCTATTGAAAATTTTAAGGTGATATAAATATTTTGTCTCTAAAGAGTAGAACCAAACCATCTCTACCCGTGGGTGTTATGAAAGGCGATTTGATGCATTGTTCAGCGTATCGCACCATCTTACATACTGCGGTCACCAACTACTTACCGCGGCTACTTACTTTTCCTTTAAAAAATACACGTACGCGTATTTGCTATCAAATTGTAGAGAGATGTCATAAGTCTGTAGAACGAAAATGTTGGGATAATCTGTCAGGAAAAGTAATAGTAGTGGGCAACCCCGTCTCCCACGCAAAAGAAAAGTTGGCTCGAAGATAGTAAGGTCACATGTAAACAATCACTAGAGCGATCTTCTGGCTACATAAAAACCGGCCAAGTACGAGTCGGACTCGCGCGCCGAGGGTTCTGTACCACTAAGGTAAAAATACCGTCTCAGTCAGGAACGCGCAGACGCGCAGACGTTTATTGAATGCGCGCACTTGATCAGTTTTTATTATTTGTAGTTATTCTATAACTTATGCCTATAAACATACCAATTTTCACACTAGTATAAGTTCCCGTTTTTTAAAAACGCTAAAATGTCGTGTTGTATGTAGATCCCCTTTTGGGTAAACCGCCTCACTTACGTAGCATGGACAAGGTAGACACACGATCTAGTCAAGGTCGCAGGACGCCGCTGGATGCCAGCAGCGCAGGACCAGTCGTTATGGAGATCTGTAGAAAAGGCCATATCCAGTATTGTCCAGCAGTAGACATCTTTCGGCTGATGTGATGATAAATAAAGCGCTTTGAAACATCCTTTATAATGCGCACAGCTAAGGAGTGGAATTCTCTGCCTGCGTCTGTGTTCCCGAGCTCTTATAACCCGAATCTATTTAAGTCGCGAGTGAATAGGCTTCTTCTGGGCAAGCTCGTTCCATCGTCGACCTCATCTCTGTCCTCAAGGCTAGATCGAGGTCAAGAGTAAGCCATACATAGTAAAAAAAAACCGCCATAGAGACATATTATTTGAGGATTTCCATTTAAATGTTACGGTTCAGAAGATCAGACAGTCAGACAGATAGACGACTTAGGTTAAGTAATAGGATCCCGTTGCACCCTTTAGGCGCGGAACCCTAAAAAAAGTAAACAAAAATAATTTCACTTCGCTTAAAAATCCATACTTCCATACTAATATTATAAATGCGAAAGTAACTCTGTCTGTCTGTCTGTCTGTTTGTTTGTTTGTTTGTTGCTCTTTCACGCCTAAACGGCTGAACGGATTTTGATGAAATTTGGTATGGTGATAGATGGTAACTTGGAGACGGACATAGGCTACTTTTTACCCCGGGAAAATATCTCATTCCCGTGGGAATCTACACATATAATAATACTCTAGCGGGGTTGTTTCTGCTACAGCACACCGAAACTACTTAACCGATTTTGATGGGACTTTTTTTATTCAACTAAGTATCGCTGATTACGAAAACTACTACAATTTTGAAATCCAACGTGGTAGACGTAAACTACCATTATCCCCTGGGGATAAGGTTGAGGTGCGATAGGGTTGAAATGTCTAAAAATCAATATGGGTGTCGTTTGTAAGGTTTATCGAGCCGCTGATTACAAAAACTACAACAATTTTGAAATCCAACATGGTGGACGTGAAATGCTATCATCCCTTGGGGATGAGGTTGGGGTGCGATAGAGTTGATATGTCTAAAAATCAATATGGGTGTCGTTCGTATGGTTTATCGGGTCGCTGATTACGAAAACTACAATGATTTTGAAATCCAACGTGGTGGACGTGAAATACCACCAACCCTGGGATGGGGTTGGGATTCGATAGGTTTGAAATGTCTAAAAATCAATATGAGTGTCAGTTGTATGTTTATATAAGGATAGGGATAGCGGTTAAGATGGCGTTAGGGGTAGAAGCAGGGATAGGGAGAGGGAGAGGGGGAGGGATAGAGAGAGAGTGTAAGGGAGGGGAAAATGAGGGGAGAGAAAGGGGGAGGGAGGGGTAGAGGGCGTGGGAGGGGGTAGAGGGAGGGGGGGTAGAGGGAGGGAGAGGGGGAAGGGGAGGATGAGTGAGGGGAAGGGGGAAAGGGAGGGGAATGGGAGGAGGGCGAGGGGGGAAAGGGAGGGTGATGGGGAGAGGGGAAGGGGGAAATGGAGGGGGAAGGAAGGGTGAGGGGGGGAAGAGGGAGGGGCGAGGGAGAGGAAGAGAGAGTGGGAGAGGGTGAGGGAGGGGGAGTGGGAATGTAGGGGGGGGGGATACAAAAGGATAGATAGGGAGGAATAGGGACCTTTTTTACTTTTATGAATACCTCCTCGCTGGCCATTCACTTCACTCCCTTTATTGCCTTCTTTTTTAAGTTCGCCTGTAACGGTTGACAATGAAAATTCCGCACTACCTACCAGTTAAATAAAATCAAAGATAATTAAGTTTGTAGTAAGATGCATTTATTCAACTTGGATAAGTACAAATGCATCTTTTACGTAGGGATCAAGAAGGATAAGCGCTCCGTAAAATATGTTTCAATTAAGTTCGAGTTCTGTTTTTTTATAAAATCTACGCGGACGAAGTCGCGGGTAACAGCTAGTGTTTTACAATAAATAATGTTTCACCAAGGAAATGAAATTTCTAAACGGGCGTATCTTTTCATTTTTTAAGGGAAGAAAGAACCAAACAAAATTTAAAAGTTGAAAAGAAGCTTATCTTGGTAAATTCGCAGCTCGGCATTTTCTTTGTTACTGTTCTTTGAAGTACATGTTTTCCGGTGAATATTGAAGTAATAAAAACATGCTTTCGTACCATTGTTTTATAAATAAAATACCTTTACGTTAGGAATTCTGTTTGAATACCCATTTATTTATTCATCTTTGTTTCATCATTTCCTGAATTGTCTACTTATTAAAATTTAAGTATAATATTTTATCATCCAGTATGACACCAGCGGAAATTCCGCAAGATGTGTCATAGGTAACCTAAAAAGCGTTGAGATCGTAATGAGCGGAACTTTTCTCGTCCGAAAGATCCGCAGGGTTTTAGTTTACCCACGACACATCTGGCGGAATTTCCGCTGGTGTCATACTTGACAGATTTTTCGGTCGCGGAAAATTTCGGGTCAAAATTTTCGGCAGGTGTGTCGCTACTCTTATACAGGGTGTAAAAAAAAGAGAATACAAACCCTAAAGGGTGTGAATCTGCCCATTAAACTGAACAACTTTCTCCAAGGTACATAGGCCGAAAAACACAAAAATAAATTGACCTCCCATAGAAACTTTATCAGCTGAGAGCGCATTTTGTATGGGAGGTAAAAAAAAAAATTCGTATTTCGACCAATATTCCTTGGGGAAAGTTGTTCATTGTTGTTTCATTGTTATTGCCACGTTCCATTTCTGATAATTATTTTCTGATTTAATTAAAATTATTATAATATAGTTATAGTAACTTAGTAATAATAATTGTTGTGCCCTTCTGGGTCTACATGTGTAACTATGTATATATGATAACACCTTGAATGACCATGTGGAAAGCAATAAATCATCTTATCTTATATATATACAAATTTTGCTTGTTTATTTAATAGTATAGGAGTACCTGGACGACCGAGCTTTGCTCTATAATAGCCGCTTCAACATTAAAATATCATCGGGTGAGCAAGCTATGCTACCCGCCAACAGTTGGCGCTGTAAGTTTTTGTCTAAAACGCAAATGCTTAAAAACTTGAGGAAAACTACTTTTCCTACATATGAGACCTAGCTAAATCGATTTTTCGCCCCCGAAAACCCCTGTGTAGTAAGTTTCATCGAAATCGTTAGAGCCATTTTCGAGAAACCGATTACAAATATATATATTTATATATAAACAAATATTGCTCGTTTAATTGTATAGGATACACAGATTTATCAAAGCTCTATAAATTCAACAATCACTATGAGCTTGACTGATAAACACATATTGTGCCTCTCGAAGGACGAAATTATTTTATATCCGACATTCTAGTACGCTGATCGTAGCATTCTCTGTATGGAAATTTGAGGAGTAAATTTTCCTCAGGGACGCAATAAAAACGCGAAGGAGGAGTAAGAAGTTACCAAAATAAAGTCCTCTCCTTATGAAAATTTTAACTGTGGTTGTATTTTTACGAACTGAAGATAAAAGTTTTATTGAAAATGGAGTTTCTGTTTTATAAAGTATTTTCATTTTTTGGGTTCGGTACTCAAAGGGCGCCAACAGAACCCTATAACTGAACCAACGTCATCTGTCTGCCTGTTCGTCCGACCTTTACGGCTGTTTTTTGAACCCTAGTTACAATTTTCATAAATTTGTGTTATTATAAAGGGTTACCTAACAATAAGAAAGGAAAAATGGAGGTCCCCTTACAAGAAACGTTTCTCTTAGCGGGTTTTGTTTTAGCTTTTACTTAAAAACGGTAACACATCGTACGATTGCAGTCCATAAGCTATAACAAATAATGATTTGAAAAGACTAACAAATAATTAAAACTGATCCCGTGTCGACTCAACAAAATTTTGCACAGTAGTGTAAAAAAAAACCCCCCTGAGTGCAAGTCCAACTCAGACTCCCAAGTATTTTTGAGATTTTTTTATTTTTAGAATTATAATGAGTCGTAGCAAAGATTATGAATAAAAATAGGGGTACGCAAAATGTCGTACAGTCAACTCGGCGTAGGGTGGCTACGGGCCAAGCTCTACCACAATGCTACGCTGCTACGACAGTGCTACGTCGTAGCAGGAGTCGTAGCCGCAGGGCCTGAGGCCTTATTTGCTTCGCGAGCGGTACAGAACCGGTGCGGGGCCGGGACGGGATGCACCTCGTTAGCCTCGCATTCAGATAACGAACTGTGCCAGCCACGCACTAAACTCACACAACCGGAAAATTAATCCTCTTAAGCTCAAGTCAGACAGAGGAGGTATGATTGCGAAAGCGGTCCGGGGCGGTTTGGCGGGAACAAAATACCGCGCCGCGACCGCTTTTCAATGTGACAGGGTGCATAAGAACTCATACTTTACAAAAAATACCGGCCCCGGAACGCTTCCGCTACCGCCTCTGTGTAACGCGGGCTTTCCTGTTAAAATTTTCGCTTTTGTCTTTTAAATCATGTGCATAAGGCTAACAATTTAACACTTTAAAAAAACGAGCCGGACTAGCGCGCCTAGGTTTCCGATATATTTTAGAAGCAACAAAGTCTATTTTTAGGACCGCAAAACTAAGTTTGTGTGTAAAGTTTTTTTGCAGATTTCTAAAAAACTGTGCTACAATTAGAGAGATCGTTATTTTTTCCTATAATATTTACATAAACCAGAATATAATTCAGATTTTTGGTATGGCCCGAATGGTATTTTTTTGTCACTTTTAACTTTTTAACTTAATAAGAGTCGAAAAAAAAACATATTTTCTAATGTAAAAGTAACTAAAGTCCTTTCATATGATAGGTACCCCATTTGACCTACTTTATTCTTATCGTCTTTATTCTTTTCTTTTTGCAATAAAGTTGGGCAAGCATATTCTAAAAGTTTCAAGACGATAGCGTGAGTAGTTGCTGTGATAAACAGGTGTGACAGACAAACTGACAGACGAAGTCGCACCAAAATGGTAAAAACGGAAGTTTGGATCGAAAATCTAAAATGTTTTTTATCCATCACTTCATCTCTTAATGACGTCAGTAAAATTGCGTCACCTTACAAACAAAGAAGGAAAGAAAGAAAGAAAAAAGTTTACTGGTCCGTTTAGTGGGCATGTCAGCAGCTGATGATGATTATATTTTCGCAGCTTCGAAACTGTTTGATTGGGCTTGGCAGTATCGTCACTAAAGTCAAAGACAATGGAACTTACTAGCGTAAAGAAAGCTAACATAGGAACTGTATTAACTACTAGCTCTATATAAAAACAAGTTGCTATTTTGCAGCAGACTTTTATAGTTCCCAGATAAAGCGCCGTAATATATGCTAAAGCAAGCCACACTAATGTGTCGGCCTTGCCATATTTTGCTTTTATCTTCTGAAAATAAGTGTGTTTTAAATTTGAATTAGAATACTCTTTATCACTTTAGTTTAATTACATCTTCTCACAAACAAAGTGTTGCCACGGGAAATGAATTAAATAATAGGTCTTTACCTATGAAATTGCCGAAATTTTCTTACAGATTAATGAGATCATAATTCCTATAATTCTAATGCTATTTTTTCCATTTGTCTTATATTTGAAAGTTGACTTCAAGGTTATCAATTTACGCATAAAATAAAGTTTTTATTTTTAGTTTCATATATAAAATTAAAGGTTCGAAAATTGTTCGTCTTAAATGTCGTCCGATTTCATCATTAGATTTGTTATATTTTTTTACAGATAATATTTTTCGAAAATTAAATTTAAGCTGAAATATATAAATATATATAGCAAAATGCTTAAAAAAATTGGATTTATAATTCCTTAGAAAAATGCAAAAATGTTAGTACTGAAATTGAGTTTACCTAAAATTCTCCATACAAAACGGCAATTTCATAGGTAAAGACCTATTATATGATTAAATTGCATTGTTGAAAATTTGATTGGACACTGATGGACTATCTGCATACTGAGGCCATTCTTTTCTTCGCCAGTCATGTCTTATCTGTTCAGTTTCATTGACTGATTGTGTCGTTAAAGAGCCAAAAGAGAAAAGCTGAAATAACTATTTGGCGAATTTATGCTAGTCTGCACTTGTATTTTTTCTAGTTTTTCGTTTTATTCGAGTCAGGTGATAGACACTGTGACGTAGGTGGATTTCAATTCCACAGCTTTGGAAATCCGGCCGGCAAAAAATATTTAACCTTTATATCTATTATTAAGAGAGACAGTGACTGCAACAGAATTTTGAGTAAATACAGAGTGTAAAAAAGTACAATAGTTATTATAAGGGCTGATTCTACATCACGAATAGATTGTGAACAAATTTTTTTTAGGTTGTTTTTCCTTCGAATTACATTACAATAATTTATTTAATAGGATAGGTACTTGCTAAAGACTGGATATTATAACAAAGAACATCTTTGTCTGTTCATTTAACCCTTTAACTACTTTTGCTATGTAAAAGTATTTTTTATACAATCTATTAGTTTTGTAGAATCACCTCTTAAAAAAATCATCCTACTTTTTTTACACCCTGTATAAGAAGTTTTTTTTTATATTATCTGTTACTTCAAAAGTCTGATCGATATTAAATAATAGCGTTAACCAGTAAATCTTAGGATTTAGCAAGGTTCTGAATTTTATAGAAACATATCCACTACAAGATGCTTAAGTATAATAGTAGATTAGTAGCCAAGGGCTATAAGGCATCAATTGCAGCCCGAGATATTTAGGCGCACGAGCGCAGCGAGGGCGCTATAGTTCCAGGTTGCAATTTATGCTTACACCCGAGCTAACTACTCTGCTTTACATCTCGATTGTGAGGTAAGTAGGTCCTTATTACCACCAAATTGTAGGTGACCAATTAGCGCTCTAGGGTAATAATGTAGCTAGAAAAGCCCTAGGGCGGTAAGTAATGAAAAAAAAACACTTCACTCTTTCAAAACTCAATTACTTACCGCCCTAGGGCTTTTCTAGCTACATTATTACCCTAGAGCGCTAATTTGTCACCTACAAGCCCCATTTGGGGGTAATAAGCACCTACTTACCGAATATGAGAGATGTAAAGAGTTTTTATTTGCATTTTTGCGTCATTGTTTTGTTCGGACTACCATAAACCAGGGTGTGTACGGTCGTATACCTACAAAATAATCTAAATAATCCGGTTTTTCAAAGTTGAATGGGTTTTCCTCTTGACCTCAATTTAGCCCAGGGAACATAGATAAGGTCGACGGTGGAACAAACTCTCCCAACGAGCTATGCGAGATCAAATAAATTAAATCAAACCTCGTAAACTTCCTCATATTTCCACAAATAATTAATCAATTATCTCATTCCGCCGTCGTTTAATCCTTTACTGGGTTTGTGTCTATCGGACCAGTAAATCTCATAATCCTTGAGTTCGGTTACGCTTGGCCTACTTCGGAATAGTTGAGCCATTGGAACTAATAAAACAATGTTTTCCGCATAAAGTTTGTTTTTCTTGTATATGTAAAGAGGCTGGTTCCATTATTCAAGAGCATGGTATTAAAGTACGAATAACAATTCTGCGTGGCGGCTGTGTGGTTATTTGCCGGCCGCCGCAGGTTGCGCTCTCACCGCCGCCCCGTGAAACAAAGGAATGAATACATGTACAGGTGCATGCAAAGCGCTTTATTTCTTTCTCCGTCTCCGTTGAAAACAACACACTGGAGTCTAGACTCTCTCTCAGACATGTCTTCACGATGAAAACAATTCCCCCTTAACACCAAATTGTGTATGTGGCTGTACTTTATCATAAAATATAGGGTGACTTTTAATTAGTTCTTGATAGAGAAAGGTTTAAATGTACTCATGATACTGAACAACTTTCCCCAAGGAACATAGGTCGAAATACTAAAATCAAGTTTTGACCTCCCATAGAAACTGCATCAGCTGATAGCGCATTTTGTATGGGAGGTCAAATTTGGTTTTTGGTATTTCGACCTATGTTCCTTGGGGAAAGTTGTTCAGTATCATGAGTACATTCATACCTTTCTCTATCAAGAACTAATTAAAAGTCACCCTATATATTTTTTTAATATACACACGATTTTAGCATGTAATTAAGACCATGAAACTGATAATATTTCCCCAAAAATTTAGATGTAACATCGTATAGAAACTGCATCAGCATATTTTAATAGTATTACGTAAATTCTTAACTAACATTATTTGCACTGTCTCAAAATGATTATCCTATAGAAATTGTAAAAAATTATAAAACTGAAAAACTTTCTCCAAAGAACATAAAATTATGTAAACACAGTATTTGTATATTTATTTACTTACTTCCAATAAAAATTGCATCACTTGATCGTGCATTTTGTATGGGAAGACAAAATTGGATTCAATTCCTGAATGCACAGGTTTAGTTTTCAGGATACACACTCTATAATTCATCATAATCATCATAACATCCCATGAAACGTCCACTACTGGACAGGGAGCTCCCTCCAGAATTCTAGCTTTTGCTGGAAAAATGTGGAAGGGAAGTACCATAGTCACCTCGCTTGTTAGCGTTACGGCTGGCACCATGGACCGCGGTTGTAGGTGACCGCAGTAAGTAAGATGTAAGACACAGGAGGATGCTGCTGCCCATCCTCCAGTAAACCCTTAGTCGCCTCTTACGACACCCACGAGTATGTATGGGTTGGTACTATTCTTTGCCGGCACCACACGGGACCTCTATAATTACTTCCATTTATTAGTAACCCTAAAGAAAAAAAAAACATCTTAATTAAGCTGCAAAACCCAAGCCCGTACTAACATCGTGAAATGCCAGAGCGATACAGCAAACTCTACAGTTTTAAGAGTTCGTTAATTAACGCAATCCGAATTCGTTACAGTAGGAGTTAATCCCGTAAGAAAAGACAAAAGCCGGTGGAGGACAAATTAAAAAAGTGGGATATTCGGAGCATAAAGGCTGTATAATTAAAAGGGCTGAGCGTCGCATTAATCTTGAGGCTGGGTGGAATGAGGGCGTCATTACGTGAGTCGCGGGCGCCGCCGGTACGCTCGGAGCGAGCGTCATCCCACTCATCCGACCCATCCATCACTACCCATAATCGCTGCCAACTGCCCGTCACCGTGAACAAACTTCACCAATACTGTCGCCTTCGCGTCAATACTTTGAATACCAAGTTAAACTTAAGATTAACTGACGTAACGCCACGTTCATCCCTTTGTGAATGTTTACGCAAGTATTTTAATTTGAAGCTAAGTTGTCGTTAATGTTTGAGACTTTGAGAACATATACGTAGGCAAACCTATTTTCATTCAGAATAAATTCACAAAAAGTTTAGCACGGACTATAACTTTACACCTACACGTCTTCGAACCATTGATTTTTATTCCATGCTGAGAAAGCAATCCTGAACATCCCTTTATGGAATTTCTCGTCTCGGCTTCAGCCCGCTCGTTTCATTGTTGGCTGGATCAAAGACTTGAAATTACTTACTATTTTGTTTTATTTTTAGAAAGATCCCATTTTGGCAGGATTAACAACTAGCGTATCATGTTTGATCACTGAACTGTATTCTACACTTCAATAAACAGGAGGCATGTGAAACTAACTTAGCTATCTTAATCTAAATTGATATGGGGCGGATACATATTGTGAAGAGTTCTCAGATTTGGCATGAGTGGGGCTGAGCTGATACTCGACCGAGTCGCAAATACGGTGGGATTAATCACAAGGATGTTCGTAAGCCGCACCTGCTCGGGTTAAGGCGCTGCGCTCGGGAGCGTGGCCTTGTTCTACTCGCTGCCGTCTATTTTTAGATCGCCCTTCGCCCCGCCACCCGTCCCCATCGCTCCCTCCCGTCAATGGAGCTATTTACAGCAAAACATCTTTACGATAAGCAAAAAAATATTATTTGAAAATCTACTCTCGATAAGAGAATTTCAAAGGTCACATGAGAATAGATTTCCTCACTTCATAATGTTACGTAAAAATAGACCACCTACACACTACTCTGATATATCCCCAATATTAGTGAAGGGATCTGATAAGATCGCTAGAAGCCAATGATCCAGGTCAGTTACAAATTATTTTTCTCCTCTACTGACCGCCCGACGTACCGTCACAAATATAGGACGCCGGCTGAATCAAAAATACCCTTTCGCTTTAGTTATACTTACCTACATTATGGTAGACCCTGTGATGTTGTAAAGAAAAATGGGTTAGCGATATATTCGTAACAAAGGGATTTTCTGTTGTCGTTAATACCGCAGTGGTTGTAGAGATTGTCATACAGTCGTTTTGACTGATAAATGCACTCAATACAATATTACGTATGCAAAGCAATAGTTGATGAGTGCTTTCGTAGTTTGGAATGCATCGTATAGGCCAAGTGGGAGCTCAATAGAAGCTACAAAATCTTATGACTCGTAACGTTGGCTCCGATATGTCCCATGGGCTCGGTCCAATTGGCCTATTCTGGACGATCCCCAACACGCCACTACATTACAAATTCAAAGTATTTGCCTTAGAACTTTAACCAGAACAATTTTCCTGAATCAACAACTTCAGATCTTTAATTCTATTTTATTCATTTCTTTTAAAGTTATAATTAGGGAGTTGAATCTGACGAAAGAATCTGACGAAAGAATCTGACATTTTGAAAGTGAAATCATGACCTCAAATTCATGTAAAATGTGTTAATAATGTAGATATTTCTAATTTTCTGTAAGTCGCAGCCGGATTGATGAATCTGCCGTATTTCAATTTGGCGCCATTTTGCAATCCGCCTACCTTTCGTTCTATTCCGCCGGATCGTTGTAATGATGCATTCTACAAAGTGGCGGTCAACGTTAAGCCATATTGTATATTAAGTCCGTTAGCTATGGTAAACCCAACCTAACCGATCCCGACAGGATCGGTTAAGGTTAACTTGCTGCCACCACGCACGAGCCGAGCGAGCGAAGCGATCGTGCCGCGGGAGCGACCGGTGAGTGCCAGAAACGAATTGGCGCGCCGTTTTTCAATGCAGCGCATCGAAGAAGCGCCCGTTGGCAATTGGGCGCCACGTACCTCATTCAAGTGTGTATTGTGGTTACCATAGAATACATTGTAATTGAAGAAAAATATTTTCTCAACTGAAAAATGTTTGTTTACAAAACGTCTGGCTCTTTCGTGAACTCTGTTATATCATTCAATTGAAGGAATAAAACATTGATAGAATTTTAAATAGAGGACATTACGTCGTCGAAGAGTACCAGGCATAGATGTTCTCTCTCTTACTCTAACTGGCCCGGAATAAAAGCTGGGAAGTCCATTAAAGATTGTCATGAATGTAATTTACTTCTCGTGATTATGTCTCCAGAGTGGCTGTTCGAATTAAATTAAATCCTGCCCTTTCTTGGCCTCATTTCCGTTTTATTTATTTCATACCCAGTATTAAAAATGTTATCCTAATGGCAGCATAGGTTTTATTAGATAGCTACTTAACAAGCAGTACCTCCTTACGTAATAGATATTTCAAAACGGAAAAGCGAATGTTAAATTCAGTCAGGCACGGTGGATTCCGTAAAGCAGATGTCTCGGGTTCACGTAGCGAAGCGAATACATATTTTGTAAATCTTTCGAGGCGACCGTGATTTGCTCTAAGAAGAATTTTGTGTACCTATTTAGATCACATCCCAACTTATAGAGTGAGACATTTGTTTTTACTGTATGCATCAATGTACTGGACGCTACTACTTTTAGACAGTCAATATTCACATTCGCTAATTTAGTATGTCTTCCGTGCAGTCAAAGTATTTTAATACTTGCCACTAAATATAACCTCATTACACAGTTAGTATTTTTTCAGGCTTTCTATGGTTCCCTGTAATCTCTGTGTTACTTTGACTTAGCTAATAGTAGATTACGTACCTAGGGAGGAATAATAAAGCATGTTGTAGATCACACGTGGGAGCAAACATGTGATCTCAGAATTATATTACCTCCCGTGGTCAGTGCGAATTTTCGTACCCGCAGAAAGTACCAACTTTCTCCCCGCAGCGCAGGCACGAAAATATTTGTCTTTACTATTGTGCTAACACCTTATAACACCACAGTCCTTTGTCCAAATAGGTCAACTCATAAATAAGTCAGTCGGTACATTAAAGCACTCACCAGCAGACACATGACGTGACCAGAGATGACCTACGAGCTACGAGCTTAGATTGTCGCGTCATGATGACGACAAAACGCCGACTGAATGACGTCACAAACGTTCTCAGATTATGTCGTATTTTGTAACGGCATTGTCTAAACGTTGAACTAATTTCGGCTTCGAATTAATGAGGAGACTCGAGACGTTACCTTTACAAAGTGCTCGATAAATAAGTAATGCTGTTTACGTCAGATTTGCATACTATAATAGGAATTTTGGTATTTTGTTTAAATACTCTACCTAGCCCGGAGGAAAAGAGGCGCGATGTCTTCTCTATCTCTACAATTAGTATAAAATCAAAATTGTAAATTGATTTTGTCCGTAAGTACGGGAGCAATCACGTAGAAAGAAAACCAGTATAAGCTGAACCAGCCGCGGTAGCACAAGCCCCTATAACATTATTTCGCGCGAGAAAATTGACGTTTGCTTCATACGTGACAAAAAGTGACATTTGGCCTTAAATATATTTTATCTGGGGGCTCGTGCTGAGTCGGCAGAGCTACGCTACAAATGCCCGAAACCAGAGACCCGCTCAAGTTCAAAGAGTTTCCACCGATAAGCGGTCGTGGTACCTATATTGAAGATATTTACAAAAAATATCACGACATGATATTTTAATCCCCCCGAATGCAAATAATTGATTTTTGGACTTTTTGTCTGTCTATTGGTTTATTTGTTCATTCGAGCATGTCGCAAAATACTGAACCGATTTTTATTAAACTTTTTTTTCTTGAAAGCTTTAGTTTTAGCTTTTTTCGGCCTAATACAGGAACACACTTTACCTCATTTTCACTACCTAAAATACGTGCAGACGAAGTCACGGGCAAGAGCTCGTCACTAAATAAAATAAATATTTAATTTACGTCTAACAAAGATTCATGATTCGTTAAGTCCGTCTCGGATGACAATTGAATATCCTTAACAAAAAGATGTAAAGCGATAGAAATTTTTTCCCCATTTCAGATTCGCTCAACCGGAAGGAAGGTTACATCGCTGAAGCTTCCGGGCTGAAAGGTTAACCGTTATTCCTGCACATTGAAGAAAAGTACGTTGTTTCAAACTTTACTGAACTGGGTCACGCGGGAATATCGCCCGATTTAGCGTTAACACCCATTGAATATAACATAACACGATAACAAAAACAGTGAACAAAACATGTTTCATTCGTATACAAATATTTATATATATATGTAAAAAGGATGGTGTGGTAGACTGACTGACATATCAACGTCTAGCCACTGAGCCTAGGAACCTAAAATTTTGCTCAAGGTTCCTTTAGTAACATCATTAAGAAAGACGTTGGGGAAATTTCCAAGGCAAACGTGAAATAGTAGTTTAAGATACAAGCTCGTAAGAAGGGTTAAGTATTGCAAACGAGTTGACATTTCGCAGTCAAAAGTTTACCATTTACAAAGAGTGTAAAACTTACACTCTTCCATTATCTTTAGGGAGCTGTATCTTACGTTTTTAAATAAATTTTACGAGAAAAACTACTACATACATAAGTACATAAACTTTTTAATATAAAGGAAACTTGGAAAAGAAGTCTCGAACATTCAACATTTACGAATTACTAAAGTAAATAAAATGTCTGTAATTGAATAAGGATCAGTTTATGGTTAGGATACAAAAACTGGTCCGAGGAATCAACTTTGCCAATAAATTCCTTAGTTCTATTTATTTTTTCGTATAAATTGGAAATAATTTTGTTCTCAGAATGCAAAACTCTTTGCGGGCGTACTTTTTTAATAGCAATATGGAGAAGTTAAAAATAAACTGTAGCCAAATCGTACTAGTGCGGTAAGCGACTATTTATTAAGAGAAATGTTTACGTTCTTTTAAGTACCTGTTCTTTTAAGTACCCAAATTTTTTTAGCAACTGAATTGAAAGAATGATGAAGGCAAAATTAATTAAAATTATTATGGTTAATTTCAACGCGTTGATCATCGCATCGTTGACTTGATGAGCAGAATGCGACCAGAATGCTAATTAATATTATTTAAGTTTGATTGTAACAATTATTATTTAAGTTTTATTGTGACTGATGAAAGTACAGGATGCAAGGGTAGTATGTCAAGATTGTCAAGATCGTAGCAGGTGGAGGACCTACGTGGGAAATAGGCGTGATGTTATGTATGTATGTAATAAGAAACAAATTATATACTTGCAAAGTTTTCAAACCTCTCAGCAGTAACTTCGTAAGCACTGCAGTAGGTAAGTATTTATCTTCTCAGATAAGTGTTAATAGCTACACGCACGCACTAATATTTCAGTTCAGCTACCGGCACGTTTCTAAGCGTTTTAGGTCAGTAGACGATAACTCAGCGGAGGCTATAAACAATTTTGTGTGGATGGTGTGGGGGTGAAAGGACTTCCTTTCCACACAGCCCGACCGCCATAAATTTATTCCACGTCTGCCTCTGCCTCGGCCCAGACACATGCCGCACTAAAATATTCGATTTATTGACATTAAGCTTTTTTGGTTCATGTGGTGCCGGTTAAGAATAGAACCACCCCATTCCTACCTGTGGGTGTCGTAAAAGGTGACTAAGGGATTTTGGATAGGAGAATACCATACTGTCGCCAAGAACCACGATACATGGAATATGAATATGGTGCCAGCCGCGCAACGCTATCAAGCGTGGTGACTATGATAGTTCCCCTCCAAATATTACCACGCATTTCGGCAGTGAAATTTTAGAGGCATCCCTGTCCAGCAGTGAAGTTTTGGAATGTTACGTTACACAGAGCACTTAATGGTCGCACGCTGACCGCTACAAGATTCTGTACTCTGTGTAATGTTATGATGGTGAGCTTTTTATTTGGTAAAGAGTATACCTACCACGTATTTTATAAAATAAAATTTGAGTACCTCTTTCATTTCTTCATTGTCTTTGACTTAAGGCACAGAATTAATAATAGTACTACATACTTAAGGGTCAGATATCGTAAATCCACGTTTTAAGAGTAGGCCATTAAATACTCTTAGAAATTATAGCCTCTTAGTTACATCTACAGTCAAACAAATGGCTCAAAAAGCCGTGAATTTGTACCTAAATAAACAGAGACGGAATCAATATAAGAGATAACTTTTGTTGCTTAAGTAGAATTTACATAAACATGGCGTATACAGCAATCAATTTAAAGGTCAAAGTAATTAATCAGCTTGTTAACTTTGCTTTCATAAGGTTTCAGTATAACACAAAGTGTTCATAAATTAGCTTGTTAATGTAACGTCCATAAAGGTTTACGATTTTTGTATGTTAATAAATATTGCAGGAAAAACGGTGTTGAGGAAAACATGAAAAGGAACGGGTAAGGCGGATGTTACACTCTAAAAAATACTAAATAGAATGTCATATTCAAAAGATGACAGAAAATCTACAAAAAAAGAAACAAACCATACAATTAAAAGTAAATAAAATTTTAAATCAGGAACACGAAGTATTTATAAAAGCATTATTTAAAATTAAATGTAATTTTTGATAGTTAGTGTCCAGGACCAACGTCAATTTACAAAACGCAAATAATTCTGTGAAATAATTATTTTTCAAATTAAATTTATCTACTTGATCTTGTGCCTATTGACTGACCCGTTGGTGTGGTTGGTAGTTAGCCTGCGCTCCACACCGGGGGCCGCGGATTCTAGCCCAGGGCAAACATTTTGTGTGATGAACATGAGTGTTTATCCTGTATCTGGATGTTATTTATTTATTTATTCATGTATATATATATCAGTCTCTGGTACCAATAGTACTGGCTTTGCCTAGTTTGGGATCAGAAGTGAAGTGTCCCTCAATATTTATTTTATTTACTAGAGCAAGAATACCAGGGAGATCGAAGTTTCCTCGTGACAAAAAAAAGCTCAACGCTCCGGTAAGTGTGTCAGTGTAGGGTCCGCCTAAGTACGTGGCGTATCGCTTCCCGCAGGTAGGGTAAAATACGTTGTAAAGGATATTGACGCGTTATCGGAAGCTGTCGTAAACCGTTTGGCGGCGAGGCGAGTGTCGCGAGTTGACGATCAATTGCTGTTTTGACAGCCAGGTGGCTCGCTTTCACACGTAGTGCGACTTAACCACTACTCATACTCACAGGCCACGAGTGACACACATATTCTAGGCGGTACTGATTTTTTACGAATAGTTTGCCCTTGGCCTAAAGACTAACTGACTTGACTTGGACTGGCCTGAATAGAGTAGAATAAAAATGTGTGAGATTGACATAACCTAACGATATGTTGTGTGACAGCTAATGTCAATCCCATACATTTTCTTTCTATTCTATTAGCATTTACTATTATCAAAAGCCACTTGTCTTCCTGATCTCGCTGAAAAAAGGTGTGTGGTGTTTGGCGCGGTATGAACATTGTAGCATGAAACAAACAGAAGACCGTAGACAAGATGGATGGACTGTTCGAAAGATGATTTGATAAAGAAGGAAGTGAATGTTGAGATGAAAATTATCTGGATGGAAAGGGGAGCAAGCGATCGACGTGTTGCGCTGACCCCAAATAAATTAGGATAAGGGCGTACTTCCAGCTCCTTTAAAGAACCTTCGTTAAACAAAAGAACTCCTTATTGCTTTACCGGTTATTTTTGGACCCCTAGCCAAACAATATTAGTCATATTAGTCAGCCAAACAATATTAGTGCAGTCTTTAAAATCTAAGCAGCTTCGACAAAAAAACGTAAGTCGAAAAACGAGATTATACCTTTAACTTTGCGCCGGCTATGTTAAGGGTGTCTAAATTTCTTTTTATCTCACAGCTCTGAAAACTTTGCTTTATCGGTCAAAATATGCGGGCAAAAGTAATTTTTGGCCGCTAGCGTGGAAAAGGTTTTTGATATTAGAACGTGATGATGAGAGGTGAGAAATTGTGTGTTTCGCTCGGCAGCAAAGTTATTTTGCGTCTCGTGCCTTCAACTACTCGCTTTGCTTGTGGTTCAATCCTAGAATGCTTCGCTTATTTCAGTTTCACTTGTGCCATATAGCAATTTTGCTGCCTTTCACAACAGAAAACTACTGTCAACTTGTTTAATTTAATGTTCTGAGTAACAATAAAAATGTAGCTAGGGATCCTAAATAAACCTGTATTTATCGACACTTCTTCGCTTTACCTTCACGAGCCAAGAAAAACTGTTGAAATTATTCATACCAAACTAAAAGGCTTGTAGTTTCTGAGGCTTTACCTCAAGCAACTAAATGCCACCTAAAATCTGACTTTATTGATACCCAAACCTAATAAAATGTGGTCCTACATAATGTATAGGTACCTCATACCTCAACTTTGTCACGTATATTCCGGTCGATATAAATTTGCTATTCCATATTTCTACTGCCTGGAGTTAGTACGTCACAATCCTTTTCCAATATTGATAGACCTAAAATTACGTTCGCCACGTGCGGAGTTATTCGTGCGGCATACACTCTCCATAACGCATACGTGTTACTACCCCAAAAGTTACTAAGTTATACTACTGTGAAAGCGCGATCAATGATCAATATTTACCGGAAACAATTCCTTACTCAACTTAATCCTTAGATTTCCAGTAAATCTTATTGCTGATTTACACAGAGGCAAAACTTTGGCGCCTCGCAGCAATAGAAATAATTAAGAAAGCTATTCAAGTCGCAAGTTCGTTGTCCTCAGGGCTAGATCGAGATGGAAGCCCATTGACCAGTCCATTGACTAGAAAAAAACTTTTTTTTTCTTTTTCTCACAACTGCGTTCCTTACAGGCGCCTTAATATTTCCTCTTGTGTATCAGCCATTAGGGTTTACCATTACAAGATAGACAGGCTTTTACGATAACAAATATATGATAAATAAATATTCAGGCACTTTACATCTCATTACTTTAGGCTTACAGTAAGGGTTCTTACTGAGAGCCTTATGTTGTGAATACGAAAAAACAAATGTTTTGCAGTTCATAGAAGATTTCTCTTCAATAAAATGAAGCACACGTATGTAACCACGCACATAAATAGACTATTAATGTACGTCGCACGCAAATTGTATGATTTGCCGCTTTAACAAAATGCCTATCATCTCATTCGGGATCGGTTAGGTTGGGTTTGCCCAGGCTAACGAACCTAAAATGCACTATTGATCTAAACCTTGGAGGAACCGTGAACTATAAATAAAAATAAAAAACAGTGAATTATACGATTTCCCTGCGACATAATATACTATACTATACAACTATTAAGAAAAATAATACATTTTTAACACTTTTTACATTGGAATTTGAGGTTTTTTATTTTGTTTACTACGTTATATTCTTTCGTGAAATGGACTTTAAGCAACTGGATATTTTATGTAACCTGTAGGTATATATAATGTCCCATTGCTGAGCAAAGATTTTTTCTCTATTGCGCCATTTGTCTCCGATATGAGCCTCCAACTGACTGACAGTAATAAACACAAGATTTGAGTGCCAGATTTATATAGATTTGTTCCCACTGCGGATATGTTTCCCGAAAAATACAATTTGGATCTTTCGGGGCGTACGCTGCGTCATGCGTGACTTGGACCCGCTGCGTAGCAAAATAGGTGTCGTGTGGCGAGTACGCGTCTCATGGCGAGTACGCCCCACGCAGCGCCGCCAGTACTATTTTGATTGAGCGCCTCGCTTGACGTAATGTTGGATAAGCAATGGCTAGGACTAATTTCGTAAAACAAAGACGCCCGAGCGAAACGCACCACGCGATCGTGCGGGGTATTCCCCAGCACGCGGCGCGTGGTCGTACGCGCCACCCGCTAGCAAGCGGTGCTCTTGTATTTTGCTGAATTTAATACGCACGCGCGACTACGCGTCGTGATCCCGCCTGACGCAGCGTACGCCCTTTAAGGCAAGAGTGAAGAGGTATCTTCTAGGTAGCCATGCTACATATCCGACTCCATTGTCGCTTACCATCAGGTGGGAGGAGTCAGATGCTTACTTATCCTACATAAAAAATATTTTGAAATAATATAAATATTCATCATACAAATATTTTGTCCTACCTGTCCTAGTGAATTCGGTACCGGGACCTTTGACGTGGCATGCAGATTCAATACCAATCACACAATTCAAGTCCTATGTGTTTTTATGTAAGAACTGTGCGTAGTTTCCAAATCTACTTGATATATAGAAATTGTTTTTGTGAGAGCAAATAAACGCTTTATTTATTATTATTATTATTATAAATAAAGCTAAGAATTCTTTGGTAAGAATACATGACTGTCTAAAATAACGGAAATTTCATCAAAAGGTAACCAAATAGTCCTGTTTTACGCAGATTACCTACAAAGTTTATTCAAATATCATCCTATGCAGACGGAAATTCAATCCAACATCACATTTCCACCCTTGTATTACGCCATTTATTTACTTCATACCGAGAAGAAAGTCCCTTTACGGCACGCAAAGTATCGTTCGCAGTTGTTCCCGATCGGAACTTCGTAATCGTCTTGCAAAATCACCAAGACGACGACGTGTATTCACGTTGACACCACTTGTTGCGTATAATATAATATTTAATACACTGACTTGATTTCACTTAATCGTTATTCAATTTCTATTCAATTTCTTTTAACATAGTGTTACCGTGTTACTAAAAGTGAGCTTTTTTAGATTTTTTGAGCAAAAATTGTTGCAAACTTTCCAGAATTATTTTTTCACATAACATTCTGTATTTTTACATAAAATAGGATAGGACCCAAATGTCCCGTAATATTTTTGCTAAAGGGAAAAAGATGTTTAACCTAAATACAAGTTTATTACGTACTCAACATTAACAACACCGGTTACGGCGTAGCATAGGTGATTTCGTGAAATATATGTTTCGACGAGCAATTTATAACCAGTGTCGCATCGCATGTCGCTTATGCGGACAACGGGGCAGCCGGCTGTAGGTATATCCATTACAACCTCATATAAAATAGTCAAACAAATATGACTTCTAATACGTATTTTATGTCATAATACTGTTTGCTCAGATTTCCCTATTTTTTCCCGGCTTAGTACCAGTCAGTTATTAAATGGGTGCTACTCAAATAGTGCACATAATTTTAATAAAATTACCACAAAACCATAAAACTGAACTGCTTGTCCCAAAGTAAAATAAATACTCTACCATAAAAATGGCTACCATAGAAACAGCATCAGAAAGTGAATCTCTCTTTTTCAGTTATATGTCCCATGGAAAAACTAAATTAGTTTTATGGTCCAAATTACGTACTTAAGTTCGTTACGTTCTTATAATGCACTTTTTAAAAAAAGCCCTATTTAGGTAGGTACGAGTATACTGAAGACGCTAAAACTTTAAGAGCTTGTAAAGTGAAAATTATTTTTCAAAAGGGATGGTCTCCGTGCTCGCTACTCGGCTTGTAATATTTGGACGCATGTACACCTCTTTCCGTTCCCTTTGCTCTGAAGTCGGGCAGCAGGTGCGGTGCAAAGCAATCGATCTTTAAATGTGATACCACTGCCATATTACTACTTTCATTTAATCTATCTTCCACAACTATTGCTTACTTCAGGCTCAATAGACCCGTCTTTAATTTCTTTTTAAGTGTAAAGCGCTTCAACATTTATATTTAATAAAGTCAACTTGGTATGATCCATTTTTTTCGTTTATTCCAACGCTTGCCAACACATTTTGCAGCTATGTCAAGCTGTCAGAAAAAACAAGTTTCTAAAACAATGTTATTCTTGCCCTCGAACATACTCTGGTTTTAGTGTCATGGCTGCAAAATAGATTGGTAAGCGTTCGACAAAAAAAAATATTATAATATACCTGAGTGGAGTGTGGAAAGAGAGTGCGTTTATCCCTGATCCCTGACTTGTCTTGACCGAGCCACAACCGCGCCTTCATGCACGGACGTGAGGCGCAGGTGGGGGTGGAAGTAATCTCTCTTCTGATGCCTTCTATTCGTTTTGAGCCACCTGCCCAGTTAAGAATTTTATTGTCTGTTTTTTTGAAGCACAAAGAACTACTCTTTGTACGTCACCTTTAAAAGTGATCGCATGTTAGGAAATAAGATACTCGTATTAATTCGTTTTTTTTACAACTTCTTGGTCTTTTCAAAAACGTCATCGTCGTCTAGGGCTGTTCAAGAGCTCGTCTATTTTCACTGACCAGAAATAAATGATTTTATTTTTTTTATTAAGTGTGGCGATACACCTGTGGAAATACCGACGCGGAAAGTTCCGCCACCTTAAAATCCGTCAAGTATGACACCAATGGAAATTTCGTCGTATTTTGTGTCCATAGGTAGCCTAAGAAGCATTGCGAGCGTAATGAGCGGATCTTTCTGCATCTGAATTTCTGTCGGTGAGTCGAACAACTTTATGTCAAAAAGTCAAATTTTACTTTATGACGTCAGTTAACACTTTACAAACAAATTGGCTCCATGTGGAAAAAAAAGAAGTGACAAGATAATAGTCTACCTCTAGTTATACAACGTGTTAATTAAGTAACCCAAAACCTCTCGGGTGGTGGCTCTGGACATGCAACTGAACAACTTTTGTTCGACGACTTTTGAAACTTTGCAAAAAAATGTTTTGCTTTTCCACAAATTGGCTTGGTCAGCTTATCGATTTGTATGAAGAAGCAATTTTTTTTGCAAATTTTAAAACGAAGTAAGAACAAAAGTTGTTTAGTTTCATGTCCAGAGCCACCACCTGAGAGGTTTTGCGTTATTTAATAAACATGTTGTATAAAAGACGCGTGAACCGTTTTAAGTAAATATTCTTTAGAATTAGTACACCCAACAGCACGTTAGTAGAAACATAGAGTTGCAAATGTTTCCACCGACGTGCGTTTGACCGTAACACATTCTGCTTCTAAACCCAATAGCGAGCGATACACTAACTCACAGAAGATTAACCGTTTACAACCGTGTTTATGTTTATGACTCTCCACGTCGACCATAAACAAGAGGACTAGTGAAACTAAACTCCAGAATGTGTTCACAAAATACACCTACAGCCTCCCGGCGACCCATTGCAACTCCTGTGAACTCCAACTTTGAATGCCTATTTAATTAAAGCCTTAAGCCACTCCCAAGAGCATTAAGACTTATAGGGTGTCTGTCATTCTCAGAGCCAAAATCCTGGTACATTCACCGGTTAGGATTACTAGATGAATCCTGCCTGCCACTATGCATTTCTTTTCTTTTTATTTCAAAAGTGGGCAAACGAGCAGGTGGGCCACCAGGTGGTAAGTTGTCACCACCGCCCAAACCACCCATACTGGCTTATTAGTGAAAAAAATTTACACTAATAAGACAGGAAAGCGCGTTACTCACCTTGAGAACTAAGATGCCTCATGTGCCGGTAATTTTACTGGCGCTTTTACCCTTCAAATGGAAACACAGCAGTGCAAACACTGCTGCTTTACCGCCGAAAAAGGCAAGGGGGTGGCACTTCCCCAGACGGACTTTGCACAAAAGCCCTACCACCGAATGACAGGTTTCTGCTAGTAATCATCACCAGTGATAAGTTTAGACCTGGTTTTGCTTCTGCGTTTTTCCACACCTTGCTAGCGAAATTATATACAATAGGTAGTACCTACCCATGTTACAACACAAGAAATTAAGTTTTAATTACAGTTTTCTTTTCATAAAAGACTCATTCACCTTGACTTATTTATTTTCCATTCACAATGAAACCTTTACTCAAGTTCCAAATGCTCATGCTCCTCGCTACGATTTTTAAAAACAATTTTTATTTTCTACGGACTGTACTCTCGACGCACGAATATTTTTATTTAATTTTTAACCACGAACAAAGCCGATAAAAGTGAAACATGACGGTGTGGCTCATTTTATTTCCCGTCACGAACTCATAATGCGTCAGGACGGATAAACTTGGGGCCGCAACCGTGCATCCCAAAGAGAATCCCACTAATTCTACTAATAACCCTATTTGCCAACAAATTTTAATCTAACACCTGGGGCCGGGATGCTTAAACTACTAATGACTTAAATGCCGGCTCGTTGAACTTTCTCAAAATCGGTTATCGTGAAGTTTCCCGTTTCGAGATTAAAGGCTCCATTGGCCCAATTTCCACCGTGGTACAGTCAAGAGCACATCAAGCTTGACATAGTGGAATTTGCACCGTTCTTATTTCAATAGACGCAAGGGCTAGAGTCGCACTGCGAGTGTCAAGCTTGACTTATCGTTGACTGTACTTTTAAGGAGTTTGAAGGGCCTGTTTTTGCGAAGATCCTTATTTGGATTAGAAACGCGATTTCTGTTAAGATAATCTACAAAATTTTGTATCCCTTTCATTTATTCTAAAAAAGAACACAAAAGATGGACTGTATTTTTATTTTCAATACGCTTACTCTTGACCTCGATCTAGTATTGAGGACAGAGATGAGGTCGACGATGGGACGAACTTGCCCAGAGGGCCTATTCACTCGCGATTTGAATAGATTGCGTTTTAATTGCAACTCAATCGATTACTTTTAACTTCTACCCTAATCTAGAAATTACTTTCAATGCAGTTTTAACAATATACCTACAACCGTTTAATTAAATGTCACGCATGAACCAATCAATTCTTGTACAGAATATAAATGAATGGGTATCAATATAGTGTAGTCAAAGTTTTACAGTACCATAAAAATACTAGCTGTCTCTTGCAAACCGCAGGTAGATATTGTTGTCGCGGGCAAGTTTTGTAATTAGCTATTTCACATAATGCCTTGGCATTTTACAATGCCGAGATTTTTTTAAATTCATCTTTTTACATAATGCCTCGGCATTTTACATAACGAGACGTGATTCGTTTCTGCCACTCGCCGGCCGCTGCCGCAGAACACTCGCTTCGCTCGCCCGACTCAAGCTAGCTAACCTAAATTGCACCAGTAGTGATCTAACCCCTTACAATCAGCCGACGCCGTTTTACAATTTGCCGAACGTATACAATTTGCCAGCCTTTTGTAAACGGCGAATTATACGATTTGCCTGCGACATAGCTACTAAGTTGAGGTACCTGTGTTAACACAAACGCAGTGTGTTGACACGCCATTAGCTCCCCAGCTAAACAAAAAATCGCGTGCCACCGCCCACAGCCGCTGCTGCTGCAAAAAAAACAAATCAAAAATCCCGTCAACTGAATCTGAAGTAGGTACTAGTACTGTAGCCCGTGGACATTTAATTTACGAAAAAGGTTACCGTTTGTCTTTGTGAAATTGTTATAGATTTCGCCATTTCACATACTAAAAGCGAAGTCTTAAAGATCGTAACCCGCCGTAACCATATATAGTGACCAAACTATAATTCCATATATATTAGTTATATACATTGGTAGGTTACCGCATTGTTTCGTTATTGTCATGTTGTACAGCTTTGTTGAATTATCATACGTAATATGGAAATTTGCCAAAAACAAATTTAAGACCAAATGAGTCTTAAAATCTGAACCGGCCACAGAAACAGTCTTAAAATAGGTATATGGTTTGTTCAGAGGGTCTATTAACAGGTGTATAAATTTGAAACGGTAACTCTTAAATGTAAATTATTTATTTATTTTATTTTATTTTATTTTATTTTATTCGGAACACTAACAGCTAAGCATACATTAAAATAAGTACGTAAAGAAAACACTACAAAGCCATTTACAAGTATTCGCAAATAGAAACAAAACAAGATGCAGACTAGACAGACAGAAACATATCAACTAAAAACCAATGAAGAGGGTGTTACATTCACATCTTTGATAATTAATTACCTACAGGAGTTTGTTGCTTAAGTGGGCCCAAAGAAACAATGAGTGTAGATGCGCCTTATTTCCGAGGGTTTCAAATTAAATAAGTCTAAATATTTATGTTCGGTTAAAAGACAATTAAATTTATTACCAACTCTTAAAAAGAAAGAGTTTCTGCGATAATTTGTGTTTGCTCGAGGAACAGCTAAAGTTTTAAAATGTCTGATACAGAGTCTATTAGGTACAGAGATACATACTTTTTCGGACAAAACAGGACAATCAACACCTCCATTTATTATATTTAAAAGATAAATTATATCGGATATCTCCCTCCTTTTTTCTAAAGGGAGAAAGTGATATCTTTGACAACGCGCTTCATATCCGTGATCAATCCGTTTACACTTAAATTGGAGATATCTGAGAAATCTTTTTTGAATAGATTCGATTCTGTTAATATGGACTTTATATTGCGGGTTCCAAATTATATTATTGTCAATATGGCCGGACTTCATCACTCGTCACTATATATGGTTACGGCGGGTTACGATCTTTAAGACCTCGCTATTAGTATGTGAAATGGTGAAATCTATAACAATTTCACAAAGACAAACGGTAAACTTTTTCGTAATTTAAATGTCCACGGGCTACGGTACTATACGGTCAGCTACACATCTGTGGATAGACTTATAGTACATATACTGTGTATTTTCATTGGTTTTGCTCCCGAAGCCCAGTGATTCTACTCATGATAATAAGCAACTTTCGCGAAGAAAAAAATATTTAAAAAATTTTTCGTCGCCCCATAGTAAAGTACGAGTAGTTACGTGATCGACTCATTTTGTACGGGAAGGCGAAAATTTTTTTCGAGTAAAATTTTTTTTCTTCGGGAGTTGCTTGTATTCATGCATAGAATTACTGGGCTTCAGGAGCAAAATCAATGAAAATTCGCGCGTTATAAGCGTTATCGCTACTTAATAAACGCAGATCAAAGTGCTAATCTCCTCAACGTATATGTATGATGACAACCCGCAAAAAGATTATGGTATTGGATGGATTTTCGTTAAATTTCTCTGTTGACTAAATTCACTCATTGAAATTCATTGATTGTATGCTATACACATGGTAAATTAATTGCTCGCCTTGGATCTTGGGATCGACGGGTCGGTCCCTAATATTGAATAGTTGGGATCAATCGACCCAATCAAAGCGGGAAGCTGGAAATTACCTTTACTTGTGGATGAGGGTGGTAAAAGCATAAGAATATAGATATTATTTATTATTTATTTTATTTATTTATGATCACCAACAGATTACACATTAAACAAAGAGATAGAAGATACAGTTAAACTAGGTTTATAGCTAAACGGTAAACCAATTAGAGGTGATTACAGCTTTCTTAAAATGACGACAAATAAATAATATTGAACATTAAACTAAATAGGAATAAAATTTACAAGAACATTGAAATTAATTGAAAAGTTAAGTCAAGTACCTACATAAAAATAAATAACAATAATAAATAAACGCTATGAGTAAAAAGATTTTATCAGGTAAGAATTAGTTTGTGGATAAAATTTTTAAATGTACAATAACTATCCGCTAAAATGTCACTCTGAGTGAAGGTAATGTTACATATGTTATATGTTAGATATGAGCGCTTTTCGTCATAAAATTTGAGTGAATGGAACATACTACAAGGCAATTTTTTGGATCGGAAATTTGCCTACTTACGAGTATTATTGAGTCAATAGCAGCACATTTTTAGGGTTCCGATACCAAAATGGTAAAAAAAGGAACCCTTATGGTGCCGCTCTGTCTGTCTGTCTGTCACACCTCTATATCTCAGCAACCACTTATGCTATCGACCTGAAATTTGGAATAGTTTTAGAATAAAGTTACCAACTTAATTGCACATGAAAAATTTTTGAAAAAAGTATGATTATTAATGTAAAGGGGGCCAAAATAGGGGGGGTCAAATTTCAAATTGTCGCTACTAGGTCGAGTGGGGTATCATATGAAAGGGCTTTACTTGTACATTTTAAAATATTACAGTTGTAATGTTGTTTATGTAAACTTTACAGAAAAAATAAAACGATCTTTTTAAGTTGCACAGTTTTTCATAAATCTGCAAAAAACCTTTACAAACAAATTTAGTTTTGCGGTCCTTAAAATGGACTTTTATGCTTCCAAAAATACTATAGGTATATCGGAACCCTCGGCGCGCGAGTCCGATTCGTACTTGACCGGTTTTTTTTCTACTACTTTTGCAACTACGCACAAAATATTTCAACTGCCCGTACATAATTTGTTGGTCACTTACGATGATTCGTGTAGAATTCTTTTGTGCGTTGGTAAACAAAAACTTGTTGATTTTTAACTCGCGCTCTGAAGCTCTACATAATATCTCTGAACAAAACAATTTTACGAATTTCATATAACCAACCAGTCATGCTCCTCGACCGCTGAATCATGTCGGAAGTTTCGTGATCCCACTTAGCAACGACAGTGACACGCGGTCAGCGGCCCCGACTCGGTCTGACGCCCCATGTCATCCCCAACACGATACGTTATGTGACTCTTAAGTTTTCAGGATAACGATGCCAATTATATGAACTTGGAATATAACCTTGTTACAAAAATATCCATCCCCCTCGCAGAAAACAGATACTTAGAAAACTTGGAGCAGTAAAGCAACAAACTTTCAACATCTCTTCGGTGCCACTCCTGCGAATCTGTTCGCGACATCCTCGCATTAATGAAGCACTTCAGCCACTCAGGTTTTACTTACTTTGAAATATCCTTCCTAAATATAAAGCCAAGTAAAACAATACTAATGCTAGATCCACCACTAATCTTTATTTTACTCTTTCGTCAATATAAATCTCTTGAGTCGGCGCGGTAGCGCGCTGCTTGAAACACGAGAAGAAGTTTTTGAATTATTTAAGTCTTACTTCGAAGTAAGCTTGGTTTACCAAACCTATTAAAACTTGGTTTCTTATTAGCTTCCTTTTATGCAAAAATGGGCAGTCACAACTGGTCTCCCAAAGTTATAGAACCAGACAACTCAGTAAAAAGTTTTAAGCAAAGTTTATAAGAGTAACATCAGTAACGCTCTGAAAGTTCACTTCTTATGGTTTAGCTCGTTCTTGGTAATTTAATTTTGATGCTGTCCCTTATTTTCCTGCTCCAAAGATACTTCGATTTTCGTGTGTCGATTTCAAATACTGAAATGTGAGAGAAATACACGTTAGACGTAACTACCTTTAACCTACATTTCATGTAACATAGCATAGGTAAATACTCCAGTAAAATTACGAGAGACTGTATGGCGAGACGGAAATAATTGATAATAGCCGTGATTCTTTTTCAGATCGATAGATTATATTTCTGTGTAAAGCTTTTTAATGGAATCCACCTAAATTTACTTCATTTATTTATTTATTTTGCCGTCCAAACATTAAAAAAATATGGAATTTCGGAAAAAAATGTTAATAGATTATTTTTTTTATTTACGGCTTGCTATACAGGGTGTTAATTTGATTGCGTGCCATAGCTTAAGGGGTGGTTCAGTAACGATAAAGAAACTCAAAAAAATTATAAAAAAAAATCCTACAAAAAAAAACTTTATGGAAACTAAACTAACGCGGAGGGCAATGACCGCGCGAATGGGCGCGCTATCAAAAGCGCACGAAAGAGTTTTAGTTATGTAGTCATCATGGAGATCTTTAGGGGAGGCCTATGTCCAGCAGTGGACGTTTTTCGGTTGATATCATGATGATGTGCCTACCTTATTCACTGATACTCGCACGCTAGCGACGTTGCTCCGCGTTGGTTAAGTTTCAATGCAGTTTTATTTATTTTTTCAGTAGGATTTTTTTTATATTTTTCTTGTGTTCCTTTATCGTAACTGAAACACCCCTTAAGCTATGGCACGCAATTAAATTAACACCCTGTATATTCAGAATTTCATAAAACATGAATCCACCTAAAAATATTAGCTTTTATGTATTGTTTAACTTTTATAGCACGAAATTTAAATACAGCTTATCTTCGCAACCAAAAATAGTAATAGATCCGTTTTGCTTTCTAATAATTTAAATAGTGCTATATAATCACATTTTTGGCAAATCCAACATAAATGTTTACAAAATCATTGTAAACCAGCGATTACAAAAAACTTTTTTTTTATTTAGTATGGCATTTTTGTGAATATATATAAGAATCACTTACATTTAAAAAGGTTGAGGTTAGCTCAGTTTATTGCTATTATTTTACCTCGACTTTATTGGCCTTTATATGTAAAAATAAGTGGAGATTTTATATTTTGAAATAAATTGATATTTTTAAATATATTTATGGTGGATTTTGATGCCTATATGTAAAGTATACGTTTATCTATGATATAAAGTATATAATTGTCTATTACTATTTTTGCCTTAGCTGTTATTCGAAAAAAATATTCCGCTTTAAATTTCAGGTGGATTCGTAAATATTGCGTCTTAACATCATATTTAAATACGATATACACAAAAAAGTAGCTAGTAGCATTTAATGTTTTGCAAAACCGGGATCAGGGTGGATCACCAGGCAATATAGAAGCCAAAATACCTAAAGTATGTAAAAATGTCGATGTAAGCAACATGAAAATCTCGCACCACATTTCAGGTCGTTTATTAATCGCATTTAAGCACGATTGCCGCTCCAATCGGCCGAGAGCGATTTTCAGCGGGTGGCGAAATGATTTCATTTTATGCAAACGAGCTAAAGATATTTAAATTTATGGGTTTACAGCTTTTTCCAATATCCACACACGATATCGTTCCAATATTTAATGTTATTATGTGCAGTATTGGTTTTTGGTTAATTTTTGATAAACTATATTTGAACCCTGTATGAACCCTGAAACCTGTATCAAATCAAACATATTTTATTCATTGTTGGATATAAAATCTTATTAGGACGTCAGCTAAACTACAGCGCTTCACAAACAAAGTGGCGCCATGGTGGGAAAAAAAGAAGCGACAATAAAACCCGCGCGCTCTTTAAATATGTTTGAATGTAAAACATAAGTCACTTTGAATTTTGAATTAGCCTGTTAGAATCGTAGCCTAATCTAAAGGATTTTTCATTTCTAGATAATCTGATATTTTATAATAACCTTTCTTATAAAATTTTTGCTTGATAACAGTTTAGAATTTATCTAACGGTAAACTGTCAGTGTGTAGGTACCTTATATTATAGAAGCGTATACATTGACCTTCATAAGTTTTACTATGCATTGACACTGCCTGTCACTATTTTTCTCGAAAATATATATATGTCGAAGACACGACCTGGGGCGGAAGAGGGATGGCACTATGTGGGCAAGGGATAGACATCAGGAATAGCAGAGAACACGATATTGGCCGAACTATTTGTAGCAGACATCGATAACATCTTTGACAATCGCCTAATTCAATCGAGTGTAACTTACTTGCATAACGATCATTCATCCTGACTTGCCATTGACCTCTCATACGGTATTCTCCTCAATCACGTCGTCGGTAAACACAGCGGTGTGCAGGACTGCTTGTGCCACCTGTTGTTTTAATGTAAAATTAACTAAGTGGCACAATCCTGTCAACCCCAAACGTTGGAGGCTTATTCTAAGATTCTATTCACATGTTCAACTACAGCAAACTCACAGTGCACCGTGTTTTACTATCACAAAAGGTATTCGCGTATCATAAACTAAAATCTCACAGTCTAGGGCAGAAAAGATCATAAACACTTAGCTGTCGTTAAAGGGTCGCTCCTGTTATCGCAGAATTGCCACGGCTCACCCGCCAGCGGCTACAGGCTTCATCTCGCGGCCAACTATCACTTTAGAACTTAACGTGGTAAAATCTCGAACAAGAATGAGCTGTTGAAAATGACGGCCTCGTCTTCACTTTGCTACGTGTTGGCCAAACTGACACAAACCACGCCCCTTTACGCGCCATTCGTTGTAGTAGTACCAACCTCACGATCTAAATAAAGCCATCATTGCCAACATCATCGTTCAACATCGACAATCTACACTGGTACCGAAATTCAGTACTAATTTGACGTTTGGCGTAGCTTCGCCGTGCTTGGGCCACTGCATGTTTGTCTTTGAAAATACCGCGGGAAATTCGAAATTAGAGTCGCTCTACGACATATGTATTCCTTTTAACATTTATTATATGATTAAGCTCAACAAAGGCTGTGTTTGTAAATAATTTCGTAGCAGAAGATTGCATTACATAATCAGTGTGCAACCCAAGTCTGCCGACAGCTGCACCAGCAGTGAGCTCTACCTAAATATATTAGCTAGCCTCACCGACATGCGCCCAGTACACCCCGGGGCATTCAGTTGATACATGACCGACCTTATGTATACTCCGATTGCCTGTGATATGCCCTCCACCTCCACTGAACGCTTCACACAGATTTTAGAAAATAGTAATTTACTCACGTATGCAATTTTGTCTCTAGTTTTGAGTGTTTCGTGACTTTTCATACATTCTAAAACGCAGTTAAATGGTTTTAACTGCGTAAAAACAAAACAACTGTGTAGTCAAGATTTTTTTGAAATGTAAAATATTGCCAGTGCATGAGAGGGTAATTTGGATGTACTGATTATAAAACCCTGTAACGAGTTCACGTCTAGTCAGGAAGGTGAATAATGAGGCACTAATTGTTCCTAGTACTGTTAACTATTATGGTGAGCGAACGAGATTGTACTCGTATCTAGTTCCCAAAATCTATAACAATATACCGCTGGAGATTAGAAAAAGCACCACAAAATCTATTTTCAAAAATAGGAATGAACTTGTTTGTAAACTTTAAACTGTTTTAGATGTGAAATAAACGATTTTTTTCTTTCTCAATTTCGTATGCATGGCTTTCTTCCTTTGTGTGTTTTCCTCGTATTTACTCACCATTAGAACAACTCAATTACAACTGCCTCAGCTTGTGATTGCTTGCACGGTGAACATTAATTAAGAAAATACAGCAAAGTTCAAATCAAATGGTTTGTGCACAAAGCACATACCACAACTGTTTTTGCTTTTTATCATTCATATCAGTGTCGTAACTTGAGTGCAAAATTTTATTAGGTATATTAGTTTCATATTTTATTGCAAGCATATCTTTTATCTTTTACCATCTTGTTGCTTCAAAGGCAAACTACAGAATAAAAACCATAAAAAATAAAATAATAGTACTTGATTAACCTCTTTTTTTTAAGAATTTACTATTATTTTTTAACTTTATTAAAGGGTCCTGAAAAGTCTGCCTG
Organism: Athrips mouffetella; assembly: GCA_947532105.1. NCBI lineage: Eukaryota > Metazoa > Arthropoda > Insecta > Lepidoptera > Gelechiidae > Athrips > Athrips mouffetella. The sequence goes on along the minus strand of OX383960.1, from coordinate 18,769,526 downwards.
AATATGTCTTTTATTATCTCATCGATATTTAATTGTTATTGAAATTATTTTGTGGTACCACAGTTGCATAATTTATGAAAGCTCATAAGACTTCGTATCCGACTATCCGTCATGAAGTTTCCGGTCAGAAAACATAAATTAAATAGAAGCTTGCATTGTTTAATATTGCTCGATATAAGCTGCCAATCTATTATTTTTCGTACAACTTTCAATTTTTTTAATGCCAAATTACAATAAATTTGTCGCTGCGTTAAATGCTGCGCAAACTAACTCTAGTTCTGGCAGTTATTTTCTGCGCATAGGTGACAGGCGGAGAGCCAATGAACGATTCGCACGCCTCCCCCTACTTGCCTCGCTTACCCATGTGATAATTTTTTTGAGTTTAGAGTTAGTTTACGCGGCGTATAATATGTTCCATAACTAACCAGTGTGTTTGTTTTGCAGGGCGAGCGATCGAGCGCGTGTGCCAAGGCGGGGATGGCGCGGGCATGGTTTCGGCGGCGCGCGCGCTGCTGGCGGGAGTCACGCGGGTGCTGCTGTTGGCTGACATGGTGGTCGTGCGGCAACTGCTACTTGCTAAGGACAAGGTAAATTCAAATTCTTTTTTAATACTTACGGTGTCCCATAGAGAGTAGATACGCATACGTAAATCAAGTTTTTATGTCGTAATTTATGAAATTATTGTTATTATTTTTGTATTTTGTTGTAAATACCTGTGCTTGTTTTTAATTTGTGTCTTTTCTTTGTGGTATTATTTGTGTAATTATTTTTGCTACTATTTATTTATTTGTCTAATTTAATTGTAAATGCTTCTGTTTGTATTTCTATCCTCTTCATGACGTCGGGTGGGATTAAAATCAGCACTATGCTGAGCCCGTACCTTTTTACTGCTTGTTTTAAATTCAATATGTTTTTCAATGTGTTTTTATGTATGGAAATAAATGATTTTTTATTTGTAAAGATGTTTGTAAGTTACAAATGGACAAACCAACAGATATGCTACCTAATGATACTACAGCGTTCAATGAGTAGTGAGAATGATCCAAAAAATAAACGACTAGATAAATTGATAATGCACTTTTCTGCGTAGCTTCAACATCTCTTTGAACCCTGAATCCCGCAGTTTTCCAAAGCTAATAGCCACTCGAAATCTTTGCGTCATCCTTTAAACATTTAATCAATAAAGCGCTTTTCAGCTGAGGAATGTTCTACTTAGAAACGTTTATCAAAAGGTTAGCCGTCTGCAACCTCTCTTCGACAGCTGAGTTCACTAAACCTGCATAAGACTTTGTGTTAGTTAAGCTGAATTCAACAAACTTTTCAAGAACACCACGAACTTTGCCCTTCAGTAACTTGCAAGTTCGGCATGATATTGTTTCCTTCCATGTAAAGCAGGTGGTTTGGTTACAGAACTTGGCAAACTCAAAGTTTAGTATTGGTTTAACTAGGGCGTTAATTAATGAAATTCCGGAAAACCGCACCGTGGAAAGTATTAAATTATGTACACCAGAGCATAGTGGTAAGAGTCATGAAACATTTCGAAGCAAAATGAGTTTATTTTCTCGTAATAGCTGGTTCAGTATCATCCTTAAGGAGTGATCACACCTAGCTGAATTCAAAGACTAATTCGGCATACATTGCTGGGAGGCTTGGTTATGTTAATTGCGATATCCTTACTTCAACGAGCAATGTATGCCGAATTAGTCTTTGAATTCAGCTAGGTGTGATCACTCCTTTACTAATCCGTTTCATTTTTGTAACAGTTATTTCGGCCTTTGGCGGCTCAATCACTCTAACATCAAACGATTATTTTATTTTGATTTTGTATGGCAAAAAAGAGTAAGGAGTAAAACTGAGATGCCCAATGTCATTACAGCCCAAGAGAAAATCCACATAGATAAGGACCTCCCCTCAGAAATTTCACAGAAAAATGTGGTTGTGACCTAAGTTGCGGGTGGAACAAAAAGATCGTAGTGATTGTTGTAACCAGTACGCAGTAGGACGTTGCCCATCATTCCTCCAATATAGGCAGACAGCATACACTGTAAATTTTCATTGGTTTTGCTCCCCAAGTGATTCTACTTATGAAAAGAAACAACTTTATCGAAAAAAAAAATTCGCCTCCATACTAAAGCGGTCACGTTGATCGACTTATTTTATATGGGATGTTGTAAAACCAATAAAAATACGTGGTATGTAACAATTACTTATTGAAAGGAATACTAAAACTTATGGTTGTAACGTAAGTTTGTTCTTCCAGGTGGCGAGATCGCTGGACCGGCTGGAATCGGTCTCGAATTTCACAGAGTTCGTGCGCGCGTTCACGGAGTTCGGCGGCGGCATGGTGGAGCTCGCGCGACTCACGGCCGAGCGGCGCGCCGACCTGCGCGACGAGCGGAGGAGAGCACAAGTCGCCGCTGCGAGAAACGTGCTCGAACGATCTACTCTTATGCTACTTACCTCATCCAAGGTAGGTCTTTAGAGGGTTGAAATTTGTTGAAGTCTTTCCACTAGGAATTGGCCAAAGTGCACTTGAGGAAAGTGTCTGGGTATATCTATTATTAATTATGTAAAAATAATTGTGAATAGAAAAATAACAATGAGGCATAATGATTAATGAGGCCACTTAAGAGTTAGATCGACGCGAGAGTCTTGATACTTGGGTAGTGTTACAGTGTATATTAAACTTTCCTTAAAACACACGTAGCTCTACGGAACATAACGCAGGTAAAAAGGATCAAGGTCGGTTTTTTCGGGTATTGCAGATGCACGTCTCGGCGCGGTCACGACGCGGTCGGTCTATGTTGAGTGGAATCTGTACTTATCGTGTGGGTATTTTCAGGACTGTGGCCAATTCCTAGTGGACGTACTACCCTACTTATCGTGTGGGTATTTTCAGGACTGTGGTTAGTCTAAATAATACTGCTGTTAGTATTAGTTGTAGTTTTCAAGCCAACAAACTGCCGTCGATAACAACCGTTATCCAAAATGATAGGGAGCAACGGATACCTTCTAAAGCACAGAAACGCTTTAGTTAATATGCCGTAAGCGGTTAGTTGCCCGTATGTTACCGGCAAAGAATAGTACCACCTAAAACCCGGGGGTGTCGTAAGAGGCGACTAAGGGATTATGAACTGGAAGATGGGCAGCAGCATCTTTCTGTGTATCATATACCATCTTACAAAGGTACTGCGGTCACCAACAACAGCGGTCGCAAGCCGCAACCCCCTTGCATATCCCCTTGAAGACCATGCGTTTTTGCTCGAGTTCTGGAGGGAGCTCCCTGTCCTGCAGTGAACATGTCATGGGATTTATGATAAGCAGTCACATATCCCAGACGGTTGGTTAGAAGTTGTTAGTGTTGTTGACAAGAAGGCGACAGTATAAAGCGGCAAAGATGCCGCTGTCCTGGGAATTTGACACTTTACAAGCAAAATATTTGAACAAATATGTCAGCAGCACCCTCCTGTCACCGTCAACCGACTATTAGACTAATAGATCCTGGTTGCTGTCAGTATAAGAGTGACAGTATTTCTGTATTACGACCAATGACGTAAGAAAAACGATGCGCTTCTAACGCCCGCGCGCGTAGTTTCCAAATTCTTTGATTACGATGTAGGTTTCGGAATTTACCCACCTGCCAACAAATTCTTGTTGCTCTATAGTTTCCGATGGAGGCAGTATATATATCAACGCATTTTTTATCAGTACCTGGGCGACCAAGTTTCGCTCTGTATAATCTTAACCAAAGTCCAATAACAGATGGCGCTGTAGGGTTTCTGAAGCGCGCTTTTTTAACTACGGAAAAAACGTAATTCCCAGCCATAAGACCAAGCTAAATCGATTTTTCGCCCCCAAAAACCTTAAATTAAATTTTGATTAAAATCGTTAGAGCCTATTCGAGTTTATATAAAATACTTAGTATGTACAGGATGAGTCACTAGCTGATACCCGCGACTTCTTCCGCGTGGATTTTCGAAGATTCATAATATTTCGCAAAATCCTTTCTTAGCGCATGCCTACTTTGCTACTATCTTTGTACCAAATTTTAGCCCAGTTGATAGATCAGTCGGTCACTTGGTTTCTTTTTATATACTTAAAAAAATGATCCGTTATATCTTTTAAAATCACTCTTATCACGTAAGCACCGTAATCAAACGTAAAATGTTAGGGTCTCGGCACCAGAAACGTCGTAAAACTGACCCTTGAGTTGGTATCCAGGTGAGATCTCACTTACTTATTTACGAACGATCCATTAAATTTAACGATACTCGTTAAAAATAGCTCGGGTCAAATTTATAAACGCAACGAGAGCAAACCTTAATACACATTAACTGTAGGAGTGCAAAAAAGTTCTCGAAAGCTAAAAATTGCTTCGCTGTTATCTTCTTTAAAAAGTTTTTGAAACTCATCTAAAACACTCGTTACGACATCTTCTTTATTTTCTCATTCGCAAACTTTATCATCGTACTTTATCTCTTACTCCTACGCAAAACCAATCAGAGAGACCCTCATAACTTTCTCCAGATAAAACCGTATTCAATTAACACCTTAGCACTGCACGCAAAAAGGACCAAATTAGAGTTTAATTGCGGAAACAGGAGCCCTAACTAACTAACACCTTAGCACTCTCTCAAGGGATTGTTATTAAAAGCAATGGATCGTAATAAATTTCCCGATCCCAATGTCCACTGTGTCGCGTGCTCTGGATCGCGTAAATTAGCCCTGTCGGTCTCCGCGCCCGTACGTCCCGCTAGCCTCTATCAATTATGTAGGACCGCGCCAATTCGGGACCACAGCCCTTGTTTGTGACTCTGCCTTTATGGACGACCATTTCTCATTTTATAGTCACTGACAATAACTGTTATAGCTTCCATAATCATTCCAAAGGCCCAGATTCTGCTATTGTCTCTGCGTGTTGAAATTATTCAATAGCCCACGTCGATTTTCCTTTCAACAAATGTGTTTTCGTTTAAAGGGGCACAACAACAGCTCCAAGCCTAACCACCGTCGTTACACTTAAGTGCAGAGATTTAGTCTCGGCCGAGGTAATGGTACTTTCATTTCAGAGGATTTAAGAAATGTAATGTTTTCGACGTGCTCATGCTTTTCTTATGTAAACTTGGCGCGAAAAACCACAGGCAGAAAGTGAATATAAGGTTTATAAGTAAAAAAGTAAATTCACCGTTGCAATTAGGTTGTTCCGTTACTCATTCTTTGCAATAGCTTAACAAGTTATGGACTGGGTATGCAAATCGCGGCTTCCAAATGTGTATTTTGCGAAGCAATAAACTGGCATTACGTACGCCGGGCCTTAGGATAATCTTATGATCCGAGGTCGCAATTTATTCAAGAACCTAAAAGCCAAAACATTTTTGCGGTTCCGTTAAAGTTTCCTAGTCGGGTATCGTACGTGGTAGCAACAATGCAGAACGGTCGCAAAGCCAGAAATCTGTCAGTTTTCCGGAAGGCTAACAATAAGTATTTCGCTGTGTTAAAAAAAAGAAGACAGTCAGCTTGGCTTTTAGCTTACTTGACTGTCTTTTTTTAACACAACGAAATACTTTTTACATAGGAACTTTTCTTAGATTATCCAAGTTTTTTACACGTTGCTTACAATATTTCATGTAACCAAGTAACGCTAATTTATTTGGATAAATTTTCTCTGCTTCTGACTTTCAATATTACGGTTAAATGTGTTAACTTCACATTCTGCTCGCGGCAGCTTTATTGACTGATTCTCTACTGCCTTACATCGTGGCAGCTTTCTACGAATCGTAATTGCCTGCCAGTTTCAGTAATTACATATTCTGACTCTAAGATATAGATAAATAACTAGGTAGTATAAATTCTTATAGGCATCCGAAACTTAGGTTTGAAGCTAGTTAGTCTACAAAGTTATAATAAAGCTCTTTAAAGTTACGAGTATAATAAAGAACAAGTTACTACGGTTAATAAACGTTAAGCAACAATAAATTTGTGTTTAGCAGTACACAGTGGATGTCTTTCAGCTGGAAAAGTGATGAACATGAAATAAATAACGACATTTGACATCTGTGTGACGAACACTAGTGTGTGTGTTGGGTCTGGGTGTTATTTATCTATTTATGAATGTATATCAGTCTTTGCAGGTAAATTTGGGATCCAGCAGTGCAGGTAAATTTGGGATCAGATGATATGTTATTTCCCGTGTGGTGCCGGCAATGAATAGTACTACCCGTACATACCAGTGGGTGTCGTAAGAGGCGACTAAGGGTTATAAACTGGACGATGGGCAGCAGCATCCTCCTGTGTATCATACCATAGACTAGGATGTAATTCTAAAATTGTCTCTCCTTCTCAGGGTCAGGGCTAAAACGGGACCATTTTTAACAACATAGGTTTTATGAGGTTTGGACATCACTGAATCCAAAAATCAATGTTGTCAAGTCGAAATCCTACTAGGTCAAAAAATGTAAATAATAACCTACGACAAATTGCGGTAAAAGGTTTCTTTTTACTTTCGAGCGGAGCGAGAAAGGTATTGTATTCGTGAAAAAAAGTTTTTCTAATTTTCTCAAAAATGTGTTCTATATCACTTATACATCATAAAAAACAAGTCACCCAATAATGTCCGTCCGTCGGTCGGTCGGTCGGTCGGTCGGTCAGTCGGTCGGTCCGTCGGTCGGTCTATCCGTCACGCTTTGGCCTAGCGGCTAAACGAATGGTCCGATTGACACCAGATTTTGAATTTAGGAGTTTTACGAGTATACAAATCCATCGAAGGGTTCTAAGTGGTTTCTTGCTGGCTCTCATTTTGAGGGTAGCTGTCATACAACGAAAATTAAAAATTGAGATTTTCTCAAAAACCCACGTGTATCTTACGACGTTTAATTAATTTTTTAATTTATTCAAAGAAAACCTTACAGCATTACATTTTTATAAGAATAATTAATTAAATATAATTGTATGCCAAAAACAAGATTTCACGTATTATGTAAACAAACATAGGTAACAACAGCTGATGAAAGAAATGAATACAAAAACTACATCTACATTTTTCAGATCAAGAAAATATTACGTTATACAAAATTAGACAATAAAATTAGACAAAAAATAAATAAGTATAAACAATAAAAATTTGACTAAAAACTCGTGAGTGTGTGCGTGTAGGTGTGTGTGTGTATGTGTGTGATATAATTATTATGAATATTTTTAAGTTATATGATATTGCAACTACCAGTTACGCAGAATATTCTGAGCACGGTATACCCACAACGGCGTTCACATCATGGTTAGTGATAGTACCACCAGCAAGTATGGTAAGTACGTGTTTTTTGAAGGTTTCCCGCTTCAAGCAAAAAATGTCTATATCCTTGAAGGAGCTATTATATGTGCGGACACATCGAGTCAAAACCGAGTTTTGAGCGTAGTTTGTTCGAGAACTGGGTTCGCAAAATAGACTTGTGTGTCTGGTACGTACTTTAGGCGTATTAATGCCAATTTTTCCTACCAATTCTGGGCAGTCTACAAGACCGTTAACTATGTTATAAAGAAACATCATGTCAGCAAGCTGTCTTCTCTTTTCAAGCGATAATAAACGGTAATGCTTAAGACGCTCTTCGTAACCAAATAACGTGTCTCCACACCGATGGCTTAAAAAACGCAAGAACTTACGTTGAATTTTCAATACATTTGTGAGAAAACAGGTATAAGTAATACACTTGGTAAAGGAACCAACCATGGGCTGTGAGCCTCTTGTCGATTTATGTTCTCCTGGTACTCTCCATTTTATTTTAAATATAGGTAGGCCAAGGAGGTTTTAATCCACGCTACGTAGCGTGGATTAAAACCTCCTTGAGGTAGGCAGTCGTCACCCAAGTACCACGGTAGTATTTTTACAAAATAATTTTATGATCAGAGTGTAAAAACTCCTTGGTATTATACTTTTTTTACTTACCGAACTAATTCGGTAAGTAACTACTTACGAGCAATGTTTACGTCCTTGTAAGTACGTTTTTCGAGAAAATGTATTGAAAATGATTTTTATTTTGTTTGGCAGACGTGCCTACGACACCCGGGAAGTGCTTCGGCCCGGGAGAACCGGGACACCGTGTTCTGCCAGATGCGACGCGCCATGGACCTTATACACTACGTGGTGCGCGACGGCTTGCCAGGCCACGAGGAACACACACACGAGGTTGTATTGCTGTTTATTACATACATACATACATAACATCACGCCTCTTTCCCGTTGGGGTAGGCAGAGACCACAGTCCTCCACCTGCTACGATCTTGACATACTTCCCTTGCTTCCTGTACTTTCATCAATCCTTTCATACATGCTCGTCGGTTTAGGGTACTTTTAACCTGGCCTTTATTCAGAACGTCCTTTTATTTACACACTTAACTACTTCCTAAGACATGTTTTAGCTGTCTAGCCTAAAAACTAACTCTTCTTACGCTGCTGGTTCAGGGAACCCAAGAGGATCTTGGTCTCCGATTATAAAACCTGCCAGAAGTCCTTTCTCTACACTTTTTCACTCCAATCAGGTTTTGAAGGGCGTTCAGGTCCTTCTGTAACCTAAAAATATGAGTTAACTAATCATACGAGTAATGCTAGTTTTTCGTGTGCAATATTTCTAAGCGCATACCTACTAAGTAGGAGCTAAAGCACAGCGAAAATAGTTTGTGAAAGATAAACTGTTATTTTTTTATTATGTCACTTGTTTTGTAAGCTTTCTTGTGTCAATATTGGGAAGGTATTTCTTGACGTCACTCGCTACCTACATTTTTATTATTTGACAACATTCAGTAACGATACATACCGAAATATATCTACACCTGTTTATCTTGTTATAAAAAACGAGCCGAGTGCGATTCGGACTCGAGCACCGAGGGTTCCGTACCACCAAGGCAAAAATAGTGTGTATATATGTAATGGTGTAACCAGTTTTTATTATTTGTTGTTATTGTATAGCTTATGGCCTACAAACGTACCAATTTTCACGTTTGTAAAAATTTTCGTTTTTACGATAGAGCTAAAACAAAAGTCGAGCAAAAATCGCCTAAAATACACGTTTATAGTAGGGAAGCCTCCCTTAATTTATATTTCTTTATTTTTATTTAAGTTATTATTTTTATTATATGTTGTTATAACGGTTCATGAGACACAGCCCGCTGACAGACAGACAGACCGACATGGGAGGCATAATTAATAGGGTCCCGTTTTTCAGCCCTCAGTATGCTTTTAAAGATAGTGTCTGTATTGATATGCGGTTATTAACTGTAGGTATACCTGTGGTCAGTATCACTATAGAGTGAGAGCTTCTTCTGTAAACAATTTGTAAACTTTTTATGTTTTAATATGAATAAATGATATACATACATACCCTTTGAGTACGGAACCCTAACAAACATTCAAAGTTTTAAAAATTACAATAATATATTTTAAAAGACCATATTCAACTGATCTTTTAACTTTTAAGATCTGTGAGGAAGACAGTGGTCCACCCAAAAAAGAAACATAGGATATCGTATTTAATTAATCTTCGTAGGGGAAAGTTTACGTACACTACGTCCAGGGTGTTAATTAGGCGGGTTCAGTATCAGTAACTGAACAACGTTTCTCAAGGAACATAGGTCGAAATAAGAAAAAAAAATATCAACTTCCCATAGAAACTACACGCTTTTTTAGTTTTTTGACCTATGTTCCTTATATTAGGGCAGATTTACAATCTTCAGGGTTTGTATACCCTTTTGTTACACCTTATATAATCTATCAGAGCAAATTTCAATACTCTCGTATTTCATATTGTCAGTAAGAGGTGATCGATGTCACAGTGTTGAATATCCCAGAGTCAACGTTGTCAATATAAACTGCAGTTTTACGAGTATGCATTATGACTAACATTATGGCACACGTAATGCACTAGGGTAGTTGAATTAATACAAGATTTGTTTAGCTACGAGTAGAAGTATGACGACGACGACATTCAAGACTCTCGTTCTACAATTTACAGTTTGTTCCGCTTTTTATCTCTAAGCGTGACGGCAGATGCTCAGAGCAACTTTGTATGAATAATATACAATATTGTCGAGGTCTCCCACTACATGCCGCCGCCGCTTTCAGTGCGGCTGAAGCCTGAAGCGCTTACGGTCACGATTTGAGTGCAGATAAAAGGAGTGACATCAAAGAAAGGAAATGAAAACGGTGAATATGAAACGATGACGTGTCAGGCTGAGCTTTCGACAAGGTTGGGGTATAATACTCGATAAGGCACGAAAACAAAAACGTAAATGTACTACGTGTACGTACATTGCCCGCCGTGATCAATATAATATAGTTACCGAGTATTTCTGTTATTCTAATTCAGTTAAGTAGGTAAGATAAATATTATCATCATCACTAGTTTCAACTCCATTTAGTCTAGGCAACGAAGCGGATCCTTGTATGAAGACCCCCGCATTAAACCCTCAGTCGATGAAACTTTTCTGGGGTATTACACTATATGAGACAAATCTTCTATAAAAAAATCCAAAAAAAAAATCGGTACTTTTAATTTTTTCATAATTTTTTTGTAATTTTTGTAAGTATGGAAAATTAAAACTACCGATTTTTTTTTTAATTTTTTATAGAAGGTTTGTCTCATATAGTGTAATACCCCAGCAAAGTTTCATCGACTGAGGATTTAATGCGGGGGTCAACTGCTTCGTTGCCTACACTAATTTCCCAGACTAAAATTTCACAATCCAAGAAATCCCGAGAAAAAATTTACAATCTATGAAATCGTAATTTCAAAATTGCCATAAAGTAGATCTTGCAGTACTTTAGAGTAAAGTACGAGTAGATCTTGCAGATCTTGCAATACTTTTTGAAGCTAAATTTACAAGCTTTAGGACGCTACTTGACGTCTTCCTAAATTGGGTTATAGAATCTTGGAAGTCCGCTACAGAGAAAAGGCGATATTCCGGACGATAAAATATCTTAGCACTCGACTTTGTCACTGAATAGGTTTATTTTGGACACCAACAACTAATTCCAAATTCCTTGATTCTAGAATATGTTATACTTTTTAAAAACATGGTACAAAAAGGTATTAAAACCCAGAAAGATGAACCACTTTTTAGGGTTCCGATACCAAAATGGTAAAAAAAGGTACCCTTATGGTGCGAATTTGTCTATCTGTCTGTCTGTCACAACTCTATATCTCAGCAACTACTCATGCTATCGACCTGAAATTTGGAATAGTTTTAGAATATAGTTCCCCAACTTAATTGCACATGAAATAATTTTGAAAAAATTATGATTATTAATGTAAAGGGGGCCAAAATAGGGGGGGTCAAATTTCAAATTGTCGCTACTAGGTCAAGTGGGACATCATATGAAAGTGCTTTTCTTGTACATTCTAAAATATTTTTTTTTATTTTTTTACGTCTCTTAGTTTTCAAGTTATGATGAAAAATGACAAAAAAAAATAATATTCCCCCCCCCTTATCTCCGAAGTTTGTGAAAGGAAAAATCTGAATTAATTACAGTTGACAGAAGTTCATTTAAACATTACAGCAAAAAGAAAACGATCTTTCTAAGTTGCACAGTTTTATAGAAATCTGCAAATAACCTTTACAAACAAATTTAGTTTTGCGGTCCTAAAATTGGACTTTATTGCTTCCAAAAATACAAAAAGTATATCGGAACCCTCGGCGCGCGAGTCCGACTCGCACTTGACCGGTTTTTTTTCATAGAAACAGTATCAGCTGATAGCGCATTATGTATGAAAGATTTTTTTTTTACCTGTGATCGTATTTTTAAGAAAAGTTTATCAGTTTCTTGGGCAGATTGACATCCATCAGGATGTTTATTGTTATACCGTTTTTGTTACACCTTGTATTAACATATTTTGTGCCGTTGACTTTGGCTACTCTTAGGCCATATTTTCACCCATTAATAATATTGATACTAATGCCAAGTATTGTGCCAATATCGTCACGAAGTTGACAACTGTACTTACTACTTATAGTGTCATCGCCGATATCACCGCCAATAGGCTGTTTTTAACCATCATAGTGCCACTATGTAATCAGTATGAAAATGATTAAGTCAGTTTAATTGCTTCTGTGAAATGGCTGTAAAACTTTTTCTTGTAAAAATATTTAATATATTTTACTATGTATACATAGTAAAAAAAAGAAATAACTAACAGTGATTAGCGTACCACCCATCGACACTTAAAAAAACGACGTCAAGGAAAACTCCCTATTTTGTTCGGCGCCGTCATCACTGTCGGTATCGTCGCAGTGGAAGAACGGCCTTAGTTCTGTTCTGGATATATCTTTTAAGGGTGGTTTTCCACTAGAGCTAGAGGTAGCTAATCTGTGAGCTGGAAAAAATCCAACCAATGGGATTGTTCCATTTTCCTAGCTCAGGTCTGCGCTCCAAAGACGGCCTGATAACTCAACACGATTTAAAAGAATTTTTTTTTTGTAGTTTATTCAACAAACTATACTTTTAAATCTACAATTTCGTTAAATGACTGTCGTAAATTATCTGTGTCACATAAATTTTGCTCGTGCCACTATATTTTAACACTGACTGAAAATAGTCGTGAAAAACTGCGGTTATTATAATGTTGTTATCTCGCCATCAGCGTTAACGTGCAGGGGAAACCTAATTAAAGTATAAAACGCTTATCGTGTTACGTGTTTAAGCCGCCATTATTCTGACAATGCAAATGAAAACTAGAAAATATGAGAAAATGGAACCGCAATGCAATGAGTTTTTATCTACCCTGGCTCGGCTATACATTGCTGTTCATGGTCGTTTAGTGATAAATACGGCTATACATGGTTTTGACAAATTTAAAATGCCCTGTAGACAAAATGCAACAATTTACACTAATATTTATAAAGACAGCGGTAAAATACTGGAACTATTAAGTATGTACGTTTTTATTTTATTTATCGATATTTTTTTACATATAATGGGCTAATATATGCTTCTTCCGTCCGTGTGGTGCCGGCAAAGGCGGCAAAGAATAGTACCTTCTCTACCCGTGGGTGTCGTAAGAAGCGACTAAGGGCTTATGAATCGGAGGATGGGCAGCAGCATCTCTGTGTGTATCGTATCATCTTACATACTGTGGTCACCAACAACAGCAGTCGCCAGCGGCAATGCTTACAACCGTGGGGACTATGGTAAATCCCCTCTTAAGTACCACGCGTTTTTGCAAGAGTTCTGGAGGTAGCTCCCTGTCCTGTAGTGGAGGTTTCATGAGATGTTATGATGATGATATACTTCCTTGCACCGCACTCGTATGTTATGCTGCAGACAAAATGCAACAATTACAGGAACATCGTCTTTGAATGTCAATTTTTTTTAAATGATTAAAACCACTCAACCAAAGATAGATTAATAAAAATTATCAAAATATGATTAAAAATTATCAATACAATGCCTTACGTGATATAATTTAAGAAAAATAATATATAGAGAATCTTACCGACAAGATATTTACTTACCCTAAAATACCAATCCGTGGGATCACCTCCTGGAAATGGAATAATTTTACCTATACTGCCATCAGATACAATCTACCTTAGTAAATATTTAATGAATCTCATAGTACTCGTACTGTGTACAGAACGCAGAGGGATACGAGGTAATCAATAATGTACACGGTTACAACCCCTGTTACCTAATTGGATTTATACCAACTCGTGCTGTGTTCGTGTGTCATATTCATATCATAATAACATGACGTGGAATATGCGAACACTTTGCGCTGTTAGAATTTCCTGCCCAGAGTTTATGTTTAGTTACCATCAGTAGTTTGAATAAAGACGGTATTTGACGCATACCAGCAAGCACTTAGAAACAAAACCAGTATAAGCTGACCTGCTAGCTGTAGCTATTACATTACAAACGCCCGAAACCAGAGACCGGCTCAAGGTCTAAGTGTTTGCACCGAAGTGCGGCCGTGTGTACAACAATACTCGTATGTAAGCATTTTCGATGATAAAATTATTATTATTCGAAAACTAATATTTTCTACTATTTGCTCTTATCAGTGCTCTTATTTCAAAAAAGGAGGCATTTAATCACCTCGTTCTGGTTCTCAATTCAACTACACGACAGTAATGTAAAACACGACAACAATTTACATTGTTGTAGTTTGAATTTTTGCTTTAAGTCTTACAAGTACCCACTAACATGAATTAGGTCTTTCAACTACCCAATTTCTTCAACAAATTTCAACTGTCATTAACAAATTGCACAAACTGCAGTGTTGTTTTTAATATGAACTAATAAAGACTTGATTTATTCCTTTAACTTTGTTTCCTGTTTCCTCACAAATAGGAGAAAAGCACTATACAAGTTGCGGCCGAATGGCAATTATCGTCCTTGTTGACTTGGAGGACCTCGGCTTCGCCTCGGCCATCCAATATCACTCGGACGATAATTGCCTTATTTGCAGCTTTAACAGTAGTGTACTATTATAGTTCGTTCGCTTTAGAATGTGGTGAGTCATTGCTGTCCGCCGCTGCAGTTAGCCACGCTCCGTAACCAATCAGGTCGCTTAAAACTTTAAAGTCAAGTTCACAATGACTAATTAAAGGCAGACCTTCAAAAGAAGCATTTCTGTCCTTTGTGCGTTACCTAAAGAATTAAAAAGGTAATTATAAATTTAAAAAAAATATTAACTCCACTGTGAATACACCTGCAGTTGCACAAATGACTTACTGCATTCTTAACGCGAACAAATTATTTATAATAAATATGATAAGTCAACAAAACTGAACAACTTTCATAAACAACGTGTGTTGGAAAATTAATGAATTAACATTCGGAAAACCATCTCACCAGGTTTTATTGCGGTAGAGTGTAGTAGTGTATCATGCTTGGTAATGGAAATTTCTATCTATGTACAAAGCTGTCTTTTAGAGCATTTTTCCCCTTCTATAAAATACGTTCAAGTGAACATTCACTCTTACTTACTTAAAACTGCTACGATGCTACGCCGTAGTCAGCTGTAGCATTTTTACGACTTTCAAAGGTTGTTGAGCTCAAACTAAATAGTTGTATAGCGGCTACTAGGTGTTCTGCTGTCTACGATACAAAGCTGCCTCTCACACCATTTCGGACCCTCCAAAATGCGTTAACTGAAGAGTGCTTATGTAGCTGCTACGATGCTCATGCTACGCCGTAGCACTTAATCTTCTACAAAAATAAAGCCTACGAAAATACGTTCAATGACCTTTAGTAACACTTCTCTTCTACACTAAGAAATAAAATGCAAGTACCGTAGGTCATATTTCAATCAATTATAAAATCACATATTCACAAAATAATAATTGGTGATATCAGGACCGCTACCCGAAATTCGGAAATTCAGAAAATTAAGAAAATTATTTGGGCTCTGATTTTACACCGTAGTGCAAAATGTTCATTTATAATTGCAGTATGTGGCCGATTTTCAGCCGCACCGACGCGTTTCAGTGGAAAATATACAGGAATACTGAATTTACGAAAATGTATGCGGATAATGCGCCGCCGTTGTTATGTTTAATTAGAAACATAAACAAAATTATACATCGTAAACGTAACTGCGTACGTACTCAGGCAGAAGTACTCAGTAACATAGGACGTAAATATTTTACTGTGTGCCTAGCAGTAAAAGTAGATGGAAACCAATACTTACACTAGAGAGGCTTCTCGGCATGCGAACCGGAAATAACAGAGAGTAAGGACTACTTTTATAAATAAACCATAAATTTGGAGTACTCGTACATTTCACATAAGGTCAGCCATCTGATCAAAACCAAAATACAAAAACCCAGATAAATAACATAGAGCAAATTCTTTTAGCCGTTCATTACACAAATATTTGTCCTGGATTGAGATTGATACCGCGGCCTTAGGATTAGGAAGCAGGGTAAATATCAACCACACGAAGAGGCCAATCATGTAAAAATTCTTTCAAAAAGTAGGGCTAACGTAAGAAGTCTGTTTTGACATTTCCTTCGCACCAACACACAGGCTTCAGTTTTCTATGCAGGTCGTAATGTTTCATCCCACCAAAAACATTGTGTAAAAAACTAGCCAAGTTTCGATGGAGCTGCTTGTTTATCTCTAAAAGTAATGAAATCTAGACAAAGTCGTACCAAGTCTAAGGTTCCTTACTGCGATTTCTTTATTATTATAGTTAATGTTGTGTGACTTGGCCATTGAACATTCCTTATACGTTAGTGGGTATTTTAGGCTGTTGTTGATCGTCAATGGGTAGCGGTTCTGGCGACAGATTGGTGCAATGGTGTCATGGAGCACCTGGTTTTATACCCTTCAACGGCCAAGTCACACAACATTAACTATAATAATAAAAGAAATCGCAGTAAGGAACCTGAGACTTGGTACGACTTTGTCTAGATTTCATTACTTTTTAGAGATAAACAAGCATCTCCATCGAGACTTGGCTAATTTTTTACAGAATGTTTTTGGTGGGATTTCACTTCTTTTTGTAGAAACGTGGGGGCATATTGATTTTTTTTTATTATTGTTTTTTTTCGATTATCCTAGTTTTTATAGTTTTCCCTTTATGTGGCCATTAAACCCTAACTCTGTACCAAATTTCAGATCTCTGAGTTTATGGGAAGTACTAGTTCTTTTTTATGATCATGAGTGAGTGAGTGAGTGTGTGTCATAAATGCGAAACTTTGCTTTCGCTTTACTTCGGAACTAAATCACCTACAGACTTGAATTTTAATTAAATAAATTGGATTTTAAATATGTGATTATAGCTTACTGGATGACGAAAATTTCTGCGTTCTGGTCTTATCCAGAGGTTCTCAAATAGGGGCCTGAAAATGCGGCGAAATGGTTCCAGTAAAGGATGGTACGGCAGTGTTTGCTTCGCACTGCCGTGCCCCCAGATACGTTTCACTGCTGTCACAGGACCTATTAATAATAATAATAATAAAGTTTATTTATTCAGACAATCACAGTCCACATTAGCTACATTAAGATGGCCTTAGGTACTTTAAGTATTTCCTTTATTGGCCACTACAGTTCGTCCATCTTAAGGTGATCCGTTTTCCATACAAAAATTCAAATGACTTGCATTCTTACGCGGGACATAAAATTCTGTTGAAAAAACGAACGAATACTGCTATTTTTACCCGACTGCCCCAAAACAGGAGGGTTATGTTTTTTAGTTAAATTTTTCGCTAATTAATACAAAAATACAGTTAATGTACTGAAAGTACAATTTTTGATAGTAATTTTTGGTTCAATATTACGATTGTGGGCGTGCGGTCAAAACTGTACGGTTGTGCTTTGTGTGCATGTGTGAGTGATCGTACTCATGTAAACACGGACTGACGAGAGTAATTGACTTTAGTGGACATATGGAGATATTTTTCTTATCGAAATTGTTGTTAGACGTTGAAGTTGCACGATGAAATTTACGCGAATCAACTTTTTGCACAAATATAGTTGGTACTTATTGCATTAAAAAATAAAACCTTATATTTGCAGCAGTGGCTCCATCTAGTTGCGTTCGGGGATCTTATCTTATCTTATTACGTGGGGCTGAGTTCCTTGATGGACCTCAGAGCACTTCGACCCTATGGGATCTTTTGTGCTTCCCCTGCGTTCGGGGATAAGCTGGCCGTCACAGATCACCTTAAGAATGCTGTGAGTCATCGCTTTCCGCCGCTGGTAGCCAAGCCCATAACCAATCAGGTCCCTTAAAATTATTAAGTCAAATGCAGAATGACTAACTGAAGGCACACATCCAAAAGAAAAATATACTTTTTTTTGCATTTTAACTCCATTTTTAATACTTACACCTTTACCTTGCATTTGCATTGATGACTTGCTGCATTCATCATAACGCGGAGAACTATAGTAATATATTATTTTATATTTTTGATCAAGGTACTTGTAAAGGAGTGTTAGATTTTAAAAGATTGAATTTTGAATTTGAACGGATAGGTCTCGTTTGAATAGGTTCCTTCTGCGTAAGCTCGTTCCACCGATGATGAGGTCATCTCTCTCCTAAGGGCTAGATTGAGATCAAGTACAAGCTCATATTTAGTAGAAAAAACAATTGTTTACAAAAAGATTTCAGTTCAGTTCAGGTTCATTTTCCAGCTTTGAGTATTAATAAAAAATACTACTTTAGCTATATATGAATGACTAGCTGTGCCCGCGGCTTCGCCCGCTTGAAATTCAGACAATGTGCAGACTCTCCCTCTCTCCTTAACTCTACCCCTCCCTCTTCCCTTTCTTTCCCCCTCCCTCTCCCTCTCAACTCCCTCTCCCTCTCTCCATCTCCCTCCCTCTCTTCTCCCTTTCCCTGCCCCTATCCCTAACGCCATCTTAAACGCAATCCCTATCCTTATATAAACATAGAAACGACACCCATATTGATTGTTAGACATTTTAACCCTATCGCACCCCAACCCCATCCCCAGGGGATGATGGAATTTCACGTCCACCACGTTGGATTTCAAAACTGTTGTAGTTTTCGTAATCAGCGACCCGACAAACCATACAAACGATACCCATATTGGTTTTTAGACTTTTTCACCCCATTTCCCTCTTGTAGGGGTTGAATTTGGAGTGGAATTTCAATAACAGTGATGTACGTTCCACAGAATTACAACCCTAATGCCTAAATAATAAATTTAGTGGATTTTACTTTGAAAATGAAGGATTTCCAACTTCATCCCCCTTTTCACCCCTTACGGTGTTGAATTTATACAAACCCTGAGACACATGAAACTTAATTTTTAGTTCACAGCCTAAAAGACAAATTTTGAACATCCTTACTTTAAAACTGACGGACATTCATACAAACTTTCATACCTTAATTCTCCCCCTTAAGGGAAGAATTAAAAAAAATTCTTAAACACATACTTTTTTACTTTTTACCAAAAGCTCAAAACCAAATTTCTATAATTCTACCTTAAAAAATTAAAGACTTATAGACCAACATACGGAAAAGAGTCATCCCCTTTTTCATCCCCTTGAAGGGTGATTTTTAAGAAATGCTTAAACACCTGTTTCTTTATTTTTTACCAAAAGCTTAAATTCTTATTTGTGTGAATCTAGCTCAAGAACCAAAAGACTTTCATACAAACTTTCATCCCTTATTTCACCCCCTTGGAAGATGAATTTTCTAAAATCCTTTCTTAGTGGGTGGTTTTGACGTGCAAAGAACCTGTGTACAAAATTTCAGATCTGTATCTATGGCGGTTACGGCTCGGCGTTGATGAATCAGTAAGCCAGGACAAGCAATTTTATATATTTAGAAGAGATAAGGTAGGCTTTTTTTAGGTTGTAGGTTTTGACCTACGAGTACAAATTATAGTGCCAACGTCAAGTTTATTGAAAACTTGTTTAAAATTAAAAAATAGTTAAAAGGTTTTCCAGTGTAGGTAGGTATTCTGATAGCAAACGTGTGCCCCGTTTGATTGAAGACAAATCTGTTCTAGTTGCCAAAATGTTATTATAAATTTCGACTTGGTCTTTCGTATATGATAAGCTATTTTGTTCAAAATTTGTGAAAGTAGTAGAATCTGTTCAGATTTAAAAACGTAACTCTACTCATACCTTTAACTATAATTATAAATAGAAGTAGAGTAACTACATACTTACTTATATTTATAACTATGATTATAAATAGTTTCATTTGAAAAGAGCTTGTAAACAATCGTGGAAATATATGACCCAAAATAGTCAGCCGGTCGGCTATTTGACCACCGTCCATTTCCCGATAACGGTAAAAGCGTGGTCATTAGGCAGTAGGTATATTCGATTTTATCAGACACCGGTCGAATAAATCGAATCCAAAGATTGCACACCGCTGATAGGGGTGTTTAATTATGTAAGTAGTGTAGGCAACGAAGCAGTTGACCCCAACAAAATTCTCTTAGGCAGATTTTATTTGGCAGGATGATAAAGTATCATGAATGAAATGTAAATTAAAATATCCAGTAAAAATTTTACAAATATTTTTTTTCATACATTTTTTGTAATTTTTGTATGGAAAAATTAAAAGTACCGTTATTTTTGGATTTTTTTATAAAAGGTTTGTCTCATATAGCGTAATACCCCAGCAAAGTTTCATCGACTGAGGATTTAATGCGGGGGTCTTCATACAACGATCCGCTTCGTTGCCTAAAGTACTAAATTACGTTTGCTTGGATGGTCATTTCACTATACCAGGCCACTCAGAAAGTATTGCGAAAAATAGTTTTTATATATGGGAGACTGGCCGGTCAGAATCTTTTTCGAAAATATGATTACTTGTAAGTAAAAATATGTGTGTTCCATTTTCAAAATTTCCCTCCACATTTTTTGCGAGCCAATTCAAAGTATCGTGTCTTACTGAAAAATGGATCTGCGCCGGGAACATTTTAGAGCTATGATTTTTTACGATTTCAAGTGTCGCCTGAAACCGGATGAATCGTTCGATAGACTTCAAATGGCATTTATGGATGAAGGCCCCTCCAAGGCAACCGTGTATCGTTGGTATAACGAATTTAGGCGCGGTCGACCAACCTTGGGGGATGAAGAAAGAAGCGGTCGCCCTTTGACGGCTATTACGGAAGAAAACGTGCTAGCAGTGAAAAATTTAATCCAAGATAATAGGCGAATTACATATCAGGAGATTCAGCACATATTAAAGATTGGATCGGGAAGCGTTCACGAGATTCTACACGGGCATCTTCGCGTGAGGAGGATAGTATCGCGCTGGGTGCCGCACTACCTCACCGACGCTCAGAAGCAGGCCCGGGTGGAATGGTGCCGTGATATGCTGAACAAATTTGAAGCAGGCTCGTCTCGGCGTGTTTACGACATCGTAACAGGTGATGAGTCCTGGATTTATCAATACGATCCAGAAACCAAGCGCCAGTCGACAGTTTGGGTGTTTCAAAATGAACCAACGCCTACCAAAGTGAAGCGATCTCGAAGCGGGGGGAAGATTTTGATCGCCAGCTTTTTTAATTTGACTGGCCACTTGGCCTCAATTCCCTTACGAGATCAAAGAAGCATCAACGCCGAATGGTATACTACCAAATGTTTACCAGAAGTTTTTTCTGTTGTGAGCAACAAGCGACCAAACACAGGGCTCCGCGGACTACTGCTCCACCACGACAATGCGCCTGCACACACCGCGCTCAAAACGAGGGACTTCCTGGACAGCACACCAGTCAAACTCCTGGGTCACCCTCCTTACAGCCCTGATCTAGCACCGTGTGACTTCTTTTTATTTCCAAAAATAAAAAATCAGCTCAAGGGGATACAATTTTCGTCGCCGGAAGATGCGCTGGCTGCGTTCGAGCAGGCTGTAAACGAGGTGTCTACGGCGGACTGGAAAAAGTGTTTTGAAAACTGGTTCAGACGCATGAATCTTTGTATAGAGGCTGGTGGAGAGTACTTTGAAAAGATTTAATAAAAATATATGTACCTGTAGAACAATTTTTTTTAGTGTCGCAAATATTTCTGATTGTCCCACGTAGCTAGCTGTTTTTTACTTCCTTAAACTGCACTACTTTAGTTAGATTTATTTTATATAATAAAACGATGTCTCCACCACTTTTTGCATCAGTAAATAAAAACCTAAGTAAGTATTTGATTATTATACTGTTCGAAAAAAGCACTATATTTGAGAATGAACTTCCCTCGTGAATTAATGTTGTAGTAGCACAAATATGATGTTGTTTTTTATTTGATTACATTTTCTGATTTCTTTTTCCTGCTCCGGACGTCCGTTATGATAGGGATCATCATATTATCGCGATGGGCACGGCTCGCCCGCCATACCACAGAACAATGTACCTATAGGTTACTAGTCCACTTCATAACCCAACTATCTAACCCATTACTGGAATGAGCTTGTCATCTTACATTCTCGAACCTCAATTTGAAACTACACTAAACCAAAACTAAACCTATTAGTTAGGGTGCTGGCTGCAATTTAGGTATATGATTTGCTCATGATTCATATTAATAGGGATGATAGATCAGCTCAATACGAATCGATTTGTTTTTCTTTTACAAGTTTTTCTGTGCGTCGCTGCGTTTTTGAGTTAAATGAAAATAAGATACTAAATAATTTTTTTTTTGTCTGCCTTTGTGGCTCCTGTTCAAAATACTTCTGAAGATGTAGAAAATCGAAGAGGCAGACATGCAGGGCTCTGCATTATCACGGGACGAAGTAGTGAATTTTTGCATTTTGAAGCGCTGTAACTTTACAACGCAGGGCTATTATGGTGGCAGAACATTTTTCTGGGGTTTTAAACATTGTAGTTAATCAGATAGTCATAGTCTGCCAGGAATATACGTTTCATTGTCAAATTTCAAAATAGTCAAAACTTAATTCCTCAAAAACGCAGGGGTGTGGATGTCCGCCAATATTTTTTGTATCTTCTAGAGGATGCTCCTTATCATCAGTCAAAGAGGCAGACATGAGCAAATCATATAGAAATTTGTCCTTCATATATCTAAAGGACTCGCAATATCCACAGCTTTGATATTTAGGAAAGTTTGATGGGCCTACTTTAGACGTGATTCAAATTTACACAACCTTTTGTAAAGGCTGATATGATCTCTGTACATAACCCAACCTTAATATCTCTTTGTCTTACGTTACTATATTTACATAAGCTTTCTGGATAGTACGGTAAGTATCTTACTAAGAAAAAATATTATTTACTTTAGATTATTGTCAAAAACCATGAACATTTTCTAAGACTCTCCTGTCTTTCTTTTTCAGTCTTTCAATGCATAAAACTATGATTTCTTTCCTTGTAGATGCAACCTTTCTCGGATAGTCACGAACAGGTACAATCTGAACGTAGGTAGACGATTGCTATCTAATTTTATCACTTTCAAATTTGTACATAATATTCTAGAAATTTCGCTCTACCTATATACCTACTGTCTTTTTAAGGGTACCTACTGCAAATATTTGAACTATGTGTTCTACTTATTATTATAAACAACTTTAACTAAGGCACCAACTCTGAATCCACAAAAATGGGGCATGCCCCGTCGTCCTACTGGCGTGTCCCACTGGTAGGACGACGGGGAATTCGCGATTCCCCCTCGTCCTACTGCACTAGTGTTCGACACAAACTAGTTTTCATGTATCGTAATTTTTTTCTAATAAGTACAAGCTCATTGCTCGAGTTTGGTGTATGCAACTGGATAGTGGGCTAGAGTAGTCTCGGAAAGGGTGCCAGAGGATGTTAATGGTGTGAAGGTCAGCCTCCTTGGAGACAATGGCGAGATGATTTGAACAGCTTTATAGAAAACTGGTTTTCGACCATAGAAGTACATTTTGGTAGATACACAGTCGATTCGAACAAAAACAGAGAATAAAGTGATAGTACAATATACATAACGGACACTCTCCGCCCCTCTTGCAATCCACCCCGCATCCCTTCGCGCACCCGCCCGCGCGATTCGCGTGGTACTCCTGAGGGTCTTTAATTGTACTGTGCCTACGCGAACATCTAATTTCAAATTCGTGTTCTTTGTATGTAGTGTGGTGTGACGAAAGAGTTTTCCCATTTACATGTGTTCTAAATTTCAAATTTCAAAGTATAATTTACTGAGCCATAAAGCGACTAGAGAGGTCTGGTGTATAAGCCTTTTTTTCGGTGCCATTTTTTGATCGTACATTTAGCGAAATGTATGATCGAAGGAAATGACCGTCAGAAGCTCACAACAGAAATGAATGGCAGAATAGAGGGTGAAACCCAGCAATATGGGACATTTTACCGACTACTTACATAAAAACGATGTAGCAGTAAGGTATGATACAGCTAAAGTATTTTTTTCACGATTTCAGAATTGCTCCCATAGTTAAATTTGTTTGTAATCATGAGTAGACCACTTGTTGTCAATATTTGGAGTATCTAGATAGATACTTTAAAAATATGTATATTATGCTTACCAACCAATGCGGTACCTAATTTAATAACAGCTATTATTAGATATACTACCTATACTTGCCTCCTCATGCCACTTATAATTTTAAAAAATAAGGAAATTACTGCTTTCGAACCCCTATGTGTATGATTATATTGTATGAGGAGGCATCAATTTCTTAATAACTTTCACGCACTCGTAATTAGAATAGTTTCAATTACTTTATCCAAAGCAATCGTATGAACAGTACTAATGTTCTCTATTTTCTCTATCACGGACTCAACTGATTCTATGTGAAGGATCTTAGCGCTTAGGAACTTTGCCTAGCCTAGCTTTTTCCACGATTTAACGAATAAAATTAAACGTTACTTAAAATGTAGGGTGTCATTCGGACAGGTTTCGCTAGCACGAGACAAAGCAAAACCCAGGTCTAACCAAAGTATACAGCGTGAATTTGTATTGGTTTCGCATGAAAATTTCATGAAAACAAGCAACTTTACCAAAGAAAAAAATTTTGTACTCGAAAAAAATTTTTCGCCTTCCCATACAAAATGAGTCGATCACGTGACTTAATTACTATGGAGGCGAAAAAAATTTTAAGAATAAACAAATTTTTCTCGCTTGTTTTCATGAGTAGAATCATTGGGCTTCGCAAGCGAAACCAATACAAAATCACGATGTATAGCGTAGCGTAGCGAACTCATAGGCACAGAATAGTAAACTTAGGTCTGTGGGTCTAACCTTGGTCTAACTCATTTCGCCAACACGGTAATACGTTTATTCTTGGATAAGAATAATGTCATGTTGAGTGAGGTAATCTATGACCGGTGACAGAGTTCGACCAAAGTTAGATCCTGGTTTTGCTGGCCCCGTCACAGAATAAAATAATAGTACCTACTATCATACAGAACGCACACTCTCCGCCCCCCTTGCAATCTACCCCACACCCCGCGCGCACCCGCCCGCGAGATACTCGTGGTCCTTCTGAGGGTCTTTTGTACTGAATATGCGAGCCTACGCCACCTTCCAATTTCAAATTCGCGCTCGATGTTTGTAGTTCCGGGGTAGCGAAACGACTCTGAATGACACGCGTAGAGTTTAAAAAGCTATAGCTTTCCGCCAGTTGTAGAAAGCGTGTTTAAAGTTCAACTTTAGATGATGTTCAGTTTCAGCTGTAGATAATGTTATTTAAAGGACCTATAAAGAATCTTTCTGCAACTCGCTGTCAAACTCTTATTCTTATGCTTATCAAATGAACAGCGCTCAAGTAGTGAATTAAAGCCGAAACATTTTTTATTTTTATTGTAAGGTATTTTCCCTGTACCAAAATTCAATCTATTCACGTAGTTGTAGGTTTCACTTCTATACTTCTTACTTTAAATTTGTACCCGTAGAGAAAACTTACCTAGAGCAGTCGGGTTGGGCCAACAATAAAATTGCAGTTACGTAAGTAAGGCACGGGTTAACACAGCCGCTACCACGGTCGCTTCTGCTTTATATCAGCTCTGTATCGACTAATTTTAAAGGTCTTTGACTTAAAATATACATCTAAAGATCCAAACGTTCGCTTTATGAGGCGGTACGGAGGTTTTGAGTCTTTAGGATGAATTCATTCGCCTTCTTTCGGTATATCAGCCAGGCCCAGGCCCATTCCAGGCCATGAACTTGCCACTAAAGGCAGAGGGTAAGCGATTAATAAATAATACACTGAGCGTTGAGTCGAGTCCCAACTACTAGGAATGGTCGAAGCATTGTGCAGGCAGCATAAGGTAAATACCGGTCACATGGGAGCCTGATGGGGAGGGATATTATATTTTTTTTAACTTTTCATTCCTTTTCTTACTTACCGCTATAATAACGGATAATGTAAGAATTGAAACCAGCTAGTTACTACTGTTCAAAAGACATAGACCGCCCTTTAAAGGTCGGTCAGACAGAAGACGTTGACTAACGTTAGGCAAAAAGATCTCGCCATAGCGGCAATTTCGTGGCCAGGCCTTAAGACATTGCGCGTTATGGTATACTAATTTGATTTGTTGGTGTTCAGCAGGCCGCACAGTGGGAGGCAGGGACCGCGCTGGGCGCGCTGCGCGGTCTGACGGCACAGGTGCGTGCGGCGCGGGCACGCGGCGGGGCGGACGCGGCGCGGAGACGTGCCATGGCCGGCACGCTGCGAGCCCTCGTCGAACGCACGCACGACTTCACAGACTCCGCGTACACGTCGCACGATCATCGCCAGAGAATACTTGCGCTGGCGGAGAGGATAGCGTACGAGCTCGAAAGGCTGGTCTCTGTCGCCATGTCCGTGGTAAGTGGCTAGTGCCTCTTATCTTAGTTATTCGTGCCTCTCATTCAGACGGCACAAATGCACGTGGCGCGGAGACGTGCCATGGCCGGCACGCTGCGATCCCTCATCGAACGCACGCACGACTTCACAGACTCCGCGTACACGTCGCACGATCATCGCCAGAGAATACTTGCGCTGGCGGAGAGGATAGCGTACGAGCTCGAAAGGCTGGTCTCTGTCGCCATGTCCGTGGTAAGTGGCTAGTGCCTCTTATCTTAGTTATTCGTGCCTCTCATTCGGACGGCACAAATGCACGTGGCGCGGAGACGTGCCATGGCCGGCACGCTGCGAGCCCTCGTCGAACGCACGCACGACTTCACAGACTCCGCGTACACGTCGCACGATCATCGCCAGAGAATACTTGCGCTGGCGGAGAGGATAGCGTACGAGCTCGAAAGACTGGTCTCTGTCGCCATGTCCGTGGTAAGTGGCTAGTGGCACTTATCTTAGTTATTCGTGCGTGCCTATCATTCGGACGGCACAAATGGATTATAGTTTTTGCTTTTCCGACATAAAACTTTATTGACCTTCTTCAAATTATAATACATGCAGTACTTATACCTACTATTGAACTCTATCTGATTAAAGTATTTTACTGACAACGAGAGTTCTTAGAAAACATCATACTTTCACGTACGTGCTTTCTATACAGGGTGTTAGGGACGACGGCGTACTGAAAACTGAAAGGGCGTGCTCAGTCAACGGAACTAAACAACTTTCCCTAAGAAACATTTCTGGGAAATGAAAAAATGTTTTGACCTCTCCATACAAGTTGCTCAATCTGGTCGAACAGTTTGTATAAAGAGGTCAATTTTTTTTCACTTCTTTAAAATGTTTTTTTTTGTAAAGTTGTTCAGATTCGTTGACTGAGCACGCCCTTTTAGTTTTCGGTACACCGTTCTTTACCCTCTGTATAAAACCTGTCATTTCTTTCTATGTGTTTCTGTCTGTAGCTAGGAGCATCATAGTAAGCCACCGAATTTGAAATGTACCAGACTAAAGAAACCTGAAAATACGAACATTATCGGTCATTTATAACATATTATTGATAAACTTCAATAAAAATAATTGTGGTGTATGCGGGTTGCGGTTATTGCGTTAACACATACGTCGTACCTAATACCGTACTAACGTAATCTCTTTGTTGACAATCGGAATTGCTTTGTTAGGAGGAAGAAGGAAGTAGCACGGGCACGGCGATGGACAGCGCGTGCGCAGGCGCGGTGAGCGCGGCGGGGGAGTTGGAGCGAGCGCTGGTGGCGGCGGCGCGCGACCAGGCCCGAGACCTGGCGCCGCTCGCCGCCGAGGCCCGGAGGCTCGCCTCCGACCTCGCGCACATAGGTAACCTACGCAGGAAAATAGGTACAGTGGTGCACTAAAGAGTGAACGCTTATGTACGCTTGTGTAACGCCAAAGCCGCTAAAACATCAATCGAGTCGAGTCAACCTTCAAATGCTTCTTCTTAATCGGCTGCCCCAAAAGGCGGGTTATGTTTTTCAAGTGTATTTTATGTGTAACGCTTGGTTAGGGTCTTCATAAAAACTCGAAAAATCACAACAAAAATCGGTACTTAAACCCGCGTTTTTCACACCACAATGGCTAATAATTATTACCTAAAGCTTGTTTGTGGCCCTGCTCCTTGTTGTAAACGTCAACATAGGACAAGACCATAGCTTCTTCAGTATAAAGGAAGAAGACATAGATTGGAGACCCGTCTGATGTTGTGATTTTTTGATATTTCATATCCAACCTTAACTTCAAACATTACATCTACATTAAACCACGAATACTAACGAGTCATTAGGCAACTTCATCGATGTCGAACGTAAGCATAACTCTGCATGAATTAGTAGCGTATGTTAATGAAGGGTAGACTCGTGATCGATTTGTTTTTGCGATGGGTCAAATTAACTTTCCAATTCCAAAACTAACACAGTTTGCGCACTTTCTAAATAAATTCTTGCTATTTTATTTTATAAATACGATCGTCACATAAGCGTTTACTCCTTACAAACTCACCAAGCTAACAAAGATTGTAGCAACAGTAGTGGTGTTGAACTAATGAGAATGTTACTAATGTTTAGACCGATTAGTAGGATCGACTCTATATTTATATTGCAGCTAGTTCCTGTGGTGAGAGAGAATCTGAGAGACTGCACAATATAGCCAGCCGGCTTCACGAACAATTAGATCACATAATAGAGGTGAGTTATTAAAAAATAATGTACAGGGTGTAACAGAAAGGGTATACCTAGCTTGAAGAGTGTGTAACTGAACAACTTTTCACAAGGAACATAGGTTGAGACATAAAAAAAAGAAAATATTTCCCGTACTAACTGCATCAGCTGATACTGCGATTAGTACGGGAGGTCAAAATTATTTTTTGGTTTTTCGACCTATGTCCCTTGGGAATTTTGTTCAGTTTCATGTGCAGATGCATGTCCTTCAGGCTTGCTACACCCTTTTTATTACACTTTGTATAGGGGTCCTAATGAAATAGTGCAAATAATTTCATATATCATAAAACTGCACAACTATTCTTAAAGAATACGAAAAAAGATCAACTTGCCTTTTGATTTATATAGCATACAAAAAATATGAGCACTATTTCAATAGGACCCAATATTCACTAAGTTTTCCTCAGTTCACAACAAAAACTTCCTCAGTTTGGGGATTAAAATTTTTGTTTTTAGCAGTTTTGGTATTTAGAGATTTTATTCCGATAGTTTGATACATACCTACACAACATAATATCTTTATGCACTGATATTTTCATAAATTAATATGAAGCAATAAACTGTAGTGCCAAGAACGATAAAAACATCCATACAATTTTGGGGTAGACAATATACACAGAATCTTATGGGATATTTATGTGAATCTCTCCCTGCAATCCTCTTAAGGATGTTTTCGTATTAAAGTTAGGTCAAGGGTACAACCATGGGATAAATTTGCAGACGTACCATGTCGCGACGCGATGGCGCGCGACTGCGCTGTTCACACTAACAGATTCACCCGCACATTTAGACGCAAATCTCTTGCTGCTACAGACAAACAGGCTCCTTTGAGGCACTTATTCGGGATACGTCTCACGGCACTTTCCCATTTCATCTTGACTTCTTCGGACGTTAATTCAGTTAAAGTCGCAGTGCATCTTTAAAAGTGGTCTTGACTGAACAATTTGTGTGGAAGGATCATCAGGATCATTATCACCAACAATAAAGGTAAATACTTTTACAGGTTTGCAAATTACTAAGGCATATAGCGATGTCGGAAACGTTGCAAGTGTGTGCCAAGTTCGCGGAGATCAACTTGAGGATATACGGGCCTCAAGTGGTGACGGCGGCGCGGACGCTGGCGGCGCACCCGGGCAGCGCGGCCGCCAGGGAGAACCTGGACGTGTTTGTAGACATGTGGGCGTGGCTGCTGGCGGACGCTGCCAAGCTTGCCAGGGAACTGCTCGATCTGACAGACGAGCGGCCCGACAAGCAGCAGTATAGCAGTTTACCTAGGCCTGGAGTAAGTTATACCGTTGTACCTTTAGTGCGTGGCCGGGCTGCAGACGGCGCCGGGGCGGGCGCGGCGATCACAAACGTATGGAACTAGTAGCGACGCGGGCAGTTTGACACTCCACGCCCGCCCCCCGCTCACCTTTGCAGTATTGCCAAACACTTCGTGACTTCTCTACAGTCCTTCTTCTACCTATACAGCTTTCAGTAATTAATTCGTGACGATACACTGCGCTGTCAAATTCACAATGAAGGGGCTAACATACCTTTTTGCAGAAACATGGTACGACGAGTAAACCGTTAAAAGCGGTGCGGTTAGACTCTGATGAACAAGCCAAGATCGCGAAGTCTGGTTTGGAAATGAAAATGATGTCCTCCGAGATGGATGCCGAGACTGAAAAATGGCAGGGAGCGGCTGCTGATGAAAACAACGACATTGTGAAGAGGTAAGTTGAAACAACCAAGACATTTTTAATAAATTCTCATAGTTACTAAGTAGTTGATGAGTCTATTGTGTTATTTTTTCTTCAGGGCAAAAAATATGTCTTCCATGGCCTTCGCTATGTACCAGTTCACAAAAGGCGAAGGTCGATTAAATACTACGCAAGACCTCTTCACACAAGCTGAATATTTTGCAGAAGAAGCGAATAGATTGTACAAAATTGTTCGGCAATTTTCATATCAAGTAAGTTTAACAAAATAATATTAGGGTAACATTAGATTTACTTTAATAAGGAAAGCCCGAGAGGTACCGACCGGCAAAGAATGAGTAGTATAAACAATCTCTATAATTGAGTGTCGTAAGAGGCGACTAAGGGATTACGTCATTAAATGAATGAATGATTTATGAACTGGAGGACGGGCAGCAGCGTCCTTCTGTTTGTCGGTACCATCTTACATACTGCGGCCACTTACAACCGCGGTCCATAGTGCTAGCCGCAACGCTAACAAGCGTAGTGACTGGTGCTTCTCCTCGTAATATTTCCATATGTTTTTTGAAGGAATTCTGAAAGAAGCTCCCAGTCCGAGTCCATCCAGAGGATGTTATGTTATGATGGAACTTATAATTGTTTTGTTTTTCCACGAAGGTACCAGCAGGAACAACAAAAAAAGAATTGCTAGAGCAGTTAGATAGAGTTCCGACATATGTGCAACAACTACAGTTCACGGTAAAAGAGCCGACGGTGGGTCGCGCAGCCACCTTTAGCAAAGTGGACAACGTCATCCAGGAGACCAAAAACCTGATGAACGTCATCAGCAAGGTCGTCACCACCTGCTTCGACTGCGCGAATAAGGTGACCATCTTACATTTTACTAATTACTAATATTTTTTTCAATTACTTCTATCTTAAAGCAACACGACGCACTTTTATGATTAGTGATTTTTTTAGGAATATTAAATATCTTAGTGCATTGGAACATAATGTTCCTTAGGTACCTTTGCCGTGGGAGAAGAGTGTGGGAGTGAATAAAAGGCACCAGAGTGTTGCACCTGTTAAGTACTTTAAAGATTCTATTTCATTCGTAACTGTTAGACTGTCGGACGAGGGTGACACAGTGTGATCAGTTCCAAGATTTATTCTTGTATCAATTTAATTCGCTTTGAAACTTTCAACCGTACCTAAAACGTACGTATAGATCAGCAAGAATAAATCTTATTAGTTCATTAGACTCTACATAGTTTGGAAATAGCCTTAGAAGTTTAAATATTCGAGAACCCATTTGATTTAGGATACCTTGCCTATAAGTTATTTGTTTTATATTTATTTTTCCCTCCACTCCAGGGTCTTATACCGCTGGACAAAGCGATAAACAAATCCTCAGCGAATACAGGGGACGACTCGGTCTGTCTCTATCTTGCACTATCATGACGTATCCCGCCCGATCATGTTATTCCTGTGTGTCTCGGTGTATGTAGTGGACCAAGCATGTTCTGTGTTATCATGCCCATATACTTCAACATACCATAGAAAATATTATGTTAATCACCTCCATTTAAATGATCGCTAATGGTGAGGACGAGACCTAGTTTGGCTAAAATTTTATGTAATGTCACTTGCTAAAGTCATTAAAAACCTACTTAGAAATTTAAGCCAATTTCCCCAGTTTTTGTCCCTAAGTAGACTGTTCCGTTCCGACCGACGACGACAGTTTCATTGCTTCGTTACCCTTATTTTGTTCGTTGTTTTTCTTTAGTTTCCGTTTTTATTTTCGTATTTTCAGTATTCCCTGTGTATGCCTGAGAGAGTCCCAATGCATTGGAAGCCAAATTTACGAAAAGCATCCACATTTAAGAGTGAAAATAGTGTACTGAATGGTTGACGTAGGTAAAATGTGTAAACTACGTCATGGTTTATTTAACCACTCGTGTTTGTATCGCAACTAAACAACACTAACGTGGTTTTACTGACATTTAGCGTAGACTTGATTGATGGTGTTCTATAGCTAATATATTGAATGTTGTTGTAATGTTGCAGTTAAAATGTTAGAGTAATAGGTAGCATTGTGTGGTAAAAACATTTCTTAAAGTTTTGAGTGAATTTGCTAGATACACCTATCTAACCTTTACCTTCCAACAAGCCCTTATTTAACCTACTAAAATAAAAACGAAAATTCGATCAAAATTTTATCAAATTCGATACTCATTCATTCAAATCAAAATTTGGAATTGGTTCGCGTGCATGGTGTTTCTTCATCTCGATGGGTACCTGCGTAGCGATCGCCTAGACTCTTATCCGTAGTCGTGCTCGCCAACGCCAAACATTTTTAAATTCAATAAGATTGGAAAATAAAGTGCATGTATGCTGTTAAGAGAATATAAATGTTGGTAAGCATGGTGGCGGATATGCAAGATGTAAGTGACATGTTGGTAAAAACTGCAAGGTAATTATCAATTAACAAAGGGAACTTGAAAAAGTTACTAAAGAAACATCATCGGACATGAAAAACCTATCCGTTTTGTTTGGAGATGCCGATGTTTTATGCAAGGTGTAACAGAAAGAGCAAAACAAGCCTTAAGGATGCGATTCTGTCAATCAAACTGTACAACTTTTCCTACAAACATAGGTCCGGATTCAGTTTCTATCGGTGGTAACAATCTTTTTACGTTATTTGACCTGTGTTACTTGGGAAAAGTTGTTCAGTTTAGGGCCCTTCTCACCGCTTGCTGCTAAGTTCCAGATAGTCTAACTGCTAGTTGGTTCTGTCAGATAGTTAAAATGTTTTATTTCACAAGTGCCTGTCTGCTCTAGCCGCCAAATAAATACAGGTAAAAATCAGACATATTCAGCTTGCAGATATTTTATCTGTCAGCTTACTATCAGGAACTTTAACAGCAAGAGGTGAGACGGGCCCTACTAGGCAGATTCACATGTTTCGGGGTTGGTATATCCATTTTCGTACACCCTTTTTATGGGGTGTAAGGGACAGCGTTTCCGAATACTGAAAGGGCATGATCAGTCAATAAAACTTTCAGGAAATGAAAAAGAAAATCGGCCTCTCTATACAAATTGCAAACTTAATTGGACAGTTTGTATGGAGAGGCCAATTATTATTTTTTTCATTTAATTTCATGAAAGTTTTATTCGCTGAAAGTTGTTCAGTTACGTTCACTGATTATGCCTGTTCAGTATTCGGAAGGCTGTCCCTAACACCCTGTATATTTGTTTTTCTAATATAAAATCTTTAGTTTCGTAAACTAATGTTTCTGCCAACATGTCACTTACACCAAAGTAGTGTGTTAGCCGAATGTTGACAGTAACGTGTTTTGTATGATGCAGTACAAATTGGACTTCACGGGTTTGTCAGCGGGAGCCGCCGGCGGAGGGCGGGGAGCGACGCGGGACGAGGACGGGGGGGCGGGGGTCGGCGGGGACGCGAAGCCAGGGGGGAGTTCCTCCGACACGGCCATGTGACAGTACGGCATGGGCCGGCGCGGCAAGGGCGACGCGCGCCGGACCAGGGTCAGCTTCCTCTTGTTTTAAAGGATTAAACTTCCCTTTGAAACTACGTCGCCTGGTGCCGGGAGGATGAGGCACGCGATAGTAGACGCATGGCTGGAGGCACGTGAACGTCACTCACAAAAACACCTCCTAAACCATTGTCGTAACTTTGATAAAAGTAGATAAAACTACTACCTATATCTGGAAAATCTTAAAATTTTTAAAAATCTTGAACTGACACCTCAGTTTTCAACACAAAATAGGTAGGTACCTCCCTGCCTATTGACCTAAGTCAATAGTAACATCCCACCTGCTGTAAGTTATGCAGATGCAGAGCATGTAGCAGTTAGCAAAACCTAGGCTGTCGCTCTCGAACAGCACGAGAATATCTGCTACCATTATTGCGTAAATTATGTGATTATTAAGGTCTAAGATGTGGTCAACTTTAATCAGCAATTCAGTATTTCTGTTACACACATGTACGTACACACGGCAGCATGTAGTAGTAAAAAAACCAGTATAAGCTGACCCAGCGCTACGCTACAAAACATCGAAATCAGAGACCCACCCGAGATCGAACTGTCGCCACTCTGTACATAATAGTCCAGTAAAAATACGGTTTTGCAAAACATTAAATGCTAATAGCTACTTTTTTGTGTATATCGTATTTAAATATGATGTTTAGACGCAATATTTACGAATCCACCTAAAATTTAAAGCGGAATATTTTTTTCGAATAACAGCTAAGGCAAAAATAGTAATAGACAATTATATACTTTATATCATAGATAAACGTATACTTTACATATAGGCATCAAAATCCACCATAAATATATTTAAAAATATCAATTTATTTCAAAATATAAAATCTCCACTTATTTTTACATATAAGGGCCAATAAAGTCGAGGTAAAATAATAGCAATAAACTGAGCTAAACTCAACCTTTTTAAATGTAAGTGATTCTTATATATATTCACAAAAATGCCACACTAAATTAAAAAAAAGTTTTTTGTAATCGCTGGTTTACAATGATTTTGTAAACATTTATGTTGGATTTGCCAAAAATGTGATTATATAGCACTATTTAAATTATTAGAAAGCAGAACGGATCTATTACTATTTTTGGTTGCGAAGATAAGCTGTATTTAAATTTCGTGCTATAAAAGTTAAACAATACAAAAAAGCTAATATTTTTAGGTGGATTCATGTATAATATGAAATTCTGAATATATAGCAAGCCGTAAATAAAAAAAATTATCTATTAACATTTTTTCCCGAAATTCCATATTTTTTTAATGTTTGGACGGCAAAATAAATAAATAAATGAAGTAAATTTAGGTGGATTCCATTGAAAAGCTTTACACAGACATATAATCTATCGATCTGAAAAAGAATCATGGCTATTATCAATTATTTCCGTTTCGCCATACAATCTCTCGTAATTTTACTGGAGTATAATCCAACTTGAACAAACAACATTGTAAATCAAGCCTGCCTAAAGTTATGCGTCTCTATTACAGCGCTTATCCTAGGAACCACACAAATCAGTGTTCACTACGCCAACGACATAAATACCAGATTTTCACAGAAAACTTTCCACATAGCGTGCAACATGACAGTATTTCTGTGTTAGTCTGATGTTTACGTTCAGCGTAGACAGTGATGGGTGTGATTCCGGACCCGGTTAAGCTGGCAACCGAATAATATTTTGCAAAGACACAATTGCAGTGATTGCGGATACTAAGCGGTGTCAGTAATAAATTAAGTATTATTAAGATGGAGAGTACGATATACAGAATAAGTATGTAGAGCACTTGCGACACACAAGCCGTCATAGAGCGGAGCGGATTCCGCACCCGCAGGTACAGATCGCAAGCGAGAAGCGTATACTGGCTGTGGATCTTAACTAAATCTAATTAAGTCTAAAGTAATCGACTTGTTACTAGGCCTTCATTGTTAAAACCACGTCTAATTCTCTGGCTGAGTCTTCTGTAGTCTCTCTACTATAGAGTAGGTGTAACCATTAAGACATTCAGGCATTTGTTGCAAACATGTTACGAATTTTGCCTCGAATAAACAAATTTGTGATCAATAAATTATAAGAAGAGTGAAATCGTACAATAATTAACTTGTTACACTTTCGTGATGTTTACACATTGTTACAAAAAATACGTAAACAATATAACACAGATGAGCATATTTTTTTAAGTTTCCCTCTCATAATACCTGTAATTATTATGTGAACCTACTTCTATAACCCTACTTATATGTACTGCGTATCTATCTTTATATTACCTGCTATATAAGTATATAATTATGTCCTGTACAACTATCTTCTATCTTCTTCTGGCACCGCCTACTGCGCAACCTGTGGTCCTGCTGCACTTTTTTCGTTTTGCACGTATGGCTTTCTTATTTTATTTGCCACTTTGTTTTTGTTCGAGGACATGTTCTGTTCACCACATTTACTTCAGATCGACACACTGTTACTCTTGCATTTGATGTTATCGCATTATTAGACGTTTCTCTTTCAACGATTTCGTGTAAATAATATATGCTAGAATACGGGGTATTTGCATTTAAATCGGGTTGCCCGAGCGGCAGCGATCAGACATTGCATGTTGTGATACGGAACAAATAGATGTGTGTTGCATGTGTGTATCGTCATGAATGTCGTACTTCATCTTTCCGACGAGAGGATGTTTAACGTTAAGACGAGGGAACTTGACTCTGGTGGTTGCTGGAGCAGCCCCCAGTCGCCCGGAAGCGGCAGTGTTGCACAGACCCGACCCGACCTATTTGCGCTGTCACCACGCTCCGACGATGCGCGCTCATTATCTGTTTGATGCTCACTTGCATGCGCGCGCTGCTACCGTATCGTACATTCGCATATCGGCATGACCATCGATCATATCCGCAACGTCATATTTAATGTTAATGCTAATCGGTTACAGCAATAATAAACATATCGAACTCGTAGGTTAATCGTTGCTACTACAGACAGAAACGACTAAGTCGTTAT
Organism: Athrips mouffetella; assembly: GCA_947532105.1. Taxonomy (NCBI): domain Eukaryota; kingdom Metazoa; phylum Arthropoda; class Insecta; order Lepidoptera; family Gelechiidae; genus Athrips; species Athrips mouffetella. Next base: position 18,732,786 of record OX383960.1, on the reverse strand, counting down.
TTAGTGTTTAAGTAAGTATTGTTATTTAATAGTTAACGGTCGATCGTGCCTAAGCGTGGATTGAGCTGCATTACGTGTTTGAGTAGGTATATAAAATCGGTATTTCCTTTTGTAGGTGTGCTATAAGCAATAACCCGACAAACCTTATGTCAGACACGAGTAGATCGATTATTTTTGTAACACTCGTTGTTTTTGCACATGTATCGGCCTACCGTAAAACTTAATGTGAGCTTTTACTATGTGTGCCCTTTTAGGAGCAGAAGCTGTGTATGTATGGATATCATTTTTCGTCAATTACTGCATACGCGTTGCAGTGTGAATAGCTTGCGGCTGCTCTCACTCATGCCACTCAGGCGCGCTCGTCGGCGCGTGCTCGGCTCCACTCGGTCTGTGTAACACTTGCCTGTTTCTCTTTTAGCATTTACTCTTCGAGTCTACTTGACTACGTTTACTTTCGTTTACTAGTTGTAATAATATTGTTAAACTATTCACTATGTCTAACTTTAACTCTATAATATTTATTGCCTTCTTATTTTAATGTAATCTAGTTTGGTAAAGGATAAGCGAGTTTTTCAATTCATATAATGAAATCTAGGTTAGTCACTCGTTAATAACATTTTATGACTAATGTAAAGAGCTTGATTAAGCTTTATAATGAAGAGTTGTGAATCGAACTTGTGGCCACGTAATGTTTTTAGATTCAATGATTAGAATAAACTGCTTGACTGTTATACCAAATAAGTTTTAATAAGATTTTTCACATATTCAGCGAGCGTTGCCTCGTGTTGTCAATACCAGCTAGCATCTTTAAGAATAAGGGTCAAAGCTAGAAACTACTATTTCCATATTAACTTCCGCTAAAACCACGATTAACTGTTTAGGTAGATTTCACTTAAAGCTTTTTCAAAATTTTCCCACAAAATTCTTCACACTGTCTTGAATGGCCGTCTACATTTTTTAGATCTTAATCGGCCAATAAATTCTAGTTAAATAACTGTTCAAATTATTCTTATGATACATATTAATTAACTTTAAATTTCGGTACAATTAAATGTCTTTCCGAAATTAAAATCTTAGAGCGATTCTAATTTGCTTAGATGTCTTTTTTCCTTTTCGACTTAGTAGTATAAAATCTTAATTCACAAATGTCATTGGTCCAATTTCAACGTAGATTGAGAAATATTTTAATAAATAACACAAGAATTTGAGATTTCAGGCTACTTCATTAAATGTGCTGTGCCAAACCAAGCAAGCGTAGTAGTACTAAAGTAAGATTCGCAATAAGATGTAACTGTAAATTAAATAATACTGAATATAGAAAGACGCCAGTCACGCAGAACTGCACCTGGGATAGACGTTAAAATTACAGAAATCGTAAGGAATTTTGTATTGTACTCTGCAGCAATATTTTTGGTTGTGTTGCTGCACTAAAGCGGTCATAAAAATTGCAATAACGTTAGTTCTAAACCATGTAAACTTTAAAAAATCAAATTGTAATAAAAAGAGTGACATGGGACTGGGCCATTAAAAAATTGCAACCATTGTGCCTCTATAATAATAATACGCTATACCCAAACACCCAAAGCATAAAATAGCAGCCCCATTACATTTAGCGCATACAAAATTATCCTACAAAAAAAAATGTTCGATCGTCTCTAACAGGACGATTGACTTCCATAGCATTAAATTATCGTAATTGGGTAGTATAATGGTAGTTAAAGGTACACAGTGATTTGTGATATTACAAGATACTTATTGAGGTTTAGTACAACGTCCTTTATTTTCAAAGTTGTAAGGTAGTATAATTTATCGGGACACGACGAGAACACCAAATAAGTAAACATTACTAAATAATTATTATAAATTATTCTTAAACATAGAAATATACAGGCTTAGTTCGAGAAAGGGGTCGTTGATGTAAAAGGAAGCTAATACAATAAGTAGTGTCCGTCAAGGGGCTAATACTCGTATTTCTTTATTTTTCCTTTGTACTGGGGTTCTTTAGACTAGAGAGGAACTAGATTAGATACTTACCTCCTACATTTATCTAAATACGAAATATCTATTTAAAAAACAAGTGAGCTTCCTAAAACTATTCATTTCAAAGAAAATAATACATTTCAATGGTGTGAGCAACGGATGGGGTGATTCCACGATGGAGACAAATGAACCAAATTATGAAGTAGAAAATACGTAGCCTAATACAATCATGCTATAATCAGAGGTGCAAAGTACCTACATTTATGGATATATTTTTATCGTTCTATGTATTTGTGTAAATGAATGTAACCCTGAAGGAGTAAAACCCCGATAAAATTAATAATGTAAATAAAATTAATTTTGATAGAATATAAATTTAATGAGGAGTTCTTAGTTTTATCGTCACGTATCGTCGAAATCGTATCTTAAACACAATTTAAGATAACTACTTTTTAAAATGTATAAAGATTGTATCGTCGAGAAACTGTTGTGATTGTTATATTTGAAGTTGCATTTTCATTGAAGAAACTAGAAGTATATTTTCCATAGTGCTGCCAAAGATATAAATTATTATTAGATGTAGTCATGTTGTTTAAATAACAGAATATTTTGAGGTTGTTCGTGAATTTATGGATTGTGTTTTGATGTGGTCGACGAATGTATAACACTGTGTATGTGATCTAATACATCACCAAATAAAAAGATTCGTATGAAAACATTTCGGTTTTTTATTTGCAATTTATCCATTTCCCATAGAATTCACTAGGTGCTTCCTAATTGGCTGCTAATATTAAAACACAATCGTAAAAAGAAAAAAGTTTTCTACGTTGTTATTCAAGAAAATTACTTGATTGATGATAGAAATACGAATATTTATAAAAGATTTGCTTTATTTGCGACAGTTTAATACTCGTGCAGAGTACATTCGCTGCAGGACAGGGAGCTCCCTCCAGAACTCAAATAAAAACGCGTGGTACATAAAAACACAAATAATATTCGCAGTAAATTAGAAAGCAACTTATTGACCTGTAATTGATATTAGGCCGGTGCGGTGGCGACGGCGGCGTTTTATGTGTAGTCATCACTGAGCACCACATTTTCAAAGCTACAACAAACCTACCTATACCGCCGCCGACGTAATGGCAGATGATTAACAATCTTTTAACCTGCTTAATAACCTTTTATCATGTGGGTTAAAACCTTGCCCTTTCCTTGCGTTTCTTATTTTACCGGTCAAGCGATAAAGAAAACAAAAATAATGCCTATATATTACGTATTTATTTATATTTATTCGAAGGTACAATATATTACATCGTCTGAACTTGATTGCTCCAACACACATCACATATCCATCGTAATGACTAAGCAAATGATCAGTATGGTAAAGTGGGCCAGAACCCTACACAAAATACAAAATTAAGCATACTCTTACTGCCTAAGTTTCTAACTTTAACTCGGAAGTCAATACTGAGGGTAAGAAATAATACGAATACCATGGCATGCTAATAAAGATTATGCGAGTCGAGTTACAGCTTGAAAACAACAGAATATCTTTCTATTGAAAGACTGTAGTTCCTCTAAACAGAAATATGTACAGAAACGAGAAATATCAAGCAAGTACCGGTATTTATAAATATAACATTGGTAATACGAATATGAAATCAATTCATAATAACATCGCAGTTGAGAATGTGTTGCTAAACGGGAAATTACAAATGTAATACCAATAGTGTGTTGTTTCCTTATGTGAGCGTTCCTTATTCCTTTCGTTACATATTATTAATACGAGGAAAGACTAACAGCTAGCTAAAGCTAGTCTATCTCACAACTGAACTATGAGCATATTTTTAATATCACTAAGCGCATATACCGATGTACATATACTCCGTGCCACTCCACCTTCATAGTTAGGTATTCGAATGCACCGTCAAGCCAAAATAGTATTAATTAATTTTAATAATATAGAAGTAAAAAATATTTCTTATCTAATTCATGTTAAAATTTAGAATGGTGTATCTAATGCAAACCTTTCGAATAGCTAATACGCTCTACTTATAAATATAACAAAACATGAATTTCACACGATGCTAGCGATTTAAAAATACATAATGCTATATTCATATGTAAAGATTTAATTAAGTGCCTATGTTTTTATTTAACACTGATTTGAGCTGAATAAAATCACGTCGCTGTTTACTAGTTACTATTTAGACCTCAGCATATAATATTAAATACTGAGATATTCATCGTCGATTAAAGCAGACCATTATTATTACAAGCTATTTGGCATCTTTGTGGACGAAAATGTCGATTTATTAGCGGTCATATTTGTGCTCATACGTCACAGAGTTGAATTTGAATCAGTAAAACGAATTAGCATTTATTATAATATAAATAGTAGAAAACTAGGCCTCACTTATTTTAATAATAAATGCTTTGTCATGGAAACAATCTTATAAATAAATACGTACAAAAAAAAGTCAAGTTTAGTTTCGAATAGAGAACCATAACGCTAGTAATGGGGTTGGTAGAATTATAACAATACGTTACAAAAACACAGCAGTTATGTAGTCTTTGAAATGTCGTTGTTCAATTATGCTTCTGATAGACCTCTTAACTCACTAGTGTAGAGCGAACATCAACAGGCTTCATAATATTATAGTACTATTCCGGTAGCAACACTTTTAAAAGACCAATCTGAAAACCACATAAAATCATCTTATTGCATTTCCAAAAAATCCAATGATCCAAATATTCCATTTTAAAACTCATTAAATAAAGAGATAGTTACAGGGTTATGTCTTATTTGACAAATATGTACTATTTCTACTCACTAAATGTTATAGATATTTACAAAATAAAATAATAAAATATTACCCTCTTTCTAGAAGGTTAAATCACAAAGAAAATTAATGCATTCACATACAATTGTAGGATTAGTAAAACAAAGTATTTCCAAGTAAGTGCATACAGAAGCAACAATAGGCTTCGCTCAGAAATTCAAAATAAACCCAGAAATGACACATTCTTTCTTATTATACTTAAAGATAATTCGTATTTGCATCCAATGCCGAAAATTCTTGTTTTGTATTTTTGAACGCAGCCTTATAAAATAACAAAATTTTATTGTAAGTGACGGACAGCTAAATTGCAGTAACATCACAATACAGAAATGGCACTAATATCCCAGAAAAAGGTACACGAATCATAAAATATCTCAATAAATCTCATCAGTTGCGTTCGTTTAGGAATCCAATATTCCGCTAAAACTATTTTCAATTTTGATTAGGTTCGATATGTTATAATTACGAAAAACGTAGACTAGGTTTAGTGCTTGACATTCATACGAGTTATCATGCCGCTCGACATTTCTGCTAGCAGTAACACAATTGTTTTACACGGTTAGTGGCCACAATACGAAAACGTGAGTAAATGTAGTAAAATCGAATTAAAATATGTAGTCAAAGTGAGGTTTACTGCTTTCGTTATCGCAATGCAGCCTAATTGAGTCGGGCGACGGTCGCGCGACAGCAGGTCGATCACGGTACAAGGTTAGTCACGCGTGAGTTACGGTGGGTACGAGGCCTACGCGACATGTCGTTATCTTAAAACAAACCTTTCTTTTTCTTATCCTTCTTTTCTTTGCCGTCCACGGTCCTATAACAAATAAAAAGTTGTTAAGTGGAAGTTACCCAAAGAAGAATTCATTTTGGAATAGTATGATATCTATGGATTCTGTTGTTCCTTTTTTACCGACGTGGTTCGGAAATCACGAATAGGTTGAAAATAGTTCGTCGGCCAGTCAAACAAGTACGAACAAGGAGATTATGTGCGTCCGTCCGTCCATAAGTACCCTAATTCTCAAACAATGCGTTCACTTTAACGTAACACACTATTGCTTTAGATTAAACCAGCAAGTCCTAGTAATCCTAGAACCTTAGACCTAACCTAACTTAGGTTCTACACCGGTACTGTCCGGTACATAGGTTCTACACCGACTGAGAAAAAAGCTTACTCTATACTATTAGTCCTGGCGAGCGATGACGGATATCGTTGAGCGTACTCGCGAGAGTGACGCTGAAGCTCGTCAAGTGAGAGTCCGATCTCGCGCTCCCAAGCAGCCTTCTCCGGCGTATAACTCGCGAGCACAGTCGCGAGTCTGTGCCTCCAGTGCGCGCCGCGCGGCCTCAAGCTTCCTCTACATACTTACTTCTTACTGTTGGCTTTGAGCGAACAACGTCGAAGCTCGTAGAGTGAGTCTTGCCTCGCGGTCTCTGCCGCTCCTCCAGCTCGCGCGCCTGTGACTACTCTAGACACTCAGTCCTTGCTGTTGGCCTCGAGCGAGCGCCGCCGCAGCTCGTCCAGCGAGAGCCCGGTCTCGCGCTCCCAGGCCGCCTTCTCCGCCGCGAGCGCGCGCTGCCGCTCCTCCAGCTCGCGCGCCTGTGACTACTCTAGACACTCACTCCTTGCTGTTGGCCTCGAGCGAGCGCCGCCGCAGCTCGTCCAGCGAGAGCCCGGTCTCGCGCTCCCAGGCCGCCTTCTCCGCCGCGAGCGCGCGCTGCCGCTCCTCCAGCTCGCGCGCCTGTGACTACTCTAGACACTCACTCCTTGCTGTTGGCCTCGAGCGAGCGCCGCCGCAGCTCGTCCAGCGAGAGCCCGGTCTCGCGCTCCCAGGCCGCCTTCTCCGCCGCGAGCGCGCGCTGCCGCTCCTCCAGCTCGCGCGCCTGTGACTACTCTAGACACTCACTCCTTGCTGTTGGCCTCGAGCGAGCGCCGCCGCAGCTCGTCCAGCGAGAGCCCGGTCTCGCGCTCCCAGGCCGCCTTCTCCGCCGCGAGCGCGCGCTGCCGCTCCTCCAGCTCGCGCGCCTGTGACTACTCTAGACACTCACTCCTTGCTGTTGGCCTCGAGCGAGCGCCGCCGCAGCTCGTCCAGCGAGAGCCCGGTCTCGCGCTCCCAGGCCGCCTTCTCCGCCGCGAGCGCGCGCTGCCGCTCCTCCAGCTCGCGCGCCTGTGACTACTCTAGACACTCACTCCTTGCTGTTGGCCTCGAGCGAGCGCCGCCGCAGCTCGTCCAGCGAGAGCCCGGTCTCGCGCTCCCAGGCCGCCTTCTCCGCCGCGAGCGCGCGCTGCCGCTCCTCCAGCTCGCGCGCCTGTGACTACTCTAGACACTCACTCCTTGCTGTTGGCCTCGAGCGAGCGCCGCCGCAGCTCGTCCAGCGAGAGCCCGGTCTCGCGCTCCCAGGCCGCCTTCTCCGCCGCGAGCGCGCGCTGCCGCTCCTCCAGCTCGCGCGCCTGTGACTACTCTAGACACTCACTCCTTGCTGTTGGCCTCGAGCGAGCGCCGCCGCAGCTCGTCCAGCGAGAGCCCGGTCTCGCGCTCCCAGGCCGCCTTCTCCGCCGCGAGCGCGCGCTGCCGCTCCTCCAGCTCGCGCGCCTGTGACTACTCTAGACACTCACTCCTTGCTGTTGGCCTCGAGCGAGCGCCGCCGCAGCTCGTCCAGCGAGAGCCCGGTCTCGCGCTCCCAGGCCGCCTTCTCCGCCGCGAGCGCGCGCTGCCGCTCCTCCAGCTCGCGCGCCTGTGACTACTCTAGACACTCACTCCTTGCTGTTGGCCTCGAGCGAGCGCCGCCGCAGCTCGTCCAGCGAGAGCCCGGTCTCGCGCTCCCAGGCCGCCTTCTCCGCCGCGAGCGCGCGCTGCCGCTCCTCCAGCTCGCGCGCCTGTGACTACTCTAGACACTCACTCCTTGCTGTTGGCCTCGAGCGAGCGCCGCCGCAGCTCGTCCAGCGAGAGCCCGGTCTCGCGCTCCCAGGCCGCCTTCTCCGCCGCGAGCGCGCGCTGCCGCTCCTCCAGCTCGCGCGCCTGTGACTACTCTAGACACTCACTCCTTGCTGTTGGCCTCGAGCGAGCGCCGCCGCAGCTCGTCCAGCGAGAGCCCGGTCTCGCGCTCCCAGGCCGCCTTCTCCGCCGCGAGCGCGCGCTGCCGCTCCTCCAGCTCGCGCGCCTGTGACTACTCTAGACACTCACTCCTTGCTGTTGGCCTCGAGCGAGCGCCGCCGCAGCTCGTCCAGCGAGAGCCCGGTCTCGCGCTCCCAGGCCGCCTTCTCCGCCGCGAGCGCGCGCTGCCGCTCCTCCAGCTCGCGCGCCTGTGACTACTCTAGACACTCACTCCTTGCTGTTGGCCTCGAGCGAGCGCCGCCGCAGCTCGTCCAGCGAGAGCCCGGTCTCGCGCTCCCAGGCCGCCTTCTCCGCCGCGAGCGCGCGCTGCCGCTCCTCCAGCTCGCGCGCCTGTGACTACTCTAGACACTCACTCCTTGCTGTTGGCCTCGAGCGAGCGCCGCCGCAGCTCGTCCAGCGAGAGCCCGGTCTCGCGCTCCCAGGCCGCCTTCTCCGCCGCGAGCGCGCGCTGCCGCTCCTCCAGCTCGCGCGCCTGTGACTACTCTAGACACTCACTCCTTGCTGTTGGCCTCGAGCGAGCGCCGCCGCAGCTCGTCCAGCGAGAGCCCGGTCTCGCGCTCCCAGGCCGCCTTCTCCGCCGCGAGCGCGCGCTGCCGCTCCTCCAGCTCGCGCGCCTGTGACTACTCTAGACACTCACTCCTTGCTGTTGGCCTCGAGCGAGCGCCGCCGCAGCTCGTCCAGCGAGAGCCCGGTCTCGCGCTCCCAGGCCGCCTTCTCCGCCGCGAGCGCGCGCTGCCGCTCCTCCAGCTCGCGCGCCTGTGACTACTCTAGACACTCACTCCTTGCTGTTGGCCTCGAGCGAGCGCCGCCGCAGCTCGTCCAGCGAGAGCCCGGTCTCGCGCTCCCAGGCCGCCTTCTCCGCCGCGAGCGCGCGCTGCCGCTCCTCCAGCTCGCGCGCCTGCGCCTCCAGCGTCCGCCGCGTGGCCTCGTGTCGTCGCGCCATCTCCGCCTCGGACTCCTTCAGTTTGGAGCGCTTCTCGCGGACCTTCATCTCGAACACCTGCAAATAGAAATAGTGCAGTGGTCGAACTGTATTCCATCTTATCTTACACGAGCCTGAATTCATTCACATATAAGATGTAAAAAATGGCACAAAAATAAAAATGTATCCATGAAACTAAACACCTAATCCCTTCTTACAAAGGTCGCAAAGATAGATGTACTATCGCGGCCGGCTCTACAATCCATCATCCGCTGACCACCGCTAAGCTTATTTTTGCTTACACTCGATAAATAGGAGCGCTAATAGCCCCGCTCTTTTAGCTTTGAAAATACCGAAAAAGTATAGTTGGAAAATAATTACTAAGTATAGGAAATAATAGACCATCGAAAGTACAAGAAGAAAACTAATGGAAGTTCTGAGCCCGCGACGCAACAACATTGTACCAGGAAAGAGCCGGTTCAAAGGTCTAGTTGAGTTGGACAAAAGTAGATGCATAAGAACGTCTTTCCTGTAATGCAGTACTGCTTCCGCACTCCTGAATATGATAGACAATATTCGTGAGGGTTCTATCCTCACTTTGCTCGATTTTTCACGACCTTTTGATTCAATCAATTTGTCTTTACTATTGTCCAAACTATCATACTATGGCATTAATTCTAATGCTCTTAATTGGTTTAACAGTTACACGAGTATCAGTGATCGTCATCAGAGAGTTGTCATTCGAGTATCAAATGGTGAAAACATAATCTCCAAACCTTTGCCAGTTACAAGAGGTGTCCCGCAGGGCTCAATCTTAATCCTCTGCTATTTATTATCTATAGCGCCGACATAACTCAATGCCTCCAAAATGCAAGACATCATCTTTACGCCGACGATATACAGGTTTATGTTCCTGTTGCACTTGATGGCGTTGAAGATGCGGTTTGTAAGATAAACAAGGATTTGGATAGGGTTAGTGTTTGGGCCACGAAAAATGCACTGTTTCTTAATCTGTCCAAATCTCAGTTTTTGATATTAGGAACGAAGAATCAGATTAGAACCATCGAGACCCAATCGAACTGGTGCATGAAGCCCGAAATCCGGGCCTTGTATTTGACAAACAATTGCGTTTCAAGAATCATATAAATAATGTTGTACGCAACTGCTTTTATAGGCTCAAAGTTTTATATCGCATAAGACCATTCATTGGTACGGATTTACGCATTATGCTTTGTGAATCTCTGGTTCTTTCTAAGCTTAATTATTGTCTCACTGTCTATGACCCTTGTCTCTTTAAAAAATCTCATACCCTCATACAAAGAGTTCAGAATGCTTGTGCCCGTTATTGTTTCCCGATTCCACCAAGATCACAAGTAACACCTTTCCTCAATAAATCTGGTCTCCTCAATATGCAAAGTAGGTTAACTTTATTTTATGCATCCCAGCTCCATGATATCATTAGTACCAGATAACCAACTTATTTATTTAACAAATTAAAGTGGCGTTTTTCCGAACATAGGTATGCTATAGGATCGGTATCAGTAGTTTTGAAGGTACCACATCATCGTACCGCCACTTTTCGGGGAGGTTTCAGCTACCGTGCTTCCAAATGTGTGAACGATATCCCTCCACCCATCAGGAATATTAAGTCCAAATGGAGTTTCAAGAAGCACTATAAGGAATATCTTCTTGCTCAGCAAAAATTCATTTCTCAAACATAGTAGGAATGTACGTTAGTTTATTATCCTCCCCAAGTATAAACGAATGGCAACCATGTAGTGAAAATATGTTCACATACGTTATACCTAGGTATGTCTACTTTCATCACATTGATTTCTCTTTTTTTTGCCTTTTGTTTGAATTAATTTTAATTTTATTTTAACTTTCAGTTTTAAGTAATATCTAGTTATAGTGAAATTGTTTAGCGCCTAAGTTTCTCAAAAATGTTTGTATTAGAGTAACCTGCTGACTGAAAATCAGTGCCATAAGTATTTGAACTCAAGTAAGTACTTATAGCAAATGCTGAGTTCAGTTCCATTTCTTTGCGCGATATTTAATTGTAAGCCCTATTTTATTTTATGTATTGTATCGTGCATTGAATAAATTGGTTTATTTCTTTCTTTCATAAAAAAACCGGCCAAATGCGAGTCGGACTCGCGCACCTAGGGTTCCGTACAAACTTATAAGTAAAATTTATGGTATTTTCTCGTCTGCCCTCACGTGTCTGCCCGCTCCGGTAAGCGCAGTCGGGAACCTGCCCCCCGCGCGCTCTGCACCCGCTACCGATCAAGCCACGCCCCTCGCGAATTATAATTATTATTTACTTAGGCACCTATTACAGTTATATTATTAGAAAATAATGGTTCACGGTTTGTGCATAAGGTTTATGTTTATTATAAATAAATTAATGTTTTTTTTTTATTTTTATTTGAGTTGATTGAATGAAAGGTAAATAATTGCGGTTTACGATTTATGACGTATTAAAAAAAACTATTTACTAAATCTCGTTTAAACCAATTTTCGGTGGAAGTTTGCATGGTGATGTATAACATATATTTTTTTTAGTTTTATGATTCTCTTATTTTAAAGTGTGAAAGGCAAAGTTGTAGAAAATTTTATCAGCTTTCATTATGTAGTACAACAAAATTTCGTACGACGCACCGTTTTCGAGATGTAAACAAAAAACTAAAAAAATGCGACCTTCTTTGTGCCCCCCCCCCCTCGAGCGGACCTCGGAGGGGCAAGGACTTTTAGTATGTTTATCTCCTAACTAGTCCAAACAAAGTTCCTTAGTCAAACTTTCTGCTTTCGACTTTTCCATCCACAAATTATTCGTTGCTTAAGTTACAACGTCGTTTCAGTTCGGCAGACTTCGGCACAGTGTTTGTGTGCGTGCGACTAAACGTATGCGTGTAGACTGTACGAAGCTAAAACTACTGACCCTAGACTACACGTGTGATGAGTCATATGATAGGTCTCGATGAGATCTACATTTCGGATGACAGCTGTCAAACTAAAAAACGCTATATCTCGAAAACTACTGACCCTAGATTACTCGTGTGCTAAGTCAAATAGATCTCAATGATAGGTCTCGATGAGATCTACATTTCGGATGACAGCTGTCAAAGTAAAAATCGCTATATCTCGAAAACTACTGACCCTAGACTACTCGTGTTCTGAGTCAAATGATAGGTCTCGATGAGATCTACATTTCGGATCACAGCTGTCAAACTAAAAATCGCTATATCTCGAAAACTACTGACCCTAGACTACTCGTGTTCTAAGTCAAATGATAGGTCTTGATGAGATCTACATTTCGGATGACAGCTGTCAAAGTAAAAATCGCTATAAATCGAAAACTACTCACCCTAGACTACTCGTGTGCTAAGTCAAATGATAGGTCTCGATGAGATCTACATTTCGGATGACAGCTGTCAAAGTAAAAATCGCTATAACTCGAAAACTGCTGACTCTAGACTACTCGTGTGCTGAGTCAAATGATAGGTCTCGATGAGATCTACAATTCGGATGACAGCTGTTAAAGTAAAAATCGCTATAATTAATATTAAAGAAAAAAACTTGAATTAATATCAAAGAAAAAAAAAATTACATAAATATTATAATTGCATAAGTTGATAAAAAATGCTATGCAAATGCTTTACCGCGGCAATCCCCGAGTGCCACACGTATTTTTTTTTCTATTTTTGTGTGAAAATCTTAATGCGATTCACAGAATACATCTACAGTTCTTATAGTTTCGGAATAAAGTGGCTGTGACATACGGACGGACAGACAGACAGGCACGACGAATCCATAAGGGTTCCGTTTTTTGCTATTTGGCTACGGAACCCTAAAAAGCCTGTGCAGGCATGAGAAGTTCGCTTCTTTTTGACTGTTCAATAAATGAAACCATAAACAAAATCTTGTCTGGATCTGAAATTTACTAAAAATTTTAAAATGATACATCATAACACCCCATTAGACGCGCGGTCAGGAAATTCCCTCTAGAATTTCATAGCAAAAATGCGTGATATTTTGGAGGAGAAATACCACCGTCACCATGCATGCCTCTTTAACGTTGTGGCTAGCGTCATCGATTGCCATTGTTTGTGACCGCAGTGCCTTATGTAAGATGGTACATACGGCCGAACATCGGTAGAAACACTTTGACCTTGAGCGGGTCTCTGGTTTCGAGAGAGCGTTTTTAGCTTATATTGGTTTTGTTAAAATAAAGAAAGCGAGTCTTTGAAAGCTGTGCGTCCGGCATCTATGGCGTCCGGACGGTCGGCTGATATGGTTAAAACTTGTAACGACAACTTTTTTATTTTAATTGCGTATATATAAAAAAAACAGTAACATGGGTGAATTTACTACCGGAATGGTTTCGCGTTATGAAGTATAAGTATAAAACTAATATAAAAGTTAAGATTACAAACCTGTTCCATTTCACTTTCCATCTTCTTCATCTTGAGATCATGTTCTCTCTTTTCCTCTTCCATTTGAGCAAGAGGGTTCCTGCAAGTAAACAACAATTTGATAATTGGAGAACTTCAAAAATATTTAAAAAATACAAAGTTGAAACTATAATCTTTTTTGAAAAATACATACACCGACAAAGAAAATACACCTTACATTGTAAACGAAATATACGAAAATAAATATACATGCAAAGCATAAGGTCAAGAAATATTTAAAGCAAAAAAATTGGAACGTGTGAGTCACTGTGCGTACGAGCGCTTGCAATAACAATGAAACAAGACCGCTACTGTAGAAAAGAAAACTCTACGATTTGACTAGTTTATTAGAATTTGGGTCCTTTTTAACACCAAAAATGTACACCACACTTGTTGCAATTCCAGCATAGCAACAAGCATGGAAAGCGTCTTCAAAAAGATTGTACTTCTAGTCAAATTATGTTTTATTTTGAAAACATTTCGTACAACGCAATGATGATAAGGCCTTCCCAGGAAATTTTAGACCGAGTTAATGCTTAGAGAAACTAACTATTCTAATCCACTTGCTTACTTACGTCAAAGCCACGAGAATGATAAACACATACACATATTCAACATCAAAAGCTCATCAAAATAAACCATTGTATAGAGGTTCATTAAAGAAACAAACTACTCTCTTCATTGAATCAATTTCTAGGAAACTGACATAAACATTTGCATAAAACTGTAAACGAACTCTCTTTCAAAACAGCATTGGGGGTTTTTCCACAGAACATTTTTCTCAAGCAGAGTAAAAATTAAGTAAAAAGTGATAGGGTCTCATCTGAATATCATCGTTTTGAGGTAAGGCTTCGGATGTCTTTCATTTGATCTTGAGTATTTAATTAGAGACGCGAGCCGGGCAAAGCTGTAAGAATCTTAATATTCCAAAAATATTACGTTCTAATGTAATCTAAATATTATCTTTAAAACGAATACCTATTACAGTATCTACTAAGGGCTTACCCGCCGTCTTGTGGTTGTGGCACTCCAATCCGTAAAAAAAATATTACTCGCAGAGTACATAAGTTATCGAAAATCCATTCACACAGATTAAAGTAAAGGTACACCCTAATTTAGAACCCGTCCACTCTGTTAAATATAGTTCACTGTAGTTACAGAAGCAAAAACTGCGAAGAACGGTCACTTTTAGCAGTTTTTGTATCTGTTACTGCAGTGAATTATTTTACAAAGTTGATAGGTTTTAAATATACTTGGGTAGCCAAGTCAGTCTGAGGGGATTTTGATTGTTATGTATTCAGCAAGCAGCTGCAGCGAGCAATATTTTTTGCACTTGGCGGGGGGTAGCCTCTTAACCTGAGACTCACTGCAAACTAGCAACAAAGAATGAAAAGAACATATCTAAGATCAGAAGAGATCGCTAATTCCCTGCATGCAAGCATTCTACATCACCTAAGCATTAAAGCAGGATAAAATATCCAGGTAATGGTAAGTATGGTGGTCAGTGGTGGTATGGGCTATTAATGTGTTAAGACAATACACGTCTCGTGCGACGGGACTTACCACACGGTCATGAAACTGTTCATCAGTCCTTGCGGGCACAAACTGAATACCAACACAACCACGGTTAGGTACCATCGAAGTCGGTTTCACTCCGACAATAATTGGTCACAGAAATAGGCTCACAATTTAAAGAGGTCAGCAGACTCCGAAAAAACTACTCCGTTAACTTTTTATTGAAAAAATGTGTATCAAAATAAACCGCTCAAAATAATACCAAAGATATTTTATAAATAAAAAGATATGACGTCTTGTTTTTGATTATTTTTACTTACATTAAGAGGCTCTCTACAGTCCACTAGCGCCCCCATCAGTTAAAAAAATATTACATACTACAAAACTTATCGAAAATCCGGAAAGACAGATTGAAGTAACGGTACCTCAGTTTATTTAAAATCTATCTATTCTGAAAAATATAGTTCACTCTAGTTACGGATACAAAAATTGCGAAAAACGACCACTATTAGCAGTTTTTGTATCTGTAACTACAGTGAACTATATTTGACAGAGAAAATTGGTTCTAAACAACCAAAGGTCTCTTTCCGGATTTTCAATAAGTTTTGTATTTAGCGATTTATATTTTTTTAACTGATGAGGGCGCTAGTGGACTGCAGGTAGCCCCTTAACCTAAGAATTTTTACTTCATACGAATTTACAATACTCGCAACCACCTGATGTTTGATTTCTAATATTATTGTTAAAATTGTGAGCGAATTTCAACCCCAATTTTGCCGGAGCGTAACTTTAGTCGACTGTACAACATTGGCTGTGTTCGCCCTCTCAACGTCAACAGTGGCATTATTGACATTGGTGCCAATTAGAAATAACTTAGTATACTGTTTATTACTTTACTGTCCATACCTCTATGAGTTTAAATCGCTCGACCGTCAAAAAATCGTGCGCTCACACAAAAAACGTAACGAATGCAAAATGTGTGCAGTAAAGTGAAACACACGCGAAGTATTAAAGTGCACCAATTGTTATTAAGGCCACTGTAGAAGCCAATGAACTGCAAGTTATTATGATTAATGACATTTCATCATGGATCATTTAAAAATTTGCTTGAATTAAACCGTAACTCTGTCGCATATTTTGTAATGATCTATGAAGGAGTTATAATGATAAAACGATAATATGTATTCCATTTCTGCATGCCCAAGCACAGAACATTCAAATGTCAAGGGATATCTTACGCTATCATAAGAGATCTAACGCAATGACAACAAAATCGTAGCTTTATAGCACACAACTTCGACAAAAAGAGAAAATGGCACAGTTAAAGGTGACCAGACATGCAGCAATGAAAATACGAGAGAGACGCAACAAGAGTTAGTTTTGTTAAAATTGTTATTATTTTCTCAATATCTGCAAAGATTTAATAGAAGTCTGGTCACCTAAAATGCGGTGACGACAGTACATTACTAATAAAACTTAGCACATTCATAATAATAATAAACTGAGCAACCCTGTCTATCTAGGTTGTTAAAGTCTACCCATCATGCCTACTTTGAATTCTGTGTAAAATCAGAAAATATTATTGGGAAAAGTACAAGTATTAAATATATCGGGTGAAATAATTGTAAGCACTATTTGAGCCTGTTACTTAGATCATGAAACTGATCATCTTTCCCTAAGGAACATTCATCGAAATACGAAAAAAACAAATTTTACCTCCCATACAAATGCGCAATCAGCTGGTGTTGTTTCTATGGGAAATTGAAATTTTTTTTCGTTTTTCGATCTATGTTACTTAGAAAAAGTTGTTCAATTTAACGGTCTGAGTAACACGCTAAAATAGTGTTTTAAAATTTTTGTACATCTTGTATAAATGACAAATAATAATCCGAAAACCCGGAGAAAAAATTCAAACAAAAACATGTCATTCTGGTTTTTTCAAAACATCGAGCGTTAAGTCCGTACTATGTTCAAGACTAGATCTAAATCAGGAGAAAGTTTAAGTTTTTGGAAACAATAAAGTAATATCAAATAGTACTCGTACAGTGAACTAAGCAATCTAGCGTATTATAGTCTAAGACTGCTTTTCCACCAGTTCTGTGCGAAGGAACTAAGCTGTGAGCCGCGAAAATTCCAACCAATAGTAGTGCGCCATTTTCTTAGCTTGTCACATTCGCTGTCAAATGGAGCAATCCCATTGGTTAAAATTTTCCAGCTCACAACTTAGCTCCCTCGCACAACATTGGTGGAAAAGCCAGCCCAAGCGTAGGGGGATCAAACCATTAACTTTTCAACTTGTTAAAAGGTAGGAAAAAGTTACACACGTAAAACCAGAAAGTAACAATCACAAACAAGAAGTGAACACAGCAAGGAGTGTGCAACACATAGTAAGATGACGTACTTGTTAGAGTTGATTCTGTGGGGCTTGCCGTCGTGCGAGAGTCCGGCGAGCTTGCGGCAGCGGTAGTTCTCGTAGTGCACGGAGCTGGTCACGTCCTTCAGGTCCTGGAGGTGCGTCCGGATCACCATGTTGCGCAGCGCTATGAAGTCACAGTGCTCTAGGTTCTCCACTGCAAACAAAATTAAATCTAGGTACAAGCTCATTGAAATATAGGTCATCGGTACATATACCGCCAGTTGCACAGAGCGTCTTTAATTTTAAAGTTACTTTAAGTCTATTGCTGACTCTTTCTGTTTAGTTGATAAAGAAAGTGATAGCAATCGATTCAAATAAGCTTTGACTTTAAATATGTTTTGTGCAACTGGCTGTTAGACACAGTAAAATAATAAGTATTTTGACAGCATCAATCAAACCGACTTAATCATTTTCATACTGATATCATGGTGGCTATACTATGATGGTATACTACAAAGTATACTATGATGGTTTTTCCGTTTTTCCTTATGCTCATTTGCAGCGCCATCCAGTAGGACTTTAATTTAAAGTGGTTGAAAACACCCTATTGCGTACAGATTTTAGTACGTTGCGGAGCATAACGCTTAGAAAATATACACGACTAGCTGGTGCCCGCGACTTCGTCTGCGCAGGTTTTTAAATTGTAGCCTATGTGTTGTTCTCATGTATAAGCTATATTATTGTAAAGTTTCATTAAAATCCATTCAGTAGTTTTTACGTGAAAGAGTAACAAACATCCATCCATCCATACTTACAAACTTTCGCGTTTATAATATTAGTAGGATAGGATAAGTTCGCAACAGTAACTAGTGCAGTATGTTTTTCGCAAGAAATATAGCGTAATCACCATGTGTACTTTTTTAAATACTTATCTTTATTACAATTTCAAACTATACACGAGCAGTCTAAATACGCCCCACGGCTATAGAAATAAGAACGTTACAAAGTTCAATTATCATGTCAAGCTTGATGTGCTCTTGACTGTACCTGTAATGTTTAATCCAAAGAGGTCAAGACAATGGCTAATCGTCAATGGCTGCTCACTCGAATCCGTATTAGGAATTAGTTTCTGATCTATCAACAAAGCAATGAAACCCCTCTTGTTGATAAACAACATTGGTAAACAACATTGTGCTCCAAATTGACTACTGAAAAAACAATGTGTCGCGTCGTGATATTATCCTATTTCTATGATTACTCTTGTTATCAAAAGTTATTTATGTAGGAAAAAATATTTTGTTTTTCTACCTATCGCGGTTTTCGGCGGTCATGATAGTTTTTCATTAATTTTCATGTTAATTATAATATTGTCCATTCCTTATCATTAACAAAGGGATGACAAAGGGGCAAGAGAAGGAATGTTATCATATCTGCGGAGCGGATCCATCACACTAGACGCTGCCAAAGATACAGCGGAAAACAGAAAACAATTAGTCCAGAAAATAATAATTTACGGCTTCGAAAAAGGTTAATTTAAACCACTTAGTAAATCACCTCCAGATTACGCAAAATCTTGACCCAAATTACATTACGTATTGTTTCCTTAGGTGCGGATGTATCCATTGAACTTGTTGACCTTAGGCCATTTAGAATATACGTGGGAAGCTATTATCACTACTTATAAGCCACTCGACAGTTAACCCTTGTTATGGAGGAACGGTAATTGCAATTAATGCAGATTAGGGCGTCTTTAGGTGTCAAGGTGTTAATAATATGCGCGATAAACTACAGTATCCAAGAAAATTTGGTCAAGGGTCAAACAAAATTTTGGTTCAAAGGCATTCTACTTCCAGCGATTGTAATGTGTGTTTCTTATCGATTTTTTGCCACAAAACATCAATCTGTAGAGCAACATAAAAATGTTAACTAAATCTACTAAATAGTGTTTTCTCTCTAACGATGGACACAGATACCATTGTTTCTAAAAAGATAATTCGTGTAATCGTTTCGCGCGCTAATTTTTTTGCGTAATGTGTGTTTTAACAAAACCTGCTATAAAAATATATATTTGAGTAATTTACTCACACCATGAAACTGAACATCTCTCAAAGAAAGAAACATAGATTGAAAAGTTTTCGATCGTACAATAGTAGTACTTATATGGTCTTATGTGAAACAATGAAAAATTGATTTTCGAGATTTGATTCGGAAAGCCAAAAAAAATTTCATTTTCGGCCTGTGTATCTTAGAGAAAGTTGTTCAGTTTTGTGGTCCAAGTAACGATAGAGTAAAGCACACTACATATTTTTTAATAAGGTTGAACAACGGTTCTAATCAATAATGACAATCTCGGTACATCTAGCTGGACATTAAACTCGAGATCTCTCTTTGGGCTCTCGTACATCCATAAAGCAACAACGGTATTTCTCTTTATGACTTCGTGCGTCGGACAAATTTAGCTTAATCGAGCAAATGTCTATCTAAATCATTACGTCTAAACCATCTAAACTAACAACTGTAGCTTTACGACAGCTGCTGTACATACACCGTAATTATATTGAAGCGTTCTTAGCCAAGAAAATGGTGATTGTAGTTTACGATAATGGAAGAAAAGCAATGCTGGCTGAAGTCAGGACAGGAGCAATGGGTAGTTGGTGTAGCATTTGACGGCTTTTAAACTCTGACGGACAGTGTTAGTTGAGCAAGCCACTACAACAATGTTAAATTGTACTTTTACCACATAGGTCTTAGTTATATTACCCACGTGTGTAAATATTTTAACAAAAAGTCACACCAAGCTACAGGCAATACTAATTAGCTTGGGAAACCCACACATGTTTAAATAGCGTAAGTATGCTAATTCGAAACTATGGAATGGAAGTAACGGTAAAACTGCACAAAGACAAACAATTTCACTCTGTTTCAAAAGATAAATAACAAAATACCTTTTTTTATTTTCGAGCGGAGCGAGAAAGGTATTGTATTCGTGAAAAAAATAATTCAAATTTTCTCAAAAATGTGTTCTATTCTATATCACTTATACATCATAAAAAACAAGTCTCCCAAAAATGTCCGTCAGTCGGTCTGTCTGTCCGTCACGCTTTGGCCTAGCGGCTAAACGAATGGGCCGATTGATATCATATTTTGAATTTTAGGTTCTACTCGTAAGTGGTTTCTTACTGGCTCTCACTTTGAGGGTAGCTGTCATACAACGAAAATGAAAAATTGAAATTTTCTCAAAAACGGCTCATAGAATCTTGATGAAACTTTGCATGACCAAGCATCTCCATGTAAGATATCTTGCGCCATTATCAATTGATCTGTGTAATTTCATATAAGGGGTGTTACTGTACCACCAAATCGTAAATATGTAATTTACCCGAAATTGGTTCCATTGAGTTTATTAAAATTTTCTATAATATTAATCCTGGATTGGTTGTCTACCTGACTGGATATTCTTTATGATTTTTTTGAATAAAATTTAGTACACAGGGTGTACCAAAACTGAAAGGGCTTCCTCAGTAGTATAAACTGAACAATTATCCAAAAGGAACATGTGTTGGGAAATAAAAAAAATCTCCATGCAAGTATCCTACGGTAGTATCCATTGATCTGTGAAAATTCATATAAAGGGTGTTCCAGTACTACTAAACGTTAAACATGTGATTTACTCGAAACCGTTTGAGGTTTGTTTGTTTTAATATTTGACAATTTGCATTCTGAAGTGATCTGTATATTTAATTCAAAGTTAGTATTTCCATACTATGTGTATGGCATAAAAAAATTAAGTTTGCGGTTGACAGTTTTTCCTTGAGTATTGCGAGAAAGTAAGTGCAGTGCTACTGTACCATTTATTTTGTTTTCTTGTAACTGTTGTGTATTCAAGCTCATGCGTTACTTTTCTATTTAATGGTTTTCTTGCGTTGTGCCAATCTTTTCTGAGATAGTAACAGGAGTAAGATATATTTTTGCAAACCAATGAATTTTTTTATACAATACGAAAGTCCTCTTCTGCTACGTGTGTAGGTAGCTGATAAACATAAATAAGCGCATCACTTCCGTTAAAATGTTTACGAAAATAGTACATCAAAATATTTTCGCCGTATCTCGATGCCATAAAACAAACATCGCTTATTTTTTTGTTTTTTAACAAATCAGACTTAATTTTGCGTGCCAATTTGAAATTGCGTCCTGTGAACTAATTTTGACGCTTACTAACATCGATAACAACATTATTTATTCCGTGGTGCACTATTAGCACGCTATGGCGTACAGCACCAAAATGGCGTCCATCAAATAGGTACGACTAGAACTTGACAAACGCCTACCAGTTAGTTATAGGGAATACAGTATATTTCTAATAGTGACAAAGCAATGTTGCACGAGATGACTCACCCTCAGCGATCCCCCAAGGGTACTTGCGTCCGCGGATCCTGCGACCCTCGTGTTCGATGACCGTGTTGGCGCCGACCACCGCAAACGGAACTCTCGCTCGGAGCGCTTTAGTCGCGTCCGCATTCTCGCCTTCCTCGCCCGTACTCTCAGGGAAGTCGTAGATTTTGATCTTGTGCTGAGTTATCTCCTTCATTATCTGGAATAAACAAGCCAATAGTAATAACAAGCTAGATGATAATCTAGTCAAATTAACTACTCTTTATTGAACGAAAATCTTCTCTATATTTTTTTTGATATTTTGTACTGCACAGAAAATTTTAAATGGTGAGTTTCAGCAAATCTCCTTTTTAGATGGAAATCGTATTTTACGAAGTTAAGTTACCTATTGTATGAGCATTAGAGAATAAATTGGGAACTTTCTTAGCATTTTCCCCATTATTGGTCAGAAACGTAACCAAAGGATTGAAACCCAATACTTATAATTGCTTAGTATCTTAAACTTAAAGTAGACAAAATGCGGCTGAAGCTCTAGGACAGAAGCTAACAAAATCAGACATACCTGTTCTTTGAAATCTTTGCATTCTTCAGGGGTCATGGTGTCAGCCTTGGCGATGACAGGTATAATGTTGACTTTGTCGCTGAGGCGTTGCATGAACTCTACATCGAGGGGTTTGAGCCCGTGGCCCGACGGCGCGATGAAGTAGAGGCAGCAATGTACTCGCGTGTCGGGCGGCGCCGCAAGTCGCGTCACTCGAGACTCCGCGTTCAGGAACTCTTCGTACTTCGACTCTACGAAGTCGATGATTGGTTGCCAGCTGTTGAGTTATATTAGTGGTCACAGTACAGCAGGTAGACAGCATAGTATGACAATACGAGTAACATAGTAAATGCTAATATATTGGGGGCATAGTACGAGATTCATAGAGATTTTTCTACGTACAACATCATGTAGACGTTTATTTTTTACGTCTTTAGGCACTGATTAGTGTCGCTATTATTATCAGACAAATCGACAATGGCGAATTCGTTTGTGATACGAATTTTGTAGGGTTCCATAGACACATATGTCCATATACTCAATTATTCAACTTTCAGTGATTAAAAAATCTTTGACCCATAACATTTTTAGATTTTTATCGCTGCAAGCAATGTTAACACAAATGTGAGTGAGGGTATAAGGAAAAACAAGTAAATTCTTTTGGGAAAGTTAAATTTACAGTACTTTTCCTTACAATGTTGTGCCGGTTGCACAATGAAAGTTAAAGCTTATTTCAATTTATTGCTGTCACTTTCTATCATCAAAACAGAAAGCGCTATTTATCACAACTATAACTTAAAGACGCTTTGCGCGACTGCCGCTTAGTGTCTTAGTAGACTAGGAAAAATTATTCCTGGTTTTTCAGTACCACCATAACATCCCATGAAACGACCACTGCAGGACAGGGGGAGCTCCCAGCAAAAACGCTTGGTATTCTAAAGGGGAATTGCCATAGTCACCACGCTAGTAAGCGTTACGGCTGGGGACCGCTGTAATTGGTGACCACAGTACGTAACGACACACAGGAAGATGCTGCTGCCCATCCTCCGAGTTGGTACTATTCTTTCCAGGCACCACACGGGGCACTACAGTAACATAATAAATAAGTCTTGTAACAAAACTGAACGAACGAAACATGTAGAACAGCAGTGGCCGTAGACAAGCAGTTTTCTAGTATGGTAAAAGCTAGTACAATATAACAAAAATGTATTGAATATGTTTAATAAATGCTAACTAAGATGAGTTTACGACAATACAATCTATTAGCGTTTACGACAATAGAAAGCCACTCGTCTCTAGGCCCAGGTTTACCAATTGCTGTTATCGACAGCGTCTCCGAAGCCGGGTGTGTCCACAATGGTAAGCGTGAGATTGACGCCATTTTCCTTGAGCAGGACGACGCTGGTTTCCACGCCGACGGTCTTCTTAACGCGCAGTGAGGGCCCAGGGTGCTTCTCCTTATCATACACCTCCGTCAGGAACAACGAGTTTATTAACGTTGACTTTCCTAAGCCGGTCTCTCCTGCACAGAACAAACACGACATAATAAATGTTTGCACAGTCAGTAACAAATTCAAACTTCTAAGATCACTTTAACCGTATTAAAGTGTAATAATCGTAATACTTATAGTGATGCTTGTGAAGCACTGAAAGGCGCTGAACAAATTCCGATTCCTAACGATAATAAAAATATAAAAGTAATTTGAAAAGATAGATACGAAACAGATATCTAAAATCACTATACGCTTTATGGTATAGTATTATGGTATACAGGTTGTAAGGGGCGGAATTCCCAAAGAAACGTTTATGACAAATGAAAAAAAATTCTGACCTCTCCATACAAACTATTCGATCAAAGTGAGCAATTTAAATAGAGAAATCAAAAATTTTTTTCATTTCCCAAAAATTTTCTAAAGGAAAGTTATTCAGTTTAGTTGACTGAGCTCGCCCGTTCAGTTTTCGGTACACCGTCCCTTACATCCTGTATAGTGATTTGAAATCTGAATTTGATCAGCGACTTTTGCTGCTAACCGTACTGTTATAAACCTTACTAACTGTGCTCTCGACTTCGTTCGCGCGGATTTTGGGATTTTACAAAATGTACCTGTTCAAATGGGGTTTTGGATATTTTTTTTGACATGTCTGTGCAATATAGAAGTTTCGTTTCATCGCAATCGGTTCGCACCATAGGCACAAACAGAAGGCATGCCGGTGATTTGCAAGCGGTGAAGCCGTTTGAATTGGCCCAATAGCTTGTGAGTTATTGGCACACCACAGACAGACAATTTCAAAACTGATCTCAACCTTTTCTACAACCCCCAAGATGAAACTAACTCGAAAATTTTCAATGTATTGATTAAAGAATGGCTTAATTTATTAGAAACCTGCTAACCCCGCTGACCCAGTTACTCTCAGTGCTATTTTTGGATCCCTGGCCAAACTAGCATATTATGTTTCCATTGTTATTTTTATGTGCTGGCTGAGTCATCATTGCCATAACATCCCATAAAGTCCACCGCTGGACAAGATTCCGGACTGCCCCAGAATTTTATAGCAAAAATACGTGGTGTGCAGAGGTGTTACGAAAACTTCTCTAGAGCGTGAGGAATATGTAATCTGCATGAATATGAACAACTTTTCCTAAGGAACATAATAAGTGGCAATGCGAGGAAAGAAATATTGAACTCCAATGCTAAAGTAACGTAAGTGACCACACAGTTCTGCTGTATGGGAAGATGAAATATGGTTTCGAATTTCGACAGTTCCTTGGGCAAAGTTATATTAACTTTGCGCTGGAAGATTGCTGCTACCCACTTTCCGGTTAAGATCCCTTAGTCACCTTTTACGGCACCCAAGAGAAAATATGGGGTGGTACTATTCATAGCCAGCACGACACTGAGTGAAATACTAAAAATAACCTTGTATGTCCGGTCTATTATTTATGGACTGGCGTGTTGGAGTGGTTGGTAATGATCCAGCCTTCTGCGCCGTACGTAGGTCGCGGGTTCGATGCCCGCCCAGGGCAAATATTTGTGTGATGACATGAACATAGGCGTTTATTCTATGTCTGGGTGTTATTTATCTATTAATGTATGCAATCAATCCCTGATCTTTTTTCTTCGTCGTGTCAATGTTCAAATACCATGGCGTTGGATTAAATAATTTCCTCCCAAAACTTTGCCACTTCTACGGCTTTATCCGACGCCTCGCGCAGGTCCTCAACAGTGCAGGTGGAGGGGCACAGTGGACAAGAGAGCAAGTGATACCCATAATTTGCCTTGCTTGAGATCAGATAACCATGTGTGAAATGCCCCCCATAAATCCTCATATTTGACTTACCTACAACCATTAACGTGAACTCAAATCCTTTTTTCACTGCCTTCCTGTACACCTGATTTGGTAAGTTCGCGAATCCAACATATCCATCTAATTCTTTGGTTTTTGGCTTCTCTAACTTAGGTAAATCTGGTTTTGGAGCAACGGGTGGGTGATCGCTTTTCTGAAAACATAAATAAGTCAGTATTAAACCTCTATTTTTATAAGCCCTCAATATCCCAATGCTGGTAACCACTGGTGGTTTATTAAACGAGCAATACTTGCATACGTCGAAGTAAGATAGTTATCTCTAATTTGGATTGGGTTAGGTTAAGGGTTAGGTTAGGTATACTATTAGATATAACTACATCTAAATTTATTTAAAAATTGCGAATATAAATCTAGACCGCCTGATGCCGCCATCGAATGGCTAAAAGGAGTAAATTTAAGTCTATAAATATCGCCCATTCGTGAAGCCATATAATAAAATATTACTTCTAAAAAGATCTAGAGATATAATTAAGTCCCTAAGGTTTATAGCTTTCTTACGGGTAAGTCTATACTTGTAATCGCAGCTCGAAAACGAGTCCAACGACTTCGATGAAATTTGCAATACATGGAGGCGAAAAATCGATCTATCTAGGTAGCACGTCTGGGAAAATCGGAGTATTTCTTCCAAAAGAAAAAACAGCGCGATTCAGGAAACGCCATATGTTGTTTAGCTTAAGGGCCGGTTCCCACTTGTCATCTGCGGATCCGTCTAATAATCGGAGGTTCCAGTGGCAGAACATTTTACATGAAGCTATTCACACTCGTCCGACAACGATTTTGTGTCGGATCCGACAGGAAATGTCGTGTGTTTTGTCAGCCGACCGTCCGGAAAAAAGTCGTGTCGGATCAACGCTCGCTGTTCACATTTGTCGGATGTCGTGCGGGCCGATGCAGATGCGCAAACACCCGATTAAAATCGGAGTCCTACTGTGGAGTCCGACATCCGACAAGTGGGAACAGAGGCGCCGACACCCGATTAAAATCGGAATCCGACATCCGACATAGTGGGAACTGGCTCTTAGTGTAAGATTATTTCGAGACTAGCATGTCTCGGTCGTCTAGGTACTGTACATTACAATCTAATGAGTGATCGAACAGGTAGCAAATGTTTATGCCGTTGTCATTTATAATTTGTGCAGCTATTGTTCATTCAAATTGGAATCTCATTGTTATAAGAATTGTAAACTAAAGTAGGTACTAAATATTGCTTTCATAGTTTTAAAGCACATTTTAAACCGACGATATTGTCAAAGAAATAATTATTGTTTATAATTTTTCAGCAGTATTACATTTTGTTGACGTAGTAGTATTGTTATTTACTCATTCTATTAACATAGATCGGAGTAAGTTTTTAATAATATGGGTCAATCCAACACCTACTATGAGTAGGAGTTGATGTAACCTAGTCAATTAAAGAAAGACATTGAAAATGGTGGATTTGTTGCATCCAGCTGGTCTAATCAGGCAGTTAATTCAATGGCTAGCCAGTTTATTGTTGGCTAATCAAAAGCTAGCCCGATTAAGACGGCTAACCTTGAACCAGCCTGGTGATCAAATTCAAGTTTGTTAGAAACTTGTTCATGTTCAGCAAAAAAAACAAATTGGGCAGCCCTTAATTTATTTTTATAGCATAATATTATAATTTTTTGTGCAGCAGTACAAGCAAGTTTTAATTCGCTTCTGGAAAAAAAAACCTAACCTTACTTTCCTTACGGACCTATAAGCAAAACGACAGTACGACGTTTAGCCAGTTAGTTTAGTTCGGTTAAAATTAGCCCGATACACTTGCTATTTTTATTCTTGTCATTGTATGGAGAAGCAAAATCAATTTTCGCTTATATTGAAAAGTTGTATTGTTTCAGTTTTATGGGTAGAAGTACAGCACGGTTGGTTTGCAGGGATATACCAAAATCCCTATAAGGTATTTAGGGAGCATATTGAAATTATTGCAACCATGTCCAATGGGATTTATTCAGAAATCTTCAAATAACGAGGTATTTACACATCGAGTGAGGTATTTACAAATGTTTTTATCTTAACACTTTCGTGTTTATGGCACAATTTCGTTAGTTATAATGCGCACGGCTAAAGAGTGGAATTCTCTGCCTGCGTCTGTGTTCCCAAGTTCAAATAACCCGAATCTATTCAAGTCGCGAGTAAATAGGCTTTTTCTGGGCAAGCTCGTTCCATCGTCGACCTCATCTCTGTCTTCAAGACTAGATCGAGGTCATGAGTAAGCCCATTTTCAATAAAAAAAAGTCTAGTTGGATTAAGTGTCTCCGTCTGTTATTAACGGCGCATGTTTAAAACTGCTGAGTAGAAAGAACACTTAGTATGACCAAAAAATATTAGGAGCTTAGGGCGTGGGCACACTTGCGAATTTCGGGCGTGGCGATTTCGCGGCGTTCATACTGTTTAGCGTCGCGGCTATATCTATAAAAATCATACAAATAATACATCAGCGTGGCGATATATCGCTGCGTATACAATCGCTAATATGCGCGCGCCCTTATTCTAGCAGCGAGCGGTACCTTAATGATGTTTTCTGTACTCCTGAGGGGAACGGGCGCGCCCGGTGGCGCAGAGGTGGGCACAGGCGGCGCGGGCGCAGGCGGCGGCGCGGCCGACGGCGGCTTGTCAACCGACGCGCTATTGGTAAGCTTGCCGGCGGGCATGCTGGTGCCATTGGCCTCGTGGTGGTTGTTTTCCGTCGGCTCGGGCAGTGTTGCGGACCTCTTTGCAAGCGCTTCTTTAAGGGCTGAGGGCGCAAGCGGCGGCGCGGGCGGCGCTGCGCTTGGCGGACCCGTCGCGCTCACCCCACTCGCGCTCACTGAATCTGACTTGAAGAACAGCTCTCGTTTGCTTTGTAACTGAAACAAAATTGAAAGTTCTTTTAAGTATAAAGTCTAATAAAGAGGTCACAGCAACTCTGTATGATATGATTCTGCCCTCCAAACATTTTTTTTAGGGAACATAGGTTGAAATTAGTGGATACCTGTAATTGGCTATTGATTGTTATTTAAGAAATTAATTATAAGATATACTATAAAAACGCTGTTGGTATCCTAAATAAATAAAATAAAATAAAAATGAGAAAAATGTGTCGACTTTCTCTTAAAACTACCTACCAGCTGATGACACATTTTTGGGAGCTCAAAAATACTTTTAACGTCGAAAATTTGTTCGTTCCTAACAAATTCATCTTCTTCAGAGTCGTTATACTTATACTTTTTACACCTTATTTTACCTTTTAGGCCGGTATTTCACTGGGACACTGGTAGCGCGACTGGTTGCGCCACTGGTGTCGGTAACAAGACACCAGTAAAGACACCAGTAAAGACACCAGAATCGCTACACCCTGCGGCCACAGTATTAAGGGCTATATTTCACTGGGAGTGGTAGCGCGACTGGTTGCGCCACTGGTGTCCGTAACTAGACACCAGCTCGGCTGCTGGTCGCGCTACCATCATCATCATCATAACATCCAATGAAACGTCCACTACAGGACAAGGAGCTCCCTCAAGAATTCTAGCTTTTGCTAGAAAAATGTAAAGGGGAAGTACCATAGTGTGACCATAGTCACCTCGCTTCTTAGCGTTACGGCTGGCACCATGGACCGCGGTTGTAGGTGACCGCAGTAGGTAAGTAAGATGTAAGATACAAAGGAGGATGCTGCTGCCCATCCTCCAGTTTATAACCCTTAGTCGCCTCTTACGACACCCACGGGTATGTATGGGTTGGTACTATTCTTTGCCGGCACCACACGGGGCAGCGTCGCGCTAGCACTTCCGGTTAAATATATAGCCCTTAATACTGTGGCCGCAGGGTGTAGCGTCTCTGGTGTTTAGTTAGGGACACCAGTAGCGCAACCAGTCGAGCCACCAGTCGCGCCACCATGGTGTCCCAGTGAAATACCGGCCTTACACCGCAAGTCTTGCTGTACCGGTTTCTTTTTGGACCCCTACTCAAATAGGATGTTACTCTGAACGTAAATCTTGAACAACTTTCTAAATAAACATGGGTCGAAAACAATTTTTTTAGGGTTCCGTACGTCAAAAGGAAAAAACGGAACACTTACAACATCACTTTGTTGTCAGTCTGTCAAAACCCTTTTCTCATAAACGGGTAAAGGTATCGAGTAACTGAACCCTTATACAACATCACTTTGTTGTCAGTCTGTCAAAACCCTTTTTCTCACGAACGGGTAAAAGTATCGAGTAACGGAACCCTTACAACATCACTTTGTTGTCAGTCTGACAAAACCCTTTTTCTCACAAACGGGTAAAGGTATCGAGTATCGGTACCCTTACTACATCACTTTGTTGTCAGTCTGTCAAAACTCTTTTCTCACAAACGGGTAAAGGTATCGAGTAACGGAACCCTTACAACATCACTTTGTTGTCAGTCTGTCAAAACCCTTTTTCTCACAAACGGGTAAAGGTATCGAGTATTGGAAACCTTACAACATCACTTTGTTGTCAGTCTGTCAAAACCCTTTTTCTCACAAACGGGTAAAGGTATCGAGTATCGGAAACCTTACAACATCACTTTGTTGTCAGTCTGTCAAAACCCTTTTTCTCACAAACGGTTATAGAGTTGTGAGAATTTCAAGCATCTACATCTAAAACAACACAATTAAACGTTTTTCGATCAATGTCCTCTTGGGCAAGTTTTTTAGTTTCATATTTGGAGCAACATATGGCCAGGGGTCCAAAATAACCTAGTATTATGATGATCTGGGTGTACGTCAAGCTACAAATTTAAATCTAGATTTAAACTAACGAGGCTCTCGTAGCCTGAAGACATAAACTCCCACTTCGTTGCACTCGATCAACGGTATATCATAATAAGATAGTGTATCACCATTCGCATACAGGCAAGTCTAGCCGGCTCCGACCCTCGATGCCAGATGACTCACCGAATTCAAGGTGACGTTTCTGTCCGTAATAATAACCGAGAAACGGCTTGATGGTACAAGAAAATCACCTTTCATTGATCATGGACTTATTCTATTTAGTATTTGACAATTAAGAGAATGAACTAATGACCACCAATTTATTTATGAGCATAACTTGTTGACCACAATTAAAAATAATAACGGTATTTAGATTAATTAGTACAGTCTATACTGATTGACAGCGATAGCGTTGGAAATTAAAATTACAGAGATCCGACGTCAACACATAAACATGAATCAAAACCTGATGTGCGTTATAGAGCTGCCAATAACTTGGTACGATAATGTAGGTGCGAATAACGAAAGCGGGGTGAGTCACGCGGAACCTGCCCGTCGGCCGTTACTACACGTGAATACTTCTCTCCGGTCTGCCTTCACTAACGAGCCTCAATATAAACATACATCGCATTGCTCATACGACAGTGCTTATTATGGCACAAATTAAAACCTTCAATTTAAACTTCAGCATTTCACCCAAGGAGGTGTTGAAGAGCCTTATCGACAACTCCCTCCTCTATTTCCTGCCGGGCTTTCACCGCACCATAAAAACGTCAAGTAGCCCATAAAGACAATTGACACAAACTCACCGAAGATCAAAGACTCTGAAACAATGGACAGCTCGGTTTAGTGATGGAATGTCTCACTATTCCGACAAAAACTGACAAAGATATTTTACAGTCGCACGCAAACAAGAAACTGTATGCAATTATGCATAACTATGCAGTTTTGCAAAGTGCGTCGACCGTGCAAGTTTGCGACGACGACGATTCAGTCTAATAATATCTACTAGGTTTGTGACTGCAATTATAGTACATACATGGTTTGTTTGCTATCAGTAAGTAATAATTTGTATGACAAAATTAGAAAAGGATACCATTGCACTGATATTGAAGACCTCCGAATCAATGGGTTTAGTGAACTCAGCGTAATGACATTGAAATACTGGCATGAACTGCAACACTGACGACTTAGTACACATTATGCAAAATTCACATATTGGCATATGACTGAAAACTACCAAATGTCACTGGCACTATAAAGTTATTACAATCACATAAAGAAGATGAAGCTAGTAAACACGCATAGCTCCAAAGGCCCACTGATGTTGTTCAGCTTGGAAATGCTTATCCGGTTAATGTTTACCGGAGCCCTGGTATTGTGCAGTAACGTAAATAATCACATACTCTCGACATCGAAAAGGAATTTGTTTGTTATCCGGAGAAACGTATAAACAACCTGTAGTTGCCGATTAATGGACGTAGGAATGGTTTTATGCCGCCCTTTCTGGATCAATAATTGAGATATCAGCTTATAAACGAGAGCAACCTAATTTTTTTAAAGATGATTTTTTAATCACACTTACATGAAGACCATCGAAATTATCAACAGAACGTTTTTTCTTGTTGACATTCTGCTTTTTAACACTCAATCTATTTTTCAGTCCCTTTAACATGATGATTGTTAGTTTTACAAGCACAAAAACTCATAAATCAATACTCATGTTTAAGGAAAAAGTCACACCACAAACCACTCGTAAAACTCGTCACATTTATTACGAATCCAAATGAATACTGGTCAAAACACATTATTACAACATTTGCGTTCACCAATCGATATTACTCGTGACAATAATCGAACGATTCTTTAAACACAGCCAGCAGGGAAAATATAATAGATACTTAGAGCTTGAGGTAGCCGAGAAAACTGAGTAATACCCGGCAGATTAACCTTCACGGGTGTTTGCTCAACCGAGCTACATTTTACACTCATTTGCTGTTTGCACTGTAATAAGTTATATGACTAACTTTACGCGATTAGTCGAAATGTTATGCAAATTTGACACGTTGAGCATTGTTTACAACACTACGCTATGTAGAGCTAATGACTCAGTGTACCTAAGCACATCGTTAGAAAACCACAAAACGGAAAACTCAATATAGGTTAAGGTAAGCGGATTCATATTAAAAGTACCTATGTTATCGCATTCTTAATTTTTTTTATTACTGTAGTTAGTATTCAATGCACAAGTCAATCGACCCAATAAGTTCAATTCATGTGTATCCGGCCGCTCCTTAAATGTGGACACAATTTCTCAACACCGTTTCATTAGAGATAGCAGCGGGAGTCATTACACGTTTGATTGGCTTCGCTCGCCACAATACTACATTGTCCATGCCAACGGCGGTAGGCGACGATTTTTTGGAGTACACGAGGTAGACACCTTTATTATGATAGATAACTATTGCCCCGAATACTCACGATTTAGTACAAATAGGGTAAAACAAACTCGTGTGAAACACCATTTCGTTTTGGTTGCTAAATGCAAACTTTTCTTCTTTTTTTACCCTGCATAGTTCAAAAGAAATATTAGCCGATATGAGTAGTGTCAGTCTCGAGTGAAATAAAGGGAGAAACTACCAGGCCGAGATACGAGATTGGGACGTGAAAACACCCGTTGCTTTGCGGGTAAAAAAATACCGCTGCTCTCAGTATAATTGCAATCCTTTGCCGACGGCGCCATGACGCAGCTGAGCAACTGCGGTGACTCCCGCTTATGAGTCATTTGTGTCGCCGCCGTCTGCACAGGCTGCCTACCTAAGTAAATTCTAGTTCACCTAAGGGTAAAGCATTCGTAACAAAGCTTTATTAATCATCATCAACGAGTCCGTTTCTACTAAGGGAAGTAGTGATCGGGGCAGAGCTACCCTAAATCTGTCCCACTCAGTGAAGCCATGCAGCCTGATTGAGCCATGGTGAATCTCTTGGACGCGAAGTCCTCAATCGGGTGTCAAACCCATTTAAGCCCATAGCGGTAATCTTGCAGATTAAATATTATATCGCGTGGGTTATGATATCAATGACCGTCCTCACAGACCCTAGCGTCAGAGTTGTTGACACGCCAGATGCCTCTGACATGGCTCATTTTAGCGACTACAATCCGGTGATTCTCCCTGCAATATCCTAACCAAATTTGGGAATTTTAAAGAAGCGATTTTTGTTTGCTGTGTCACCACCGAGAATCGAACCTATAACCTCCGGAGAGCCAAACACTCTAACTACTAAACCACAAAGGTTGTTGTATTCATTGAAATACATAAAACATTCACGTCCGAAAAAAACAACTTCTCATAAAATATTAGTCGGTACTCGTGCTTATGTTTGTTCTTTTACCAAAAGCGAACTTTACGAGAACACGGTGGTAGGGGCGTCTGTGCAATGTCCGTCTGGGGAAGTACACTCAACAGCACGTCAGTAAAAACACTTTTGGACTTTATGGCAATGTTAATAGAGTTGAAAAAGTTTCTACTGACCAGCGGTTGACCGTACCACCCCCTTGCCTTTTTCTACCGTAAAACAGCAGTGCATTGCTATGTTTAGGTTTGAAGGGTAAGGCAGTCAGTGAAATTACCGACACATGAGACATACCATCTTAGTTCTCAGGGTGGGTAACGCGCTTTGCTGTCTTAATAGTGTCAAATTATGTCACTGAGTGTCATGGCCGGTGGTGACCACTTAACACCAGGTGGCCTACCTGCTCGTTTGCCAACTCGTGACATTAAAAAAATGCATAATTTTTGTGCATGTACCCAAATGCAACAACGGTATTTGTTTCCATAATAGTCTGGGTATGTAATGAAAGCTTATGGACTGAAGGTTCCGGTCACTGTCAATTCAGACTAAGAGCGCGCAGTTGGCAACCCAAGTTGTAGAACAAAAGCATATTAGAATTTTTCAAAATTCTGAACTATATACGGCAACGCACTAGTACCACCCCAGGTGTTGCAAGTGTCAATCAATGAGCGGCAGTGACACTTACCATCAGGTGAGCTGCCTGCTCGTTTGCCTGCTCTTACATAAAAAAACCGGCCAAGTGCGAGTCGGACTCGCGCACCGAGGGTTCCGTACCAATACATTATCATAATTGTATTAGTTGAAATTTCAGTAAGTTAATGTGCTAGATTTTTTGAGTCCGACACGCGCTTGACCAAATTTTATTATTTGTTGTTATTTTATAGCTTATGCACTATAAACATACCAATTTTCAAGTTTGTAAGTGTTCCCGTTTTTAAAATAGAACTAAAACAAAAATCGCCTCCACGACCATCCAACTTTACCCCTCTCTTATATGAATGTTCTTGAAACGGGAGCTCACCACAATTGGTTACTATTAGTTGTGAGAAAAATTTAAATATTTAATGATTTCAGACTTTTCCCATTATTTGTACTGTGAGACCTAGCTTCTTGCCAAATTTCATAATTTTAGGTAAACGGGAAGTACCCTGTAGGTTTTGCTTTTTTGCATAAATGTATGGAGATGAGGACATAAAATGACATATCTTTTGATTGCGTCGTTGTGAAAAATTGAAATTTTCAGATCTTGTGTGGTTCATGGATCCTAATATGTGGTATTAATTTCAACCTGGTACCTGAACCCATTTGTGAGATAAAGGGTCTTGACAGACAGACAGACAGACGCACAACAAAGTGATCCTATAAGGGTTCCGTTTTTTTCTTTTGAGGTACGGAACCCTAAAAATACTCATATCCTAAGTTCCTACCTAAATAAAGCGAATACACGAACAAGCTATCGTCATCAGTCACTGAACCAGTATTTCCTGCAACCGGCTACCTACGTTAATTACTCTAATTTCACAGCATATTTTACAAACAATTACTATAATTTCAGGCGATGGATTAGGTAAGTAGCAGCAGCACTCTTAATGAAACGAAATAAAACACAGAGAACCTAAAATTATGGTAAAGATAAATAGACTCAATTTCACCATATTCCTTATTTTATCACAATTTACCAGTACCTACTATATCGCAGGATATACAAGGTACTATTAGTACATCCTTTTTGAATAATTGTGATGTCTATTCAATCTTATACTATTAACTACTAGCGACCCGCCCGGCTTCGCACGGGTGCAATGCTGATACTGAATACGAGTATACTATGCGGCCCCGCGGTCGGTGCCGCCGCAACTGCTATGTCCCTACATTTTAAAACTGTAATATCTTCGAAAATATTCATTTAAATTACATGCGGTACAGGGCCATATTCATCTATATTAAATGCACAATGTATTTAGGAACTTAATTGGATAACGATTAATGCTGTATTGCTTAAAATCTATTCGTAAAAAAAATAAAGGATAAAAAATGGTTATTGTGGGTTATCCCTAAGAGATAGACATATACCATCGCGGACTTTTTTTAGACCTTTTTAAGGTGTACAATACTGTGGTATATTATTTTGATCTACCTAAAGCTGAACCCTAAGCCAGCGTTTGCAATGTAAGCCCAAAAAACTAGAAACCTCTAAAATTATCAGTGCTCCTCTACTATATTATGCATGTATTATACATAAAAACCTTCCTCTTGAATCACTCTATCTATTAAAAAAACCGCATCAAAATCCGTTGCGTAGTTTTAAAGATCTAAGCATACATAGGGACAGACAGACAGACAGCGGGAAGCGACTTTGTTTTATACTATGTAGTGATCACAGGTAGTGATATATTTGTAATCGGTTTTAGGAGACAATAAATATATTAAAAAAAAAAAATATTGGGGGACGTTTCACGCAAGGTCATCTGATCCCAAACTAGGCAAAGCCTGTACTATGGGTACCAGAGACTGATATATATACATAAATAGATAAATAACACCCAGACACAGAACAAATACTTGTGTTCATCACACAAATGTTTGCCCTGGGCGGGGATCGAACCCGCGGCCCACGGCGTGTGAGGCAGGCTCACTACCAACCACACTAACGGGCTTGTCAAATAGATCTAGTTAGGTCTCATGTCAGCTTTGGTTAAGGTTATAACAGCGAGCATCGCTCGGTCGCACTATAAATTAGAAAAATGTTCTATAAATGTATTAAGTACTTTGTTTTTATATGATTTTGTTGTTATTTTATTTGTATGTTTGTTTTGTCAGTTAAAACTGTTGCTGTCTGTATACTTAGTACCTACAAGGCCTATTTCATAATAGAACATAACTATATAATATAGGTATATTGGCAATAGCGCGAATAGATAAATCAGTAAGCATAATTAATTACACAGTACGTGAACTGTCTGGTTCAAGGACCAATGAATCTTTAGTTTATAAAGTTTACATACAGCGATATTTTTTTATCAGGTGGTTCTACCCATGAAACTGAACAACTTTTCCCAAGGAACATAGGTTCCACTACGAAAAAAACTTTCGACCTCCCATACAAAATGTGCTGTCAGCTCACGCAGTTTATATAGGGTGACTTGTAATTAGTTCTTGATAGAAAATAGTAATTTTCAATACATTTGCTCGAAAAACGTACTTACAAGGACGTAAACATTGCTCGTAAGTAGTTACATACCGATCTAGTGCGGTAAGTAAAAAAAGTATAATACCAAGGAGTTTTTACACTCTGATCATAAAATTATTTTGTAAAAATATACCAGTGGTGACTTTTTACTTGGGTTACGACTGCCTACCTATATTTAAAATAAAATGGAGAGTACCAGGAGAACATAAATCGACAAGAGGCTGACAGTACCCATGGTTGGTTTCTTTACCAAGTGTATTACTTATACCTGTTTTCTCACAAATGTATTGAAAAACGTCGTAAGATACACGTCCGTAAGGGTTATGACAAACTCGTGCCGATGGTAAACCCTCGACTTCGTCTCGGGCTTACAAAACGTCAACTCGTTTGTAAATAACCCTACTTACGGAACTTGTGTCTAAAACTACTATTAAGATACAAGTGCCGTAAGTTAAGTAGGGTTATTACAAACAAGTTGACGTTTTGTAAACCTGAGACGAAGTCGAGGGATTACCATCGGCACGAGTTTGTCATAACCCTTACGGCCGTGTATCTTACGACTTTTTTGAATACATTAGTGAGAAAACAGGTATATAAGTAATACACTTGTCAAAGGAACCAACCATGGGTACTGTCAGCCTCTTGTCGATTTATGTTCACCTGGTACTCTCCATTTTATTTTACGTCACCCAAGTAAAAAGTCGCCACAGTAGTTAGTTTTGTTTAAAAACTCCTTGGTAGTATATATTTTTAGGGTTCCGTACCTAAAAATAAAAAAAACGGAACCCTTATAGGATCACTTTGTTGTCCGTCTGTCTGTCTGTCTGTCAAGACCCTTTTTCTCACGAACGAGAAGAGGTATCAAGTTGTAATTGATAACGAATATTAAAGTCCATAAACCACACAAGATCTGAAAATTTAAATTTTTTACAACGACGCAATCAAAAGATATGGCTTTTTACTTTTTGGGTACTTCCCGTAGACCTAAAATTATGAAATTTGGCAAGAAGCTAGGTCTCAGAACAAATGAAGGGAAAAGTCTAAAATCGTTAAATATTTAAATTTTTCTCACAACTAATAGTAACCAATCAAGGTGAGCTCCCGTTTCAAGAACTTTTCTACAAAAGAGGGGTCAAGTTGGATAGTCGCGGAGTTTTTAAAATCAAAGAGCAAAAGCTTTTTTAGTATATCATATAGTAGACAGGTACGGAACCCTTAGGACACCAGTCCGACTCGCACTTGGCCAGTTTTTTTTTACTTACCGAACTAGTTCGGAAATTTAAAAAAAAACTGGCCGGGTAGAGCTATAAATTGAAAAGGTAAAAATTAACTCATGATACTGAACAACTTTCCCCAAGAAACATAGGTCGAAATACGAAAATCAAGTTTTGACCTCCCTTAGAAATGTACGAGTATCAGCTGATAGCGTATTTTGTATGGGAGGTCAAATTTGGTTTTTCGTATTTCGACCTATGTTCCTTGGGAAAAGTTGTTCAGTATCATGAGTACATGCATATCTTTTGTTATCAAGAACTAATTAAAAGTCACCCTATATAGGAAGTCGAAAATTATTTTTCGTATTTTAACCTATGCTTCTTGGGAAAAGTTGTATAGTTTTAAAGACAGAACCATCACTTAAAATATACGGGGTGATAAAAAAATAGGGGTGTATAATATGTATGTCGGCAATACACTGGTGTTCATAACAAACAAGTACCTAGCTTGGTAGCATTGTTAATAACAAACATTCAGCGGTTCTAGTTTCCCTAGCAATTATAAACTACCGGTAGAACGTTACGAGGTACTTGCATCGAGGTTCTTGCATGAATGCAAGTGCACCAAATATTACATCATAGAAACTTCTTGACAAGTAATAAAAGCGCGCCCGCTCATAAAATTCATGCCCGATCAACCCTTGTAATGTGCCCGCTTCGAGAAAGATATAAGGAAGAGCATTTACTCTAATCACATGCGTGGGCTGAACTGGGCTAGACGTAAATCGAAACCAGTTCTAGAAACAGATGACAGATATAAAGATACTAACAAAACATAAGAGAATCAGTGCCCTTTGCAATAATACAAGTTGAGAGGTTAGAGAAAAACTGGTAGAAATATAAATATTATATTGTCGTGTGGTGGGTTGTAATTTCGATGATCGACCTCACTTACCCCGGTGTCCAAGCCGCCAAGGGCCATCGACATGGTTCATTAACTACTACTTCCCTAGATACTAGGCGGGACTAATGGATGGACTTTTCAGAAAATCAGACGTTTCTTCTGCAATGTCCTAACCAGACTGGGTGTGTAAATTATTTAAACGCAAACTTCTGACATGGTTATTGGAAAACAATATTTATATATTCAGGACATAATAAAATAGATAGATAAGTAGTTATTTAATAGGACATTTATGATAATTTTAATGATTTATTTTTTCTTTTGATGATTATTAATTTATGATTTTATTATAATGTACAGTAGAGTTTTATAAAGTTCTAATTATGTTATTATTATGCATGCCAATTTCTGGTAAGACATGAGGACTATACTACTAATCCTACTTCCTACTAACATTATGAACGCGAAAGTTTGTAAGTATGGATGGATGTTTGTTACTCTTTCACGTAAAAACTACTGGATGGATTTTAATGTAACTTTACAATAATATAGCTTATACATCAGAATAACACATAGGCTACAATTCATAAACCTGCGCAGACGAAGTCGCGGGCACCAGCTAGTATGTATATAATGATGACCATCTATTTTTTCACCATTTTTTATGCAAATAAATTTTATATTATTCTTTAGCACTGGGGAAGTCCCACAAAGTGATTTTTGTTTAAAAGAGTTCCCACCGCGGAACTCGAACCTAGAACCTCCGTATCAAAAGATGTAGATACTTCAGGTGCGCAAGACAGCTTAACGAAATTATCGCTCTGCAAAGCTTTTTAATAAAATATATAAGTACCAGTTAAGTCTACAAAGTAGACCAGTAGTCTACAAGTTAAGTGTTTAAGACGAACTTAATCAGCTATCAAACAAAAAAGTTTAATTAAAATCGTTTCAGTAGTTTTTGCGTGATGCTCC
The DNA here is from genome assembly GCA_947532105.1 of Athrips mouffetella. Lineage (NCBI taxonomy): Eukaryota > Metazoa > Arthropoda > Insecta > Lepidoptera > Gelechiidae > Athrips > Athrips mouffetella. The sequence goes on along the minus strand of OX383960.1, from coordinate 18,692,935 downwards.
AACAAACAAACAGACAAAACGTCCAAAAATCTGCGAATTGCATTAAATATCTTCAATGTACAGAAAAAATCAATTTATTATTTTCTAACAGTAGAGATTAAATCCAAATATAATAAAAAAAAGTAATTAACAAAGTCACCGTTGGTTGGTTTACGCGTGTTCTCTTTAAGTAGAACATCCGTGTGTATCGTCATTGCTATCGTCTCACTCCCAGAAGCAAAATTACACACTCCTCAAGAAATCAATACCGCTTTTTATCTCCGCGGTCGGTACACAAGCATGAATTCTCGTACTTAATGCGAACGCGAATAGAAATCGACGTAAGAGAAACTGCATACCTATAAAATAAGAACTTAATTTGCACTACAAAGGTCGTGTTCTTTCAATACTTTTTCATGCTTCTTGTGAATTAAGCCTACCCAGTGTCAGTCATACCCTTTCTAAGTTTATCTCCTGCATAATTCATGGGACTGAGAGATACAACCACAAGCTAGATTGCTCTAACTTCATTTACTTACACTCTTTGTAAAATTTGAAAATGAAAATAATTTTTCATGCTTTCTGTATGTGGTAGGGATTTTGTGCAAATTCTGTCTGGGGAAGTACCACCCCCTTGCCTTATTCTGCCGTAAAGCAGCAGTGTTTGCACTACTGTGTTTCGGTTTGAAGGGTAAGGGAGCCAGTGAAATTACCGGCACATGAGACATCGCTACCATCTTAGTTCTCAGGGTGGGCGACTCGCTTTGCTGTCTTAATAGTGCCAAATTATTTCACTAATAAGACCGTGGTGGGTGTCGTGGGCGGTGGTGACCACTTACGACCAGGTGGTCCACCTGCAATAGTGCCAAACCCATCTCTACCCATGGGTGTCGTACGAGGCGACTAAGGGATTATGAACCAGAGTATTGGCAGCAGCGTCCTTGTGTGTATCGTACCACCATAAATACTGCGGTCACCAAAAACCGCGGTCCATGGTGCCTATGGTACTTCCCCTCCACATTGTTCCAACAAAACCTGGAATTCTGGAGAGAGCTCCCTGCCCTGCAGTGGACTTTCCATGGAATATTATCATGATGATGATGAAGACTTATCAGAAATATTGTTTTATGATAACGCTAATTAACTCTTCCGTTCCTTAAATTCGTATTTATTAGTCAGTCGGCGGGTGGTGGTGTCTGCCCTTGAATTTATAATAATTAAGGTTGAATGAATTGTACCCAAATTAATATAACGATGGTATTAAATGATGTCCGAAGTAAAACCACTTGATTTTGCACCCACCCCATTTATGTTTCTCAAAAATAAATGAGGTTGTTCCACAAACCACTCACAGAAAATAAATTAAGCCATAATTTATTATAACATCTAAACCGAGACCATAACTATGTCTTCAAAATACTAATAAAGCCATAACAAACAGACGATGCTTGAACACATCTGAAGAGATTATGGAGGCATTCTCAAGTCGATGCCCCATGAATCTGGTGGGAAGCTATTTAAAACTTTCGTGACTTAATAAAACTTTCACACGTGCTCTCGAGATTCCCCAATGACACATATAAATAGTGTGAAAGTGACTAAAAGGGCGGGAATAATGGAATCTTTAAATATTACATCTTTGAAACAGATAACTTAAAACAGAAGGTAAAAAACTGGAATTAGATCGTTGAACTCTATGCATGACCCGTTGACATACTTTAAAACAAAGGACTGCCTATCGGAAGGTACCCAGTAACGCCGTTTCAATTCACACGTGCAGTGTTATGCAAGTAGCAGGAGATACGGCAGGCACTGAAACTATATATGATAGCTGCTAGACTACTAGACCAAACGTGTATGTGTGAGGTAGCGACAGCGCAACAGGCTTGGCGAAGGCGGCGAGTGTGATTGTGACTTATAATACAGAGCAAGTCAACGACCGGCCAAGAGGATTAGGAAACAGACACTTTGATTTGCTCTGCGAGGTCTATCGAAAGGATGAATGATCCAGTGATCCTATTAGACACAGCAAGATAGTACTACGGCGATTTTAATTATCTACAACAGTCCAGTAAAAACAGTAGTAAATATCTATAGAAGATGTTAAAAACATTATGTCGAGGGTGGCTAGACATCTCCACATTTACGATGTATTTTATGAGTAGGCGCCACTGCAGCGCGGGCTCTAATTGATACGTCGCCATAGATAGTGCAGTGACGGTAAATCAATAACTGTCGACGTTGCATTAATAATAGTTTAATTTTATTGTTTTATCGCAGGTCATTTTAAAGTTTGAACTTTTAACGTTACCTCTGCTTTTCTTCTCAACGAAAGATTTCTCCAAATGTCGCGAGGACTGGTCCATCCCGCTTTAGCTTTATCAGTCCCGCTATCACCGACGGTACTAGCGCATCTAGACACCTTAGCGGTGAGAGATGTGCCGTTATTTAAAGCACGATTCGCCATTCTATGCACATCAACTCAAACTCGCCTAAAAAAAGACACGGTCAACGTCAAACATAAGTTCACAAACTGCACGTAACTTTTCTCACACACATCACTGCAGCTACTTGTTGAGCATATAAAATCACAAAAACATTCTATTTACGAACAGTTCACATGCACACAATGTAATTCCTTTGTGAAGGCCTTTTACTTTTATTCAGACCTGGTGAACACGTACTCGATCCCCATCTGTAGTAACAAAACGTTTAGTTGAATCTATCGAACACAGGTGTTTCAAATCTCCGAATATTGAACGTATCAGAATAATATTGCGAGTTAAAGCGTCATTATGAGGCAGAGAATCAGTTGTAACTTGAAGCACATTCACGCCCGTGTCAGTTTGAGGTTAAGTTACTGGCGGTACCGGCTGCCGTTGCCGGCTGGCGGGGCAAGCCGCGTGTCGGCCGGGTCCACAAGGGGCGGAAATATACAATCTTTAGACGTTCACGTAAGTACTTGAACAACTTTCATAATAATCATGCGTAGGTTTAAAAGCTAGATTTTTCGTATTATTTTAGCATAGCTACGTACGTCTCGTCTTTAAAGGCCTTATGGTGCTGACTGATAATCTAAAATCTACAATAAAAAAATAACGACACACAATGAAAATTATGTATGACATGAAATACAAATCATCAATCAATCGAATAATGAAATATCCATCAAAGAAAGCATTCAACAATGCCATTTTTGTTAACTATATTTTTTCATACAACACCTTAACAGCAATAAAAATTATAACTAAAATAATTAATATATTTTTTAGACAGACACAAATCCGCTACGTGTGCGAACGGCCTCGTACACTCAGGTACGGTACGAGTTAATTATGGCTATATTTAAGTATACATTCGTAAAGGATCCCAAGCTTCGAAGCAGCCCGTCACACTCATATGCCCACCAGACATACAAAGCAAGGACCAATCGCATTAAAGAAAACAAACTAAAAGATTCACAAAATCCAATCTGAATCTTAAAGCAATTGGATGAAAGTTTAAAACGGACCGTCCTTCAAGGTGCGGTTGGCTTTTTGTGCACCGAACGGAACAATGCAAGAGGAGAACGTGCCCCAACCACTCTCCGCGCTTAGTGAAAAAATTGGGACGTTAACAAATGGGTGGGGCTCACAAAATTTGTACCTTCGACAAAAATGCCGTGGACCTAACTTTGAATAAAGAAAAAGTTATTTTATTTTATTCCACAATTAAAATGACGATTTCTATTAATGCCTATATTCACTTGTGATAGTATTAAGTCAATTTAATAGTTAAAACATTTGAAATAACAACAGAAAATATTTGCCATCAGTAAGAGTAATTTCTAGTTCCATACAAAAAAAGAATGGCACAGCCCCTAGAAACAGTCATTACTTTATCATTTCCATCTTGTTCGCTATATTTATAGGGTAATTTTATTTACTACACAAAATACAGTAATGGATCTACAAAGTAATGCGTTAATAAACCCTAATTAAACAGATTATATAATAAAATCGTTGAATTTAAAAAGTGTCTCTATTTTATTTCACGTGTGTTATAGTCAGTTTGTTACATGGTAGTTTTTTTGTTATAAGGAATACTTCTAACTGCAAATATTTTAATGTGCTGGCAACATTTCGACCATCAAATAATAATGTCAGTGGTTTGACAGCCATCTTAGTTCACCCGAAAAAAGCGTTAGTCGGTGTGTGTTATGTTTTCGTCATTGGATTTTACTGAGTTTTCGGAAGTATTTTTTCATGGTGAGTAATAAAATAGTTTGTTTGAAGTTTATTGACTTAAAGCTTATACGAATTATGAATGAATAATGTGTTTTTTCAAAAAAATACATTGCATTTGAAGTTGCTACACGAGTTTGAGGTTACTTTTTTCACGCGTGTTTATTCACGTGTGTTACGTGTGTTATGATATTGTGTGACGTAACACACGTGAATGACCTAAAGCTAAGTGTACATTCCAAGTATGCTTATTTTTACTACCTACCTAATCCACGTGCATAAGTACATTATTTTGTCGAGAACACATTCATTTAGTAAATTGTACCTACATATATTTTACAATGTATTATGTAGGTACTTACCTATACTCTGAATTTTAATTCGACGGTATTCTGACGGTTCTGGGTTTTATTATTATATTGAGTGAAGAAACGAGATTCGATTAAAATAAATACAATTTATTACGACTTAGCTAATTTATTTAATTTTTTTAGTACGAAATGACAGTTTGTATGAAGTGACAGCTGCCAGCATTCCGTCGAACTAATCTATTTATCGCCACCTTAGGATATTGTAATTTTTATATGACGTCTTTCGCCAAGCAACAATGCTTGCAATTTTGTTTTTCAGTTAGGGCAATAATTATACCTAGTCAGCAGAATTACAGGCAGGAGACCTTAGTGCATGAGTTCTAAACGTTAAAAACATTCGTATGCAGCTAATATTGAATTCATTAAGATATTTACAAGGTCTAGTTTTGTATTAGAAGTTTTATTTTCTTTTTGTTGTGATTGCATTTAAAAACTATCTAAAGTTAGTTACTTGAATTTTGTATTAGAAGTTTTAAGTTGTATTGTTTGCACGTAAAAACTAACTGAAGTTACTTGTGTTATGTAGGTAAGGAGTAAAGAATTTATTAAAGAAATTTTGCTTAAACAAATATTTTGTATCATTCAAAAGTGAATTTGCTCATGGTTAAGGTTTATAAATCTATAGGTATCATCTCTACATTTATAATATGCTCAATACACTTTTTTCTCCAGTGTATACTTACCTTAACATTAATTCCCGAGTGTTATGCAATTCCAGTGTGTTATTGTGTGTTACAGTTTCCCGTGTGTGATGGTACATTTTTTGCGAGCCCCACCCAAATACGTTCACTCGAAAGGAATACCAATATCCAACAAACATAAATTCTATTATCACTAAGGGTTGGTTGAAGTTATCTTATGCAGCTTTCTCGACGCGTCTGGGTGTGATAAGCTCAGTTCGATAAGGAAGATTCCTAGAAAATGGACGCCTATAAACAAACTGATATGATACATTCAAGAAATAACGCAACCGCTAAAGGAAGATGAATGATTCGTTCATCGGCGTATAACAGACTATTCAATAAAATAAGGAACACACGCTCACTGTTTACGGGTTCGCACTTTGTATAGTGACGACTTATTAAACCCTTTGTCTTATCTATCACGATCTACCATGGTAGTGATAGATAAGACGAAGGGTTTTCAACATGGTGAAAATTATGTCATTTGCAAAAAGAAAAAGTACTCGTAGATACACTTAAATGAAATTCTAAGACAATAACTGGTGAAATCGTGCGAGTGGCAATGACTGTTAATGTGTGGTATTATGCGTACATCTGAGAAGTAGGTACCTGTTCGGATAAGAATAAGAATATTTTGGATGGTGTCAAATTGTCTTTGTATAAGTCGTTAATGATAAAACAAATAAGAATCAGTTCCAGCCCAGACACAATAGACTCCCTACCTGGCTGTTTCATTGCCATAAAGTTTAATGATGATGTTCAAAGAATTTTCAGGTCAGGGTGCGACCGTGAAACAGTTAATGTCTGTTTAGTGAATTCGACACATGCGAGCAGAATGGCCGCGGCTGCACGGGTTATTTTTAACCTTATAGCCATGGGGTCAGTCACCCCGCTCAGCTCAGCTCACCCTCCCGCAACCCGAACCAGTCCTATCACACGAAGAACTGCGTGGGAATATGGTGGGATGCAAGCCATATCCTTACACAGAGAATAATCCAAACAGCAAAAACATACAGACTCATTGGAATGTTTATATGGATGCAAGTCACGACTTTCCTCGTCGCTAGACTGCTAGCCAACGCATGCCGGGAAGTGCAGCAGCAGTAATACTCAAAAACATGGCGTATACCTAACAACTACCACATCCTCTATTAAAAGGACATCTGGAATAACTTATCGTCAATGAAAAATACTGATGTACTTTTCTCATTTTTGTTATCACAAAAGGCAATTAGTCCTCGCTAGAATTTATACATATTAATGTCAGGTTAGTAATATAATACTGTAAGATTGTAAGTAGCAACTTTACCTATGCAAGACAATATTATTATGCAATACGTACAACACCTGACACCAACCGGCTAACTTATCGACGGATCTCTGAATGTAAACAAAGCTATTGATGTCGACGGATTTTGCCATCCTAAACATAAACTAAAGACAAAGCTTCCAGCTCGTTTACGTTAAACATAACAGAACCGACTAATAGTCGCAGTTTAAGTGAGCTTCAAGAAAAGAACCATCTAAAAAATATTGGTGTAGACAGTCATCGGAAGGCTAAAATATCTACGCGGTAGTCGGGTGCACTTGTATTGTTTCACTTTGTATATAAAACATCAATATGATATGAGTAATTCAATACGGTTTATATAGCTTGAAAACCATAACATTTAAAACCCGTATGTACCAGAGGGTTTGTTTCGCTAAAATAACGATAGGTAAGGATGGTATCCCTTTTTCGGGGTGCGCTAACTACGATTAGGGGAACTGTTTGAGGGTGCAAGAGCGGCAAGGGGACTCACCGTGGCCGTGTCGGTAAGGGTGACAGTGGCTGAGGTGGGCCCGCCATTAGGTGCATTACTACTGCTGTAGGTGAGTGTGGACACCTGATTATTGGAACTTTGTTCGATGATCCTTTGCCGAAGAGCTAGTCTTTCAAGGCTGGCCAAACGGTGTGAACCACCTGTGCCTTCTCTATCACGATCACGGAGACCTGTTGTGCTGCCGGCGCTGAAAGATCCACTGTACTTAGGCAGAGTCGGTGGAGGCACAGGTCTGGCGGTTCCACCTCGCCCAAGCAGCGAACCACTAGAAGTGTACGCATAACTGCTAGGGGTTCCAAGAGTGGCAGTACGTGGAGCGGCACCGATTCCATTTAAAGCACCGTTGGTACCATTGACGGCGCCGCCATTCACCGTCGTCGTACTGCCGTTCATCTCCTCAAGATTTCCGTCATGCGAATGTCACAAGTTATGTATACACTGATCACTGCACTGGTTACGTTACGTTTCTGATTCGTACGATAGATAGGAGCGTTCGAGCCGGCTGCCCGACGGAGGCGGTTTGACAGCTCGGCGGTACAGCGGAGGCGCGCGGGCGGAATCACACGGCGCCCCGCACGCGACGCCACCGCCGCCGTCGCTCGCCGACGACCCCACAAACGTAGCGAGTGGATTATTGCTACAACACTACGGACTAGAGGGTTGAAAATGCATTGCTGTTTCTTCTCTGTCAAGGTCAACTCATTCTATCGCTTTCCATCTATTCGCCAATCAAATAATCATTACATTGGAGACCGTGACCTTAGATTTCCACTTATATTGAAAGTGAACATACTTTCGTGCTCAGGTTCTTATTTGTAAGTTGCATACACCGTATTCAAAATAAAGATCAATAAAAAGATTGGTTCTAATACTTCTAATATAATAAACAGGGGTGGCTCTTAAGTACTCTTAACGTACGTAGTCTTTTTTATGGAACCATTTTTTTCAGCCGACACTGCCCAAGAAGGAGGGTTATGTTTTTCAAAAGGCTCCACACGACAAAATAAAGAAAATACGCGAAAGACAAACTTGGCAACTTGTAAGTTCAATGTTACATTATTCCATTTATGCCCTACTTAAATTTCGCCAGTGAAAGGCACATAAAGAAAGAACCTTCTTATTTGCTCGCTACAATTTTACCGTAATTTGGTACTAACAATTCAGCTGAGACCATTTTACCAGTTACTCAAGACAAGCAAGAGAATTGAATTTTATTGTATTAGGTGAGTACAAAGTAAGTGCCCTGTTACTCGACTATTACTCAATAGCTTTTCAATAGCCAAAGGAAGTGACACCGCTTAGTTCATCGGCCCGAAGACGCCGCGAATGCTAGCCAGGGGACTAGCTGGCGGAAGTACATTTAAGGATAGGAGTAGTTTGGCTCATCGCTATGCGTTGACATTACTGAGTGTGAAGCTTTCGAAAAAGGGTCTAATGAATGTTGGTATCGCAAGGAGCACGTCAGGGTCCGTTATCTTTCTTGATGTATGTTTTGGGGTAAAGGTGCACGTGTTGGTCTCATGTGGCAATGTGGCTGGTGATCGACCGTCTTACCGCGCAGGCGCGCCCGCACCCTCAATCCTGCGTCTGTCTAACAACACAACCCTCTGATGCACCGCTCGGTCGTCTCGTGGGTGCACTGAATGCCAATGTCAAGTCGTAAAGTACCTATTCTGATAAAGCTAGACGGCGTAAATTTTTATTCCACCTGAAATACATAAAATATTAAAGTAGTTAAACTCAAATCAAAGTTTTTTATTACAATGAATCAAATCTGGATAGACAATTAAAGTAGTAGTATTAATATGGTAGTCGTATCCGTTACTAACACTACCAATTAAGTTACTGTTTTACTAATACATATTATGGACATTAGTCTGAAATAAGTTAAAATTATCTACTTTAAAAAGCACGTTGCAAATTTCAGTTTTGAAGCTAGACATTGCTGAAAAATAAATTACTTTTTATCGACCATAACTTAAGTCCAATATCTGTACTTATTCTCTGTGATTAGAAACCACTTCGAAACAGGAAATGCATTAATATACACATATAAAATCTTTTCCATTGACTGACTGGCTGTCAATATACAGACCAAAGATTTCGGACCTCCTTGCTTCGCTCGGAATAGATACCTTGCTAATTTATTTTACTATGGGATGACATCTGCCAACATGTCCCAATTTTTTATGTCAAATTATCAATGATCACTAGGAAATATTCAAAATAACCTGTCAAATCCATAGAACGACGCCTTCGCTACCTTGTGACGAATTATTTCTTTAATCCTCCTTCTAAGTACCTTTATTTTTCTGTGATACAGACAACGCACAGCCACCGGTAAATTTAGAAACACAATTTTACACAAAGTTTCGCATACGTTGTATATAGGGTGGTCACAAAGGAGTAGTTTGTATGGTAGTCCATAACTTTTTAAAAGAGATATGGAAATTTGTGTTTAAGCTTCTCTTATTTTTTTTAAGTTGTGTATCAGTATTTTGAAAATTCATCTCTTAAGTTAAAGAAGGAATGAATATTGGTATGAAAATGCAGGCACACGGCTAATTAAATATTAAACATAAATATTAATCTTCAAGCGCCATCTGATGAGCACTTTCAAATTAACTTACACTGTCGAGTATATGGAACAATGATTGTATCTACAGTCTACACTACACCGTTTGCGCACGCTACGCCTACCTACGGCAATGTATGAACAACTATGCTTTTACACTAGATGGCGTTAGCAACAAGAGTTAGTACAGAAAAAATAAGGAAAAAATTCTATTTTAAATGTTTTAATTACTATAAATCATACTCAACAATCTAAATCAATAAAAGTCCAGGCTGATACACATACTCGTAACAACAATAAATACGACTGAATACCAACCATAACTTTTGTTAACAGTTACAGTCAAACTTGTAAACATAATTTACAGATGCAGTAAATTTCACGTAGTAAAGCAACCACAAAGGTGAATCACAACATCTAAAAATATAGAAGACTAGCTAATGTCCGCGACTTCGTCCGCATGTTAAACGATTGTTAATAAAAAACTAAATGAATTATTAGAGTACAAACCATAAGCCATCAAAGAAAAAAGTGGCATTAAAATCGGTTCAGCTGTTTTTGCGTGATACTCGAACAAATAAACAGTCAAGAAGTAAAAAATCTGTCATTTTGGATTCAGGGACATCAAAGTAGCATAACGTGATAATATTTTTATAAATATCTTCAATGTACAGACAAAATCAATTTACAATTTTATAATAGTAGAGACAATAAAAAACTGCTCTGAATCTCCCAATCCATGATATCTTTTCTCTTGCACAATAAGATAATGGGAAAAACATAGAAACCACTATTTCTCACGACTCTGCAAAATATTCACGGCGAGTGCCGACAGCGGCTTACAAGTGAAATATGCGCAAAAAACCCTAACCAACTCCATTCAACAAGATTAAATTCTTTGCTCTTATTAGTATGTAGATAGCTGAATACATCTCCATTGATAACCTCACAGATGTGTATAAGAAATTGTATACATCACAGATTGTAATTATGAGAAAGTGAAACAGTTTCAGGAAGCGTGGTAGCTTCTCTGGTTTGAAAACTTATGGGAAGTTTGTTGAACTATAAACACGGTGAAAGATATTATAAAGATGTAGGCCTGAACACTGCTACAGAAAAATAAACAAACCAGCGGGAACACAGTATGTCTGTTTACAGAAAAATATTCAAGCTGCCTATTTTGGGAAGGGTTTGCCGTTCTGATAAATAGTAATACAATACAGTATAATTTTAATATTGAAGTTCTTGTCTATCTGACTGGATATTTTTTAATAAAATTAATTTTGCAAAAATCTAGTATAGGGTGACAGGAACGGTTCACCAAAAACTGAAAAGCCTTGCTCAGAAGAGTAAACTGAACTTTTACCAAGAAATATGTGTTGGGAAATTAAAAAAGAATCTTCATGCAAGGTATTTTACGGTCGTATCCATTGGTCTGTGAAAATTCCAGTTCCAGAACTACCAAAACAAGTGATTTACTCGAAATCGGGTGAGGTTAGTTCGCTTTAATTTTGAAAAATCTAAATGTGCTTTATTCATTGTAGGATATTAAAAATGACGATTACATCTTAATGACGACAGTTACATTTACGTCGCTTCACAAGCAAAGTGGCGCCATGTGGGGAAAAAAAAGAAGCGACAGTAAAAGACCCACGCGCTCTTTTAAATAATGTTTGATGTTAAGACTGCACTCCGCGCACACTAGCGCCCTCATCAGAATTTAATTAATTTCTTTGAATTGGAGACCAAAATGAATAATTGAAGAACGGCTAAGTGTTCTTTGTCAGGATAGCGTTATTTTAAACTATTACGATAAGCTTTATGTTATCTTGTTTATTCAAAATCCTTTAAACGGAACGCGGTGGCCACCAATTTCCGTTTTAATGATTTTGAATAAACAAGATATCATAAAGCTAATTGTAATAGTTTAAAATAACGCTATCCTGACAAAGAACACTTAGCCGTTCTTCAATTTTTCATTTTGGTCTCCAATTCAAAGAAATTAATTAAATTCTGATGAGGGCGCTAGTGTGCGCGGAGTGCAGTCTTAAGGGTGATACAATAAACATAAGTCAATTTGAATTAGCCTGTTAGAAACGGAATCTAATCCCATGGATTTTTCTCTTCTAAGTAATCTGATATTTTATGATAACCTTTCTTGTACAATTTTTGCTTGATAGATAACAGTTTTGAATTTATCTAAGCTTTCAATACCAGTGGTTTCCTTATTATACAGCGTGATTTTTCATTCACCAGAAAAAAATTAAGGGATGATTCTCCCAATGAAACTGAACAACTTTTCCCAAGGAACATAGGTCGAAATACGAAAAACCAAATTTGACCTCCCATACAAAATGCGCTATCAGCTGATGCAGTTTCTATGGGAGGTCAAAAATTGATTTTCGTATATCGACCTATGTTCCTTGGGAAAAGTTGTTCAGTTTTATGGGCAGAATCATCCCTTAAATTTTTTTTGGTGTATAAAAAATCACGTTGTATAAGCGTATACATTGACCTTTATATGATTTGCTAATCTTGTGAACACGGCTAACATGAGAAGCAAGTTGATTCTTGTGTTGACACTGGGCCTGTCAATATTTTTGTTAAATATGTATTTCGTTTGACATACATTAAATTCTTATAAATGTTTGGCGACACAAAAGTCAAAATGTTAATCTCTTTAAATTTATTTCTTAGAGACTCTCTAGGCTTCATTTTGTAAATTGCACGACCAGCTCGCTATTGTAGTACAAAAATTCTGTTTGCATCAAATTCTTTTGGCAAATCTTTATCGAAGGTATCGAGTTCGTTTCAACGCTTCCGAGGCCTTAGTCGTCCACGTCGGGTATCCTTCGCGCCACTAATCCATCCCTACCGGTGAAGAATGTTTTTTAAACGACCAGTAAGTTCAGATTACGATTTTCCCGTAAGAATTCTTCAGTAAATAGCTTAATTCAAACTGAATTAAGATATAGTGAAAATAACTCTATTACTCTGCTAGAATTAGTGTTAACCACACCTACCAAAAATTCCATTTCAATACCTAGCCCATTTTAAAGAAATCACCGACTATCTAGTTACCAATGAGCGTCAACTGATAAAGTTAACTAACAAGCTAATAATCTGTGTAGACATTAAGAGCGATAAACTATTTAGGTTAGTAATCGCCGAGTAGAGTAGATGAGCTTGACTATAGTATTGTTGTGGTCTCGTGCGTCATACATAGCACAAGGAAAAACTGAACCACATTGAATAAGAATTTACCGTACAAAGTACCTTTTATGATTCAACAACACGTATAGGATTACTATTTTGAATCGCCATATAATCTAACATCCCCTCAACCAATTCGTATACGCCCAGCTTCTTGAAACCGTGATTTATCACCGATCACAAATATACATGCGGCCTAAATAGAACGAGTCGTTTAGGCAAACAGGCACGTGCGATAGCCTCAACAGGCAATGTTTCTAAAACAAACCCCAATACACAAAGCACCAACCATTATAACAGTTCCACGAACCAAACTAGGTCTAAAATTGACTCGGTACCAATGAACTTATATACTGTTTTTCGGTTGCACAACTGCATATAAATAAAACGATAAATGTACACAAAATTACAACATCGTTAATGAGCGCATCCCACAGACGTACGATGTTATCTTCTAAATAGTACATAGGCGATGCGAAATTGATGTTTCAAAGGAAATCCTACGCAAATAAGATTGATGGTTCGTCAAAACTGAATGGTTACTCGCCCACAAGGGATCGTGTAAAGAATCCACGCGATTATAAGAACCTACTTAAGACCACTTTGTATGATCTAGCCAAGTTTAATAGATTTCAATGGTTAACTCAATTAGTTATGTAGTTTATTTCACCTACAAGCGTGTACGAAAAGATTATAAGTGACAAAGTACTCACTTGCTCCGAACTGCCATTACTGGGCTTGTAACGAGACAGGACTGGCCTGTTCCTGGATCTGTTTAAAGGAGATTCCGATATGGAAGCCATATTCAAGCACTGGGTCAACTGAGAGAAACACATCCACTAAAAACTGGCGAGTTTTATAGTCACTGGTAATTTTATTATTGTTTGAAATGCACTGATACAACACGTACAAGCGCGCATCCAGCCGCTGTATAAGAAGGAAACATACTGTTACAATTACAGCTAAATATGCCACAAACAAGTGCGATACCACATTTTCCGTCGACAAATCATATCCGGAGAAGAGTGTGCCCGCGCCCGGTTGAATCAACCGATTACAACAAACGCACTATGGGTGAAGCTGACTCCGATAAAGATAAACGATTATACTGCTATTTATTCTATGCCAACCATACCGATTACTTGAAGCCGCAAATTATTTCTGTCGTTAGGTGTACAGTTGCGGACAACTTACGGCCGCTTAAAAAAATAGGATAAGCACTTGCAATAAACTTGCAACAAAATGATTATAGTAGATCGTATTAAAAACACACTAAGAAGTTTTGATTTTTTAAAGAAACTACATCCCTCCAGGGCCTTTGTGCATCGCATATACAACTCAAAACTTAATTTTTTTATCGAAAAATATATAATCTTACGGTATAAACTTTGGAGTACGTAGAATTTTCCCAGATGGGCCCCTAAATAAAGTCCGGGATTGTACTTCAAACATTTAATTCTACTTTCAAAAATCCTAACTGTTAGCTTTCCCATTTATTGCACCTTAACAAAGAAAATAAAACGCAAATATTTGTCAGCTTCAATGGCATAAAGGATACGATTCATACGATCGCAAATATAGTGCTTGCTTCCAAGCGATGACAAAGGGAGCGTTAAAATTCAATACTACGAGTAAGTAATAAATTTAAAAAGAGCTGCGAAATTGATCAGAGATTTACTAATAGAATAACAGCACCAAGGAACGACCGTTTCGCGACTATTAATGTACTAAATGAAACAATTAAACAATCGGTGCGTCGCGGACAGCAGACGCGTTTGTCACTGCAATCGACGCCGAATACACTTGGCTAGGCTGGCAGTGCCCATAGGGACTTCGATATTGGTGTCACAATGCTTACTAGGTCTGAGTAACGCCCAAGGACCGAATAGCGGTCGCGAATTCCTATTCGTAATTCAAACAACGCACGCAATACTTACGTGCCCAGTGGACAAACGGTCCAGGCGACCTAATAACTCGAATTTGATACCACTTCATAATACACGTGAATATCAATGCACATTATCGGTTTTGATTACCAGCCGGCTACTGTCCTGTCGCCGCGTTCCATGGTTGATAGCGGTATTGTGTACTTCCTCATACATTTTAAGTTGACCAAAAAAAAACTGAAAAAGTTACTTACCGCTGTTGAATGTGATGTAGATAAATCGCCACATGGAACAACAAATTAATTCAAATTAATTAAATTCGTTACAGTCACAAATTTTATTATATTCTTGTAACAATGGTATTTCCGTACCTAAGCAAGGTAAACATAAACAACAGGTTCCGACATTTTCGAGACTATCATAATCTACTTCCATTAACAAAGTTTTCTTATGCACTATTCCACCTTGTTTTGTTATTTATTATTCAGATTATTGGAAAATAATTCCCAGATATCTAAAAGCAAGCGACTGCGTATGCAAGACTTACTGAACTATGCAGAAAAAAATGTGCGGAGAAATAGAAAAATGATTCAGAAAACTGTATAAGCATTGTGTTCCTGATTATTAATTGTTTATAAATATCGATGAAAACCAAACAAATGATGCTAGCAATTAGTAGTTAAACAATAACAATCGAACTAGATATAAACGATTAGATGTTAGTAAATGGCAAACGAAAGGAACTCTTAGATTCACAATTTTTATCTGAAAGAATCTGTTTCGCCAATAGAACATTTAAATTAGAACCATAGTTTGTATTTTCAATAGACAGCCGGCATCTACGAGGTAAAGTGGATACCAACCACAGGAAAATAGAGTCACACATAAAGCGTGTAAGGGACGGTGTACCGAAAACTGAAAGGGCGTGCTCAGTCAACGAAACTGAACGACTTTCCCAAAGAAACATATGTTGGAAAATGAAAAAGAATTATGACCTCTCCATACACATTGCCCACTCTGGTTGAAACAGTTTGTATGGAGAGGTCAATTTTTTTTTCCATTTCCCAACATAAGTATGTTTCTTTGGGAAAGTTGTTCAGTTTCGTTGACTGAGCACGTCCTTTCAGTTTTCGGTACACCGTACCTTACACCTTGTATAGGTACGGGTGTAAGGGACCAAGGGACAGCCTTCCGAATACTGAAAGGGCAAGACCAGTCAACGTAACTGAACAACTTTCGAATAAAACTTGCAGGAAAGGAAAAAAATATCGGCCTCTCCATATAAATGTCCGATTAAGTTTGCAATTTGGTATGGAGAGGCTGTTTATTTTTCATTTCCTGAAAATTTTATTCACAGAAATATCATCAGGAAGTGACTGATCATGCCCTTTCAGTTTTCGGAAAGCTGTCCCTTACAACCCATATACATCACGTTCCTTCCCGAGGAGTAGGCAAACACCACATCCTTCCACCTGCATTCTTCTTGATATACTTTCGCTTCTTCTGTTCCCTTTTAATCTTTCGTTCGCCGCCGATAGTGCAGTCAGTTAGCTGTTTCACGTAGACACGATTTACAATTTCACCAAATTTTTTCTAGGTATTAGTTAGGTACTAAGCTCTCAATTTTTGATAGGAGCCAATTCTTGAATTTAAAAAAATTTCCATATAAAATTCAAGAATTGGCTCCTATCAAAAATTGAGAGCTATGTACCTAACTAGTACCTGGAAAAAATTTGGTGCAATTTGGTGAATTTGGCGATATAAGACTACTCGCTGTTGCCCGCGGCTTCGCTCGCGTGGATTTCGTATTTAGGTTGTTACAGGTTTTCCGAAGCAATGAGATATTTTCCCGTCATTTCGGGATAATTTTAAACTAAGGAAAAACAGGACTAACCCTGCGCAAATCAATGAGTATAATTCAAGATCCAGCTGAATTTTATATAATATACAGACGCTACTCATAAGTTACTCAGAACAGAGGAACTTAGCAGCAGTATCCGAACAAATGTAAAGAGGACGAGAGACACCTTTATGTAATATTTCAAAACAGAGCCAATTCGCAGAAGTAATTGAGAAAAATTAAAACCCTCTCCCTCTCCCCCTCCCTCTGTCTCCCCCTCCCTCTGTCTCCCCCTTCCCCTCCTTCTCCCTCTCCCCCTCCCTCTGTCTCTCCCTCTCCCCCTCCCTCTACTTTACCTGTACCTGTACCTCTCTACGTCTCTACCTCTCTATTTTTCTACCTCTCTACCTATCCCTACCCCTAACGCCAATTTAACCGCTATCACCGCTATACCGCATAGAAACGACACCCATATTTATTTTTAGACATTTCAAACCTTCCCCAGGGGATGATGGTATTTCACGTCCACCACGTTGGATTTCAAAGTTGTTGCAGCTTTCGTAATCAGCGACCCGATAAACCATACAAACGACACCCATATTCACATTTCAACCCTATCGCACCCCAACCCCATTCCAAGGGAATGATGGTATTTAACGTCCACCACGTTGGATTTCAAAATTGTTGTAGTTTTCGTAATCAGCGACCCGATAAACCATACAAACGATACCCATATTGGTTTATAGACTTTTTCACCCCATTTCCCTTTTTTAGGGGTTGACTTTGGGGTGGAATTTCAATAACAACAACGTTGCATAGAATTAGAACCCTTATGCCTAAATAATAAATTATGTAGATTTTACTTTAAAAATAAAGGATTTTCAACTTCCTCCCCCTTTTCACCCTTTAGTTTGTCAAATTTTCAAAAACTCTGAGACACGTGAATATTAGTTTTTAGTCGTCAGCCTAAATACAAATTTTGAAGATCCTAACTTCAAAACTGACGGACTTTCATACAAACTTTCATCCCCTATTTTACCCCCTTAGAGGTGGAATTTTGTAAAAACCCTTTCTTAGTGCACCCCTAGGCCTCATAAGGAACCTACATGCCAAATTTGGGATCTCTAGACCCAGCGGTTTGGGCTGTGCGTTGATATGTCAGTCAGTGAGTCAGTCAGTCACCTTCTTCTTTTATATATATAGATAAGGGACCGGACCGCGACGCCGGGTACGAAAGAGGCAATTTGAAGTCAAAAAGAGATTTCTGCTTAATTACAGAAGACACACTTTTGTAGTTAATTAAATGAGTAGCCACAACACACACGCAGAAAAGCCTTTGCATTTTTATGTTCAACGTACAGAAACGACCCTATTTTTATTACTTCGAAATTGACGTCATTATATATGTATTCGTAAACTATTCATTAGGTCAAGTAACACGAACAAAAATTAATAAAATATATTGTACTTATGTTATTTCCTAATTTATTTGATAAAAATTCAATTTATTCCAAGTAACCACCCATTGCTTTCAAACACATATTCAATCGATCTGGCCACTCGTCTATGTATCGCCGCACGCACCATTTTCAGAGATATCGAAGCCGCTGCTGCCACCAAATCACGCTTTAACGACTCGATATTACTACTAATACTAAATATTACTACTAATACTAGAAATACATACATATACATAACATCACGCCTTGTTCCCGTCGGGGTAGGCAGAGACCACAGTTCTCCACCTGCTACGATCTTGACATACTTCCCTTGCTTCCTGAACCTTCATCAATCCTTTCATACATGCTCGTCGGTTTAGGGTACTTTTAAGGGTACTATTTTACTAGAAATGTTAGAACTTAAAGAAGTGCATTTAGAGCCAATTGTTAAAATATTATACAAGGTTATTTTATTGGTCCTGACATCCAATTGCCCACTTTAATAGTGAGGTCAATAGCAACAACTTTTTGACTTTTGCATAATTCACAAAATAAAAATTCTACGTACATTATTTTATATAAGACTAGCGGCCCGCCCCGGCTTCGCATGGGTACTAATCTACGGGTAGAGGTGGTGCCTTTTATTGCGATATATGACGTATCTATCAAAAGAATACACCTAAAAATAAGGCTTTGGACGACGTGCGCCCTCAGCGCCCTCTGTGTGTGCCCCGTCAGGTTCCTGGCTCGCTGATATTAACTTCGGAAACTCGGCTACGCTCGGCTATCAACGGAAATGCGCATCGAGTGTGAAGCTCATTCTAGGACTTTAATTAGAGTGATTTAAATATTGTGATACCTTCCAAGATATTCATTTAATTAACATGGTGTAAAGGATAATTTTGATCTACGTTCATTGTTTTATATTACTAATCTTTTAAATTAGATAAGGATCCATACCTTGAGGGCAAAAATACGTTCAAAAATAGGTACTTTATTTTGAAAATCTACTTTTTTGGTATAAATAGTTGGTTATCATTAAAAGATAGACAAATACTATCGCGGACTTTTCTTTAGAGCTCTTAGAGAGCAACAATTCTTTCATACATAACTTTGATATAAATGAAACCATTTACGCAGCGCACGCCCAGAAAGCTCTCTAGAGGCACATTTTTTTCCGACTCGATCGACAAACATCATCACAGTTCAGTTAGTTTGCACTCAATGATTATAAATTATAGCCTCAAACCTTCCTATTGAATTAATCTATCTATTAGTGAAAACCGGATCGAAATCGATATAGTAGTTCCAGAGTTTAGCGATCACAGACAGACATGATGGATGACGACAGAAAAACGTTTCGGGGGACTTTCTTTTATAATATGTAGTGAAGTCTAAATATTTTTGTGGATTGTCTCAAAAGTTGTTTTTGACCTCACTAATAACGGATATCAGGTATAAAAAAATAACCCGTAGGTAACGTTTACTAAACGATTAAACTTGGAAATATGGAAATCTACAAGCTGATTTTCCGAAAAGAAAGTCGATTCCGTGCTTCGGAAGGTACGTTAAGCCGTTGGTCACGGCTACTACTCCAGTAAAATTATGAGAGATTGTATGGAGAAACGGAAATAATTTGTAATAGCCGTGTTTATTTTTCAGATCAATAGATTATATTTCTGTGTAAAGCTTTTTAATAGAATCCACCTAAATTTGCCCCGTTTATTTATTTATTTTGCCATCCAAAGATTTAAAAAATATGGAATTTCGGAAAAAAAAATTAATAAATTATTTTTTTTATTTACGGCTTGCTACATATTCATAATTTCATATTATACATGAATCCACCTAAAAATATTACCCTTTTTGTATTTTTTAACTTTTATATCACGAAATTTAAATAAAGTTTATCTTCGCAACCAAAAATAGTAATAGAGCCGTTTTGCTTTCTAATAATTTAAATAGCGCTAAGTACTCTTATTTTTGGCAAATCCAACATAATTGTTAACAAAATCTTTGTAAACCACGGATTACAAAAAACTTTCTTTTTTTTTGTATGGGAATTTTGTGAATATATATAAGAATCACTTACATTTAAAAAGGTTAAGTTTAGCTCAGTTTATTTCTATTATTTTACCTCGTTTTTATTGGGCCTTATATATGAAAATAAGTGTAGATTTTATATTTTGATAAAAATTGATATTTTTAAATATTTTTATGGTGGATTTTCATGCCTATATGTAAAGTATACGTTTATCTATGATATAAAGTAAATAATTGTGTATTACCATTTTTGGCTAGGCTGTATTTCGAAAAAAATATTCCGATTTAAATTTAAGGTGGATTCGTAAATATAGTGTCATAACATCATATTTAAATACGATATACACAAAAAAGTAGCTATTAACATTTAATGTTTTGCAAATCCGTATTTTTACTGGAGTATACAATCTGTAGTAGTCTTGGGCGGCTCGACAACTCTGACACCAGAGATTGTGAGGTCGGTCATCGATCTTAGAACCCACACGATATGATGATGATGAACGCGACATGCTTTCATAGGATATGGTTTGAGTAGCAGCTCCATTAAAATCGATGGATGTAAACGTCTTCGGCACTAGATTTATTTTTCTCTATATTTCTACGTATACTGTCCTACTTACTGCTGGGCAAAGGCTTTTCGTTATTAGAAATTAACAAGAAATAATTAATAGCTAATTAAGTTACAATTCGATAAAAATCGGCTTAAGCTGTTAATCATGACATCATAGATAGTGTTGTTTAGTGTAATTAATTGCAGAGAAATCACGATCGATTTATAAACACAGCAAGAAGAAGTCAACACACTAGTTAGATGAGCGTTGTTTGAATGTAAACGATTACAGATGTCGACTGCTAAGACAAATAAATAAATCCACAGTTAACGATTGTACGTGCAATGCAAGTGAAGTCACCAGAAACCTTAAAATATGCATACGAGCAAAAACTCCTTACATGAAACACGGGAGGTATCCATAGCTTCCATTTCGATGACAAGTTCTAGTTTAGAACTAAGTTTGGTTAAAAAAAAATAACGTACACAAAACAAACGTCCATAGTCATACAAACGAGAACTACAACAAATCAGCGTCCTACGGCAACATTGCACTAGCAACTCAACTAAGTTTGAACTTGGAGCATGTATCAGTAAACAAACAAATTTTCGACCCAGTTCTCCACAAATATTGACAGTATGACAAAAGTGTAGTTATAGACATTAGGACGCGGGAGAAATGAGGAATGTTCACGTATTACGGGATGTGGTGTGCGTATGCGCAAGTTGCTGTAAGCAGGCGAAGCGTGCGCTAGTCGGAGAGGACTGAGCTGCCGACACACGGCCACGCATGCAACTTGCTCAAGTTATTTCAATACAGGCAGAGAATTCGCAACTCGGCGGATTCCTCGACGCCAGGGGTGGCAGCCGCGGACGATGCCGCGTGCCCTCTGAGGTCAACCGTCCTCTTATAGCAACGAACATGATCTCACACTCCGTAAATGTTAACCGACTGATATAAATGAATAAACATTACTGTCTGTCTGCGATGGATCGATAACTAGCAGAAAAGAAAGTAAGTGCGATGCGACAGAATAGATTAGTTTAGTTGTTGAAGAGTTAAGAGAGTTAAAATAAAAATTACACAAAAAAAATCATAGTACAAAAATTTACAAAAGTGTCGCGATGCGAAAAAGCAAGGTCAGATTAATAAAAACATTGTTTTGCAGTAACGCCAATGAGATGACCAATCAATTAATAAGGACTTTGGCCCGCTGCTGAAGTAAGTAGGTACTTTTACGTTATCTTGCATAAATAAATTAATACGTAATAATGTTGATATGTTTTACGCGCTATCCATTAATATTTCACTCAGTACTTTAAACGTGATAAACGTTGGTGGTTACAATGATAATTTTCTTTAGAATAACATTTAATATGGATGGAATCCGAGCACGATCGAAGGCTAGAAAGTCACGATGTGGTTAACGTTGAAACACCGGAAGCGGCCAAGTACTAAATTACGTCTTGAAAATTCTACGTTTGTCAAATACGAGGTTAAATTATGGAACCGCTACCGAAGAAAAACTTTTAAATAAATTATCACTTGAGACTGGAAAATAGGTCGTCACGTATAAAATAGCGTGACTGCGGAAGGTACATAGTGCGTGCGTGCGTAGGTAGGACGTAGTTAGCGCGCCGCCACATAATATGGTGTGGATTACATGGTGCATTCTGAGGAGATCCAAGCGGTCGGCGGCGGTCAGGCCAGGTTCCGCGCGAGGGAGCCAGATCAGGTCACACGCTTCGTGAGCACGACACAATGCTCCAACACAAAGATCTACACATGCGGACACTAACTAGGAGCATTCCCTCTTCATAATGTACTATATAAAAATATACATCAACTGCAACTATAGGTACATTGCAATTTTTAGTTTAATTTGAATTTCCTTTCTATTTATTTATTTAATAATAATATATATTTTTTTTACTTGTGTAACACCCGGATTCGTTAAAGCTTTCATATTAGTTTGTTTTATTACTTTTTACATACATACATACATAACATCACGCCTCTTTCCCGTTGGGGTAGGCAGAGACCACAGTCCTCCACCTGCTACGATCTTGACATACTTCCCTTGCTTCCTGTACTTTCATCAATCCTTTCATACATGCTCGTCGGTTTAGGGTACTTTTAACCTGGCCTTTATTCAGAACGTCCTGAATTTGGTCCTGGTACGTTCGCCTAGGCCTTCCCCTTCCAACGTTTCCATTCACTCTCGCCTGGTAGATCTCTTTCGTCAATCTTCGTTCATTCATCCTCTCTACATGACCAAACCATCTCAGCATCCCTTTCTCGATTTTGGTCACTACGTCTTCTTTTACGCCACACCGTTCTCTTATCACACTATTTCTAATCCTGTCACTCAATTTAACACCAATCATACTCCTTAGCGCTCTCATTTCCACTGCATTAATTTTACTTTCATGCTTCTTCTGCCATACCCAGCTTTCACTGCCATACATCAGTGTTGGTACCAAAACTCCCCTATGAACAGCCAAACGAGCCTTGTGAGACACCTTCTGACTCCTCATAAAGGCGTGCAGGGCACCATTCACCATGTTTCCAGCATTCACTCTTCTTTCAATATCACTTTCACACTTTCCATCTCTCGTAAACTTTGAGCCCAGATACACAAACTCCTTCACTTGTTCGACTTGTTCACCATCTATTAATATAGTACACTCTGTCATACATTCCTCTCTTTCAAGTACCATTACTTTAGTCTTGCTTACATTTACTTTCATTCCTTTCCTGTCCAAAGCCACATACATCATTGTTACCATCTCCTGCAACTCGTCAGCAGATGACGCAAGTACAACTTGGTCATCAGCGTAGAGAAGACATTTGATGAGTAACTCATTTATTCTCAGTCCACACATACTCTCTTTCAGATCAATCAAACAATTATCCATGAACAGGTTAAACAGCCAAGGTGACGCTACACATCCCTGCCTAACACCTTTTTCGATGCTAAACCATTCAGTGTACGCCCCGTTTATTCTGACACAAGCACTGGAATCCTCATAGAGAGATTTCAGTGCTTGAATCAGATGACCGTTTACCCCATACATAGACAATGCTGACCACAATTCATTCCTCACCACTCGGTCATAGGCCTTTTCCAAATCCACGAACGCGCAGTAGACTTTTTGGTTTTTAGCCAAAAACTTTTCAGCTATGCACCGCAAGGAAAAGACCTGATCTGTACATCCCATTCCCTTTCTAAATCCCGCTTGTACATCCCATATTTTATCGTCAGTATCTTTCATCACTCTTTCAATCAAAACCTTTGCATACAGTTTGCCGACGACACTAAGAAGGCTTATCCCGCGATAATTTTTGCAGTCCTGTTGTGACCCTTTTCCCTTGTACAGCGGCACAATCACAGCCTTGCACCAGTCACCTGGTACTTGGCCGTTCGTCCAACACAAGTTGAAAAGGCGGTACAACTGACTAGCCACAATGCCTCGCCCAGCCTTCAACATCTCGACCGACACTCTATCATACCCAGCTGCTTTACCTGATTTCATACTTTTCATCGCTTTCATAATCTCATCCATACTTATCTCACTTACACAATTCTCCTCTTCATTCTCATTCATTTCCACAGAAGACCTAGGTTCGCTGGCCTCTGCTTTTTCTCTCTCAAACAGACTTTCAAAATATTCCTTCCACCTCCTCAGAACACATTCTTCACCTTTTATAATACTTCCATCCTGGCTTCTGATTTTACTCAGCTCCGATGTTCCAAACTTTCCTCGGGCTGTCCGTATGGATTTCCAGAAAAACTTTTGGTTGGACTGGAAATCTTCAGTAAGCCTTCTGTCAAACTCATCCTTACACTCCTCTTTCTTTCTCTCAACGACTTCCTTAACAATACCTTTCGCTCTTTTATATACCTTTCTTGCTACACTCACGTCATCACTTGTTGCCCTCTGCATTCTTTGGTTAGCTTTTACTGCTAACCAATCTGACCATGCTTTCTTCTTCTCACAAACAGCTGCCTGTACACTTTTATCCATCCACATATTCTTCTTCTTTCCACCCTTTCTTCTTTTTGACACCCCACAAACATTGACAGCTATACTTACTACTCCATCTTTAAATTCATTCCACAAACATTCAATATCATTTACTTCATCCAGGTTCTCAAATCTTTCACTCAATTCTTTCAAGTATTCTTTTCTGACATCCTCCTCTTGCAATCTCTCTACTTTGATACGTTCTAGAACGCTCGTCTGCTCTTGTGGTCTATGCCGCCACCGGTTAAATAGACCACCAATTCGGGTCACAACCAGGTGGTGGTCTGTGTCGATGGCGGCTCCACGATATGCGCGAGCGTCCAGAACTCTTTTTCTCAATCTTTCATCCACAACTACAAAATCGATCATACTTCTCGCATCACCCTCCTCTCTTGTATACATATGGATCCTTTTGTGGTCAAACATAGTGTTTGCCACAAAAAGACTCCATTCCAAACATATCTCAAGCAAACTTATTCCATTATCATTCACACGTTCATCACCAAACTTACCAACAACTCTTTCATAACCGTCACGCTTTCTTCCTACCCATCCATTAAAATCACCTAGCATGATAACTCGTTCATTCTGATCACATTTCTCTAACGTATCTCTCATATTTTCCCAAAACTCATCTGTTTCTTTCTGGGCTTTCAGGGACTTTCGCGAACCAATATTCGTTGGTGCATATGCACCTAGAACAAAAATTCGGGTCAGTCCGACTTTCAGTCTGACCCAGATGAGTCTTGGGCTCACACACTCGACTTCTTTCACGCACTCTACCATTCTTCCGGAAAGTATGACACCGACTCCCTGACAGCCTCTGCTGGTACTGGGAACACCAGACCAGTACGCTGTGTAAGGGCCGTGTTCTGTGGTGTCACAACCTTTCCGTTTAGTCTCATTCACACAGAGAACGTCTATACGCCTTTCATCCATCATCTGACATACTTCATCTATTTTGCCATTCATTCCACCTCTGACATTCATCGTAGCAAAGCGGCTCTCCGTAGCCCGCTTTTCGCCCCCGGGAGGAACGTGACGTGATGGGTTGCGAACCACACCGCCGCCTTTTAAGTTTTTATTTTTATTAAAAAACATTGCGTTCCCACGAGTAGCAAGGGATTACGGTCCATCCTGGCAGAGCCCGCATGCCAGGACAAGGCTAGCCTAGTTCTGGGTTCGCCTGGGCCCAGGGCCTGTGACCGCTTTCGACTAGACTCGCCTCTAGCCACGCATCCATCGGCGCGGTCAACCTTAGATTGGCGGAATGGACAGGGATAAAAGGAACGGGAGGGATAGGTTAGTTGGGACAGGAATACTTGGTGTAGGAAAGGAATAAGGTAAAAGGATATTACTTTCTCGGAAGGATCAGGATGAGTTAGTAATAGCTCGGGGAGCCGGGGTCGCGTACCCGTATACAATACAACAACTCCCAAGGAGAGGGTAGTTGAGATGTGTACCCCCTGACTGATGTACCCCCTGACTGATTATTACTTTTTATAACAGTTGTATTGTCTAGCGCGTAATTTTCACGGTTTATATTATTTTTGTTTAGCGTAACCTCCACTCTGGTGCTGGCTGAAAATCTGTGTCACAAATACTTCTCTGGTACTTGTGACAAATGCCGAGTCTAGTGCCATTTCATCGCACGATATTCTGTGTACATCCTATTTAGTTTATAACTCATTGTCTTGCATTGAATAAATTGTTTTTCTGTCTTTCTTTCTATATACCACCTTAAAATATTACCTACAAAATATAAAAAGTTATATTCCCTTGAAGAATTTTACGGAGTTTCCCCATGAGGTGTGCGCGCGATAGGCTACGCGGCGGTGCTTGACTTATGTGCTGATACGAAGTGTTCATTTTACGATATTGAGCGGTATTGTTTTTGGGATTTTTCTCGAAAACTGGCGTAAAGAAATTTAAAAAAAATACACCAATGGTATTAGGTGCTTGAGGTAACTCTAACAATATTTGGGTCTAATTAAAAAAATACCTTAAATATATTTGTAATCGGTTTGATGAAATTTACTGTACGGGGGTTTTCGGGGGCGAAAAATCGATCTAGCTAGGCCTCATGTCTGGCAAAATTCGTTTTCCCCGTGTTTTTCAGTAGTTTTTTTAAATACCGTGTTTTAGACAAAAACCTACAGCGCCACCTGTTGGCGAGTAGCATAGCTTGCTCACCCGATGATATTTCAATGTTGAGGGGGCTATTGTAGATCGAAGCTCGGTCGCCCAGGTACTACGAGGATAAATAAATATTGTACGTGGGACACTCAGAAATATTTGCGACACTAAAAAAAATTGTTCTACAGGTACATATATTTTTATTAAATCTTTTCAAAGTACTCTCCACCAGCCTCTATACAAAGATTCATGCGTCTGAACCAGTTTTCAAAACACTTTTTCCAGTCCGCCGTAGACACCTCGTTTACAGCCTGCTCGAACGCAGCCAGCGCATCTTCCGGCGACGAAAATTGTATCCCCTTGAGCTGATTTTTTATTTTTGGAAATGAAAAGAAGTCACACGGTGCTAGATCAGGGCTGTAAGGAGGGTGACCCAGGAGTTTGACTGGTGTGCTGTCCAGGAAGTCCCTCGTTTTGAGCGCGGTGTGTGCAGGCGCATTGTCGTGGTGGAGCAGTAGTCCGCGGAGCCCTGTGTTTGGTCGCTTGTTGCTCACAACAGAAAAAACTTCTGGTAAACATTTGGTAGTATACCATTCGGCGTTGATGCTTCTTTGATCTCGTAAGGGAATTGAGGCCAAGTGGCCAGTCAAATTAAAAAAGCTGGCGATCAAAATCTTCCCCCCGCTTCGAGATCGCTTCACTTTGGTAGGCGTTGGTTCATTTTGAAACACCCAAACTGTCGACTGGCGCTTGGTTTCTGGATCGTATTGATAAATCCAGGACTCATCACCTGTTACGATGTCGTAAACACGCCGAGACGAGCCTGCTTCAAATTTGTTCAGCATATCACGGCACCATTCCACCCGGGCCTGCTTCTGAGCGTCGGTGAGGTAGTGCGGCACCCAGCGCGATACTATCCTCCTCACGCGAAGATGCCCGTGTAGAATCTCGTGAACGCTTCCCGATCCAATCTTTAATATGTGCTGAATCTCCTGATATGTAATTCGCCTATTATCTTGGATTAAATTTTTCACTGCTAGCACGTTTTCTTCCGTAATAGCCGTCAAAGGGCGACCGCTTCTTTCTTCATCCCCCAAGGTTGGTCAACCGCGCCTAAATTCGTTATACCAACAATACACGGTTGCCTTGGAGGGGCCTTCATCCATAAATGCCATTTGAAGTCTATCGAACGATTCATCCGGTTTCAGGCGACACTTGAAATCGTAAAAAATCATAGCTCTAAAATGTTCCCGGCGCAGATCCATTTTTCAGTAAGACACGATACTTTGAATTGGCTCGCAAAAAATGTGGAGGGAAATTTTGAAAATGGAACACACATATTTTTACTTACAAGTAATCATATTTTCGAAAAAGATTCTGACCGGCCAGTCTCCCATATATAAAAACTATTTTTCGCAATACTTTCTGAGTGGCCTGGTATGTAGGCAGAGAAAGTTGACCTCGACGCTGCGCGACTATTAAAAATTATTTTCTTGATAAAATATTGTGGTAAGTATATAAAAACTATACATATTCTAAAAGAAGATAAATAGAGCTTTCAAATACAATTTTTTTTGTTCTCTACAAAGGCTGTTTTTTTGGTGGTAGCCCATTGAAGACGATAATCTTGAATTCATTTTCTATTTTATCGCTCAAAACTTAGTATTTTGCTATGGAATGATCCTTTTTTAGTCCTTTAAATGAATAGCTTGTGTGTTTTAATACGAAAATTATACTAATATGGCTCTAGTAGCTAAAGTAGGTCCTTAAGATTTTTTTATTCCAAGTGCGACAGGTGAGGAATTCCACCTCCCCACTTCCCACCCTGGTTGTTGGAAGCGCTGGTAACCGGGCTTGATCTACTCAGATCTATCCATAGAACATCTGAGAAAAGTTTCATACTTTTGACTTTGCTGAAATAGTCAAATGCTTATATTCTCCACTATGAATCTAACTTAAGAAACAAAGGACTTTCATACAAATCATTTTTCTTTATTTCACCTCCTTAGAAGATGAATTTCCCAAAATGCTTAAACAAGTACTTTTAGGGTTCCGTAGCCAAATGGCAAAAAACGGAACCCTTATAGATTCGTCATGTCTGTCTGTCTGTCCGTCCGTATGTCACAGCCACTTTTTTTCCGAAACTATACGAGCTATACTGTTGAAACTTGGTAAGTAGATGTATTCTGTATATCGGATTAAGATTTTCACACAAAAATATAAAAAAAACAATAAATTTTAGGGTTCCCCATACATAGAACTGAAATTCAAAAAATTTGTTTTCGTCAAACCTGCACGTGTGGGGTATCTATGGATAGGTCTTCAAAAATTATATTGAGGTTTCTAATATCATTTTTTTCTAAACTGAATAGTTTGCGCGAGAGACACTTCCAAAGTGGTAAAATGTGTGTGCCCCCCCCCCCCCACTGTAACTTCTAAAATAAGAGAATGATAAAAATTTAAAAAATATATGATGTACATTACCATGCAAACTTCCAACGAAAATTGGTTTGAACGAGATCTAGTAAGTAGTTTTTTTTTAAACGTCATAAATCGTAAACCGCAATTTACCTTTCATTCAATCTATTCAAATATAAATTTTAGTTACTTAAATCACATAAAAAAGTTTTTTAGCATAAAAATACCATAACTTTTACTTATATACGTACAGGTTTGTACGGAACCCTCAGTGCGCGAGTCCGACTCGCACTTGGCCGGTTTTTTTTTTTTTACGGAGAGTTTAATTCTTAAAGACTTCTAGACCAACACACGAAAAAAAAACATCCCCCTTTTCACCCCCTTGAAGGATGATTTTCAAGAAACGGTTAAACACATATTTCTTTATTTTTTACCAAAAGCTTAAATTCATATTTGTGTGAATCTAACTTCAGAAACAAAGGACATTTAGGGCATGAATTTCCCAAAATGATTAAACACGTACTTTTTAATTTTTTATGGAGTGTTTAATTCAAAATTTTTATATCTTTACCTTCAACAACGAAAGGCTTCTAGACCAACATACGAAAAAAAATTCATCCCCCTTTTCACCCCCTTGAAGGATGATTTTCAAGAAAAGGTTAAACACGTATTTCTTTATTTTTTACCAAAAGATAGCATGTGTAGGTTGGGTTTCACCGACAGCTCCAATAACAAATGTGAGTGTGGTACCTCCCCACAAACAATAAAGCCACAAATGACGCAGTAAATGTGGCAATGTTCTGGGCTACAAAAATTTTAATTTTGTAATTAATCGACACGCTAAGAAGAAGACCAAAAGCTTAAATTAAACTTTCATACTAATCATTTCCCTTCAATTCACCCCCTTAGGAGATGAATTTCAAAAAATCCTTTCTTATCAGCAACTTCAACCAAAGAATATACCCTTCAAATTTCGTGTTTCTATCTTTAGTACTGAGCCTCAACAATGCAAAGTTAACTGTTCATCAGATGCTGTTTACAAACAAAAAATCTAAGGCCTGCCTTCTGCTTAACTTCATTCAGTAGTAGTTTCTGGTACAGCTTAAAATTGAGCCAAAAGTATATTGGGTGGTTAAATAAATAAATATTTGTTGACACTACACACAAGTCATCTGATAGATAGATAAAAATCTTAACTTTTTACATTAATTTACATAGGGTCTCACAAAACCACTTATGTGGTTTATCTGCGAGGACAGAGTACCGCTCGTACGGCTACAAGTTCATACTTAAAAACTAGTTATTAATAAGGAACAACAACTATGGGAAAAACAAAATAAGCATAGTTTAAAAGAAAATTCGACCATTACCTTTGAGTCTATAAAAGAACGATATTATTTATAATGTTTTAAATAAATGTTTCTTAAGCATTATTGAAAATTGTTTTTTATTTTGTATGTTTGCAATGTCGGATCCCATGGGAGCCCATGTGGTGTCGGCAAAGAATAGTACCAAACCATCTCAACCCATGGATGTTGTAAAAGGCGACTAAGGGTTAATGAACCAGACAATCATATCATCTTATATTTTGCGGTCACCAACAACGGCGATCCATGGTGCCAGCCGTAACGCTAACAAGCGTGGTGACAATTTTATTTACCCTGCACATTGTTCCAGCAAAAGATGGAATTTTGAAGTGTCCTGTAGTGGATGTGTCAAGGGATGTTATGATGATCTGATCCCAAACTACGCAAAGCCTGTAGCATGGGTACCAGAGATAAATATACATACATAAATAGATAAATAACAACCAGACACAGAACAAACACTCATGCTCATCACACAAATGTTTGTCCTGGGCAGGGATCTAACCCGCGGCCCACGGAGTAGAAGGCAAGTTGTAATACAGCAGGGAGATAGTGGTAGAGGAGCCGAGAAGGATTTTTCACGCGACTAAGAGATGTCTCAGTAGATGGGGCTTTATGAGAGGATCACAAAAAACTATATAAGAAGTTCTAGACCGGAGCCCGGTGTTCAGGAGGCCATTGTCTGCAAATGAAAGGGAACAAAAAAACCTGATCTTCAGCAAAAACAATTCTCATGCCAAAAGATAGGGGCTGATGACTAGTGATATAAAAACTTTGACCAGACACTGGTTTGCCAAAAATCTGAAGACTGTTTGCAAACCAGACCATTAAATTGTTTTCTATTGAGTACCTGATAAAATTTAACGCGATGATCAAGGCGAAAAAGAGATGTTTCAATAGAAGATGCTTTATGAGAGGATCACTAAAAACTATGTAAGAAGTTCTAGACCAGAGCCTGGTGTTCAGGAGGCCATTGTCTGGAAATGACAAGGAACAAAAAAACCTGATCTTCAGCAAAAACAATTGTCATGCCAACAGATGGGGACTGATGAGTAGTGATATAAAAACCTTGACCAGACAAGAAAACCGGGGGCTAAAGTCATTCCAGACAAGCCTGAAAATCTAAAAAGGGATATATTTTTGGGCTGGTTTGCCAAGTCTTCAGATTTTTGTCTGTTTTTTTTTGTATTTGTTATCAGTATAAGCTTCTCTATTACAAGCAATCACTTTTGTTCGGCCTAAATATCACGTAAAAAAAATACTCTTAATTTCCAGACAATGGCCTCCTGAACACCAGGTTCCAGTTTAGAACTTCTTACATAGTTTTTCGTGATCCTCTCATAAAGCATCTTCTATTGAGACATCTCTTTTTCGCCTTGATTATCGCGTTAAATTTTATCAGGTACTCAATAGAAAACAATTTAATGGTCTGGTTTGCCAACAGTCTTCAGATTTTAGGCAAACCAGTGTCTGGTCAAAGTTTTTATATCACTACTCATCAGCCCCCATCTTTTGACATGAGAATTGTTTTTGCTGAAGATTAGGTTTTTTTGTTCCTTTTTATTTCCAGACAATGACCTCCTGAACACCGGGCTCCGGTCTGGAACTTCTTATACAGTTTTTCGTGATCCTCTCATAAAGCCCCATCTACTGAGACGTCTCTTAGTCGCCCTGATTGTAACATGAAAAATCCTTCTTGGCTCCTCTAACATAGTATACTTAAACATTTTTCTGACTTTGTAGAAATGATATTGTTTGATAATACCTTGTTTAAGGTAACTCCAAGCACTGTATAAAATGCAGCTCACTAACTAGACGCCAAAACTTGACCAGATACAAGAGACATAAAAAAAGGTTTGATGTCAAGGTTAGTCAGCAAACATCTTTAATTCATGCCTTTAGAAGAAGCACACCACATAATAATTTAAACAAGACAACGCATTTACTACTTACAGTCATAATCTTTTCGGGGTAAATTGATTTACCGAGTTGGCGCGTAAGTATAACTGAACTAAATAATCACAAAATCAACACGTTTTCAACAACAATGTAACATTACCTGATCTCTGCATAATGAAAATGCTGATAAAGATATCTTCAAATTAACATGTCTTAACACAGCTTTTTATCACCACATTGATCACCACACAAAATTGTCAACAGTCCCCAACCCGCCCTTCGTTGGTTGGGCCGGGAAGAAATTGATTTTTGTCCTATTCTTGCCAACAGGAAAACAGAAATGTTTAACAAAAATTTTATATATCTAGCAAAACAACTAAATTGAACTCAATATGTAACAACAAAACTGTAGGATATTATTTTTATTATTTACGTTATTGAACAATAATGCATGGATAAAATCCACTTCATTACATTATTAATTCTGTGTCATTACATAAAAAAAATTCTGAACGAAACTCTTAACTGCAAGACGATTCACATACTGACTACGGCGACGTATGATGCGAGAAGTTTGTAGTACATCTAAATATATATAAGACCATGTCCTGACTGACTTTAAATGACTGTATAATCAACGCCGAGGGTTAGTTTTAAGGTCTTTCTGCTAAGGAGGGAGCCATAACTTAACTATAAGAGCAACTCATTTATACCGCGAGTTTGTTGGTAACAACAACAATAAAATGTCACAGCATACCGACTTATTTTTCAAGAAGGCAGCTCAGTTTACAACCTTCATTAATAATTACTTCTTTTTAAAAGTTTTTACAGCTATATTTCTAATTTGAGGCACGATTTATTTTATTATTCCATACGTAAAAATTTTTTTTAGTAGGCACAAACACCTAGTCTACATTAGTTTAGTAGGTACATATAAGATATAAGTATATTTTAATGTTTGTTTCGTTTTGAGTTGTTTTATCCGATTGTTCATGCATGTCAAACTCGTCACTTCGGACTTTGTATTGTTCTACTTAAAGCATACCTACTCGTAGAAGCTACAGTTGCGCTGTAAGTATCGAGCTTGACCTGCTTTTGATATTACCTATAGAATTTAGATGTTTTTTAAGCCTACCTTTAGTTCTTTTTCATCTTAAGTTTCATTTTTATAGGTGAAAACTTGTTAATGGCCCAGATCCCACCTATTGTATAATGAGTAATGTGTTAAAAATAAGGCTGTAAGTTTTCCGAACAAAATAAAATAAATAAAATAATCGTATCACTTTCTTGCGAGGGGCCTCCATACTAAAATGTATGGATTTTTATCAAATCCTAAAAACGTAATTTTTTTTCTTTCTCTTTAACAAAAAATGTGACATGGGACCAATAAATGTTCCTACCACAGTTTTTCTGGTGAAAACACTTGCCATTCAGGAAAAAAAACAGTGTTTAAAAATAACGCATAAAATGGCTATGACGGATTATTTACGCTTCCTTTCTTAGTATAAATCATCAATTCACAAGTAAAAAATATATATTTTCACTTTCGCAAACAAAGTTTATACTAAAACATTATATTTTGTAAAGATTTTTTGATGTTTGTAAAGCTTAACTGAGTTTTTTGACCGACTAGTATGGGCGACAGTGAGACGCTTTACACTTCACTAGTTCATACAGAATGTGTATATGACGGACTCTATAGTTTTTTCCTCTGAGGTTAGTTTACCATTATTTAATGTATGCTTTCACGATGGATCTAAAACAAAAAAGAAAAGAAACTCTAGCTTCCCATGCGAAGCCGCTAGCCGGGGCGGTTCACTATTAAGTAACTAGAATCGGCCTTTTTTCACATTCGAGTGGGGTTGCTAGGTAAAAAAGTCTCGTTTCAGAACGAAATTGGAGAGAAATGTCATATTACAAAGTGCTACCTAAATGATTTTCCGCGATTCTGGGGAAAATTGGTTGAATTGAAATAGGAAAATTAAAATTTTAACGACGCTTTGTGCATCTGGCGTTCAATACATGCCAATTTTTAAGTTGAAGCGTAATTTAAAGCTTTTCAATAAAAATATTTTAACGAAATATGTCCAGTAGTTGAATACGTGCACGAACCTACAAACAAATACGGATTTAAAGTACCTAAGTTATAGTACTGATTGTGATTCAAGGGCACCTAAAGACCATAATAATATCCGTTTGTTTCCCGTGGCACTACCAGAAGTGTCACGGGGGATTTTCTTTTCCCATGACACTACTGTTCTCATTGGCTGATTAGGTTCATACAACAAAATTTCCCGTGGATTACCCTATTTCCCATGACACTACTACTAGTAGTTAGGTAGCATATTATGTAAATTTTTTATGTTGTTTGTTTCTTGATTTGGTAAGAATATTATTTTTCACCTCTCTAGCTCGGAAAACTTTGCTTTATCGGCGTAGGACCAATTTTACCGGCTAGTAAAAAAAATCTTGCATTTCTTGATACACGGATCTATTAAATCAAATCCGCCCACTGCTGAGCAAGTGGATATTTGATAAAGCACATGAATCAAACCACTTGTTTAGTTGTTTGTTTGTCGATTTTTAGTTTAACAGCTGCCAACCAAAATATAGATCTCATCGAGACCCATCGTTTGTCTCAGCACACGAGTAGTCTATGGTCAGTAGTTTTCGAGTTATAGCGATTTTTAGTTTGACAGCTGCCAACCAAAATATAGATCTCATCGAGACCCATCATTTGTCTCAGCACACGAATAGTCTAGGGTCCGTAGTTTTTGAGTTATAGCGATTTTCAGTTTGACAGCTGTCATCCGGAATGTAGACCTCATCGAGACCTTTCATTTGTCTCAGCACACGAGTAGTCTAGGGTCAGTAGTTTTCGAGTTATAGCGATTTTTAGTTTGACATCTGTGATCCGAAATGTAGATCCCGATGAGATCTATTATTTTTCAAAGCACAAGAGTAGTCTAGGGTCAGTAGTTTCAGTTTCAACTTGACAGCTGTCAACCAAAACGAAGATCGCGACAAGATCTATCATTAACAACAAAAAAATAGACCTCATTTTCTATGTATCACCGATTTTTAATAAATTAAAACATTGTGCTGATAGTGCCACAGGGAAACGAATTTCTTTTGACACTACTGGAATCAGAGTAGTGTCGGAGGAAATGTAATTTTACCTTTGACACTACGGGTAGTGTCATGGGAAAGGAAAATCCCCCATGACACTACTGGTAGTGCCACGCAGTAGTGCCACGGGAAACAAACGATAATATCGTGCTTTTATTTGGGGTCGATTCAAGCACAGCCGCTAAATGTATTGAAGTGTCACTTAACCGATTGTTATTCTGTACGCAACTGCCAAAATCAAATGATAGGGGTTAATTGATTTTGAAGTTTATAAATTTCAACCAATCTACTAAATTTCCGTTTAAGTGTAAATAGTATTCCACAAACCTCATTTTAAGCGAAACCATAGACAAGAACAGCAAATTTTAACGCCTACCTTTAACATGCTTGTTAAAATTTTAAGAAAAGTAGATTTTTCTAAATGAGCAGAAGCCATACTCTTTCTGTTGCATTTCTTTAACTTGAGGAAGGAAAGAAAGAAAGACGAGGCAAAAATAAAACAACATGAACACATCCCGCTGCGAACAAACTTGGCCCGGCTATCGCCACCGACAAAATTATTGCCGGTAAACAATTTCGTCTTCTATCTTGCAAACAGGCTGCTGACAAAATTTTTGAAAAACGCTCGACACGTGGATGACACAAATATTTCAAAAATATTGCTGCGAAGTTGACCACAACATCGACGTGACCGGGAAAAAATTAAATTCTAAATTTTGTCAGGTTGAGAAAATGATTGTGTCAATTTTACCCGTGTTTTCCAAAAACTGGGCCATCAAGGGTAAAATTTTGGCCAGTTGTCAAAAAAGGACGAAGTATGTGAAATAATGTGAATGGACATCTAAGGGAAGATTCGTCGCCAAAAGGATCGATAACCGCCCCGTTTTGGTCAATCTGGCAACTACAGTCCGATTCTAAGAGTACTAACAGACGATCGGATCGGACTGCTCCGAATTTAGCTCCGGACCACGATTTTGTCCAATAGCGTTGCGGATTGACACAAACGACAATTTTGCTATTGGGCAAAATCGTGGTACGGAGCTAAATTCAGAGCAGTCCGATCCGATCGTCTATTAGTACTTTAAGGTCACTAAAAATTTGGTTGGAACCGACCAAGGTCACCTCTGTCGGGGCTTGGTTGGCGACCGTGTATCAGGGCTTTGAAATATACATGCCCAACTTTATAACAAATGAAAGATTTACAAAACGTTTAAATTTGTTGTTACAAGGTCAAGTGGGGTATTATATGCAAGGGCCTCACTTGTACACTTTCGGAAGGAAAAGGTTCGCCAGTTTTCAAATGGATTCGTTTAAAGTCGCGAGCTCATATTACCTTTTCAAACTGTGACACAGACTAGACTATTGCATGGAAAAGTATACTTTACTGTGGTAATAAAGTTCAAATTAATTCAGACGTTGTCCAAGAAGATTATATCACATAAAGATTTTGATTAACTAAAACCTTCATGTTGGTTTGACTTCATCTCTATGGATGTGATAATTAAAAAGCTTTTGTCATTCTTACCATCTTTCAATGTCATTAACTGAAGTGTCTGTCACATTAAGTTATTTGTCACATTGACGAAATGGAATCTGTAAAATGTCTGTAAAATTTAATATTTTAATAAAAACCATAATAGTAGATTAGTAGCCAAGGGCTGTAAGGCATCAATTGCAGCCCGAGATATTTAGGCGCTCGAGCACAGCGAGGGTGCCTATAGTTCGAGGGTGCAATTGATGCTTACACCCGAGCTAACTACTCTGTTTTACATCTCGATTGTGAGGTAAGTAGGTCCTTATTACCACCAAATTGTAGGTGACCAATTAGCGCTCTAGGGTAATAATATAGCTAGAAACGCCCTAGGGCGGTAAGTAATAAAAAAAAACACTTCACTCTTTCAAAACTCAATTACTTACCGCCCTAGGGCTTTTCTTGCTACATAATTACCCTAGAGCGCAAATTGGTCACCTACAAGCCCCATTTGGGGGTAATAAGGACCTACTTACCGAATATGAGAGATTTAAAATATAAAACTATAGTGGATTAAACAGACAAAACCTTATTTGATAACAAATGTGACATTTATCTAATTTTTAGCAGCACTGTTGGTATTAGTGTCTACTCACGATGCAATCTCAATCACAATCAGTTGTGGCAATCTGCAGAATGCCATCAGATTGCAAAGTAAGTAGGCAGATTGGGACTCGCTTCCAATCAATTGACAAATTGTACAATCCAATCTTAGCAATCTACAATCTGTTAAACAAATTGTCCTAAAATTGCAACGTGTGGAGCGTGATAGCATTCAATGCTCTATGGTCGCGATCTGTCATTTATTTTTGTTGTTTCATAAAAGCAATATATTAGAACTGTTTTCCACCCCGAAGGGAAGGAAACAATTATTTTAGGTCTTGCCGAGGCTTGACCTTTCGGAGATTAGCTATCATCCCTACAGTGCACAAAGGCTAGAACCTAGAGCAGTTGCATCTGCGAGAGAGTGGCGGCGTGCGGGGAAGCGGGGAGCTTACCCCGCGGAGAGGTGACGGCAGGCGCGGGCGGCATGCTCGCTCGCGCGCTTCTTCAGTACCTTCTACCCGAAAGCCGGCAAGGCCCTTGCTTAGGTCAAGCCTCGGCAAGACCTAAAATAATTGTTTTCTTCCCTTCGGGGTGGAAAACAGTTTCATTTTAGTTCTGTGCCTTCGGCTTGACCTTTCGGAGAAGTGTTTGTCTTTTCCCGGCACGACTAAGCAGCGTACTGTGACTAATAATTTTCAAGTGTGTATTTCTTTATCAAATGTAAGTGTACTAAATAAAATCCCATCAATTAAGGAACAAAATTAAAGGTTTATTAATGGTCATTCAAACAAAACATTGTGAAATTTGGAGAAAAACTTCTTACTCTCGGAAGTAACTTAAATAAAAAAATAAAGAGATAAACAAAACACTGCTTCTGAAAACTTGTCACTAACAACAAAACTGGAATCTCAAATTTTTAATCATTCATCATGGCACATTGAAACACTTACTTAATCAGTCTTGAGATTACTCTAGCTTAAACGGCCCATACAAAGCCCTGCCTGCAGGGCCCTGCTTGCAGTGCGCACTGCCAATCGTACCGTGTGTGGTCTTGCAGGGCCGATGTAACGGCTATTTTGTCGGCCCTGCATGCCCACACTAAGTACGATTGGCAGTGGCACTGCAAGCAGGGCCCTGCAGGCAGGGCTTTGTATGGGGCCCTTTAGTTCTCTCATTCAATCTTAAAACTTATCATCAGTCTTTAAGTTTTAATCACTTATTTAATCAATCACATTAAAGGAAGATGAAAGTACGTTGTTAACTGGTGCAACGTCTTTCTTGACTGCTTTGCAGTAATGCTTAAAAAAGTTTTCTTGTCCTCTCCAGTTTCCCCGCTTCAAAATGTAATCAAGAGGAAAATTATTTTCAAAATCATAAGATGCAACCGCGGAACGAATGGATCCCGGACTACAATCAATTCCGATATCCCTGAAAGGAATTTTAAGCCAACCTGCTATAACCGATCTCGAGGCTGCTTTAACCTTGCCTCGGGTGGTGATGAAGAGATTCAGAAGTCTGTTTTGTGCATTTCTTCTGTGCTTTGAAATCTCTATTAAGGTTTTTATCCAACGTGTAATGTCAAAAATTGGGTCCTGGTCCTGAGAAGCCGATTAAAGCCAACCAGACTGTCGATGTTTTGTGTTGTCGGTTTTCGAACCAAAAGCAGGCCAGAATGTAATAGACGAGTCTTGAATGATGCAATGATCAGGATCAATTAATAGGAGAGTCAAGTCGTGAATTCTTCGGCACGAGGCCAAAAGCAACAACAGCGCGACATGACGGGATACTTGAAAAATGCTTCCCTGGACAGGTACATGTGACTTGATCCAAATAAGCAAATCGTGGATGTTACAAATCTGCGCTCTGTCTGACCTTTTCGTTTGGGACTTAAATGTTATCGCTTTAAGCATTGATGTCAAAACAGGATGTGATGCTAAGAATGAACTTTGTTCAGGATCAGCTAAAGTTACGATTACAGATTTGTGGACTAGGATCGTTGCAAGCGCTAATTTCTTAATACGGCTTTGATAACCTAAGTATGAGGCTACATCCAGTGGTCGAGGCTTGTTAGCTTTAACCCCATTATGTCTACACCACTCGGACCACTGCTTCCATGCTGAGCTGTATGTTTTCCATGTGGAATCGCGCC
This sequence comes from Athrips mouffetella, assembly GCA_947532105.1. Lineage (NCBI taxonomy): Eukaryota > Metazoa > Arthropoda > Insecta > Lepidoptera > Gelechiidae > Athrips > Athrips mouffetella. Next base: position 18,653,106 of record OX383960.1, on the reverse strand, counting down.
AGGCCCCCTGGAGCAATGCAATGCCCTCGTCCGTTAATCCAGTTACTAGTTTACCCCACCCCGTACCCTCCAAACCTCTAAATATAGGTTCTTCGCGTTCGGAGGTGGGCGGTTGGTAGATAGATCGATTAGGTGTTGAGCTACATTGAAGATCTGGAAAGGGGCTGCGGTTGCTCTCTTCTTTAGGTCTCCCCTCCAAAACATATTCTCCCATCTCGGGACGACTAGTAGGTAAGTACCCGTGGCCTTTTGGAATTAAAGGAGGAGGTGGGAAGATCCACGCTAGCTGAAAATCCCAATGTCTGCTGAAGGCGTTTGTAAATAATGCCTGTCTGTCTCTTGCATCGATTGAAACATAGCATGGGACAACTTTCGATTTGTTCGTCGCAAAAAGATCCACCTCGGGTTTGCCCCAACGACGGAAGATGAGTTCGGTGGTGTCCCGGTCCAGATGCCAATCTGGCAAGGCTGCTCAGCTCCCCTTCGTAGGCGAAGGATAGGTATCTCCGATGGCTTTCTTTCACAGGTATGTGAAAGTAAGCTTGGCTTATATCCAATTTGCCCATGTAATCGTTTGATTGCAGGAAAGAAGGGACTTGACTTTGGTTTATAAGGCGGAACTTCTTTGGGTTTAGGTATAGGTTTAATTTTCGCAGATCAAAAATCTGGCGCATTTTTCCGTTTGGTTTGGGGATGAGGAATAATCGGGACAAAAAACCGGTCTGAGAATTGGCTCTTACTATTACGTTGGACTTTATCAGGGTTTGAATCTCTTTGGACATACGGTTGGAAGCTATTGGTGTGAATCGTTGCAGGGTAGCTTTGCTCAATACAACTGAGGGGGGCTTTTTTATGAAGGGAATGGAGTAACCGGTGATTGTTTTCATAATTAGATCTGGGGCTTTTAACTTTTGCCACTGTTTTTTGTGATCTTGCAGCTGCCCCCCTTGGAAATTGTCAACGTCTTTGTGGTTTACGTCGTTCCTCGGCTTCACAAAATCCCTGCTGTCTCCTTTTTTTGCCTTGCACAATAGGGCGTTTTGTTGAACGAGATGGTTGGGCACGCCATGTTGTGGAAGATTAAGGTTTAGCCTGACGGGCAGTAGATGGATTTGATCGCGGAGGAGTATTCCAACGCTCTTGTTTACGAAAGGCAGATTTCGAGTTGTTGTACTGACTGTGGAATACCCGTAAGGGGCCGCCAGATTCCTTAATGAGGTCAGAAAGCTTTTGTTGTTCAAAAATATGTGTAGATGATGGCGGGATTTCCGCTAGTCTTGCTGTGAGCATGTCGTTCTTGGGTTGGAAACTCTTCCTCCGCATATCTATAATTTCTGAACGATGTCCGCAAACATACTGCAAAACGTCGTCGGAAGTCTTCTGAAAAACAGAATCGTTTAAGATCTTGTGGATTCTCTCACTAGTCTCGGGGATATCTTTGACAACGAGCTTAAGTTCTTGAGCCAAAGCCTTTCTTTGGCACAGGAGACCATGAGAGATTGTGCCCAGCATTCCGTCTTGTCTAGCCAGGTAACTTGAAGGGTTAGTATTTATACCAACTAGTTCCGGATTTATTTTCAGGGCGGAAAAAACAGGAGATGCCTGGAGCTTCTTCTCTGCCTCTTTATAACGTATACGGTTCCACACTGCTTCTCCGAATCGCTGGCAGACAATACCTTCTTCTTTTATTTGCGCGGATGGTTCTGGCATAGGTGGTTCCGCCTCTTTTACACATGGAAGAAAGTTAAAATCTTCTTTGATTATGTCTTCCTCTTGCGAAACAAATTTAAGAGCCTTCCAGCTGTCTGTTTCAGAAGGAGGATCGGTGAAGTTATCTTGTTCGACTTCCACGTCTTGCTCACCGGAATTTTATTCGATATCATATTCGTCCTCGCTAGATTCAATGAGCGGTCTGCGAGGTGTGCGCATCGATCTTATTTCTGCCATTAAGGTGTTGAACATGCCGTCCATGCGCTTGCTCATGCGCTCTTCTAAATGTTCTACCCTTGGCATTTTTGAAGAACCGCTACTGACCGAGGAAGCCCTTCTCTTCCGTCCTACTGTGCCCTCTTCTGACTCGGATTCCAGTCTCCTTTCTACTTCTTTTCTTGAAACAAGTAAAAGCCTTAGGGGACTAATGGCTTCCTTAAAGATCTCAGTTGTTGGCTATTAATGGTGGGCTAATTATAAGGGCTCTTGTAAATGCCCAATCCAGCATTTTCAGTTTCATCTCACGGTACGTTTTTTCAGAAAGGTGGGAGGCCTCTGGGTCGAATGCTCTGGTAACGTCCACAGAGGGCACACAAAAACGCAGTTTATTTAATGTCTGTGGGTCAACTCTGTCTCCAAAAATATCTGACCGGGATCGGTCGAGAACTTTCCACTCAATCCAGCCCTCAGGCATAATTTCCTGGGCCAATGTCTTCAAGCGTTCCAGAATTACATTGTCTTCAGGATCCGCGGCGCTTTCGTCCAACAGCTCTCTCAAGGTAACAAAATTTCTTGGTAACGCCATCTGAAGCAATAAAATAATCATTAGATTGCAACAAACCGGCTGCGGGTCATGAGCAAAGCAACTGCGGTTCGTCAGCCGACCGGTTGCGGGTCGCGAGCCGACCGGCTGCGGGTCGCGAGCCGACCGGCTGCGGCTCGTGAGCCTACCGGCTGCGGCTCATGAGTCGATCGGCTGCGGTTTGCAGGCCGACTGGCTGCGGCTCACGGGCCGCCTCACGCTAAGCGCTGTGGGGGAAGAGTCCGCCCGCCAGCAAATATGGTAATATAGTAACCATAAATGGAGCGTGGACCTGAAAGGTCTCTGAAATTTAAACTGTTAGATATACCTACACCTAAAATAAGTATCATAAAATTATCCTTCAACACATTTTAGAATTAAATCATAATTATTGTTACTGTGGAAGAACTTTTAATACCTAGTAGAAGAAATAGTAGAATTATCTAAACGAACGTAACATCTTACTTTAAAACGTTGTTTTAAACAGAAAAACAAAAGTTGATAATTTTCTATGGTAAAATTAATTCTGTTAGTGCCGTGCCACTACTCTCACAAATGCAAAAGAGTAAAATTACTTACCGCTAACAGCGTTGTACATCACAAGCATGAAACACAATGCACGAAGTAATTTTACGTATTTTTCGAACGTTACTCAACGTTAGAAATAGGTGACTACACCCGTGCACACCATCGGGTGAATGACAGCGTCAAAGAGGATATAAACACTACCGTTTGACAGCGTACTGAAGAAGCGCGCGAGCGAGCATGCCGCCCGCGCCTGCCGTCACCTCTCCGCGGGGTAAGCTCCCCGCTTCCCCGCACGCCGCCACTCTCTCGCAGATGCAACTGCTCTAGGTTCTAGCCTTTGTGCACTGTAGGGATGATAGCTAATCTCCGAAAGGTCAAGCCGAAGGCACAGAACTAAAATAGCCACTTTTCATTCAATATCTTGTTAACTACCCTCATTGTGTGTAATAGTTGAAGAGATGGTAAGCACAAGTCCTGTTTTTTGAAATTTCGACAGATTTGAAAATTCTGAAATTTCGCGGCATGAAATTATAGTGTAATTGCGATGGAAATTGAACGTGAAGAGACTCCATATGATTGATTCCAATGAAACCAATCTTAAGGTGGCGAACCTTTTCATTCCGCGAGTGGACATTACAATATAGGCGTTTTAATTTTCAATTAATTATGAAAACATCTAATGGGTGCCCACCCGCACACAGTCAGTCTTGATCGCTATCGGGTAGAGATGCAGCTATAGGAATGAAAGAAATAGTCATATACAAAATGATTTTATTTTAACACTTCCTGTGTTCGATTGAATCTACAAAGTAGAAAATCACAAAATTTCACAACCTTACTAGATGGCAGGTGGATGACAGCTTTAACTCAACGTTGTTATGCGTTTAGAGGTCGCAGATTTCAAAACATCGGGCAGGACCACAATAGCCTAGTTGGTAAAGTTATAGCGAGGGAGACCCTCGCTATTCATGAAGAAGGGAAAACCACTTATTACAGTACTATCACTTTATTATAATATATCACAATACAATTCAGGTTACCAGAAAGACGCGAATTACGTAGGCTACGGCCGAAGGGTCGAAAAAAAAACCGAAAAACTTTTGGTACTAAATTTAATTTTTCAAAAATATGAAAGTTACAAAGTAAAACTTAATTACTAAATTACGCTAGTATCCTATTCGAAGTCGGAATATGGAATGCCTCGAAATTGGGCGGAAGACGAAGCGCCGGCGCCGCCGTAGAGCACGTTGTGCAGCATCAGCACCTCGTGGGTCCGTAGTCCGAATTGAGGTAAGCGCAGCATCAGCGCTTTACCTAATAGGTGCGGACTTAACACCTCCCCTCGCAGATCAGCAACTATTTGGCACGTTTAGTGAAAATGTTGCTGGGTACTTCCCTTGGGGTTGATTTTTCCTTATGCTGCTCCCAGGATCTTCATAAGTATGCTTTACAGTAACTGCTGCATAGTTCTGAGTTGTGTCTGGCTGTGGGTGGGTGGGTGCTGTGACATGATCTTTCTTGCGGTGGTATCGAATCAGAAGGGTGACAGCAAGTGCACCTGCACTTAATAGTAGTATGACGTAAAACGGTATCGTTGTATGATAGAGGGAATCTGGTTGCGTTCGGTCAAGTCTCACAGGATCTTCTAGTTGTACTTTATCGTCAATCTTGTGTAGTCCTTGTAGATCGATAGAGTTGAGCCTTACGTGAGTTGAAATAACGGCTTGTTTCTTCTCATCATATGGTATCTTCATTAACTTAAGAGGCTGACCTTTTATCTCGTCGTTCTCGTTCGTAATGGTAAACTCCTTAGTCCTTATGTAACAGTTGACAGGAACCGTAGCAAGATAACTTCCTTCCAGTATGTTAGAGTCTTCTCTTCCGCAGGCTGACAGTACCTTAGTTGGCTGTGGGAATGACAAGGTATAGTGTTTGTCGTCCAGTTGCTCCATTGCTTCCTTCGCCAGGGTGATTGTAGTGAACTGGCAGGATTCGTCGAGGGCTTGATCGGTGATGAGATGATGAATACAGTCAGTCCTTGTGGTGATTTGGTGGCTCGAACTCTTCTCACAGAGATACCAGTTAGTTAACTTCGGGCATTCTGCCTCTATGTACATGAACAGTTTCTCGCTCGTTGCTAGGAATGGGTAGGAAGGGATAAGGGCCTGGTGGTTCTTATTTGGTACTATAGATAATTTGTATAAGTTAAATATGTCTTTAACTTTAACTACAGGGAATTTAAAAACTAGAACTATTTGCTTTTCTATATAGTATGAGCCAGACTTAATGATATCATAGTATTCCCTTAACTCCAGACTTAGAATTTGATCTGTATCATATATATCCTTTAACTTATCTACCATTGACTTCAACACTTCTATATCTATCATAGAGTGGTGCGTCGTTGAGGCACGAATAAAAGCTAAACTATTTTCTATCCTAACTAACTCATGTACTAAATCTTCTAAATTTTCACTTATTATATCTAAAAGCTGAGCAAATTTAGCGTATTTAATAATGCCACTTTCTCTATACGCATCTGCATCTAATATAATCTGTAAGGTAGCGTTTATTTTATTCTGGTTCTCAACGAATTGTGTTAAGACATTACTGTGTTGAGACATCCATTCTTTGCTAAGACTAATATGGTTGTTAAGCTCGGTTACTATTTTGTCTTCGTTATTCTGAAGGGATTTGATTGCATTATTAAATTTTACAGCATCCGAATAGTCTAAGTTGCCAGTTATGCTCTTGATTACAGAACCAAGACTATCTACAAGACCTCTTTTAGCTCGGTTAGGTTCTAAAGACTTTAACTGAGTTAATGCCTTGCCAAGCTTGTTAGTAAGATATTGTATCTGAACTTCATATAAAATGTAAGTGTCGTTACCAAGTCGGGTTCTGTAACTATTAATTTGAGTTTGTAGTAGAGTAAATTGGTCCTCAATTTTGTTAAGCTCGATGTATTGAAGAAATGTATGATAGTGGCTTGTTAGTCTAGTCTGTCCAAGTTTGTAAGGTAGTAGACCAGGTCCATCAGCTAGGCTCTCAAGTGTTATCTCCTGAGGGTGCGCCAGTTGCGCGATGATGAGAAGCATCAGTATCTTGTAACAATTTAGCTCCTTTAGGGATTCGTTTCAGTCGTGCTTTGGCTACAGGGCCACGCTTCTTGGATGTATAGATATGAATCGGGAGATCGGCTAAAACAGTATCCTGGGTGTAACGGGGTGCAGTCTTCTGTCGACTGGCAAAAGGGTTCTTAATAAAGATTTGCTGATTAGGGGTGTACTCCTCCTCTGGTTCCCGGTCTTTATTTTGGTTCTCTATTATAGCAGTACGGTTAGCAAGGGAGGTTTCGTTAACGATGTCGTAAACCTTCTTCATTTGTTCTCTATGGTGCTGTGTATACTGCTGGAGCAAATGTGGGGTGAGGTCAGTGTCAAGGACGTCTCTAGGGTCAAAGTGTCCAGTAAGGAGGTCAAAGGGTCTGCATTTTGTGAAGCTGTGTATGGAACTGTTATACGCTATGAGGGCATATGGCATCAGTTTTACTATAGGTTCATCTTTATGCTGTATCTTTAAGATTCTGAGATGCTCGAGAAGTGTTGAATGGAACCGTTCAATCATTCCATTGTCGTTTGGTGAATGGGGCAAAACTTTATGATGGTTAATCTTGTGGAGACGAGTGAACTCTAGGAAGAGTTGATTAGTGAACTCTGTTCCATTATCGGTTACGATGGTAAGGGGAACACCATGATGGGTGCAATACTGAAGCAGAGCTTGAAGGATGCTAACAGCTGTTCCGTCGCGCAGATGGTATGCTTGGCCATACTTAGTGAAGACATCCATAAATGTCACGTACTTTTCGCTCTGTACCGTGAACAGGTCCATGTGTACTATCTCGAACGGCTTCGTTGCTGGTGGTACTATGTTAAATTGAGGTCTGATCGGGTTCCTATCATACTTTGCTTGTCCACAAGTAGTACATTCATTTATGAACTTGGTTATGTGTTCTTTCATCTTAGGCCAGTAATATTTCCTAGAAAGGGCTAGATAGCATTCGTTGATGCCACGGTGATTGGTCTTGCCATCGTGATAGTGTCGAATTATGTCTTGTTGACGAAGATAATCTTTGACGTTTTCTAGTTCAGATTTAGTCAGAACAAGATTCATGGCTGAGCTTTTAAACTTATCTTGAATAATAGGGATGATAGAGTACATAGCCAGGGGTGGATTGATAAGAATTGCGGTCTTTACTTTCGGGTTCACATACTCTTTAATGGCATTAATTACGTCATTTTCTAAGTTGGACTCTGATAACTGAATGGCTACACGCGTGTGCGTATCGAATGGTTTCGTCATAGCTGGTTTTCGTTTAACGTCGTTAACTATAGTAAAGTGGATCTGTCTATGAAATTTGTTAAGAGGGTCGTCGGTTATGGGAACTTCTAGTATAGGGTGTTCGTTACTAGTATGTATCGTGTCGGTAGACGACTTCATTATAGTTTCGCTAGGGTTACCCATAATCGAATTAAGTTCATCTATTGCCTCTATAAGCTCTTCATTGTGGATCTCTACGCGAGATAAAGCGTCTGCGTTAGTGTTGGACTTGCCCGTTTTATAAACGATGTCAAACTGATACTCGCTGAGCTTCAGCTTCCACCTACTCAGTCGAGAATTTCCTTCTACTTTGGCACTCATTAGCCACTGTAGTGGCTTATGGTCTGACAGGACTTTGAACTTGCGTCCAAAGAGATAGGGTCTGAAGTACTTGGTTGCCCAAACTATTGCGAGAAGCTCCTTCTCGATGGTACTATAATTCATTTCGCTCTCATTAAGAGTGCGAGAAGCATAGCAAACGGGTTTGTCGGATCCTATTGGTCCCTGTGACAATATAGCGCCAACGGCTACGTTACTAGCGTCTGTTGTGAGTAGGAACTCTTTGCTGAAATCAGGGTACTGAAGGATGGGGTCGTTTGTAAGAAGAGTCTTACATTTCTCGAAACAGGCAACATATTCGGAGTCAAGGGTGATACGACTACCCTTTTTGAGGCAACGTGTCATTGGTTTAGTTATGCGAGCGAAATCAGGGATGAATTTACGGTAGTAGCCCATAAGGCCTAGAAACTGTTTGATTTCTTTGGTAGTCTTCGGGATGGGATATTTTTCTATAGCAGTAATCTTGTCAGGATTGGGCTTGATACCATCTCTGGTAATGACATGTCCGAGATAAGCGGTTTCCCGCTTGAGATACTCCGATTTGTCCATCTGTATTTTTTTTTTTTTTTTTTTAAGTATTTATTCAAGTTACATACATCGTATCTTATCTAGGACAATCGCATCCACTGAAACCTAGCAAGGTTTATGCGTGGTGCGCATATTATCGCTCGCATGCAGCATATATACATATATATTTTCTTTACTATCTAGGTATTGCTCGGATCACACCGCATACTCAAATAATATTGAAAAAGCAGTTTTTTGCATTGTTTAGAATTACTGCCTAAAATGCGTTCTAGCAACTCGGTTGGAAGATCGTTTAGTATTTTCGGTAACATATATTCCCACGTCCGCGCGCCATATACGTTAACATATTTCGGTAATACATATTTAGGTACATACTCTAACTTTCTTAACTTTTCATTTCTAATTGTTGATATTAATTGACTTAATTTGTTGTGTTCATTAATTACAATTTGCATATTAGTTTTATCAAACACAGAGATTACACGACAATACTTAAACAATGAGGCATTATCTTCTAATTTAGTGCATACACTTTTATGGACAATAGTTTTAAGAATACTAAGTTGCAATTTATATATACGTTCAATATAAGTTTTGTAAGTTCTCCCGTAACTATCTAGGCCATAACTAATAACAGAGTCTCCTAATGATAAATATAACAATCTCAATGTGTGATAAGGTACCTTGTACTTTAATATTGTGAATTTTGCACGTAGGGATCTTAATTTGTTACACACATGTTCTATATGAGGTGCCCAGTTGAGATAATGGTCCATGACTAAGCCTAGGTAAGTGTGTTGAGTTGCTAACTCCAGAGATGGACAAATACATGTGCTTGGCCCGTTATGTAGGCACAGGTGATCATGTGCTATTATGTTAGGAGTATTATGTACTTCCATGTATGGGGAACGGATGTGCATTACTTTTGTTTTATCTGTATTTATAATCAAGCCTACATCATGTGCCCATTTGCACATTATATCAAAATTGCGTTGCATTATCACCTGCGCCTCACACAAGTTCCTCCCATATGTCACCAAGCAGGTGTCGTCTGCGAACTGGTATACCGAGCCCTCCCTGAAGAGGTTGCACATTTCATTGACATACAGCAGATATTCAGTTGGCGCTATGATTGATCCTTGGGCTGTTCCTTGTTCAGTGGGAGTAAGGTTACTATAACATTCTTTTATTCTGACCAGCGTATATCTGTCATTGTGATAGTTTCGAAACCAGTCCAGTAGAGGGCCCCGTATACCAGCTCGTTCTAGCTTATTAAACAGTGTACAGTGTTCCAATGTATCGAATGCTTTACTGAAGTCAATGAAGACAACCACCACCTGCATTCGGTTGTTCAGGTGGTGGCTGACCTCATTCACAAAGTTTGATAGTAATTGAGTTGTACTTCGCCCTCTTTGAAACCCATATTGTTTATTATTTATAATTTGATTTGTAGTTAAGTAGTTTGTTATCTCATTTGTGAAGTACCTCTCAATTATTTTATCAATACAGGATAATATCGTGATGGGCCTATAGTTGTTAACATCCTTGAAAGTGCCTTTTTTATGTATAGGTCGTATTATACCTACTTTTAACTCATCAGGAAACGAAGACGTGGCAATGCATGCATTAATTAAATGAGTAATTACTGGTGTGATTTCCGATTTTATACATAGCAAATCCCTTACCCGTATGTTATCTGTACCTGGGCTTTTAAAGTTGGACTCTCGAAGTCTCTGAAACACTTTCTCCAGGTTAACCATGTGCTCCTGTAGTGATGTACTGAAGACAATGATGTCATCTAGGTAAACTAAACAGATCTCGTTCTGCAGGCCTCTTAGCACATTGTCCATAACCCGCTGGAAGGTGGAAGGCGAGTTCTTAAGTCCCATGGGCATTTGAAGGAATTCGAAATGACCATGCTCGACATTAAAGGCGGTCTTGGGGATGTCCTGTGGGTCCATCTCGACTTGATAGAAACCACTGGCCAAATCAAGGGTGGTAAAGTATTGGCACTTCCCTAATTTGTCAAGGACGTCATTGATGTTGGGTATGGGGTACTTGTCATCAATGGTCTTTTCATTCAATTTACGGAAGTCAACTACCAGTCGCCACTTTTGTTTTCCTGAAGCATCTACCTTTTTGGGTACGATCCAAATGGGTGAGCTCCACGCAGAGTCTGAAGGTCTTATTATTCCCTGCTCTAACATCTTAGTTATTTGGTCTCTTACTTCCTGTCGGTGTATAAAAGGATAACGGTAGCTTTTGGTGTAAATTGGGACCTCGTCAGTAGTCCTAATACGGTGCTTGATCTTGTTAGTGAAAGACAAGGCCTCTCCCTCTATGTGAAACACGTCTGCGTAGCGAGAGCAAAGGGCTATAAGATTAGCCTTTTCTTCCGCATTGAGGTGGTCAGTACGTAGTCGTGAAATTACGTCATCTTCGCGCGTCATAGGTCGGCTAGCGCGCACTGTCTCGGTATTAAAAAGTTCTAAGTTAAATACCTCCGCTTGCGCGGGAGAGTCGAGTGAGAATATGATATCGTTAGGTGTCGGGTTCTTGACTTCTAAGTATCCGCGGCTATTAAGCACGGTAGTAAGGCACTCGTGAATAATACAGTTACAAATCACCTGTTCTGCAACTAAAACTTCGCCATCCGGGGCGTTGATTGGGATGCGTATCATCTTTGAGGTCTTGGCCGGGATGATGTTTTCGTATAAGTTTACGTTACGAGAGTTGTACATCCTGATAGGATTTGAAGCAGTTCGCGTTAATAATCTCTCGTCCTTTAAGTCAATTTTGGCTTCCCACTTCGTGAGTAAGTCCAAACCAATTAGACCATCGAAGTAATTGTGGAAACGGTACACGAATAACTTCATAGGGTCCACGTCATTAAATTCCGTAAAGCACGGTAAGGTGATTGAGTAATCGTTTCGGCTAGTTGCGTGCACATTTGTTACTTCAAAAGGATCAAAATTAAGCGGAAAGTCGGAAAAATATTTCTGAACGGCATCGGGGCTAATAAAAGACTGGTTTGCTCCGGTATCAATTAAAAGCTTAAGGGGTGGATTTGAAATTTGAATAAAGGGTAGTTGCCTTTGGGTTTGAAGATTTAATTCTATCTTTGTCTTTTTAACGTCGGGTCTGACCGAAAATCCTGGTCCGCATGACTTGGGCCTGGCTGTGGTTGAGTCGCGTCTGCTATAGCCAGCTGATCGTCGGTCGTCTCGTAGTTACAGGAGTCTAGCGCAAGGTTATAATCTGTATTATAAGCATTGCACTCGCTATAGTCTGCATATTGACTGTAGGTACAATCCGGCTCGTAATAGTAGTCAGCTGTGTAATATGAGTCGTCATACTGCAAGCATTCGTTCATATTCAGGTCGCGGGTCTTAAAATAATTTGTCGGTGGAGGGTTGCCAAATTTATGCCAATCATGACCTCCCATACCAGAATGGGGTAGCACCTTAGGGGTGAAATGCTGAACGCCGCTCATAGGTTTAGGGGCTGAATTTTGGGGTGCGTTATTCCCATAGTTATTCCTAGGTGGAAGACGGAAAACGTTACTTTGGGGGTTGTAGTTAGGTGGTAAAGCACGGAACATTTGTTGAGTGCGAGTAGGACCGCGATTTTGGGGTTGATTTAGGGGATGATTGGGTCTAAATGGTTGAGGTGGTAAGAAACCTCGCTGTCCAGAAGTGACTGGAGCTTGAAAAATGGGTGGTCGCTGAGAATTAAACCCGGAAGGGGTAGAAGCGGGTGTGAAAGTGGGAATTTTAATCACCTGCGGGGCTTTAGGGGTGTCGTTACGTTGCTGAAGGTACATTACGTTAAGCTCCTCTTGCACGAATTCGAGAGCTTTTTCGATCGTAGGAGGGCGCATACATCTTATGCGTGAACCTAGGGGCTCCTTCAACCCCCGGACGAAAGCTTGCATGGTAAGTTTCTTGTACAACGTACGCTTCGCCTCAATAGTCGTCGCTACGGTCTCGTGCAAAGTCACGTAGGTCATTATTGTACTGAACAAAGTCTGGCATTGCTCGTAAAATTCCTGTGGTGTTCTATTTCCCTGCGTAGCTAAAGAAAGGTCGTTGTACAGGGCCGTTTCATCACGTTGATCGGAAAAGTTGTTAATTAAGGCGGTTCTTATTCCCAACCAAGTATCTGGTATGCCGTTTGAATTAATAATGCAAGCGGCCGATCCCGTGATTTTATTTAGGATCCCGTTCATTAGGCACAGATTCGTTAAATTGGCATTTTCTCTTACGTAGCTTTGAACTATCTGGTCACAAATATTAATAAATCTAGTAAGGATGTTAGGATTGCCATCAAAGTCAGGGACTAGGCGCAACGCCTTGTAGACATCATCAGGGTTGATTTGAGGTTCGTTATTGTCAGGCATTTCGGAGCCAAAAAGTAACCTCCAATCAAAATCAAAATCAGGCTCAAATAAAATATTACGATCTAAACGTCTATTCCTATCTGCTAAGTCTCGGCGAGCCTGTCGCAATACAGGGTCTCGCGAATAATCACCGCGAGGGTGGAAAATTTTGGAAAAGGGTAAAAACTAGGATAAAAGGAAGCAACACGAGAACAATTCAAGTGTACTCACATATATTTCATTTCTGGTCTCTGGTTTTCCTTCTTGAATCGATGTCTGGATTCCCCTCTGAGCCGCAGCTGGATCGTAGGTTCTGGATACTCGTTGACGGGGCGTGGAAACCACCCGGGCGGCCCGCGTGTGCGATATACCGAACCGGCCCGCGAGTACAACTTTCGACTGCGCCAATTACGTAGGCTACGGCCGAAGGGTCGAAAAAAAAACCGAAAAACTTTTGGTACTAAATTTAATTTTTCAAAAATATGAAAGTTACAAAGTAAAACTTAATTACTAAATTACGCTAGTATCCTATTCGAAGTCGGAATATGGAATGCCTCGAAATTGGGCGGAAGACGAAGCGCCGGCGCCGCCGTAGAGCACGTTGTGCAGCATCAGCACCTCGTGGGTCCGTAGTCCGAATTGAGGTAAGCGCAGCATCAGCGCTTTACCTAATAGGTGCGGACTTAACACGCGGATCAAAATCTTTCGGTCTTACATAAATAAACACCGTAACACTAACAATACCGAGTTGCAGTATCCCAGTGCCTCCATCTAGCGGTGGCAGTAGTGGGCACACTACATCACCCCCCTCCAGAGACCTACTAGACGATAATATGCAGGAAACCGCACTTTCTGACCCGAACGCGTCGTGAATTCTGGTTCCTTGGCCACAGGTAGTTTCTGACCCTCTGACTGAACATTGTGAGGTTGTGAGGGATGAATGATCGGTGTGTAAACTGCGGTGTCTGGGTCACGCAGTATGTGGGCCGGCTTGACGCGGTCCACCGATACCGTAACCACCTTACTATTCACCTTAAGGGTGAAAACTTTGTCACTGCGTTTAAGAACTTCGTATGGTCCCGTATAAGGTGGTTTTAAGGATCCACCAACATTGCAGTCACGTAAAAATACATGCGAGCAGGTGTCCAGCCCTTTGTAAACAAATGTAGAACGTTTGTCGCCATGCCGAGAAGCAGGCTTCGGCTGTAAATTTTTAATAAAATTACGTAGCCGTGACGTGAAACTCGTTGAGTCGACTGTGAAGTCAGACGCCGTAGTAAAGAAATCGCCTGGAAGGCGTAAAGGCTCGCCATAAAGTAATTCAGCAGAACAAGCCTGAATATCTTCTTTGAACATGCTGCGAACCCCTAATAACACCAATGGAAGAGATTCCACCCAGTTAGTGCTGTCGTGGCAGATTATGGCAGCCTTTAACTGCTGGTGAAATCTCTCCACTAAGCCATTGCAAGATGGGGGGTATGCAGTAGTGCGCCGATGTTGAAACCCAACTAACTGCGCTAAACTTTTAAAAAAGGCTGACTCGAATTGCGCACCACGATCCGTAACAATATCTTCTGGACAACCGAAGCGCGATATCCAACCACTCAATAAGGCTTTCGCCACCGATTCTGCGGTAATATCTGCTAACGGTATAGCCTCCGGCCATCGTGTAAAGCGATCAACCGCCGTAAGGCAGTATCGAAACCCCTGCGAGATAGGCAAAGGACCAACCAGATCAATGTGAACAAATTTAAACCTGGCTGTTGGAACTTTAAATGATCCGAGTGGTGAGGAGACATGCCTCGTAATTTTCGCACGCTGACATGCTAAGCAAGTGCGTACCCACTCCCTACAGTCCCGCCTAACACCTGGCCATACATATCTCTCTGCAACCATCTTCGCCGTAGCATTAGCACCTGGATGGCTAAAAGAGTGAAGGCTTTCGAAGGCTTTACGGCGAAAAATCTTTGGAATGAATGGCCTGGGGGAATCAGTGCTGACGTCACAGAAGAGGACTGAGCTGGTCCCAGGAAGTCTCACTTTTTCAATGCGCAGTGAACTTGCCTTATTAATGAGTTGAATGAGCTCAGGATTTGAGTGCTGTGCTGCTGCCAGCTGGTTCGGATCAACAGGCTGAACAATTTCCTCAACCCGAGAGAGCGTGTCGGCTACCACATTATCCTGGCCTGAAATATGGCGGATGTCGGTGGTAAACTGCGCAATGAGGTCTAAATGGCGAAATTGTCTGGGGGAGCAATTTTCCTTCCGGTTGTGAAAAGCAAACGTAAGTGGTTTGTGATCTGTATAGATCGTAAAATCGCGCGCCTCAACCATATGACGGAAATATTTGATGCTTTCATAAATAGCAAGAAGCTCCCGATCGTAAGGTGAATACTTCTGTTGAGTGGGGCTTAATTTATGAGAGAAAAATGCAAGGGGTTGCCAAGAACGTCCATCATGTTGCTGCAAGACTGCACCGATGGCGCTGTCAGACGCATCCGTCACTAACGCAAGCTTAGCGCCACATTGCGGATGAGCTAGTAAGGCGGCCTGACAAAGACCTTCCTTGCAAGCTTTAAATGCTTCGAGTTGTTTGCCTGTTATACTGACCGGATGTGAACCTTTTACTGATCCCGTGAGCAGTGCGTGCAAAGGTGCTTGGTGTTGAGCGGCTTTAGGGATGAAGCGCCTGTAAAAAATTATCATCCCTAAGAACCTACGCAGCTCCCTAACTGTTTTGGGAACAGAAAAAGTTTTGATGGCTTCTACCTTAGCTAGTAGTGGCGACGTGCCCTTTGCGGAAATATAGTAACCAAGAAAAGTTACCTCTGAAACACCAAACACACATTTGGCTGTGTTGATTACCATGCCGTACTTTTTCAGACGGTTGAACAGCTGGTGCAGGTGATCTTCGTGGGTTTTCTGGTCCTTGGAGAATACCAAAAAATCATCTAAATATGTATAAACGAAGTCCAGACCTCGAACCATTTCATCAACGAAGCGCTGGAACGTCTGTCCGGCATTACGAAGTCCGAACGTCATGAACGGAAATTCGTAAAGTCGATATCAAACCCCCCGTGTAAGCCGTCTCAAATGCTTTCAGCGCCTGACATTTGTGACGTCACACTGTTTAACTGTCATAATCAAGTAGTGATGAGGTATTGTCAATTTTTATATCGATGAATTTTGGATACAGGTGACAAAATTTGTGAAAAAAAAACAAATACTATCAGATTTTTTTATTATTATGGATTACTTATTTTTAAACTTGTATTATGTAAATAAAAAGGCTGATATAAGTTTATAATTTTATTTTTAGCTTAAAGAAAAAAGATCCTTAACAATAACTATCATGATGACAATGGATAATCATTTTATTATTTTCCATTAGGCAGTGTATTTAATACTTAATAATACTACTAATACTTAAATAAAATGTACAAAAAGCTATTATTAGTACAGGTTTCACTCATGATTCTTCATGACCAGCAGTTGTCTTTTTCACTACGTACTCAAGATTAACAATCATAATAATCTGTAACAAAACGCATTTTTAAGTACAATATCATAAGAATATTCTATTTTAACACTTCCTGTGTTCGGATAGATCTACAAAGTAGACAATTGCCAAATTCTCAGTACCGGAGACGCTTTACCAACTAGGCTCAGGGTCCCGCATGATGTTGTAAAATTTGCGATCTCTATACGTATTTCAACGTTGCGTTTGTGCTTCCACCTAATAAGCATTACCTGTACTAGCTCAACAAGTCCTATTTTTGTAAATATAATTCGAGTCAAAAATTGGTAACACTACGTATAATTCAAAATGATTAAATTTTGCAATTTTCTACTTGGTAGATTTATCCGAACACAGGAAATGTTAAAATAAAATCATTTTCAATCAATACGTAGTGTTACCAATTTTCGACTTGAATTATTTTTGCAATAATAGACTACTTGAGCTAGTAGTCAAGTACAGCTAATGCTTACTAGGTGGTAGCACAAACACAACGTTGAGATGCGTATAGAGGTCGCAGATTTCACAACATCAGGCAGGATCACAGTAGCCTAGTTGGTAAAGCGTCTCCGGTACTGACGGAGAAGACGCAGGTTCGAATCCTTCCTGTGGTTGTAAAATTTTGCGTTTTTCTACTTTGTACATCATCATAAGTTCAAAACTATTCTATTAAAGGGTTTAGAACAAAACTCAGTTTATTGGCCTTCCAGGCTCCGATATTAATACCACCAACAGTTGTCGTTTTCTCTCCTTATTTAAAATGTACAAACATAAACACCTGTAACAAAATACATTTTAATGTACAATATCATAAGTTAAAAACGGATGTATTAACGTACCACCAAATTTGAGTAAATTTTTACCAAATAATATCCACCAAATTTTTTCTACCAAAATGGATGAATGTACACCGAATTTGCTTCTGGCACTTCGCCGGCAGCGGCCGCGGCACGCTCGCTCCGCTCGCTCGGCTCATGTGTTGTGGTCGCAAGATAACCTTGCACAACTTAACCAAAACGGTTATCCAAATTTGGTGTACGTTCAGCCAATTTGGTGTACTTTCATCCATTTTGTCTGTAGTGTATTGGGGTATAAAAAAATATTTTGGGAATCATTTAATTTGTTGCCGTTAAAAACTATTAAAACATAACTCACTTTATTGTCCTCTCCAATATTGATTCCACCATCAGTTGTCTTTTTCACTATGTACTTATTGATTAACAATGATTAACCTGTAACATAATATATTTTATGTACAAAGTCATAAGTTATAAACTATGCTATCAAAGGGTTAAGGGTGTATCTCAGTTTATTGGTCTCCCAGGCTACGATATTGTTACAACCAACAGTTGTCTTTTTCAATATAGATAAACAATCATAATAGCCTTTAACAAAACGTATTTTATGTACAATACCATCAGTTGAAAATATGGCATCAGTGTTTAAAATTTTACTAAAACCTAGCTGAACACCTCATAAAATTAAAATATAATATATCAAGCCATTTTGTAGGTACGAGATTTGTGCTTCGCCGCAGTTGGATAAAAATATATCGATGTAAGAAATCCCATCACTATATCATGTTTTGATATCAATGTTTATCATCATATTTTTATGTAAAATTTACTAATAAAATGCGATATTGAGCATACACCTAATATACCACAATGTATTGAGTACTACACAATATTTCGTGAAGCAAAATATTGCGTATTATCAAATATAAACTAAAAAATACTTACGCATGATACGATATGACTTCGGCACTGTTTTCTTTGTAATTTTCTCGGGCATTGCAGCCTAATACGCAACAAAACATTTTTCACTAACTTTCTGAGCAATTTCTGAGCTCAAAACATTGGCTGAAACACACTTTTATACTAAAATTTTGCAAAAACAACCACTAAGCAAATAAACAACAACTTGCACAGTCTGACAGAAAAATGGAGGCATAAACCTTCCAAATTAAGTGACACCTTACAGGAGGGGTTTTGTCCTATGTTTATGGATCCTGCATTTTTAGTCGGATTATGCTTATCATTATAATCCGACCAAAAAATGCCTGTGGCGGGGGAGAATCGAGTATAACCAGACGATATATTTCTAGCTCTTTCTATTACGATGAATCACTTCTAGTTGAAGTGAGATAAAACGTGGTTATGAACTAATGCTCAATACAATCTGTCTTTTATACGTTAGTATTATATAGTCTAAGGTCGATATACACTTAGTCTATGGTCCTATAGCTTTCTCTTTCTTTCTTATAGCGCACCCATTAAAATGTTATTCCGACTCGCACATGACTGAATTTTTTTTCACTTGCAAGCGTTCCGAAGGATCTGTGTTCGATTTCCGGAAAGAAAATCGTCACACAACCATTTACTTTTTGAAACGTCCCCAGTTTGGTAACGACATTACAGGCTAAATCACCTTATTGTCCGAAAAGTTAGATGATTTTTTGCTTCGGAAAGCACGTTAAGCCGTTGGTCCCGGCTGCTTTTGGCGTCTCAACAACAATTACACCAGGGTTTGTGAGGTCGGTGATTAACCTTGCAACCACACGATGTGATGATGATTTTGATATTTAAACTTATCGTTAATCACTAGGGGAAATTAAATAAAACATCTGGCAGCCCTAAAAAAAAGTGACTGACTGACTGACAGATTTGTTCGTTGCTTGTTGGCTTCCCAGATTAGTAAGTTAATGTTGGCTTTTTGAAACAGTCGCAAAGAGGATATAAACACTACCGTTTAACAGTCGTATTTATTTTTCAAAGAAAGACAATTTGGTGAAGTTGCTGAAAATAAGACTCTTTTGGTGACGCATCCGTATGCAAGGAATATACTACTCCCCACAGAGCATTTAATCTAATCAAGCACTACGAAGCAAGGAGGTTTTTGTTCTGAGGTGTACCTACAATAAAACCAAAAAAATGGACCTTCACAACCCACAAGACCCATGCAGCGACGAAGAGGAATATGTTTATGCTGGACCTGTTCATGTGTCTGAAGTGAAAAAGCATTTCCCGCCAAATTATCGCCTAACAATTGGGTAAGTTCTTGAAATGATGAATAGGTAGGAAGTAGGAACTTATGAATCACAGTACACCGATCAAGTATGGGTGTGGGCAAACTACTTGAACAATGATTTTAGCCGCGCAGTCAATTTAAAATACAAATTGACGTGCTTGAGCTTCCCCCACCACGGGATTACGGTTCAAGTTGTTTGCCCCGCAGTATACTATAAGTAAGGCGCCAGTCTACATCAATCCTAAATGTGCTGCGCGCGCATTATGTGGTTGCAAGGAACACAGTGGCAGGGACGAATAATCATAAGACTGACAATCCCTATACTAGAAAATGTAACCCGGAAAGGCATTTAACTCATGGAAACTAGATGGCGCTTTCAAATAATCTGGAAATAAATTATAGTCTACTGAGTATTCTGCCAAAAAACATTCTAAATTTCAACATAGTTTCATTCAATGTAAAGAAACGCTAATATTGAAATTCGGTTTATTTTTTTAGTAGAATACTCGATAAATCATAATAACTTCCCCGACTATTTATTAGCGCTATCTAGTTTTATACTTTTCCGGGTTACGATTGCTAAAAGAGGATGGTCAGTCCTTCTTTTTGTTCGTCCATGACAGTGGTTACAAAACGCCATGACTAAGTAAGACAAAGGTAAGTAAACAATAAAGGTGACTTATAATGGGTGTTAATTTGATTGCATGCCATATCTCAGGGGCGGGATCAGTATCAGTAACTGAACAACTTTTCCCAAGGAACATAGTCGAAATACGAAAATAAATTTAACACCCTGTCATAGATTATATAATAGTAAACTAACGTTTACAGATCTGACATTCCCAGGCGGGGTGCCGACAAATTTCAACCTTATCTAAGCATAAAGTCCTACTTGCAGGGTACCGTTTAAGACATATTTTCAAATCGCGGGTGATTGCAGATAGGTGGGCTAAGACGGGTCAGGATCGTCACTTTACGAGACGCAAGTTGTTGTTGTTGTTATCCTAGGGCACCCCGCTGGTGCAAAGGGCCTTCATGAGCTGTCTCCACTTCCCCCTGTCTTGCGCTGTCCTTCTTGCTTCTTCCAACGTCAGTCCAGCAGCCTTGAGCTCTCTCTCGACGGTACGTCGCCAGGAGTGAACGGGTCGCCCAGGTCTTCGTCTGCCACTCGGCTGCCACTCAAATGCTATTGACGCCGCGTTTATGTCGTTACGCCGGAGGGTATGCCCAATCCACCGCCACTTCCGCTGCGCAATTTCTTGTTTCATAGGCCTTTGCTGGCATCGGGCCCACAAATCTTCATTACTGAAACTAACTATTTCGGGAAAATTACATGCTTAAAATTTGCCAGAACTGGAACAGCCTTTATATGAATTTTTACACATCAATTGATACTACCGTAAGATACTTGCATAGAATTTCCCAAGGCGAAAAGATGTTCAGTTTAGTCTACTGAGCAAGCCCTTTGAGTTTTTATTACACCCTGTATACTAGATTTTAGCAAAAAATTCTAATAGAATATCCGGTCAGGTAGATAACCGATTCAGAACCAAAATTGTAAAACATTAAAACAAGATCAATGAAACCAATTTTGAGTAAATCACATTTTTACATTTTAGTAGTAAGGGAACACCCCTTATATGAACTTCCACAGACAAGCAGATACTGCCGTAAGATACCTTGCATGGTGATTCTTGGTCATGCAAAGTTTCATCAAAATCTATTGAGCCGTTTTTGAGCAAATTGCAATTTTGTCATTTCCGTTGTATGACAGCTATCCTCAAAATGAGAGCCAGCAAAAAGCCACTAAGAATCCTTCGATGGATTTACATAAAAATCATAAATATAAAATATGGTGTCAATCGGACTATTCGTTTAGCCGCTAGGCCAAAGCGTGACGGACAGACCGACCGACGGACCGACCGACCGACGGACGGACATTTTTGGGAGGCTTGCTTTTTATGATATAGAACACATTTTTGAGAAAATTAGAAAAACTTTTTTTTTCTCGAATACAATACCTTTCTCGCTCCGCTCGAAAGTAAAAATTATGATTATTAATGTAAAGGGGGCCAAAATAGGGGGGGGGGCAAGTTTCAAATTGTCGCTACTAGATTGAGTGGGGTATCAATGAAAGAGCTTAACTTGTACACTAAAATATATTTTTGTACATTTTTACGTCTCTTAGTTTTCAAGTTATGATGAAAAATGACAAAAAAAAATACCATTCCCCCCCCTCTTTATCTCCGAAGTTTGTGAAAGGAAAAATCTGAATAAATTACAGTTGACAGAAGTTTATGTAAACATTACAGCAAAAATAAAACGATCTTTCTAAGTTGCACAGTTTTTTAGAAATCTGCAAATAACCTTTACAAACAAATTTAGTTTTGCGGTCCTAAAAGTGGACTGTATTGCTTCGAAAAATACAAAAAGTATATCGACTCGCACTTGACCGGTTTTTAAATATTTTTTTTTATTATTATTCTCCAAGCCGATTTCGGCTACAGCGACCGCTTCTAATTTGTTACTTGGGCGCGCTGTTTCGCCCTTTCATGTGCTCTAAGATGGCTGCAGTAGCCAATTTTATTAGTGAAAGTGCGGAAACAATCCCGACACGTAAGCACACCATCAACGTAGTTATAAAGTATGGCCGCCGGTGGTCTGGCCTTCAGCGCGTCACGTTTTGCGTCAATCACAATTCTTCGCTGCTCTTCGAAGTCATTAATATTTTTGTGCACCAAACGCCTCCATTCAGGACGGCAACTGGCCCTCACTTCCCATCTTTGGGACTCGACCCCACATTGCTTCATATGTCTCTTTTGAACATCCTTATAGCGAAGGAACTGACCGCCTTGTTTTCGCTTGCCGTTCTGGAGTTCAGAAAAGAATATGCGCTTCGCTACTCTCTCCTCAGCCATACGTGCGAGGTGTCCGCACCAACGAAGCTGACGTCGCATGAGGTATGCCTCAATGCCGCAGACATTTGCCCGTCGAAGAACATCGGTGTTTCTAACCCGATCCGACCACTTGATGTTTAATATGTCACGCAGGCATTTGATGTGGAACCGGTCTAACGTGCGTATGTGCTCTTGGTAGAGCACCCATGTCTCCGAAGAATATAAGAGGTTAGGAAGGACAACCGCCATGTATACTGAAATTTTTGTAGATAACCTCAAATCGTGTGATCGCAGTACCTTGGATCGAAGCTTGCCGAAAGCTGCTGCAGCCGCACCAATGCGATGATTAATTTCAGCTTCAAGGTCGTTTTTAGATGAAATAAAGCTGCCTAAGTACTTAAATTTCTCTACCTGTTTCAGTTCGTCTTCGCCAAGGTATACCTTTACCGGTTGCGAAACACCATGTGAGTCCATCGCCATAACTTCGGTCTTTGAAACGCTGACTTTCAGACCCAAACGGCAACAAGCTACATGGAGGTTGGAAATTAGACTCTGAAGTTCAGGAAGAGAGTCTGCCACGAAACAAAGGTCATCTGCATACATTATCTCCGTGATTATAGTGTGGGATACTTTAGTGCACGCTTTTAGTCGTGATAAGTTAAATATTCCGCCATCAGTTCGAAAACGAATTTTGATGCCTGCAGAAGTCTTGTCCAGGGTTTCACCGACTGCAACCGCAAAGTACAGCGCAAACAGAGTTGGTGCAAGCACGCAACCCTGCTTAACACCGCAACTCACGGGAAAGAACTCAGAGTGTTCGCCGTTTACAGATACACAGCAGGTCATCCTGTCATGTAGAAGTCGAATCATACGGATAAACTTCTCCGGGCACCCTAATTTTGCTAATACCATCCAGAGAGCATCCCGTGGTACACAGTCAAAACGCTTTTTCCAAGTCTACAAAGCACAGGTAAAGTGGCTGACTTTGTTCCCGACTTTTTTCCTGAAGCTGTCTGACGGAAAAAATGGCTTCACAGGTGCCTCTGTTAGGACGAAAACCGAATTGAGTTTCTGGGAGCAACGTCTCTGAAACTGGAATAAGGCGGTTGAGCAGAACTCTGGCAAATATCTTTCCTGGCACAGATAGTAGTGATATGCCTCGGTATGAATTGCAATCAGAACGATCTCCTTTACTTTTATAAAGATCTTGTATGCGGGAAATCTCAAAGTCAGGAGGTACCTTTTCCTCGTTCCACATGCGCACAAACAATTGCCAAATATGTATGTGTACCTGCTCTCCGCCATATTTTAGCAGTTCTCCAGCTAAATTGTCAACGCCGACTGCTTTCTTGTTTTTCTGGTCTTTGATGGCTCTTATGACTTCTTCAAGTGTCGGTGACTCGTCCAACGAGGTGTGTTCCGGCTGTTGAGGAATAGTTGCGATACATCCAAGATCAGCTGAACGATCAATATTAAGCAGTTGGTCAAAGTGTTCTGCCCAACGGTTAAGAACATCTTGCTTTGACGTAAGTTTCTGGTTACCGTCCCTTGATTTTAGTGGAACATTATTTCGGATGGAAGAGCCAATAAGTTTACGCACTTCCTCGTAGAAAGCACCCAGCTGGAATGTATCAGCGAGCCACTGGATCTTTTCTGCCTTAGAGAGCCACCACCTATCCTTCATCTCCCTGGTCAATTTCCTTAGCTCCGCACCACTGTTCCTAATGTCCTCAGACAGACCGTGTGCGTCGTTATCATGCCGCTTTAAGAGATCCCGGTGTTTGCCAAGTGCTACGGTTAATTCTCTGTCATTTTGGTCAAACCAATCTTCATTGACTCTAACTTTGGGCCCAAGTACTTGAGTGGCTGCTTTAAGCATAGACGACGAGAAGTGTAGCCAGTTGGGTTCTAGCTCACCATCTATGGCGTTTAGTGAAGATAACAAATTATCCATGGTCTGCACATAGGCTTCCTGAACTTCAGGACAACTTAGTCTGTCCAGGTTCATAGTAGTAGGTTTAGGTCTGCAAGATCTACGTGGTAAGCGAAGGCGAAGCTTAAGTCTAGTTAGAACAAGCCGGTGGTCTGTCCAACAATTTGCGCCACGCATTACGCGGGTGATATATACTTGAGAGATGTCTCGTCGCCGGGTAATCGCGTAATCGATTAAGTGCCAATGCTTGGACCTTGGATGCATCCAGGTAGTTTTGTATTTATCGGCAAGCCTAAATAAGGTGTTGGTTATGGTGAGATCATACTGCGCACAGAGAGTCAATAGTAATTGGCCATTGCTGTTCATCTTGCCAACGCCATGTTTACCAATAACTTTAGGCCAAGCTTCATAATCTTGACCAACTCTCGCATTAAAGTCGCCCAGTAGTAGAATTTGTTTCTTTGGGCGTATTTTACTAAGACATTGGCCGAGTTCTTCATAAAAGCGATCCTTGACGCTATCCTCATTCCCCATTGTTGGCGCATATACGCTAAGAACATTCAGGTAATTGTCATTTTCCAGGTGAAGGCGCAATGTGATAATGCGGTCCGAGATGAAAACAGGACATTCTGATAACTTTTTGGCAATGCAGGTCTTAATAGCAAATCCTACGCCCGCTCGTCTAGGTTCGGATGGTGAACTACCCTTCCAGAAAAAGGTGAAACCCCCGCCACGTTCTATCAGCTCGCCTTCGTCAGCCAATCGAGTTTCACTGAGAGCCGCAATATCGACGTTGTATCGGCTAAGTTCACGAGCCACTACGGCTGTTTTCCTTTCGGGGCATAGGTTGCCGTCATTGTCAATAAGCGTCCGCACATTCCATGCACCAAAGGTCATTTTACAAGTTTTCAATTGCTTTTTATTTTTGTTACGTCGACCGCGTATGTTGGGGTGCTCGAGCAGCCGCGGTTGCTACCCCCCCAAAGTGAAGGGACGAGCATTTTTTCAGGACACCTTTTCTAGCCCCCTCCTCGGCTGAGCGAGGGGAGCAGTGCCTCCCTAAACAGGGCTGCTCCGTCACCCAAAGTGCTGCCCAGTCCACGCTGTCGCCCCCTATTGCAGCGCAGAAACGACCACTCTCTTTGAGCCGCCAACGTGCAGGTGTTGGACAAAGCCGGGAATGCACCATGACCCGACCCATCTACCTTCACCCATCGCCGCAGGTCTTTTCTTATTCGGAGTCCGGTATCAAGAAGAAGCTGTCATTTGCGCGGGACATATTTAAGTGCGTAAGTGGTTGCGCAGGCACAGACGCACTCTCTCGTCCTTACCCACCTTACCCCAATGGAACGGAGAACCGCTACGACCGGAGGAGGGTTCAGATGCAGTATCTGGCCGACGGTCTCTTCCGACCTCCACCGTCACCCTAAGCCTTCAACAATGCCTTGCTTACTCGCCATATCCGCCAAGATCCGTTGCTTATCAGCGTGGCTTGCCTTCTACACCGAGTAAGACTTGTGCACAATGCGGGAGGTTTCCGCAGTTAGACCGGACCGCCGAAGCAGACAGGCCCCCCTCAAAACCAGTTTAGCCCACGAGCCGACGTGGTGTACCAGGGTGTGGCCGCTGCGCGCACTGCAGCAACTTTTATTAGTGTAACAACAGATATACAGGGTGTAAGGGACGGTGTACCGAAAACTGAAAGGGCGTGCTCAGTCAATGGAACTGAACAACTTTCCCAAAGAAACATATTTTGGGAAATGAAAAAAAAAATTTTAACTCTTCATACAAATTGCCCACTCTGGTCGAATAGTTTGATTTTGAGTCAAAAATTTTTAAAATTTCCCAACATATGTTTCTTTGGGAAAGTTGTTCAGTTTCGTTGACTGAGCACGCCCTTTCAGTTTTTTTATTTTTTTTATTAAGATTTAAAAAGTACAGTAAACTTAAAAACTAAACGTTGCCCCACAAAACTGCAAAATCCAGCAGTTTGTCTGTGGGATCTATGAGTCTCAAATTACAGCATTAGAACTTAATCCCAAGTATAATTTAAATTAGGTGCTAATACTTAAAATATATATATATATATATATATAATTTGAATTAGGTGCTAATACTTAAAAGGTAGGTTTTTAATTTTGTTATAAATTTTCCTTTTTTTGATTCTAATCGAATGTCCTCAGGTAAACTGTTTAAAAAGTATGGAATTCGTTTCTGTAGCGTACGGTCGCCGTAATAATTTGTTACTCTCGGTACAACAAATTTACCTGAGGTCATCGACTTAGTGCCATACTGATTATTAATCGATACAAGTGACATAGAAGAATCGTTTCGACCATGGTTATTTACAACGAGAAGAAATTTGTGCTTTAAGCTAATCGGTAAAATTTTACAAATTTTGAATAAAATCCTATAATTGCCTTTACATTTAGTTTTAGTTTTTCTGTTGACTATTAATTTTAAAAATCTCAGTTGAATCTTTTCAAGTTTATCCAAATTTGTTTTCGTTGTAAGACCATATGAATCCAAGGCATAACTTAATATTGAGTCTATTAGTGACATATATAAACATCTTAGCGTGCTAGTGGGGACTTTGTAACTTAAATGATAAAACTTACCTAATAATACTTTAAGTTTATTGTAAATAAAATCAACATGCTCAGACCAGGAGAAACTTTCGTCTACTTTCATGCCCAAATATGTTACACATTTAACCCGCTCTATTGGCATACACTTACAATTATTCATATCATCGTGAAAACATTTAAAAGAGTGAATTAAAATTGGAAGAGGTATATCCTTTATTAGTAAGTATGGTGAGTGAAGCAGTAACAACTTAGTTTTATCAGAATTTAACACAATGCCGTTATCATGACACCACTTTACGACTGCGTCCACATCCATCTGTACAGATCGGCAAATCTCTTTTATGTCGGTGCCTGCGCGTAGAGCGCACAGATCATCGGCGTACGTACATGTATGCTGAGCAATGTTTTAAAACACCACATAGACTATTTACGTGTGCCAGGTAGCACAAGGGCCCGCATCCGAATCCCTGTGGTACCCCACACAAAACGTCCTTCTCATTACTATACGTGTCACCAATCTTGACTTTAAAAGATCGAGAGGTGAGGTAGTCGCGGAACCAATTGTTCAGCGGCTTTCCCACTCCACACTCATTCATAGCGTTTAACAAAGTATTCGTTTGAAGCGTATCAAACGCTTTTTTGAAATCAAAAAAGATAGCTACTACAATTTTTTTATCGTGTAAATAACTGTTTATTTCGTTAGTAAAATTTGAAAGCAGGGTGCTCGTACTTTTTCCTTTTTGGAATCCATGTTGGCAAGAATTTAAAATCTTATTTTTCTGAAAAAAGTCACTTATTTGGTTAACTATACATTTTTCCACAATTTTGTCGATGCTAGACAAAATAGAAATTGGTCTATAATTAGAAATATTTTTGCGGTCACCTTTTTTGTGAATAGGCCTTACTACCGCTTCTTTCAGCCTATCGGGAAATTTATGATTGTTTACTGACAAATTTACCAATTTAGCGATAACTGGGCTTATTTTATCACTAACAACTTTTATATCAGACATGCGCACGAGATCGCTACCCGGGGACTTTTTTATATTCATATTAGAAATTACTTTTTTAACCTGGTAGGTCTTCACAGGCTGCCATCTCATGGTCACATCCGATTGTTTTGCATAAGTGTCCCTATTTAACAATTTATAATTGCACACATGCTTTATTTGCGTAATTTCATCCGAAAAAGTATCCGCGAATCTATTACATAAGTTCTTTACACTTCCCTGTGTATTCATGTTAGAGAGTATTATATTGTCTAGACACACTCTTTCTTTTCCTAATAAAATATTTATTCTTTCCCAAACTTTCTTAATATTTCTATTACATTCTACTATACATTGTCTATCGTAGTCATTTCTGCACTTAGTTATTATTTTATTACACTTATTCCTATACTTTGTATAGCTTAAACGCTTCAACATGTTTTTTGGCTCATTACACCATATTTCAAATAGTTTGTCCCTCTCTAATAACATTTTCCTTAACTTATCACTAACCCATGATTTATTATTCCTATTACTAGGTCGGAAATTTTTCATATGGTAACATTCATTATAAATATTGACGAATAATTGTGTCACCGCATCATACAACTTTACGGGACAGTTAATTGTTAATAATTGATCAAAGTTTGCATTCAACAATTTTTCCCTAACCATACGGTTGTCGAGGACACGACGCCGGTCAGTGCGCGGCACTTGCGCACGCGTCAACTTCGTGTTCCCGCCACCACTGCCTCCGCCGCCGCACCGCAGGTGATTAGAAGGTGCGTGGTTCCATTGTACTACAGCCGCAACGTAATAGTGATCGGATATTTTGTGTTCTATCACTGCCGAATTAATCGTTGCCATAGGAGCACGGATATAGATATGGTCAATACAGGATTCAACAATGTTGCCCAATACAATTTCCCTTCGTGTTACCTGATTTATGCATTTAGTTAACCCAAATTCAGACATAATAGTTTCATATTCGATAACATAATTATTTTGACTATTTAGTAAGTTAATATTTATGTCGCCGCAAAAAATTATTTTATTATTTAAAGGTAAGCTTTCTAATAAATTGCTAAGTTCCTCAAGAAACTGAACAACTTTATCCTTGCTTTTAATTTTTGGAGGTCTGTAAATACTTATTACCTGTATACGTTCATTATTGATTTCGAGTGTAATGGACACACACTCCGCTGCACGCATGCTTGCGATTTGCGGTGTCTCGTTCACTCGCACCGGTAATCCCTCGCGAGAATAAACGAGTACTCCCCCCCCTGTGCGACCCACTCGAGTATAGCTGTTTAGATTGAAACCCTTAATTTTATAAAAACTTAGTAAAGAAAAAATTATGTTCGGTTCTGTAATAACTAATAAATCGATATCTTTTAAATTACTATTCAACGTAACGATCAGTTCTCCAAAGTTTTTCTTAAGGGATCGGATATTTACGTGTAGTATGCAAAAATAATTGTTTTTGAATCTCCAGTGCTTGTGTCAGAATAAACGGGGCGTACACTGAATGGTTTAGCATCGAAAAAGGTGTTAGGCAGGGATGTGTAGCGTCACCTTGGCTGTTTAACCTGTTCATGGATAATTGTTTGATTGATCTGAAAGAGAGTATGTGTGGACTGAGAATAAATGAGTTACTCATCAAATGTCTTCTCTACGCTGATGACCAAGTTGTACTTGCGTCATCTGCTGACGAGTTGCAGGAGATGGTAACAATGATGAATGTGGCTTTGGACAGGAAAGGAATGAAAGTAAATGTAAGCAAGACTAAAGTAATGGTACTTGAAAGAGAGGAATGTATGACAGAGTGTACTATATTAATAGATGGTGAACAAGTCGAACAAGTGAAGGAGTTTGTGTATCTGGGCTCAAAGTTTACGAGAGATGGAAAGTGTGAAAGTGATATTGAAAGAAGAGTGAATGCTGGAAACATGGTGAATGGTGCCCTGCACGCCTTTATGAGGAGTCAGAAGGTGTCTCACAAGGCTCGTTTGGCTGTTCATAGGGGAGTTTTGGTACCAACACTGATGTATGGCAGTGAAAGCTGGGTATGGCAGAAGAAGCATGAAAGTAAAATTAATGCAGTGGAAATGAGAGCGCTAAGGAGTATGATTGGTGTTAAATTGAGTGACAGGATTAGAAATAGTGTGATAAGAGAACGGTGTGGCGTAAAAGAAGACGTAGTGACCAAAATCGAGAAAGGGATGCTGAGATGGTTTGGTCATGTAGAGAGGATGAATGAACGAAGATTGACGAAAGAGATCTACCAGGCGAGAGTGAATGGAAACGTTGGAAGGGGAAGGCCTAGGCGAACGTACCAGGACCAAATTCAGGACGTTCTGAATAAAGGCCAGGTTAAAAGTACCCTAAACCGACGAGCATGTATGAAAGGATTGATGAAAGTACAGGAAGCAAGGGAAGTATGTCAAGATCGTAGCAGGTGGAGGACTGTGGTCTCTGCCTACCCCAACGGGAAAGAGGCGTGATGTTATGTATGTATGTATGTTGTTTAGAGATAATAACCACTTGTCGAAATTATCTACCCTCTCCGCAACAATTAAATCATCTGTTATTGAATCAATGCTATCTAGTCCAGTGAATGTTAATGATAATAATTAACCTATTAACAGTGAATTAAAAAAATAAATCTAAAAAGTATATAACTACCTACATAAACGATTATTTTACGTTAAGTAGGTTGTTAATATCGTTTTCTGATCTCACCCAGAGGGACTTGTCACCGTCCGCTTTTTTGACGAGTATTTTTCCATTTGTCACCCAAATATACTTGTATACTCCATTTAATAGTTTTTTCGCATTCCATAATAAAGCTCTTGTTGCTCTGGTAAGGTCCTCATTAAAATAAATCTTGCTTGTTTTCGAGCCTCCTGTTACCATACTACTGTTTATTTCAACCAATTTACGACGTTGCGCCAGCCACGAATCGCGGGTACCTGTACCGCAAGACTTGAAGCAAACGGTTATAGGTGGTGGCAAATTAACTTGCTGCTTACGGGGCTGGCCGCGCTTAACCCATTCGATGTCATCGCTACTGACTTTTATTAATTTACCGATGTTTACAACGATGTCCTTCACATTTTCATCCGGGAGTTGTTCAATACCTGCTATCTCGATATTTTGTTTACGGGTAGCTTGCTCGAATTCGTACACTTTTTGCTCTAAAGCGACGTTGCATTTCTCCAAGTACACGCATTTATTGTTAATGTTACTGATGGACTTTTCGAGCTTGCAAATTTTTTCCTTTGACTGCTCATGTTCTTGAATTAATAAATCATATTTTTCAGATAACATGTTCATGCTTAGTTTTATTGAATCTAATTGTTTTTTCAAGCATGGGATGGCACTAACTTTTTTCTGAATGTCCTTCAAAATCTTGTTATCCAAACCTTGACTTTCTTCTTCTTCTTCTTCCACGTCCGAATCTTCTTCTTCACAGTTATTGCAGTAAAGCCTATCTTTGCCCTTCTTTATATCATCTGCTAGTCCCTTCACGCAACTTCTGTGGAAAGTTCCTTGGCAGGGGCCTTGACATATGAAGTGTGAACCCTTCTTCGATAGCACTTTTTTGCATTTTTGGCACACCATGATGCAAATTGTAGGTGCGCGATAAAAATACAATACGCGGCTCGATATTGGTTAACGCACAATATTAACACACGGGTTCCCCGTTTGACGTTCGGACTGAGAGTACACCGTCCCTTACACCCCTTATATACACAAGTTGTGAAAATTTCAAATTTCTACCTATTACGGTTCCTGAGATACAGCCCACTAACAGACAGACAGACATCGTAGGCATATCAATAGGATCCCGTTTTTTTCACCCTTTGGGTACGGAACCCTAGAAAGAGTTTTAATAATGAAAAATATTTTTTAAATATTTTTTCTACAATCAATTAATAATGGAGAATCACCTCTGAGAGGCTTAGAAGGGTCACTCTTCTTTTTTACACCCTGTCAAACCATGTATAGATACTTTTATGATTTCAGGTGTACTGGCCATGAGAATGTAGATGAAGCTGATGTGAGCCTGAAACTTATTGAAACACATTCTACACCAAATATTTTAACTGGCACAACAATACAAAATTTACCAGGTCTAGCTTCATCAGCATCAAGTCCTAACTTGGCACCTTTGTCACCAGAAATTGTTCACGATTTACTTAGACTAAAGCTGGAAAATATGTGTTCTTCAGATAAACCTCATACTGAAAACACTATAACATTACCAGAGAAGGATGAAGTCAGTCAACCAACACAAAATGACATGACATCTACAGTATTAGCAGCTTCTCAAGAAGAATTTAAAACCCCATGTGGAAAATATGATATTAATATTCCTATTCCTGAGATCATTTTCACATTACCAGGGAATGATGGAGCAAGTCAAGAAACACTAAATTCAGCTAACAAAACACCTTCGAAAAATAACTACAATAGTACTCCTAGAACACCTCTTTTCAAAACGCCAAATATTTCTGCCACCTCCAAACGATCTGCTACCACTCCTAGTAAGTATGAGAATGTGGCAAGTCCAGTTGCTGCATACATAAAAAATACTGCACAAGTTCCCCTTATAAATAATGTCTGTCCTAAGAAACCAGGAATCTCAAAAATACCTACTAAGAATAATTCACATCAAAATGTGGGTAATAAAGAAAATCTTAAAAAGCCAGAAGCTCGAAGTCTCGGAGATGTGAAACTACCTACAGTAGCTTATAAGCCTGCCAAGGAAACTAGAATGGTAGGTATAGGATTATTTTAATGTAAC
This sequence comes from Athrips mouffetella, assembly GCA_947532105.1. NCBI lineage: Eukaryota > Metazoa > Arthropoda > Insecta > Lepidoptera > Gelechiidae > Athrips > Athrips mouffetella. The sequence goes on along the minus strand of OX383960.1, from coordinate 18,620,677 downwards.
ATACCTAGTAGTAGGAACCCATCATACTGTTAGCATAATTAAACTTAGGCCATCATAATAGGTCCGTTCTGACAACTGTCAAACATAATGCAAATTTACGACTTACAAAGTAAAATTAACCCTGTGCGTTTGTGTTAAGAAAACGTCTAAATGGACTTCTTACGTTGGCCCTACTAATTCGGCATACATTGCTGGGAGGCTTGGTTATGTTAATTGCAATATCCTTACTTCAACGAGCAATGTATGCCGAATTAGTCTTTGAATTCAGCTAGGTGTGATCACTCCTTTAGTGTTAATTTTTGTTTTTACCTGCATCCTCTGTGTTTTCCGCAGTCAATGGGCAAAGCAAGTAGCGTTTTTAATACCCAGGGCCAGTGAGACTGTACCCTGCTTAGGTGCGGCGCGAAAGCTTTCTGATTTGTTTTTTGTTAGCGCCAAGCGTCGAGGTTGGGAAACGGCCGCGGGAAGCGTCTCATTCGAATTACGAAATCCCGGCTTTGTTACCCGCGAAGTCCCATAAAAAAAGTTACAAACCCAAACAAAAAAAGGCCAGACAAGGTCGCCTCAAAAAGTAAGCCTCGATGGAAACACGCGCTGCTTGTTAAGCCAATTTAGGTCCAATGCATGGCGCGAGCTGACTACGCGGTCACGCGAAAATGCCGGGTAACAAAACTTCATTACTTGTTTCTTATGAAACTTTCCCTCCCTTTCCCGACCCCACCTCGAAGCTTGCCACGAAATACAAATCAGCAAGTTTTCGCACTGCACTCTGGTTGATGAAAGTAGAGGAACCGAAGAAAGTATTTATTGCAGGTAGAGGGTTGTGGTTTCTGCCTACTCCGACGGGAAAGAGGCGTGAGGGTTATAATCATCGTAAAATCCCATAAAACGTCATCAAGATCATCATTCCCGGTGGTAGTTTTTCAGTACCACCATAATATCCCATGATTCGTCCACTGCAGGACAGGGAGCTCCCTCTAGAACTCCTGCAAAAACGCGTGGTACATTGGAGGGGATTTACCATAGTCACCACGCTTGTAAGCGTTGCGACTGGCGGCCGCTGTTGTTGGTGACCGCAGTATGTAAGATGGTACGATACACAGAAAGTTGCTGCTGCCCATCCTCCGGTTCATAAACCCTTAGTCGCCTCTTACGACACCAACGCGTAGTAATGGGTTGGCACTATTCTTTACCGGCACCACACGGATGTAATCATTGACCTGATTTTATTTACTCAGCAACAAGCTTTTACCTGTTTTTAACCTATATCTGAAGAAGTTCTCTATTCTTTTTTAGGTCAAAATACCGATGGTAACCAACATGCCGCAGAATCAATGGGCAAAGCAAGTAGCGTCTTCAATACCTAGGGCGACTATCGTCAAACACGACCACAGAGAGACAAGTTCAGCAAAGAAACCTTTACTTCGGAAACAAGAGGAAAGTTTTGACAATTTACCCTTGCACCAGGCAGACTTATCACTATGTACTGAGAAAACTTCATTTACAAAGCCAAGAAAATAATGAATTAATAGTACATAGTTGAAGGAATGGATTTTGCCCAGCAGTGGGACAACCATGACGGAAAAGAGAAGATAGTAGTATAAGACATAAGTTCCGCAAGCTGACGTTTTGTAGGCCTGTCAAGGGTTTTATCATGGTCACAAGTTTGCAAAACCGTTGCGGACGTGTATCTTACGACGTTTTTCAATGCATTTGTGAGAAAAAACTACTTATAAAATGCAATTTAAAAAATTTCAAGAAAGGCGCGTACTTGTCTCTTCATATGGACTGAGAGCTGACAACGGATCGTGATCGGATCGGATTGACTCATTTATAGAGCCACGAAACCACTCTAGTTAGAGTAGTACCGCCTAAATGAGTCCTCGCCCGCGGGGTACAAGGCCAGGTGCAGGGGGCGGATGCGCGTAGAGAATGAGAATGCCCCGCCGCCCGCACCTCTTTCGTTCCCCCTTTGTGGTCATACCCCCACGCCCCTGTACCCAGCGTGCGAGGACTCATTTAGGCGGTTTATCTATAGTAAGCCCTACTCACGGAGCAGATTGATAGATCCGGGCACCTGCCGGCTGTGTATTGATGGGGTGGGTGTGGTAGGGCAACAAACGGCTTGAAATATTATTTGTACTTGAGCCATTTATACGTGCAACGGAAAGGTATGAAGGGTGTGAATCTGCACATAAAACTGGACAACTTTTCCCAAGGAACATTGGTCGAAATACGAAAAACCAAATTTAACCTCCCATACATAATGCGCTATCAGCTGATGCAGTTTCTATGGGAGGTCAAACATTTATTTTGTTCTATGACTTATGTTCCTTGGGAAAATTTGTTGTTTAATGGACAGATTCAAACCCTTTATAGTATTATCACAACTTTCCGTAAGACGCTGAAGAGCTCTGAGTTTGGTGTGGTTAGTCATAGAATACGATTATAACATACGCAGGCGTTTAAGTTGGTCTAAAAGTAGAGGTAGTAGTATCTGTAAAGGTTGTAGGACTTTTAATTTTGCATTGAATGAGACCACTCAAATATTTTTATCATGAGTTAAAATTATTCAATTTAAAAAGAAAACCGGTCAAGTGCGAGTCGGACTCGCGCGCCGAGGGTTCCGATATACTTTTTGTATTTTTGGAAGCAAAGTCAGGGGGGGGGGGGGAATGGTATTTTTTTTGGACATTTTTCATCATAACTTGAAAACTAAGAGACGTAAAAAAATACAAAAATATATTTTAGAATGTACAAGTAAAGCCCTTTTTTATGATACCCCCACTTGACTTAGTAGCTACAATTTGAAATTTGCCGCCCCCCCTTTTTGGCCACTTTTTGGACATTAATAATCATAATTTTTTCAAAATTATTTCATGTACAATCAAGTTGGGCAACTATACTCTAAAACTATTACAAATTTCAGGTCGATAGCATGAGTGGTTGCTAAGATATAGAGGTGTGACAGACAGACAAAGTCGCACCATAAGAGTTCCTTTATTTGACCATTTTGGTATCGGAACCCTAAAAAACGAAGAGTTCCATACAGAATGTCATCCTTCATTTCATCCTCTTAATGGATGTATTTCAAAAAAATGTAAATAAACAAGTACTTTTTAATTTTTTACGGAAAGCTCAACTTCAAATTTGTGTACCTCTGACTGTGAGTGCGTGTCGGGCAACGCGCAGTATAGGGTTCCGTAGTTTTTTTTTACAACTTTTTATCGCAAAGCTTCTTTTGATAAGGTATTTCATAACGTTCATAACATAAACTTTACACCCCCTAATGCTGAGCGAGGTCCTAGCGCCTGATTACTATTGCTATTTTTATAATTACAGCTCATTAACCTGTGAAGCCTACTTAGCTGCCAGCAAATTTAAAAGAAAAACTATCACAACTAAGTAGACTTTACAGGTTAACGAGTAATAGTGAAAATTAAAGATACCAATAGCAATTAGGCGCTGGACCTCTAGGATGGAGTGTTTACGAAAAAAAAATGATTCCTAATGATACTACGGAACCCTATTTTTATATATTTGATGTTTACGACCTTGTAAGTATATTTTTCGAGCAAATGTATTGAAAATAATGATGTTTATTTGAAATTTGTGGAAAAATAGTATGTGAAAATTGCATTATTTCTTTTATTACTTCTACTATCTTACCTATTAGGTATACACACGGCCGCTCGTCGGTAGAAACACTTGACCTTGAACGGGTTTCAGGTTTCGAGCGTTTGTAGTTTTAGCGTAGCGCTAGATCAGCTTATACTGGTTTTGTTTCTACGTGCTTGCTGCCGTGCGTACCTACCTACCCAGCCAGGCAAAGAATTTTGGAATCAACAGATGGTGCTATAAAACTAGGGGCGGATTCGCGATTTCCTTCTATCCACCAGAGCTGTGCGATGTAGGTAGCTAAGCTGCGGGCTGGATAAATTCAAAATAATAGGATTGCTCCATACTCCTAGCTTAGCACAGCAATGGTAAGGCACGGTGGCGGCTCCATTAGCACAGAATATATAGATAGATAGATAGAAACTCTTTATTGCACACAAATTAAGAGTAATTGCGTAAGAAACCTTATATCTAATTGCGCGCAAAGGCGGCCTTATTGCTTAGAGCAATCTCTTCCAGGCAACCTTAGGACTGGGAATCGCTGAGATGGACACGAGTAGTGCAGAGTTTGCTTAACTAAGTTAGACTAATTTGAAAATAAATTAGGTACATAAAATCAAACAATAAACTTATTACCAAAATACTTAAATACAGACATAGAATAAATAAATACACATATATACTTACATAAAATAATACACATATACACAGATGTAATATACATAAATAAACATAAAAATATATACCTTTATATATATACATATACATACATTATATAAATAATATAACAACAAAATGCAAATAAGTGTCCTATTTTCCTACAGACAACTTTCCTCTTTCTTTAGGTAGAATTCGATCAATTTAGATTTGAAAGCATTAATGGTTTTTGCTTGACGAATATCACGTGGCAGTTCATTCCACAATCGGGCTGACATTTTTGTAAACGAATTATAATAGAAATTAGATTTTGCGAATGTTGTGGTTAGCAAATTATCGTTTTTAGACCGTCACTTAAAATTATAAATGCGAATGAATGCACAATGACTATCTAAAGGCAAACCTACGAAAGAAGCGGTTGTTTTCTTTGTGTTGCTCCTTAAAAACTAAAAAAAAATTGCATTTTAACTCAATTGTAAATACACGTCTGACTTACTGCATTCTTATAGCGGACGAACTATGGTGTCAAATAGTATGCGAGCCGTTTGCCCTCCCAAATACCACACTTTCAGGGTCGTTAAACCCTCATCATTTCATGTGGGTTGTAAGATCGATGACCGACCTCACAAACCCTGGTGTCGCCCGCACGCGTGTGAAATAGTATGAAAAAGCCCGTCACACGCGCCCGCGCTGCGTACGCTCTTCATACTATCACACGCGTGCTTTCTCTGAGGATTCTGTGTTGAGGGACATCGTGCGGGCGCCCGCGCGAGTTTAGCGGACGCCCAGAGAGTTGTTGAGCCGGTTCCAATGCAATTTTTCTATGCGTTGTATAGTAGGAATATTTTTTTTGAAATTTCAATTTAATTGTATAATTATTTATTTACTATATTACAATCAAATATAAATCATCATCATAACATAATATTTAAGCATAAACATTGTATAGGAAAACAGTTACTAAAAATCTACGGTAGTATAAAGATCTCTAAATTAAGGACCGATGACACCTGACTGAATTCACACACTAAGTCAGTTAGTCTCCTGCGTAGGAAAGGAAGGTAGAAAGATGGAACTAAGTAAGTCACTATCTGAGTAAGCCGCATAGTAAGCAACACAGTAAGGAACTTTAGTGAAGGGCTAATACGAATAGAACACCTTAACGTACGGAAAAATTAGTAAGGGCTAATTTATGTTGTATAGAAAAACACTAGAATTACTACAAAAAAAAACGGCCAAGTGCGAGTCGGACTCGCGCACTGAGGGTTCCGTACCACCACATAATCATAATTGTATTAGTTGAAATTTCAGTAAGTTAATGTGCTAGATTTTTTGAGTCAGACTGCGCTTGACCAAATTTTATTATTTGTTATTATTTAATAGCTTATTAAACTTAAAAAAGCTTAAACATACCAAACGAGCAATGTATGCCGAATTAGTCTTTGAATTCAGCGTTTATTATTAGTACTTATTATTTAACCAAGATTATGCTTTATTTTTATTTTTCATGGACAAGTTGTTCGATTCGAATTAATCATTCGCAAAATTTTCACATCACTAAACCTTCTAACTCCTTTACTTGAAGGGATTAAGCAAGTTTAGTGATGTCCAAGTGCGAATGATTAATTCAACTTATCGAACAAAAAATATACTTATATTAAAAAAACGGTCAAGTGCGAGGCCAACTCTCGCGTCGAGGGATTCGATATTCCTGGAGTATTTTTAAAAGCAATAAAGCCCATCTTTAAGACCGCAAATAAGTTTGTTTGTAATTTTTTCTTCTTTTAATTATCGGTTGTATTTGTCTTGAGGTTGTATCAGCTTATTTTTAACAATCGATAGTATTTTATTGTACAATAATTATTTTCGATAAGGCTATTCAACAGAGTTACTGTATTTCAAGATCAACTACCGACAGCGAAACTATCGCTATCGGAACATCACTATTCAGCAACTGTATTAGTAGGCACTTTTTCTACTTAGCTTCCTAGCTAGAACTCTGAATTCACAAACGTCTTTTTCTACGTAGCCTCCTAGGTAGATTTCTTATTCAGTCGTCAAATTCAAGCAGGTGTAATCGCGGCTAGCACTCAATTGTCACAATCAAAAACTATTCTGTAGATATCCATCCAAACTTAATATTCTAAATAAGTAACTGTCTGCGTTTATGCATTCACGACTGACCGTTGAACCAATTTTGATGGAAAGTAGGAAGATAGTTTGAACCAGATTAGGGAAGAGACTATTATTTATATCTATACGTGGGACACTCAGAAATATTTGCGACACTAAAAAAAATTGTTCTACAGGTACATATATTTTTATTAAATCTTTTCAAAGTACTCTCCACCAGCCTCTATACAAAGATTCATGCGTCTGAACCAGTTTTCAAAACACTTTTTCCAGTCCGCCGTAGACACCTCGTTTACAGCCTGCTCGAACGCAGCCAGCGCATCTTCCGGCGACGAAAATTGTATCCCCTTGAGCTGATTTTTTATTTTTGGAAATAAAAAGAAGTCACACGGTGCTAGATCAGGGCTGTAAGGAGGGTGACCCAGGAGTTTGACTGGTGTGCTGTCCAGGAAGTCCCTCGTTTTGAGCGCGGTGTGTGCAGGCGCATTGTCGTGGTGGAGCAGTAGTCCGCGGAGCCCTGTGTTTGGTCGCTTGTTGCTCACAACAGAAAAAACTTCTGGTAAACATTTGGTAGTATACCATTCGGCGTTGATGCTTCTTTGATCTCGTAAGGGAATTGAGGCCAAGTGGCCAGTCAAATTAAAAAAGCTGGCGATCAAAATCTTCCCCCCGCTTCGAGATCGCTTCACTTTGGTAGGCGTTGGTTCATTTTGAAACACCCAAACTGTCGACTGGCGCTTGGTTTCTGGATCGTATTGATAAATCCAGGACTCATCACCTGTTACGATGTCGTAAACACGCCGAGACGAGCCTGCTTCAAATTTGTTCAGCATATCACGGCACCATTCCACCCGGGCCTGCTTCTGAGCGTCGGTGAGGTAGTGCGGCACCCAGCGCGATACTATCCTCCTCACGCGAAGATGCCCGTGTAGAATCTCGTGAACGCTTCCCGATCCAATCTTTAATATGTGCTGAATCTCCTGATATGTAATTCGCCTATTATCTTGGATTAAATTTTTCACTGCTAGCACGTTTTCTTCCGTAATAGCCGTCAAAGGGCGACCGCTTCTTTCTTCATCCCCCAAGGTTGGTCGACCGCGCCTAAATTCGTTATACCAACGATACACGGTTGCCTTGGAGGGGCCTTCATCCATAAATGCCATTTGAAGTCTATCGAACGATTCATCCGGTTTCAGGCGACACTTGAAATCGTAAAAAATCATAGCTCTAAAATGTTCCCGGCGCAGATCCATTTTTCAGTAAGACACGATACTTTGAATTGGCTCGCAAAAAATGTGGAGGGAAATTTTGAAAATGGAACACACATATTTTTACTTACAAGTAATCATATTTTCGAAAAAGATTCTGACCGGCCAGTCTCCCATATATAAAAACTATTTTTCGCAATACTTTCTGAGTGGCCTGGTATTTTCTGAATGCTACGCGAACGAGGTCGCGGGCTACAGGCGCAACAGCTAGTAGTATATAAAGATAGCCAATTACATACATCCACAGCAAAGTTTACCTATTTTTATTAAAAGTCAGTACAGAAATGTCTCATATTTCTACAATATTAGTTTATTTTATTAAAAAGATCCATCATAAAGATCGCGATTGCTTCACTTGCGGGTTGAGCGAGCCTATGGGTGCGTTTCCACTGAAGCGGAGCAGAGCAGTGAAAAGTGGTGTGTTTCCACACCACTTTCCATGGAGCGGAGTGGGGCAGAGCAGACTGTAGCGGACCGGCCGTTGGACTGATCAGTTGAACTAGCTCAAGAGAGATCGATCACATGTAATTTTGTTGTTCACTCCGGTCCAGTCGAGTCCATTCCAGTAAGGTCTGGTCCGGTCCAGATTGTTCCAGTCAAGTCCGGTCCGGTCCGCTCCGCTGGTGTCTGCTCGCGTTCACGTACATTGTTTCCTCTGGAGCGGAGCAGAGATTTCTAGCATTGTGATTGGTCAATTTGTGCGCCACTAAGCTCCGCTCCGCCCCGCTATAGTGGAAACCCACCCTTATTGTACCTACTCTAAACAACCATCACTCGCTACACTGAGCGACTATAAGTCATTATTATTTGGTTTGGTCATGGCGTCTCATTCCGTACTACGGTTTTTTCGACGGAGTAAATAGCCCGAATTCATTTGGCCCTTTTGTTTCTAATAATTAAACTAAATGTTACTACTAGGTTGGTAGGTAAAGGTGTAAACTGACATTGTTTCAATTTTAACATCCAGATATCAATTTATTCTAAGAAAATACCTTATGGAAAAAATAGCCCGAACAATTTTCGGCACAAATTCGTTCTATGACGTGAGGCATCTGTACTAGTATAGTATTATATTATCTGTGGTTTGGTATACTTTACACATAGTATTTTCTTATTATAAATATAATCATAATAATCATTATGAGTAATTTGTATCAGTATTTATACTAAGACACTATAAGGCAGATACAAGGCAGCCTTTTCATCGTTTATTTTAGGTATTGCGACGGTTCCAAAAGCTCTTGGCCTCTTGTATTTGGAAGTCCAATTCCCAGATTAGTAAGTTTATGTACAGAGTCCAATTCAAATATAGTCTTACTGCTGTCTCATGCTGTCCTTTTAGATTTCATTGACAGTAAAAGTGACAGCACGACACTTAATTAAATGAAATGAAATATATTTATTTGCACGCAAACACGGTATGTTACAGCTGTTAAAGTGAAAAAAAAGTACAAGCGTGGTGCACCAACAAGTTGGTATGCAAATTTTTTAAAAAGAATGAATGAAATATTATTTATAAGGTAATGTCAAATATAAAATGTCAAAATAAAAATGTCAAATAAAACTCTAAATGTCAAATAAAAAAAATAAAAAAATCTTAATAAATTAAATGTGATGTATGTCATTTCATATTGGACGCCACCTATTAAAGTCGAAATTTACAAATTCTGTCACAGAATAAAAACAATTTATTACAAGCATGTTGTGAAGAAGTTTTTTAAATTTGATTTCCGGTAATAATTTTAGAGAGTCTGGTAAAAGATTGTACAGCTTTACACACATATTTGAACTGTTTCTGGCAAAAGTAGTGGTAGTATGCGTAGTGCTAGGGCCGATCACACCTGACTGAATTCACACACTAAGTCAGTTAGTCTCCTACGTAGGAAAGGAAGGTAGAAAGATGGAACTTAGTAAGTCACTAACTGAGTAAGCCGCATAGTAAGCAACGCAGAAAGGAACTTTAGTGAAGGGCCAATACGAATAGAACACCTCATCGTACGGAAAATATTAATAAGGGCTAATTTATGTTGTATAGAAAAACACTAGAATAACTACAAAAAAAACCACAGAATTACCGGTATACTAAAAAACAAACAAGGAATTAAAATTAGGTTGCACCAGTCAAGTAAACACAAAGAATTTGAGTACTTTATTCATTCTTTTAGTTAGAATAAATTTTTCATTCAAAATCGTACGAAAAGCGAATAATGATTCCAATGAAAAATAACAATTGAATGATAAAAGATTATTTGGATAGTACTAAGTAGTACATTCGAATATTTCGATTGTTGCTTCTTGAAATAATTGTACATCACTATTAAGGAACATCAACATAGTAGGGATCATAGTCAGTTCACTAGTTTTTCTGTGCTGGTACACTTTATAGCGCGACTGATATGTTCAGATACTTTGTATAAAGGCTTCTATGAGTATTTTTAATGACCTTAAAATAAATTGAAAAGCAAGCTAAAAACTCGTTTATACTTTTATATTTAGTAGTAGAAGTAGTTTTAGAATACGATTGTCTTACTTTATTGCAATTGAAATAATTATAATATTATTATTATTGTAAAGGGGGCCCAAATGGGTAGGTCAAAGTTTTTAATTGTCAGTACTAAGTCAAGTTAGGTATCATATGAAAGTGCTTCACTTGTACATTCCAAAATAGTTCTTTATATTTTTAACGACTCTTAGTTTTCAAGTTAATATGAAAAAAGTTTTAAAAAATTATCCCTTCCTTATCCCCGAAGTTTTCCGAAGAAAAAATCTGAATTAATTAAAGTCCATAGAGGTTTATGTGAATAATTCAGAAAAAAAACAATCTCTCTAAGTAGCACAGTTTTTTGGAAATTTGCAACAAATCTTTACAAACAAATTTAGTTTTGCGGTCCTTACAATGGACCTTATTGCTTCTAAAAATACTATAGGTAGGTATATCGGAACCCTCGATGCGCGAATCCGACTCGCACTTTAACATTTTTTTTTGTTGTGTATAGATGTATGTATGGTGAAAATCGTTAATTTTTCATGGTATGAGTCCATTGATGAAGTTTTCAGGAGATTGTTTGACACCTTGTACTTGTCCGTAATTTTGTTAGACTTCCTTAAAAGAGATACTTTGTAATCCTGACAAAATTTTCAATTCATGTCTAAATCAGTTGTCCCTTTCATAAAAAAATGTATAGGATCAAAACTGTTTAGTTTTCGCGTCGAGTCGGAAGCAACAGTAGTGTGCGTATGATCGAACACACACATGCGCGCAGTCCACGCGGAGTCGTAGTGCGTCATTTCACCCGAGACGCGTTCTCGCCCGCTCGGAGGAAACGACACCTTTTAAAAAACTGTGTTTTGAATGGAACTTTTTTCTCTCAAGGTATTTTTTATGAACTCTACTAATATAGCTCAGCGCAACGATTGTATAACGGAGGGTTACTCGAGGGGAAGCGAGGGGCGACAGGGAACAGCTCTTCAAGTTTGTATACTCAACAGCACGTCAGTAGAAACACTTTAGACTTACTCGTAATGACATGGTGGTAGAAACTATCATCCGCACATCACTTATTATCCGAAAATCACTCATCATCCGCTCATCATCATTCATCCACTCATCCACCCATCACTCATCATCCACTTATCATCATTCATTCACTGATCAACTATCATCCGCGCATCACTCATTATCATTGATCCACTCATCAACTATCATCCGCGCATCACTTATCATCCGCTCATCATCATTCATCCACTGATCAACTATCATCCGCGCATCACTTATCATCCGAAAATCACTCATCATCCGCTCATCATCATAATTCATCCACTCAACCACACATCACTCATCATCCACTGATCAACTATCATACGCGCATCACTTATCATCCGAAAATCACTCATCATCCGCTCATCATCATCATTCATCCACTCATTAACTATCATCCGCGCATCACTCATCATCATTGATCCACTCATCAACTATCATCCGCGCATCACTCATCATCCGCTCATCATCATTCATCCACTGATCAACTATCATCCGCGCATCACTTATCATCCAAAAATCACTCATCATCCGCTCATCATCATCAGTCATCCACTCATTCACGCATCACTCATCATCCGCTCATCATCGTTCATCCACTCATTAACTATCATCCGCGCATCACTCATCATCCACTTATCATCATTTATCCACTGATCAACTATCATCCACGCATCACTTATCATCATTGATCCACTCATCAACTATAATCCGCGTGTCACTCATCATCCTTTCATCATCATCATTCATCCAGTCATCAACTATCATTCTGCCTAAGTTTGGCGCCGTTTGCTTTAAAAAAAATAATCCATTTAAATCCGTGCCATCGCTGCACATTTCGTTGATTTTGTGATCGAAAGATCGAAGGACACATACTAACGATCAAAAGGCAGTCTTATTTCGGAAAGCCATGCCATGGAAATCCGTCTCAAGAGGAAAATCTAACAGACCTGACGAAATAATGTAGCCTGTTTCCTGCCTAAGTTTGGTGCCGTTTGCTTCTTTTAAAAAAGTAATCCATTTAAATCCGTGCCATCGTTGTACATTTCGTTATTTTTGTGATCGAAAGATCAAAGGACACATACTAACGATCAAAAGGCAGTCTTATTTCGGAAAGCCATGCCATGGAAATCCGTCTCAAAAGGAAAATCTAACAGACCTGACGAAATAATGTAGCCTGTTTCCTGCCTAAGTTTGGCGCCGTTTGCTTCTTTTAAAAAAGTAATCCATTTAAATCCGTGCCATCGTTGTACATTTCGTTATTTTTGTGATCGAAAGATCAAAGGACACATACTAACGATCAAAAGGCAGTCTTATTTCGGAAAGCCATGCCATGGAAATCCGTCTCAAGAGGAAAATCTAATAGACCTGACGAAATAATGTAGCCTGTTTCCTGCCTAAGTTTGGCGCCGTTTGCTTCTTTTAAAAAAGTAATCCATTTAAATCTGTGCCATCGTTGTACATTTCATTGTTTTTGTGATCAAAAGATCAAAGGATACATACTAACGATCAAAAGGCAGTCTTATTTCGGAAAGCCATGCCATGGAAATCCGTCTCAAGAGGAAAATCTAACAGACCTGACGAAATAATGTAGCCTGTTTCCTGCATAAGTTTGGCACCGTTTGCTTCTTTTAAAAAAGTAATCCATTTAAATCCGTGCCATCGTTGTACATTTCGTTGTTTTTGTGATCGAAAGATCAAAGGACACATACTAACGATCAAAAGGTAGTCTTATTCCGCGTGTCAGAGCTATTTATTAGACTTCGCGCGGTCATACTAAAAATGTATGGCGTAATCGTAATGGTTTTAAAAAAAATCATATTAAATATGTAAGCAATATTAAACCGTGATTGCCGTTTTGGTAGTTTTTACGTGGTGCAGTCTTAAGTAAAATATTTTCGGCCAACGATATTTTTACAGTAACAAAATGCTGAAGTCAATTCTTTTTATCTAGAAGTTTATTGATCTTATTTGGATTTTTTTTTCTGTATGTAAGTTTATTTATTGTTTGCCATAGTTTCTCATTATCTTTTGGATATGGTTTTAAAAGACCTCGACTTAGGGCTCCCGCACACGACCGAGAATCGGTGGCCGATTTTTTGTCGGCATCCCGCTCTGACGTGTTATCACCTGAATCTTCCGTCCTTGTCCCGGCCGATAATCGCCCACCGATTCTCGGTCGTGTGCGGGAGCCCTAACAATGAATACTTTCGGGCGAAATGACCAACCGGGCGAACTCGCCTCGGAGGAAATGACCACCAAAAAATGACATCGGAATATAGTAAGGTTTAGTGATGGGCAAATGCGAATGATTGACTCGAATCGAACAACTTGTCGAACAAAAAATAATGGCCTAACTGATGGTATACTTTTTTACTTAAAACAAGCGCTCCTACTAGAAAAACAATTAAAGACCGCTATATTCAAAACTAACAGTGTTGCACTAGTCAAGTATTCTACACGGACACATCTGACTCCGTCGCGCTTTAACTGGCGATTGATTGAGTACCTAACCAAACCGTAAATTTTGAAAATTATTGAATCAGTGTTGCTGCGATAACGAGATCGATGGTTGAATTTTAAAAATACAGTAACTCTACCGAATATTCCTATAGAAAATATCGAGAATATCGAATTCTTAAAAGTACCGGTAATAATCGATACTAAATAACCGACCAAGTTCGTACTTCGTGTCAAGCCACGCGCAGTGTAGAGTAAAGGAGTGATCACACCTAGCTGAATTCAAAGAATTATTCGGCATACATTGCTCGTTGAAGTAAGGATATTTCAATTAACATAACCAAGCCTCCCAGCAATGTATGCCGAATTAGTCTTTGAATTCAGCTAGGTGTGATCACTCCTTTACCTAGTTCTTTTTACGGTTTTTTTTGTCGCAAAGCAGGTTTATTTACTCTACTGAACAGTCGTATAGAAAATATCTGAACCTTTCAAGTATCGATGGTAATCTATAGTGAATTTTTAAATTTTTTTTTTTAGTACTTTTTATTACACCATGAATAATAATTATTTTTTATCGACAAGTTGTTCATCATCATTCGCAAAATTTACCCATCACTAAACTTCCTAAGTTCTTTACATGAAGGGAGTAAGGAGGTTTAGTGATGTCCGAGTGCGAATGATTAATTTTAATTTAATTCCGTGTTCGCATCGAAATTAAATTGACCAATACATGGTCTAAGGGACTGGTTTCCGAAAACTGAAAGGGCGTGGTCAGTCAAGGTAACTGAATAATTTTCAGTAAATAAAACTTTCAGAAAATATTAAAATAATCTTCTTTTCCACAAAAAAGCCACGATCACACCTAGCAGAATTCAAAGACTAATTCGGGATACATTGCTCGTTGAAGTAAGGATATTGCAATAACACAACCAAGCATCCCAGCAATGTATGCCGAATTAGTCTTTGTATCCAGCTAGATGTGATCGTGGCTAAACTGTCCATTTGCAATTTTATATGAAGAGTATTGAAGAGGCTGATAGTTTTATTTACTGAAAGTTGTTCAGTTACGGTGAATGACTATGTGCACCTGCAAGACTAGAAAAAGAGAAAAAATGCATCCACTTCATTTACCACAGCCATTGTTTTTGTTTGATCATAAATACTCTCATTCATAAGATTTGGCACGACAATGTTCAGGTCTCATTTGTCCATTTAAGGTAAATAAAAATAAAAACATCACGGAAATGTATTGTCAGCCTATTAAAGCCACGATCACATCTAGCTGGATTCAAAGACTAATTCGGCATACATTGCTGGGAGGCTTGGTTATGTTATTGCATTATCCTTACTTCAACGAGCAATGTATGCCGAATTAGTCTTTGAATCCAGCTAGCTGTGATCACTCCTTGACTCAACCGAACAGTCGTATACAATTTTTTATAGTGATTTTTTTAAGTTTATTATTAGTACTTATTATTAAACCAAGATAATGCTTTATTTTTATTTTCAATGGACAAGTTGTTCGATTCGAATTAATCATTCGCAAAATTTTCACATCACTAAACCTTCTAACTCCTTTACTTGAAGGGACTTAGCATGTTTAGTGATGTCCAAGTGCGAATGATTAATTCAACATATCGAACAAAAATATACTTATATTAAAAAAAACGGTCAAGTGCGAGGCAGACTCTCGCTTCGAGGGATTCGATATTTCTGTAGTATTTTTAAAAGCAATAAAAGCCCATCTTTAAGACCGCAAATAAGTTTGTCTGTAATTTTTTCTTCTTTCAATTATCGGTTGTATTTGTCTTGAGGTTGTATCAGCCATTTTTTAACAATCGATAGCATTTTATTGTACAATAATTATTTTCGATAAGGCTATTCAACAGAGTTACTGTATTTCAAGATTAACTACCGACAGCAAAACTATCGCTATCGGAACATCACTATTCAGCAACTGTATTAGTAGGCACTTTTTATACTTAGCTTCCTAGCTAGAACTCTGAATTCACAAACGTCTTTTTCAACGTAGCCTCCTAGGTAGATTTCTTATTCAGTCGTCAAATTCAAGCAGGTGTAATCGCGGCTTAACCTGTTAGGGTACCTTGTTCGAAAGCTGTAATTCCTGTTCTCAAAGAGGTTTTGGTTCTTTTTAACAAACGTACACGCCTCGTAAATATACATTGAGGGTAGAGTCAGGAGATTCAGCCCCCTGAACAGAGGTCTGCATGGTTCTATCGGCCCTGCACCACACATGGCTCTCACACACTTTTTCTGTATAAGGGCTCCCGCACACGACCGAGAATCGGTGACCGATTTTCTATCGACATCCCGCTCTGACGTGTTATCACCTGCATCTTCCCTCCTTGTTCTGGCCGATAATCGCCCACCGATTCTCGGTCGTGTGCGGGAGCCCTAATGAACAGTTTATGGATTTCTACAGAGTTCCCCCACATTATTAGTCCGTATCGTAACGCAGAACACACATAGCCATGGTACGCTATAAGTGCAGTCTTTTCATTGCAAATACTTCGCAGACGGTACAAGGCGTATATAAATCTGTTGATTTTGGTAATGACTGCCTCTACATGCTGTTTCCATGACAAGTGTGTGTCCAGCGTGATACCAAGGAATTTCGTTTCTGTGGACTCTACTATAGGAATGTTTTTAGCTAATATGGTGATGTTTTCTGGTGGTTTGTTTCTATTCATGAACTGTAAGTATGTAGTTTTCTCATGGTTAATATTTAGATTATTGCGCACTAGCCAATCAACAACTTTACTGATGGTTATATTAATTTCTGATTCATAGTCTAGATCAGGGGTTTTGCATATTGAACATAGATTTATATTGTCAAGATAGGGTCTTGGGAACAAGCGGTTCATAATTTCCCCATACAAGAAAAAATAGCGCCATCTGTGAAAAATCGCGTGAACTACGTTGTGTAGTACTTCGGTCGGTACTAAATACACGGAACGGAAATAATATGGCGGGAAAAAACAAAACAAACTTTTTACTGTTTATATGTGATTTAGGCCTGGTTTTTCAGTTTCATTAATTGGATTATAGTCAAAAACAATAATAAGAAATAACAATAATAATAATAGGAGTATATTGTTTCTTCAACTAAGAACAACATTTTGTTGGTAAGTTTATTTGCATCCAATGTTGACAATATGACTGACATTTGTTGGTCCTAAACGTCAGATTTCGGACCAACGAATTGGGGACATTGTAACGTGCCGATGGGCTAGTACTTATATATAAGTAAATGATATTGAAATAGATAAATCGTCTGCAAATAGTGTGGAAGGGTATTGTGTGATGGCTGGTAGATCATTCACGTACAAGATGAATAACAAAGGTCCCAGGATACCACCTTGGGGAACCCCAACCTCGTTATGCTTTAAATCTGATCTATGATTGGAGGTTTCCGGCTGGTCACTAATATTATTTAACTCTACACATTGTGATCTGTGACTGAGGTAGTCTTTAATCAGTTTATTGGCTACACCCCGAATTCCATACCGTATAAAGGTTACGTATAAAGGTTATAAAGGTTACGACAAAGAAATTTATGCAAGGAGGTTTTTGTTCTGAGGGTTACGACGCTATGCACCATTGTTAGCACGACCAACAGACAGGGATGCAGCAGCGTGGAAGAAAGAAATAGTGGTATGACATGTACCTACCTACTCTCCTTGCGTGAACATCTAAAGTAACAAAGGTTGAAATACAAAAAAGTAATTTAGTCCTCCCACACAAAATGCACTATCCTCTCAAACTAGAATAATTTGTGTCTTGGGAGACAGTAAAGAGGAAAGGAAAGACAATGTTGAAGAAATTAAACAGCTATTTCGACATAATTAATTCAGTATAATTTATAGCAGCATTGTATTTGTGAAAATAAAAAGATTATTCAACATTTTAAAAAGATTTTTATGCAAATTGATCAAAGGATTCTGAGTGGTTATTTGCTGGCTCAATGGCTGGCTCTCATTTTGAGGGTAGCTGTTATACAACAAAAATAAAAAATTGAATTTTGCTGAAAAACGGCTCATCGATTTTTATGAAATTTTGCATGACTAAGCATAACTATGTTAGGTATCTTGCGGCAGTATCAATTGGTCTGTGTAATTTCATATAAGGAGTGTTCCATAGTACCTACTATCAAAACGTAAACATGTGATATACTCATAATTGGTTGCATTGAAGTTATTAATTTATATAATTTTCATTCTGGATTGATTATCCATCTACCTGACTGGATATTATTTGAGTTTTTTTGCTAAAATCTGGCGTACAGGGTTGGTTCGGTAGACTAAACTAATCAACTTTCCCTGAGAAACATGTGTTGAGAAATGAAAAAAAAATATCCATGCAAGTATCTGACGGTGGTATTTATTAATCTGTGAAAATTCATATAAAGGGTGTTCCAGTACCACCAAAATTTAAACATGCGATTTACTCGAAATCGTGCACGGCACCGTTAGCTTGTTTTAATGTTTTACAATTTGAATTCTGACTTCATCTGCATATTTCTTTAAAAACTTTTTTGAAAAATCCTAAATATAGCAGTTAGTATTTCCATTCTACGTGTATGACATTACAAATTTAAGTTTGCAGTTGATACTTTTACTTGGATATCGCGAGAAAGTAAGTGCAGTGCAGCTGTACCATTTATTAGTTTACTCAAGAATTTATGAACCGTATTTTTAATATTATAATTATGATAGGAATAAGTTTTTACAAAGCTTTTTACGCAAGACTTGTGCAGTGCCTTAATGTTTTATGGATAAAACCACGTGGCATATTAATAATAATATAATAATAATTTATTTATCAATCAATCAAATATTGTGAGATTTACAAAAATAGAACATTAAGTATAAATATTAAAAATTAATTGATTAAATCCTGGTCTCATTTAGCTATTGGCGAAAACTCCCACACTAGGCAAGGCCTGTCCTGTGGGAGCTTTTAATCAGTTACATTATGTACTTTGCTCAGGAATTAACAATAAGATTACATATTAGTTTACTAAATAGGGTATTTTTTCTGGAAATTACAACCTTTACAAGTGTACATACATTATGCTTATATTTATTAATTTTCTTGTAAAGAAACCAAGAATAAGGCCTCACTTTTAAATAGTTGCAGTAAATAACTTTACTAATATTAACATTAAAGGCTCATACAAAATGCATATAATAATAAGTATACAATTTTGGCTTCAGATAGTTTGAGTTAAGCTATAAAATGCAATGACTAGTCAATGTTAAAAATGCAGTATAATTCGACAGTAATCCGGTTAATATGATACTCATAAGAAATACGAAGTACGCACATATTGGCAAAAATCAGTCAATTACATAAATATATTGGACATTGTACGTAATTCCCGGGCAATTTCATTATTGCCCCATACAGGAGGCCAATAATTGATAATATCTGTTGAAAGAATTAAGTTCCTAGTTCAGGCAAGGTGTCACGTATTTATTTCTATCCCCGGAACCCGACAAATGTATCAAAATTATCAAATTGCCCGACGATTACGTAATGTAATATAATTATGTAATAACTAGACACTTTGATAAATGATGAAGTTTAGGTAATAATTAATCACTTGGCTAGCCTAATTTGACTTCGCATTATAAATAATGTCCTCATTGATCACTTAGTCCATACATAACTAGTAAGGTACCTACGACCACAAAAATTGTTTCTAATATTTGTCTTTAGGGTTGACGATCAGCACTCGAACAGCACAAGACAAGTACCTAGTTTATACTAAAAATAGGGGACGGCACGAGCTCCCCGCGTTGACTACTAGTTTCACTTTACACAATTTAAAATGTACCATGTGCCACAAAACTTAGTCCGTTTTTCAATAATTTTGTTAGGTCCAAGCCAGACAGAACGGGCGCGGCGCGCTTCGGGTGCGCCCGAGGCGCGCTTCGAGCGCCCCCGTGGTACACTTTTCGGCTGCCTGCGGTCACGCCGGCGGTGCGCCGATGGTGCGCCGGTGGTGCACCGACAGTGCGCCTTAGGCATGCCGTCTCGTCGCCTGTTCAAATCACATGCATACAAAATGTAGGAGAACGACGCGGTGCAAGCCAGACAGAAGAGGTGCGCTGAAGGCGTGCCGTGCGGCGCACCTCTTCTGTCTGGCCTGCGCCTAACGAGGCGAGGCGGTGCTGGTCTGGTGCTGGTGCTGAGGGGATTAAGTGAGCAAGGAGGTAAATAGACTTGTTAAAATGTAAGGCATCCTTATCAATAGAAAAAATATCGAAACATTTGTGCTTGTATTGTACTTTCATATTTAAAAAACCATGAGATAATTTTATAATTTCTCTTAACCTACAATAAAATCAATATCTACAGGGTGTTTGTGTAAACACTATGATCCTTGAAACTGTGCAATCAGACCATGAAACTGAACAACTTTCCCTATGGAACATAGGTCAAAATACGATTTAAAAAATTCCCATAGAAACTGCACCAGCTGATTGCCGCATTTTGTATGGGAGATGAAAATTTTTTTTCGTTTTTCGACCTATGTTCCATAGGGAAAGTTGTTCAGTTTCATGGTGTCAATGCACAGTTTCAAGGATCACAGTGTTAACCCTAACACCCGGTATATTTCAATAAATAACAACATCTCAACTTACCTAGTTTTATGTGACACAAGAAGAAAAAGGCTGACCAGTAACTACAGCATTAGACTTTTTAGATAAGCTAATTTTTCTTTTTGTGTTGCTTAGTCGCCGACCAATATCTCAACTTGTTAAACTATCGAGATTGAAACCTAGCTTATAATTTTTTTTGGGCATTTAAATCACTTCGTTTTGGCGCTACCTATTGAAACAGAAAAAAACTGGCCAACTGCTAGTAGGCTGGAGGATTCCGTACCACACAATACATGATATACAGGGTGTTAGGAAAAGTACCGATTTCCTTTTAACCACATGTTGTATATGTAGAATAAAGTACATTAAACACATTGACAATAAAAAATAACAAAATTAAAATACTTCCTATGAAAAAAAGTTCAAGTTTAAACAAGTAAAATAGATACCTACTACATGCGCGCCGCGAGTCTGGATAGGGTTGACACAATTAAGTTTTAATATTATTTTTTTATTTCTGATATTTTTTAAATCTTTTTTTATTATTAAAATCATGCTTATTGTTCTTCATTCTTAGAACATGTGTTTTAAAGGAAATCGGTACTTTTCCTAACACACTGTATAGACGAATGTTGCAGTCCGTCTCGTACTTGGAGCATCTTTTTTTATTTCTACAAGCTATGCCCTAAAATCACATCTAGCTTATCGCATGTATGTAGTACGTAACGTTTTAACAATAGAACTATAACAAAAAAACCACGTTCCTTTTACATCGCATCTTCTGAACAGAACAGAAAGCTGGTTGAAATTATCAATGATTTGTGTTTTTTTACAGCGGATTTCCTGAAAAAAACGAAACACCTCCATAGATTTTTTTTTAATCTCCTTTTTGTTTTAGCTCTGTCGTAAAAACGGTAATACATACGAGCGTTAAACTTTGTGTGATTTTTATTTATCAACAATGCATAAAATCAGCCAAGTGCGAGTTCGACGGAACTTACTTTGGTACAGTATTTTTAAACTAACTCTGAAAATCTCATGTATTGTGTTGGTACGGAACCTTCAGTTGCGCTAGTCCGACTTAACTGGCCGGTTTTTCTGCTGTTTAAATAGGTATTACCAAAGAGATTCCAAGTAAGTATAATACTTGTACAATCAGAGTGCAGGCGAATTTCAAAAATGTCCCGTCATGTCCTTAGAACTTGCGGTATATATGGGCCTACATTTCTTTCTAGCATATCGCTGGCACGGTAGCTAGAAAGAGATGGAGGTACCTTTAGGTTTTAGGCACAGAAATATTCATTCACGTGAGTCCTCTAGTTGTATGTGGGAACATACATGAAATCTCTTTAGGTATTTATTTAAGCATTGCTGAGATTTTAGCGACGTGTATAGACGCTTACATTTATTATTTCATTTTTAGCATATACGAATTACATAAAGATTCAATTTTCTTCAAATTGGCAGACAATGAGATACATTTAATAACAATAACATCTTAAATCGACGCTTCAAACGATTTTCCGTTCATTTAGAAATATTGTATGAAACCTATTTAACCCCTGAACAAGAACTATTCTTTTTGGATTGATACCTTTCAAAAATCGTACGCACAGCAGCGTGCAAGTGGTAACGAAACCAGTATTAGCTGAACCCTCAGATTAATAAGGTTAATAGAAGGCGGATTAAAGAAATGATTAGTCACAAGGTAGTGAAGCCGTCGTTCTACGAGTATTAATTTGGTAGGGTTATTTTAAATATTTCATAATGGTGTCGATTCTGGCAGACCCAAACTAAAACTAAACTAAATTTGACAGGTCTAAAACTGTTTCTGTCTTTGTTACTCCCTACAGACTAATAAAAGGCAGCATCATTTTTAAACCTGTCAAATTTAGTTTTAGTTTGGGTCTGCCAGAATCGACACCAATGCTCGATGATGAGGTGACATTGCAATTTGGGACATACTGGCAGATGTCATCCCATAGTAAAATAATTTAGCACGGTTTCAATTCCAAGCGAAGCAAGGAGGTCCAATTCCAAAATCCTTGGCTGAACCTACGCTAAAGGTTAAAAGATTACCACTGACGTGCGGCTCTGTGTACAGGTAACAAGTTTCACATGAATTTCTTCAAAACCTCGAATACCTATCTTATGAAAACAAAACTGGAGAAAAATGTTTCCCCGATACAAAAATAGGATTATAAAAAAACATTTGCTTAAAAATTAAAATAGTACCATATCGTTGAGACGGGATTATAAAAAATAAACGTTCGCTTAAAAACTAAAATAGTTACCACCATTGAGATTTCAAGTATAAAGCATTCCAGGTACACCTCAGGTTCTCCTATTTGCTTCCTTTTCGAAGAACATGAAATCCTGAAATAAATAAATGCAGATATTACGAGTATACTCCTCTTGATTTGATTACAGACAGGAAACTAAATAAAAGCTTTTTATAGAGGCGTGTTCATACATTTGGTGTAAAAAAACCGGCCAAGTGCGAGTCGGACTCGCGCACTGAGGGTTCCGTACCACCACATAATCATAATTGTATTAGTTAAAATTTCAGTAAGTTAATGTGCTAGATTTTTTGAGTCCGACACGCGCTTGACCAAATTTTATTATTTGTTGTTATTTTGTAGCTTATGCACTATAAACATACCAATTATGAAGTTCGTAAGTGTTCCCGTTTTTAAAATAGAACTAAAACAAAAATCGTCTCCGCGACCATTCAACTTGACCCTTTACTTATATAAATGTTCTTGAAACGGGAGCTCACCTCAATCGGTTACCATTAGTTGTGAGAAAAGTTGTAATATTTAATTATTTAAGACTTTTCCCTTTAGTTGTACTTTGAGACCTAGCTTCTTGCCAAATTTCATAATTTTAGGTCAGCGGGAAGTACCCTGTAGGTTTTGCATTTTTGCAGAAATGTATGGAGATGAGGACATAAAAAGCCATATCTTTTGATTGCGTCATTGTAAAAAATTTAAACTTTCAGATCTTGTGTGGTTCATGGACCCTAATATATATTATCTTTCAACCTGATACCTCTACCCGTTCGTGAGATAAAGGGTCTTGACAGACAGACGGACAACAAAGTGATCCTATAAGGGTTCCGTTTTTTCTGTTGAGGTACGGAACCCTAAAAATTAGTAAGCACTATTTTAGCTGTTACTTAATTCGTTTCATTCAAAAATTTAAATTGTCGTAACTAGTTTGAGTGGAGTATCAATCATATGAAAGAGCAATGTGAATATTACAGGAAAAATTTTGACCGCAACCGCTGTACCGTGCCTTAGGTATGCGCGGGCAGGTGGGGGAGTGGGAAGGAAAGAACTAGTTGCCGCCGCGAGCGATGACGAGTTATGTCCCCCCGTCTCGCCGTGAGCATACTATACAGTGGTTGCGGTCTGACTGTAAGTAGCAGTAGTTTTTTAGAAATCTGCAATAATAAACATTCACACACAAATTTAGTTTTGAGGTCCTAAATACGGATTATAGCTTCTAAAAATACTATAGATATATCGGAACCCTCGGCGCGCGAGTCTGACTCGCACTTGACCGGTTTTTTAAATCTATGTTCCTTGGGAAAAGTTGTTCAGTTTCATGGTTTGAGTAGGTAACACGTTAAAAAAGTGGTTACAATTTTTTCACACCTTGTATACATATGTACAGTCGAACAACTGATTCGTGACCCATTTTGACAAGAATTCGTTTGAAACTGTCAAAGCAATAAAGTTTTCTTCTCTGTCATTTTCAAAGCATATTTGGACGAAATTCAACCTACTTGTATTTGACTGGATGCACGAAAGCTATTGGTCGACTGTACGATTCACCGGCAATGTGGATAAGGCCGATATTTCACTGGGACACCATGGCGGCACAACCAGTCGCGCCACCGTGGTGTCCGTAACTAGACACCAGTAAAGACACCAGAGTCGCCACACCCTGCGGCCACAGTATTAAGGGCTATATTTCACTGGGAGTGGTAGCGCGACCACCATCCGAGCTGGTCGCGCCGCCAAATTGGCTGCGCAACCAAACGGACACCAGGTGAGTAACTCTCTATAGAACTGTATACATTTTGTTGGTAGCGGCGGCGACTGGTTGCGCCGCCATGGTGTCCCAGTGAAATATCAGCCTACCTCTGGCCTTATACAGAATACCAGCTTCGTTAAGGCAATGTACAACGTGTTATTTTACTCGTTTTGTTCCTACAGCCTAGTGATTCTAATAAGTAATAATGAAAACAAGCAACTTTCCCAAATGATGTTTTTTCGGCTTCTCATACTAAAGTGTCACGTGATTGATTTTCTATACATATTGCAATCACCATAACATCCCATGAAACATCTATTGCAGGATATAAAGAAAGAAAGAAAGCCAATTTATAGACAGCTTCCTCCAGAGTTCCAGGAACAACGCTTTGTAGAATTTAGAGGTCAAACACCATAGTTACCACGCTTGATATCTTTGTGACTGGCACCATGGACCACGGGTAATTGCTGACCGCAGTAACATAGTTCGATACACAGAAGGGCGATGCTGTCCGCCCTCCGGTTCAAAATCCCTGAGTCGCCTCTTGCGACACCCACGGGTGTAGATGGGTTGGTACTATTCGCCGACACCACACGGGCATAATTCAATACGTATAGTTAAACTTACAAAAGTTGGAAGGGGAAGGCCTCGGCGAACGTACCAGGACCAAATTCAGGACGTTCTGAATAAAGGCCAGGTTAAAAGTACCCTAAACCGACGAGCATGTATAAAAGGATTGATGATAGTTCAGGAAGCAAGGGAAGTATGTCAAGATCGTAGCAGGTGGAGAACTGTGGTCTCTGCCTACCCCGACGGGAACAAGGCGTGATGTTATGTATGTATGTATGTAAACTTACAATCAAGAAGCAAGCTCCGAGCAGCACGGCTTTGATCCTGACGTCGAGGTCCATAGGGAAGGAGATGCCGAAGTAATCGGAATCGGTGAAAGCCTCGCGCGCCAGCCCTGACCACTGCTTCGTTATCTTGCCCACCTTCGTTTCTCCATCCCTAGAGTAAACCTGGAAATCAAGCAAAGCTAAATATATCGAAACGTTTGGTAATAAAAATCATCTTTTCCCGCTTGGGTGTCGTTTTAACCTTTTGATCGGCAGAAACCCAAAGCACTCCTTGGACACTACATACAACGAGCGCGATACCACAACCAGGACCTGTCATAATTTTAAATTGTGAGAAGCGTGGGGCTGCATATGCAGTACAACTAGACGCGATTGCAAACCACGAAAATCACGCGGGCGGGTCGCGTGGGGTGAGGTAGTGGCTGTACTCGGGTTCTGTATGATTAGTTAGTACTTACTATCTGTGCTCAAAGTGCGCCCTGCCTCTCACTCACGCCACCATACGTGATATTTTCACAGACCTAGCAAAAGCGCGCTAACGGATATTTTATGAAATACCGATGATAGAATTAAAATTTACCCTTGATCATAAATTGAAATAATACCAAATTAAAACTTAAAAAATTATGAGAAGTATGTTTAGGTATATAATACTTTCCTTCGACGCTCTTTTACGGAAGGCCTAGCCCCGACTTTACCGCTACGAGCTTAGCGGTAACTAGTTTTTCAATAAACTATTATCACAGATTAAAGTAATAGTACAATCATACAGAGCGGACACCCTCCGGCCCTCTTGCAATCCACCCCGCATGCGCACGCGCGATTCGCGTGGACTTCCTGTAGTGTAGGCAACGAAGCAGTTAACCCCAACATAAATTTCTCAGGCAGATTTTATTTGACAGGATGATAAAGAATCATGAATTAAATGTAAATTCAAAATATCCAAAAAAAAATTTACAAAAAAATTTTTTCTTACTTAAATTTTTTGTAAATTTTGTATGGAAAATTTAAAATTACAGATTTTTTTATACAAGGTTTGTCTCATGTAGTGTAATACCCCAGCAAAGTTTCATCGACTGAGGATTTAATGAGGGGGTCTTCATACAACGATCCGCTTCGTTGCCTAGACTACTGTGGTTCATTTGAACTGGGCCTACGCATCCTTCCAATTTTAAATTCGCGTTCGTTGTATGTAGTATTCGGGGTGTGCTATTATGAAAGTACGCAGCGGTGAATTGAAAATCGCTAGCCGCTAAGATCGTAGCACCAAGGTCGTGTCGTATGACATTAGTTAGGGTAAGCTTCCATAGCAAAATTCTGAACCAATATCTGTATTGATCGAAATTTTATTTAAACTTCGCAGCCCGGATGCCTAGCAAAATCTTGATGCAGATACCTACTTTAAGTAAACATTTGTCCAAAAATTTTAAAGGAAGTGCCACAGGAAAGAGACTGATTTAAAAAATTTGAATATCACTTTTTTAGCCAGTTGCACACAAGCGTCTTTAAAGTTAAAGCTCCTTTAATTCTATTGCTGTCACTTTCTTTGTCAACAAAATATAAATTCAGCAATAATTGAATAAACTTAAACAAGCTTTTACTTTAACCGCCTGAGACCCAGCCTAACTGGCAGGAGACGCATTTTTGAAGCGTTTGAACTTCAATTCGCATTCGAATTGGCAAGATTCGTATACGAATCCGTAAAATTCCAATTTTTGAATATTCATACCTGTAAATTCTGCAACGAGTGGTCCGACCCACTCGTTTTGCAATTCTACCACTCGGAAGTATGTATAATCTGTGATGAGAACGACATTGACGTTTCCTTCACATATGACATTAGACTGACATATCAACTTTTTAATTTGCGTTCCATTCCCTCGCAATTCATTACCGGTTTTTAAAATCAATGAGGAATTGCTTTCCGGTTTTTATTTTTTCTGCGTGAAAAGAGAATTGTTGAAAGATTTGAATTTAATTGCAACACTGTTTTCGAATGATTCAAAAATGCGTAAAATCGATTGCATTAGAAATTAAATTCGTGCACGCTTCGTTTTCGTATGCGAACTAAAGATTCACTACGAACGCTTCAAAAATGCGTCTCCAGGGCAGTTGCATAATGAACCTTACAATCACACAATAGGACTTGTTTGCCTAAGTACCATAGGTATCATAGATGATACTTGGGGTCTCAGGAGGCTATAGACGCTTTGTGCAACGATCTGCTGCAACTATTGGGTTGCCTCTTTCCGCCTGGAAATATCATCAAATAGTTTTAGTGCGAACTTAGGGTATTTAAGAATCTATAAAAAAACTGAGTGACTTCGAAACAAGTTGTTTTAACGAAATAATAGGCGGTATAGCGCTATTGGCTTCACATTGGCCAGTGTGGTCGGTTAGCTATTAAAAAGTAAATATTTTAAAGTATGTACCCCACTGATGTACAGGGCGGGCCTTCACGAACTGTTTCCACTCCTTGTCTAAGTATTGAAGAACGTAGAAAAGTTTTTAACAATAACATAGCTTTATAAGGACTTGAATGGCGTAACTCAAATAAATGCACGCTATGACATGACATTTTGCGCCTAAATTGAATAAAAATATCAAGAATACTATGAATACGTTACATTAAATTTGACGTCTCCTCCGCAAATAGACCACGTGCAGACCGGGCCCTTAACTCTTAGCACCACTTCGCCACTCGCGTCCTTGATGACGTAGCAAGGTTTGCATATCGACCACTCTTGTTCGATGGAGCCTATGAC
Source organism: Athrips mouffetella (assembly GCA_947532105.1). Classification (NCBI taxonomy): domain Eukaryota; kingdom Metazoa; phylum Arthropoda; class Insecta; order Lepidoptera; family Gelechiidae; genus Athrips; species Athrips mouffetella. The sequence goes on along the minus strand of OX383960.1, from coordinate 18,592,711 downwards.
GCTACCGGGCGGAGCCGTCACCTCCATGCTTTGCAGCCAGCAGGGGCAGAAGCAGGAATCGCAGGCCAACGGGCGGTGGAGATGAATCACCTGGAATTGTGGCGGTTCATAGTTGATGGACTTTTTAACACGAAAACTGGTTTTAAAATAGGGAAATTCTAGTATGAAGCCTAACTTAGGCCGGGTCCCAAAGCGGGTATTACCCTTTGACAGCAGATTCTCTCAACCACACACATTATGGGCGCATTATAAAGCTATCCTGCTCTCAGGGTTATTTCTCACCGTTTTAAATCGCGCCCTTAATTACATAAACCAAGAGGAGAACTACGATAGGTACAAAATTAATAAGTAATTTAATTTATAGGTACAGCGATTAACGGAAAGGTGTGATAAACACACATTCTCCATTCTCCTGTCTTGCGTGCCATCCGCGTCCCGCATGCGGATGCCATATGAAATGATCAAGTGCGGACGGTACGCATGCGTACCAGATCCGCACGCGGAGGGAAATCCGGATGATAGTTTTTATCGAAGGATCTCTCTCTTGGCAGTTGGATGCTGGTGACAGCAGGACGCTGTCTTTAATATTTTATTTCATTATATTTTATAAATAAATAAATTTTGCTCGTAACCGCCTGCCAAATGATCTTTGTCGCTATACAGGATGTAAGAAAAAGTACCGATTTCCTTTTAACCACATGTTGTGTAAGAAGAATAAAGTATATAAAACGTACTAATAAAAAAAAATTACATAAAAATAAAAATTTTCCTGTGAAAAAAAAAAAGTTCGAGTTGCCAACCCTATTCTAAGAATCGCGACGCGCACCTGCCCTCATTCATTAACAAACGTCATTGACTAGCGTGCAACAGAGATAGGAGATAGAAAACTTCGTAAGGACGACACATCAGGCAAATATTCACGCTTATCGGTGAGATATTAGTGAGTCTGGTGAAGGTTGAAACAATTAAATTTCAATATACGAGTAAATTTTTAAAATCTGTTATTTTTTTATAATTTTTTAATTAATTAAACATGCTTATTATTCTTTATTCTACTTATAGAACATGTGGTTAAAAGGAAACTTACACCATGTATGTATATTTTAGAGCCGACCGATAAAGTCCAGCCTGACTTTTAATTAGCTGCAGTAATCAGGCAAACAGTTGCGCTACAATTTACTGCACATATGAGATAACGTTAATGTAGCCAGAGCACTACAAAACGAACGACAATATTTCTAGATAAGTGTTCTCGATCATCATAAAAACACCTACCACACATATATTCTTATCATGGTTGCTTCTTAGAAAATGATATCTGGGGGCACGGTAGTTTGTCTAGCCATATATTTTGACTAAGGTTTAGATTTTGTGAAGTTAGGTCTTGTAGGGTTAAGGCGTGTAGAGTTAGAAGCTTGGCTCTACATAAGATCTGACAACTTTTTGAAAATGCGACCTATATGGTCTCGTATTGGCAACATTTTACATTAAAATATTTTTGGTGGGATAAATACTTAAACCAGAGTTCACGAAAGAGCGTGACATTTTGTAAACAAACCTTTTGCATTTAAGAAAAGATTTATCTTAAATTACACGAGATACACGTTTGAAAACACAATACACACACAGAAAAATGCTTAGACTATCGTTTTACATACAGTTAGTCAGAAATATCCACATTTTTAACACTTTGCATGTTGACGTTATTACTTTGTTAACATAACGTTACGCTCTTTCGTACTGTTACGAGTATATACATTAGACGATATTTACGGCTAATACCTAGTGTGAAAATAGAAACTACAAATCTATAAGAGTACGTCACTATACCTCATGTTGGAAATTGTCCAATATCTTCATATCAAAAGGACGCATGGGCCCACAGCAGTTTCGCGTACAGCAGTCGTTATCTTCCACGGCATGATAAACTTTTTGTCCTATGCTATTTTTAATGGTATATTTGTTGTTTGTCTCAAATCCCACGAAAGCCTCCACAAGCTCCACTTTCTGGTGCACCAGTAGCTGGTCAATCATGGATAGGTATTCCAACCCAGGAGGGCAGTTGCTCAACCCCTGAGGAATGCTCATCCAACCACCTAGAAACAAGTACATTAATCATGAAGTTATTTCTCATGTATACAATTCTTGCTTGTTAAATAGCTGAGTCTTTAAAAGGATGACTCAGATTATTTTTGGAACATTGTTTAAAATTAATGAGGCGAAAATTTTGCTCCCTATTTAGAGACTTGACTAAGTACGAGCTGTACTAAGGTTCATCCTACTCTATGTCCGTGATCATGGTGCCTGCAACAGTGATGAACAGTGCCGAAATATCGGGAGCTCATCAAACACCCATATCATGGTAAGAACCAGTCACACTGTTTTCATAATATACTAAGGTTTTTGAAAAAAAAAAAAGACCAGGTCACAAGTTGTTCAGTTCCATGTTCTAAATCACTCCTTAAAAGAATTACCACACTTTTTTTCATCCTGTACAGTGACGTCAAACTATTAGCGCATAGCGTTCGGCATTATTCAAGTTAAAAGAAGCACTATTTATTTAAACAAAACAATGGGTGTTTGAGTGCAGCAAACCCAAACATAACACAGACAAGGTCAATAAGGACTGATTAAAAATTATAAAAAAATAGTACCTACATACATATTTCAAAATGGATTCTACTTAAGTCGTAGGAAGTTTATTAAGCAAACATTTTACCCCACAATAATCTTTTCGACTATCGTTTACCATTTAAAAATCTATATCCACAAACTCCACATTGCTAATATTTTTAAGATATAAAATTTACGTTTTTTTTTACTTAACGTCATATTATTATTTCGTGGAATCCACTATAATAATTAATTAGAGACACTTTATAGCACCTACACAAAAAGTTTATTCTTTGATAAATCGTCTCCTAAACACCCTGTATATTTCTTAGTTCTAGAAATTACGAAATACGCGACATAAAATAAATTAAATTGTTCATAGATTTTTTGTTCATTGAAGATGTTTACCAAAAATACATGTATCACGTTATGCTATTTTGATGTCCCTGAATCCAAATCACCAATTTTTGGACTATTTTTAAGAAAGAAAGAAAATTTTTTATTTTAGTAAAACAATACTAAAAAAGGTTTTTCTGTCTTCTTGATTGTTCGTTTACATGTTCGTTCGAGCATCAAGTGAAAACTACTGAACCGATTTTAAGAAACGTTTTTGTTTGTTCAAAAGCTTATCAAATATTGGTATATATTTTATTTTACTCCAATGACGAGAACCGAAGATACTCGTATAACAATTTTTCTCAATTAAGCATAAGTAGGTGTAACCACAATAGGGCATTTTTTCTCAAAAATGTGTTCTATATCACTTATACATCATAAAAAACAAGTCTCCCAAAAATGTCCGTCCGTCGGTCGGTCTGTCCGTCACGCTTTGGCCTAGCGGCTAAACGAATGGTCCGATTGACACCATATTTTGAATTTAGGAGTTTTATGTAAATTCATCGAAGGGTTTTAAGTGGTTTCTTGCTAGCTCTCATTTTGAGGGTAGCTGTCATACAACGAAAATGAAAAATTGAAATTTTCTCAAAAACGGCTCATAGAATCTTGATGAAACTTTGCATGACCAAGCATCTCCATGTATGATATCTTGCGCCAGTATCAATTGATCTGTGTTATTTCATATAAGGGGTGTTCCTGTACCACCAAATCGTAAATATGTGATTTACCCAAACATTGAGTTTATAAAAAAATTCTATAATATTAATCCTGGATTGGTTGTCTATTTTTTTGAATAATATTTATTACACAGGGTGTACCAAAAACTGAAAGGGCTTGCTCAGTAGACTAAACTGAACAATTATCCATAAGGAACATGTGTTGGGAAATTAAAAAAATCTCCATACAAGTATCCTACGGTAGTATCAATTGATCTGTGAAAATTGGGTGTTCCAGTACTACCAAAAGTTAAACATGTGATTTACTCGAAATCGTTTGAGGTTTGTTTGTTTTAATGATTGACAATTTGATTTCTGAAATGATCTGTATATTTGATTCGAACATTTTTTTGGAGAAACGTAAATAAAAGTTTGTATTTCCATACTATGTGTATGGCATTACGAATTTAAGTTTGCGGTTGATAGTTTTTCCTTGAGTATTACGAGAAAGTAAGTGCAGTGCTGCTGTACCATTTATTTCATCGTATTTCGACGTATGCTTCTTGGGAAAAGTTGATATTTTATGGTGTGACTGAGTAACATACTAAAATTTGTGCACTGACTAAAAATGAACAGGATTTCAAGTGACGTCAGTTTTAAGTCGATAATGAAAATGATGCACAATATTTCACGTAGGCAGAGCTTTGACAATCAAAAAGGTAGGTACTACCTAACGTACGTGCGGACTGTGGTCGAAGTCGCGGACAAGGTAGATTAAAATAAACTACAAGAAAACATAATGTAGGTACCTATATACCAAGTAATGTGCTTGCTTTATCTATCACTATTATCCTTCTAAGTTGGTTGATGTTTCTATTTATTACGCATACTCACATGACACAAAGACAAGACACATACACCCATGATGTACACATAAGTTAGACACAACGAATTATTCAGATCCATAATGTCTAAGTGCCGGCAGTTAGTAACAGATAAATAAGAGCTTTATGATACATAAATGATTATAAATAAATTACATGATAAGTTGTATGCTTTGAAATTGATTAGTATTATAGACCCTCCACAACATTGGGATCGATAGCAAGAAACAACCTCTTTTCTTCATCCGATAAGAAATGTTCATAACCACAATGACGAGAATTAAAGAGATTTTTGTACAATCTTTTTACAGTTCTTTTCACACTTGCAGCACTTAAAGTGTCAATATAAACACGTTTATCTTTTATTCCAGTAATATTTGCACAATTCTTAGCAAGAAAAATCTTTAACTTAAGCCATTTAGGCTTTCTTGCTTTAGATGATCTTTTGACAGGTTTTTCAGATAACTGATCAAAGTTTTTTAAAATATTATGTATCATGATTTTTTTATTCGAATGGAAAGGAATGACGCGTCACAGCTACAGTCTAAACACAAATACCAATTGATTGCTGCAAAGACAGTAACTAAAGGTTGTAAACACTTCTTATCAGAGAGGAGTCATTGGCATAATGTTTAATTACTTAAACAAATAAACCAAGGACAACTTCTGTAACTACCACTTGTATACACAATTTATTGTGTTAAGATAGATAAGGGAAAGGCATTTACATCTCTCATATTCGGTAAGTAGGTCCTTATTACCACCAAATGGGGCTTGTAGGTGACCAATTAGCGCTCTAGGGTAATAATGTAGCAAGAAAAGCCCTAGGGCGGTAAGTAATTAAATTTTGAAAGAGTGAAGTTTTTTTTTTAATTACTTACCGCCCTAGGGCTTTTCTAGCTACATTATTACCCTAGAGCGCTAATTAGTCACCGACAATTTGGTGGTGATAAGGGCCTACTTACCTCACAATCGAGATGTAAAGCAGAGTAGTTAGCTCGGGTGTAAGCATTAATTGCACCCTCGAGCTATAGGCGCCCTCGCCGGGCTGCAATTGATGCCTTACAGCCCTTGGCTACTAATCTACTATTATTTACAAAGAGTTAATAAAAAAATAACCTAAGTTTTAAATAGTAGGACTCTCTACCAACACAGCATATAACAGCAATAATACACTAGTCAACATTGTCTAAGACTCACGCACAGATTCGATGCAAATTAAAAAAACCGGTCAAGTGTGAGTCGGACTCGCACGCCGAGGGTTCCGATATACCTATAGTATTTTTGGAAGCAAGGTGTTTTGCAGATTTCTAAAAAACTGCAACATAAAGATCGTTTTATTTTTGCTGTAATCTATATATATAAAAGAAGAAGGTGACTGACTGACTGACTGACTGACTGACATATCAACGCACAGCCCAAACCACTGGGTCTAGATATTCCAAATTTGGCATGTAAGTTCCTTATGAGGCTTAGGGGTGCACTAAGAAAGGGTTTTACAAAATTCCACCCCTAAGGGGGTAAAATAGGGGATGGAAGTTTGTATGAAAGTCCGTCAGTTTTGAAGTTAGGATCTTCAAAATTTGTATTTAGGCTGACGACTAAAAATTAAAAATTACGTGTCTCAGGGTTTATGAAAATTCGACACCCTTAAGGGTGAAAAGGGGGATGAAGTTGAAAATTCTTTATTCTTAAAGTAAAATCCACATGATTTATTATTTAGGCATTAATGATGTAATTCTATGCAACGTTCATCACTGTTATTGAAATTCCACCCCAAATTCAACCCCTAAAAAAGGGAAATGGGGTGAAAAAGTCTAAAAACCAATATGGGTATCGTTTGTATGGTTTATCAGGTCGCTGATTACGAAAACTACAACAATTTTGAAATGCAACGTGGTGGATGTGAAATACCATCATCCCCCTGGGGATGGAGTTGGGGTGCGATAGGTTTGAAATGTCTAAAAATCAATATGGGTGTCGTTTGTATGGTTTATCGGGTCGCTGATTACACAAACTACAACAATTTTGAAATCCAACGTGGTGGACGTGAAATACCATCATCCCCCTGGGGATGGAGTTGGGGTGCGATAGGTTTGAAATGTCTAAAAATCAATATGGGTGTCGTTTGTATGGATTATCGGGTCGCTGATTACGAAAGCTACAACAACTTTGAAATCCAACGTGGTGGACGTGAAATACCATCGTCCCCTGGGGATGGGGTTGGGGTGCGATAGGTTTGAAATGTCTAAAAATAAATATGGGTGTCATTTCTATGTTAGGGATAGCGGTTAAATTGGCGTAAGGGGTAGGGATAGGGACAGGTAGAGGTAGAGAGGTAGAGAGGTAGAGAGGTAGAGAGATAGAGAGGTAGAGAGGTAGAGAGGTAGAGAGGTAGAAATGTAGAGAGGTAGAGACGCAGAGACGTAGAGAGGTAGAGAGGTCGAGAGGTAGAGAGGTAGAGGGGTACAGGTACAGGTAGAGGGAGAAGAAAGGGGAGGGGAGGGAGTGAGGGAGGGGGAGGGGGTGATGAAAAGGGAGAGGGAGGGGGAGAGGGAGGGGCAGGAGGAGAGGGAGGAGGGGGAGGGGGAGAGACAGGGGAGGGGGAGAGACAGAGGGAGGGTAGAGGAAGGGGGGAGAGGGAGAGAGAGGGAGAGAGAGGGAGAGGGTTTTAGTTTTTCTCAATTACTTCGGCGAATTGGCTCTGTTTTGAAATATTACATAAAGGTGTCTCTCATCTCTCTCTTTACATTTGTTAGGATACTGCTGCTAAGTTCCTCTGTTCTGAGTAATTTATGAGTAACGTCTGTATATTATATAAAATTCAGCTGGATCTTGAATTATACTCATTGATTTGCGCAGGGTTAGTCCTGTTTTTCCTTTGTTTAAAATTACCCCGAAATGACGGGAAAATATCTCATTGCTTCGGAAAACCGGTAACAACATAAATACGAAATCCACGCGAGCGAAGCCGCGGGCAACAGCTAGTATATACATAAACTGCTATCGACTGTAATAAATTCAGATTTTTCCTTTGACAAGCATCGGAGATAAGGGAGGGAATGGTATTTTTTTTTCATCACAACTTGAAAACTAAGTCGTAAAAAAAATACGACGGAACGGAGAAGGTGTATGCGTTTAGGGTGAGATGTTGTGTGTTTGTTCGATTGTGTGTGCAAAGTTATGTTGCCTTTTATCTTAAAAACGGCTTAACCGATTTAGATACGGTTTTCAGTAATGGATTTATAATTTATCAATGATGGTTTGTAGATTAGAGTTGTGGCGCCAAGTCACCAGGGGGCGCTGTAATGATAATTATTATCTAAGCAAATGTTGCCATTTATCTCCAAAATGGTGTGACCGATTTAGGTACGGTTTTCAGTAAAAGATTTATGATTTATCAGTGATGGTTCTTAGACCAGAGTTATGGCGCCAACTCACCAGGGGGCGCTGTAACAATAAATTTTATCTAAACAAATGTTGCCATTTATTTCCAAAACGGTTTGACCGATTTAGGTACGGTTTTCAGTAAAAGATTTATGATTTATCAGTGACGGTTCTTAGACCAGAGTTGTGGCGCCAACTCACCAGGGGGCACTGTAATAATAAATTTACGCAATTTTAGAGACCAGTGGCCCCTAGTCGCAGTAAATAGGGAGGAATGGAAATGGAAATGTATGGGGGAGGCCTTTGCCCAGCAGTGGGACAGTATAGGCTAGTAAAAAAAAAAAAAAAAATTACGCAAATGTTCCCATTTATCTCCAACGGTTTGACCGATTTAGATACGGTTTTCAGTATAAGATTTATCTATCAGTATCATATTTATCAGTGACAGTTTTAAGACTATAGTTGTGGAGTCAACTCACCAGGGGGCGCTGTGTAGTAATAATTATTCTTTACTCGCGCAACGTCCTTCTTAATCGCTCTAGTAAAGTGGGAATTCTCTAAAAAGTTAAAAATAAAAAGCAAAATTGAAAATTTTGAGAAAAACCCACGACGGCTGTCATTCAAAAAATTTTAAATAAAACTTTGGAAATTCCCCCGACTAAAAATAAATATTTTCACCTATCTATTCATATATTTTATAAGCCAAGAAAATCTAACGAACGTCTCAAAACAAGCCTATATTTGCAAAACACAGAGAGAATCGCCTTAAGAAAGATGCAAAAACAAATCACTTTCGGTGCGTAAAATTTGAGGCAGTTTTTGGTACGCAATTCTTCCGCGCAAATTCCACGCATGCTCTATAGTAGTTAGGGTGCTGGCTGCAATTTGGGTATATGATTTGCTCACGATTCATATTAATAGGGATGATAGATCAGCTCAATACGAATCGATTTGGTCCTTACATGTTTTTCTGTGTGTCGCTGCGTTTTTGAGTTAAAGCAAAAAAAAATAAAATAAGATACTAAATAATGTTTTTTTTGTCTGCCTTTGTGACTCCTGTTTAAAATACTTCTGAAGATGTAGAAAATCCAAGAGGCAGACATGCAGGGCTCTGCATTATCACGGGACGAAGTAGTGAATTTTTGCATTTTGAAGCGCTGTAACTTTACGACGCAGGGCTATTATGGTGGCAGACCATTTTTCTGGGGTTTATACATTGTATTTAATCAGATAGTCATAGTCTGCCAGGTGTACGTTTCATTGTCAAATTTCAAAATAGTTAAAACTTAATTCCTCAAAAACACAGGGGTGTGGATGTCCGCCAATATTTTTTGTATCTTTTAGAGGATGCTCCTTATCATCAGTCAAAGAAGCAGACATGAGCAAATCATATAGAAATTTGTCCTTCATCACCCTTACTATGGGATTCATGTCGCATAATTAGTCGATAAATAAGGGTTAACAAGTCGATAGCGCGTTTCTGAAAACTGAGTAGTGCCATGCCATCTATCGGTGGGTAGTGTTGTAAATCACAACCACTGAGCAAAACGGGGAGAGGAGGTGCCTCTAGGGATTTTTTGTTCGAAACGAAGCGTGACACTGCGCTGGGGTGAAGATCGAGCCACAGGTTGGCGGGATATAACTAGATTCCACCTACTTATAAAAATCCATCTAGTGGCAAATAGTGAAAACGTCTTTATTCAGATCACTTTTTGGTGGTACTGGTATACTCTTACTAGGTGGCGTAAAAGCCACTAAACTAAAACTTTACGACTCTTAGTTTTCAAGTTATGATGAAAAAACCGGCCAAGTGCGAGTCGGACTCGCGCACTGAGGGTTCCGTACCACCACATAAACATAATTGTATTCGTTGAAATTTCAGTAAGTTAATGTGCTAGATTTTTTTAGTCCGACACGCGCTTGACCAAATTTAATTATTTGTTGTTATTTTATAGCTTATGCACTATAAACATACCAATTTTCAAGTTTGTAAGTGTTCCCGTTTTTAAATAGAACTAAAACAAAAATCGCCTCAGCGACCATCCAACTTGACCCCTCTCTTATATGAATGTTCTTGAAACGGGAGCTCACCACAATTGGTTACCATTAGTTGTGAGAAAAGTTGTAATATTTAATGATTTCAGACTTTTCCCATTATTTGTACTGTGAGACCTAGCTCCTTGCCAAATTTCATAATTTTAGGCCTACGGGAAGTACCCTGTAGGTTTTTCATTTTTGAATAAATGTATGGAGATGAGGACATAAAATGCCATATCTTTTGATTGCGTCGTTGTAAAAAATTTAAATTTTCAGATCTTGTGTGGTTCATAGATCCTAATATGTGGTATTAATTTCAGCCTGATACCTTTACCCGTTCGTGAGATAAAGGGTCTTGACAACAGACAGACAGACAGACAGACGGACAACAAAGTGATCCTATAAGGGTTCCGTTTTTTTCTTTTGAGGTACGGAACCCTAAAAATGTCAAAAAAATACCATTCCCCCCTTCGAAGTTTGTGGAAGGAATAATCTGAATTAATTACAGTCGAAGGAAATTTATGTAAGTACCTAATACAGCTAAAATAAAACGATCTTTCTAAGTTGCACAGTTTTTAAGAAATCTGCAGAAAACCTTTACAAACGAATTTAGTTTTGCGGTCCAAAAAATTGACTTTGTGGCTACTATAATACTACTCTCACTTGACCGGGTTTTTTTCTCATACATTTTGCCCTGTTACATACATACATAACATCACGCCTCTTTCCCGTCGGAGTAGGCATTCTTTTCAAAATATAGGTGCGGCCGTGTATGGTGAAAAATCTCTATTTTTTTAAGTTATTATCAACAAAAGTATTAAATAATAATAATTCTTTACAACCTTTTAGCTTTAGTTTTGCAAATGACTTCTTAACAGGTTTTGGCTGCGTTTTTGGGCCTCCAAACCTTTTTAAATCTTGATATATCACCTGCATTTTAGGGTTCCGTAGTCGACAAGGAACCCTTATAGTTTCGTAGTCGACAAAGAGCCCTTATAGTATCGTCATGTGCGTCTGTCTGTCTATCCGCGGATTAGCTCAGAGACCCTTAGTACTAAAAAGCTGTAATTTAGTACGGACATACATTTCATCCAAGTCGACAAACTGGTAAAATATAATTTTGAAAAATATTTTTTTCTATGATAACTCCCCTACAAGTGGGGTGAATAGTAGATTGTATCACAAGGCTGTAAAATTATATTTTTAAGGCGAGGGGGCGCTATTTTGAATCCAGAGCGAAGTGAAGGATTCTTGAGTAGAATCCCGAGCATGGCGAAGGATTCTAAAATATAATCTGACGGCGATCTATTGAATCCCTCGCTATGTTCAGACATAGCGAGGGATTCAATAGATCGCCCAAGGTAAAAATATTTTTGCTGCCGCATAATACACTCTACTTTTCATTTCCCTCTATGAGAAAAGAATAAGAGGCTCCTTGAGACACAAACTCATCATTAATTTTAAATATAAAATACCATTACAATATTATTACTTGATGAAACAATACTAAAAATCATATTAAGTATTATTTGTAACAACTGGAAATGTTATTGACATTTTTGTATCAATTAGGAACAGAACCTCTTTGGTTGGTAGTCTTGTTTACATTTCAAGCATATTTCTTTTTTTATATTTATAATAATTTTAATAGTACAACCGGCCAGTATCATTTTTCATAAAATATTTTGGTTAACCCCTATGGGCCCGCGCACACCAATAGGCAGAGCAGTTTTTCATAACATTACAAAATGGACTTTATATCTAAAACATAAAATACAAAATTGCCTGAGTGACAGAGCCGCGAGCAGTTTTCGTGCCTCTCAGGCCATTTTACATTTAGTTCTTAAGATATAAAGTCCATTTTGCAATGTTATCAAAACCTGCTCTTGTCTGCTCTGCCTTTCGGTGTGCGCGGACCCTATGGTTGATAAAAAATGCATCTTAGGTTCCTCTTTCGGTACATCTCAACTAGTAGATAGAGGGGATACCCTGATGTAACCAATGAGCATCTCTCCACATAGACTGGCCATCTTGTGGCTGGGGATCAAAGCAAAGCAGGCCATGTTGTCCATTTTTCCTGGGATAAAGGGTGAAATATATCCCATCTATGTGATCCTATCACCTTCTGTGTGCATCGCGGCATCCCCAACATAAATATTAATAGTAATAAACTACATATTTTAGTCATTTTGCTACACTAATTTCCTGCAAGTCCTGCTAGGCAGCTAGCACCACTTCTTACATGTTACCAGTTGGTATGTACTTGAAGTTTCATTCCAGCAGGTTCTGCACAAAATCTGCCATATTTGAACACATGTTTTTAGGGTTCCGATACCAAAATGGTAAAAAAAAGGAACCCTTATGGTGCCGCTCTGTCTGTCTGTCTGTCCGTCTGTCTGTCACACCTCTATATCTCAGCAACCACTTACGCTATCGAGCTGAAATTTGGAATAGTTTTAGAATATAGTTGCCCAACTTAATTGCACATGAAAATTTTTTGAAAAAAGTATGATTAATAATGTAAAGGGGGCCAAAATAGGGGGGGCCAAATTTCAAATTGTCGCTACTAGGTCGAGTGGGGTATCATATGAAAGGGCTTTACTTGTACATTTTAAAATATATTTTTGTATTTTTTTAAGTTTCTTAGTTTTCAAGTTATGATGAAAAATGTCAAAAAAAATACCATTCCCCCCCCCTTATCTCCGAAGTTTGAGTAAGGGAAAATCTCAATTAATTACAGTTGACAGAGGTTTATGTAAACTTTACAGCAAAAATAAAACGATCTTTCTAAGTTGCACAGTTTTTCAGAAATCTGCAAAAAACCTTTACAAACAAATTTAGTTTTGCGGTCCTGAAAATGGACTTTATTGCTTCCAAAAATACTATAGGTATATCGGAACCCTCGGCGCGCGAGTCCGACTCGCACTTGACCGGTTTTTTTTTCTTACACAGCATTTGAAAAATTAGAGCTTAATTAGAATAACAGCAGTGTGAGAGCAGGACTGAGCTAAGCGCTACACAATGGAGTGATAGAGACATATCAATCCTCTCGCTCTCGCACATAGTTCTTACTACTGTCATTCTAATCAAGCTATACTTTTTCGACTGTAAGTTGGTTTTCCAAGCTGATTAACTTTTTATAGTTCTGTGGACTCCCACAGACATGAACGTGTGTCTGCCTATTGTGTCTTAATGATTGTAGGTTATCAAATCAATCCAAAATTTTGTTTCACTTTTTATGCTATTGCATGCATTAAAATATCTGCATAATAAAGTGATGTGTGTGTTTTGCAATTAATCTTCCTGCATTACACAAATCTCTATTAGTAATGATAGCAAAAGGACTTAATTTGTTAGTAATCATACCTGGAGGAATAGGAGCACCATGTCCTGGCTGCTGAACCACTGGAGCAGGGTAGCCTGGCTGGTATCCTGGTTGAGGCTGTGGGTATCCAGACTGTGGCTGCGGATGTGGGTATCCAGGTTGATGTTGAGGCTGCAGATATCCAGGTGAAAACCCTGGTTGGAAACCAGGCTGGAAACCAGGTTGGAATCCGATTTGCATAGGGCTGCCTTGTGGTGGAGGCCCAGGGTATCCACCCTGTGGCTGCATGGGGTAACCCTCAGAAGGTTTACCATCTTCAGGAGGTGGAGCGTAGCCTTGACTTGGAGGAAAATTTGGCGTGTATGTTGTTGGTTTGTGGGACATTATTGAGTCTGAAAATAAATTGTTTTCTAGGTTTTATTAGCTCTAATATTAAGAAATACTTTTAAATTTGTTGCACAACAATATTTTGTCAATGGTGTGAACCATGTGAATATGATGAAAATAGTTAATGGTCCACTTTACCTTGAAATACAATTACCTAATGTCATGAAATTAGGGAGTGTTAAATTAGGCGAGCACCGTTGTTCTGTGCGCACCACGCTCCGGTTAAAGCTTCGCAATATAGGTAGGTAATCCGTCTTTAGGCATAATCCGGAGCCGGCAGAGTAGTACTTACCGAGTTCATGCACTAAGTTATTTCTCCAACTCAATCCTATCCCAGCAAAAGAAAAAACTAGCTTCGATAGATAGGTACTCTTCAAGCAACTCTACATGCAGAAATAACACACCCAACAATCAACTATTTTAAATAATATTTACCTATTTATAGTAAACTCGAACCCACTCGGGCTTTGGTTTGTTTTATTTTATTTATTGTCTTATTTTACTGCGCCCGCCGCCGCTGCCGTTTCAATTCCGTGAGCAAGGAACATATATACGGCCATAGATTTAGTACTTCGCGCGTGGCGCTTTTAACCAGATTGCGCTCTTCCAAAAATTATGCGAACAGAGTAGGACGTAAGATGAGATGTTAGTATTATATAGTCTAAGGATGAGATGAAGCTGTCCCTTTCTAATAGATTTTGCATGACATTTTGATGTTGCCATGACAACATCAACAAAATGTCATGCAAAATCTTTGCTAAAAATCATTTTACCAAAGAGTTTTTAATCCAGATAAATCAAAAGAAAATGATTTTCTGCATTTATCAATATTTAATGAAAACTGAGAGAGAAGTTTATACTTTGCACGTTGAAAATTATGCAAATAAGTATTAAAAAATACGTATAAATATAAATTTATGTATATAAAAGTTAACATTTTGCACGGAAATGTGCAAACTTCATTAGTATGGCAATAATTAGAAAGGGACGAAGTACATCGCCTTATACGTTAGTATTATATAGTCTAAGACATCGCCTATAATGTCTTGCTCTGCTCGTTTTGCCTCTGTACAAATTGTTAAGAGTACTCTATCATGGTAAATGTAAGATCATTGCCTACGGCGAGTCCGTCAGTGAGGGCGGGCGCGTTCCAAAACTTCCAAATCAGGTAGTAATACCCTGACGGCAGGATAGCTTTATATGACGTCGGCATGAGTGGGCGAGACAGACTGCTGTCGAAGGCTCATCGTTTTTGAACCTCTTTTAGGGACAGGCAATGAACTTTTCTGCCATACAGCCTCTTCTTTCGTAATCCTTCAAGTGTGGTGTTTTATTTTTATCATTTTATTACAATTTTAATACTTGGTTGAGGTTAAAAATACGGAGAAAACGGCAGTGTCGATAGAAAGATTTACTTTACACAGTGTTCTCCCCGTAAAGCCATAGTTAGTGGACTGAAGGAAAATGTCCTTGACAACAAATAGGGTTTAACACGAGCTCACTTGAAATTGCCATCAGGTAGATTCACTTTCACTCAATCGAGCTGGCAAACACCCACGTCGAGCTTTTTTAGTTAGTTTTATTTTAGAGTGAAGCAAGGACGACCGAAATCTTTGGTATATACAGATTTGAACGCACTTCAAAACTGACAACATTATGAAAAAAACATCTTTTCCGGTACTTAATTGCCATAATGAAATAAAAAATAAACTTGTGGGAAATTTTTATCTTTCGGCTCGTTTGCATTTTGTAGACTAACCGGTGGTAGTGTTTTATATGCTCAAGTGATGACACTATTAAGAACACTGAAGGGCCTGATACACAGTCGGCAACAAGGTCCCGACAGAGGTCACTTTGGTTTGCAACCATTTGGGTCCTTTTCAACCAGCCCCTGAACGTACAAATTTACTTTTTCCGCCAAGTTATTCGCAGGTCGATATACTTCGTACGCAAAATAAGTGGTCAAAAAAGCGGTCCGAGTGAGTTAGCCACAAGTGACTGCGGTGTCCCTTTCTAAGGTGTTGCCGTTCATACTTTTTCTGATTATTAAATTTTTGGTAGGAATTTGAATTGTATTATAAACAATTTAACAGAAAAAAAAGTGTATGATACTTAAAGTAAATTAAGTAGTGAACTTTTTGCAATAAAATACATGCGTACGCTAACGCATTTTTTAGTAAAATGCCTAGCTGGCTGCTGGATTTTGTTGGTGAGCAGCGGTATGCCAAATTCATTTAAATGTCAACGGCAATCTATTTAATGCAGGCGTTTTGTGCAATGTATGAAATTCGGTATACTTGTATGGTCTATAGGCGTAGACAACGTATTGAGTAAATAACGCAAAATCTCTCGGGTGGTAGCACTGAACATAAA
This sequence comes from Athrips mouffetella, assembly GCA_947532105.1. Lineage (NCBI taxonomy): Eukaryota > Metazoa > Arthropoda > Insecta > Lepidoptera > Gelechiidae > Athrips > Athrips mouffetella. Next base: position 18,576,653 of record OX383960.1, on the reverse strand, counting down.
ACTGAACAAGATCGAGCCAATTTGTATGAAAAAGCAATTTTTTTGCGGTGTTACAAAAGTCGCAGTACAAAAGTTTTTCAGTTTCATGTTCAGAGCTACCGCCCCCTCAGCACGACGCCCGAGATAAAATAAAATGTGTAATTTCAAATACGCAAAACCTCTCGGGTGGTAGCCTACCCATGTAACTGAACAACTTTTCCTAAGGAACATAAATTTGACTTACCATAAAAACTGCATCCGCTGATAAATGGTAGAAAACAAATAAATATGTGTCAACTCTAAATGTCATTTTACTATAATATGGAAAGACGCGGATTTTTTGAAAATACTAAATTATAGAAAAAATTAAAATGCAAAATTGCATTGGTGAAGCCTGCAAGAGCGAATATTTTCCAGATTGTGGATTTTCTTAACATAAGTAGGTATGTGTTTTTACTACGATTTGCTTGTTCAGATAAGTTTAGAAGTTAGGGTGACATAAATTTAGGTTGGACTTCTCGACCCGTCCTTGCGACGGGAAGATTTTTCTCGTAAGCCGCTCTGGGCAGAAGCTAATACTTTTTTAGCGTTGCAAAGTTTCATAATACATCAATAACATCCCGTAATACGTCCACTGCAGGACACGGAGCTCCCTTTAGAACTCCAGCTCTTGCTGGAACGATATGGAGGGGAAGTACTTACCATGCTAGTAACATAATAATTACTAAATCATTGTACCTACCTTAGTCACCACGCTTGGGAGCGTTACAGCTGACACCATAGACCACTGTTGTTGGTGACCGCAGTAGGTACACGGAAGGACGCTACTGCCCATATCCTCCGGTTCATGAGCCCTTAGTCGCCTCTACGACACCCACGGGTAGAGATGGGATGGATTCTAGACGTTTTGTGTAGTAGAAGCTACACAAAAGCTCACGACTTCACTCGCGTGGTTTTTAAACTTTTCAGATTACCCGAAAACCTTGTGATACCAAAATTTTCGAGAAAAATCACGAAACATACATTTGGACGTTGTGAGTGTTGTGTGTCGTGACTTTCCTGTGCGAGACAATAACAATTTTAGTTTACCCTCACAATAATATCTACGTAGTTCACCTCTCTTCAGTCTACCCGTGACCACGGCTGTTGCAACGCAGCCGAAACGTCGGGAATAATAAGGTAATTTATTTAGCCTAATAACTATTATCGTGCTAAGACCCGAAACAAAATAGGCATATTTTGATACTCGCAACTACTCGCAAGGGAATCAAAACCTAAAGGACACTTCCAGTCGACCTAGAATCTTGAAATTTGGCATGAAGCAACTTTTGATAGCACATATAAAGGAACAAATCCGATAAACCTTAATTTTTTAGTTACATCTCATAATAATTTTTTTAGCAATAAAAATAGCATAACTTTTACCTTTTTACCTACGGGTTTGTACGGAACCCTTGGTGCGCGAGTCTGACTCGCACTTGGCCGTTTTTCGTAATTACTGGGAAAGTCAAGCAACGTCAGTTTATAATCTATGCGATTGTCAACCGCCAGCAACACGGTCAGAGACAAAGAGATTTGAACCTCGCTGCGCTCGGTTAGAGATGTAATCAACGCCCTCTATTTTTCCTTACGTGCCTGATACATGATCGGCAAGATAAGTCCCGACAGAGGTGATGGATAAGACGAAAATTATATCTAACGCCCTTGCTGTCTACCCACTCCACTCAAAGTTTTACACTCTACGCTTGAAGTTTGTCGATGAATACTTATACCTTGGACAAGGAGTCCAGCTGGGTAAATCCAACTTAGAGAAAGAGGTTATTCGTCGAATCCGACTCGGATGGTCAGTGATCTGGAACCTCCACAATATCTTCACGTCCAAAATAACGCAAAGTCTTTGACCAGTGTGTGTTTCCAGTGATGACATATGGCACCGAGACGTGGCCGCTCACGATGGGCCTTATCAGGAAGCTCAAAGTTACCCAAAGGACTATGGAAAGGGCTATGCTCGGAGTCTCTCTGCGGGATCGAATCTGAAATGAGGAGATCCGTAGAAGAACTAAAGTAACTGACATAGCCCTGAGAATCGTTCAACTAAAGTGGCAGAGGGCAGGGCACATCGCAAGAAGAACCGATGGCTAATGGGGTGAAAGGGTTTAATGGCGACCACGTACCGGAAGCGAAGCGTTAGCAGGCCCCCCACAAGGTGGACTGACGATCTTGTCAAGGTCGCGGGAAGCCGCTGGATGCGAGCAACGCAGGACCAGTCATCATGGAGATCTTTAGGAAAGGCGTCTTTCGGCTGATATGAGTGAGGATGATAAATATTTCGCATATTTTGAAGTTCATAAAGTTTGACAACAGTCGTCGGGTGAAATAAAATCTTGCTCTAGGCCTCTCGGCGGTAATTTTTGTTTTTAGTCTGGCAACACGAATTTCCGGTGGGTAATATTTACCATTCTCCAATCAAACCATTGCAACAGAGTGCATTGACCAACCTGCTACTGCTGGCAGTTTCAGCACGAAGCGGAGCGAGTCAATGAGACTGTCATCAACCAGATAATTGTGGCAGCTTCCGCGTTTGTCTCCAAAGTGGCTACTATCGCGATGCAATTAAAGTTATGTGGTTTTCGTTTATCTAAAATGGCGTCGCTGTTTATCAATTAAAACTTGCTAAAAGTGAATGTTCATCAGTGATCGCATCCGAGTGACTCATAAACCAACACAGCAATGACATTTTTATAGCACAGTGAGATTCGTTTCTAAAACGTCGTGTGAAAGACTTGCAAGTGTGATTTAGAGCACAATAATGCGCGAGTTCAAAGTGGTCGTGCTCGGCTCGGGTGGGGTCGGGAAGAGTGCTCTCACGGTGCAATTTGTGTCCGGATGTTTCATGGAAAAATATGACCCAACAATAGAGGATTTCTATAGGAAAGAAATAGAAGTGGACAATTCACCATGTGTTTTAGAAATACTGGATACTGCCGGCACGGAGCAGTTTGCGTCCATGCGGGACCTGTACATAAAAAACGGCCAAGGATTCGTAGTAGTATATTCGTTAACGAATCACCAAACGTTCCAAGACATCAAACCTATGAAGGAATTGATAACGCGCGTGAAGGGCTCGGAGCGCGTGCCCATCCTGCTGGTGGGCAACAAGGCGGACCTGGAGCACCAGCGCGAGGTGGCGGCGGCCGAGGGCGCGGCGCTGGCGCAGCTGTGGGGCTGCCCCTTCGTAGAGGCCTCCGCCAAGAGCCGCACCAACGTCAACGAAATGTTCGCGGAGATTGTGCGCGAAATGAACGTTAGCCCTGAAAAGGAAAAGAAAACTTATTGTTGTACAGTGCTTTAATATTTAGAGTGTAATGTGGCATTTATTTCTCGTAAGACTGCAAGGGTGAGGCGGGAGAGCGGCCGGACGGGGCTCCGCCCCGAGCCTCCGGCGGCCGCAGCGCGCGTCATATCACGTTGTTAATATCTTTGATACATACCATTGTCCAATCGAGGTGCTTTATCTTATATTTTCATACTTTAGTACTGGTAGATACTCCCGCAGTAACCATTGTCATGCAAAATGAACAAAAAAGGAGCATACATTACATGCAAGTCAACAGGAACATCACGATAAGCTTAGTTTTGATCACTGAAGCAAGAATGTACCTATAAGAAAGCTGAAATGGACTAAACAAACATGTAATATAAAGTAAATATTAGTCAACTTTGTATATAATTTCATGAGATTAATGTTGGAGGACAAGGACGGTCTAGAGGGTGAAAAAGCCATCCAAATATGCAATAAACATATGTTTTTGTAGAGTGGAGTGCGATGAGTAAGGGTTTACACCTAAGTCATGTTGCAGATTGTGTTTATGTGTAAATTATGTTTATATGGAAAATCAATAATCGAGGAAATACAGTAAGATTTGTCAGTTGCGTGATTGTGTTTTAAAAGTCTACCAGGATTTGTGATAATACATATAACAAAGTATCTATAATAAAAGTTTTAAGTGGGAGATTAGCACAGAAGTTTTATTCATCAGTCTCTGTCAAACAGGTAATGTTATTTTGTTTATAAAACTTTATGATTCTCAGATTTAAATAACAGAAAACAATTGGCAGTATGGGGTAGAGTTAATATCTAAATTATATGTTTTTATATGCACTGGACATGGAATGTGAATACCAATGGCGTTAGCATTTAAACTCTAAATTGGTTTGAAGCCAATCAAAAACGCAATGATCATTCAATCCATGGGACTAGGCTATGGTTCTAAGAGGCAAATTTAAAATTAAAATTGACTTATGTATATGTATCAAACCTGTACTTTCAAACATATTTAAAAGAGCGAGTGGGTATTGTCGCTTAATTTTTTCCAGCATAGTGCCACGTTTGTGATGTTTGTGTCTGATGTCATTAAGAGATTTTAATATCCAATAATGAATAAACTATATTTGATTTCATTTTAGAGATTGCAAATTACTTCAAGTCCGTTTCAGTCCCATTAACTACAGAATAGTTTTTTTTAAAGAACCTTAACAGTGTTCAATCAATTGAATAAAGGCCTAGGCTCCGAACGAAGCAAGGAGATATTTATTCTGAGGGCCCAGGGGTGGTTAGATTTATTCTGTAGCAGCCCTTAAACTGTTTAAACACTGATCAGTAGAGAGAGACCCTGCTCTTTGCCAAACTAAATATTGTATTTCTGTTTGCCATTTTTTTTTTACTTTGAAATCATACAGCAAAACTGTAAGCTCCTCAAATAAAATGTAAAAATTTGCACTATAGGATCAAGCTTAGTAGGATTTGCATTTGCCACCTCTCCTTAAGCTTCAAACCAATTCCGTTTGAGTTTATATGCTAGTGCTAGGATCCAATCCAATGTTTAAACAAACTAACTGTTACCAAAACAAGATTTCTATTTCAATACATTAGGCACACATTAAATACACACTCAGACATATACGTGGTTCCTTGCTCAGTAACTCAGACAACTAAAGTAAGGTCATTGTAATAGGCTAAATGGGTCCTTTGTGACAGCTGTCAAAGGTATGAAAAGTTAGGACCTGCAAAGTAAAATAAACCCGTAAGAGGCTACCTCCCGTCCACTAACGCCCCCATCAGTTTAAAAAATATTATTAGTAAAACTTATCGAAAATCCTTGTAAGAAGTAAAGGTATCCTTGTTTATGCAGAACCTATCAACTCTGAAAAATATAATACACTGTAGTTACAGATACAAAAAGTGCGAAAAACAGCCACTTTTAGCAGTTTTTGTATCTGTAACTACAGTGAACTTTACTTCACAGAGTAAATAGTTTCAAAATAAACAAATGTACCTTTACTTCAATCTGTCTTTCCGATTTTTGATAAGTTTCGCATTTAGCAAGTGATATTTTTTTAACTGATGGGGGCGCTAATGGACCGGAGGTAGCCTCCTAAGGAAACATCAAAACGGATTTCTTACGTTGGCCCTACTTTAGTCAGGAATATTTACATTTGTGATTAAAATTAGGGTCTTTTGGGTTATCTCATAGAATTCAGTTAGCTAATCACATTGTGTGCTATGCCTACTTGCTATGCTGTTTGGAGTTGAAGATGTTAGAGGTCTGCAAAAACTCTACATTTTTGAGTACCATAATGGGACATATTCATGGTGGTTTGAAATATGAGAGGCCTCTTAAATCAATATAGTTCCCTGAGCAAATCCTGGAAATGTGAGATAATTTTTTTTTATTAATAAATCTTCATTATTATTAAGTCACCCAGATGAAAATATAAGAATTGAATTGTTTAAAGTTTCAAGCATTTCCTAAGCAGCCTTTTTTTATCTGCCTTACTATGAAAAGTACTAACATTAAATAAGGCAACCTAGTAGGTATTTGTGTGTGGTTCTTGATGATCTTTCATTTCATCATTGTGGTGCTTTATTAGCAGAGCGAGATTCAAAACTCTTTGTCTTTATCCTATGCAATTGTCAAGTTGGTTCTCAGTGACATTATTAGTGCCATAAAATAATATTCAATTAATTTCCACATAAAACATTCAAGGATTTGCTGTAGATTATAAAAACCTGTCCTGTTTCTCTTTATCACCACAATAATAAGTAGGTCCCATCATGTACTTCTTGACATACGATTTTTGCTGTCTGCTCTCGTAATATGTTGTACGCAATTAGTTTTATTAGAAAAGTACCTTTTTTTACACGGGGAAATCTGTCATGGATACTCTGCGGGCGACCGGATCTGTGTAATTAAAATATCACCGGGTGAGCAAGCTATGCTACTCAACAACAGATGGCGCTGTAAATTTCTTAAATGTACTAAAATGCTCAACGCAATAAAAAAAAGTGATAACGAATGTTTTCAGACATGAGGCATAGCTAGATAAATTTTTCACCCCCAAAAACCCCTGTATTGTAAATTTCATCGAAATCGTTAGAGCCGTTTTCGAGAAACCGATAACAAATATACAAATATTTAATAGTATATAAGATAACTCAAAAAAATGTGGTTATTGCTGAACATTGTATAGAAAGCAATAAACAGACCATAACAAAAGATAGCATCTTTAAACATAGCATTGATTATTTGCTAATTGTGTAGCATTGCTTTCCATATGGCTAAGTTTAGTCGCGTCGCGTCTTCAGGATTACTATATTATATATTTGCTATTCTGTTTGTTACATAGCATGTGACCACTCAACTGTGGACTGCAATCAAGAAAGCATTGATTGGAGTGCATATTCACAATAGTAGGAGATCCAACAAGGCGTACCTTGCAGATTAACCTGCTGGAATGAAACTTGGCACAATTCAAGTAAACACTTATACGTAACATATAAGAAGTGGTGCTCCCCGGCAGGACGCGACAGAGAAGCATAGTTGTATCTTTTGAACCGAAATAGGAAGCTGGTTGAAAATTTCACAGGATATGTGTTTTTAAGACAAATATATTTATTTACCTAATAATAAAAACAAAAAAAAAAAAATAAGGGGGGTCGCCATACAAGAAACGTATTTTGTTTGTTTTTGCTTTGTCGTCAGAACGGTTATTAATTCGAGCGTCAAACTTGGTATGAAATAAAGTTCACTAAAATTTCAATAAAATGACGTGTCCTGACTGACTGACGCCGACCCGTAACTACTTTAGCTACACGTTTGAAATTGTGTGTGCTAATTTAATGAATACCACAAACACCATATCAAAAAGGATTTTCCAAAAATCGTCATCCCAGGATGTAAATAAGGGATGAACGTTAAAGCGAAGTAAAAATCTTTGAAAAACTTTTATCCCTTATTTCAACCGCTTGAGGGATGAAAGTAAAAAACTTTGAAAAACTTTTATCCCTTATTTCAACCGCTTGAGGGATGAGTTTTTGAAAATCCTTTCTGATATGGTGTTTGTGGTATATGCGTTAAATTAAAACACAAAATTTCAAACGTGTAGCTAAAGCGGTTATGGGTTGGTGTCAATCAGTCACAGTCAGTCAGGATATGTCATTTTATTGAAATTTTGATGAACTATATTTCATACTAAAATTAATAACTGTTCTGACGATAAACAACAAACAAAATACGTTTCTTGTATCGCGACCCCCGTTCTTTTTTGTTTTTTTTTAGTTTTTATTTTAAGGTAATATATTTGTTTTAAAAACACATGCTGTGAAATTTTCAACCAGCTAACTATTTCATTATGCCCCACTGTGCGTCTCTGTCGCGTCCTGCCGGGGAGCACCACTTCTTATATGTCACCTACTCGTATAGGTGTTTACTTAAATTGAGCCAAGTTTCATACAAGCTCGGCCTTGGATCTCCTACTACAAGTGAAGTAGTGATGGCGCTACGCTCTATTCCCATGCAGTAGTTGCGCTTCTCTGTTAGACTACAGACTTGCTATGTTATGTAAGTTTGAGATTGATGATCCAACCAAGTTTATGAAAAGCTTTTCCTACTTATCTATTATTCTGAAGGATTCTTTGAGCCATCCTAATTTAATAAAAAAACCGGCGAAGTGCGTGTCGGGCCTACCTATCTCAATGTTCATAACATAAACTTTTTACCTACTATTGCCCAGCGACAACGTAGCGCCCGATTGCTATTTCTAATTTTATTATTTCCAGTTTTTTGGCTATAGCACATTAACCTGTGAAGCCTACTTGGCTCTGATAAATTTTCTTTTAATTTCATCATTACTACTACTGTGAGTTTTTTAACATTTCCAATAACAACCGTTTAGCTGGCAGGGAGGGGAACGACTCGACAGCAAAAAATTGCGATTGCAAGCTAAATATTTCGCAAACGGATCCCTAAATCGAAAAATTATTATTTTTATTATTAAATATTATTTTTAAAAGATCTATCTAACGATTCCCCACATGGAGAGGTAGAGAAGAAAAAAAAATCACCTCCCTTTACTTGTAGGGGAGGTACCCTAAAATTCAACAGCCTCCGTGGTCTAGTGGTTAGAGGGTTCGGCTCTCGATCCGGAGGTTCTGGGTTCGATTCCCAGTGGGGACACTGTCAAAAACAAAAATCTCTTTGTGCGACCTCCCCAGTTTGGTTAGGGCATTGCAGGATGAATCACCTGATTGCCCGAAAAGTTAGATGATTCCGTGCTTCGGAAGGCACGTAAAGCCGTTGGTCCCGACTACTATCTACGGATGTAGTCGTTAATGAGCCATGTCAGAGGCCTTTGGCGGCTCAACAACTCTGACACCAGGGTTTGTGAGGTCGGTCATCGACCTTGCAACCCACACGATATGATGATGATGACCCTAAAATATATTTTTTTACAAGATTTTATTTTACCACTGTCGGTGTGTATGAAATGTATATATTCATACTTAATTACAGCTTTCTAGTACTAAGGGTCTCTGAGCTAACCCGCGGACAGACAGACGGACATGACGAAACAATAAAGCCCAAGTCACATTGGAGGCGGTAGCGGAAGCGTTCCGGTGCCGGTATTTTTTGTAAAGTATGAGTTCTTATGCACCCTGTCACATTGAAAGCGGTAGTGGCGCGGCGCGGTGCGGCGCGGGGGCGGCCGGGCCGCTAGTACAACCCCGTGGACCGGGCGCGGCGCGGGGCGAACTTTCGGCGAGAGCGGGCGCTGTATTTCATTGCATTCAATGCAACCCGTCACACAGAGCGGCAGCGGTCCGGTACCTCTGTGTGACCGGTCCCGGAACGCTTTCGCTTCCCGCAGGTCCGCCCCCGGACCGCTTTACCGCCTTGTACCGCTCTGTGTGACTTGGGCTTAAGGGTTTGTTGACTACGGAAGCCTCTAAATGACGAGAAGGTAATTTTATGTCTCTGTCAGTTATGTTGCGACTTTATTTACACGAGTCCTCGGGTTGAAAATTAGGGACTTGAAAGTAAGGCCAACGAATAAGTCCGTTTTGACGTTTTCTTATCACGAACACGCAAGGTTAATTTTGTTTTGTAGGTCTTAATTTTTCATACGTTTGACAGCTGTCAAAATTGATCTATTACGATGGCCTTAATACAGTCACTTTTTCGTAAATTACTAATTCCAAGCTGCTATCATACCTTCCTAAATACAAATGTATGCCGAATTAGTCTCTGAATTTAGGAAATAATGGTGGCTGTACCCTAGCAGGTTGCAATTTAAGTTTGATTTAGATTTTTTTTTTCCAGTTCTTGTTAATTGACATTGCGGGTTGCCTATTGTCGGATGTTGTTTATTGTAACGGGGCTTCACTTGAGGCAAATACCGGGTATTGGGTACTATAACACTGGGAGGTAAGAGGTAGGTACTTGGCGCGTGCTGGTAAACGGTAGCAGCTGTTCGACCGTGACGTATGCGCAACCATCCTCGGTTTCTACAACGCTCATCCAGTACTTTATTGCGATTATCTTCTCATGCAGAACTTGATTTCTCTGTCCCTCACCGATCGTGTTTTTGTTGAATTGCAATCTAAAATAGTTTATTTTATAATGCCTGCTTATTTCTTATCTCGATGCTATACATTTTATATTATTAATGTAGGTAGGTATGTATTATTTAATTATTCGATGTTTCTTATGTATTCTTAAAATTAGGTTTATTATTCTTATCTTTTTACGCTGCACTTCCTACTCGTTTATCTTTGATGGATTCTGGTTCCCAAAGGTTGTCTGGAAGAGATCGCTTACAGCGATAAGGCCGCCTTTGCTCACTTTTTGTAATTAATTATTGTTATTTGAATTTGTTTTTAGTGTGCAATAAAGTGTTTATCTATCTATCTATTTAGTTTTAGATTAGTCGATCATATTTTCTATACATACTAGGTAAACCATCTGTCTTGTCTTGTAAACCGGTGCATCTCGTAAACAATGTCCGAATCCATGTTGTCCTGATTTTCCTGTACTCTAGCGGATCTGTGTATTGTGGAGTTGAAGGCCTTGGTTCGATTGCTAGTGGCTGTGCGTCACTACTGTACTGTTTAGGTTCCGTTACCGGCCCAGATAGAGGATAGAGCTAATTCGCCCGGACATTGACGGCGGGCCGGGTGTTGTAATACCATGTTTACTTCCTCGTGTGTCGGTTAAGCCAGTGTATCGAGTGGCATTGACGTACCATCCAGCCTCGTAAGGTTTGAATTCTTGTTTTGCACGTGTAAGGTAATACAAGTGGGTAGGTATTATGTATTCTAGGGTCTTCTCAATATCTGGCCTTAAGGCTTATTATAATGCACATTCGGTATCTACTGTCACATTATTCTTGGTGTCTAATTTTAGTTCTACGAGTAGGTTTGTATTTTGTGCGCCTACATACAGTTCTTATTGCGCGATTGTAATCTGATTGCAGCGTAGTAGGTTCGTGCAGTAGTGTAGGATACGACTCATTGCCTCGTGAACTCATGACGCATATAATTGGTGCAGTAAAGAGGAACACGTAGGAGCCGTTGACTGTGTTGCCGCTTAACGACTTGCCTGCAGTACGTGCTCTATGCTAGTTTAAGAGGATATAATTTTATTATATGTGTAAGTAATTATAACAGATCTTGTTTTATACAAAACACATGTTTTCGCCTCGTTTAGATAATCTTTTCAAATTGGTAGACGTCTGTTTAATTAGTTGCCAGCGCATTGTCGGAATTACAAACTCTACCTTTAGCATTGTTACCTATTGAGACCTATTGTGTTCATACACCACCGCTATGATTTGCGTAGTGAGCACGAAGGCCAACTGAAGGATTGTAGGCTTTTGCCTGTACTATTATAGTATAATATTGCAAATGCCTTTTCCATTTTCGTCTCTACCTAACAGGAACTGGAACATAGGGACATAAGTAGAATAGTAAACTATCAATATGGAACAAGAAGCAAAATATAAATTTACCTAATTATCTTTCTGAGCTTATCATTATCAGGCAGTTGACCATGCAACTTATTCAAAGTTAAAAGCTGTAAAAATCCATTGTTGTCACTTTCTGTTTTGACAACAAAGAAAGCAACAGCAATAGATTCTGAGCTTTACCTAATGTTAAAGACGCGTTGTGCAACTGACAATAAATCTCCTATAAGTAGGTACATAGGTACTTTAAAAGTAGACAACCTATGTTTATCTTATAAAGCACCTACACTATCTCTTGTCGCGTGGTTTGATAAGGGATTTTGGTAAAAGCATCGTGCCACCAGAAGTTTAAATGCAAAACCCTAGGGTCCTGGTATTGATTGCACAAAGGGAAAGAAGAGTTCCCCTCCTCGTCTATAAGTAAATAGACAAAACACCTGAATTTTGGAAGCATTGCCTTTGGTAGATTTGCTTTTCGATGAATGCAAAAAGTTATTAACTTAGTTTTGTGACTGTGAGGTGGGTTGAGAATCCATTTATTCAGTAAAGCCACAATCACACCTTGCTAAATTCAAAGACTAATTCGGCATACATTTCTGGGAGGCTTGGTTCTGTTAATTCCAATATCAAACTTCAACGAGCAATGTATGCCGCTTAAGTTAGAATAGCATTCAGTAAGAATAGCTGGCAGATGAACATTAACCCGCTTTATTCGAGAAGTTGATTAAATACATATTTCGTATTTAGATCTGGGTATGTTACTTGAGCTAAGTGGTTCAGTTTCATGGGTGGAACATGAGGTCTAAATGATCGCAGTACTATGCATAACTTACATACATACATAACATCACGCCTTGTTCCTTGTCTTTATATGCCATAGTTGTTAGCGAATTCGTTTACCACCACCGCAAAAGATTTTCCCCTATCAATGAGGTGATTTTCTGCTGTAAAAAAACCGGCTAAGTGCGAGTCGGACTCATGCACCGAGGGTTACGTACCACTAAGGTGAAAATACCGTCTGAGGGACGCGCAGTCGCACAGAAGTGCATTAAATGCGCGCAAGCCCGACTCGCACTTGACGAGTTATTATTATTTTTTACTTTCGAGCGGAGCGAGAAAGGTATTGTATTCGTGAAAAAAAAAGTTTTTCTAATTTTCTCAAAAACGTGGTCTATATCACTTACACATCATAAAAAACAAGTCTCCCAAAAATGTCCGTCCGTCGGTCTACATATTTTGAATTTAGGAGTTTTATGCAAATCCATCGAAGGGTTCTGAGTGGTTTCTTGCTGGCTCTCATTTTGAGGGTAGCTGTGATACAACGCAAATGAAAAATTGAAAATTTCTCAAAGACGGCTCATAGAATCTTGATGAAACTTTGCATGACCAAGCATCTCCATGTAAGATATCTTGCGCTAGTATCAATTGATCTCTCCGTCGGTCGGTCTGTCCATCACGCTTTGGCCTAGCGGCTAAACGAATGGTCCGATTGACACCATATTTTGAATTTAGGAGTTTTATGCAAATCCATCGAAGGGTTCTGATTGGTTTCTTGCTGGCTCTCATTTTGAGGGTAGCTGTGATACAACGAAAATGAAAAATTGAAAATTTCTCAAAGACGGCTCATAGAATCTTGATGAAACTTTGCATGACCAAGCATCTCCATGTAAGATATCTTGCGCTAGTATCAATTGATCTGTGTAATTTCATATAAGGGGTGTTCCTGTACCACCAAATCGTAAATATGTGATTTACCCTAAATTGGTTTCATCGAGTTTATTAAAATTTGATTGTCTACCTGACTTGATATTCTTTATGATTTTTTTGAATAAAATTTAGTACACAGGGTGAACCAAAAACTGAAAGGGCTTGCTCAACAAGACTAAACTGAACAATTATCCATAAGGAACATGTGTTGGGAAATTAAAAAAAAACCGGCCAAGTGCGAGTCGGACTCGCGCACTGAGGGTTCCGTAAAGTTAATGTGCTAGATTTTTTGAGTCCGACACGCGCTTGACCAAATTTTATTATTTGTTGTTATTTTATAGCTTATGCACTATATAATAAACATACCAATTTTCAAGTTTGTAAGTGTTCCCGTTTTTAAATAGAACTAAAACAAAAATCGCCTCAGCGACCATCCAACTTGACCCCTCTCTTATATGAATGTTCTTGAAACGGGAGCTCACCACAATTGGTTACCATTAGTTGTGAGAAAAGTTGTAATATTTAATTATTTCAGACTTTTCTCATTATTTGTACTGTGAGACCTAGCTTCTTGCCAAATTTCATAATTTTAGGTCAACGGGAAGTACCATGTAGGTTTTGCATTTTTGAATAAATGTATGGAGATGGGGACATAAAATGCCATATCTTTTGATTGCGTCGTTGTAAAAAAATTAAATTTTCAGATCTAGTGTGGTTCATGGATCCTAATATGTGGTATTAATTTCAACCTGATACCTTTACCCGTTCGTGAGATAAAGGGTCTTGACAGACAGACAGACAGACAGACAGACAGACGGACAACAAAGTGATCCTATTAGGGTTCCGTTTTTTTCTTTTGAGGTACGGAACCCTAAAAACCGGTCAAGTGCGAGTCGGACTCGCGCGCCGAGGGTTCCGATATACCTATAGTATTTTTGGAAGCAATAAAGTCCATTTTCAGGACCGCAAAACTAAATTTGTTTGTAAAGGTTTTTTGCAGATTTCTGAAAAACTGTGCAACTTAGAAAGATCGTTTTATTTTTGCTGTAAAGTTTATATAAACTTCTGTCAACTGTAATTAATTCAGATTTTTCCTTACTCAAACTTCGGAGATAAGGGGGGGGGGAATGGTATTTTTCTTGACATTTTTCATCATAACTTTAAAACTAAGAAATTTAAAAAAATACAAAAATATATTTTAAAATGTACAAGTAAAGCCCTTTCATATGATACCCCACTCGACCTAGTAGCGACAATTTGAAATTTGGCCCCCCCTATTTTGGCCCCCTTTATATTAATAATCATACTTTTTTCAAAATTTTTTCTTGTGCAATTAAGTTGGGCAACTATATTCTAAAACTATTCCAAATTTCAGGTTGATAGCATAAGTGGTTGCTGAGATATAGAGGTGTGACAGACAGACGGACAGACAGACAGACAGACAGAGCGGCACCATAAGGGTTCCTTTTTTTTACCATTTTGGTATCGGAACCCTAAAAATCTCCTTGCAAGTATCCTACGGTAGTATCCAATGATCTGTGAAAATTCATATAAAGGGTGTTCCAGTACTACCAAAAGTTAAACATGTGATTTTTTCGAAATCGTTTGAGGTTTGTTTGTTTTAATGTTTGGCAATTTGAATTTTGAATTGATCTGTATCTTTCATTCGAACATTTTTTTGGAAAAACGTAAATAAAAGTTTGTATTTCCATACTATGTGTATGGCATTACAAATTTAAGTTTGCGGTTGATAGTTTTTCCTTGCGTGTTGCGAGAAAGTTAGTGCAGTGCTGCTGTACCATTTATTTGTATTTGTTCTACCGAAATAGTAGGTACGTTTACTCAGACCATGAATCTGTAAGTTTCCCGTTTTCACGATAGAGCTAGAACAAAAAACACCAAAAAATACGTTGGACGCTGTGATGGGGCCATTAGAGACCCCCCTTATTTTTTTACTTTTCCTTGTTTATATTATTTGTTAAGTAATCCGCCAAAATAACGACATATATTCTCTGAAAATTGGTAATAGGGTTGCGTTGACACCCTTTGGGTATGAAACCGTAAATATGTTTATTTGTAGATGCCATATAAAATACTAGCTGTTTATACTAGGTGCCTGGAAGTCTAGTGGTATATTAAAAATTGCAATGCAAAATCTAGTAAAAATAATATGAAAACCACAATGAAGAATAACAATCGTTTTGAAATGAATTCACATTTTAATGCCGTGTCGTCATTTCAAGGTCTCGACCAAGTTGACGTAAGAACGCGAAGCGAGATTAAATTAATGACTGTTCCAATAGTTGCGAATTATTTAAATCAGTAAAATTCCAACTATTATGTAGTATCTGAGAAATGTGACAGATTAAGACGATAAAGTATAGAAAAAAAACGCCATAAAACTAGAATAATAAATAAATCAATTCAATGTTCCTGTTAACACAAGTCCGCAGATAACTGGTGTAAGCAGAATCAGTGCTACTACCATTAAACTATTACTGTACTAGGCTACGACACAAACCCCAAAAAACCAAAGATCCAATCAAGGTCATAGTGTTATCTACCATTGACGTGCGACCGACTGTACCGTGATATTTTTCAATTTCATACATTCTGTACTGACAAATTTTTACCATAAACTAAGATGTATATGTACCATACAATAACATCTTGCGATAAAAATGCAAGGTCTCGCTTGGAATAGATGGGGCATTCGTAGAAGCGTCGATGGCGACTCCCGCGCACCTCATTCGTTGTTCTGCGTGTGGGGCGGCTATAAATACTACATAACATACGCTGCACGTCCGTTCCATACTTTTATTTTG
Source organism: Athrips mouffetella (assembly GCA_947532105.1). NCBI lineage: Eukaryota > Metazoa > Arthropoda > Insecta > Lepidoptera > Gelechiidae > Athrips > Athrips mouffetella. The sequence continues at coordinate 18,560,841 of OX383960.1, read as the reverse complement.
GGGTAATATAGCGATAAAATAGTTACAAAACCATGTATCGCTAGGTACCTCTCTATTAATTGAAATAAATGTTCAGTTGGATGGTAAGTACGGATAGAGGTATAGTATAGTCAAGTCTGTGAATTTATGAGTCCTTGCGTTGTGTTAATTTTTTACTAAGATGACCATGTGTGTTGCCAATCATGTACCGGAAATAAAAGCAAGTAAGAAAGTACCTACCTACCATCAGCCTACCATACCAAGTTCTGTTGTTTATACAGTTCGTAGGACGACATGAATGGCTTGTGCTATCCGTTCTCATGCTTTTAGTTCTCATGGAAACAATCAATGCGGGCGCTGCAGTGGCGGCCTTATTAAATAAATGCCTCTAACTTTACATCAAATATTACATGTCAATGTGTACATACATACGTATTAGTAAGCAAAAAAATAGGATCGACAACTATACTTGGAAATTTTTTTAGATACTTAAGTCTTTTCTTGTATACCTACTAGGAAAGCGTTAATCATTCGTTTCTTAATTTGGACATGAAAGGTTATTTTGATTCTGGGCCATAACATGTATGACATCAAGTCAAGCAACTTAGTTGCAGATTGGTTCATTGTGCAAGAGAAGGCGACGCGTGGGCTGGTTCTTCCTAACATGGGGTCAGGAATCTGCAATATCTACCTTTATACGGTGTTCCAGTCCAGCAGACGTAAGGGCGCTGCTTTCATCGACATCACATCTAGCCACGTTTCGTGGGTTGGGCTCATTATTTGGCATCATTTTTAAATAATATTCTGTCGAAGACATTTTCTAACTTCTATTTTCGTCGGTAGTTTTACTGATGAGTTAATAATATCTCAATTCGATTGTGGAAAATGTGTATGTATGAAGGAAGGCTGCAAGCTGAAACTGATTCACACTATGGACTTGATTGAGAAAATAGCAATAGTCATGTAGTACCTATATTTGTTATTTAACTAATGCAGTCTGCCATAATGCAGCAGTCTATGTGCTTGTCTAGCATAGTAGTAGACATAGATAAGCAAGTTGCGCGAAATCCACCTTGACTTGCATTTGCATCGAATCCAATAAGGTGCCTAGAAGGTCCATAATTACACGAAGTATATTTTGGTTCGCTTAAAGATTAATTAACATGGGATATGAGACCAGATGTCCCGTATTTTACGGGACGTCCCGCTTTCCAGCTTTGAATTTAACAGTGTCCCTTAATTTCGTAAAACTAATACGGGACAGAACAACGTCCCCTATTTCAGCAAATTGTACTCTGGTGCGTTAAAATAGTAACCGCTTGTCTATTGACAATGTAAAGGCTGAGTTGCACATCAAAGTTAACTTCGATTTGTCGTGTATTGACTTTTATAAGATTGTGATTCAAAATTAGGACATTTTGAAGGCCGCGAAGTTAAATAAAAAATATATAAAAACAAACCATATTTATAAAAAACATGAGTATTTTTAATATAATTTACCAACAAATACTATTTCTTATGAAAAAAATTGTTGTCCCTGTGTAAATCCTAAATCCCGTATTTTGATCGTTGTTGCCCCGTAAAATGAAAAATAATATCTGGTCACCCTAGATAGATCAAATCTGAAAAATCTGAAATAATAGAGATATCATCACACAACACCACCTTTTAAGTCACTTTGTAAAAATAAAGAGTAGAGCTAGACTCTGCATGCAACTATGACACCAGGGTTTGTGAGGGAGGTCGGTCATCGATCTTGCAACCCACACAATATTATGATGATGAGAGAGGTCGATAAATTGTATTAATTTTCCAGACATTTGTTTATTTAATTAAACATCCATTCGATCACTATCTTTTCCAACAAAGGTCTAACAGATTGCATCGTATGACTCCTCATTAAAGCGTGGTGTGTAACTAAATACCTTATTCATCGCTTTGAACGAAGGACTTTGCTCTTTTGGTAGTTCCCGGGATTGTGTCGTCTTTACAATGGGCACACATTTTTCTTAGTTATCTCGCCCATTACAGTAAAAAGAGCTTTCTGGTTTTACGTTTAAGTTTGTGAATTCTGCTGCCGATTGGTACATTCTCGAATTTTGATGTGGTAAAGAATGTGTATCTTAAAGGGAGGTGATGTAAGGGTTATTTTGGCTTGGGTGAGGGGTTTGTCTGTCGGGTGGGATGAGCAACACGTGCTGGGCTTCCGAGCCGCCAGCGGTCGTCACAATAACAAAATGAGAGACGTGCATTGTGTGCAGGGCTCAGCGGTCCTCCTCGGCGTGAAACACCACGTGTAGAACAGGTTTCAATATTCAAAACTTCCGTTTCGATGTCGCATCCTTTGAGTAACCTTTTTTATAAACGGAATATGTAAACTTACCTATCTATTATGTTTATTTATAGCTTATATACAGTTTTATCCATACCAGCTTGTGGCTGTTTTCCTGTTACCTTTTTCCTGTCTAACGGTTGCGGTAGGTACCTATGAAACAAAACGCCTAGGCAAATCAAAAGGATGAAACATCATGTTACCTATATTACACTTACTTGTACCTATTTTAAATGTAAAAGGTTGGCAAGTAGGTAAATCATAATACCTACCTAGCTTCCTCCTAAGTGGAAATGTGAATCACCGACCTCAGTGTCGACACAGTCATTCGGCATACATGAGTGTTGTTTGCATTTGGGTATTTTATGGGTGCAGTCGTATAAACTTTGACAGTGGCTTCCGCTTGTTGGACGCGGCCGATTTCATTCGATCACTAACTGCTTTTATTTGCATTTATTACGTCTACGTTGTATTTGTCGAAAAAAAAGATCAAGCTGGTGTATTTTTAGGGTTCCGTACCTCAAAATAAAAAAACGGAACCCTTATAGGATCACTTTGTTGTCCGTCTGTCTGTCTCTCAAGACCCTTTTTCTCACGAACGAGAAGAGGTATCAGGTTGAAATTGATAACTAATATTAAGGTCCATGAACCACACAAGATCTGAAAATTTAAATTTTTTACAACGACGCAATCAAAAGATATTACTTTTTATGTCCTCATCTCCATACATTTATTATGCAAAAAAGCAAAACCTACAGGGTACTTCCCGTTGACCTAAAATTATGAAATTTGGCAAGAAGCTAGGTCTCACAGTACAAATAAAGGGAAAAGTCTAAAATCATTAAATATTTCAATTTTTCTCACAACTAATACTAACTAATTAAGGTGAGCTCCCGTTTCAAGAACTTTTCTATAAAAGAGGGGTCAAGTTGGATGGTCGCGGAGTTTTTAAAAACAAAGAGCAAAAGCTTCTAGTATATCATATGGTAGATAGGTACGGAACCCTTAGGGCGCGAGTCCGACTCGCACTTAGCCGGTTTTTTTTTTGTAAATTTGCCCTTCATAGCTATAAACATGTGAAATGAAACTCACTAAAGCCGCAATCACACGTTCCTAAATTGAAAGACTAATTCGGCATAAACGTAAAACAGTGCAAATCCGCTCTGTTCTAACACGCGCATTATGTCCTTTGTTAGAAAGGGAGGTAATTTAGCTCTTATCAACCCCATAAGCTGACATTATTCCCTTCAGAAGTCCTAGGTGAGATGTTGTCTTGGGATCGGTACCTAGGCTCGTAAGTAAAAATCAAACAACCGATTTAAGTTGATATGTCTGTAGAATTTCAACGTTGATTCCAAGTAATCCCTTCTGCAATGCAATCACATTAAAAGTACCTAATGCCTACCTACTATGGTACCTATCAACCTAACTTGTCTGTTCATATAACTAATCGTATCTACTCATCAGAAGTGAAACCATATCGAATCGTATATCACGAAAGCCGTCGTTTTGTACGTGTCTTGTTACCCGTTAAAAGAGTTTTTGCGTGCGTGCAATACTGCTTACTTACAGCATGCGATGTCGATCATTCAATACCAACCAACAGAAGTTACAAATAATGTACACATAATGTATTGTAGCGTAAAGTGAAAATTGCTTCCGCATTGCTTTGCCCTAGAAATGAAATAATATCAGTTAAAATTCTCCGTCATGTCTTATTACAATTTAGATTATGTACCTACCTAGGTATTGTCTTGGAAAATGTCAATTACCTGAAAAAAATCTCAAGCCCGGCTACTAACGTAGGTAATCGTTCTGAATTGAAACTGGACAGTAAATGCCGGTACCCACTTACTTTTTTCTGAAATGAATATTCTAAAATAAATTACCAGGATAAGGAATATTTTAACTTTAATCAATATCCATTTTTTAATAATCTCTGAAGAAAAGGTAACGAAAAAGTTAGAAACTGCCGAATCTCATTCATAAAACATGCAGCGGACGCAGGGCGAAGGGTGACTTAGGATCAAAATTCAAATTACTGTTTCTCGTAAGCTCTATTACATCTAAAGCTAACTCCAAAATTTCTGTGTTACCTTACTTAGATTTTAGACATTTGGTGTTTTGCCAATTTCTGCAGGATGCGAAATGTAAAATAAAATGTTTTATCTTTTATATTATCGTTGCTGGTTTACGCAAGCGAAGATTCTAGCAATTGATTCGCTGTTTTCTCTCAAGCGAAGCTGCGTAGATTGGCCGCGTATCTAGCTAGTCTCGCTGTAACAAAGGTCATTGGGAAGTAGAACAGATGTTTCTACTGTTCTTTATCTAGCGCCGGATCGAGCGAAAGGTACCTATCATCGCATCACAGTGCTGTCCCGGAGAAATCGTATTCTCACACTAGACCGACAAAAAACGCTTGTGCTGCACTGTTACAAGTTGTTAATTGTAATGAAATATGCGTCTCTCGCATCTTACAACCGCGAGGCGTTGTTCGGTGTGCGGTTGAGTCACGGTTAGCGCGATGATGGCAAACCGCCAATGCTCTCGATGTTTATGACTAACAGTAAAAAGTAGTAAAGAGCAAACGTACACAATGAGCCTGTATTCACAGACCAGTAGTAAGATAAAACTAATGAAAAGTTCGCTATACTTAGATCCGATTTTTAAAGATATTATTTGTTCATTTAGATATAATTCCTATCATACGCTTACTAAACAGTATTGTCGTGAAAATGCTATAACACCACGAACACAACCTGTATGCAAGTGTACCAACCAAGACAAGCAAGGTAATGTGGAAAACCGCTAGGTAGAGTATACAAAGCAAGCGTAAAGCTTCGTAAAGTCATTAAATTAAAACGCTAATAAAGTATAAAATATTTCTTCCATAGGTACCTAGGTACATTCCTTACGTAATTGACTTTGCAGGCGTCGCGTCAAGTCATTGTTTAATGAAGTCCTTTCCCATCTATTGTGTTTTGACAAAGCTGAAACCGTTATCGTCCGTCACTTGGTTTATTGTAGATACAATGCTGCGTTGGCCAGATACGAATAACGTATTTTTATTATACTAGAACCTGGGCGACCGAGCTATGCTCTGTAAGATTAAAATATCATCGGATGAGCAAGCTATGCTACTCAACAATAGATGGCGCTGTAAGTTTCTTGAACGCACTAAAACTCGCTAAGAAATATAAAAAATTACGGTGAAAACGAATTTTCCCAGACATGAGACCTAGCTAGATCGATTTTTTGCCCCCAAAAACCCCTGTATACTAAATTTCATCGAAATCGTTAGAGCCGTTTTCGAGAAACCGATTACAAATATATATATATATATACAAATATTGCTCGTTTAATAGTATAGCAGTATATTAGCAGTTGATGATTATAAATTGCTTAGTTGAAAATATTGCAACCAATTAAAAATTTTTGTGGCAGTTTGGTCATGTAATTTGGCAGAACAAGTTGCAAATGTGACCTCCAAGATTGTGCGATATATTGAAGAAAGTGAACGTAGAAGTTGTACTTCGGGTGCTCCGGTGCTGCCAGCGCGGACCCAGCTGATGACGTCATCTTCCCTTAGAGCGCCGCCTCGAACCTTCCAAACTTGTTTGCAGTCTTCAGAATTCGATTAATGATGCGTGCGCGCAGGTAGAATGCCTATATAATATTTTTTTCATACCACCTCGCTATATGTTTTTGTTGCAACGCGCTTCTTCATTTTTTTGAGAGAATAAGTGGATAGAAACCTATAAGGAGTACGTATGCTGTAAAAGATGATCATGCTAATTGTAGAAATTTAACTGTTTCAACAATTGTAGAGAGCGCGGTTGTTGTCTAAGGTCGGTATAGCGTGTCAGGCTCTACTATAATAGTCGGAAGACGAGCAATTTGGATCATAATTACAGCCAATTTGAGAGGGCGCGATGATGCTGAACTAGTCACGGCCATGGACGCCCATTAACGAACTTTCTTGTTTTGTTGTTGAGTTGAGAACGTTTTAAACACGTAATTTAGGAGAGTAGGTATCACGTTTCCGTATGGTTAGTCTTTAGTGTCTGCTACGAATTTTTGTACTTCAAAGTAGATAAATGGATTTGCCATTTTTCCAGGTAGGTACACACGGCCGCACGTCATAGTAAGGGTGATGAAGGACAAATTTCTATATGATTTGCTCATGTCTGCCTTTTTGACTGATGATAAGGAGCATCCTCTAAAAGATACAAAAAATATTGGCGGACATCCACACCCCTGCGTTTTTGAGTAATTAAGTTTTAACTATATTGAAATTTGACAATGAAACGTACACCTGGCAGACTATGACTATCTGGTATAAAACCCCAGAAAAATGGTCTGCCACCATAATAGCCCTGCGTTTACAGCGCTTCAAAATGCAAAAATTCACTACTTCGTCCCGTGATAATGCAGAGCCCTGCATGTCTGCCTATTCGATTTTCTACATCTTCAAAAGTATTTTAAACAGGAGCCACAAAGGCAGACAAAAAAAACATTATTTAGTATCTTATTTTAATTTTTTTTGCTTTAACTCAAAAACGCAGCGACGCATAGAAAAACTTGTAAGGATCAAATTGATTCGTATTGAGCTGATCTATCATCCCTATTAATATGAATCATGAGCAAATCATATACCCAAATTGCAGCCAGCACCCTAACTATCACGTCAGTGGTAAATCTAAGACCTTGAACAGCTCTCTAGCTCGGAAGCTCCATACAATCGGGCTCAAAAGTGACAGCTGTCATTTTTACACGCGCAAATGTGTGGGTGGGTTAAAGACGTGTGAGTGTAGGGTTGGTGGTATCTAGAAAACACTTACCTACCCTAGAAAACGTAGATAACAGAACATTAGCATTATACTTTTATTACAGTTTCGAGTTGCACATTTTTCGTTCAACTATAAAGCGACTTACACAATTCACAAACAAATTATAACTTTACTATCACTCGTCACCTCACTTTGTTGTATTTAGTAATCGAATTGCAATTAAAACAAACAAACACACGTTGAAATAATCTCACAAACTCTAAAAACAATCATTTTTAGGGTTCCGTACCTCAAAAGAAAAAAACGGAACCCTTATAGGATCACTTTGTTGTCCGTCTGTCTGTCTGTCTGTCTGTCTGTCTGTCTGTCTGTCAAGACCCTTTATCTCACGAACGGGTAAAGGTATCAGGTTGAAATTAATACCATATATTAGGATCCATGAACCACACAAGATCTGAAAATTTAAATTTTTTACTACGACGCAATCAAAAGATATGGCATTTTATGTCCTCATCTCCATACATTTATTCAAAAATGAAAAACCTACAGGGTACTTCCCGTTGACCTAAAATTATGAAATTTGGCAAGAAGCTAGGTCTCACAGTACTAATAATGGGAAAAGTCTGAAATCATTAAATATTACAACTTTTCTCACAACTAATGGTAACCAATTGTGGTGAGCTCCCGTTTCAAGAACATTCATATAAGAGAGGGGTCAAGTTGGATGGTCGCTGAGGCGATTTTTGTTTTAGTTCTATTTAAAAACGGGAACACTTACAAACTTGAAAATTTGTATGTTTATAGGGCATAGGCTATAACAACAAATAATAAAATTTGGTCAAGCGCGTGTCGGACTCAAAAAATCTAGCACATTAACTTACTGAAATTTCAACTAATACAATTATGTTTATGTGGTGGTACGGAACCCTCAGTGCGCGAGTCCGACTCGCACTTGGCCGGTTTTTTTCACTAAACTTCATCTTTGACGGCTGGCTGGCCGCCGCCCCGCCGGTGCACCAGGGTGACTATCGCGAAAATGGCGAATCTGCTCTTATCATCACTGCAAAAAAATCTGCCAAACTTTATTCCAGAAAATGAAAAAAAATGCTGTTATATTATTGCTTTAATGTGGAAAGGAATAAATAAATACATACTATTTGTTAAAGCCCTCGTTCAGAGTAGAATAAGTTTTAGTTCGTTAGTTCGATAGATGGCGTTATTCACTTATGTCGACATCGTAAAACACGCTATCGTTGGGTCAACCTACTTTAATGACCCCAATTTGTATGTTGCAAATATAGACCTCACTTACTACTGACTCCTGTGTTTTATTTTATCTAATAATCCGGGTCGTCCTGTTGGTAATTTTGGGACTTTTGTACATGGTCCTTCGAGCCGGATAAGGCAAGAAGTCGACTTTACTGTACACTAGTTCATACTGGCGCTAAGCCCAGGCAGCGGATTGCTGTCTAGCGCCACCTGGAGCCTTGGAGCAAGGCTTCTCATCGTGTGGAAGAGGACTAGCGGCGGGAGGGGAGCACCCCCTCGGTGGCCCTACGAAGCGGTGGGAGGGGAGCACCTCCTCAGTGGCCTACGGAGCGAAGATAGAAGACACAGCGGGAGGGGAGCACCCCCCCTGTGGCCTGGCGGAGTACAACGACCAGCAGACCACGGCACGGGCAGCATTCTGAGCGGGGGGAGCACCTCCTCAGACACCCTGCGGCGTGAGGGTCAGCTTCGGTACCTCGTGCTACGTCATACGGTTGACGTCATCAGCTTCGTGACGTATTCAACACTAGTGACGTGAGTGTGTGCAAAAAACTGTAAGTACAATTTCGACCTTATTGCTAACAAACATTTAACTTATAAAATTAAAATTAGTGCATGAACAGAGACTTAGAAAAATTTCAAGTGTGCATGAGGGACTTAGAATAATTTCGAAAAAAGTGAACCGACGGGGAACCTATGCCCGATTTTCGACCGACGTGCAAAGTGTTCAAACACTTAGAAAAATTTCGAGCGTTTTTTTACTGGACTTAGAAGAAATCTTGTGTTCATTTTACTGGACTTGTAAAATTTTCGTGTCATCTTTAGCTGAACTTAGTTGTTGAAAGTAGTTTTTTTATTGTATACGGACTTTATTTTCAAGCCTTATAACGTCTTTGTATTATTGTAAAATATTAGTTTTACTTTGTGTTTTCTTTGTTTTGCCCATTTTTATTTACAATATGGCTGATAATTACATAAAAACGCAAGAAGATCTTGCAGCTACAATTGCCAAAGGTATGGGAAATTTTAAAAAGTCACCCAAAGATCGCATAACTTTAGCTTATTTAGAAACTAGGTTAGAGAATTTGGAGGCGCAATGGAATACTTTCCAAAGTACGCATCGTAAACTTGTGTTCGAAATGAAAAGGGAAGACTTTGCTAAAACTGAATATGCTATTAACAATGTCTTTGAAGAAACAGAGGAAGAGTATATAGCATATAAGGGACTATTAAAAGAAACCTTGTCGAAAATTAAACCTAAAAAGGATAACGAATCGAAGGGTAACAATGAATCTAAAAAACTCTCTGTAAAATTACCGGAAATTGTATTACCGAAATTTTCCGGTAAATATTCGGAGTGGGCTAATTATAAAGATATGTTCAAATCGTTGGTAGATAAAAACGGGTCCCTGGATAGCGTTCAAAAATTACACTATCTGAAGTTATCTCTAGCTGGAGAAGCCGAAGCTCTTGTGAAGAATATTGCAGTAACAGCAGACAATTATAAAATCTGTTGGGACAGATTGGTTTCTCGATACGAGAACAAAAGATCCATGGCAAATTCTATCATCAGGCGTATGATGAATCAAAGGAATTTGTCTCAGGAATCTGCAATTTCCATTCGACAGCTGCTCGATACAACAAGCGAATGTCTTCAGGCTTTAGGCAATTTAGGAGTGTCTACATCTTCTTGGGATATTATTCTCATTTACGTTATCAGCCAGAAACTTGATCCAGAATCAAGAGCAAAATGGGAAGCTAAAATGGGTGAGTCAGGACAAGATTTGCCAAAATATAAAGAGTTCGAAGAATTCTTGGAGACACGCTTCAGATCCTTAGAGTATAAAATTACCGAAAAAGAAAGAGATAGTGGTCAACATACAAAAAACTCGCACACAGTCACATCCGTCACATCCGCATGTACATTTTGTTCGGAAAAACATAAACTGAACAACTGCAAGAAGTTTTTCAAAGAAAGCGTCGATGCTAGACGTCAGTTTGTGCAAAATCAGCATTTATGCTACAACTGTTTGAGCTCAGAGCACACAGTATATGGGTGTACAGTGTCGACAACTTGCCGTTTATGTAAAAAGCGACATCACACACTGCTCCATCCCAAGATACCACAGGTTAATAAGTCGGGGTCAACTCATGATCCAATGAAAACTGTTGCAATCGTGAGTAGTCTAGAAGAGACTGTAAAGGCTGAAGAAGTAGAAGGCCCAAAGACAGTTACGTCTTGCCTTTCTTCTTCTCAAAGCACTGTTTTATTGGCTACTGCTTTGGTTAACGTCAGCGCACCAACCAAATGCAGTTCGGCTAGCGTCTTGAGAGCACTGCTGGACCAGGGGTCTCAAGCGTCATTTCTAACTGAGTCCGCAGCTCAACTCCTTGGCCTCAAAAGGGTCAGAGAAGGTGTAAAAATTTCAGGAGTTGGAGGCTCGGGTTCACTGGAATCCAAATTTTCGGTGAATCTGCTCATCACTTCACGTAATGATCCATCATTTTCATTACGGGTCAAAGCGCATGTGCTTAATAAAATCACATCCGTGATGCCTAGTACTAAGGTCATGGTGAACCTTTCACAAATGAAGGCTTTACCTACACTGAAACTTGCTGACCCAACCTTCAATCGTCCAGGTTGTATTGACTTGTTACTAGGTGCTGAAGTGTACAGCAAAATTATGATGAGTGGTCTTATCCAAGGTACGAATGGATCATTGACCGCTCAAAAAACTAGGCTTGGCTGGATTTTGTCAGGAGTAGTTGAAGAATTCAATACAAGTCATCAATCTGGCAGTCAAGTAAAGTGTCATACTGTCACTGTCAACGAAGCTAACGACGACGCTTTACTAAAAAGGTTTTGGGAATTGGAATCAGAACCAGTGACGGGCAAAACGATATTGACTGTAGAAGAAGACTATTGCGAGGAGTTGTTTCGTGAAACAACGAAAAGAGACGAGTTTGGACGATACATCGTTAAACTTCCGTTCAAAAAGGAAAACCCTTCTTGCAAGTACGGTGGTTTGCAGGACATTGCACGGAAGCGGTTTTTGTGCTTGGAAAAGCGCTTATTGAGTAATCCTACACTCAAGGTTGAATACTCGAAGGTTATTAAAGAGTACCTAGCCATGGGGCATATGGAGACCTGTGAGGATAAAACCAAAAGCGACGCCGTCTACCTTCCTCACCACGCTGTCGTGCGTGAAGACAAGGACTCAAGTAAGGTAAGGATAGTGTTTGACGCGTCCTGCAAAGGAACTAACGGGGCTTCGTTAAATAGTGACCTGTCGATCGGCCCTAGAATTCAACCTGAACTGCGACATTTAGTGATGAGATGGCGCTGCTATCCAATCTCGCTAGTTGCAGACATTGTCAAAATGTACCGTCAGGTAAAAGTATGTGACGAAGACGCAGATTTTCAGCGTATTCTATGGCGTGACAACCCAGGAGATGAGCTGGAACATTACAAGCTACTGCGTGTCACGTTTGGAACGTCAGCAGCTCCTTATCTTGCAGTTCGTGCACTTCAACAGGTCGCACATGATGAGGGTTCTGAGTTTCCGCTGGCTGCAGACAGGGTTATTAACGACTTTTACGTCGATGATTTAATGACTGGTTGTCATTCTGTCGCAGAGGGTATACAAGTGGTTGACCAACTGACCAAACTATTGAATCGAGGTGGCTTCCCTCTTCAGAAGTGGTCAAGTAATAGCCCGGAATTGCTCAAAGCTGTTAGCAATACGGCGTCATTACTTGACCACCACATAGACCTGAAGACGGACGGGGTTTTGAAGATCCTTGGTCTGACATGGGTACGGGAAACAGATGAATTTCGCTTCAAGGTTAACCTGCCTCCTTTAACAAGTTCGTTAGTAACCAAAAGGAAGGTGATTGCGGACATCGCAAGATTGTTTGACCCTATAGGATGGTTAGCGCCAGCAATCATCTCAGCCAAGGTGTTCATACAAAGGCTTTGGGTTTCAGGCATTGGCTGGGACGATCCGCTTCCTGCCCAACTGCTTCAGGATTGGCTAAGTTTCAGGGGAGACTTAGTAAACTTAGAGGAATTCGTCATCCCTCGTTGGATTAAAATTAACAAGACCGATCAAAGTCTAGAGCTGCACGGCTTTTCTGACGCATCCAATGTAGCCTACGCTGCAGTGGTATACGCACGAGTGGTTGACAAGGACAACAATGTTCATGTCCGTTTGATCACCTCCAAGACAAGAGTCGCACCGATCAAGCAGGTATCAATTCCTCGTTTAGAGTTATGTGGGGCCTCTTTGTTAGCCAAACTACTTAGCGAAGTCGGTACTACCCTGAATGTTGCAAAGTCGAACATTCGCGCATGGTCAGACTCGACTATAGTTCTGGCGTGGCTAAATAGTCATCCCAGCAGGTGGAAGACGTTTGTCGCGAACAGGGTTTCTGACATCCTCACCACCATGGACGGAAACCAGTGGTCCCATGTGAAAGGCGTAGACAACCCCGCAGATTGTGCATCCAGAGGTCTTCCTCCTGCTGAGTGTGCTCAGAATCTGCTGTGGAAACATGGACCGCATTGGTTGCATAGTCTTAGCTTAGACTACTGCAAGGACCGGGTGATGGATACAAAGCTAGAAGAAAAGAAGGTGAAGGTGAATTGTCACGTGACGACAAATGATTAAGGGCGACACAGCGAAGAGTTGCTGTCACGGTTCTCATCCTTGAGAAAACTCGTCCGGGTCCTGTCGTACTGTAGACGGGTTCTGCACTGGAAGCAACCTGAAAAGAAAAAAGAAAAAATTAAACAGCACAGCATATTGTCAGTTGAAGAACTGCACAAAACATACGTCAACTGCATAAAGATGTGTCAGCAAACCCATTTTCGAGACGAAGTTGAGAATTTGAAGGCCAACAAGAGCATTGGCAAAAAGAGTAAACTTCTGTCTCTACTCCCATATCTCGATGAAGATGGAGTTTTGCGTGTAGGCGGGAGACTACAAAATGCTTCAATCGGGGAAGATATGAAACACCCTTTTTTAATTCCTCATAGCTCTCACCTCACAAAACTGATAGTTGATGATGCGCATCAGCGAACCTTACATGGAGGACCGCAAATGATGCTCAACTATCTTCGTTCTAAATATTGGATAATAGGAGCTAAAAGTATCGTGCGTCAACACGTACGTAAGTGTGTTACGTGTGTACGCCATTCCAAGGAGGTCAATCAGCCAAGGATGGGGCAGTTGCCCGCGGCTAGAGTGACTGCACACCGGCCTTTCCACAGAAGTGGAGTGGACTACGCTGGTCCAATTAATGTCAGAACCACAAAGGGCCGCGGCCATCGTTCCACAAAAGGATACATTTGCGTATTCGTCTGTATGGCCACGAAGGCCATACATCTTGAGGTGGTCAGTGACATGACCTCAGAAGCCTTCTTGGCAGCCTTCAGACGCTTTACGGCCAGGAGAGGTCATGTCGCAGAAATGTGGAGCGATAATGGCACTACCTTTGTAGGTGCTGCACGACAGCTGAGAGAGCTGTTAGATGTGGAAAAGTCGAGTGTAGCAGTGGAGATAGCTGATTGGCTTGCGACTAACGGAACAACCTGGCACTTCATCCCTCCCCATTCTCCAAACTTAGGAGGATTGTGGGAAGCGGGAGTGAAGTCTACCAAGTTTCATCTGGCAAGAATCATCGGGACAAGCACACTTACGTTCGAGGAGATGACGACTACACTATCTCAAATCGAGGCTTGCCTCAACTCGAGGCCCATATCCCAGTTGTCAACTGATCCAAATGATCCAACTCCGTTGACACCGGGACATTTTCTGGTTGGCGAGCCCTTGGTGCTCGTTCCAGACATGAATTATGAAAAATCCACAGTAAGCAGCCTAAAGCGGTGGCATCTCACGCAACGGATGGTTCAAGAATTCTGGCGTAGATGGTCAGAAGAATACCTTACCCAACTACAGCACAGATATAAGGGGACTAATCAAATCGATGAACCAAAAATAGGTTCGGTTGTGTTGGTAAAAGAAGACGGCTTACCTCCAACTCGATGGTTGCTCGGCGTCATCGTGGAGAAATACACTGGGACTGATGGCATTACTCGTGTCGTCAAGTTGAAGTGCAAGGGGCAAGTTTTCAACCGATCCATTTCTAAACTTATAATTTTGCCCATTGCCGAGTAAGTAATAATAACTATTAGTTTCAAGTTGCATTCGTACTTATTGGTATGAGTTTAACCTTCAGAAATTATAGAAATTCAGATTTTTTTATTTTTTTCCACAAAGTTTCTTTACATAATCTTGATCTGTTACTGTTTTATTGTCAACTCAAAACCAAACAACACTATGATTACTCAGTTAAATAGGTAAGTAATTAAATGTATTATTTTCCATATGTTATGTCGTGTCGTGACACATTTGATATTATGATGTTTTTTTTATGGACACGTCATATACGGTCCATGGCGGGCGGTATGTTAAAGCCCTCGTTCAGAGTAGAATAAGTTTTAGTTCGTTAGTTCGATAGATGGCGTTATTCACTTATGTCGACATCGTAAAACACGCTATCGTTGGGTCAACCTACTTTAATGACCCCAATTTGTATGTTGCAAATATATACCTCACTTACTACTGACTCCTGTGTTTTATTTTATCTAATAATCCGGGACGTCCTGTTGGTAATTTTGGGACTTTTGTACACTATTCAAAGCTTTATTTTTTTCATTTAACCCAAAAAATGCTCTATTAAATCTATCAATGAAAGAAATGTTTAAAGGAAAGAAAACATCTGTGTCTACCTTATGGTGTTTATTCCATAATAATTGCTTCTTATTATTGTTTAACTTTATTCCAAATTTTACTTTGTCTTGGAGAGTCGAAAGACAAACGTAAACTGCACAACCACGCACCATTTTTAGGGTTCCGTACCTCAAAAGAAAAAAACGGAACCCTTATAGGATCACTTTGTTGTCCGTCTGTCTGTCTGTCTGTCTGTCTGTCTGTCTGTCTGTCTGTCAAGACCCTTTATCTCACGAACGGGTAAAGGTATCAGGTTGAAATTAATACCATATATTAGGATCCATGAACCACACAAGATCTGAAAATTAAAATTTTTTACAACGACGCAATCAAAAGATATGGCATTTTATGTCCTCATCTCCATACATTTATTCAAAAATGAAAAACCTACAGGGTACTTCCCGTTGACCTAAAATTATGAAATTTGGCAAGAAGCTAGGTCTCACAGTACAAATAATGGGAAAAGTCTGAAATCATTAAATATTACAACTTTTCTCACAATTAATAGTAACCAATTGTGGTGAGCTCCCGTTTCAAGAACATTCATATAAGAGAGGGGTCAAGTTGGATGGTTGCTGAGGCGATTTTTGTTTTAGTTCTATTTAAAAACGGGAACACTTACAAACTTGAAAATTGGTATGTTTATAGGACATAAGCTATAAAATAACAACAAATAATAAAATTTGGTCAAGCGCGTGTCGGACTAAAAAAATCTAGCACATTAACTTACTGAAATTTCAACTAATACAATTATGTTTATGTGGTGGTACGGAACCCTCAGTGCGCGAGTCCGACTCGCACTTGGCCGGTTTTTTCAACTTTTGCAAGCGTTGCATATCGCGTGGCAACAGGACGAGAAATGGGACGAGATATCGCGCAGGGCCCCGCGGGGTGATGCGCGCGCACTTGAGGTACTCCGATTGGTGGGAGGCGGAGAGCTTCCATTCTGTATGTGCGTAGCGCTAGTTCAGCATATACTGGTTTTGTGTCCACCTTGCTGCCATGCGTACAGTTAAGTATCTCCCGTTGCCCCTGTGCGTTGCCCTCAGAAGGTACTGCTGTCTACGCAAGTCCTTTCGAAGTTCTTTCGTAAAACCTAGAGCACAAGAAAACTTTTTTTTGTCAAGCATTTCTAGTTTTTTGCAAATAAAGGAAACTGTCAAGGTAAAAAGTGAACATTGATCACCTTTCTTCTTGGTAAAGTATCCTCTACATGTTATTCATACATTGGCATTGAATTTAAAGGTGACTAGTTGTATTACGCGTGCAGTGGCGCCTGCGCATGGCAGGTACGGTCGGGCACTAAGGTGCTTTAGCCTGAGGCACTCTGGCTTTGTGATAAGATTGGTGTTGTAGTTTAATCAATGTCGTTGGTTGTACGTTGAGTGCGCTACAGTCAGAGATTTACGTAAGATAAGGTCGGCTTATCACCAGCGCCAGTACGACGACGACGTGACGCGAGCGAGAAAGCGATTTCAAGAATGATTTGCGCAACATCAGATCTGGAAACTACTGGCAAGGTGGTTTCGTTTGTATAATGACATCAAGTAACCTTATTGCTATTGTTAAAATATAAAACACTACTGCATGAAACCCGCTTGAAAACATATACCTACTTACTTAATACTGGAGCAATATAGAGCCATATTTTTGTTTTCCCAGTTGAAGTCTGGAAATCAATTGAAATTAACTTGTACAATTTCATTCAATTGTTACATTCATGTTTCGTATCAATTTGCAACTTTCCACTTTTATTTGCAGTTAAGTTATAGACAACGCTATGTCCTGTACTTGTGTCAAGTGTTCCCAGCCAGTCTAAGCACTATCAACTGTGTAGCTGTGTCGGATTTGAATCGCAGTGGCGACATGTCACAATAACACGCGTCTCCTCAACAAGCTTTGCCCACTGGTAATCTACATCGTAAACTTGATCCCCTATTTCTGTCGCTACATAATTAAGCTCTTCTTTGTGAGTGCGAGTGGGAGATCGTAACATACATAATGAACATGGAATAGGGGCTGGTATCGGCCGGGAGTGCGGCGGCGTTTGCTCGACTGCATATGTGTGACTCAGATTACGCTGATTGGCCCATCCGGCTCTCTCACTCTGTAAACGTCTTAACTCTTTAACTAGGCACTTACATTTTTTTATCAGCTAGGTACTGGGAAATTGTAAAGTTTAGACGGTCGGACGATTTTTTTAAGATTCTGTTCGTTTAACGCTGAACTTTAATTTAGATAAGTTTGATTGCGAATAAGTATCATGCCATACAAGTAGTCCAGTAGCGGGTTGGGTTGCCGCGTGCGTGTGTCTTTCTAGTTAGTCTATTTGTATCTTTAACGCGTTGTACGTTCGATGGGCCAGCGCAAGCCCCCCCGGCGCAATTCTACTTGCAGGCAGACTAACTGCTTCACTTATTATTTTTACGTTTTTTGCCGTTCGCATCCCTGCTAAGTGCAAATGCAAATGGTCCTCGTCTCGTTTACAAAGATGTTTTTATACACTCGACTTGCTATTTATTGAAGTGCCATTATTACAGCTTCTGAGAACACGAAGAGAAAATTAAAACCAGATGGAAAGAAACGCGCTGGTAATTTTAAGACAGCTGCCTATTTAAAAATAATTTAGGAGCCTAGAGCCTCTAGAAATTATGTGTTTAAACAGGAATCATACAACTCAAAGTAATATTCGTTCTTGTGGGTTGGGTTTTAATAGATCTCAAAGGTAGGTACTGCTTATTGAAATGTAACTTATGAATATACAATGTTGCGCAATAAACATTTAACTTTTGCTCTTACTTCTCAGCTGACTGCAAAGCAATAAAGTAGAGGTAGTAGCGGGTGCGCCTCGCTCGATACTAATCAGAGAGCTAAGTGCGTGGGCGCTGGATTTTCGCAGATCAGCCTACGTGTTTGGATCAGTAAGGTGAGTTGTTGACCTGCAGTTGCACCCTGCAGTCAAACCTGTTCCTCCAGGAGGCCGCGCCACCGCCTCGCCTCGCCTCCGTCTCGCCTGCGCTCGCGCACCAACCGCCAATAAAACAATAAACCAGATAGCCAATCATTTCATTTCACTTTACCCACAAACCGTGCTCGGTTCCGTTACCTCAGATACTTTATTGTTTATTTAGATTTGCAATTCCCAACAATATTTACAATCTGCATTTGCAAATTGAACTTGCTCGAGAACTAATTCACACACCATGGCTAGATGGCAGTAAATAGGAAAGGCGGTTGAAAAGAACCTGTTCGTTAAGAATATTTATGGTTAACGTTGACATGTATGAGTTTCTCTGGTAATTAGAGATTGTATCAGTGTACATCCTGTTAGTGTCCTATCTGAGAAAGAGTAGTAACTATTTATCCTAGAGGAGATGGCGTCGGCCGTCGCACGCAATGCTAACACGGGCGCGGCGATCGGCGCGGGCGCACTCAGCCACATGAAGCGCGACATGAATAATAAACCGAGCCACTTCCTGCCATACGATAAGCGCTTCATACAGCGCACATCACACAATACTTTATTAGTATTACACAACTACATGCACACGTATCTATCTACATGTCATACACATTCTTGTGAGCCCATGACGATCAATCGCTCGCTACTTACGGTTACGTACATATTCTACATCAAATTGCAGCTGTGTAGTTCTATCAAATATGGCGTTTAGGTAAATTGTGGAAAAATTCCCATCGTAAGCGTGATATCCTTAGCGTTGCTTTTGTGGAATTGATCAATTCGAAACTCGATACTCGTAAAAGGTCTAAATACCAGCTTTAGAGGAAACGACTAGATTAGATAAGACGTGACTCAGTTTAACTGGAAGCCGGTTGCATTCAAATCACGTCTGTCGAGTTCACTTCACAGGTAGGTATTGCCTAACGAGCAAAGATGACGGTGGAGTGACGGTCGTTGTGATTGTTGCGATACATGTCGTCAATAGAAGGCTTATTGATACTGTGGTGTTATTGATCGTTGGGTATTTACCGACTGGTCCAACGCTGTTGAGTCATGGCTTGGGCCATGTTTAAATAAAAACAGTTTCCTTAGAAGTGGTAAATGAGTAACTCAGGTACTGGCCATGTCGTTTACGGAAATTAATTATTACCATATCACGTTTAATTGGCTCGTCGCCTTGGACAAGTCAATTACTGACCACTTCTTCATCAGTTGTATGTACGATTTCCTTTACCTATTTATCTTTCGCTTATCATAAGTAACTGTACCATGCTCTGCATTCGTAGCAGATTACAATCGAAGTCTGAAAAGGTTGTAATAAAAAACGTCAGCAGAGATTGTTGACGCAGCGTGAGTATAGAGTGAGATATACGCAAGTATTGTATGGAGATTTCAGTAGGCATTAAATTACATTATCATGGAGGAACAGCATAAACTTTCTGACAGATGATACCTATAATTATATACTAATATTACTCAAAGTATAGTAATCTTACATCACAATGTAAGAAACCGGTTTCAACAGATTAATATTGAAGAGATGATTAATACTAACCATACTACGAGTATATGTGGTACATTAGGTATTTTAGTTAACTTTATTTAACTTTGTGCTGTTCTTAGTTGTTATAAGGATCAAGGTAGACGAAGAGTCCCGTTATGAGTGTTAAGCCGTTCTCACATCTTCCTAAATCCAATGACTTATTCTGTATGCATTTCTGGAAAGCTTGGTTCTGTTAATTCTAATATCCTTACTTCGACCAGCAATGTACCTATGCCGAATAAGTCTCTGAATTTAGGAAGGTGTAGTAGCTTATAGTACCTTTAAGCTTCATGTATTTTTAACTTACATAAGTTTTAATTTATTTATTTTCGCACTAGGTTCGAGTAAGTATTTCCTTTCCACTTGATGTAGATATACATATATAAACAACTACAATAATATGCGAATTAAAATTAAACGACTCATGCGTGATATCATAAACTTATCCTCCAGATTGCAAATGTTGTGAATTCGGCTACTTACTCACCTTACCTATATGCTATTCTGTGGAATGATTTAAAATATATGACTAAGTAAGTTACATACCACCTCTTATTTCTTCTATGGAATTAAGATAGACAGCAATTACTGTACTTACCTATGCTAGTTAACATATAGATACGAGACGAATATTATAAAGTTATGGTTTCCGGTGTGTTGTGTTCAAATTTATCGAGTAAAGCACTTAAGTACCTGTATTAACGTACTTGCTTATAGGGATATCAAGGTCTGTAAATTAAGTATGTAGACTGATCTACTTATTTAAAGTCTGGATAAGCAGAACAGGGCCCTGAGTCAAGTGGCATTCTACTATCGCAAACGCTATAGAATAGAATAAAACCAAGAATAAAACTCTATGGGTTTGACATAAGCTGTCATGTGACATTTCGTTAGCTAATGTCACGTGACAGTTAATGTCAAACCCATAGAGTTTTATTATATATTCTAAAGCGTTTGCGATAATAGAATGCCACTTGTCTTAGGGCCCGGAATCTAGGTAGTCATGAGAATTTAGCGCTTGTAGCCAAACAAGAAATTCTTTCCCAATCATGAAAGTTAAGCCCGTGTTTTGCGAGGCACTTGAAACCTAATAGACTGGGGTCCTGTTGGCTGAATCGTCTACCTACCTCATAAGATATAAACGAAACTATTTTGAAGCGACAATAGATGCGAACACACTTTTGTTTGTAACTTGTATTTCGTAACTTAGAAGAAGTATGAGAAATCCGCAAATGTATTACACTGATTTTAGCTGATCTAAAAATCAACTAGTTAGGCAAGAGAAGCTTAACTTAGATATTTGTCAATAACCTCCAAAGCTATCGTCCTATAATGGTTACATTCATGTATCCGATGATATAAAAATTTCTCCGAAGGCCATATTTGGGAAAAATTAAAATATATCCAACCAGAGAGAGGGTGGCAAGCGTAGCTAATAGTGGTCTCTATAAGTTTACAATTCACTATATCAAAGTTTGGTTCATGTATCTTATGTAACGTATGACATAATTTTGGACCCAAATTCGGTTGGATTTAAGGATCTCTAATGCATCTAATATCAACACTACATAACACGTCAGTTTACTATTATTTAATCTGTGATAATACTTAGTTGTAGTAAATAGTTGGTTCATCGCCGGGATCCCAGACTATAATCCATTGTAAACGTAATTTTTTGGCTTGAAAGCTGACGATAACAGGGATATGGCTTCACGAGTATTAATTAATCAGATCAAGAGCTATCGTTTAGCCTAAAGTTACCTAGTGCAACGTGTATTTGGCGCGATCTCCACCATCACTGCATCTGCTTTGTGTCCGGTCTAGTAGAGACAGATGAGAGCCGCATCTGCCGGGAATAACTACGACCTATACGTAAGCACGCGGCAGCAAGCAATTGGAACCAAAACCAGTATATGCTGAACCAGCGAAAAGTAAATAAAATGTCACGACCATGTCATGTGACATCTCCGAAGTTTCAGCAAAAACATGAAATCTATGAAAAAGTCTTTAAATTATATGTGGTTTTGATGCTTACATAAAAATGTTTATGTCACTTACAAACATATTTAAGCGTGATGGAATAAACTGTTGTGTCTATTTTTCCTTGTATTTTATGTATACTGCCAAAGCAAAAACAGAAAACACAGTTTTTAGGGTTCCGATACCAAAATGGTAAAAAAAAGGAACCCTTATGGTGTGAGTTTGTCTGTCTGTCACACCTGTATATCTCAGCAACCACTCATGCTATCGACTTGAAATTTGGAACAGTTTTAGAATATGGTTGCCCAACTAAATTGCACACGGAAGAAACAAAACAATATTATGATTATTAATGTAAAGGGGGCTCAAATAGGGGGGGGCTAAATTTCAAATTGTCGTTACTAGGTCGAGTGGGGTTATCACATGAAAGGCCTTTACTTGTAGATTCTGAAATATATTTTTGTATTTTTTTACGACTTAGTTTTCAAGTTATGATGAAAAATGTCCAAAAAAATACCATTCCCCTTATCTCCGAAGTTTGTGGAAGGAAAATTCTGAATTAATTACAGTTGATAGAAGTTTATGTATATATTACAGCAAATATAAAACGATCTTTCTAAGCTGGACAGTTTTTTAGAAATCTGCAAAAAACCTTTACAAATAAATTTAGTTTTGCGGTCCTAAAATGGACTTTATTGCTTCCAAAAATACTATAGGTATATCGGAACTCTCGGCACGCGAGTCCGACTCGCACTTGACCGGTTTTTTTTTTTCATGGCACGTGAAATGAGAATGACCCCGCTACCTTACGCTACAAACGTCCGAAACTAGAGATCCGCTGATGGTCAAAGTGTTTCCACCGACGAGCGGCTGTGTCTACGTACACACGGCCGCACATCAGTAGAAACACTTTTGAACCTTATGGCGTTGTAATAGAGTTGAAAAAGTTTCTACCGACAAGGGGTTGACCGTACCTACATTACATATTCATATTGTTTTCAAAACCAGATAATCAACAACAATAGCATTCTCGGTTAGACTACGACAGGTGTTGCGCTAACATTGTTTAAACCTCTTAAACTGCAATAAAACGAATAAGTATTGGTTACAAAAATTTTACTTAAATTATTAAGAATCGAGTTTTGTAAGACTGGGTTGCGAATATGGTTAAATTTTATTTCGACTTATTAAGGGTATGAGCGTAAGAACAGGTTTGGCGGCCTCACAGTGCTGGCTGCGTAACGAGGACGCGATGACACATGTCTAACGGTAATTCGATTTTTACCGGGGCATGCGCACGCGCAGGTGATACGGTGCCCGAAAGAAAAACCACAGCCAGATGCTTAGAAATTTTCCTCTTAAAATTCGCTGTTATAAGGTCATGATTAAAAGCACGAACTGTTCAGACTAACTTTCAGTGTGACCATTTGTGGCGGCTATCGATTTTTTGGCAGATTATGTTGACGAAATTTAAAATGTTAGAATTTTTTTTGGAAAATAGATGTATAATTAATAATTGTTTTACCCAATTTTAAAAAAAAAATTTCAATATATGACAAAAAGCAGCAAAAAGCCAAAAACTTGACGGCGAATGTTTATGTTAAGTAAATGACGAATAATTAGAACCAAAGTCAGAAATATTAAAATTTATAGAATAATTGTTTTACCCAATTTTCAAAAAAATTCTCAATATATGACAAAAAGCAGCAAAAAGCCAAAAACTTGACGGCGAATGTTTATGTTAAGTAAATGACGAATAATTAGAAGCAAAGTCAGAAATATTAAAATTTATAGTGTGGATCAATTTTAGTACCTAATGATTCTTTTTGCAAGAGTTATAAATGTCTGAGTACCCTGTATTTTGTCATAAGATAGCTACGAATAAGATAGCCACGATACAGGCATTGCCTAGTGTGGTTATCACTGTTAATGTCTAGTTTATAATACTATTTTGTGCAAATAAATAAATTATTAAATTATTAAAATTAAATTAAATAAAGTATAAGTTTCAAACGAACATTTTAATTAATAGAAATGTTTAAAACTGGTGTTGTTTTTTGCTTCTTCCACCTTATAGCTACATCTAAGACCAGGACTTTATATTAGAAGCTGGAAATTATCACAACTTCAAGGGTCCATGTACATTGATATTAATTTCAACTTTGTTGAGAATCAGACGGACAACAAAGTGATCCTATATAGTGCGACTTTTAATTAGTTCTTGTTCATGATAGAAAAAGGTATGAATGTACTCATGATACTGAACAACTTTCCCCAAGGAACATATGTCGAAATACGAAAATCAAGTTTTGACCTCCCATAGAAACTGAATCAGCTGATAGCGCATTTTACAATAACTTATTACTTATAACTTTATTGCACCTATATTTTTATTAACAATTTGTTTAATTTTTACTATCAATTTAATAAGAAGTTTTATGTGTTAAAAACAATAAAAACAAACTCGTAAATAAACCGACGTGATTCCCTTCTTAAGAACAATATATTTGCTGAACGCGCATAATATAACTTGTCGCAGGAACTTTCTCTTTTATTGATGTACCTTTAGGTACCCTATAGTATACGGTTTATGTGGTGACACGCATGCTTAATAAAATTGTAACTTAAACAAGAACCTTCATGTCTGTCTGATGCAAACTGATATGTGGAGTTGAACGTCGTCGCACAGTATCAGTCAGACTAATATTTGAAAGTCTCAAATTGGGACATATTAAGTAGCAGTTTTGTAAGCTACAACGAGTGCAAAATCACATGAAACAGCGCCATTCGCCAGTATGTTCAATGGATTTATAAAATTGGTCGACAAAGAAGTAGTTTTCATAATACCATGCGTCTATCAGCTTCATGTTTTACAATTCTAAAGATCATGTAAGCTTTTTGAGCTATTCTTTTAGATCACGCTGCGTAAGCGCTCAATACTGAATTACGGACGATAAACATCGCACAAGATGCATCATATTATATGTGGAATGGGTGGTCCACTTCAGTCAAGCGAAGGCCAGAAGTCAATTTGAGGCGAAACTGGAGTTAGGTATATTCTTAGGCCGCAGGCTTCATGCGATTCACTCTTTGCCCGTAAATGTCACTGGAACTGTTCCACACAGTAACATTACTAACCGGCCATAACATTAAAGGAATAAATTCGACTAACGCAGAAAAGGGAACGCTTGAAAAAATGCTGGTCATTGAAATAAATTTACCACATAGGGTAAGTATAAGGTTAGTCAGAAAAACTGAACAACTTTCAATGAAATGGAAAGGCCGTTCTTTTTTCATTTCCTGAAAGATTTATTCACTGAAAGTTGTTCATTTACGTTGACTGATCATGCCCTTTTAGTTTTCGGAAACATGTCCCTTACACCCTAACTAACGTACGTACGGAACTTTTGTTGTTGTTGACTTCGATAAACTCTACAAATGACAAGATACAACTCGAGGCACTGCAACATGCGAAGGAATAGGTCAAGTCTTGATCACTGTGTTTATATACCATGAGTACTTCGTCGAGACTAAGATTTCCGCAACATTTGCTGTACTGTAACATATTTTCATTCATTCCGAATGGAGGAACGGCGCGTGCGAGCTCATCGAGTATTTCTGGTGCCATCATCACAGGCCTAATGTAAATTGATTGACACGGTTTTTAAGCGGCTAGAGCTCGCGTGGTGGATATTTTGGGCGTAATGGGCGCACTGACGTAAACCGAATCGACGTTCATGGGAAGCTCCGCGAAATCCTTGCGTTAGTATACATCGTTTTATGGCGGATTAAAATATAATACAATAACAATTCACAATACTATTTTAACGAATCGGCTTTAGCTCAGGAACCACCGTGATTTGAAAAAAAAAATGTTAGAAATATTTGTCAGAAATACGTTATGGTCCGTTGCAAAATACTTACATGCCTTAGTGTTACATAGGTACCTATTTACACAAAAAATCTCACGCTACATGATTTCTTCAATTAAAATTCTAATACCTATTCTTTATTATCAGCAAAGGTCGACTGAAATGAAAACAAAAAGAACGTTGGTAGAGTAGAGAGTCATTGTGCTGGAACAAAGCGTGTGAACATGAAGTTGAAAGTTTGTCTCTGACGGCAATATAAGTGGGATTATTTCAACTCAAGTCTGTGCTAATAGGGCACATCGACTTGAGTAAATTGGTAGCGCCAAAGTTGTCAGAAATAGGTACATACCTTCTGGTGCACGTGCAATTCACACTATAAAACGTGCCTCTTATCGTTTTCCTAAAGATTTCAGGTAGGCAATTGCACCGGTAGCGTTGAAAGCTAAAAACGGTGCAAAAAGAAAATCTCGACCCAAAGTACTACATAACTGTACTACCTGTTTCAACCTCTATCACATCAACAGGTTGCATTGAATCACATTTTGGGGATGTGATTAGGTAATTCATCATTGCTAATATCGGAACAGTCACATTTCACAACAGCACTTGCGGTATTGATCGGCGAGTTACACGGCAGTGCTCTACATAATAGCCAGACACTTGCTCTGCTAGAATTGTGACAAATGAGTTACGAGGGCGTTGTCTATAGCTATTGTCCAAGCGGCTCCGGCTTGTCGTCGGGCTTGCTAATGTACGTACAGGGGCTAGCTATAGGCTGGCATGTCGGTAAAACATGCCCGAGATGCCGTGGGCGAAAGAACCCATACCATTGACTACATTATGGAAATTAATTAGCTATATCAACTCTATACTACTCGAAATACGGTAGTGGGCGTTTTAATGTATGCTTGATAAAATCCCTCTTATTTACGGAGTATACCTATTTGTACTTTTTTGGCTTCCGAATCAAAATGGTAGGTAATACAAAAACGGAACCCTTATGGTGCAACTTGTAGTTTTGGAATATGCTTGTCCAGCTGAAATGAATGATAAAAAAAAATATCTTTTTATCTTTCATTTTTATCTTTTGGAAATGGGGCCCAAATAGGGGGGGGGGGGGCAAAATTTCAAATAGTTTTACAACTTTTAGTTAATTCTTCACTTATTATAGTCGATAGAGGTTTATGTACACATTATAGGCCGAGTCCTGAAGCTGTAATTTTTAATTGGCTGGACATAAATCGAAACCGTCAATTTACTATAAAGTTGCTATGTATTATAATAGGTGGTGGAACACTTATGTAAAAAATAATTTTTAATGAATTGGCTGACTTTTAGATTCTCCAGAAAATATATTTTTTTGTTTGTTTATGCATGTGAAGTCAAGCCAAAAATTGTAACTAATATCTGATGGGGTAAACTTTTGATGTGGGTTCCAAGGTACCTACTTCAATTAAAACTAAGCAAAAAATATTTGCGCATATTTTTTTATTAGCAAATTTGTATGCAAGTTACATAAAAGTCCAGGCAAAAATGGCAACCAAATTATTTTAAATTTGATAGACTTTCCAGGACAGTTTTTGAGCAAATTACCTAAAATTAAGCATATTAATCAAAAGTTAAATATTTTCGTATTTAATGTTGAAGCAAAAATACCAACTGAAAAACTTTTGTTTAATTACAGGTTTCATCGTGTGTTCTTTCCTTTATTTATAAAATTAAGCATAATTATAAAAAGATAAAAAAGTTGATTTTTAATTCAATAGATCGCGTCAAGCGAGCGAGAACCGGCGTAATATTATATGTTCTTTGGAACCGGTATGGCGTGCCGTGCGCCTCGAGACTTTTTTCTTCTACGTAATGTCAAGAGTACGTCAAGCCTGACATAATATTAGACTTTTTAGTGTTCTTATTTCAACAGTCCAAGTAGCTAGAGTGGGCTGCAAGTGTCTGGCCGCCTGCTTGTACAAACAACAACACTTCAAACAGTCTATTGAAAGGAGAAAATATCATTGTGGGATACAGTGTTACAAAAAACCGGGCAAGTGCGAGTCGGACTAGCGTGCTAAGCTATTGCTCTTGATCCCCCGATCTTGACTCCTCTTTAATAAGAATTTACTTGAAGTGGAAGCTAGCTAGCGTTAATTGGTTGTGAGAAAGGTTGTAAACTTTAATTATTTCAGACTTTATGGTTCCGTACCCATAGGGTGAAAAACGGGATCATACTAATATGCCTCCGATGTCTGTCTGACTGTCTGTCAGTGGGCTGTATCTCATGCTGCATAAGCTATAAAATATAAAAACTGATCAAGTACGAGTCGGACTCAAAAAAGGACGAGTTGCACTCCGAGAGTGCCGGCAGAAGTGAAAACTTGAATTTTTGAATATGATGTTTTTGTAAGGGTCAATCGCGTCATTGCTCGTGTACTTCTTCATCGAGACCTAAAATTTGTCTCAGTACATGAGTAGTCTAGGGTCAGTAGTTTTCAAGTTATAGCGATTTTTACTTTGACAGCTGTCATCCGAAATGTAGATCTCATCAAGACCTATCATTTGACTCAACACACGAGTACACTAGAGTCAGTAGTTTCCAAGTTATGGGGTTTTTTTAGTTCGACAGCTGTCATCCGTAATGTAGATCTCATCGAGACCTTTCATTTGTCTCAGCACATGAGTAGTCTAGGGTCAGTAGTTTTAAAGTAATAGCGATTTTTACTTTGACAGCTGTCATCCAAAATGTAGATCTCATCGAGACCTATCATTTGACTCAGCACACAAGTACTCTAGATTCAGTAGTTTTCAAGTTATAGCGATTTTTACTTTGACAGCTGTCATCCGAAATGAAGATCTCATCGAGACCTATCATTTGTCTCAGCTCACGAGTAGTCTAGGGTCAGTATATTTCGAGTTATAGCGATTTTTAGTTTGACAGCTGTCATCCGAAATGAAGATCTCATCGAGACCTGTCATTTGTCTCAGCACACGAGTAGTCTAGGGTCAGTAGTTTTCGAGGTATAGCGATTTTTAGTTTGACAATTGTCATCCGAAATGAAGATCTCATCGAGACCTATCATTTGACTCAGCACACAAGTACTCTAGATTCAGTAGTTTCCAAGTTATGGGGTTTTTCAGTTTGACAGCTGTCATCCGAAATGTAGATCTCATCGAGACCTATCATTTGTCTTAGCACATGAGTAGTCTAGGGTCAGTAGTTTTCAAGTTATAGCGATTTTTACTTTGACAGCTGTCATCCGAAATGAAGATCTCATCGAGACCTATCATTTGTCTCAGCACACGAGTAGTCTAGGGTCAGTAGTTTTCGAGTTATAGCGATTTTTAGTTTGACTGCTGTCATCCAAAATTTAGATCTCATACATTTAGGATTCGCTATTAAATAACGATCAAAACCAGTACGTCAAGTCTGTCGTGCACATATCACGTTGTGCACAACAAAAAAAGCCGAGACTATGACCACAGAATATATAATAGTAAACAAGTTTACAAGAGTCACACTCCTTTGATCTTGGAAAAAGCTGCCTATTTCACAGACAGGCCTGCTATGACAAAGACAAAAAAGATGTTTTGGTCTTTATCACACTTTAGAAGTTTTGTATATATTGAGCCTGCTCTAACTTGGTATGATTATTTGCAAATCAATTTCTATACTTCATCCGAGATCTGACGCGACAAAGGTAAAAAAGATGTTTTTATCTTTATCACACTTTAGAACTTTTGTATATATTGAGCCTGCTCTAACTTGGTATGCTTATTTTCAAATCCATTTCGATACTTCATCCGAGATCTGACGCGACTTCTGATGCGAGTTAATAATTTTTTTCCCATCTGAAAAAGTGCCAAGCGCCGCTGAAGAAGTTTTCACTTCAAATATCGACCACAGTACTCGTAATTTACTGACATTGCAACTAATACAATTTATATCATGCGGTGGTACGGAACCCTCGGTGCGCGAGTCCGACTCGCACTTGGCCGGTTTTTCCCTTTCATTAGATCAAATCCACAATTATTTTGAGTCTCATGTCAAACCTGTAGAATATTCATACAAACTTCCACCCCATTTTTCAACCCCAGGGGCGAATTTCAGAAAATCCTTTCTTAATGTGTAGTCTTGACGTACTAAAAAACTGCTTACAAAATTTCACATCTGTAGCTTTATCGGTTACGGCTCGGCGTTGATGAATCAGTCAGTCAGTCGGTCAGGGCATGCTGTTTTATATATTTAGATCAGAAGATCAAAAGTATTTTCAGCTTACTACAACCGATGTAAATTTTCATCTTTCATGTTTAACTTTAAATTCCGAAGCGCGTACCGAATAAAACAGCGAAGCAATGCGACGTTGCCGTACCGTGCAATCACGAGCCGTGTACTATGTTAATGTCAATTATGAACTTTATTTCAACTTCTTTAGGGTCGATATAAAGCGCTACATAATGTAATTTTTATATAAAAAGATACGCTATTGCCTGAAGTGTTTAATTTTTAAAGTAATCAACGTAAGTACAGTTTTAGAGTATAATTAAACACTTTTCATTCAGTTACCTATTTTGGCCAAAGAGAAATCCCTCAATAATTATACCACTGTAAAGCTTTAACATATTGTGTTCACTTTTATGACTGTTTGATCAAGTACAACAAAATTTTGAAGTACAAAAAGTCACGAGATAGTTATGTATTTTGCCCGAGCAGACAAAAAGAAATAAAACTTTTAGTGGGATTTTTTTAATTTAAGGATTAACCTAAGAACTTAGGTGCTTAATTAGTTTGTAAAATACTAAAAGTTTATCATTGAACGAGCCCAGAAAACATTTCGTTTAGTTGGCATTTTTGCCACAGTAACTATTTATATAATAGGGTTTTTTTAATCTGCCGCCTTGTCCCATTTGGTGATATGCTTAATTCTAAGTAATTATGTAATTACTTCCAAGACTTCATAAACCACAAAAAGAAAATCTTGGTTCCGATTTTTGTCTAGGCCAAAATCTAATTATCTTGGAGTATTACCTATAGCTACAATAAAACGATCTCTCTAAGTAGAACAGTATTTTAGTAACCTGTAAAAAATCTTTACAAACAAACTTAGTTTTGCGGTCCTAAAATTTGACTTTACTGGCTGCTTTACTGCTTCCAAAAATACATAGGAATATCGGAATCTCGGCGCGGGAGTACGACTTGCACTTGATCGGTTTTTTAGGGTTCCGTACACCAAAATAAAAAAAACGGAACCCTTATAGGATCACTTTGTTGTCCGTCTGTCTGTCTGTCAACAAGACCCTTTTTCTCACGAACGAGAAGAGGTATCAGGTTGAAATTGATAACGAATAATAGGTCTTTACCTATGAAATTGCCGAAATTTTCTTACATATTAATGAGATCATAATTCCTATAATTCTAATGCATTTTTTTTTATTTTTCTTATATTTAAAAGTTGACTTCAAGGTTATCAATTTACGCATAAAATAAAGTTTTTATTTTTAATTTGATATATAAAATTAAAGGTTTGAAAATTGTTCGTCTTAAATGTCGTCCGATTTCATCATTAGATTTGTTATATTTTTTTACAGATAATATTTTTCGAAAATTAAATTTAAGCTTCTGTTAGCTTAATGTCTTCCCAATATTGCTTAAATAAAAAAAATTGGATTTATAATTCTTAAGATAAATACAAAAATGTTAGTTCTGAAAATTGAGTTTACCTAAAATTCGCCATACAAAACGGCAAATTCATTTCTATTATTAAGGTCCATAAACCACACAAGATTTGAAAATTTCAATTTTTTACAACGACGCAATCAAAAGATATCCAGGCATTTTATGTCCTCATCTCCATCATCATCATCATCATAACATCCCACGAGAACGTCCACTACAGGACAGGGAGCTCCCTCCAGAATTCTAGCTATTCTATTCATCTCCATACATTTATGCAAAAAAGCAAAACCTACAGGGTACTTCCCGTTGACCTAAAATTATAAAATTTGGCAAGAAGCTCGGTCTCACAGTACAAATAAAGGGAAAAGTCTAAAATCATTAAATATTAAAAAAAATCTCACAACTAATAGAACCAATTAAGGTGAGCTCCCGTTTCAAGAACTTTTCTATAAAAGAGGGGTCAAGTTGGATGGTCGCAGAGTTTTAAAAGCTTTTAGTATATCATATGGTAGATAGATACGGAACCCTTAGGGCACGAGTCCGACTCGCACTTGGCCGTTTTTTTAGGGTTCCGTACCTCAAAAGAAAAAAACGGAACCCTTATAGGATCACTTTGTTGTCCGTCTGTCTGTCTGTCAAGACCCTTTATCTCACGAACGGGTAAAGGTATCAGGTTGAAACTAATACTATATATTAGGATCTATGAACTACACAAGATCTGAAAATTTCAATTTTTTACAACGACGCAATCAAAAGATATGGCGTTTTATGTCCTCATCTCCATACATTAATTTATTCAAAAATGCTAAACCTACAGGGTACTTCCCGTTGACCTAAAATTATGAAATTTGGCAAGAAGCTAGGTCTTACAGTACAAATAATGGGAAAAGTCTGAAATCATTAAATATTTCAACTTTTCTCACAACTAATAGTAACCAATTGTGGTGAGCTCCCGTTTCAAGAACATTCATATAAGAGAGGGGTCAAGTTGGATGGTCGCTGAGGCGATTTTTGTTTTAGTTCTATTTTAAAAACGGGAACACTTACAAACTTGAAAATTAGTATGTTTATAGTGCATAAGCTATAAAATGACAAAAATAATAAAATTTGGTCAAGCGCGTGTCGGACTCGAAAAATCTAGCACATTAACTTACTGAAATTTCAACTAATACAATTATGTTTATGTGGTGGTACGGAACCCTCAGTGCGCGAGTCCGACTCGCACTTGGCCGGTTTTTTTTTTAATAATTCTGATAAATCTCTGAATATTTAACCCAATTTCCTGCAAAACGATTCCTAAAAATAGCAGTGAGTGGTCCAAATTAAAGCTCAACCGCGGAAATGCAAATTTCGAAATCAAATTGTGAAATTCTAAACGAACACAGAGTGGCTTTTAAATTTCATAAAAAATGCAAGATTTGGGGTCAGTGTAAGCATCGTAAGCCTTTATTATTATGCCATGAGAGTAGTCCCATTGGGCTGGCGGCGGCCACAGCAAGGACCCCGGTATATTAGCATAATCCGGCTTTATGGGAGAGCGTACTGAAAAGGATTGTAGGAATGAGGTATGCTTCATTACTCCGGCGCTGGTTCCTTCCTTGCTCGCCGTAATGAGACTGCAATGAATGAGGATTTCATAGCTACTTGTAGTTGTGTTCATGGAGCCCCTATCTCCTCTAAGGTGGAGGCCCCTTTAGAACGTGCTTTAAGCCCGCGTCACACAGAGGCGGTAGCGGAAGCGTTCCGGGGCCGTTATTTTTTGTAAAGTATGAGTTCTTATGCACCCTGTCACATTGAAAAGCGGTTGCGGCGCGGTATTTTGTTCCCGCCAAATCGCCCCAGACCGCTTTCGCAATCATACCGCCTCTGTCTGACTTGTTATTGTCACGGCTACATTGAAATAAAACCAAATATACAAACGTATGAGTCATGATTTTTAGACATATCTAGGTACATCGATTGACTGCTACAGTAGATAATTTGAAGGAAGCAAATAATTAATTGCAAATAGAGTAGGTACCTATCGATATGTACCTCTAACAACAATAAAATACCGGCCAAGTGCGAGTCGGACTCGCGCACTGAGGGTTCCGTACCACCACATAAACATAATTGTATTAGTTGAAATTTCAGTAAGTTAATGTGCTAGATTTTTTGAGTCCGACACGCGCTTAACCAAATTTAATTATTTGTTGTTATTTTATAGCTTATGCACTATAAACATGCCAATTTTCAAGTTTGTAAGTGTTCCCGTTTTTAAATAAAACTAAAACAAAAATCGCCTCAGCGACCATCCAACTTGACCCCTCTCTTATATTAATGTTCTTGAAACGGGAGCTCACCACAATTGGTTACCATTAGTTGTGAGAAAAGTTGTAATATTTATTGATTTCAGACTTTTCCCATTAGTTGTACTGTGAGACCTAGCTTCTTGCCAAATTTCATAATTTTAGGTCAACGGGAAGTACCCTGTAGGTTTTTCATTTTTGAAAAAGTATGGAGATGAGGACATAAAATGCCATATCTTTTGATTGCGTCGTTGTAAAAAATTGAAATTTTCAGTTCTTGTGTGGTTCATGGATCCTAATATATGGTATTAATTTCAACCTGATACCTTTACCCGTTCGTGAGATAAAGGGTCTTGACAGACAGACAGACAGACAGACGGACAACAAAGTGATCCTATAAGGGTTCCGTTTTTTTCTTTTGAGGTACGGAACCCTAAAAATTAATATAAAAGATTGTTGTAGATGATACTTTCATTTCTTTTGAAAGTAAGCTGATTAAACGTTTGTTTGTTAGCTAAGACTATGAGGAGATATTTATTTTTATTCAGTAGCAGAGCGTTAGCGTTAGCGTCCGCATCTGTTTCGAATGGAAAGGAAAATATTATAACCCACATGTTTCATTTCAATTTGTTTACTTACTTACAGTTTATTTCATAATTTGAAAGTATTTTTAGATTTTGAGTGGCGTGGTCTAGAATTATTTGAAATGACTGAGAGCTCAGGGCAAGGCAGCTGCTGCAACAGTTTTAGGTCATGGGAAAGTACAAACGTGCGTGTGTAGCAGGCATGTCGATAGCAATTTTTAGTCGCAGTTCTGCGGATCAGTCGGCAGCTTGCCTTCGGGTGAACTGGAGTAGTAGGACGGATTAGGATAAACCGAGTCAATGGCCGGGTCACGTGGCTATTTGCGTTCCACTCTACGCCCCTGACTCCCCGCTCGTCCCGCGCCTTCCGTTCCTTGGAAACTACTCGCGAACGACTAAATATGGGTACAAAATTAAATTGTTCAAAAATAATTTACCTACCTTTACAAACAGGCAAAAATGCTATGTACCTAAGTAACGTTCTTGGTAGAGGCACAGAATATATAATAGTAAACAAGTTTTAGAGGTAAGTAGGAATTACATACTACTATGATAAGTATGAGTACCAGGGCGACCGAGCTTCGCTCTATAATAGCTGCCTAAAGATTAAAATATCATTAG
Organism: Athrips mouffetella; assembly: GCA_947532105.1. Taxonomy (NCBI): domain Eukaryota; kingdom Metazoa; phylum Arthropoda; class Insecta; order Lepidoptera; family Gelechiidae; genus Athrips; species Athrips mouffetella. The sequence goes on along the minus strand of OX383960.1, from coordinate 18,526,159 downwards.
GTGAGCAAACTATGCTACCCGCCAACAGATGGCGCTGAAGGTTTATGTCTAAAACGCAATATTTAAAAAAAATGCTTTATAACACGGGGAAAACGAATTTTCCTAGACATGACCGACTTTTCGCCCCCGAAAACCCCCGTACATGGTAAATTTCATCGAAATCGTTAAAACCGTTTTCGAGAAACCGTTTACAAATATATATATACAGTATGAATTATGCTAGGGTTCCTTGCACATCCAACATAAAGGTATACCTACTAATTTCGATAAGTACAGACAAGTTCTAAATGAAATAGGTCACTGATATGACATTAAAGCACGGCAATTTTTTACTATTAGTAGGCTCATTTATTAAAAACGATTGTGTGTTATTAGACAAGCATGCGAGCACCCGGGCGCGTCTGCTCGGCGCCCGCCCAAACAAACACTGCCCAGATATTGACATACATAATGTAAACTTATAATAGGTAAGTACAGGGTAAAAAATACAACAGGAATCTTTTTAAGGGATGACTTCGAAAATGGAACTAATATTAGCCGAAAAACAAATAGATAACCTCATCTCATCCTTTTTGAATGCGGTTAAAAACGTAACTTTTTAACCGACGAAAAAAAAACGGAGGAGGTTCTCAAGTCGACGCGTATATATATATTTTTTTTAATGTATGACCACGCATAACTTTTAGCAGAGTTGTCCGTTTTTGATAATTCTTTTTTCACCTCCAAAGCTCGGAAACATTTGTTTTGTCGGTTAAATTCTGCGGCCAAAAGCGATTTTTGGCCCCTAGCGGGCAAAAGGTTTTTCTGCGGCCAAAAGCGATTTTTGGCCGCTAGCGGGCAAAAGGTTTTTGAAATTCGAACGTGATGCAGTATGGCAGACCTCCACGCTGCGGTACTGGCTGCTTCCTCGCTTTAGTGAGGTGAAAATTTTTGTGTTTCGCTCGGCAGCAAAGTTATTTTGCGTTTCGTGCCTTGAAACCTTCGCTACGCTCAGGATTCTTCTTTTGAACCACTCGCTTCGCTCGTGGTTCAATTCTAGAATCCTTCGCTTGCTCAGGTTTCAATACAAGGCACTCACGCCAAATAACGCTTTTGCTGCCTTGCATAACAAATAACTATTTTATTGGAAAGGGTATACTCGTACCCCGAAGTTGGTCCCATATAAATTTGGAAAAAAAAATCCAACCCTAAGGGTAGGAAAACAGGGGATGATTGATTGTTCACTGACTGATTGTAATGTATGACCACGCATAACTGTTTAGGTGGGAAAATATAATTTATAGCCACAAAAAATTGTAAAATAAAAACTTTTAAACAAAAAAATTAAACCGCCGAAAAAACTGAAAAGCAAGAAATAATAAAACTTTTTTATTTAACCTTAATAACAAAGTTCTTAAAGTAATGTAAGTATACCCGAGTAATTTTGAGTCGGCGCCATACAAGCAAATTAATTAATTACGTAAAGCGTGATGCGGCGGCGCCGACTCAAAATTATTCGGGTATACTTACATTACTTTAAGAACTTTGTTATTAAGGTTAAATAAAAAAGTTTTATTATATCTTGCTTTTCAGTTTTTTCGGCGGTTTAATTTTTTTGTTAAAAAGTTATTTTAGTCTTCATAACAACACCCTTGTCTGACCAGTTTGTTTGGGAGGCCACAAAATCTCGTTTTCAACCCATGGGTTTTCTTTGGAAAACTTGTTTTTTTTTTCGGATCTAACTGAAGAATACTTACTTGTAGAATGGTACACCAGAGCATTGTACCAGACGAGCATAAGCAAATTCTAATTGCAGTGGGTGTCCAATCGTGTTTACGATCACTTTCATCTCTGCAGTTTTGGAGGCCGTCAAGCCAATAATATTTATCCTACCTACCTCATATTCCAAACACCTTTCGTTCATATTTACACCTCGAAATAGTGCATAAATAAAGGTGCAGCTCGAACCTTTTCGTTGGTGCTTACGAATGTTTATCATCAAGAGTCAAGACTGACTCCAAAAACGTCGTATCGTACAAGTAGACAAATAGGCCACCTGTAGATAAGAAGTTCGACGACCTACGAAACAAAGAGCTATTTAAAGTATCAGGTAGACAGATTATGATAGTGTGAGACTGTCTCAAAGCCGACATTCCGATGGCCATCATCGTCACTTTTTGTTGATCAGACTAAATTGATAGCATTTCCCGTTGAACAAGATGTGCGTCAACTCTCATTAGATAGCTTTGTTGGAAACACGTCGAAGAGGTCGTATGGTGAGGACCAAGATTGTGTTGGTGAGGTGATCAACGGGAAATTATCGGCTCGATTTCGTGACTACTAGGAAGCTTTCACTAGCTCGAGTGAGCGGAGTGTCGCGTGGTAATTACCGTGTGGAGATCGCGGGAACCCGCCTGCACTGGGGAACGTAATGATGCATTGTTCAACACAATCTGCCTTCTGTAATGAGGCTCCTATCTCTCCTGCTGCTGCTATTGATCATAGGTTTCGATAATGCAGTGATAAGGTGTCAGTTGTCACACTAGTCGAGCGCTATGCCCGTCCACGCGATACCAAAACAACTCGTCACGTCACTCTACCTGAAGCTACCGTCTCGTATTGATAGACCAACCGATCTAAGATATCGGCCTTTGTTCTAACAATGCGACCGTTGGCTTCGAGTTTAATGGGAAGTAGTTACAGAACTATTGTTGTGTAGGGACATCATTTGTCAAGTTGTACGTACGTATAGGCGAATTAGGGAGCGAAAGGTACCGAGAAATTAATTGTTATTGAGGTAAGGTTGTACGATTGTTTCCCAATTAGCATATTGCTTCACTGTGTTGTATAAAAATATGAATATTGGTGTTCAGTGGGGCGCCGAATACTTTATACGGGTTTAAGCGGCGAGTGGGTGGCTGACGGCCGTGAGCCAGCTTGCACGATTAGCCAGCCCAGGCCTCGCCCGCCTTATTGCGACACGGTTATACCGACAATAATTACCTATTACTATTTCCATGTTTACCTAATTTAATTAAGTTTGAAGGATGATCTTGATGTAAAAAAGTTACATATAAAATCCAAGGCGGATAGCTGTTCAACATAGATATTGAATTTTATTCGTAGGCATCAAAGTGCCAGACGATGATGATAATCTAGCAAAAAGCAGAATTAAACTTCACTTATACTTCGAGCTGTAAACATATTTTTTTTATTTTAAACTAAGTTTCAGAGTCCGTTCAAGTGACGCATGCTAATTCCCCGCTTGCGAATGAATGACACAGACCTATTGAGGTCAATTATGAAGATAATACGTCCGCTGAGCGTGCAGAGTGCATTCGTCCCAGATTTATGACGCGGCGGTGCGGTCCCGACAGTTGCGTCCCGAGTGTGGCTGCGGCTGCGACTGCGACCCTCTGGGTGAACGCTCGCCTCGAGTCGTCGACACGGTACGATAATTACTGTCGCTCTGCCGCGGCCCTACCTACACACCCGCCTTGCGACTTCAATACTTCATAGCCTAGCGCTCACACTTGCTAAGCTTCCTAATTGGACGTCTTCACGTCTCTACTGCCAAACTAAACAAAGAATTATTGCGTACTTTCGTTTCGCCCACAGGTGCCAGTTCAAAGGTTAACTACGTATTAGGTTACGTGACTAGGTCTGCCGGTGTCCAAGGCTGCGTGTTAAAATATTTAGAGGATCGATCCCTTGGCAGTGTTCGCGACACGAGAGTGGCCGTAAGAAGCTCCGAGGGCCACTTTATGACGTTCCACCTGCTTGAATTTGACGACTGAATAAGAAATCTACCTAGGAGGCTACGTAGAAAAAGACGTTTGTGAGTTCAGAGTTCTAGCTAGGAAGCTAAGTAGAAAAAGTGCCTACTAATACAGTTGCTGAATAGTGATGTTCCGATAGCGATAGTTTCACTGTCGGTAGTTGATCTTGAAATACAGTAACTCTGTTGAATAGCCTTATCGAAAATAATTATTGTACAATACAATACTATCGATTGTTAAAAATAAGCTGATACAACCTCAAGACAAATACAAACGATAATTAAAAGAAGAAAAAATTACAGACAAACTTATTTGCGGTCTTAAAGATTTATTGCTTTTAAAAATACTACAGGAATATCGAATCCCTCGACGCGAGAGTCTGCCTCGCACTTGACCGTTTTTTTAATATAAGTATATTTTTTGTTCGATAAGTTGAATTAATCATTCGCACTTGGACATCACTAAACTTGCTAAGTCCCTTCAAGTAAAGGAGTTAAAAGGTTTAGTGATGGGAAAATTTTGCGAATGATTAATTCGAATCGAACAATTTGTCCATGAAAAATAAAAATAAAGCACTAATAAGTACTAATAATAAACTTTAAAAAATTCACTATAAAAAAAAATTGTATACGACTGTTCGGTTGAGTTAAGGAGTGATCACAGCTAGCTGAATTCAAAGACTAATTCGGCATACATTGCTCGTTGAAGTAAGGATAATGCAATAACATAACCAAGCCTCCCAGCAATGTATGCCGAATTAGTCTTTGAATCCAGCTAGATGTGATCGTGGCTTTAATAGGCTGACAATACATTTCCGTGATGTTTTTATTTTTATTTAGCTTAAATGGACAAATGAGACCTGAACATTGCCGTGCCAAATCTTATGAATGAGCGTATTTCTGATCAAACAAAAAAAAATGGCTGTGGTAAATGAAGTGGATACATTTTTTCTCTTTTTCTAGTCTAGCAGGTGCACATAGTGATGGCCGTAGATGAAACGTGTCAGGGTCTGCTTTCCGAAAACTGAAAAGGCATGATCATTCGCCGTAACTGAACAACTTTCAGTGAATAAAACTATCAGTCTCTTCATATAAAATTGCATATGGACAGTTTAGCCACGATCACATCTAGCTGGATACAAAGACTAATTCGGCATACATTGCTGGGAGGCTTGGTTATGTTATTGCAATATCCTTACTTAAACGAGCAATGTATGCCGAATTAGTCTTTGAATTCAGCTAGGTGTGATCGTGGCTTTTTTGTGGAAAAGAGGATTATTTTAATATTTTCTGAAAGTTTTATTTACTGAAATAACGTTTTGGAATGAAAAATTTAGGTATTCTAACTAAAAGAATGAATAAAGCACTTAAATTCTTTATGTTTACTTGACTGGTGCAACCTAATTTTATTTCCTTGTTTGTTTTTTAGTATACCGGTAATTCTGTTGTTTTTTTTTTTTAGTTATTCTAGTGTTTTTCTATACAACATAAATTAGCCCTTATTAATATTTTCCGTACGATGAGGTGTTCTATTCGTATTGGCCCTTCACTAAAGTTCCTTACTGCGTTGCTTACTATGCGGCTTACTCAGTTAGTGACTTACTTAGTTCCATCTTTCTACCTTCCTTTCCTACGTAGGAGACTAACTGACTTAGTGTGTGAATTCAGTCAGGTGTGATCGGCCCTGAAACATGTCACAGAGTAGGGGCCACAATGAGTGTTACGTGTCGTAGAATGGAAACATTTTAAAGACAATGAATGTTTAGTTTCCCTCTTCGAGTGTGAGCTATTTGCGCGTTGCGTTTTAAAGTCTTGATGATGGTAGGTATCATCATTAGTCATTTATTGCAGGTGCTATTAGTGCAAGATTGAATTTAGATAGTTTTTAAATTAATCGCCAATAAATAATATTTTTTTATGAAGATTAATTGCTTGGGTAAGAAGCTTTGGTAAAGGTTAGGTACCTACTAATAAACAGTAATTTCTAATAGCCCTAGTTGGTTCAAAACTGAAAAAACCAAAAAGCCTAAAAGGAAGTCAAGAAATACTGTAGGTACCTTAACTACTATTGTGTATTAAGAACACAAAAACAACAATTTACCTCAAATCATGTAGTCAAGACCACATCAAGTAAGAACGGTACAAAGTTCGATGTGTCAAAGTTAAACTGCTCTTGATTGGAAAACACAGGAAACGCTGTTGCTTGCAAATACCCACCCTTATATTTTTATCTCCCCGGAAGCTAGGAGGAGGTTCTGCCTATGACACTGAACAACTTTTCATAGGTCGAATATACGAAAAAAAATATCGACTTCCCATAACTGCATCAGTTGACAAGCACATTTTGTATGAGAAGTCGATTTGTGTTTCATATTTCGACCTGTGTTTCGACCACGTCTTTAAATTTCTAGTTGATAAAAAAATAACGCTGTAGGTTGGTATCTAATCGCAATCCTGTTGATATTGGCCTTGTTATCAGCTTCTGCAAGGCCCGTGCTTGTAATACAGCTGCCGTATCTGCGATACTTAATCATCAGGTCACGCGCCTCGGCCAGCAGCTGATTGATGCCCGGGATCTGATATATTTAGCGCCAGCCCGAGGCCCGCAGGTGGTTTACGATCCCAGAGGCTCTTATGTCGTTAATGCTGTATTTTGACCCTCATCAGTGTCTTTGATATCCAGATAACATTATTGTTAGCGCGAAATACCCATCAGTTCTGGTTTCTTCCAGTGTGCTTTATTTTCTGCCACCTCATAGTACGAATATAAGTACCTACACACGCACGTCGGTGGAAACACTTTGATCTTGAGCGGGACTCTGGTTTTGGGCGTTTGTATTAGTGTAGCGCTGGTTCAGCTTATACTGGTTTTGTTTCTACATGCTTGCTGCCGTGCGCTCCTATATAACTCCAGCTGTCGTTAAACTTTGATACTCAGAGGCTTTAAAAATGCCTGTATTGTGTAACGTGTGTCGTTAAACTTTGATACTCAGAGGCTTTAAAAAGGCCTGTATTGTGTAACGTGTGTCGTTAAACTTTGATACTCAGAGGCTTTAAAAAGGCCTGTATTGTGTAACTAGTGTCGTTAAACTTTGATACTCAGAGGCTTTAAAAATGCCTGTATTGTGTAACGTATGTCGTTAAACTTTGATACTCAGAGGCTTTAAAAAGGCCTGTATTGTGTAACGTGTGTCGTTAAACTTTGATACTCAGAGGCTTTAAAAATGCCTGTATTGTGTAACATGTGTCGTTAAACTTTGATACTCAGAGGCTTTAAAAAAGCCTGTATTGTGTAACGTGTGTCGTTAAAATTTGATACACAGAGGCTTTAAAAAGGCCTGTATTATCTAACGTGTGTCATTCATTATGCATCTTCAAAAAATGAGATATTCGTGCTTGTCCCTGCCAGAATCACTTAACTTCAAAATCTGCAGATAGAGGCTCAAATAGGCCTAGTTATTTATTTATTTAAAGATAAGGTCACCTACAGATTACACACCAATACAATTATAACCGAGTAACATACGAGTATATGAGCTTAACACTAAATGGTAACCCAATTACAGGTGACAACTGCTTTCTAAAGGAGACGGAGTTAACCCAAAGTTACAAAAGTAACCCCAGTCCACGTACTAGGTTGGTATCTGCTAAGATTTGTGTGGTGTGGTGGGTCGTAACATTACTCATTTCGCAGAATTTATTGCAAAACGTGAAATAATTTCATCGCGGTCTGTTTGTTTAGTCTGTGGTCTTCATTACTTGGAACAATTAGTTCCAACATTTATCATTTATTGAATAACATAATTCCCGTTTCCTGTTTATTGAAATGCTTGTGGCTGGTATATATGCATTTGTCCTATTTTAATTTGGAAATATTATTATAGTAGAGCTGCCTTTTATCTCAAATTCTCAACTGTGATTTTAGAGTTTCGAAGGAAGTCATAAAGAGAAGCAGCCACTCGGCCGTAGCTGTCACCGTGGCTGATTAATTATTATTGCTTCATCAAACAACCCCCCGAAACGGTGACAAAATACCAAATCGATTGCAAGCCGAGGCCGAGTTGCGTCGCCGATACATTTATAATAATTACTCCAGCTTAATTTCGCACGGTTTGGAAAGCGGGAAAATGAAAAGCGTTAAAAAAACGCCATGTCATGCTTTACCAATTTGCTAATGAATATTATAGAATATTTATCAAAAACATGTGAAAAGAGCCAATGCTTTAAAGGTAGAGACCGTATGTTTGCCTTTACTCAAGTTATGAATAGGTAAAGGACAGGACAAATAAATCTAACGAAACACATCAAAGATACCTAGTTTGTCTGTTCAAATCAAAACGCACCTTGATGCATCTTAAGGGGTAATTCATGTATTGGGGTAAAAGGGATTGTAGAGATGTAAAGGAGTGAAGGGAGGAGGTAGAGAGGGCAATTTCTTTTGTTGATCGCGATCGTATTTGCTGCGTCGTGTCCACTCGAGGGTCCATCCTGTCCTTCAGGGGGATAATGGAACTCGCCTCCAAAAGGATTTAAATAATAGGTAGCGATCTCAAGCTTTTTGCGTTATTTACGCTTGTGGTGGAGTGTAAAACACAAACAAATACAAGTACCTACTTAGTAAGAGTTTAGATGTTGGATGCGAAACAATGGAGTACAGAGTTGTAATTGAGATTATTACTACATACATTCCGAATTAAATTATAATTACGCGTCCGAAACACATGTTCAGGCTCCGAATTCAATCACAGGGAGAATTAATTTAACTATCGGACGTGGACGTTTCAAAGGGTTTAACCCCCTCCCTTGCTTTGCCCTGGACACACCCCCCTCTCGTATAATTTCCCACCCAATTATTGGTAAATGTGTCCAGAACCAGATTAAACGATGTGCGCTACACTATACCAGTCACGTTGCATTTGATGATAATGTATACTCCATCTACGCTTAAGTTTTTCTATCGAAAAGTCAACAACAGCTCATATTTTGTTTTACATACAATTTGCTGCACATGTTAACTTTGCACATTGTTTTATTTACTCGTAATAAATGATCACTGTCGAGGAAGAGTGGTGCAAGTGAAATCTCGTGTCGAGTATGATTCACTTGACGCTCATTCAAGGTTTTCAGTAATCTTATTTAGAACAATACAAACAACAGCAATACAATAACATTGACGAACTCCGTACTCCGGACTAGAGTTATTTAAATAAGGGTTCGTGTTGTACTAAGATGGTTTAACTATACCTACGTATTTTTGTCTAAATCAATGGGCACTAAAACATGTCAGTCAACAGTCCTTTGTTCATTTAGGTCTAGATTACCTATTCATATTCTGAACATGAAGTAATGCATAAACATGGTTCTATGGATATACGTCAAATGGGCTAATCAGTGTTTATCTACACTACACGTATAGGTATTAATTGCTACTCAGTATATACCTATATCAGAGTCTATCCTTATTTGGCGTGTTTGCTCATAGCCCCTTTTAATTTATTCCGTGAGAAGTTGCTTCTGGGCTCCTGAGCGCAATTTTTCCAACAGCGAGGAAGTTTATCGAGTAAATATATCCTTGGAAAAATAAAGGGAGAAGTTGCGCAATATGGGTAGGCAATGCCGGCACTTCAGCGTCGAACATTCCGAGGGATATATGCAAAATAATGCGGATGATTCACAAGGTGAACTCATAATTAGGTAAACATTAATTTGAACTATAAAATTTGGTAGCATACTTTGGATAGCATTCACCAAAAAAGATCTCGCATGGTTTTTAAACAAACAAATTAAAATATTTATATGAACCTACAGACAATGCTTCAAGACTTTAAGTTAACCGTTTTCATGCATATTTATGAATTACTCTAAAGTATTGCGTTTAGTCAGTAAATTTCTTGAAACTGCGTGAAGTCTAGGAAAGCAGGTAGTCATCGTAACCCAGATTCGAGTTGGCTGGGTTGGTCAGATCAGTGGTCAGAGGGGGCAGTGGGGCGCTGCGCTCGCGTCTCGCCGTGACGCAACTGCGCGTGACCGTGACATCAGTAGTCGTACTTGAGTACGTAGCTGGCTCAGTGGATGCTATGGCACTGAATCATTGGATATATAGCAAAATTGGTAATATTTATCATCAGTTATTATTAAAATCAGTTAGATGTTGCTTCGGTCGACAAGCTGTCTTTCTTTAAAAAACCTTTTCAAACCATGCCTGGTTCCGGCTCTTTTTGATGGAGTAAGTTCTGTTCCACCAGTCAAGTAGTGTTACCGCCGCAGTTATACTTTAACGACACAATGTTGACCTTTTCTTTGGTAGAAGTAGCTTCGTCTGGGTCTTTCTTTTCCCTTCTTGCAAGAAAACTTTTCTCTTATTATGTTTTTCAGGAAATTGTCATGTCCTATCAGATCTCCTATCATCTTCACTTTTCGGTTCTCTATAGATTTTAGTACACACCTTTTCTCCTGAAATATTTCTAACACCTGATTATTTGTTTATAATGAAAGCTAAACCCTAGGTTTTATCTAGGTACACTCAAGAGCAGGTCAACCTTGACAGTTGCAGTAAGAGTTTAGCTGCAAAAGTGAAAGTCCAATATGCCAAGCTTGATGTTTTCTTGATTGTATTAACTAAAAAGGTGCAAAGATTGCTTTGAATTCTTATATTAATTTAGGTTTAGTACTTTGTCCTTGTACAGGACTCCTTCATCAATGCAAGGTGCAGTATGATCTCTGGCGTGTGGACACTTCTGGCGCCAGCAGCCGCGCGGTGACAGATGATGGATGAGTGTTTTCCATTTCAGTTCATTACACGGAACTTCCGCACGCTGACGGATCATCTGAACTCAATGACCACATCAGTTGGGCACGAGCTTTTGGTCTATAGTAATAAATAACTATGGGAATGCTGATCCAAGTTTTTATTTAAATAAAAGTAGGATCTTAGTTTGCAACTGAGTTTGTATATATTTATATGTTATCTATTTGTCTATATATTTTATATATATTTTAATATGTATTTTTATTTATTTATTTGTGTATATTTTGTTTTTATTGTAGTTGTATTTACATTAAATATAATCTATATATTGGCATTGGCACACTACTACAGTTACTATTTACATTCTCCTACAAGCAACTAAGGTTGTCTGGAAGAGATCGCTTTAAGCGATAAGACCGCCTTTGTCCACCCTAATTTTAAGAGTCTCCTGTGTATTGTTTTGTTTTTGTGTGACAATAAAGAATTTATCTATCTATCTATGGCCAGCTAGCCTTATAGGTACAAGTCATGTCTCAAATAAGTAGTCAATCAACTTATAGGTCGAACAAAACAGGACAAGAGTGGTTTTCCTTGAATTATAAAAAAAAACTCTGCTAACCACCAGTTGCAGAAAGCGTCATTCATTATAATGTGCTTGTGTTATAATGCGGTATAGTATAATATAACACAAGCTAAATATACATCGTGTAAAGTAAAGGTGTGACAATGCAAGGCTAGTTTACTTTAGCTATTTCCATAGCATTATGTCTTATGGCATACTGCTTTGGGGCCGGGCAGCTGATATACATTCAATATTCGTTTTAAAAAAAAGCAACATTGAAAATTTTGAGAAAAACCCACGACGGTTGTCATTCAAAAAATATTAAATAAAACTTTGGAAATTCCCCCGACTAAAAATAAATATTTTCACCTATCTATTCATATATTTTATAAGCCAAGAAAATCCGTCGGGGGCTGTCATTGCCATCTTTTCATAATTTATACTTAACTGCAGCAAACAAAAGCTATTTTACAACTAGCTCGTATGCACTATTAATTTACGTAAGATAAGGAATGGCAGCCCCGACGGATTTTCTTGGCTTATATAAAATATATGAATAGATAGGAGAAAATATTTATTTTTAGTCGGGGGAATTTCCAAAGTTTTATTTAATATTTTTTGAATGACAACCGTCGTGGGTTTTTCTCAAAATTTTCAATTTTGCTTTTTATTTTTAACTTTTTAGAGAATTCCCACTTTACTAGAGCGATTAAGAAGGACGTTGCGCGAGTAAAGAATAATTATTACTACACAGCACCCCCTGGTGAGTTGACTCCACAACTATAGTCTAAAAACTGTCAGTGATAAATGTGATACTGATAGATAAATCTTATACTGAAAACCGTATCTAAATCGGTCAAACCGTTTTGGAGATAAATGGGAACATTTGCGTAAATATAAATTTATTATTACAGCGCCCCCTGGTGAGTTGGCGCCACAACTCTGGTCTAAGAACCATCACTGATAAATCATAAATCTTTTACTGAAAACCGTACCTAAATCGGTCAAACCGTTTTGGAAATAAATGGCAACATTTGCTTAGATAAAATTTATTATTACAGCGCCCCCTGGTGAGTTGGCGCCATAACTCTGGTCTAAGAACCATCACTGATAAATCATAAATCTTTTACTGAAAACCGTACCTAAATCGGTCGCACCGTTTTGGAGATAAATGGCAACATTTGCTTACATAAAAATTATCATTACAGCGCCCCCTGGTGACTTGGCGCCACAACTCTAATCTACAAACCATCTTTGATAAATTATAAATCCATTACTGAAAACCGTATCTAAATCGGTTAAGCCGTTTTTAAGATAAAAGGCAATAAAAGGCAACATAACTTTGCACACACAAACAAACACACAACATCTCACCCTAAACGCATATACCTTCTCCGTTCCGTCGTGGGTAAAAAGAGGGCTATAAGGTCAATTTATTGCCTGAAGACTCGTGATTCCCTGAAAGAACTGTTCAAAGAAATCAACATTATGACAGTGCCATGCCAGTATATCTATGAAAATATTATGTATGCTAGAAAAAACATTCATCAATTACCTAAAATTTGTGTCAGGCATAATTTTAATACTAGAAATAAGCACAAAATTGATCAACCATATACTAGATTAACTAAAGTCAATACATCTTTCGTTGGTCTGTGTATACGATACTACAAAAAGCAAAATTGAAAATTTTGAGAAAAACCCACGACGGCTGTCATTCAAAAAATATTAAATAAAACTGGAAATTCCCCCGACTAAAAATAAATATTTTCAACTATCTATTCATATATTTTATAAGCCAAGAAAATCCGGCGGGGCTGCCATTCCTTATCTTACTTAAATTAATAGTGCATACGAGCTAGTTGTAAAATAGCTTTTGTTTGCTGCAGTTAAGTATAAATTATGAAAAGATGGGAATGACAGCCCCCGACGGATTTTCTTGGCTTATAAAATTTATGAATAGATAGGTGAAAATATTTATTTTTAGTCGGGGGAATTTCTAAAGTTTTATTTTATATTTTTTGAATGACAGCCGTCGTGGGTTTTTCTCAAAATTTTCAGTTTTGCTTTTTATTTTTAACTTTTTAGAGAATTCCCACTTTACTAGAGCGATTAAGAAGGACGTTGCGCGAGTAAAGCATTTACTTATATATAGAGTAAAGAATAATTATTACTACACAGCGCACCCTGGTGAGTTGACGCCACAACTATAGTCTTAAAACTGTCACTGATAAATATGATACTGATAGATAAATCTTATACTGAAAACCGTATCTAAATCGGTCAAACCGTTTTGGAGATAAATGGGAACATTTGCGTAAATAAAAATTTATTATTGCAGCGCCCCCTGGTGAGTTGGCGCCACAACTCTGGTCTAAGAACCATCACTGATAAATCATAAATCTTTTACTGAAAACCGTACCTAAATCGGTCAAACCGTTTTGGAAATAAATGGTAACATTTGCTTAGATAAAATTTATTATTACAGCGCCTCCTGGTAAGTTGGCGCCATAACTTTGGTCTAAAAACCATCACTGATAAATCATAAATCTTTTACTGAAAACCGTACCTAAATCGGTCACACCGTTTTGGAGATAAATGGCAACATTTGCTTCGATAAAAATTATCATTACAGCGCCCCCTGGTGACTTGGCGCCACAACTCTAATCCACAAACCATCATTGATAAATTATAAATCCATTACTGAAAACCGTATCTAAATCGGTTAAGCCGTTTTTAAGATAAAAGGCAACATAACTTTGCACACACAAACGAACAAACACACAACATCTCACCCTAAACGCATACACCTTCTCCGTTCCGTCGTGGGTAACAAAAAAGCAAAATTGAAAATTTTAAGAAAAACCCACGACGGCTGTCATTCAAAAAATATTAAATAAAACTTTGGAAATTCCCCCGACCAAAAATAAATATTTTCACCTATCTATTCATATATTTTATAAGCCAAGAAAATCCGTCGGGGGCTGTCATTGCAATCTTTTCATAATTTATACTTAACTGCAGCAAACAAAAGCTATTTTACAACTAGCTCGTATGTACTATTAATTTACGTAAGATAAGGAATGGCAGCCCCGACGGATTTTCTTGGCTTATAAAATATATGAATAGATAGGTGAAAATATTTATTTTTGGTCGGGGGAATTTCCAAAGTTTTATTTAATATTTTTTGAATGACAGCCGTCGTGGGTTTTTCTAAAAATTTTCAATTTTGCTTTTTATTTTTAACTTTTTAGAGAATTCCCACTTTACTAGAGCGATTAAGAAGGACGTTGCGCGAGTAAAGAATAATTATTACTACACAGCACCCCCTGGTGAGTTGACGCCACAACTATAGTCTTAAAACTGTCAGTGATAAATATGATACTGATAGATAAATCTTAAGTATACTGAAAACCGTATCTAAATCAGTCAAACCGTTTTGGAGATAAATGGGAACATTTGCGTAAATAGAAATTTATTATTACAGCGCCCCCTGGTGAGTTGGCGCCACAACTCTGTTCCAAGAACCATCACTGATAAATCATAAATCTTTTACTGAAAACCGTACCTAAATCGGTCAAACCGTTTTGGAAATAAATGGCAACATTTGCTTAGATAAAATTTATTATTACAGCGCCCCCTGGTGAGTTGGCGCCATAACTCTGGTCTAAGAACCATCACTGATAAATCATAAATCTTTTACTGAAAACCGTACCTAAATCGGTCGCACCGTTTTGGAGATAAATGGCAACATTTGCTCAGATAAAAATTATCATTACAGCGCCCCCTGGTGACTTGACGCCACAACTCTAATCTACAAACCATCATTGATAAATTATAAATCCATTACTGAAAACCGTATCTAAATCGGTTACGCCGTTTTTAAGATAAAAGGCAACATAACTTTGCACACACAAACAAACAAACAAACACACAACATCTCACCCTAAACGCATACACCTTCTCCGTTCCGTCGTGGGTAAAAATACCTGACAATATAGTGCAACTACCTGAGAGAAAGTTTGAATGTGTAAAGCAAACGTTATGTAAAAAAGCTTACTATAGATTAGATGACTATATGGATGACAAGGAGGTATGGTGCTCTGATATTCCAGCGAAACACAAGAAACACATTGTAAAAAGCCGACTCTTAAAGTAGGCCGTGCTACAGTAGTTTCTTGCCGTTTCTTTTACGCTGCCATAGCACGTTCCGAAACGGCGTAGACTAGCTCTATTTGCATTGTATTCTGCATGACATTCAATAAGTATTCTGTAAAGAATCTACATTGAATAAAATTATCTGAAATCTGAATCTGAATGAAGGGTCGAGGAACATAGGTCGAAATACGAAAAACCAAATTTGACTTTCCATACAAAATAAGCTTTAAGCTGATGCAGTTTCTATGGGAGGTTGCAAATTATTGATTTTGGTCTATGATATACAGAGTGTTAGTGTAAACACTGTGATCCTTGGGAAAAGTTGTTCAGTTTCATGGGCAGATTCACACCCTTTAGTATTATCACACCTTTCCGTTACACGCTGTATATGGAAGGTTATTAGTTCCCAAAGTTGCAAACTTTGCACTAGTGAATTCTAGTGTAGGCAACGAAGCAGTTAACCCCAACATAAATTACTC
Organism: Athrips mouffetella; assembly: GCA_947532105.1. Taxonomy (NCBI): domain Eukaryota; kingdom Metazoa; phylum Arthropoda; class Insecta; order Lepidoptera; family Gelechiidae; genus Athrips; species Athrips mouffetella. The sequence continues at coordinate 18,510,455 of OX383960.1, read as the reverse complement.
AGGCAGATTTTATTTGACAGGATGATAAAGAATCATGAATTAAATGTAAAGTCCAAATATCCAGGAAAAATTTTACAAAAAAATTTTTTCATACATTTTTTGTAATTTTTGTATGGAAAATTAAAAGAACCGTTTTTTTTTTTGGATTTTTTATGGAAGGTTTGTCTCATGTAGTGTAATACCCCAGCAAAGTTTCATCGACTGAGGATTTAATGCGGGGGCTTCATACAACGATCCGCTTCGTTGCCTAGACTATTCGGTAGAGATAAGCACACATGCAATTAATATGAAGAGGACTTGGGAAGCTCTTTGATAATTTAGACTATCAACCAACTGGCTGACTCACAAGCTGAGGGTGCATAAGTACTTCCTTCCTATCCTGACTTCCTATAGATTGCAGTTTACATAGCATGTAGGTTATCTATGGCTAGTGTGTGCCGTGCCCTTGGGCCGTGCCTCAATCGACATTTTTTGTTGATATGAGTTTAAGTTCCTGAAAATTTGTTTTCTGCTCAAGAGCATAGTTCTTCTTACTTGTTTTTTCCCGAACTCAATCTCTTTCCCTGGGGAAAACCTACGAGAACTGTTTCGTTTCGTTCGAGTTCATCTTGGTTTTCCTTCTTACTGGTAACATTCATACATACATTAAGAACTGCTTATAAAATAAACTAATTCAAGCTTTGTCCAAAATATACGGTCGTAATCGTAATAGTGAACATAATTTTAGCATATCACTCAGACCATGATCATTTTTTAGTTTTTTTTTGGGAAAGTTGTTCAGTTTTATGGTCTGAGTAACATGCTAAATTATGTTTACTATTTCATTACTGGGCGCACGGAAAAACCATACCTGGGCCTCGAGTCAAGTGGCTTTCTACTATCGCAAACGCCAGTAGAATAGAATGAAAATGTTTGGAATTGACATTAGCTAACGAAATGTCACGTGACAGCTAATGTCAAACCCATAGAGTTTTATTCTATTCTATAGCGTTTGCGATAGTAGAAAGCCGCTTGTCTCAGGGCTCTGGTTTATGTTGCGCTTTATGTTTGATTTTATTGTTGTTTTTGTGTTTGTATTTTTGGTCCTTTTAAAATAAAAGGACCAGGAACAGGCTTATTTTTTATTACAAACATTTTGAATGTTACTCGGATAATAAATGAGAAAAACGAGATTTTAAATTTGATCTTACCATACAAATGACCACCTCTCGGAGACCTATCAATTATCTTAGCCATCTAAAAGAAAACTCGTTTTCGTACCTATTTGAGGGAAATTGTTCAGTTGTTCAGTTTTATTTAACTCATAATGGTGGCTTATATTTGTGGTAACATATAAAAAATGTTGTATTGATAAGAGCACTATCGTAAAAAAGGTGTTGAATACTGCAACAGACAGACATATTCCTAGGTACTGACTGATGAAGCAAAAGAACGATTATAGTCATAATAATCATCCAATCAGCCGGACAAAAGACATTCACCAATAGCTATACAAAAGTCTGCTTGATTTATAGTATGTTAAATTAGGTAAGACCATTTTATGGTTTAAAAAAATGCTTTTCTTTCTACGAATGCGTCTCTCCTACAAACATAAAGGTATCTTACCTAGCCTGTTTCTACATTACTTTTTTAGACCTTCTAAAATACCCCTTTCCGCTTATCTGTTGTCTATTATTTTAATCAATCATCTCCAAACAAATGTTATGCTTCACTAGATAACTCAAGGTTTCCATAATACATCGATGCTTTTGTTCGGCCGAGATGCAGTCAAAACCAGTTTTTGTCCACATCTCATATCAAATGACTTTGGTTTGAACAGGAAGCGTCATTGCGCATATAAAAAAATCAAGTATAGAGTTGAGCCGCGCGACCTTAGATACAATGATTACAATGAGGTTGATATAAGTACATCGCGTTATAAAAATATATATTAAATTGACGTTTAGGAAAAAAATTAATAGAATAGGTATTAAATTAAAAATATAAGGATTTCTTTATTATTGTGATGGATGACTGTACAAAGCCACCAAAAAGTAATAATAATAATAATGTTGTTTTTAAGCTGTGCATTGTGTATTTTACATGAAGGTTGCATAGTCTTGAGAACGCAGGTACCTACATAAGTACTTAAAAATACTTTACCCAAATCACCACATCATAACGACTATGACTCAAAAATATGTTAGGTCACTCTCAAATTGTGTCATTACAATTAGATAAGTAAGTACTCTTGTACCTCATAAGAAAACTGTACAGGGTGTTAAAAAGTACGATGATCCTTTCAACTTTTCATTCGTCGACGAGTGTGTATTAGAAAGCTGAATAAATTTTGTCGTTTTCAACCTAAACTTCTTAAAAGGGTTATACAGAGAGTAGAGTCATGATACTTTTTAAAATAGTACAAAAACTAAATGTCGTAAGAGGCGACTAAGGGTTATAAACTGGAGAATTGGCAGCAGCATCCTCCTGAGCATCATACCATCTTACTTACTGCGGTCACCTACAACCGCGGTCCATGGTGCCAGCCGTAACGCTGACAAGCGAGATGACTTTGGTACTTCCCCTCCACATTTTTCCAGCAAAAGAATTCTGGAGGAAGCTCCCTGTCCTGTAGTGGATGTTTCATGGGATGTTATTGATGATGACTAAAACTGAAAGGGATGATCAGTCAACGAAACTGATCAAATTTTCCTTAGAATCATCACCAAAAGAATAAATTCGGCCGTATATTGTTTTATATTTTTATTTATTCTTAGAGAGTATGTGTGGAAAGGCCTATTTTCGTCTTTCGAAGTTATCCACTTTCGTAGAATGATCACACCCGTTCAGCTTTAGCTATTCTGTCATAAGAGACACCCTGTATGCAATAGCAAATGGTAATGGTGTTACTGGAAACGATAACTTAATGTGGAAGTTTGTTTAGTGGCAGTGGCATTATTTGAACAATGATACTCGTACTAACGAACGGTAGAGACCACGCAAGTAATGCGCGTTATGGATGAAATATGATATTGATGATAAGGCTTAGGTGTACGTACATTGATGTGTGGTTGTATGTACAAGCCTAGCCCAATAGCCAACAGTGTGCATGGAATAGTCAATTGACCCTAAGGGCTCCCGCACACGACCGAGAATCGGTGGGCGATTATCGGCCAGGACAAGGACGGAAGATTCAGGTGATAACACGTCAGAGCGGGATGCCAACAAAAAATCGGTCACCGATTCTCGGTCGTGTGCGGGAGCCCTAATATCGGACGACAACGAATTATCGCCACTTCACAATAAACTGGGGCAACTGCTTGAAGCAAACATTTTATGTACGAGTAATCGCTGTCTAAGGGTAACATAAATAAAAGCTTCTTAAACGATCTTCTGTATAATATTAGGTCTAATTACATGTCTAGGTCTAATTACATGTCCCGTGTGGTGCCGGCAAAGAATAGTACCAACCCATACATACCCGTGGGTGTCTTAAGAGGCGACTAAGGGTTAACTGGAGGATGGGCAGCAGCATCCTCCTTTGTATCTACGAGTAACATCTTACTTACTGCGGTCACCTACAACCGCGGTCCATAGTGCCAGCCGTAACGCTAACAAGCGAGGTGACTATGGTACTTCCCTTCCACATTTTTCCAGCAAAAGCTAGAATTCTGGAGGGAGCTCCCTGTCCTGTAGTGGACGTTCATGGGATGTTATGATGATGATGATGATGACATGTCTAGGTGCATTGCATTGGGATAATTCCGAATAAAATTTTGAATTTCTTGGCAGCTGTACGAAACTATCACTTTTTTTAGGGTTTCGAACCAAAATGGTAAAAAGTTAAAACAGAACCCATGGTGCGACTTCGTCTGTCTGTCACACCTGTTATCTCAGCAACCACTCATGCTATCGACTTGAAAGTGGATTTTCATGGATATTGCTCCCGAAGCCCAATGATTCTACTTATGATGATAACAAGCAACTTTCGAGGGATTCCTTGTTTGACTATACAGAACCTTGAAAACAGAAAACATGTAACGATAAAATAAGGATTAGAACGTTTTACCTACTTCTTTGTTTTTCGAGTTCGTTGCTCCCATTTGGATATTACAGATAATAATTGTAAATTATTTATGATAGCGTTAACTTCAGCCTGATGATCGATCAGGTTGATATATAGGTAGTTAGCTTATGGTTTGACATGTAACGTGTCCTATATTTTAATACCTAACTTTTATTTATTAGCCAGTTGCACAAAGCGTTTTCACATGGGACTTGAATCTTATGTGATTGTTACTTTTTTGTCATCAAAACGGAAAGTTCGAACTTCATAGCTCCCCGCTTTCATACTTTCGCATAAAAACCTTGCGCCTTGCCATTTTTTCTTGTTTTTCTAACCATGTCTCTTTGGGAAAGTTATTTAGTTTTGTGTTCTAAATAACAATCTAAAATCTGGCTAGGCCAAAATTATCCTGTATAGTCAGATACACTAGCCTTTATAATAGTACTTACCTACTTACGAACATTACTTAAATTAGTAATTCGGATGGATCATGTAACATTTTCATAGAAATATTTATCAAAAAAAAGTTTGACTGCAAAGTGTTGTTTAAAAAGTGCAGCAGTTTTTGTCTCCCTTGTCCCACATTTTAATGGGATTTAGTTCCTCGTTCTGAGCCAGCCCCAAAGATTTAAAGGAAACAGCCCTTGAAGGATTTCCGTACCTACCTACTTTTTTACACCCTGTGTAGTGGTCAGTTTGGAATGTTAGCTCTTATTAGTATACCAAAGTATATGAAATGCTAACAGAATGAGTCAGGGGTGCTTCACTTATACTGCGGGCAGGACAGAGCGGAAACGCATTTATCGGCGACGCAGCGAGCGCGCGCGGGTATCACAGGAAGCTTTAATGCTCTAAGCAGGAAGCAGTGGTCACCGCCTGCCGTGCCACTGGGCCAGCCGCCAGCTTCATAACAAATTAACTACCCTGCTTCTGATGTTATATTACTATCGTCTTTGTTACGGCTATAATAGTAGATTGCATTTCTGACAATATCTAAATGCTTTCTGCTTTATCTTAAGGAAATGGAAATTAAATTTATGATCAAGAAAACTCGGATCGCATTATGAAACCTGTTCGTACCTACGATCAGTATACAAACTTAGTTAGATCGATTACTTACTAATTACTCAATTAAGTTCATGGCCATAGGTTATTTTCGATTGGCTACTGACCCGAATAGCAAGATGTTGCGCAATGTTTGTTTGTTCCAAAGAATGTAATAGTAGATCAGTGTTATTCTAATTCTTTTAATCTTGGCAACAATACAGCAATTATTGTCTTATTTTTGGTCAAGGTGCACCATGCTTTATGTTATGACTGACAATAAGCCAACTACATTCATTAAACTTTCATTTGACAGTAATATCAAAGCGAGCACATCAAACAGTAACGAGGGTCAGAGGCTGTTGCATATATCAGTGATTTATAATGACCGCCCAGTAAACATACTCGGTTTATCAGCTGACCCGCCCGTAGGTTCTTCAACCCTGCGTACATGTTAAACTGCACCAATCGTCATAGATCTGTCTATTGGTACAATAAAAATATCCTTCTTGTAATTTCTCCTTAAAAGAGATCTCGGAATATAAAGTCACGGTTCTTTTTTAAATTGTCAGAAAATATGTTGGTGCTCTACACTCTACACGTGTCCCGAACGAACACACTCTAATGATTATTGCCATCGCTTAGCCGCCCCAATCGTAATGCGATCTCATTTATATGAATTGGACTATGAATAAATATAATGCACCTGCTTTATTATTAAGGTACGTGAACTGAATTCCTTTTCATGGTAATCTTGGTGCAATCTATTCTAACCAGATGCAGACGAGACGATGCAATCAGCTCATGCTCGTAAGTGGTAAAAAATTCTTTTAAATGACCAAGATGCTTTTATTTACCCAATTACCTAAACAAAATTGAATCAAAAATTAAATTATGTAAGACTGATTCTGCGAGGAATAACTTCGTGTCCAAAATAATTGACAATTATAATGATTTGTTTGTTATTTACGATATGAAAGACGGAGAGTTCGCGATCGTAATAATAACAAAGAGTGATTTACTGGCAGTCATATTTGCACGCTTCAACTTGTTATCAGCACTGTTGTGATTAATGTCCACGGCATTTGTGACACCGATATTACTTCCAACTATGCTATGATTGAACAGGATGGACCTGCAATTAATACTGACTGCATAGCTATTTACTTGGCTTTTGTAGACGTCTTAAACTGTAAAACTATTTGTTGCTATTTTTCATGAGAATCATTGTTGAAGGTTTGGTTCGATCAATTGTCTTTTTAAGGGCATTTTAAACGGAGGTAGATTGCGATAAATATTTCAACAATACAGTTTTATTATTGTTCATGAAATACTCCAATTTGTTTCCAATAATAGAACTTGAAGCACTTTTCAACGCGATTACGTACTTCTCGAGCGAGATATGCAATAAATCTAGTCAAGATATGCAAATGACGTCACATTCTTCATAGGATGGAAATTGGTTTTGCTAGAAGATTATGGAAAGTGTTTTTGTTGTAAGCGTCGGAGCGGGATATTGGCATTTGGCACTGAGGCTTGTAAATTGACAGATTGTGATGGAGTGAAGTACATGGAAGGGCCAAACTGAGTGTGTGCGCGCCGGATGGCCATGCCGAGTCGTCTCGGTCGTCAGACGTGCCCTGCCTTGCAAATGCTCTTATGTTATTTTTGCTGTATAGAAAGAGCCGTTCTAAAGCGGTCACGATTCGAAGCACTGCCATAATTTTGTTTTTGCCTGTTTGAAGATGAATTTTTATGAGTGGAATTCTAGTTATGAGAGATAACTAAAGTAGAGCTATTAATTTAAAAAAATATTGGTTTAATCTGAGCATATGAGTATTGTGAGATTTTCTTAGAATCATTTAGTGTTAGTAAGGAAGCACGGAACCATTTGACGTGCCTATCGGTCTTTTGTTTGCTCTCTCCGAATTCCTGGGCGATATGGCTACTCGTTTGGAACGCTCTACCGTTCTGATTAGTCCATACTCCGATTGTCAGAGACTTATCTGTTTAACTAATTTGTAAATTTATAATTACGATAGTAAACATTACTTATTTGTTTATGGACATAAGATTAGATAGAGCTTAATAGTTAGTTCTCGTCACTGGAATTACGATAGCAATTTGTCATCCTATAGGGTAATTACATTTTCTAGCTGTGCGTCTTCAAGCAAAAACCAGAATAATGGATTAACTCTGCATAAGACCATAAATTTGCTGTACCTATATTAAATCAGGTGTATGCAAAAAAAATTGCTCATCGGTTGCATGTACAATCTCATCAGCGGCAAAAATATTGGCGACTAGTATTGAATGGGTAAGCGCTTAAGGTCCGCCCATTTTGGTTAGCTACAGCCAGACGCGGGCGCAGCGGTCAGATGATTCAACGTCTCGTCACGTTACTCAAGAAGGCGCGTCCTTCGTTTCCATCATATTATATCGATATTACACCCAAAATTTTACACGAGTTTACTTACAAAAGTAATTTGCACACTTACTACTAGTTTCTACGAAATATTTGTCGCTGAATATTAACAATGATGACCAACTACTGATAACGTATGAATCATGAATAATATCCTGTCCTATACTATTAAACGAGCAATATTTGTATATATATTCGTAATCGGTTTCTCGAAAACAGCTCTAACGATTTCGATGAAATTTACCACACCGGGGTTTTCGGGGGCGAAAAATCGATCTTCTACGTCTCATGTCTTGGAAAATTCATTTTCCTCGTGATTTTAAGCATTTTTTGAAAACACCGCGTTTTAAACAAAACCTACAGCGCCATCTGTTGGCGGGTAGCATATCTTGCTCACCCAATGATATTTTAATGTTGAGGCGGCTATTATAGAGCAAAGCCCGGGCGCACAGGTACTGCATAATAATACATAATTGATATGATAAGAAATAGTGCATACAAGACGCACAGTTTTGTCAATAAATTTCAAACCGCTGAAACCTTACATAAATAATCGAACTTAATTATTTCTTCTGTTTTGCTCGAATTCTCTCCATTCTTATAAAAAAGACTCATTGGAAATACTAGATGCGGTGATTACGTCTTGATGACAGATTTTCCATACATTGTTGTATGGTAATTATATTTTACTTGGTGTGTACGTCGTTTCATGTAAATGTAACTCTGTTCCTCGTCACTCTTGTGCTGTAGAGAGCAAGTCAAATAATTTTGTACCGCTTTTATTGGGTCGGAATAGAGGCGATAGTTTTTCTGTTAGCGTTCAGCCTAATCAGTGTACTCGTAACAATCTACATTTACATGCTTGCGTTGCATTATAGCAACGCAAATAAAAACCGTGATTTCCAAGAGCCTTGGCTCGGCGCTAAATCATTCGTGTGATAACAAACGTTAATGAAAACTGACCTTTCTACGTCCGACCCAGATTCTACGGTAGTCATTAGCGAATCGCTGGTGCATGCCTTTTAGAGGATCCCAGGTAAATACCGCATAAATTTTTGACGATTGGTTGTCCAATGAGGAGTGTGGAGGAGGATGGTGTACCAATTTTTCCTATTCAAGGATTATTTATATCTATATTCTTTCTTTTATTAAGATGATACATGCATCACTGTAATAGAAGTACCTCAATCCGTTTGCGGAGGAACATCAAAGTCCTCAAAATAAAAGGGTTTTAACTTAGTTTAGGGATCTGATATTCCGAACATCTAGATATATAGACATTATTGTACAAGTTTTTAATACCTGTTTGCATAAGGCATTGTATCTTCTTTATTTTTGTAAAATCTATATATATAAAAGAAGAAGGTGACTGACTGACTGACTGACTGACATATCAACGCACAGCCCAAACCACTGAGTCTAGAGATTCCAAATTTGGCATGTAGGTTCCTTATGAGGCCTAGGGGTGCACTAAGAAAGGGTTTTACAAAATTCCACCCCTAAGGGGGTAAAATAGGGGATGAAAGTTTATATGAAAGTCCGTCAGTTTTGAAGTTAGGATCTTCAAAATTTGTATTTAGGCTGACGACTAAAAATTAATAATTACGTGTCTCAGGGTTTTTGAAAATTCGACACCCTTAAGGGTGAAAAGGGGGATGAAGTTGAAAATTCTTTATTCTTAAAGTAAAATCCACATAATTTATTATTTAGGCATTAATGATGTAATTCTATGCAACGTTCATCACTGTTATTGAAATTCCACCCCAAATTTAACCCCTAAAAATGGGAAATGGGGTGAAAAAGTCTAAAAACTAATATGGGTATCGTTTGTATGGTTTATCGGGTCGCTAATTACGAAAACTACAACAATTTTGAAATCAAACGTGGTGGACGTGAAATACCATCATCCCCCTGGGGATGGAGTTGGGGTGCGATAGGTTTGAAATGTCTAAAAATCAATATGGGTGTCGTTTGTATAGTTTATCGGGTCGCTGATTACGAAAACTACAACAATTTTGAAATCCAACGTGGTGGACGTGAAATACCATCATCCCCCTGGGGATGGAGTTGGGGTGCGATAGGTTTGAAATGTCTAAAAATCAATATGGGTGTCGTTTGTATGGTTTATCGGGTCGCTGATTACGAAAACTACAACAATTTTGAAATCCAACGTGGTGGACGTGAAATACCATCATCCCCCTGGGGATGGAGTTGGGGTGCGATAGGTTTGAAATGTCTAAAAATCAATATGGGTGTCGTTTGTATGGTTTATCGGGTCGATGATTACGAAAGCTACAACAACTTTGAAATCCAACGTGGTGGACGTGAAATACCATCGTCCCCTGGGGATGGGGTTGGGGTGCAATAGGTTTGAAATGTCTAAAAATAAATATGGGTGTCATTTCTATGTTAGGGATAGCGGTTAAATTGGCGTAAGGGGTAGGGATAGGGACAGGTAGAGGTAGAGGTAGAGAGGTAGAGAGGTAGAGAGGTAGAGAGGTAGAGAGGTAGAGAGGTAGAGAGGTAGAGAGGTAGAGTGTTAGAGTGTTAGAGAGGTAGAGAGGTAGAGAGGTAGAGAGGTAGAGAGGTAGAGAGGTAGAGAGGTAGAGAGGTAGAGAGGTAGAGAGGTAGAGAGGTAGAGAGGTAGAGAGGTAGAGAGGTAGAGAGGTAGAGAGGTAGAGATGTAGAGAGGTAGAGAGGTAGAGAGGTAGAGAGTTAGAGATGTAGAGAGGTAGAGACGTAGAGAGGTAGAGAGGTCGAGAGATCGAGAGGTAGAGGGGTACAGGTAGAGGTAGAGGGAGAGGGAGAAGGAGGGGAAGGGGAAGAGGGAGGGAGTGAGGGAGGGGGAGGGGGTGATGAAAAGGGAGAGGGAGGGGGAGAGGGAGGGGCAGGGGGAGAGGGAGGAGGGGGTGGGGGAGGGGGAGAGACAGGGGGAGGGGGAGAGACAGGGGGAGGGGGAGAGACAGAGGGATTGATTGATTTGCGCAGGGTTAGTCCTGTTTTTCCTTAGTTTAAAATTACCCCGAAATGACGGGAAAATATCTCATTGCTTCGGAAAACCGGTAACAACATAAATACGAAATCCACGCGAGCGAAGCCGCGGGCAACAGCTAGTAAATCATATATTTATTTATAAAAAAAAATTATAAGACAATAGTAGGTACATTCAGATGCAATTGCGCTATTTTGGTGATTGCGCAGTGTAATGATGACCAGTGCTAATAAAAACAAGTAACATTTGCTTACCTTTTTTCCCGAAGGAAAATTCGAATCGGAAAGTTTTGTATTTGTAATCAGTTTCTCGAAAACGGCTCTAACGATTTCGATGAAATTTACTATACGGGGTTTTCGGGGGCCAAAAATCCATCTGGCTAGGTTTCATGTCTAGGAAAAATAGGTTTTACCGTATTTCGCATTTCTTGAAAATAGCGCGTTTCAGAAACCCTTGAGCGCATCTATTAGTGCACTTTGGTTACGATTCTACAGAGAAATGCTCGGTCGCCCCATGCAGGTACTGAAAATATTATGAATGTTTTAGACAAAAAACTAAGGTGCAAGGTCCATGCCAAAAAAACCGGCCAAGTGCGAGTCGGACTCGCGCACCGAGGGTTCCGTACCACCACATAATCATAATTGTATTAGTTGAACTTTTTAGTTGAACTAATTATCTTAAGGAGTGATCACACCTAGCTGAATTCAAAGACTAATTCGGCGTACATTGCTGGGAGGCTTGGTTATGTTAGTTGAAATATCCTTACTTAAACGAGCAATGTATGCCGAATTAGTCTTCGAATTCAGCTACGTGTGATCGTGGCTTTAGGCTCAGGATATTTTTTATTAGACATTTTAATAGAAACTCTTACCCTGAAAATGGGAATAAAATCTGTAAGTGTTTTCGACATAAGTATTACGTTTGGTCCGAGGATATTAAGGATTCAAGTTATTTTTCAAGACCCAACTAGACTTCCAAAGGACGGAGACGCTGTAGTTCTTATGCCACTGGCGTATAGCGGTCACCCGTCCTGATTCAAACCACAAAACATAGTTTAACTTTCGATTTAGCAAGACCAAGATCAAGAGCTAGATTACTGAAGTAATATCACCAATTGGCTCTCCATTTACCTGCTGAAAACTTTCTAAAACATAATTATTTGATAAGAGTTGCGAACAGGAGGACTACTTAAGGAACCCAAATAAAGGGTTGTGTAAACAATTAGGATTTCCCTTATTATTTGTATGGATTAAGGAAGGATGTTGTATGGTCGTGCGGTGAGTTTTGTGGCGGGGCTTCATTAATTTTAGAATTACCTCGGGGAAAATACCAAGCGCTCTACTAAGAAAGACTAGGATACAATTTGTAAAAAGGCGACAAATTGTTGTTTTTACACATAACGTCGTTGTCTGGATGCACGTGTCGCATGGCAGTTGGCACGCGAACTGGGCTCCAAGCCAATTCTCGGGCGTCGAGGATACTGCGCCCTTCACCCTCGACAGCCATTTTGCGTCTCTCTCACACTCATGAATGAAAATCTGGCGTGTCAGAATACCCTCGGTGTTGCGAAGCGTCGTCTGATCGCCTGGACCAAAAGCCACCCTCCTGTCCCCATCGCACCCCTTGTTAGAGAGTAAAAGTTTCGCGTTCGATACATGCGCCCTTAGATTTGATTGAAACTTTTGATGAATCTCTTCTTCTTCATATTCTTTGTTTGCAACATAACGCGTTTAATTGAGATGAAACAGAAGACTATCCAGTTGATTCTATAATAGTACCTATAGCATATAATAGTTAAGTAGGTAGGTACTCAATGTAAGAAAGGCTTCATAACATTTTAAATAAACAACGCTACAATCAGTAAAGATAGAAAATGTCGCTTATAGATAATAAGCTGGATGACATCATTCTGTTGGCATGAATCACGAGTTCACGAGCGATGTTTGTTTGAAATTAGCATGTGCGTTTCAGGGATGAGTTCTCGTTTCAGTGCGGTGTATCGTGGGCTATTAACAAGACGATTAGCACAGCCTGTTTGCACCACGCTGCCATAATTTGCATTATAAAGGAGGGCCTTGGCCTTGCTGCAGTCAGTCAGTCAGCCTCTTGTCTGCGAGCGTCAATTCGCGTATCATCTCAATCTTCATCTTCAAACGCTTTTGTGGTTAATACTTATTTGTATTGTACAACTACATTGCAACAATACACATCCTTTTCAAGAGAATAGGCGACAAACTTGTATGCAAAATAAACGAATAAACACAATTCAAACAATAAACGAACACAACACGCCTCTTTGTAACACGTTGTTATCTCCATAAATTCTGATCTATTTGTGAATTCGATATGAACGACATATTCTATTCTATAATATTTTTGCGGTTACAGTGTCCAATTTCTATGCCACTGTAACATAGTCAGTCAAGGTCTATGTAATGTAGGTAATGAGGCATTTAACTGTAGTCCGGGGGCCTTCAACACAATGTTTATGGCGCAGTCTGACGTCAAACAGATAGCCAATGCCGAAAACAGCGGAGATCACAATGGTGAGTAAAAGAATAGTCGCCTAGTCGTGATATCAACCGGTTCAGACAGTGTTTGCTATTTGAATACAACTCCTGACTGAATACTTGCAAAAGTCATATAAATGTAAATGAATGAATAACTCTTTAATGCACACTGTGTCTTAAAAGACCATGTGGCTTTGTCTGCAGATCTTGGTATTTTCTCCCGAGGGATCTTTGGAAAATCTCTTCTAACTGCCCTACCTGCTAATCTAATCCCCGACCCGAACAATATAATCTGGATCTTTTCAAGGCAAGAGTGAATAGGCAGGTATCTAGAAGCATGCTTCATTTTCGACCCCATCGTCATTTACCAGCACCAGCTGAGATCGGGGTCATGATGGAAAAAAAATTACATAATTTTGGTAAGTAACCCAAAAACGGCAAGTAGTCACATGATCTAGAACCGTAATATTATTGGAAGCACGACAAATTAGGTGATAAATTTATGTGTATTCAGCCCGTAAAGTGTGTAATATTACTAACTTTGGGTATTCAATTAGAACACGCGATAAAGTTGCGTTGCGTGCGATGTCCGTGTCACGAATGAAACGGGGTGCAAGTGTTACATTGATTAATTTGGTTTTCAGAATATTTCTGTTTGAATTGTAGTTTTTACCGTTTCTATTATATCTGTGGTAGAGGTGAGACATACTTAACTCCTTTAGAGTTTAATTTACTTAGATTGAAACTTCACCCTATCAATCAATTAATAAAATATACCTTTGATGTTCATGTATCCAAATGCAACCTAAAAATATTTTTTATAAGCACAATATCTCTCTCACAACCACCGGTTGGCTGGAAGAAATCTCTTGCAGAGATAAGCCAGCGTTCGTAAATGTCCTGTTTTTTGTATATTTCTATGTATTAATTGTGCAATAAAGAATATATATATAACAATACCAAAATATATATATATACTTAGATGTGAGTAAGTAAGCAAACCTCAGTTCGATTCAAACAAGTCAGTCGCACATACTGTTTCCAGCTTTTCAATTAACATGCAAGGGTTGTCAAAGTCGTAATTTTACTGCAAATATGGGTATGTGATGGATGTGACATAATGCACGCTACGGAAACACTCGTGTTGTTCGCATGAGGAAACCCTAAGGATTGTGCATGCAGATTGCTAGGACTTGCACACGAGTGCATTGCACCATACTATAATGAAGTTTTTTATTAACTCAGTATGTTAGGCCGACGGCAAGTTATGTCGTGATAACTGCTCATTACTACGGTTTATAGTCGTATTGCTTGATAAGTGAACTGCGATTGTACTACCTAATAAATTAAATTTAAATGAATAGGTACATTCATAATGCATGATAAAACAGCGAGGTTTCCGAAACAGGATTCTGAAGTACATTATTGAACTAGGACCATCGAGTTCGTCGTAAGTACATAGTGAAAATTCTTTAAATAAAGAGAAATTAGGTTTTTACCAATTTTACAGAAAACCCTTCCAAATCCTATACTATTAAACGAGCAATATTATATATATTTGTAATCGGTTTCTCGAAAACGGCTCTAACGATTTCGATGAAATTTACCATACGGGGGTTTACAGGTGTGAAAAATCGGTCTGGCTAGGTCTCCTGTCTCGTTAGTTTTCCCGGTGTTATAAAGCATTTTTTTTTCAAAATTCCGCGTTTTAGAGAGAAACTTACAGCGCCATCTGTTGCAAAGCTTGCTCTCCCGATTATATTTTCTCCTGATGAGCTTGCTCTCCCGGCTATTATAGAGCGAAGCTCGGTCGCCTAGATACTAACATATTAAGCAAGGCATAGGAAATACCTAACGGTGAATTTATGAGTGAGTTATAAAATAAGGTATTACGTAGCTTTAATCTGAAACCTCCATGTTAATTACTACTGTAAGTGTCAGATAAGTAAAATTTATCTGTGCATTTCGCGATAATTAATCAAGATATTGTTTTCGATCAACATTACTTCGAGATTGCTTTGTTGAGATTGTGTGAATTGAAAAACCCACCTACCTAGCCTACCGTTCTTAAAAGGGAAATCGTGGCTGAGAAAAAAAAAAACCGGTCAAGTGCGAGTCGGACTCGCGCGCCGAGGGTTCCGATATACCTATAGTATTTTTGGAAGCAATAAAGTCCATTTTCAGGACCGCAAAACTAAATTTGTTTGTAAAGGTTTTTTGCAGATTTCTGAAAAACTGTGCAACTTAGAAAGATCGTTTTATTTTTGCTGTAAAGTTTACATAAACCTCTGTCAACTGTAATTAATTCAGATTTTCCCTTACTCAAACTTCGGAGATAAGGGGGGGGGGAATGGTATTTTTTTTGACATTTTTCATCATAACTTGAAAACTAAGAAACTTAAAAAAATACAAAAATATATTTTAAAATGTACAAGTAAAGCCCTTTCATATGATACCCCACTCGACCTAGTAGCGACAATTTGAAATTTGGCCCCCCCCTATTTTGGCCCCCTTTACATTAATAATCATACTTTTTTCAAAAAATTTTCATGTGCAATTAAGTTGGGCAACTATATTCTAAAACTATTCCAAATTTCAGCTCGATAGCGTAAGTGGTTGCTGAGATATAGAGGTGTGACAGACAGACGGACAGACAGACAGACAGAGCGGCACCATAAGGGTTCCTTTTTTTTACCATTTTGGTATCGGAACCCTAAAAATGAATGGCGTAGATTTCAAAACACTACTTATGTGAACATGATTTTAGTAAGACTAAAGAGTTCTTTTGTATAAATGGGTAGTTAGAGATGATCGGAGATGAACAATCTCCTTTTTAGGGTTCCGATACCAAAATGGTAAAAAAAAGGAACCCTTATGGTGCCGCTCTGTCTGTCTGTCCGTCTGTCTGTCACACCTCTATATCTCAGCAACCACTTATGCTATCAACCTGAAATTTGGAATAGTTTTAGAATATAGTTGCCCAACTTAATTGCACAAGAAAAAATTTTGAAAAAAGTATGATTATTAATATAAAGGGGGCCAAAATAGGGGGGGCCAAATTTCAAATTGTCGCTACTAGGTCGAGTGGGATATCATATGAAAGGGCTTTACTTGTACATTTTAAAATATATTTTTGTATTTTTTTAAATTTCTTAGTTTTACAGTTATGATGAAAAATGTCAAGAAAAATACCATTCCCCCCCCCTTATCTCCGAAGTTTGAGTAAGGAAAAATCTGAATTAATTACAGTTGACAGGAGTTTATATAAACTTTACAGCAAAAATAAAACGATCTTTCTAAGTTGCACAGTTTTTCAGAAATCTGCAAAAAACCTTTACAAACAAATTTAGTTTTGCGGTCCTGAAAATGGACTTTATTGCTTCCAAAAATACTATAGGTATATCGGAACCCTCGGCGCGCGAGTCCGACTCGCACTTGACCGGTTTTTTTGCTGATACTTTGGCAAAAGATTTATCTTTAAAGAAGGCGAGAAAGCGAGAGAAAGAGTTTTATCTTTAAAAAAGGTTACTGCAATAGGCCATCAGAATAGTTTCAAAGTCAAAGTATTATTTATACATAAGTACTTATCTTATTAGTATATTCTTGTATATCTTTAGGACTGACGTCAGTTAAACTACATCGCTTCAGAAACAAAGTAAAGTTGTATCATGTGGAAACAATAGGAAACATACAGATCTTTAGTACCTAACTAATGTATT
The DNA here is from genome assembly GCA_947532105.1 of Athrips mouffetella. NCBI lineage: Eukaryota > Metazoa > Arthropoda > Insecta > Lepidoptera > Gelechiidae > Athrips > Athrips mouffetella. The sequence continues at coordinate 18,493,720 of OX383960.1, read as the reverse complement.
TTCTTGTTTGGTGTTAATTGTAACGAAGGGCTTAATAATCGTCTACATAAATGTTGGTTTGTCATAATCGTAACTACGCAATACAATGTTCCTTTCAGTTTTATCGTAACTGGTTTTAAATATAGCACTTTACGGTCACTACAATATTCTCTTAGTCATAAGAAAGGAATATTTGAAGCGTTTGCTTTATGATTCACCAATGCATATTGCCTGCATACCACTCTCTTGGACCTGGGTTAGTTGTGTAATAAAATACCTTTTTGAATTTTTACTCGTACTTACTGTAGGTTCCTACTAACTAATGTTATATTTTTTACCATTGCCACTCAAAAGAGGGCCTTCGATTCAAAAAAACTGATCATTTCACTGAGTGAAAAAGGACTTTAATTTTGGAACAAAACTCTACTTAAGAGTCTTGAGTGGAGCGAAGGACACAAGACCCGAAAAAATTTTTTATGCACTTCACAGCAGCAATCGAACTGACTTAATCATTTTCATTCTGATGCCATGGTGGCACCATGATGGTTTCTGATCTACTGCGCCATCCAGTTGAAATTTGAAAAGGTGGTTAAAAGCTCATTATTGAGTAATAACCCTAACACGTTGTATACCATTTATAATATTTATATCATTATAGAATGATGGTACGTATTCTCTTATTATTTACCGACGCACAGACAGCTAGTCGCTTACTGCAGCTGGAGTGATAAGAACGCCCTTTAATGTTTAATCGTTTGTTACAAACTTGTAACCATTGTTGTACTGAGTTGTGATAAATTGGTGTAAATTATAAAATAAGTTTAATATAAGCGGTTATTCTAGAGTCTATATTACTTGAAATACTTTAATTTTACTCGTAAAACTTTTCTAAATGAGTTTGGCTTCCCACACAAATTTTGGAACATCGTATACGACAACACGAATTAATAAAAACCATCATAGAGGGAAAGGTTGAGGGAATAATAGGTAGAGTAAGGACCAGACGAACACATACACAGACACACATACATACACATTGATACATTTGGCGACATGGATCAAAGGGGATAGTCGTATCGTATCAGAAAGTTACTAAAGTTGCAGAGTATCGGGAGACAAGAGCTCCACCGACAAGAGCGTAGCTCATTTACTCGGCGATAAGAAGAAGAAACTTATTAATGTGATTCTTCTGTTTTGATTTTAAATAGAATTCGCGAAAAAGCCTGAAGTTTTAAAAACAGTCATATTTATCTTGAATTACGTTTGTAACCACGCTTAGTCTATGGTTTTACATACCGAAAGTCCGAAATATCCACGTATCTATCCCTTTTTACATGAATTTGAATTTATAAGTTTGTTTACAAAACGTCTGACTCTTGAATTTACGTGTAACGAAAAAGTGTAATATAGGTAGACCAAAATCTCATGAATAAAGAATTAAAAATAAAAAGAAGATTTTCATATGGCAATGATGAGCTGTCAACAACGCAGACGTACTGCAAAATCAAAGGTCGTGCTGCCGGTCGCACGGCCCCGTGACCCTACCATAAGTATGAAAAGTATCAAGAAGTTCTAGTCCAATTACCCCAGTACTTACTTTAAATTTTCATTTCCCTATTATTCATGAGTTTTTGGTCGACCTATAGTAGGTACTAAAGGGTGTGAGACTAAACAATTTTTACCAAAATAAATTTTTGACCTCCCATAGAAACTGCATCAGGTGAAAGCGCATTTTGTACGGGAGGTAAAATTTGGTTTTTCGTATTTAGACCTCAGAGATTTCAATCTATGTTTATTAGGAAAAGTTGTTCAGTTTCATGGGCAGATTCACACCCTTCAGTATTATCACACCTTTCTGTTACATGGTGGGTCACTTGTGCACTTGTATGTACCCTAGTTTCATTGTAGCGTTTTGTTAAACTCGTACAATACTATTATAAAGTTGGTCACGTGGTCCAGATCATGGTAGTTTTTAAATTTTTAATATATAGGGTGTGCATGTAAAAGGTATGCATGTACCCATGATACTGAACATACGAGTAGGTCGTATTACGAAAAACCAAATTTGACCTCCCATACAAAATGCGCTATCAGCTGATGCAGTTTCTATGGGAGGTCAAAACTTGATTTTTTTTTACTTCCTATGTCGTTGGGGAAAGTTGTTCAGTATCATGAGTACATTAATACCTTTTTCTATCAAGAACTAATTAAAAGTCACCCTATATTGGCCCGAATTAAATGTTTTAAAACTTACGTATTTGGCTATTTTTTAAAGGAAAACTAATTTTTTGGATGAGACGCAGTACAGGATATCCAATTGCTCATTTTACCGCCAAGTTGCAAAATTTTATTATTTGAGAATTTCTTAGAAACTCCAGTAGGTGTTTAACATAATTCCACAACCAAACTTGGGTACCTTACACACAAGTGCACACGAGACATGGGCCAGTGGCTAGACTACCTAATAACCAAAACCGAGAACCAAAACGTCGAAGCACAGATAAAATAGGCAATTTACCTTAGCTTGTCGAGGTTATACCGACCTAACCGTAAATCAAAGAAAAATAATATTCTAAAAATGAATAGAATTTATGGAGAGTAAGTGACAGTGTTCCTGACTCATGATTACGAACAACTTTTTTATATGGGACCATCACTGAAATCGTAATAAATAGAACAGTTTCACACGTCGTCAATATCTAAGTAACTCGACAAACTTGACCAAAATGTATTGAAGAGCTAATATTTTTCGTGATTTCAGAGTTGGTCTCATAGTACCTAAAAGTTGTTTGTATTCAAGAAAAGAACAACTGGTTTCAGTACCTAAGTAACCTTTCAAAAGACCTACGTTAACAATTTATCCTGTATGATTGAACGTCAGTAAAAATAAGCTCATCGACCTGTATACTTAAATTTTATGCTCAATAACTAGACTGTACTTGTTAAAGTCTCCTTGAAATATTTTAAAAGCAATTGATAAATGAATTGCTCTACTGGTTAGTTCAGGCGTTCTACTATTGCTTGTGTTTGTGATTTGATTATAATTGAGAGTTATAATTATTATGGGTAGGAAGAGTATTCCTTATATTATAACAAAAGTACCTGGGTGACCGAGCTTTGCTCTGTATAATCCTAACCAAAGCCCAATAACAGATGGCACTGTATGGTTTCTGAAACGCGCCATTTTCAAGAAATGCTCAAACAACCGGAGAAAATGAATTTTCCCAGGCTTGAGACCTACCTAGACCGATTTTTCGCCCCCCTATAGCACATTTCGTTTTCGAGAAACCGATAACAAATATATATTGCATATAATAGTAAGGGTGATGAAGGACAAATTTCTATATGATTTGCTCATGTCTGCCTCTTTGACTGATGATAAGGAGCATCCTCTAGAAGATACAAAAAATATTGGCGGACATCCACACCCCTGCGTTTTTGAGGAATTAAGTTTTAACTATTTTGAAATTTGACAATGAAACGTACACCTGGCAGACTATGACTATCTGATTAAATACAATGTATAAAACCCCTGAAAAATGGTCTGCCACCATAATAGCCCTACGTCGTAAAGTTACAGCGCTTCAAAATGCAAAAATTCACTACTTCGTCCCGTGATAATGCAGAGCCGTGCATGTCTGCCTCTTCGATTTTCTACATCTTCAGAAGTATTTTAAACAGGAGCCACAAAGGCAGACCAAAAAAAACATTATTTAGTATCTTATTTTAATTTTCTCTGTTTAACTCAAAAACGCAGCGACGCACAGAAAAACTTGTAAGGACCAAATCGATTCATATTGAGCTGGTCTATCATCCCTATTAATATGAATCATGAGCAAATCATATACCCAAATTGCAGCCAGCACCCTAACTATAATAATAGGTCTTTACCTATGAAATTGCCGTTTTGTATGGCGAACTTTAGGTAAACTCAATTTTCAGTACTAACATTTTTGAATTTTTCTTAGGAATTATAAATCCTTTTTTTTTAATTTTTTTTATCATTATTGGGAAGAGATTAAGCTAACAGAAGCTTAAATTTAATTTCCGAAAAATATTTATCTGTAAAAAAATATAACAAATCTAATGATGAAATCGGACGACATTTAAGACGAACAATTTTCGAACCTTTAATTTTATATGTCAAACTAAAAATAAAAACTTTATTTTATGCGTAAATTGATAACCTTGAAGTCAATTTTCAAATATAGGACAAATGAAAAATATAGCATTAGAATTATAGGAATTATGATCTCATTAATCTGTAAGAACATTTCGGCAATTTCATAGGTAAAGACCTATTATATAAAAATATATGATATGGCTCGTTTAATAGTATAGGATACCTTACCTGTATAGGCAGATAAACAAGTTTCATGAGTGGTTAAATGTAGTGGAATGAGTGAGGGATGAAATAGCCTAATGAGCGCGAAGCTCGTAACTTTCTTTTTATACGTATCTACTCTTATCTTAAACTTCCGAGTTTCATTCAGTGAGGCCGTGAAAATATAGCCATTATAGGGTTTTCTATTCCCAAATATAGTCAAGTTGAAAGCGTGCAACAGCTAGGGAAAGTGAACAACTTTTCCAAAGAAACATCGAAATCGGAGAAAGTTTGGCTTTATTTGTCTCATTTTAATTTTTTTTTTGATAATTGGAAGATTCGTGTTTCTTAACAGGAACTTCATACAAGGGTCCAGAGAAAACATTCTTTAAAAAGGAACAGCTATTTATTACGTAATTACTGTTATTAACAAAGATGAAACAACAAAATCAGTCATGTGAAGTCCTATCATAAATTTTATTAATTGCCTACTTACTTAACTATTATTTAACTTAACATACTCTACTGTCCAATGGCTCCGTCTAGGTACTTATTCAACTAAGGTACTATTTTTGTTTTTAATAGGTAGGGACTCTCAAAGTAATTTCCTTAATCACTGTAATGTATTGAGCTGCGAATATTGTTGCCAGTAATTAAGCGTTGTCGACAGACGGTTGGCATTGGGAACAGTTTTCTACATATCACAGTAATAATATTTTCCTTGCCATCATCTTCGACTCCGTTTATTAACACGTATGGTACGTATGGCAGCTGCTTCAAAGCGTGCGTTTCTTCGCCGTACCGTTTTTGGAGAATGATACCTCGTCTTGTGTTCACACATGGCCACATATCGTCTGAAGAGATGTTGTACATGTCGCCACACTGGAAAATAGACGAAACTCCTTAAATACCCTAGTTTGACAGAAATGTCGGTTCATGTTTTTAATATTATGCAAAGAATTCTGACTCTCCGCTCGCGAGCGAAGCGAGGTTTCAAACTGTTTGGGTATTATCATCCAAAAAATGTAAGAAAAAAATTATCTTAAACCTGAATAATAAGTTGTAGACTTCTGTTGCTTGGTTTTACAATTTTCTTAGGACTCATGTGGATGACATGATACCTAATGAAAAAGCCTTAGAACCTTTTTCTTATGGTGTTCTACTTTAAGTATGACGAGTTCTTATCACGATGTGTGATTATAAAAATCACAAATCGTGGTAATAACTCCCAATATTTCCGCGCTGTTGCAAGTACCATGATCATAGGTGCATGATGGGTAGTTAAAAACCCGTCATACTGTTAGTGACCGCGAAACTCTCAATCAACAATGTTACCTATCACAGTTGTGTTCCTTAATATCATTTTCTTTTTACCCAAATCAACGCAGAGGTGTAGTCATATCCAATTCCGTTTTTGTATTTGATTTTCTCCATGAGACATGCGTTAAACAAGAAGCTCTTTGTGGAGTTTCGTATAACGTCTATGGCACAGGCATGCACCCGGTTGCCGTAGCACTCCGACGGGCCGTGCTGACATTCGAACTGGTAACCTTTGTTGATCTTGACCGTCTAAAAAAAACTTCGCTTTATTATTAGGAAAGTATGCTCGTTTCTGACCCAACGCAAGGGGAAAAGTGGAAAGTCACCCGCCAGAGCTTTGCTACGTAGCTAACTTGTGAGCTGGAAGAAACATCTAACCAATAGGATTGCTCCAATTTCCTAACTAGAGCTGCTGTCGAAAACTTAAAAGTCCTACTGATTGGAATATTTCCATCTATCTCACAGGTTAACTATAGCTAGCACAAGCCACAGCTCTTGTGAAAAGTCACCCTGAGTCCTGCCGACATTTAAAAGAGCGCGTTGGCTTTTCCTTGTCGCTTCTTTTTTTTTCATATGGCGCCACTTTGGAAACGATGTAATTTAACAGACTTCATTACGATATATTAATATCTTACAATATTTTATAAATTTTGATTCAATTTAGTAACGCGATATACATTTGGAAACTGGTCCATTCATTGTATTCCTAAACCAGGTGCAGAAAATTCATTTCACTTCTCTTACAAAAAAAAAGTATATACATGTTTGCACGTCGTTATAAAGGATACAATAAAACTTTGTGAAAGCATACCTTGGCATGTCCGTAGGGAACCAAGCGGATATCAAGATACGGCGCGAGTTTGTGGACGACAGGTCGCAATATGGTCGTTAAGTATTGAATGCTGCCAGGACACAAGGATTCGTAGTATAATGTGAGTTTCACTTGGTTTCGCAGTCTGCTTTGATTGTATTCCTCATATTTTGTGCTTTTATTTATAGTATTTTGAAATGGAACATTTTTTTTAAATAGGCTACTTCTTGTTGCTGTATTTCTGGTTGTTTGCTGAAAAATAAAATAAATTTGCATGATTGAAACTGTCAAGCTCGTAAAAGCATTGATCATTGCCATTTTAAAGGTCGCGTGGCATTAGGCCTACCTTGTACCCAAGTGTAATAAAGTTCAATTAAATAAATTAAAGAATCTAGAAGAAAATGAGATTCTACTTACCTGTGTTAAATAACTCCAGTTTCTTGTTCCTAAAACACAGATATTATTTCCGTTATCTACTTTTTATATTTCAAACATATGTACACAAGTTCCTCATTTCATGACCTACTTAAGTGTTCATGAACAATGAAAGTGCAAGAAAACAACATTAATAACAGCAAAATATTTTTCATGTAATCCATAGTGGTATGGAAACTATTTGGAACTGAGAGACTTCGTGTTGTTACGAACAGACGATAAAGATTTTACGAGCAATCCGAAATATTATATTGTTATGTAGGTATGTTTTGTTACATTTGTTTCCTTTCATGTAGTTAAAAAGTAGATCACAAATTTTTCACGTTACTTTCAAACACGTTTGAAAGAAACGTGGAAAAATTGTGATCTCTACATAGATCCAAGTAGAACTTTACTTACAAAAAGCCGGGTAAAAAAGATATCCCTCCTTTTAGGGCAGTCGGGTGTAAACAAAAATAGCAGCTACTACTCAACTAACCAACACTCATAAAATTATTTCATAGACATTTTTATTTCTACTAAGCAAGGAAAAACAATTTTTTTATGTAGAGTCACTTGGGCAAGGCATAATTTTTTTTAATGTATCTTAATGAAGGTAACTTGAGTGATTTAAAAATATATACAATACCTTATCTTACTAGCCGTGGTTGTTTCATGGAAGAGTAAGTGCTAACCAAAAATAATTCTGATATTACTGCTGAAAAATATTAATAAAGAAGTTACCTAAAATCTACTAACCATAAAAAGATTAAATCTTATTATTTACTGTAATTTAATAAAAAAATTACTTACTGCGGTGCTGAGGGTTTGATCGATGTAGATTGGGGTACTGAGCAGTGCATATCGTCACACAAAAATATAGCAATAGTTGACAAATTAATGCTTTCTTATAATTATAAGTCATCATTACTCAATGTATCTGATTGGACTAAGTGAGATTTTGGCAGCAGAAAATAGGTAACTTTGCGATTTAATTGTATCTGTTACGAAATGTATCGTCATAAAAATTATTAACAAGTCTATCACTACCTACACACATTTACCAATATCACGTTATGTTATCATTTATTTATATAAATAGATCGTGTCAATGCTCGTTACAGTTTAATGTCCTTTTTATTACGTATAGATTATCAATGAGAGCATGCGCTACATAAAATACCCAAATTATCTACTATTCATAAAAATTCGAAAAGTTGGGCTACACAGAAAAGGTAATAAACACTAGATCATTGTTATATTTTTGTCTGTTTGTTTGTCTGTCAATGATACATAGGAATGAACGTGAATGGAATGATTCAAATAAGGTTATCGATATAATGTATTTATGCTATGGTAATGAGTTCTCACATTGGAAGTAATTTCAAAGTAGAACAATGGTTTTCAGTACTAATTCGATTTTAATACCAATCAACAACCCTTAACTGGGTCCTTGAAGGTTGCGCAGACGGCCTTCTTAAAGTTGCCGGGTACAGGATCGAACTCATAGGTAACTCCATTTATCAGTACGTAGGGGACGTATTTCTGTTTCACCTTCGCTGTTTCAATACCGTGGAATAAGAGCAACTTATCGCCTTCACACGACTTAGCGCATTGCTTTATAGAATCCCCAGGAATATACAATGTGTCTTGACACTGGAAAATATATAAATAAATACTTTTAAAAAGTGGACGTACTTAGTACGAGTAGAGTAGTTTTTGATGGTGTATTTTGGTATGTTTTATATGGTCGGTTTTCTGCCATACATTTACATACGATGATGGGCTAGGAAGAGAAAAGAGACAATTTCATTCCTATACCGAATAAGCATACGAATCTGATTAGTAAAAATTTTACAAGCAAAACTAATCTTAGTGACTATGACCGCAATAGTTTACAATAAGGAACGATTGTGCATATAGGTACTTACAAAAGTAACAGTTTGATCATCGGAACCCTTTCCATAATTCATAAGGCAGCTGACGAATTTCATCCCTTCGACACAACCTAACACCTGTAGGGCACATGCATGCAGTTTGTTGCCGTAGCACTCATCTGGACCATGCTGGCATTTCATAGTGAAACTACCGTCAATGTAGGTCACCTGAAATGTAGATTCAAAGGTCACCTGGTAACAACAATATCTAAGCTTGGATTATAACGTGCGTTTGAGGACAGTGAAAGCTTAGAGGAGCTAATGCTCGCTGGGAAGCACAAGAGATCTTATAGGGTCGAAGTGCTCTGAGACAGGTACTTGACAAAACGCTAGGCTAGGCTTGACGTACGCTAAACCTACTTTGAACTATCTGTACTTAACGCCGGTTGAAACAGTCAATCAACTTCATCTCCCCTGCCCTTATCTCATTTTATTTAGGATCGCTTTTCTGTCGATCGCTTCCATTACTCGCTATCGGCCGTTAAATATATCAACATTCCCTTCTTTCTAATATCATCTTTCACACAGTTCATCCATCTTTCCTTTAGCATACCTCGTGCTCTCATTCCATCCACATTCATACTCATCACTTAATGTAATGTAACCGACAAAAAGATTTATGGACACTAATATAAAGACTGTTAAGTTTGCGTACAAGGGTCACTACTTGTCCTTGGCAGAGTAAACATATATACATTATAACAACAAAACACTATAACTTGTACGTACAGTCAACCGCTTGTCGGTAGAAACTTTTTCAACTCTATTACCACGCCATAAGGTCCAAAAGATTTTCTACTGACGAGCTGTCGAGTGTACAAACAATCCTAAATTGTATTATAACGGACCTATATAAAGCGTACAACGGAAAGGTGTGATAATACTAAAAAGTGTGAATCTGTCCATGAAACTGAACAACTTTTCCCAAGAAACATAGAACAAAATAAATTTTTGACCTAGTTTAATTTTTAATTCAATGCAGTAAACTGACGTTTGGTGGGTTGCCGCTTTTTTGGGAAAAATAAATAGTGATGTGCTAAAAAGATATAACTCAATCACTCATCTAGTGATATGTTCATATAATATCAAATTGATTATTTTAAGCTTATTAAATTACGTAAATACCTACTCGAACAATAACATGGCTCAATCTGAGCAAGTCGAGCGCGAACTGATCATCAATAAGAAAATAGTGCTTCCCTTAAACCTAGAGAGATGAAATTTGGCACAGAGGTAGGGTTTAGTGCCCATACATAGGGAAAAGTATCAAAACTAGGATCATGGAAGATCTGGTGTACCTGATGACCCTGAGAAGAAACCTTAACAGACCAGCCAAACTATTAAAATTTTCGGCATGCTGTGTTCACAACATTTATTAAACGTGGTGAGACTTTTCTATTGAAATTTTAAAAATTAAGATCTGGAGTATCCGATGAAGAACTCTGAGAGCTCAGCTGAACTATGGGAGCCCATTTTGTTTGCATTACAAAGACTATTTAAATCAAGAAATTAAGAAGTTAAGTGGCTCAAGAATATAGGCAGTTATATTTTCTACTTAAGGCGGTGCATTGTTTTAGGGAAGGTGTTTAAGAAAAAACGGCTCATATAAAAATAAAATTTTATTCACTGTCATAATCATCATCACTATCGGATTCAGTAACATTAATAATCAATCTATCAACAACGCCGTCAATGCGTGGATCAAGATGGTACATATCGTCTTCTACTTTTATTACATGTGTCACACAGCTCTTCCATTTCTGCGGTGTGATGTTGGTAAGAGCCTCTTCGAACAGGGTTTTCACTTCATCCATTTTAAATGTTTTGTTGTTTCTTGCGACATGCCCCTTTGCTTGAGCCCAAACCATTTCAATGGGGTTCAACTCACAGTGATAAGGAGGCAGTCGCAAGATTGTGATTCCCTGCTCTTTTGCCATCTCGTCTACAGCGTACTTAACGGGGAACTGGTCTTTATGCTGCCGTACAATGTCAATGAGAGTAGCTTTAATCATTTTTTCTTCATATTGTATCTCTTTACTTGTGAGCCACTCTTGTATTCTTGACTTAGTCCATGACATTGTTGGCAGAGTTTCGATCTTCCGGGAGTGGTAGGGTGCATTATCAATCATTACCACTGAATCTTTTTTCAATTTCGGCAAAATGTCTCGGAACCAGTCCTCGAAGCACTCGGCGTTCATTTCTTGGTGATAGTCTTCACTCCCCTTCTTTGCTTCAAAAAGCATTAACCCATTCTCTACAAAACCTTCTTCTCCCCCGATGTGGCTTATAATAAGCCGTTTTCCTTTACCCGTCGGGGACTTGAGGCCCGTGGTCAAACCCTCCATAAAAGCTTGCCTCGATGAAGTGATGGTCGTATCGACCCAAGCTCGACTCGTTGTATGCCCTGAGAAAGAAGAAAAGGTTATTATTTGATTATTAAATAAATGAAAATGAACAAAGTAATAGCAGTTGAAAGTTTATTTAAAATTAAGTTTGTGAATTCCATTTGTGTAATTTTCTAATAGTAAAGGATTTAGTTTTTTATAATAGTTATAGATTGCATGTTGGTATTCTTCTACTACAGGATATAAAAGATAAGACGGCATTTATGAAGGCGAGGTCTAGGAGTAGGATAAATAAGTGAATACCTTCGTTCAGCCAGGTCTCATCTTGGTAATAAATGTACTTCTTCTGCACTGCAATGCTGTTCTGTCTTCTATATTCTTTTATTTGATATATATATTTTTGGCGCCACAACACGATATCTTCTCTGTCAATGAGAGCACTTCGTCGCGATTTAGTGATAAATTTAAAATTGAGGAACAGCAGAGTTTTCCTCATTGTACTCCATGAAAAATTGGGTAAGTCCACATCATCATTGACGCTTTTCAAAACCTGAAACGGAAATAAGTGCCTTTTATAATTTAATATTGAAATCATACAAGTACCTTTATGATACCTATCTATCTTGGGATAGATATACTTGGGACCATAATGAAATTACGTATGAATAAAAAATATGTTTACCTAATTAAAATTATGATTATTTTAATAACTTACCTTTTTAATGGTAGGAGCTTCATTTTTCGCATAAAACCCGTGCACCTTTCTTCGAATCGCAGATAGCGTAAAATCGTCCAATTTGTCTTTGAAGTTGTGCTTGGGTCCGGGCTTTTCAGGTGCTTTAAAATCTTGGTTTTCTTTATGTTCTTTAAGAGTGGTAAATACTACTCTCTGAGAGATGCCCAGTATGTCAGCAGTTTTAGAAGCACATTCGCTGACTTTTGCAGATTCTATCTCAGAAGACTGTTCATTGAAAACATACTTATAAACATTTTGCACCATGATTTTTTCAGTTACACTTAGAGCACGCTTCGGTCTCTTTTTTCTAGGAGATAAAAAGCTACCGTCACTTGAGGTTCCTGGGCCAGGATCCATGACAGAAGTTTTAACAAATAACAAGGTATAACAAAAACAAAACTTCACCACCAAAAACTTAACGAAAAACTCAACGAAAATTTTTACGGTGAAACGCATAGGCAAGAGACACATTCGAACACTCAGACCGGAGGTAAGAAGCCGAATGACGGACAATGCAGAAGTTCTTATCTACTGCTCATGTCGGTCATCCAATTGTGAGTCTAGTTGTTTGGATGACTCATTTGTTTGTGTTGCAGCTGCAAACTTTTTCTAAGAAATTTTAACACCACGCTTTATTTATTACTTAAACGTTTCTTTTAGTAAAAAAGTGCACAGCTGCAGTTTTTATCAGTTGTGTTGTGGCAACTTAGAAGTGTTGTTTATTGATGTTTTGTTGATGTAATATAGAGTGGTTGTGACGCTACAAAAAATGATTAATTGTATGATAAGTTAAACCTCCAAAAATTAAGCAATTTCGACGTTTTGGGGAGTGTGGAGATAATGTATTTTAATATCAGGCCAAAATAAAAACAAGTTAAAATGTGTTCAATATTATATGAATTCGTTTTTTATATATCTATCTCTCTCCTCAAGAAATAAACTTAGATAATAACTTCATACATCAAAAAATGGCGGCTCGATATCGGCGAACCAGTGTGAAGAGGCTCAATGAATCACCTCATTGAACTTAAAATTGAACGGGAGTACGTCACTTTGGATTTCGAGTTGGCAACATTATTTACATTGCAGCTGTCAGTTTACTGCATTGAATTAAAAATTAAACTTTATATCATAGGTATAAACTGCATGCATCAGCTGATAGCGCATGTTCTATGGGAGGTCAAATTAGGTTTTTCGTATTTCGACCTATGACCCTTAATTGGAAAAAGTTGTTCAGTTTCATGGGCAGATTCACACCCTCCAGTATTATCACACATTTCAGTTACACGCTGTAATTCGTGGCGAACGATGTATAGAGGAAAAGTTATATATATATTTTCGTGCAACTTACCCTAACATTCCCATATGGGTATAAGTAGAGATCTACATTTCGTCCCAGAAGTTCCACCAGGGGCTGAACCTCATTTATTACAAATTTTTGACTATATGGACAATGACTTTCGTAGAACACTTTAAGTTCTACTTTTTCTTCTTTTGGCTAAAAAATAACCCAAACAGTCACAACATAGGTAGGTAAGTTAGTCTAAACAGTTGGCATGATTCTTCATTTTACTGTCTATGAGCTTAAACTTGACCTGAGGACAGAGATGAGGTCGACGATTGAACGAGCTTTCCCAGAAGAAGCCTATTTACTTGCGACTTAAATAGATTCGGATTATAAGAACTCGAGAACACAGACGCAGGCAGAGAATTCCACTCCTTTGGCGTGCGCATTATAAAAGATGTGATGATTCAACTGAAAATCATGACCAAAGTCGCAAGTTCAAATCGTGGTCGCATCATCGTAATTTCATATTTCTTACAACGTCCTTACCTTTTATCTACTTTTATACGTCCATTTCTAGACGAAGCCACAGTAAATTTAAACTACTACAGACGGTGGCAAATGAAGTGGGTACCAATATTCATTTATCCGCCAAACATTTTCAACGGTATGGTCAAAGGAACGATGTATATTCTCGTAGCCGACTTTAAAAATAATATGCGGATAAGTAACTTTTTGGTCAATGATTACGATTTCTGAAGTGTTTAGAAAAAAAAAGTGCAACTTCAAAAATTTCAACATCAGAAATGTATGAGAAATATACCTTAGTTATTGTGTTGTCTTTCCCAAGGAATGTTTTTTTTTTCTGAACCCTTAAAAATGTTTAATCTATGCCAAAACGGTTAACAAGGATCTTATCAAACGACCTATTGATTAAACGTATTTTTATTTTCGGATCAAGGAAAATATCGTTGAAGTTCTAAAGAAGCGTACCTCATCACCACGTTTGTTATTTTCATGATCCTCAATGATGGGATATCCACAATGGTGTTGGTTGTATACCTTGATTAAAAAAAGAAAATAAGTGTTTCATTTGTATGACAATAAAAAACTGGTACAGGTTTTTTTTACCTGATATCCGTTTGCTCACTACTTAGTAAGGTCAAAAGCAACAACTTGTAGAACAAAGGTAGAACAAAAGTTGTTGCTTCTGTTTTAATTTCAGTTATAAGTGGGCAAATGGATGCCAGGTAAAATAAAATAATCTTGTATTGTATTATAATTTTAGCTTATCTGATCAGTACTTACAACAGACCAATCTGCATACCAATTTGCAACTGAAAGTTTGATTTTACAAATAAACAAAATAAAATAGGAGGTGAACAAAAACTTGTTCATTTTAGTAGTTGTACAATGGTTAATAATTGTTCAACTAACTTGTTTTAAGGTTTAAAGAATAATTAAGAGCACAACTAATTGTTACAGGAAATTTCGTAGTTAATCAAAGTTATAACTAATGTGTTCACAATTACTCGCAAGTTTTACTTAATATGCATTGTATAATTTATAAACTCTGTTTAATAAGGGCTAGCATGTAAAAAAGCCTGGCTAATAATAAGTTTTTACCCGTAGGATATACCGATTGACCTCTGGACTACACATCAACAAACCTTCAAACGAATGCACTTGAAAACCTTACTCAACCCGTACATTATTATAAAGGGTGACTTTTAATTAGTTCTTGATAGAAAAAGGTTGAATGTACTCCTGATAATGAACAAGCTGATAGCGCATTTAGTATGGGAGGTCCAATTTTGTTTTTCGTATTTCGACCTATGTTCCTTGGGAAAAGTTGTTCAGTATCATGAGTACATGCATACCTTTTGCTATCAAGAACTAATTAAAAGTCACCCTACGAGTATATATCCTTTGACCTGAGTCCAACAGTAAGAGAATGAAGCATCTTACTGAATGTAACGGAACCACGGAATATAAATACATACTCGTCCATGTTTCGGGTACACACATTCATATCCTCATCAAAAAATATTCACCCCCACCGCACCAGTTCGAACCCCGGACTTTCGACTTGGCTGAAAGGGCTACTACAAACCACACCATCCAGATGTAAATGCTAATAAGTACGGAATATTTGACGTTCTAACACTATTCTGATTTTATGTACATCCATGCAAACAAAATTAATATAAATGACGTGTGAGTGCGCTGGTAGCCGAGTATATCAGTGAAAGCATTCTTAAACTTTCTTCCTAAATCAAAATTTTTCGCGTAATCCTTACATTTTTATCCGTCTTTGATAGTAATTTAACGTCAAGAGATTTCTGTTCGACCCTAATTTTTGGGAGGCTTAAGATCAAAATCATAAAATCTCACGAAACGTTCATTGCAGGACAGGTAGCTCCCTACAGAATTTCAGTAAAAAAGCGTGATACTTTGGAGGGAAGTGCTTACTCACCACGCTTATGAGCATTGCGACTGGCGACCGCTGTTGTTGGTGACCGCTAAGATGATGCGATACACCGAAAGATCCCTTAGTCATCTCTTATGAAACCCACGTGTAGAGATGGGTTGGTGCGGTCAACCGCATGTCGGTGGAAACTTTTTCAACTCTATAAGGTCCAAAAGTGTTTCTACAGACGTGCTGTTGTGTGTACTATTCTTTGCCGGCACCACTTGGGACTAAACCAACATTTTGGTTGTAGCAAGTGAAACAATAAGACTTTTGAAATTTTACCAAAAATAATTTTATTATAAGCTAAATACATCTATCTACAGGCTTGAGGAGGGTAGCTAAACTCTTTACATACAGATTTGAAAAGATTTGCTTCTTTGTTCATAGGTTTCCCGTTGATGAGAACATGAGGAATGTAGTCGTAGGTGACCCTGTTGGATAAGTCTCCGTAGTGTTTAAGCAGCGAGTCTCCTCGGCTGCTTTTGGCGCACTGCTTGATGGAGTTAGGGTTCACAGAAAGATATCGACCGCACTGAAAATATAAGGAATGGCGATGGTGAGTCTTATCATTCTATTTATGCTTCATACGGCGTTGACGTACTAAAACATACTAGACTTTAAGGGCACTGCATGTTATCCTACGTCATCTATTACACGAAATTTGCAACTTTGTAGCGATAGTAGTGGCCTACTAGGTCCACAAAACGTTGGTCTGCCAATCCGAAACCTGGCAGGTTTTGTGCAGTCGGAGCGCAAAGTGGTTAAGTGACTATGATTATGTGGTAGTACGGAACACTCGGTGCGCGAGTCCGACTCGCACTTGGCCGGTTTTTTACTTGTATTGGTACCTTCTATTTCTACGAATAGATTTCATTCGTGTGATTACACCCGCGTCACACAGAGGCGGTAGCGGAAGCGTTCCGGGGCCGGTATTTTTTGTAAAGTATGAGTTCTTATGCACCCTGTCACATTGAAAAGCGGTCGCGGCGCGGTATTTTGTTCCCGCCAAACCGCCCCGGACCGCTTTCGCAATCATACCGCCTCTGTGTGACTTGAGCTTTAACCACTTTGCGCTCCGACTGTACAAAACCTGTCAGGTTTCGGATTGGCACACCAACGTTTTGTGGACCTAGTAGGCCACTACTATCGCTACAAAGTTGCAAATTTCGTGTACTAGATGACGTAGGATAACATGCAGTGCCCTTAAAGTCTATACGTAGGATAAATGGTTCATATAGTAAGTAAATGTGAGGTTTTTGGTGTTTTCATTTACGTACTATTTAAAAAACTATGTTAAACTGTACATAGGGCGCTTCTTCCTAATAAACTGCGTTCCTTTGAAAACTTTTTTTAATAAACGTTTTAATAATTTTCACTTTAATCATAGAGTCTGTCCTTTCTCTATGCTATAATGCAATGTATAATAATTATAGTAACACAATGTACGAGTATGATAAATATGTGTAAGTGATCGTACTCGCGTAAAACACACACTGACGAGAGTAATGGCTTTTACTGGACGTATGGAGATATTTTTAGGGTTCCGTAACTCAAAATAAAAAAACGGAACCCTTATAGGATCACTTTGTTGTCCGTCTGTCTGTCTGTCAAGGCCCTTTTTCTCACGAACGAGAAGAGGTATCAGGTTGAAATTGATAACGAATATTAAAGTCCATAAACCACACAAGATCGCAAAATATTTTTTTTTACAACGACGCAATCAAAAGATATGGCAGTTTATGTCCTCATCTCCATACATTTAAGCAAAAAAGCAAAACCTACAGGGTACTTCCCGTTGACCTAAAATTATGAAATTTGTCAAGAAGCTAGGTCTCACAGTACAAATAAAGGGAAAAGTCTAAAATAATTAAATATTTAAATTTTTCTCACAACTAATAGTAACCAATTAAGGTGAGCTCCTGTTTCAAGAACTTTTCTATAAAAGAGAGGTCAAGTTGGATGGTCGGCGAGTTTTTAAAATCAAAGAGCAAAAGCATTTAGTATATCATATGGTAGATAGGTACGGAACCCTTAGGGCGTGAGTCCGACTCGCGCTTGGCCGGTTTTTTTTATAGAAATTGTTGTTGGGCGTTAAAGTTGCATCATGAAATTTACGCTGATCAACTTTTTGTACATAAAGTAATACTTATGGCATAAAAAAATAAAACGTTATATTTGCAGCAGTAGCTCCATCTATCGCGTTCTGGGTCTAAGGTTGCCGTCACAGATCACCTTAAGAAAAAAAATCACGATTTTATTTAGCCACTTCGTCAGGGTGACTAATATGTATATCCATATTAAATAACGGCTTTCTAGACAAAAGGTCTCTGAGCTAAACCGCGGACAGACTAACAGACAGACCAACATACAGATAGACGGATAAGATGAAAATATAAGGGTTCCTTCTTGTTGACTACGTAACCCTAAAAACCCTGTATAATAAGGCAATTTAAATTGTATGCTTGAAAAGGCGTAATTTTATACATATCGACACCATAACTAAGACATTAGGATTATTATTGTATAACATAATTTTAAAATATTGAATATACTGAGCAGCAAGCATTATATTATATTTTGCAATTCGTAGGTACTTCTTATCAGCTAAAGTTTTTAGTCGTTTATTAGTCACCGATCGCATTAGTTCCATGACAAATTGTGATTTCGTCAGCGAAGCGAATTGAAAAAGGAAACATGCCTATTTCACTTCACCAATTGGTCTTTGCCTTACCTTACCTTAGCTTATACTGTGCTTATACTAACGTAGATAAATTATCGTGATAGAAATTTATACAACTCTAATCTAAGGTTTTTAAAGTTCTCCTAAATGAACGCAGCGCTTGCGATAATGCAATACGTCATTTAAAAATATTTTTGGTGAATTTCATGAAGTGGTTGACCAAAATCTCTTACATATGAAATTTAATGTATGTTATATCTACAGTTGAGACCACATTAGCCTTGACACACACACTTGACAAAAAGTCAAATGTGTCAAGCTTGCCGTGCTCAAGACGGTACTACTACATTTAATTTGGGCAAATACTTTTCGAGGGTAGGTAAATAGATAGTTACACATAAATTTTGAATTATAGAACTTACATAATCAACAGCATCATCATTGGAGTTGGATGACAGCAAACACGAGTTGAAATCTAACCACTTTACGTCGGAGTCGGAGAGGTGATCGATGGCGCATGCGTGCAATTTATTCCCATAACACTCATTTTGACCATGTTGGCATTCGAAGGTAATATTCCTGCCTTTTACGCTAGTCTGTAAAAAATTCAAATTTATGTTCTGAGTCTAATTCTAGTAACAGGTTCTCACAAATAGAGCTACTTAAAGTCGAGCTTGATTAGAATGACAGCAGAGTGAGAGCAACACGGAGAGGTGTTACCAAAGATTTCGGACCTCCTTGCTTCGCTCGGAATAGATACCTTGCTAATTTATTTTACTATGGAATGACATCTGCCAACATGTCCCAATTTTTTATGTCAAATTATCAATGATCCCTAGGAAATATTCAAAATAACCCGTCAAATCCATAGAACGACGCCTTCGCTACCTTGTGACGAATTATTTCTTTAATCCTCCTTCTAAGTACTTATTTTTCTGTGGGTGTTACACATTGGAGCGACAGAGACACCTGTCGATCCGACCCAAGGAGGTTTTACTACGCTTCACTACGCTTCGCTTTAGCGTGGGTTAAAACCTCCTTGATCCGACCTTCTCTCACGCATTTGTTGACTCATAGTTTTTCCCGCTGTCATTATTATCAAGCTTTTCGATTGTGATAAAAGGGAACCAAAGTATTAAGAAATAATCGTAGAATGTACAATTATTTCTGTTCAATAAAATATTAACACTCTCTCTCAGGTTTGGTTGGTTATGTTATCAGATAAGAGTGAGTACAACGATCACCCGAGACGATCACTGATAAAGAAAGCGTACATGCGAAGCCTTGGGATGTTTTATGGTAAACTGAAACAGGCATGTTCTACGTCGTAGAAGATCCCACAGGATTCGCATATACGCTTTCTTTAGTGATCGTAGTAAATCCTTCTGATAACCAAACCACCTCTCGACACCCTCGTGTCAATTATTTCTTTGATAATTTCTGTCTTTTTTTTTGTTTTGTCAACGGTTATGAATTAAATCCAGAGTGGTTAAATCTTAAGTGGACACAAAGTGCGAGGTCAGACATTGAACTGATATAGGAGTGCCTGCAGCATACCAATATAAAGAAGCTGCCCCACACTAGGAAAGTTACAGGTCAGGTACAAAGATGGGTCGGGTTTAGAAGGCCGTCGCAGCCTTTTCTTTTTTAATTTTAGATTTTAGGTTTGGCTACCGAGACTTTTAGTAATGTTCATACTGCCTTGTTCCATTGTATTTGTCCCAAATATTTTTTTATCGATATTGCTTTATATAATATCAATGGAGGCGATTTTCCAAAGAAATAAAAAGGACCCCTTTTTAGCGCTTGTTGATGCTATAAAAAATATATATATATAGTTGATTAAATATTACTTTGTTTACTTTTCACTACATAACCTATCTAAATTCAGGGCAGAAATCGGAAGCCACCAAACCCATAAATTGGTAACAGAACTGAATTGGTCAACCCCGATTCCAAGCTGCCGACTTTAATGGATGGAGTTTGTTTTTATAAAACCGGAGGAGCGGAGGGAGAGCAGCCCCCGCCCGCCGTAACAAGAGCCAGGCACCACGCGAGCCGCAGCGGCTGAGGCTGGTCGCCGTAGGCGACCAAAAAGCCGAAGCTGCGGAGGCGAACGTGGGTGCCTGGCTCTTGTTACGCAAGGGCGAAGGGGCTGCACTTCCCGCAGCTCCGGAGCTGTGAAAATTCAAAATTCCTAGTTTTTCTAAACGAATTAACTTGGCTGTATGTCATTATTCTTAGCCCACTTCCTTAAAAAAAAATTTAACTATCTAGTAGCTAAATCAAGGAGGTTTTAGTAGCAGCTCTTACTGCCAAGGAGGGAGCCATAAGCGTAGCACTTTCTTGCGAGGGACCTCCATACTAAAATGTATGGAATTTTTTTCAAATCCTAAAAACGTAAATTTTTTATCTTTCTCTGTGAGAAATATGTGACATGGGACTAATAAATGCTACTACCACAGTTTTTCTGGTGAAAACACTTACCATTCAGGAAAAAAACGATGTTAAAAATCACGCATAAAATGGCTATTACGGATTATTTACGCTTCCGTTCTTAGTATTAATGATCAATTCACAAGTAAAAAACTATATATTTTCACTTCCGCAAACAAAGTTTATACCAAAACATTCGATTTTTAAAGATATCTTGATTTTTGTAAAACTTAACTGAGTTTTTTGACCGACTAGAATGGGCGACAGGGAGACGCTTCACGCTTCACTAGCTCATACAGAATATGTATATGACGGACTCTATAGTTTTTTACTCTGAGAGCTAAATATTAAAAAAAAAAGTCTGCGACGGCCTTCTAAAATTTTCCCACAAAGATATTTAAGTGATAACCTTATGAGGAACAGAACCCTGAAATTTTCGCTTCAAAATTCATAATTATTTATTTGCCTTCACTGCTTGAAACACAGAATGCTACTGTTGTCTACAAGGTTTAACAAAAAGGGTATATCAAGCCTGAAGCATGTGATTCTGCCCATGAAACTGAACAATTTTCCCTGAGGAACATAGGTCGAAATACGAAAAATAATTTTTGACCTCCCATACAAAACGCGCTATAAGCTGATTCAGTTTCTAAAATGTGGTCAATTTTTTTTTGTTTATTTCGACCTATGTTCCTTGCTCAGTTTCGGGGGCAGATTCATATCGTTCAGTTTCATAGCGTTTTAATACAAAACTTCTTACTGTAGCTTTTCCGTAGGGATACGTCGTAAGTTTTAAATATGGACGCAGTTTCTGCACAAGAGGGCGTAACTCCTGTGTGTAAAGCTTGACACTGTCGGGGCAAAGACTCTCATAATATACGTGCAGTTCAACTTGCTCCGACGTCTGAAAGTAAGTAGATAATCAAAATTATCGTAGTATTTATCTCTAACATAAAATGTTGACAGAGAACTCTTAGCCAATGTTTTTTTGACGTGGTTAGGATAAGTCTATGCTTTCGTTTGGGAGGTCACCTCGTGCAAAGTGGATATAGGCCATCTGGCGGCAATAATGACCCCTAAAGGGATCAAATAGAGGATAATAGTTTTAACGAAAATCCGGGCATTTCATAAATTATTAATATATGCTTTGACACCACTTTTCTATATCATATAATAATAGTGTTTATTTATGCTGTCAATGTACTCCTGTGTCCTCCCTCAAGTACGGTATACTAATATGGGGAAATAGTGCAAGTTTTTAAAAGAGCGTTCATTGCACAAAAAATGTGTCTATGGGTAATGTATGGTGTACCACCTGATGGATGACCCTTTTCAACCCCTCTTCACTAAACTTGGAATTATGACGCTTCCATCGATGTATATTTTTGAGGTAGTTGTTTTTAACATACTCATAAAGACTTAGTTGTAACTGCAGAATGGACTTTACCGAGGAATCTTAGACACTGTGATAGACTCGTATACTAAATCAATAATTTTGAATATAGTGGTCTTCAAAAATATAGAAAACTATTCAGAATTAGTACTGCTTTGAATGAAACTAAGAATACAATTGTATATAATTGAAATACAATAAAAATGGTGATAAAAACGCACCTGATCAAATTGTTGCGGCGGTGGCGGCGGCAGTGGTCCAACAGTAGCGCTATTCATTTGATTCAGGCTTGGATAGTACCCATAAACTAAAAATAAAACAACTTATTAAGTGCTTCATAAATGTTATTGTAATTTGTGTTACTATGTAAATTAAAATAATTTTCAAGCTCACCTGAGTATGGATTGTATGGATAATATGGATACGGATATTGAAACTGTGCGTATGCGCAGGCCGCAATAGCCAATACTGATAACAACGAGTTGAACATGGCTCGGAGCTAACGTCGTGACAGTACACCAATAACTGTTATAAGTAAATTAGTTCCCAAGTCTTTATACCATCGGTTTTCGGCATGAATCAAATACTACTCAATTACGGTACTAAGAGGTAAGTAATGAGTATTTAGCGACCGCCAATGAAGAGAATAATGTTTTGTTCGTATAATATAACGTCAATTCTTTTAGTTTTTTTACAAAATATGTATAAGATTAACTTCAAGGAGTGATTTTGTACACTAAATGAAATTTTATAAAATAAATCATTCGTTCTTCCATGCTAAATGGAAAATCAATTTGTTCGGTTTATCTGCATTGTATTAAACGCAATACAAAGAATCATATTATTATTAAACAAAATATGTGTCCATTAAAAACTACGTATCAAAAAGCATTCATCCACAGTCCATACGTATTTTCAAAAATCGAACTATCTACCTCTAGGTACAAATTCGTTTCTAACTTCTTGCCTGTTTGACTTGTCTTCGGACTTCTGACTATCGACTACTGATTCGTGCTTCGGAAGGCACGTCAAATCATTGGTTTTTGTGACCACCTACAGAAGTATTCGTTAATAAAATGAGTCTTTTTAACGGCCTTCGGCGGTTGAACAACTCTGACACATGGGTTGGTGAGGTCGGTAATCGATCTTACCTACAACCCTCACAATGACGATTTATTCTATGATGAAGATCTTTGACATATGACTTCTGTGTGACATCTGACTACTAAACTATGACTTCTGTCTTCTCACCTCCTTTTTTGACCTCTAGATTCTGACCTCTATATCTGGTCTCAGACTTCTGACATCGACCCTAAATTCTGACTTCACCATCACTTGTGACTATCCGTGACATCATCATAAAAAAAAACCGGCCAAGTGCAAGTCGGACTCGCGCACCGAGGGTTCCGTACCACCACATAATCATAATTGTATTAGTTGAAATTTTTGTAAGTTGATGTGCTGGATTTTTTGAGTCCGACACGCGCTTGACCAAATTTTATTATTTGTTGTTATTATATAGCTTACGCACTATAAACATACCAATTTTCAAGTTTGTAAGTATTCCCGTTTTTAAAATAGAACTAAAACAAAAATCGCCTCCGTGACCATCCAACTTGACCCCTCTCTTATATGAATGTTCTTGAAACGGGAGCTCACCACAATTGGTTACCATTAGTTGTGAGAAAAGTTGTAATATTTAATGATTTCAGACTTTTCCCATTATTTGTACTGAGACCTAGCTTCTTGCCAAATTTCATAATTTTGGGTCAACGGGAACCCTGTAGGTTTTGCTTTATTGCATAAATGTATGGAGATGAGGACATAAAATGCCATAACTTTTGATTGCGTCGTTTTAAAAAATTTAAATTTTCAGATCTTGTGTGGTTCATAGATCCTAATATATGGTATTAATTTCAACCTGATACCTTTACCCGTTCGTGAGATAAAGGGTCTTGACAGACAGACAGACAGACAGACGGACAACAAAGTGATCCTATAAGGTTTCCGTTTTTTTCTTTTGAGGTACGGAACCCTAAAAATAACAAGAATAATCTCAGAAAATAGTTTTTCTACGTCAATTGAATCTGTAATTGTGACGTCCCTATAGTACTCGTAGGTACCCAAAATCACGACATAGGCGTAATAGTGTTTAGCTTAACCATGTTTTTCGTTTAAAATGGAAGTCGGAAAATCTTTCGTCACATAATTTTAAAAGGAAAGTTTTGTTTAGATTCGTTACATTTATTTAATTTTATATGCAAATGATACTTTTGATGCATAATATTTTGATAGTGTTTCTGTTTGTTTATCTTAGTAACATGGGTAAGTACCTACATTTTTCGTGTCGTCGTGTCGGGTTTCGAATGGTGTTTTGAAGAACTTAGAAGACCAAATTTTAATAAGCAACGAGTTTATTTTTTGTATATACTCATGTATAGGTACATAAATTGATGATACGGTTGGGGAAAATGTTTGATTTGCGTTTATTTATTTGATGTACACTTAAATATTTCCCCATGTACAAGGTAGAGTATGTGGGTAACTATGTACATACTGCTCTTGATAAAGAAAGTTTTTGATAATACAAAATGTCTTCGCAAACAAAGAATAAAAATAACTTACGAAGACACTTATGCTATCCATAGTTCTTTCACATACAATGTTTAAGTATTTGATTTACAGTAATTAAACGGAATTGCAAACATCGGGAGGAGACTTCAAGGCATCACACACGGCCTTCTTATACGTCACATCTTCGGGTTTCTCGACACCGTTTATCAACACATATGGCACTCCTGGGTATTTCACCTTTTCAGATTGCTTGCCGTAGTAGACTAGCAACCTTTGACCTTTGTCCCCTTTGGCACAGGTCTTGATTGGCTCCGAATCGATGTTCTGGGACTGGCCACACTGAAACACGTGTTTTAAAATGATAATACAATCTTCTGATTACAGATAGAGGGTCACAGCGGGCAGGAGAGCAAATGCGCTATGTTTTGAGATGGAGCTCCACATTCGCAGTGCTTTGGCGATTAGTTTGTGACGCCTGAATAAGGTAAAAAAACCGGTCAAGTGCGAGTCGGACTCGCGCGCCGAGGGTTCCGATATACCTATAGTATTTTTGGAAGCAATAAAGTCCATTTTCAGGACCGCAAAACTAAATTTGTTTGTAAAGGTTTTTTGCAGATTTCTGAAAAACTGTGCAACTTAGAAAGATCGTTTTATTTTTGCTGTAAAGTTTACATAAACCTCTGTCAACTGTAATTAATTCAGATTTTCCCTTACTCAAACTTCGGAGATAAGGGGGGGGAATGGTATTTTTTTTGACATTTTTCATCATAACTTGAAAACTAAGAAACTTAAAAAAATACAAAAATATATTTTAAAATGTACAAGTAAAGCCCTTTCATATGATACCCCACTCGACCTAGTAGCGACAATTTGAAATTTGGCCCCCCCTATTTTGGCCCCCTTTACATTAATAATCATACTTTTTTCAAAAAAATTTCATGTGCAATTAAGTTGGGCAACTATATTCTAAAACTATTCCAAATTTCAGCTCGATAGCGTAAGTGGTTGCTGAGATATAGAGGTGTGACAGACAGACGGACAGACAGACAGACAGACAGACAGAGTGGCACCATAAGGGTTCCTTTTTTTTACCATTTTGGTATCGGAACCCTAAAAAGAGGGTTATAGTCTTGACCTGTATGTATGTATGTTAATCTGTTCCCTTATAACTTTTAAACTACTTGTCATAATTTGACAAATAAGGAATCGTTAGAAGCGTCTTGATCATCCGCTGGTTATAGGAAACAAGACGTTGCATCAAATTGAATATGGCGCCCTCTTAAGAAGATTAAGTCGAAAATTAAGTCGTGAAGTTTAAACGTAAAAAATTTTTTGGGTATGATATCGTGTTGAGTAGTAAACGAAAGGGTTTAATGAGCACATTTCAAAAATGTATATACTGTACGCTTTATTACGTATTTAAAACCCCAAAAAAATAAAAAAAAAATTGTTCAAAAATTACAACCCGACTATTTATACTGACAAATCTTGCTCTAAAAAGTATGGAACAAGAAAATATTGTAATCTGAAATTGTTATGTGCAAACTATGGTATTTAATAAATATTCATAGTGATGTTCAGATAATAGTCGTGATCATAATATGCCACCTACCCTAAAAAAGGCGATCATAAGCCATATAAAGATCATAAGATCATAGGGGCAGTGGCAATAATAATAAAAATACCATAGTTTGTTCAAAAACAATTTTAGATTACAATATTTTCTTGTTTCATACTATTTAGAGCTGAATTTGTCTATAATCGGGTTCTAATTTTTTAACTAATTTTCTCTACAGCGCCCAACGAAACTTATTTGAACCGGTGGCTAAAACGGAAACTATAATGTCTCTATGACAGAAGGGCACCCTCGCCACACAAGACACTCTCCAAACGCCGCCGTTGCCCCATGGCAGCGATGCTGACAGCGGTACAAAGTAAAATAAGTTCGGATCACTTTTCTATAAACTAGTCAAGTTAATAGTAAAGTGAATGATGATTATCGACAGAAACCTTAACTTCATGACGCAATAACTCAAGGTCTTATTAAAAAAACCGTCTAAAAACTTTAATTGAAAAATAAATGTAGAGCTCATTCTATTAGACTTTTATAACATTGAAAACATAGCATAAGGCTATATATTAATATTAGACAAAAGTATAAATACCTCATCTGCAGCCTCATCGTTGGAACCCTTCTTCATCAGACAGGCGTTGTAGTTGACGTAAGCAGTGACGTTCTCCTGAACGTAGTCAATCGCACACGCATGAAGTTTGTTGCCGTAGCATTCTTGCTCTCCATGTTGGCATTTCACTTCCATTCTTCCGTTCTTTTTGCGCATCTGAAATTTGTGGTATTGTAAAATAAAAATATAAAATAAATATAAAATATAAAATATTTATTTTCAAAAACTTAAAGTTAAGCAAAACATGTTGCTAGGACCTTCTTTTAAGCCTTAATAGCCTGTTCCAGAAGACCCCGCTCCTCCTAAACGCACGTACGTACAAAAACAGTTTTAGAAAATAATCTAGGTACTAAGGATTAGTGCGGTCAACCACTCGTCGGTAGAAACTTTCTCAACTCTACTACCACGCCATAAGGTCCAAAAGTGTTTCTACTGACGTGCTGTTGAGTACACAAATATAAATATATAAATTAAGGAAACCAGGTATTTTATAGTAAGTATTACTAGCGTAAAAGTGCCATCGGAATTTAAATTTAAAAAATATAACATTAATTCAAGATGTCTCACACAATATAAAATATAAAATTGAGCATATATATTTGGAAACATATCATATATTTATTTAATACATTACATATATGTAACAATTGAATAAATGTTACATTTTGTGTATGTATGAGTATAGAAAACACCATTTCAGTAAAGGGTAAAGGAAATATATGATTGCAGGCGTGCTAGTGAAGTTATATAGTGTGTGTATGTGTGCGTGTGTGTGAGTGCGTGTATGTGTGTGTGTGTGTGTGTATGTGTGTGTGTGAGCGTGTGTGTGAGTGCGTGTGTGACTCCGAGTGTAAATCAGAGTGTATGCCTATTAAGTAGTAGTATATATCATGTTATTGTCTTTAAGAGATCCTCACATTCTTCATAGTTTATATTTTTTAGCCAAGTTACTAGAGTCGATTTACATTCATAATAGTTTTTAGTATATATCTCTACTTTATTGTTAACTTTATTGTATAAGCGGGTTGATCTATACGTGTACTGATTGCTTGCAAAAGTTGTTCTAATTGAATGAGAACTCACTACAATGTCGTTCCTCCTCTTTTTTGCATGTTGGGATCATACCTTATTTTCTGATGTGTTTTTAAAATAATATGTAAGATGTATAATTTACGAACAGATAGTAGGTTACATGTTTTATATAGACTCTCTGTAGGGTATCTGAGTTTCTTGAAGTACATTACCTTCAGTAAGGCTCTTTGACCTCGTTCCACATATACATCCCAAAATATAACACTTTATTTGTTGTAAGGATCTTTGGGGAGGCCTTTGTTCTGCAATGGACGTGTATATGAATTATAAGGTTTTCAATATTGGTGGTGAGGTACGTAAAAAAAACCGGCCAAGTGCAAGTCGGACTCGCGCGCCGAGGGTTCCGTTATACCTTTAGTATTTTTGGAAGCAATTAAGTCCATTTTTAGGACCGCAAAACTAAATTTGTTTTGTAAATGTTTTTTGCAGATTTCTAAAAAACTGTGCAATTAAGAAAGATCGTTTTATTTTTCTGTAATATTTAAATAAACTTCTATCGACTGTAATTAATTCAGATTTTTCTTTTCACAAACTTCGGAGATAAGGGGGGCAATGGTATTTTTTTTTATATTTTTTACCATAAGTTGAAAACTAAGAGTTGTAAAAGAAGATAAAAATATATTTTAGAATGTACAAGTAAAGACCTTTCATACGATACCCCACTCGACCTAGTAGCGGGAATTGAAAAATTTGCCCCCCCCCCCCTATTTGGGCCCCCTTTAAATTAATAACCATATTTTTTTTATTCTTTCATGTGCAATTAAGTTGAGCAACCATATTCTCATACTATTTAAAATTTCAAGTCTATAGCATGAGTGGTTGCCGAGATATACAAGTGTGACAGACAGACAGGAGGACAAACATACGGGTTCATTTTTTTTACCATTTTGGTATCGGAACCCTAAAAAGAACATATGGCGATCAAGCCTATAGCTGATATTTCGTTAATTTTTTATTAATTTTTAGGGTTCCGATACCAAAATGGTAAAAAAAAGGAACCCTTATGGTGCCGCTCTGTCTGTCTGTCCGTCTGTCTGTCACACCTCTATATCTCAGCAACCACTTACGCTATCGAGCTGAAATTTGGAATAGTTTTAGAATATAGTTGCCCAACTTAATTGCACATGAAAATTTTTTGAAAAAAGCATGATTATTAATGTAAAGGGGGCCAAAATAGGGGGGGCCAAATTTCAAATTGTCGCTACTAGGTCGAGTGGGGTATCATATGAAAGGGCTTTACTTGTACATTTTAAAATATATTTTTGTATTTTTTTAAGTTTCTTAGTTTTCAAGTTATGATGAAAAATGTCAAAAAAAATACAATTCCCCCCCCCTTATCTCCGAAGTTTGAGTAAGGGAAAATCTGAATTAATTACAGTTGACAGAGGTTTATGTAAACTTTACAGCAAAAATAAAACGATCTTTCTAAGTTGCACAGTTTTTCAGAAATCTGCAAAAAACCTTTACAAACAAATTTAGTTTTGCGGTCCTGAAAATGGACTTTATTGCTTCCAAAAATACTATAGGTATATCGGAACCCTCGGCGCGCGAGTCCGACTCGCACTTGACCGGTTTTTTTATTAAGGGAAACATACAGTCATTAACAAATCTAGAAATAATATTGATTTAATGTAAATAAGCGTTTTTGCAATTGACGCATGTCAGTATATTAGACAGGCACTTATTATGTATCTATAAGTATCTATAAGAACAAAAAGTTAATGCAAGAACTTTCTTTAAAAACATATTGAAAAAACATTACCAACCTAAATCTCAATCCTAATCAAAGAGTGAATTTTGGTTGAATATTGAAATATTTGTCAAGTTCATAATAAGAAAAATGACAGTTTCGGGGGTAAAATTGAATCATTTTGTTATACAGGCTGCTTGGTAAATGTCTGCGAATCTCTGAAGTGGTTGCTCTACCCATGAAAGTGAACAATAAGGATCATTATAGGTCGAAATACGAAAAAATAACGTCCTATATAGAAACTGCATCAGCTGATAGCGCATTTTGTTAGGGAGGTATTTTTTTTTGTATTTATTCAGGAAAGTTGTTTAGTTTCATGATTTGAGCAACTACCTAAGACGTTTGAAGACCTTTACCAAACAGCCTGTATATAGTATAGCCAGCATATACAAATATATGTAGTTAGCATATGCATGCTCTACATAAAATTTTTACATGTAGTAGAGACAAAGGAACGTTGTTCATATCGATAGTAGTGCTATTGTTTTTCATCAAATGAACGCCTATTGTGGCACTGTTCTAGTAAAGTATAGTTTTGTACATATTTTACCGGCAAAGTGTATAATTCAGGCATTCTATACAATGCCTAAGGCAATCTATATAATGCCTAAGGCAATCTATATAATGCCGAGCTCTATTTGTTTCTATCGTTTATAATTGTGCAACACGTCGTAGCGCGTTAGAGTGTGCTTCTCGTCTAAGTTCAAAACTCTTCTTGCTAAGAATTCATTCATATTTTTTTATTTTCAGCAAAATACTTACATGTGCGTTTCCATATGGGTAAGTATGTAGGTTGATGTAGGTGCCCAAATCTTTAATTAGAGGTGGAAGCTCAGGGTATTCTGCTCTGCAGTCGGGGCAAAGGCTCTCGTAGTATAAATCCACTTTCACAGATTCTGAAAGCTGAGAATACCTAATTTTGTACAGCTTCTATTCCATCCTAAGTCGTATACTGGCTGATTTTAGAATGTTGGCACAGATTAAATAATAGTAAATGTAGTAAATAAGCTGTTTTTGTTTAGATATAGTTTAAAAAAAAAAACAATTGTAATCTGACATGAATAAAATAAATTTATTAGGATAGTAAATGTTGGTCAAATATTGTAGTATGTTGCTCAGAATATAAAACTGAACATCGTCTTTCCCCAAACGGACATGGGTCGAAATAAGATGAAAAATTTTGGTCGTCCCATACAAGCTCTATAATTGCCAGAGCAAGGTTTGCATGGGAAGTAAAAGAAAAAAAAACGGTCAAGTGCGAGTCGGACTAGCGCCCTAAGGGTTCCGTACCTATCTACCATATGATATACTAAAAGCTTTTGCTCTTTGATTTTAAAAGCTCCGCGACCATCCAACTTGACCCCTCTTTTATAGAAAAGTTCTTGAAACGGGAGCTCACCTTAATTGGTTACTATTAGTTGTGTTAGACTTTTCCCTTTATTTGTACTGTGAGACCTAGCTTCTTGCCAAATTTCATAATTTTAGGTCAACGCGGGAAGTACCCTGTAGGTTTTGCTTTTTTGCATAAATGTATGGAGATGAGGACATAAAAATCCATATCTTTTGATTGCGTCGTTGTAAAAAATTGAAATTTTCAGATCATGTGTGGTTTGTGAACCTTAATATTCGTTATCAGTTTCAACCTGATACCTCTTCTCGTTCGTGAGAAATAGGGTCTTGACAGACAGACAGACGTGATCCTATAAGGGTTCCGTTTTTGAATCGATCCCGTGATTCCGACGCCCGGCGCACCCTGGTAACAGCTAGACCCGGTAACGCAGAGTCTAGCTGGCTAATCCTTACACCACGATGGCGCACAAATGTACAACCCAATGGCAACCACAGAAAAGGCTGCTATCAGATCCAGCTCTATCCATATTCTCCATAAATATCGATGGTTTTTCTAACGAAAAATCTGAAGTCTTATCGGAACTATGCCGTACAACCAGCTGCGATATTCTGTGCGTACAAGAAACTCATCGAGATTTTTGTTATCATGAATGATTTAGTGAACAATAAAATTCTGGCACTTAATGAGATAGTTTTCTTTAAATTCAAATAAATGATAGATGTTCTTCGAAAGAAGATGTTCCCGAAAATAAAAGTGTTCAGTTAAGGATAATGCAAAAACCTACCTCATACTCATATCGGAAGTCTGGCACTTCTTTGCTTTCCGATGATGATGATGAGGATGATGCCGATGAGGACGACGAAGAAGATGACGACCCTAAAATTGTTAACCAGAATTTGACTATTCAATCTTTTAAAGATTTCCAGCTTTATTAGAAAACTAGCTTTTGCCCGCGTCTTCGTCCATTGGAAAAAGAAGTATACCTACCAGTAATCCAAACTATAAAATAAAAAAGTTACACTTAAATCAGTTCAGTAGTTTTTGCGTGATGCTCGAACAAATAAACAGACAAAAATTCCTAAAATTCCAAAAAAAATCTGTAATTTGGATTCAGGGGCATCAAAATAGCATAATGTGATAATATTTTTATAAATATTTTCAATGTAGAGACAAAATCAATATAAAATTATATAATAGTAGAGGTGAAAGTAAGCCAGCGAATAGCTAAAACAATTTCACATATACCTAATAAGGTTGAAAGTAAAAACAAACATATTCAGTATTTTCTAGTTTTGAGATTTTTTGTGGAATTTTGTGATCGGTTTGTAACTAAGTTTGCGAGAAAACTGGCAAGTGTTTTGTTAGTTTTATCGCATTAGATATTAAATAGGGTATTCAAACCAACAACATAGAATGTCTCTATATGTGACAGATGATATGAGAAAGAAAGAAGATAATGTTGAGGTGACGGTCGATAGAGAGAAGTAGAAGTGATTAACATATTATGCCGACCCCAAATAAATTGGGATGAGGGAAGTCGATTGATGATGGTAGAGTGTTCCTTTCTATTTTTTAGAAATACTTTTTTTATAATAGTAGTATTTTTATGGTTGATGTAGGTATATCTGAAAGTATAGAAGTATTAGTACAAGTTTACTTACCAGATTTACCACGGGCACCACGGCACCGAGATCCCGAAACAACAACCAATAAACTCAAAAATAAATAAATGGATTTGTAAGACATTGTGCGTGTGTTGCCAATGCTTAACGAGTAGTTACTGATATATTAAAATTATCTACTCAAGTTATGTTATTTTAGCACCGATATCACTGTTTGTTTGATGACTTGTACCACAGTTTAGTTGTTTTTAGATCTACTAATAGGTATGATTACGGCGCCGGATACATATTTAATTTATTTATATAACTCCCACGCTATAAGAACAACAATACCGTTTTAGGAGGCAGCATGAACCTAGAAATCGATCGTGTTATATTGTTTTATACAATATTCAGAACCATATGAATAACGTATGAAAATTAATTTCGCTTGCTCATTAGATATATTATATACGAATTGGTTCCTTCACACAATTTCACGATATATTTTGATCTATTCTGTATATAGGTATCTTTTTTATTATTTTGGCTCAAAAGGGCTACTAATGGACATAAGTAAGCTAAAGCTACATTTCTGCCAAAATCTGCATGTACTAATTACCTAGTTTAATTACTTATTTAACTAATCAATCGTGTACACTACGTGTTCTCCGTGTTTTTATGGTTATGCATTAACGTTAACACAATGCGCTATCTTCACTACCTTATTTGCCATTTAATTTTCTACGTAGTAGGCATTTCTCTATTATTTTCTCATTATTTTTTTACGTTTTCATGCATTTTTATTTTCAGATTGGAACTTCGCTTACTATGATTTGCTATAATTTCGAAATTACTCAGGCCTTCTTTTGTTTTGACGTTCCACTTTTCTTTTCGAACCACGTAGCAAGCGTCCAAAAAATAACCAATTAATTCGTAATTCGAAAATGGAAAATCCGTTAAGAAGTGTCCGGTGAAAATGCAACACTGTGCATATTTTAGGTACCTGAGAAGGACTTAATAGTCACTTAGTTATGTGAATGTACTTTCGCCTTCGACATAAGCCACCCCGTCAGTAAATCATCGTATTGTTGTGGCTTTGCATATGGCGCCGTATTACCACAGAATAGATATATGTATAGTCATAGCCACGTATGTACTACTGCCTCACAATAGGAAATCCTTAACATTTTTTTCTTTGCTGCCAAGCCTAAGCAAAGTTAACTTAGTGCACTTGAAAGTTCTACAGAAGTTCTACGGAGGTCGCAATCTCCTACTCGTAAATGGATGAATCAGGATTTACAGGATAGAAAACGACTCTCTGATGCTGAATATGTTGGCCTGGCTTGTATGCAGCGGTTGCGTTGCAAAGATATGGTGCCAGAAAAACATACTCTCGTGACCAAGGCTGAAAATATATAAATAAAAAATTAAAAGACTGAATATTAAATTTTATTTTGTTTTAAGACCACCGAAAAATGTTTTTCTTTCTTGCAGTTATGATAGTCATCCATCACTTATTTTATTGTTAAAGCCGTTGGGTCAATTTAGGCTTTCCTTCACATTGAGGTTTTTTGGTGGGATGAAAATTTAATTAAAAGTATATTCTTGGATAAATTTACTTTAGGTTGGTTGATTTTCCATGAGAAAAAGAAACCTTTTTCTAATTCTACTCTAATACGTCTTTGCAAGCTGAAGGAGGGTTTTTAAAAGCGGCGCATACCGTCGCAAACAGCTCCTCACTTTTAAATAAATCTAATTCCTTTCCATTAATGAGAGTATACGGGGTGTATCGTTGTCCAGGGCGCACCTTGTAAGTTTCTTTTCCATACATTATTAACAAGTCGTCCCCTTTCTGACTGTCTGCGCAATCCTTGATAGCTGTACCGTTGATTCCGTCTTTTGCACACTGCAAAAATACCATTATTCATGCTATACATATTATTATGTATATTTTCTCAAACATGCTTGGAAATTCGATCATTATTTT
This sequence comes from Athrips mouffetella, assembly GCA_947532105.1. NCBI lineage: Eukaryota > Metazoa > Arthropoda > Insecta > Lepidoptera > Gelechiidae > Athrips > Athrips mouffetella. The sequence goes on along the minus strand of OX383960.1, from coordinate 18,459,046 downwards.
AAAAGCCTTCTTTGATGTAAATCGAAATAGCTGTACTAGTTAAATACGTGCGAGCGCCAGCCGGAAAAGATTAGTATGAAAATCCTAGTTTAAAAATAATAAAATTATAAAAAACTACATCATCACTGCGGTTGCCAGACGCAACACTAGAAAGCGTCGCATCATCGCTGCTGCCATGCTGCTGAAATTATTAGAGAAGGCCTTTGACCAGTAGTGGATGTTTCGGGGCTGTTAAAAGAAGATGCTATAACTTACGGCATCAACGGCTTCGTCATCACTGCCCTTGAGCATAACACAGCCAAGGAAGTCAATGTATTTGTTAACTTCTTTAAGCTGATCGATGGCACAGGCGTGCAATTTGTTTCCGTAGCACTCTGATTCTCCATGCTGGCATTCCACATCGGTTTGGCTTTCATTGGTAAACTGTAAAGTAAAACAAATTGTTGCATGCAAATAAGCTTTTAAATTTTTTTTTGTTCAACCACACGTCCTTGAAAACATTGTTTGCATTTTTACATAGTAGAAATGCGGATATAGTGTATTTTCTTTCTAGCTTTGCCCACGACTTCGTTCGCGTGGAGTTTAGACATTTACAGTATACACAAACAACTGGACTGATTCAAACGGGGTTATCAGGGCGAAGCCGCTTGATATTTTGTTCTCCCATATCTTCTGTTTGAGTGAAACCATTGCAATAAAAAAAGCTTGTATGTTACACGAAATAAAACCAAATACATTACTGAAAACTTTGTTTAAATTAGTTCCTTAGTTTGAGAGTTATTGGTGCACAGGCCGCTTGATAATTTGCATTCGTGTAGCTTCTGTTTGCTTTTATTTAGGAAAGTCGATTGCAATAATCTAACGCTTAAATGCTGCCGGAAAATAATCCAAACACATCATCAAAAACTCAGTTTATAAACTCAGAAATAAACAATACATACATATGCATTACCAAACGGGTAAAGATGTAGATCCACCGATGACCCCAGTTTCTTTACAAGGTTGGTAATATTCACTGAAAAATAAATAACACAACCGCCACACAAGCTCTCGTAGTAATCCTGAACTTTAACTTGCTCTGTTTCATGTAATGGCTGACTCTGGAAATAAAATAATATTTAATTAGTCAATCTAAGAAAAACTAACTGATTTTAATAAAGTATGACAAGATCGTTGTAGCTGGATGATCCATCCATATGGAGGGCTGTGATCTTTGCCTAGCTCGCAGGCAAGAGGCGTGATGTTATTAGTATACCGGGTGTAAGGAAAAGTACCGATTTCCTTTTAACCACATGTTCTATAAAGTAGAATAAAGAACATTAAGCATGTTTAAACAATAAAAAATAACAGATTTTAATATTAAAATGAAATTGTGTCAACCCTCACCAAACTCAAGACTATTGCATCGATAAGCGTGAGTATTTGCCTCAAGTGTCGTCCTTACGTAGTTTTCTATCTCCTATCTCTGTTGCTCGCTTGTGAATGAAAATACACGCCTTTATTAGAAAATAGGAGGAAAGTTTATTTTTATAGGAATGGTGACTATGAACGCATTAACTCCGACCTAAGTGCTATTAATTGGAATCAAATACTCTATGGTAATTCTATCGACGATGCCGTCAATCTTCTTAATAGTACTTTAAATGATCTTAGGGATAAATATATTCCAAATAAAATTATTTCCAGTAACTCCTTCCCGCCTTGGTATAATTCTTCGCTAAAAAAGGTGTTAAAAGAAAAGTTCAAATTTCTTAGTAAATATAATAGATATGGGAACCTTGACGACTATCAAACATATTCACTGCTTAGGGAACGCGCAAAGGCTCTAGAAGTAGTGTGCTATGAGAATTATATTGACAAAGTTGAGAAGTCTGTTATTGATAATCCCCGCTACTTCTGGTCGTATTCAAAATCACTTAACAAGACATCACACACACTTCCTTCGGTGATGAACTGTGATGGTCAGTCAGGTGATACCGGAGAGAGTGTCTGTAATTTATTTGCTACGTATTTTTCTTCTACTTTTCTAGCCCAACCTTCTTCGTCTTCTGTGTCGGATGACCTCTCCACTATGGATCAATCCTGCCCCAATAATTTTAGCATCAGTGATATAGAGATTACTCCGGGAGAGGTACTTGGCTTGGAGGCTTGTTAAGGAACCTTAATCAAAACAAGGGAGCAGGGCCAGATAGCATATCTCCGATATTAATTAAGCATTGTGCTGAAAAACTTGTCCTGCCTCTTTGTATAATATTTATAAGATCATTGAAAGAAAAACGGTGCCTCTACTTTGGAAGTCTGCCTTTATCACACCGGTCCATAAAAAAGGCGATAGATCAGACGTTAAGAATTATAGGCCGATATCTAAGCTCTGCATCTTTGCAAAAATATTTGAAAAAATTGTTCACAATCAGGTGTATAAGTCACTGAAAACGTTCTTCTCACCAGAACAACATGGCTTCCTGAGCCATCGATCACCTACGTCTAACTTGCTTGTTTTTACAGATTTTGCTTCAGAACAAATGGACTCTGGTGCCCAAGTGGATGCCGTGTTCACAGACTTTAGCAAGGCCTTTGACCGGATAGATCATTTGTTGCTTCTAGAAAAACTTCTTAATGCCGGTATACATGGAAACCTCTTTCGTTGGTTTTGTTCCTTTGTTAAAAATAGAACCCAGGCCGTCGCTATAAATGGCTTTACATCTACATGGATGCCTATACCATCTGGAGTCCCACAGGGTTCTTTATTAGGACCTTTGCTTTTTGCAATTTTTATTAATGACATCGGATCATGCTTTCATCATTCTAACTTTCTTTTATACGCTAACGACACCAAAATTTACAGGTCTGTTCAAAACGTAACTGATTGTGAGCTTCTTCAGAATGACCTAACCAACTTTGAACAATATTGTACAAAAAACAAATTAGACTTAAACATTGCTAAATGCCTAGTAACTACTTTTACTCGTAAGCCGCAACCAGTTATGTTTAACTACACCATCAATAATAACCCTCTTGCGAGAGCTAACTTTACGAAAGATCTCGGAATCATCCAAGATGCCCTCTTATCGTATAATAACCACATTGATTATTTAATTAAAAAAGCCTCCAGATCACTAGGCTTTATAAAAGGGTCCACTTATAAATTTAAAACTATAAAATCAATAAAAATATTATATTGCGCTTACGTACGTAGTATTCTGGAATATGCGTCTGTCATTTGGAACCCGCAATATAAAGTCCATATTAACAGAATCAAATCTATTCAAAAAAGATTCCTCAGATATCTCCAATTTAAGTGTAAACGGATTGATCACGGATATGAAGCGCGTTGTCAAAGATATCACTTTCTCCCTTTAGAAAAAAGGAGGGAGATATCCGATTTAATTTATCTTTTAAATATAATAAATGGAGGTGTTGATTGTCCTGTTTTGTCCGAAAAAGTATGTATTTCTGTACCTAATAGACTCTGTATCAGACATTTTAAAACTTTAGCTGTTCCTCGAGCAAACACAAATTATCGCAGAAACTCTTTCTTTTTAAGAGTTGGTAATAAATTTAATTGTCTTTTAACCGAACATAAATATTAAGACTTATTTAATTTGAAACCCTCGGAAATAAGGCGCATCTACACTCATTGTTTCTTTGGGCCCACTTAAGCAACAAACTCCTGTAGGTAATTATACTTATTGTTATTAATCAATGATGTGAATGTAACACCCTCTTTATTGGTTTTTAGTTGACATGTTTCTGTCTTTCTAGTCTGCATCTTGTTTTGTTTCTATTTGCGAATACTTGTAAATGGCTTTGTAGTGTTTTCTTTACGTACTTATTTTATTAATGTATGATTAGCTGTAAGTGTTCCGAATAAAATAAAATAAAAATAATAAAATAATGCTGTCACCACCTACCAAGCTCCTTTACCAGCCGCATTGCTATCAAGCTAGAGAATTGCTATTTTTGCTGTGAATCCTGGGGGAGTTTAGAGTTGGAAGGAGGGAGTTCGGGTGTTTGAATTATTAGTATGAAGACCGAAGGAGACCAAATTTGGCGAGTATTTGAGAAAGGAAGTGAGACGGTCACTTACGGGTTGCACTTAGTTTTGCGAGATATTTATCTAAAAATACGAGTACTTAAACATATTTTTCTATTATTTATATTGACATTTATAATTTCGTAATATTTTTTGGATGGAATATCCGATTTAAATAGTAGTCTAGATAAGGATGGACAAAACAAATGGATGGATAAAATGGTCTGATTTTCGTCAGCATTTCTATCAACTGTCAAATTGTAAAAAAGTAGTTATAGTTACATAACTACAACCCAGCAATATACTACTATACTTAGATATACTTACAATAGAGAGCGCAGCCCAAGAAAGCACTAATATTATATGTGTTTTGTACATTTTGGTATTCGTATTTTACACAAATTGATCGCATTCGCTTTGTTAACAATATTTATAGTACATTAGTATCAGAATACGTACATAATTAAAATATTTTTTGTTAAACTAGATCGTAAAATAAATATGAATTGGGATTCCTTTAAATGATTGCGAAAATTATTAGCAATAAATATTTTATTACATACCTCATTTACCTATGTTAAATAGCTGTAAACCTTGTGGTGACTTTTACACGTTAAACTATATACAGGTTGTTAATTTAATTGCGTGCCATAGATCAGGGGCGGGTTCAGCATCCGTAACTGAAGAACTTTCCCCAAGGAACATAAGTCGAAAAACGAAAAATAATTTTGGACTTCCCATACTAATTGACCAACACAATTATATGGGAAGTTCAAAATTTTTGTCCATTATCGACCTATGTTTCTTTGGGAAAGTCGTTCAGGTACTGATACTGAACCTGCCCCTGAGCTATTGCACGTGTTAGAATTTTAAGGATAGAAACATGTGCAGTTACAAATAAAAGCTTTTTAATATGAGTTTTCTATTAAAGGAATACTAGGTCTTGAGTTATTTACCTATTGTGCTCTAAAATACGAGGATACAGCCAAGCTGTCTTGTACTACCTACCTAAATTAACCACGCCTTTTCGTGGATTATAGCTACATAGGAAGGGAATTTTAGAACAAATGATAAACGAAATAAATGGTAGTTATAAATGTACTTGATTATTCAAAGAAACAGCAGTAAAACAGTTACTAATCTAAGCAGAGTTGAAAATACAGTTATCTACATTTAAAGACAAGAAAATAACACGTTTACAATGAGATTTACTTCTATTACAACAACATATTTTAAATATTAAAGAAAATTACTTAACTCAGGACTAGGGATACTTCCAGTTTCGCCGACACTAATATAAGAGAGATTTAATGCTCTGATGGAGCTTTTTATCATACAATATGAAATGAAGTTTGTACAGGTAGTGAGCAATACAATTTTCATAAAAGAAAACTCGGTTGAATAGAATAACCACTTTTTATTTCAGACGTAGAAATTTCACAATAATATAGCACTCAATGTCACTTTATTACTCGACCACTGTACAGCTCAAAACGACCGAATCGACTGCCTGCCCCATCGATTGCCCGACTCCCTTCACCAAGCATCCCCACCAAAGGGGTCCGGATCGTAGTCGACTGTGAATGGCTCACCAACTAGCCAATAGAATTACCGCACCAATCAAAGCCGACTTCCGGTGTTGCCAGCTCAATATCGGATTAATATCATGACATCCGGTGTTGCCAGTCCAACATCGGAAAAAATCATGACATTCGGCCATCCGCTTATGTGCAACCTCCCGGTGCACATAATTTAGGCAGTCAACTCGGTGTCGGAAATATTACACAAACTTACTTAAGACTAAAAGTGTTTGATTAGAGTTATAAATTGCATCTTGTACAAATTATGATATTGATTTATATTGACAAAAGTAAAACTTAAAAATGAACAAGATCTTAGTACAAGTTAATTAACAGATTTTTAGGTAGATCTACATACATTTGTTTTATTAACGTAAGTTTACACGCTGCTGTATATTTACTCTACAAAAAGTTCACAAACAAGGTATCGATTTATTAAAGTACTTATTTTGTATTTACATCGTTTACATTACCATTATCTTAAAATCATGACATTCGGTTCTGTTGTTGCAAAGTGGACAAGGGGATATATCCTTCCTCGTCGCTATCTGAAGATTCGGAACTTTCTTCCCTTAATTTTGTGGAATCATTATTTACAACACCTCCATTAATCCAGGGCCTTATCCGATCATGTGCAACCACAGTCTCGAATGCTTTTTTCTTCGAAAATCCAGGGATACTACCAACTTTGTATCGGTCATTTCCGATAACCTTCAAAATCCTGTAAGGACCGATAAACCTAGACAGAAGTTTAGTATTTTTTCCGTTATTATTGAAATTAGTTCTGGTTAACTTAATTAGATCCACTTCATTGTAGACAGCGGCAGGAGCTCGTCCAGTATCATACAGACGTTTCTGTTTTTCTTGGCTAACCTTGATATTATCGGAGACATTGTGTCTTATTGTTTGTAGGTTCTCCAGCGTAAAATCAGTATTAACATTTAGTTTATTTGCCAAACTGTCACGAAATCTGTAGCCAAACAGAGCTTCTGACGCAGTCTTTTGAGTAGAAGAATTAACACTATTATTTATGCCCCACTGAATTTGTCCTGTCAACGTGTCCCAGTTGCGTTCGTCTTTACCTTCATTGTGTTTTGCCAACGATTGTAAAATGGTTTGATTAAAGCGTTTGGCTTGACCATTCGCCCTGGGACACGCGACAGCATTTAATATGTGTTTGATGCCGTGAAGCTCGCAAAATTTCTTAAAAGCACGTGAGGTAAAAGATGTTCCTCTATCCGATATAATTCTTGAGGGTAAACCAAAATCATAAAATACATTTTCGAGGACTTTTAACGTAGTCTTTGTATCTTTCACTGCCTTAACAAACACATATTTTGTAAATCCATCGACAATTCAAAAATCAAATCAAAATAAGTTTATTTCTCTCTCACTATAGATTTTATGACAAACATCTTAATTAAGCACTTAAAATAGTATTGTTTATGTAAATCTGTAATAGCGAGAGACAGGAGCCTAAACTAAGTAGACCCTGTGCTATAGGTCTCCTGGTCTCTCCCACTCGGGTAAATGATGCAGACTTAAGATTTAAGGGTAGGTAAGGTATGTAGGTTGTTTTGCCAAAAATCTACTGTTAGTGTGTCAGTGAGTGTTAGAGCGTATTTGTGCTTGTGTCTGTATGTGTAAGTGTGTGTGTGAAAATGTGTGTATGTGTGTGTGTAAGTGTGGGTGTGCGTAAGTGTGTATGTTTATTAAACGAAGGTGAGTTTAAATGCGTGTGCAATAAACTTTATTTACAGCTCAAACAATATAAACTACTTTGTAACGGTAAGCAGTTTTTCAGTTTCGTCATAGTCTAAAGATAAAAGCCATTTTATAAGTATGCTTTTGCATTCTGATTTAGTCATGGGATAAATACAAAATAATTTGTTAGCCAAATTATACAAGCGCCCACTAAGGAACGCATATAACCTTTGTGCTAAAGACGATGAGGCTCGCGGAGTATCACACACAACAAAATTACGCCGCTTATGTGCATTTTCGTGGTTGGGTGTATAAGTTAACTCACAGTGTTTGCGTAACAAAAGAGAAAGAATAAAAAGTTGCCTGACGGTTAGGACTTCGCATTCCTTATACATCGTTTTTGTACGATACAAGCGTGGCTTGGAAAAGCAGACTTTCAAGATTAATCTCTGTGCTCTCTCCAATTCAATCATGTGAGTTTTCATTGCACCACCCCAAGATGAGGCACAGTAGGATAGAACTGACTGACACAAGGCTAAGTATACATTTGTTAAGAGCTTTTTATCAGCTATATGTCGTAATTGTCGAAACACAAAAGATAATTTGCGTATCTTTTGTGACATGTTTCTTACGTGTTCAGTAAACGTGAGATTACAGTCAATCATGACGCCAAGATACTTAATAATAGGAGTTTTTGACAATTGTCAAAATGTAAGCATTCCCTTTCACACTCCTGACAAATGGGCCAAGATGATCAATGTGAATGGTGTGAAACGGAATGTCCACCTTCTGTATGGGGTATAAATGACCTGATTTTTTGTCTCCTATCGTTGTCCTTATTAAAAGCACATTGTATACGAGTACATGACTTGAAATATTTCTTAACGAATTTTCGTAGTTTAGGGAACCAGTATTGTGACTGAACTCTCTCAATTGTTTTAGTTATACCCACAGAGCAGAAACAAAGTAGAGGTGATGTAAGGAATGTAGCCCTGATGCAATCAATGTAGTCCTGACGTCACATACTCTATAGTTCTGATACTCCACGCTAGGAGCGCTGACATCAGTACGCGACTAGTTCTCGTGAAGTGTGCACGTTACTGTTCCTCGGAGATTTTATTTTAACGTGTTTGCGTGTGATGTTCCCAATAAAATAAACGGAAACAGATTTACTTTCCACTCCTAAGTATTTTATTTGTCATTTATTTATTTTTAATGTAGAATATTCTAGAACATAGAATTTAGTATACAATCCTGCATCGCGATGGCAATTTTCATAATGTAGGGACAAATTTCAGGGACGTACTCGAGAATAAAGTAAAACGGGGGGTCAAAAATTTTACGATCTTTCAACTGAGAAATCAAAGGCGTTAGAATAAAAACCGGCTAAGTGCGTGTCGGGTCAAGTGCAGTATAGGGTTCCGTAGATATTTTATGATTTTTTTTATCGCAAAGCAGGTTTTGATTAAGTACCTATGTGTATTGTAACCGGTTGTAACTTTTTTGTAGACCTTTTGAAGGTGTACAATACATTATTTTGATCTATCTCGCAGGGTTCAGCCAGCGTTTGCAATGTAAGCGCAAAAAAAAATTGTTCTTTTACGACAACACATTAGAAATCTCTAAAATTATCAGTATTTCTCTACTATATTATGCATGTATTATACATAAAAACCTTTCTCTTGAATCACTCTATCTATTAAAAAAATTGCATCAAAATCCGTTGCGTAGTTTTAAAGATCTAAGCATACATAGGGACAGACAGACAGACAACGGGGAGCGACCTTGTTTTATACTATGTAGTGAAAATAAAGCTTATTTATTTCATTTTGAATTATTTCTTATCTTTACCTAGAACCCCTGGGGGGTTTTTACGTTGTGCCTATTATACGTACCTGGTCGAAAAAAATTATTAGCCATCTAGTGCTGAATAGCGGTTAACAACATAAGTACACCCCAGATTCCACATAATACATGGTATACATGAGCAGACCTGTCATGTAGTATACCATGTATTACGCAGTCAACCGCCTTCTTGCCTTTGATCTCACACCTATTTAACAACGTCAATTTGTCATAAAAATAATCACGCAAAAGTTCATTTGGCCGTGTTGTGCGCGCCAGCATTTCCTCCAAAAGCCGACCATAGTTTTGCTCGTTAGGGAAGGCCTTAGTTAACTTGGCCTGCCACTCCTCCCAACTGTAGCAAACCGTTCGGAGGGCCTCGTACCATACTTTTGCCAAACCAGCCAATTTTTGTAGGGCGAAATGTATGGTCTGCCTCTGGTCCCATGCATAAATAATGGCGCACTCATTGACCTTCCTTAACCATACGTCTAATTTCTGAGCTTTACTAGATGGATCAAACTCTGGCAAGACATTGTTTAAATGATTATCAGATAGCTGCTGCTGTGGTTTAATCTGGTAATTTTTTTGGAAGGTAGCTAACAACTTAAGTACCTCATCTACGGAAAAACCTGGTGGTGTCGGTGCCACTCGCTGCGCTGCGGCAGCCTCAGGTGGAGCAGGTGGCACCTGCTGCGCTGCAGCAGTTTCAGAAGGAGCAGGTGGTGTTTGCTGCACTGTGGCCATTTCAGGTGGAGCAGGTGGCGTCGGTGCATCGGGCGAGCACCCGACCTCATCCACGACCCAAGCCGTCGTGGAGTTATCCCGACGAACCGCAAGGGGCAAAGTCACCGAAGGTGAACGGGATCTGACCCGCTTGCGCTCAGCCCGCACTCGTTCGCAGCTCCGGCGCTTTGCTCTCGGGTGCTCCATTTCCCTCAATAAACAATGAAAAATGTATTAGAGTTTAAATCTAATTTGAAATGCAACCGACCTAAGTAACGTTCCCAACCTAAATAGATAGGTAAGGTAACCAATGACTAAAATTCAGGTTTAAGATGCACGAGGCTTTTTAATGAGTATTTGTAGGTAGATGTGTGAAGAAGAAAAAAAAAAGTTTACTCTGCTTGAATAAATCGAGATCAATATTTATAGATACTCACATTAAGGTACGTACAGAATAGTAAGTAGTTTGCGGTTTAAATTTCGGTTTGTCCATAAAACAACTGATACAGTACAGTTTATCTGTAGAATAAGAGTTGAAAATTCACAATCACTTGTCCAATGTTAGGCTGTCCATGTAACACACTTGATTCCTGTTACTAGATTTTTAGGCTCACCTGACCCATTTCGTAGTAACTCACTTGGTTACCCAACTTAGTGGCTCACATGGCCGTACCTGTGGTAACACACATGATCCCACAGCATTGACAATTATTCACATAAGCACACATGGCTTATTCAGTGATAACACACATGGTCTCACTACTTTCTTTATTAAACTAGGCTCACATGGCCTGCTAACTAAAGGCACACATGGCCTGCTAACTAATGGCACACATGGCCTGCTAACTAATGGCACACATGGCCACTACCAAGTAATGTACATGATACACTAACATTGGACACTTTATATCAATCATAGTGTTAGTTAAGGAATACCGTGTCAGTAGGTAGTTACTAATAACAGAATTAAATACCTAATAGCTAGTGGCAAATACCTTAAAATAAAATAAGATAACTCATTTAATATCAGGTCAGACGTTTAAGTAGAATTATTGTATAAAGTACCAAAAAAAAAATTAGGCATAATTATGAAATTGGGCTAGCACTATCTGGGAGTCGCCCAGATCAAGCACTAACAACTTTTACAGTTACATTTGAACACCACTTTCTCACTCGCTTTTTTTTTATCGCAGCTACACGGACGGAGGGTAGCCCCGACCACGTGCAGGCGCAACTTCAAGTAAATTTGCTGTCCTCAAATCTTTGTGATGACTCAGTTATTATTATAAAATTAAAACGATCGCAAACCCAACTTATTGTTCAAATGGTTTAATAATAATCATGGTAATATTAAACGAGTATTATTCTGATGATATATTATTTGAAATAAAATAAAAAAATGTCATAAATACCTTGTTCTTCCTTGTAGGCGTCGAATTATATCCCGCTTCTGAGTTTTAATAAAAGAAAACTCGGTTGAATAGAATAACCACTTTTTATTTCAGACGTAGAAATTTCACAATATTATAGCACTCAATGTCACTTTATTACTCGACCACTGTACAGCTCAAAACGACCGAATCGACTGCCTGCCCCATCGATTGCCCGACTCCCTTCTCCAAGCATCCCCACCAAAGGGGTCCGGATCGTAGTCGACTGTGAATGGCTCACCAACTAGCCAATAGAATTACCGCACCAATCAAAGCCGACTTCCGGTGTTGCCAGCTCAATATGGGATTAATATCATGACATCCGGTGTTGCCAGTCCAACATCGGAAAAAATCATGACACAATTATCCAATCACGAACGAGCCACATATTAACCAATAGAAATCATTCTAGTTACATTAGCCAATGAGCTACATTGAACAGCATCAAAATTACTACTTTTACATACGATTTGGTATATTTTACTAGATGAATCGATAACAATATTAATATTTTGAACACATTATAAACCTTGCAACACATGTCATTTTTATGATTTTACTTCATACAATACTTTAGTTAATTACATTCTACAACTTCCGTTAGGAAAGAGATGAAATCAATACTATTACAATAAAATTTATTACTCCTAACTATCTATTATCTCTGAAATACAATTTAGCCATTTAGCAATATTTTTAGACATATTTTCAGGTATTATGAAAATGAAAATGAAAAATGAAAATGAAATTTATTATACTCAAGAGGGTTATTTACAGTTTATCTAGTCCTTACACTAGGATTCCCTGTATCGCAAGGACTAGGTATTTCTACCTGGAGTAACAATTAGACTTAAAACTAAACCAATGGTATAAGAACTAAAAAATAATAATAAATATACAAGACCATGTGTGAGTAAGTGATTTGAGCGAATGGGTGTGTTTGGGTATTGTGTGGAAGTGTTTCGATCAAGTTGCGTGGATGTGTTAGCTTAAGTGTAAGTGCATTGGGGACGTGTTGGGTTATATTAGTGTATTGGCGATAAAATTTTAGGTAGGACTGTTTAAATTCATACTAGGGGAATTAAGAGGTTTTCGGTATCATTGTAGTTGAGGGTCAATAGCCAGGTGTAAAGCGATTTTTTACAGCAGTGTTTTGTTAGGGTAACAATTTGTAATTTAGAATTTATTTTGTTGTACAGGTAGGGACCTACATGCCTATAAAATTTTCGAGCAAAACTAGTACGTACAGGTGGTGGAATCCATTTTAAGCGTCGTGAGGTTTTCTGAACAGAAGCCAGTGAGGATTTGTGAAAGCGCAACGTTGTAGATAAGAAATACAGTTGTCTAACACGTAGAAATTTTGTTTCATTATATAGAATGTCGGTTGGGTAACGGAAGGGTTTGTGAAATGCAACTTTAATAATAGCTCTTTGAGCTCGTTCTACTTTAATAAACCGACTTTTGTTAGCTCCACCCCAAGAGACTATTCCATAGTTAAGAAGAGACTGACACAAGGTTATATATACAAGTCTTACCGTATCCTGATCAGCTACAACACGAATCCTTCTAAAGATGTGCATAAGTTTTCGCACTCTATTACTAATTATCTGTATCTGCTGCGACCAGTTTAGGCAGTTGTCGATAATGACACCAAGATATCTTATGTGGCTGACCTGTTCAAGATTTGGGCAATCACAGGTGTTTGGGACGCAATCAGGGCATGAATGCAAAACGAATCGCAGACTCGGTGAAGGAGCGGTACGTTCAGATATGCGGAAGGTGAGTATTTTTGTTTTATTAGCGTTAAGTGTTAGCAAATTTCTTTGTAGCCAAAGCGCTACCTGTCGCAAACCGTGTTCAACCGAAACTTGTAGCGATTCCCAGTCTCTGTCATGGAAGATCAAGGCAGTGTCATCGGCAAACGCAAAGAGTTTCATGTTAGGTAGGTTAATGGAGCAGAGATCATTCAGGTACACAAGAAATAACGTGGGTCCGAGGACACTACCTTGAGGAACTCCAAAGGCGATGCTGGTGTAGTCACTAACGTTATTTCCTATTTTGGTCTGCTGTTTCCGGTCGAACAAGTATGATGAAAACCAATTTAGAGCAATACCTCGAATACCTATAAGTTCTAGTTTTTTTAGCAGGATCGGGTGGGAAACGGTATCGAAGGCCTTAGCCAGGTCGATAAACACTCCAGCGCATTTTAAACCTTCATCTAGCTTGTAGGATACAAAATCAGTCAACCCCGTTATCGCATCTTCAGTACCCCGTCCAGTCCGAAAACCAAATTGGTTATTTGATAGCAAATTTTTCCGTTCTAAGAAGTTCATAAGGCGATGATTCACGAGCTTTTCCAGTATTTTTGAAAGAGTGCTTAAAAGTGAGATTGGTCGGTAATTTGAGGGATTGTCTTTGTCTCCTGTTTTATGGATCGGGACTACTTGTGCAACCTTAAAGCAGTCAGGAACAGTACCCGTTGATATGCTAAGGTTACAAATATGTGCAATTGGTGCCGCTACTGATTCCTTGATTTGCTTAAGTACGTTATTTTCTATGTTGTCCCAACCGGCTGCCGATTTGCTCTTAAGACTAGCAATAATACGTGAAATTTCGATTTCATCTGTTGGGGTCATGAAGAAAGATTCGGCGAGGTCTTGATTAAATTCAAGATTGGTTGCTAGCTCATCTTCAGTCTTGCCGATTTTGTTAATTATTTCCGAAGCGTAGGTTGCTCCTATATCGAGAAATAGTTGTTCACTACATTAAGTGCAGATGTAGGGTCATCGCTTAGCTTCAGAAGATCTTCGCTGCTGGTTTTAACACCTTTTAGACTACAAATTTGCGATATTGCATCCCAAGTTTTTCGGCTGTCGCCTTTACCGGATTGTAAAAGGTCTCTGTCGTATTTGTCTCTAAGGTTTTGGATGATGTTGTTACAATAATTTCGATAGGATTTGTAGTGTTTTTCCAGGTCCTTGTTGTCTGGATTTTTACGTGTTTCTATGTGAATTTCATTTCGGCGCTGGATGCACCTCAACATGCCTTTTGACATCCAAGGTTTTATGACAAAGTCTACACTGCGAATTTTTTTTCGCGATTTGAATTTACTAAGAGCCTTGTTGTAGATGTCTATAAGGGTCATAGTAGCTTGGTTTACGTCTGTATCACAAAAAACTATGGACCAATCGAAGTTATTAAGATACGCAATTAGACCTGGGTAATCGATTTTGAATTTATATTTTTGGTGATTGGCTTTTTTGGGGTACTCAAAGTCGATGCCTAAAATGATCATATCATGGTCAGTGATATCACACTTACATACAACTACTCGTGTTGACTTATTTGTTTTTATTAAGTAGTGATCCAGACAGTTTGAGCCTCGTGTAGGTAGTGTGTGTCCAGGGGTGAAGCCGTAGTGCGCTGTTAACAATAGGTAATCATCTTTGTTGTTGTCGATAGAATTTTCTTTTATGTCGATGTTAATGTCACCGGCAATGATACAGGTATCGCTTGAGATGCCACCCATTACAGACTCCAAGGAGTTCAAGAAGTTTTGTATTTGTCGTGTTGACGGAGATCTGTACACCGCAATAAGAGTCACACTAGAATCGAGTTCAATGATTAAACAGTTGGCATCTATAAATATTGGTTCCAATATTTTGACAGATAGGTTTGATTTTGAATAAACTACGACACCACTATTCTGATTAATAAAAGATTTCGTGTAATGGCAGTTGTAATTTTCAAGGTTTAAACCATTAAAAGTAGAATCTAGCCATCTAAAATTATAATCTATCACACGCAGTTAAATTAACACCTGTATATAAGGTGTTTTTTAATTAGACCAAAATATTGTTAGGGTTACCTCAAGGACCTAAATCAATACTATTGGTGTTATTTTTTACATTTCTATTCGCTAGTTTTCGAGAAAAATCCTAAAACCAATACCGTTCAATATCGTAAAATGAACACTCCGTATCAGCACAGGCGGCAGCGCGGAGTCGTGAGCCAATCACGCGCAAGCTGAGTGCGCAGTTCGGGCGGTTTCGGGCTCTTAGTACGGTCGAAATCATTTAAATTTTTTTTTGTTTGAAAATTATTAAAAAAAAACTAGCGGGAGGATTTTTCTAAAACTTTGATAAACCTTTTTCCTTATCATAGTTACACCACCCCTAGAAATGTTTGGGTCTAATTTAAAAACACCTTATATATATAAGTTCCTAATGAAATAGTGAACATAATTTTAGTATGTTATTCATACCATGAAACTGAACAACTTTCCCCAGGGAACATAGGTCGAAATACGAAAAACCAAATTTGACCTCCCATACAAAATGCGCTATCAGCTGATGCAGTTTCTATGGGAGGTCAAAAATTGATTTTCGTATTTCGACCTATGTTCCTTGGGGAAAGTTGTTCAGTTTCATGGTCTGAGTAACATACTATAATTATGTTCACTATTTCATTAGGACCTTATACTAGGTTATTTTTTTGGACCTGATATGCGTATGCCCACCTTATTACAGAGGTCAAAAGCAACAACTTTTGTTCTACGACTTTGCTAACAACGCACAAAAAAATTTCGACCCCATACTAAAGTGGTCACGTGACCGACCCTTTTTGTAAGGGAAGTTGAAAATTTTTCGTGCCTTGTTAGCAAAGTCGTACAACAAAAGTTGTTGCTTTAAACCTCTGTAATAAGGCGGGCATACGCATATCAGGTCTAAAAAAAATACCTTATATAGGGTGACTTTTAATTAGTTCTTGATAGCAAAAGATATGAATGCACTCATGGTACTGAACAACTTTTCCAAGGAACATAGGTCGAAATACGAAAAACCAAATTTGAACTCACATACAAAATGCGCTATCAGCTGATGCAGTTTCTATGGGATTTATTTATTTATTTATTCATAATTGCATGCTGCATGTCATAAAATCTTACATACTAGTGTTAGTAAAGACAATGGCATGTAATGGCAACTTAAACCTATGTTAGTAATTAAGTTCATTAAATTAGAACCGAAAATAATCAATAGATTAAATGTATTACAATGTCATATTAATTTATAAATTATTATCATTAATGAACTCAGCAACAGTATAATAACATTACATAACATAACATTTGATTTTCGTATTTCGACCTATGTTCCTTGGGGAAAGTTGTTCAGTATCATGAGTACATTCATACCTTTTTCTATCAAGAACTAATAAAAAGTCATCCTATATATGGTGGTGATAATTAAAACTGGCCTACTACAATAATCATAACAAAATAAGAAAAAGTAACCATAAGCGGGATTCGAACCTGTATCATATTATTCACTGACATTTGAACAATGTATATGTACTTATGTATCTGATAATATGAAATAAATAAATCTAATCTAATCTTCTCTTCTCCGTAAGTATAGGCTACTTGATGTTGTGGAAATGTTAAAATTACGACTTCTACCTTCGCATTAGACGTAGTAGTAGAAAAAGAAGAAGGTGACTGACTGACTGACATATCAACGCACAGCCCAAACCTCTGGGTCTAGGGATTCCAAATTTGGTGCGTAGGTTCTTTATGAGGTCTAGGGGTGCACTAAGAAAGGGTTTTACAAAATTCCACCCCTAAGGGGGTAAAATTGGGGATGAAAGTTTGTATAAAAGTCCGTCAGTTTTGAAGTTAGGATCTTCAAAATTTGTGTTTAGGCTGACGACTAAAACTAAATTTTTACGTTTCTCTGGGTTTTTGAAAATTTTACACCCTAAGGGGTGAAAAGGAGGATGAAGTTGAAAATCCTTCATTTTCAAAGTAAAATCCACAGCATTTATTATTTAGGCATTAGGGTTGTATTATTTAGGCATTAGGGTAGTAGGGATAGGGGTAAAAATAGGGAGGGGGGAGGAGAAGGAGAGACTGCACGCATAATACTGCACATTGTCTGAATTCCACGCGGGCGAAGCCGCGGGCACAGCTAGTAGAAATACGAAAAGAATCTCAAACCATGGCTATATACTTTTTCACCAGATTAAACTAAATAAAGTATACTTGAGTTAAAATCTTTGAAATACTTATTGGATTATGGCGTAAAGAACACAAGCCAATTCTATGCCAATTGGGAACGTGATCTATCGCTAGATTTTATCGCAGTCTACCTGCAGCTGCCACGCGGACGTGCTCTTGTTGCTTTGTAAATATTGCACTTTAAAACAAGTGCTTCATTCTGAAGATATTAGTATTTTACCGGCGGCATCAAAACTCTTCGAGAAGACAATGGAGAAGCAACTTAATAAACAATTTGAAAACCTGCCAGCATCGGGATTCCGTAGACGTCGTAGCTCTGTAACGACGCTAACACAAGTAACGGATGAAATTCTTAGTAGCCATGACTGGGTTAGTAATAATATTGTTATTTTTTTCTGGGGCGTTTGACTGTATCAATGATTTATTATTATATACTTAGTACCTTAACTAAAACATTACGTTCTTGATAATAACGCCTTGTTACTAATCAATAATTTATCTAAATGATCGTTACCAGGCAAAAAAGTAACACGTGAATATCCACAGGGTGCATGTATGTACCCGCTGCTGTAGGTACGCGTTATACACGGCGGACCTACCGAGCTGCGTGCGGCACATGACGTGATATGTCCCCAAATGAGAGTCAGCTGCTGCACTCGTTCCTGCCCGCGGACACTCCCGCGGTGGTGTAGCTGGTTGGTGGGCGCGAGTTAACGCGCGTGGGTTTATGCCGGTAAAATTGTTGTTTCTTTTTGGTATTAGATGCATCCAAACGGTTTGTGTAATCTTATATCACTCTCAACGTTACAGCCATTGAAATCGTTCAACATGCTCGTAATTTGGGATTACACGTAGACTTGTGTTTGAATTTTCATCATCATATTGGTAATGAAGATCGAAGGAGCGATGTAAAAATTAAAGTCATCAAAAAATTGGTGAATATTTGAGCAAGGAATTGAAGCGGTCTTTTACGAAATCTTAAAAATTATCGAAATTTAATTACTGTTATACCGTTTACGGTCCATGTCTACATGAAAAAACTAGTTATTACAAAACTCTTGTGTACGATTTAGTGAGCCTGTAGGTCTTAGGTCGCATCAAACCCTTGTTTAATAATCTAGGAAGCCTCTCGCAGGCAGCTAAAAGGCTGCTTCACATACAACGTGTTGCGGCAATTCACGCCCGCCGGGCTCGGGGCCAAGCTGCGGATGTGTGGGCGTGGGCGGTCTCCAGCGCGCCGTCAACGCCCTGTAGCTAGCAGTAACGCCGCACCTCACCGCACCGCACGCACGCTGCTAGAGTTTTATTTCGATTTACGCGCTTTAAGGGGCTGATAAGAGCTGAATTACCTCCTTTTCTAACAAAGGACAGAATGCGGGTGCTAGAACGGATCGGATTCGCGCTGTTTAACGTTTTTCGCTCATTTTTGCATTTTTCTCAAAATCTATACATTGGTACACAATCATCATAATCATAACATCCCATTAAATGTCCACTACAGGACAGGGAGCTCCCTCTAGAATTCTAGCAGAAGCTAGAATTCTAGAGGGAGCTCCATAGTCACCTCGCTTGTTAGCGTTACGGCTGGCACCATGGACCGCGGTTGTACGTGACCGCAGTAAGTAAGATGTTAGATACAAAGGAAGATGCTGCTGCCCATCCTCCAGTTTATAACCCTTAGTCGCCTCTTACGACACCCACGGGTATGTAAGGTACCACGTAAGGTGAGGTAAGGTGGTACTATTCTTTGCCGGCACCACACGGGATACCCATAATATTAATTATCAAATAGCTATATTATTATGCATAATGTATTGAATAATGTGGAAAAGTTTTGGCGTCATAGATTAATGGGTACTTAAGAAAAATGCTTTAAGAAAAATCATTTTTTTCTAAACTGAATAGTTTGCGCGAGAGACACTTCCAAAGTGGTAAAATGTGTCCCCCCCCCCCGTAACTTCTAAAATGAGAGAATGATAAAACTAAAAAAAATATATGATATATATTACCATGCAAACTTCCGCCGAAAATTGCGTAAACCGCAACTTACCTTTCATTCAATCAATCAACTCAAATCAGCTAATTTACGGTACGGAACCCTCAGTGCGCGAGTCCGACTTGCACTTGGCCGGTTTTTTTTTTATGGCGTACAAAATATATTTAATCGTGTTTCGGAGTTGGCCATATTCTTGGAAAGATGCTTAATTATCACATAAATTTTAATCACGGCCATATATTCATCACTTTTCGTTAAAAACCTGCTCAAGTGAAGCGTATTTAGCTCTTATCAGCCCCTTAAATACCTCTAACATTACCAAGTTTCAAAAACAATTATAAACATCTCCTTTTAAACATACAAATGAAATTTTAAAACGTGTTATGTAACATAAATTTTTAATAATAATAAATTCAATGTTGTTGAAAATGTTGTGTTGTCAAGTTTAACTCATTTGTTTTTAAGCAATGCATCAATTTTCTGTCTTTCCTGTCTTTCTTTTGTTTGAAATTTGTATTTATAGTTAGCTTTTGCTCGCCACTTCGTCCGCATGTTAAAAAAATTATTCTAACAAAAACTACTCACCTCCTTCAATATTTTGTAAGGAATCTATTAGCACTAAAAACTATAAAATAACCAACCATTCGACCTTGAGCGGGTCTCTATGCTTAAAAACCGTATGACGTAAAATCGTTGCACGAAATGCAACTATTAAGACAATTGTAAATATGTTACTTTAGAATAAGCTTCAATTGTAGAAAACTACGACGACAGGTTCCGTTCTTTCCTTTTTAGTTACGGAATCCTAAAAATACATACAGTGACTGTGAAACATAGAACCTCCTCCTTCTTTGAAGTCGGTTAAAAAATATACCAGTGCTTTTCGTTCTTATTTATTGACTTAATTAAAGCTTGTTTTAATTTTTTTTTTACATAAGTAATTGTTTTGGGTTACGACCAAAATCGTAAAAAAGGAACCCTTATGGTGCGAATTTGTCTGTCTGTCTGTCCGTCTGTCACACCTACTGTATACCGGGTGTTAATGTAAACACTGTGATCCTTGAAACTGTGCATTGAGACAATGAAAATGAACAACTTTCCCTAAGGAACATAAGTCGAAATACGAAAAAAAATTTTGACTTCCCATAGAAACTGCACCAGCTAATTGCGCATTTTGTATGGGAGATGAAATTTTATTTTTCGTATTTCGACCTATGTTCCATAGGGAAAGTTGTTCAGTTTCATGGTCTCAATGCACAGTTTCAAGGATCACAGTGTTTACACTAACACCCTGTATATCTCAGCAACCACTCATTTTATCGACTTAAAATTTGGAATAGTTGCTTAAATATGTTTGCCGAACTTAATTGCACAGGAAAGAATTTAAAAAAATTATGATTATGAATGTAAAGGGGGCCAAATAGGGGGACAAAATTTCAAATTGTCGCTGCTAGGTCGCGTGGGGTATCATTTGAAAGGGGTTTACTTGTACATTCTAAAATATATTTTTGTATTTTTTCACAACTTTTAGTTTTCAAGTTATGATGAAAAATGTCAAAAAAAGAACACTCCCCCCCCCCTGAAGTTTATAAAAGGAAAAATCTGAGTTAATTACAATCGATAGAAGTTCATGTAAATATTACAGAAAAAATAAAACGATCTTCCTAAGTTTCACAGTTTTTTATAAATCTGCAAAAATCCGTTACAAACAAATTTGTTTTGCGGTCCTTAAAGTGGACTTTATTGGTTACAAAAATACTATAGGTAAATCGGATGCCTCGGCGCGCGAGTCCGACTTGCACTTGACAGCTTTTTAATTGGTAAAGCCGCTGTGTCAATTTTTGTCTTCTTTACAATGAGGTTTTTGTGTGAAATGAAAATTTAATTGAAAGTATATTTTGAATAATTTATAGGTCAGTTTATTTTCCATGAGAAAAAACAAAACATTGGTCTTGTTCAAATTCTAGTCGAGTACGTCTTTGCAGGCTGGAGGAGGGTTTTTAAAAGCGGCGCATACTGTCGGAAATAGCTTCTCATGTTTATATCTATCTAATTCCTTTCCATTGATGACAGTATAAGGGACGTATCGTTGTCCAGGGCGCACCTTATATGTTTCCTTTCCATACATTATCAACAAGTCATCCCCTTTCTGACTGTATGCGCAATCCTGGATAGCTGTACCGTTGATTCCGTCCTTTGCACACTGTAAAAAAATACCAGCTGATGAACAAATATATTTTATAATTTTATAAAATAGATGATGATATAATATAAATTTCCATTGACATGCTGTATAAGAAAAGTAAGAGCAGGGTTCAAGAGATTTTAACCATTAAAAATCCGAGATGAACTCTCAAAAGGTAAATAAATATATTTTCAACACATTTGCTCATAAAACAGCTCTATTTGCACCATATTAAGGTGACCAATCATATCTTAGTGATAAATAAAGAATGTATTGTATAGGTATTGCGGTCACAAACAATGAAACGCGTTGCATCAACGCCGCTAAAATAAATCATAAATTGCTTTGATTATTGGGGGAGGCCTATCACATTTAGGAGTTGTTAAAAGAAGATGCTATAGCTTACGACATCAACGGCATGATCGTCATTGCCCTTGCGCATAATACAGCCAAGGAAGTCAATGTATTTGTCAACTTCTTTGAGCTGATCGATAGCGCAGGCGTGCAATTTGTTTCCGTAGCAGTCTCTTTCTCCGCCCACGCATTGCACTACTGTTTGGTTTTCATCGATGAACTAAAAAAGTAAAAAAATATTGATTCATGTTCAGTAACTCTTTTTGCAGTAAATTTTTTATCGTTGTAGATTTCTTTATTTAAGGGGCTGATAAGAGCTGAATTATCTCCCTTTCTAGCAAAGGGCAGAATTCGCGTGCTAGAACGGAGCGGATTCGCGCTGTTTTACCCATAATATTAATTATAAAATAGCTATATTATTATGCATAAGATATTGAATAATGTGTAAAAGTGTTGGCATCATAGATTAATGGGTACTTAAGAAAAATGGTTTAAAAGTAAACAGCAGAGGTAACTTTGTTTTTTTTTATACATACATACATACATATACATAATATCATGCCTATATTTTTTTTTATGGCGTACAAAATATATTTAATCGTGTTTCGAAGTCGGCCATATTATTGTAAAGATGCTTAATTATCACATAATTTTTTTTCACGGCCAAACATTCTTCGCTTTTCGTTAAAAACCTGCTCAAGTGAAACGTATTTAGCTCTTATCAGCCCCTTAACTCGAATTATAAATAAATGACTTTCTACAAACACAGGTAAAAAAATTGCCTGTTCCACACAAACACGAGTGTAATATCACAGACAGAGTAATATAATACTGGCGTATGTCGCAGCCGGATTGAAAAATCCGTCGTATTACAATTTGGCACCGCCGTATTAAAAAACGTTGCTGTTTTGCAATCCGCCTACCTTTCGTTTCGCCGGATTACAATTTGGCTGAAATAATGTACGCCGCGCCGGAATGAATGAGCACTTTGCGTCCGTCAAAGCAGCGTAGTAACGTGGCGCCCACTTTCAAACGGGCGCTTCGTCGATGCCCTGTTTTGAAAATAGGCGCTTTGTCGATGCGCTGCTTCGAAAAACGGCGCGTAATTCGATTCTGGTGGACGCAAGGTAACCTAACCTTAGCTAACAAACCTAAATGGCTAAACGTTGACCGCCGCTTTGTTGAATCCATCGTTACAACGATATGGCGGAATTGTAATACGGTGGATTCTTCAATCCGGCGGCGACATATACATGCGCTGATTGTATGTTTATGAAAAGACGTTCAGTTTTATGGTCAGTCAGTCACAATCAAAAATTTTTGCAGTACTAACAAAAAACAACCGCAATAAAATCTAAGGTACTCTACGTACATTTCCCTGTAATATTTCCTTAAACGTCTATCGATTATAATTAATTCAGATTTTTCTTTCTTAAACTTCGTAGATAAGCGGAGGGGAATGTTATTTTTTAAAACATGTTTCATCATAACTTGAAGACTTGAAAAAAAAAGAATCTATTTTGAAATGTACAAGTGAAGCCCTTTCATATGATATCTCACTCGACCTAGTTATTTTTTTACCATTTTGGTTCGGAACCATAAAGAGGGAGAGGATTTTGACAAATATTTTATTATTAGGTACATAGCGCGCCAAAGCTAAATTGCTAAAAACACGCGTCAGGCAGGACCCTGTTTGCGCAATGAAGTTTGATAAACTGGGTCGGCATTTCCGGTTGACTCCAGTGTCGGCCAAAATTACTGTAATGCCTATTTTATTTCAATTTTTCTTCAAACTTACATGCATGAAAACTATCACAGCTAAGTAGGCTTTACAGGTTAAACTGGAAGTAATACCAATAGCAATAGCAATCAGGCGCAAGGACCTCAAAATAAAAAATAAAAAATAAAATGTTTATGTTATGAACGATATGAAATACTAAATAAAAACCTTTATCGCAAAAAAAATTACTACGGAACCCTATACTCAAACCAATTTTCACGCTTGTTAGTGTCCTCGTTTTTATAATAGAGCTAAAACAAAAAAAAAACACTAAAAATAACACGTTCTTGTATGGGAACCTCCTTATTTTTTAACTTTATTTGTTGGGTAATCCATTATAATACCACATATTCTGTGAAAATGTCAACCGTATAGCTGCTACGTTTCAAAAGATACAGACAAACGGCGATGGTATAGTAATAGGATCCCGTTGGCACCCTTTGGGTACGGAACCCTAAAAATGAGATAAATCATCGTTATTGCCCTAGCTATTAACCTAGGGAATTTGACGAGGCCATTAATTTCTACACAGAGCAACTACGATCTGAACTCCGCAACCCAGAGAGCAAACCAGACCTAATCCTAGATCAGTCTAGTTCTAGATTTTTCAAGCCGCCACATGGCCTCGGAAATGTAATATAATATAAAGGGTTGGCTACAATAGATCTGCACAGGTTGCAGTGGCCGTTGGGACTTAGGAGCCCGGCCCCTTTACCCTCAAAACATGGCCTCGGACTTGCCTTTACAACTACTATCATTGACAGTAGCCGGGACCAATTGACGTGCCTTCCTAGGCACGGAAACGCTTTTCATTGTGCTACTTGCGGTTAGCTATCCGAGTTCTGACCACGGCCAACGCTATCTAACGTTCGTTATCGGAAAGAGAGAGCTGTAGTGTATGTATGGAGACAAGCATGACATAACACGACCTTCACTCAAGTTGTTCGCTACCACATTGTTTACATAACATAAACAAAGTATTTTCTAATTAATAGTGAGGTAAACACAAACAAAACACAAAATATCTGTTATTATTTTAGCTATTATAAACAAGGATATCATGTTACACCAGACTTTAGTATGTAAGCTCAACATTTTATCATCAATAAACAGTTCAGTTTCTACAAGCATCTCGAGCGTTTCCTTTATACCAACGCCACACACTTCAGAGCATCTGTCACTCAGCTGTGAGCGCTTCGTAAAGATGAAGTTAATATCAATAAATACCTTCATACTTACATACGCCAACCCAAAAGGGTAAAGATGTAGATCCACCGATAACCCCAGTTTCTTTACAAGATTGGTAATATTCACTGCTAAATGGTCAATACAACCGAAACAAGAGCACTGGTAGTAATCTTGAACTTTAACCTGCTCTGTTTCGTGTAATGGCTGACTCTGAAAATAAATTAATGTATGTATTTAGTGTTGCGTTTACGCTGGAGTTCTGGAGGAAGCTCCCGGTGCCTGAAGTTTCAAGGGATTTTATGATGATGATGTAAATAACTTAAATTTTTCATAATAACTTGAAAACTTAGAGTCGTGTAATCTTGAACTTAGAGTAATCTTGAACTTTAACCTGCTCTGTTTCGTGTAATGGCTGACTCTGAAAATAAATTAATGTATGTATTTAGTGTTGCGTTTACGCTGGAATTCTGGAGGAAGCTCCCGGTGCCTGAAGTTTCAAGGGATTTTATGATGATGATGTAAATAACTTAAATTTTTCATAATAACTTGAAAACTTAGAGTCGTGAAAAAAATAAAAACATATATTTAGGAATGGACAAGAAAAGCCCTTTCGTATGATATCCCAGTAACGACAATTTAAAAGTTTCCCCCCCCCCCTATTAGGGCCCCATTTTCATGTCGATAGCGTATGTAGTTACTGAGATAAACAAGTGTGACAGACAGACAGACAGACAAAGTTGCACCATGAGGGTTCCGGTTTTACCATTTTGGTTCGGAACCTTAAAAACATCCTCAAATTAAAACATAAAATTAAACACGCCAGCGAAATGGTCCCGACTCATTGGTCATTATTCGTCCATGATAGTTGGTCAATCTAAGAAGATCGGTAAGATATGGTGTGGTAGGTACTAAGTTATCTGAATCTCTACCGTAGGTGTCGTAAAAAGCCCCGTAGTACCTTGTACCGAAGGTGTACCGAAGGATGGGCAGCAGTGTATCATACCACTACCACGATCCTATTGTCAGCGCAGTAACTTCAGTGGTTTCTGTCCAGCAGTCGACTTTTTTTACTTTCTTTAAAAATGATGTACTTACAATTGAGAGCGCAGCCCAAGAAAGCACCAACAATGTACGTGTTTTGTACATTTTGGTATCCGTATTTTACACAAACTGACCTTATTCGCCTCTGTTAACATATTTATAGTACATCAGTATCAGAATACGTAAATATTTTAAATTTTTTGTTAGCTGGATCGTAAAATCAATATGAAATGGGATTTCTTTAAATGATTGCGAAAATTATTAGCATTCTAAATTTTATTACCTACTTCACTTACCTTTGTTAAATTGATGTAAGCCTTGTCGTGACTTTTACGTGAGCTCTAACCATAATTACTTCTAAGGTGATAATTAAAACTTGATTTGTATAATAATACAACAAATTAATTTATAAACTTATATATATAAAAAATACAAGGTGTAACAGAACGGGTATATCAATCCTGAAGGATGTGTTTCTGCCCAAGATTCAAGATCGTTTATTGCAAGCCACATTACAATTAAAAAGATGGAAAATTGAACATACAGGTTTTCATGTGACGCCCTGCAAGGGCACAGCAACATAGAAGAGTTAGCTACTGATACTTAATAATAATATTTAACATTTAACGCAACATATAACATTTAACACAAAAGGATACAACATTTGACACAAAATATAAATGCTAACTATAATAAATATAAACTGATCTGAAATGATAAATATCATAATGTAAAGAGGTGTACAGAGATGTAAAGAGATGTTGAACATTTATATATTTTATTTATTTTATTTATCATCAAAAAACTCTTTAAGATTGTAAAACAACAAATTTTTATGAAACCAAACTTCTAAATTATCAGATACCAAGCCTTATAAATTAATTGACAGAAGACTTGCAAGATATGTACATGGAAAAATGTAAATACAAGAATAAACTGAAGATGTATTACTTGCTAAACCAGCCGGGATGTAAAACTTAGAACTTAAGCTTTATATCTGTATTTAAAATAGTAGTAAGACGACCCGTTAGCGCAGATAAACCCAAGAGGTTTGCGTGCTAACGATGTCTACTATATTTTTGTAATTTAATGCATAATAAATAAATTAAAAAAAAAAAAAACATTTGTCTATAAGGAATTGTTTTAACTGTTTTATAAAAAGGTTTGGTTTCTCTTTATTTTTTATGGAAGTTGGTATGTGGTTATACACCCTAATTGCTGTATTATGGAGACTTTCTGAGACAATTTTTAATTTAGTGAAAGGTGTTTTAAGTTTATGTAGATTACGATCGTTTCTTTTGCTTCCATTGATGGGAGAGTATAAATTTGAATGTTTTTTAATAAATTTGCAAGACTCGAGGATGTAGATTGAAGTTAAAGTTAATATTCCGTATTTTTAGGGTTCCGTATCTCAAAAGAAAAAAACGGAACCCCTATAGGATCACTTTGTTGTCCGTCTGTCTGTCTGTCTGTCAAGACCCTTTATCTCACGAACGGGTAAAGGTATCAGGTTGAAAGATCACAAGATCTAAAAATTTAAATTTTTTACAACGACGCAATCAAAAGATATGGCATTTTATATCCTCATCTCCATACATTTATTCAAAATGCAAAACCTACAGGGTACTTCCCGTTGACCTAAAATTATGAAATTTGGCATGAAGCTAGGTCTCACAGTACAAATAAAGGGAAAAGTATGAAATAATTAAATATTACAACTTTTCTCACAACTAATGGTAACCAATTGTGGTGAGCTCCCGTTTCAAGAACATTCATATAAGAGAGGGGTCAAGTTGGATGGTCGCTGAGGCGATTTTTGTTTTAGTTCTATTTAAAAACGGGAACACTTACAAACTTGAAAATTGGTATGTTTATAGTGCATAAGCTATAAAATAACAACAAATAATAAAATTTGGTCAAGCGCGTGTCGGACTCAAAAAATCTAGCACATTAACTTACTGAAATTTCAACTAATACAATTATGTTTATGTGGTGGTACGGAACCCTCGGTGCGCGAGTCCGACTCGCACTTGGCCGGTTTTTTTAAAGTGGGGTCTGCAGGATTCCATCTGATCGATGTTTGTTAGAATTCGAATGCACTTTTTTTGGAGGATGAAAATTTTGTCCACATCGCAACTGTTACCCCACAAAATAAATAGTCTTGAATGTGCGTATGCGTAGTAGGCCGTTAGGGCGGTTTGAAAGTCTGTAACTCGTTTAAGATGTTGAAGGGCATAAAAGAATTTTCTTAGATAACTTTTCGATGTGAGGTTCCCAATTAATATTTGTGTCTAAGTCTATTCCCAGTAGGGTCGCAGAGTTAACGTGTTATAATTTTGTAGTTTTATAAGAGTAAGATATGTCTAATGCTGTTTTTTGGTAGGGTTTAAACTGAGTAATTTTAGTTTAATTCAAGTTAAGTTGTAAGTAGTGCTGTTCAAGCCAATTTGTTACTTTACCTAACGTTAGGTTTAATTTATTTTCTGTTCTTTATTGTTACTACATGGGATCAGTATAGAAATGTCATCCGCAAATAAAACGCATTCCGCGTTTAAGATGTCTGGGAGATAGTTTATATAAATAAGGAACAATATGCACCCTAGGACGCTACCTTGCGGGATAGAGCCGGTCATAGGGACTCTATCAGACCGAATATCACTTATTTTCCCTGTCTCAAAATCTGTATGTTCAATTTCTACGTACTGCAAACAATTTTTTAAATAGGATGCAAACTAATTATGAGCTATTCCCCTAACTCCTGTTTGATATAATTTGTCTAATAATATTTCATATTGGACTCTATCGTAGGCCTTACTCATATCGAGTAGAAGACCTACGGCGTATGACTTTTTTTTATTTATTTTATCTATTATACTTTGGACGTATCTGTAAACTGCTATGGTGGTAGAGCGAATTTTCCGAAAGCCGTTTTGGTTCTCGTGCAGTATTCCAAATCTTTCATAATATGAATATAAGCGATTTATCATTGCGGTCTCAAAGATTTTTGCTGACGTTGGAAGTAAACAACTTTTCCTAAGGAATATTGGTCAAAATATGAATTTTGTTTTTGATCTCCCATACAAAATGTGCTATTGATTGAGCTCATTGATTCAGTTTTTATGGGAGGTTAAAATTTTGTTTTTTTTTCGACCTATGTTCCATTGGGAAAATTGTTCAGTTTCATGGGCAGAATCTGGGCAGAATCATGGGCAGAGCCCCCAGAATAAGCCCAAGGTTTTGCACCAATTTTTAAAAACCCGATATAGGTAATAGTAAAAACTCCATGCAGCGATATTGGCCGCAAAGGTAAAATATTAGTTAAAATATGTCGTGTACCGGCTCTATAACGGGCTGATATTCAGCTATTCGAAGCATTTGATAATTTATAATATTTTGGGTTGTTTCGTCATAAACTCGAAGGAAATCATAAAATGTGATTAATCCCAGCAGCGATGATGAATTTTACGCATGCAGAGTTAGTGCAACTATTTTCCTTGAATCTAGCATTTCCCTCGCTGTAGTGAGATGAAAAATTGTGTTTCGCAGCCATTTACTTATATATAAGTACTAGCCCATCGGCAGGTTACACTGTCCAATATACTCTGAAACAATATACTGGTATTATTATTATCGTAATTTCTTATTATTGTTTTTTACTATAATCCAATTATTGAAACTGAAAAACCAGGCCTAAATCACATATAAACAGTAAAAAGTTTGTTTTGTTTTTTCCCGCCATATTATTTCCGTTCCGTGTATTTAGCACCGACGGAAGTACTACACAACGTAGTTCACGCGATTTTTCACAGATGGCGCTTTTTTTTTCTTGTATGGGGAAATTTTGAACCGCTTGTTCCCAAGACCCTATCTTGACTATATAAATCTATGTTCGCAGCAAAGTTATTTCACGTCTAGTGCCTTGAAATCCTCACTACGCTCAGAATTCTTGTTTTGAACCACTAGATTTGCTCGTGTGCTCTTGGTGCAATCCTAGAATCCGTCGCTTGCTCAGGTTTCAACACAAACACTCGCGCAAAATCATATTTTTTCTGCCATGCATAGTATATAATATTTTCGATCTGCTTATGCTATCAGCTGTTTGGCGTTTGATATTTTAAAAAATGGGAGACAATTCCACACGAAGTCATTTGATCCCAAACTAGGCAAAGCCTGTACTATGGGACTAGTATTATATGATATGTATTGAATACGCAGCATACATATGCAGTTAAATATGATGAATCACGTATTACATACTAAGCTGAAATATCGTAATAGTTTACCGGGCACATCCCATCACCAGAGCAATGTGTCAAAAAATCTAGTTTCATTGGACAGGGTATAGACGTAGTATAGTAGTTTATAGAAATAAAAAAAAATCTCAAACCTTCAATAGTAGTATTTGTAGTATTCCACCGGATTAGAGTAAACTAAACTACGTGTACCTGATTTAAAACTTTGAAAAATTGGATTATACTCTGTTTCATGTATTCTATGGATTATACCGAAAAGAACACGTGCCGAGTCTAACACTTTTTTCTTTGACTAGGTCGGCAGGTTTGCGCCGAGCTAACTGTGCCAATTGGGAACGTGATCTATCGCTAGATTTTATCGCAGGCTACCTGCAGCTGCCATGGACGTCCTCTTCCTGCTTTGTATATATTGCACTTTATAGCAACTGCTCCATTCTGAAGATATTTGTATTTTACCGGTAACATCAAAACTCTTGAAATTAACTCTTCGAGGATCAGGGTGTCTACTCTCAATTTTCGATATATCAAAACGATACTATTCGAAACATGCAAATTTAAAACTTCGTCCCTTGACAATATGTTCATGACAACTGTTCATGAGATACAGCCAAAACAAAATTTCGTAAAAAAAAAAAGCTGACTTTGGTGTCATCTAATTTCTGTTTTTAAATATTTTTTAAAAACAAAAAATACAATATTTATTTACTCAACGAGCTCTAAACAACGAGCCCCCCTTTAGCTGTTTGGGAGCCCCCCTTAATTTTTTAGTCCTTTTTATTTTTATTATTTGTTGTTGAAGCGGAAACAGATATACAATTTTTTTAACGTATTAAGAAGCGCGTGCGCTTTGGTGATTACATCCTCGGCTCGATTACGCCCGCACCTGTGGCACAGTAAATATATAAGCTAAAGCAGTATGGAAACTCGGGCCTTTTTTTGAAAAAAGAACTATTCTACGTCGGAGCGTCAGGGTTGTACTCGTAACCCAGAATTTTTGAAATAAGAATAGTATGATGAACTCAAATATTGGGTGCTTCTATCAACTTTGTTCATTTCAGCATGTTTTCGGACCGTAAAACTAAACAACTTTCTATAAGAAGTCGAAATACGAAATAATATTGTTATGTCCAATTGGCAATAGCATTAGAAACTGCGTCAGCCGTTAGCGCGTTATGTATGGGGGCAATTTTTTTCGTCTTTCGACTAGGTTCTTTAAGGAAAGTTACACAGAAAATTAAATTTAGCAGACAGTCTTGCATAAAATGATAAGTCAGAATTTTAAATCACTTAGTCACCTTTTATCATATAAGCTTAGATTAAGCGCATGATTAAAAATTGCTCCTTTATACATATCGATTAGCTGACAAAGCCAATTTGAAAAAGCAAAATATTTTTTTTTGCGAATTTTCAAAAGTCGTAGAACAAAAGTTGTTCAGTTTCATGTCCAGAGCCACCACCCGAGAGGGTTTGCGTTATTTAATTAACACGTTGTTTGTACCTATTTGTTTGTAAGTATTATGGTTTGGCACCCAAGACTGACTTCAGCGCGGAAACTGCTTATTTTCCTGTAGCGGTGTGCGCATGTGTGAGTGCGCCAGTTTTGGACGTTTGTTAGGAGTTTCCATACTGCTTTAGCCTATATATTTACTGTGCCTGTGGCTCGGGCTGCAATTTCTGAGCCTCGGGCGTAATATCCAAAATAGCGCACTTGAATCTTAATGTTTAATTACATCAATTTGTTTAATTAGTAAACCCGCTGTGTAAATTTTTGCCTTCTTCACAAAGAGGTTTTTGTGTGTGGTGAAAATTTAATTGAAAGTATATTTTGAATAATTTGATTTTAGGTTAGTTTATTTTCCATGAGAAAAACATAACATTGGTCTTGTTCAAATTCTACTCAAGTACGTCTTCGCAAGCTGGAGGAGGGTTTTTAAAAGCGGCGCATACTGTCTGAAACAGCGGTTTCCCCATTCCTAATTCCTTTCCATTGATAAGAGTATAGGGGACGTATCGTTGTCCAGGGCGCACCTTATATGTTTCCTTTCCATACATTATCAACAAGTCTTCCCCTTTCTGACTTTTTGCGCAATCCTGGATAGATGTACCGTTGATTCCGTCCTTTGCACACTGCAAAAAATACCATTATTCATGTTGTTGCACATATATATACTCGTATTTCAAAATTTCAATTAGATGATGGTTTAAAAATACAAAATAGGCACTCCAATCATACAAATTATTTGGTAAATATATTTTCATTTGACATACTGTATTAAGAAAAGTAAGAGCAGGGTTTAGGAGATTTTAACCATTAAAAAGCAGAGATGAATTCTTAAAAGATAAATAAATATCTTTCAACACATTTGCTCATAAAACATTTATAGCTCATTTGCACAGTATTATAGTGATGATCCAATCAATCAATCAATCTAATCATAAGTTAGTGTCAAATAAAGAATGTATTGTATACTGCCGTCACAAACAATGAAACGCGTTGCATCAACGCTGCTGAAATAAATCATCAATTGCTATGATAACTGGGGGAGGCCTAATACATTTAGGAGCTGTTAAAAGAAGATGCTATAGCTTACGACATTAACGGCATGATCGTCATTGCCCTTGCGCATAATACAGCCAACGAAGTCAATGTATTTGTCAACTTCATTGAGCTGATCGATAGCGCAGGCGTGTAATTTGTTTCCGTAGCAGTCTCTTTCTCCGCCCGCGCATTGCACTTCTGTTTGGTTCTCATCGATGAACTAAAAAAGTAAAAAAAAAAAGTTGCTTTATCTTTAGTACGAGTAGAACAGTTACTCTTTACGCAGTAATTTTTTTATCGCTGTAGATTTCTTTATTCAACTCGAATCGACTTTTCCCAAGCACAGGTAAGGTTGATGACCAATAAAGAAGTACATTACCTGCTTGACCTTAAACAACACAATTAGATCTAAAATATTTTTGAGAGTTTCGTGGCTAAATCACAGAACCAAAAGCACCCGAAAGATATTAAATTTTGACGGTTTAGCTGTAAAAAGGTATTCTTTATAAAACCAAGCATAACTTGTCAAAAGATTTTTCCTACCAACCCGCAATTTCGTTTTGCTATGGCAACTGTGTGAGCGTGACAAAATCCTGACTAATTGACCTCTCGCTCGGCACAATTTCTCTTCTTTGCGAATCACAGGAATTTATGCCGTATTACGATATACGATTGACTTAATTTGTGTAGCAAGATTTTTACATTATACTCTCCTTAAAGCGAAGCTTAGTAAAACCTCCTTGGTTATGAGTTTAAAATTTTTATTTTTTATAGCTAGCAAATGACATAATTGTTAATGAAATTAATGCAATAGCCGGGTAATTAATATATAATTAGATATAAGTATATTGTGACATTCAGGTAATATTAATTAATTATCTTTGTATGATTTTGAACACCATATCTTTGTTACCGAATAAATCAATTGAAATTGAATTAAATTGAAATTTATTGTATAATACAATCCCGCCTAGGTGAGCGATAACGGCAGTTTTTGGCTCCCGGCTTATCTACCCACCATGGCGTCACTTTGTTTCATGTCACTAAGAGACGTCATTAAGATATTTTAATCCAATAATGAATAAACTACATTTGATTTGATTTAATTTGTTAGCCATTTGGATGAAGCCATACATCTATATCTATACATATCTATACATATAATAAAAGAGTAGAAACCGCGTGTCTGTACTTTTGATAAATTTATAAAAAAAATAGTGTGGGCGATAAGAAACGACTAATAGAACTCAAAAATATGTTTTCTGCACTTTTTGTCTGTCTGTCTGTCTTTCTGTATGTTTTCGATAAACCCCGAAACTACTGAACGGATTTTCTCGCGGTTTTCGCAGATAGATTCAGCTTAGCTCTGAGCAACATATAGGCTTTGTTTCATTCAAATCGGTTCACTCAATCAAAAGCTACACTTATGTAAAGTATCAAATTGCCTGTACGATAATAATTCATAAACCGATTCAAACTGAGTTTTCAATTACGAGTTTGGCTTACTTTTGTGCAACATAAAAGTTTGGTTTCATTGCAAACGGTTCACTCAGACTGAAGGTACGCTAAGTTTCATGCGGCGGCGCAACTAACTCACAAACTATTGAACTGTTTCAAACGGGGTTTTCAATAAACTGTCAAGCTTACTTCTTTGCAACATATTAGCTTACTTTCATTGAAAACGGCTCACTCAGACAGGTACGCGAAATTTCCAGCGGAGGCGCCAATATCTCACAAACAACTGAACCGATTAAAACGAGGTTTTCAACTACTTTTTTGGCTTACTTCATGCAACATGTATGCTTAGTTTCATTGTAAACGGTTCACTCAGACTGAAGGTACGCTAAGTTTCATGCGGCGGCGCAACTAACTCACAAACTATTGAACTGTTTCAAACGGGGTTTTCAATAAACTGTCAAGCTTACTTCTTTGCAACATATTAGCTTACTTTCATTGAAAACGGCTCACTCAGACAGGTACGCGAAATTTCTAGCGGAGGCGCCAATATCTCACAAACAACTGAACCGATTAAAACGAGGTTTTCAACTACTTTTTTGGCTTACTTCATACAACATGTATGCTTAGTTTCATTGTAAACGGTTCACTCAGACATAAAATACACTAAGTTTCAAGCGGCGGCACCAATAACTCACAAACTACTAAACGGATTTAAACGGGGTTTTCAATAACGTGTTAAGATTAATTCTTTGCAACGTATTAGCTAGCTTACTTTCATTGAAAACGGTTCACTCAGTCAGAAAATGCCTGAAGTTTCAATAGGTCGCTGGTTCATATCCGGCTCGAAGGACCAAAATTCCATGTTTGGAATAAAAATGCTAGTTTAGATAGTAAACTTATTAAATTTTATTGGAGCCAAAAAATATGCGACTGTATCGTACAGAGGGTTGACAAGAAGAGAGAGAATGTTGCTATTACAAAAATCATTTTAAGTTAGGAAATATTGCCATAGTAAAACAAACAAAAATTACTATATTTAAGATTAAATCTAATTAAACTATATGTGCAGATTGTTCTGAACATAATTGGGGGCGGGGCCAATAGCTCACAAACTACTGTACCGACTCAGATTCAGATTCAGATAATTTTATTCAATGTAGATTCTTTACAGAATACTTATTGAATGTCATGCAGAATACAATGCAAATAGAGCGAGTCTACGCCGCCTCCAACTGGCATTTCCATGACGTTCTTGGATTAGGTACTTCCGTGCAACATATAACCTTAGGTTAGTTAAAAACGGTTCACTCAGATAGAAGTTACGCAAAGTTTCAAACGAAGGCGCGAATAATTCAAAAAATTTTGACCAGATTCAAACGTGGCTTTCAAAAAAGCGCTTGGCTTACTCCTGTGCAATAAATAAGCTTAGTTTCATTGCGTAAGGTTCACTCTGACAGAAGATACGCAAAGTTTCAAGCTGCAGAACCAAGAACTCACCTACTGAACTGGTTCAAAGTCAAACGAGGTTTTCAATGACGTGTCGGGCTTCTTTCTGTGCAACATATACCTAAGCTTTATTTCATTGCAAACGGTTCTCTCAGACAGAAGGTTCGCGAAATTTTAAGTGGCCGCACCAATACCTCACAAACTACTTGAACGACTTAAACGGGGTTTTTAATAACGTAGTTGGGTTGCTTTCGTGCAATATTTGAACTTTTTTTTATTGCAATCGGTTCATTCAAGCAGACAATAGGCGAGTTCAAAGTTTCAAGCTGTGAAATCGAGCTGAAATCAAACAAAGCTTATAATTTTGTACGGAAAACGCCAAATACGTTGTTGAAAAAAGAGGGCTATAAGAGCAATTTATTGCCTGAAGACTCGTGATTCCCTGAGAGAACTGTTCAAGGAAATCAACATTATGACAGTGCCATGCCAGTATATCTATGAAAATATAATGTATGCTAGAAAGAACATTCATCAATTACCAAAAATTTGTGACAGGCATAATTTTAATACTAGAAATAAGCATAAAATTGATCAACCATATACTAGATTAACTAAAGTCAATACATCTTTCGTTGGTCTGTGTATACGATACTACAACAAAATACCTGACAATATAGTGCAATTACCTGAGAGAAAGTTTAAAGAATGTGTAAAGCAAACGTTATGTAAAAAAGCTTACTATAGATTGGATGACTATATGAATGACAAAGAGGTATGGTGCTCTGATATTCCAGCGAAACACAAGAAACACATTGTGAAAAGCCGACTCTTAAAGTCAGCCGTGCTGCAGTGGTTTCTTGCCGTTTCTTTTACGCTGCCATAGCACGATCCGATACGGCGTAGACTCGCTCTATTTGCATTGTATTCTGCATGACATTCAATAAGTATTCTGTAAAGAATCTACATTGAATAAAATTATCTGAATCTGAATCTGAAAATTCCGTTTGATCCGATCCAGTTGTTTGTGTAAAAGTCGTGGGTAGGTACAGCTAAAGATTGGTAAAATCTAGATTTAGTTTTATTGTAAAAATAATAATAAAAAAATTCCTGTTTCGGCATGGCGGTGCAACAAATGTACAAAAAATTATGAAAGTTCAAAAGTTTTGAAAACTTAGGAAATAGGTACTTTTAAACGTAATACTTTAAAAAATAAAGAGAGAAGTGAATAATTGTTTTTTAGGAATTGTCTTTTAAGGGGAGAGATAAGTTACAAAGATTGTACGGAAGTAAAGTCCAACAGTTTTGTATGTAGGTACATGTAGAGTTAAAAGCATGTGAAGCTAGACACGTTGGACTTTGTACCGCTCTTTTTTCAGTAGCCACAGAAGCTAAAGTGACTGAGCCTCAGATTTAGTTAGGCTTTGTTTTGTATAAGAAATAACAAAACCCGTATCATAGTTACTCCGCGTGGAATTCGACTATGATTTTACACTTACGAGGATAGTGGGCGACCTAACAGTCCACACGTAGACAAGAGGTGTTTAATTTACAAAAATCCGTATTATCGGTACTCTGTATCCCTAATAATATAAAGGCGAGAACTGCACTGTCTGTCTGTCTGTTTCGCTTTTATGACTAATCCGATAAACCGATTGTGATAAAAACTTGGTACGAAGATAGTTTGAACCATGGGAAAAGTCATTAGCTACTTTTTCTGAACCCCACGCGGACGGAGTCGCGGGCAACAGCTAGTTTAGTCTATATTTAAAACTTTTTTCTTCTAAACATTTCAAATGATTAGGTAATGCGTTATAAATGAAGATGCACATGTTATACACATTATGTTCATAAATATATTTCTAGCAAGGAGGTTTAGGTTTAGGTTCACGACTTGGGCTCTGACCACGGCCAACGCTGCCTAACGTTCGGAATCGGAAAGAGTGAGCAACTATCACTCACGCTTCGTATAGATGAAGTTAATTTAAATAAATACCTTTATACTTACAAGCGCATTACCAAAAGGGTAAAGATGTAGATCCACCGATGACCCCAGTTTCTTTACAAGGTTGGTAATATTCACTGCTAAATGGTTAACACAACCGGTACAAGAGCACTGGTAGTAATCTTGAACTTTAACCTGCTCTTTTTCGTGTAATGGCTGACTCTGAAAATAAGTTAATGTATGTATTTAGTGTTGCGTTTATGCAGGAATTCTGGAGGGAGCTCCCAGTCCTTGAAGTTTCATGGGATTTTATGATGATGATGTTGATAATGACCATAATTACCTACTATCCAGGTTATTTGTCAGCACCACCTAATTTCAGTAAATTTTTTGAGTACGTTGTCTAGTAGGAGGATTGTCAGTCCCTCGCATAGACTGGTAATGGTATTTATTGTAATTTTTCATAATAACTTGAAAACTGAAAGTCGTGAAAAAAACGAAAATATATTTTGGAATAGACAAGAAAAGTTCTTTCATATGATATCCCACTCGAGATAAACCGCCTAAATGAGTCCTCGCCCTCATGGTACAGGGGCGCAGGGGTAAGACGACAAAGGGGGAACGAAAGAGGTGCGGGCGGCGGGGCATTCTCATTCTCTACGCGCATCTGCCCCCGCACCTGCCCTTGTACCCCGCGGGCGAGGACTCATTTAGGCGGTACTACTACAGTAAAGACAAGTTAAACCCCCCCCCCCCCCCATTTACAATAATGATAGGGAAATCATGTTTTAAAACTATTCCAAATTTCATGTTGATAACGTATGTAGTTACTGAGATAAACAAGTGTGACAGACAGACAGACGAAGTTGCACCATGAGGGTTCCGTTTTTACCATTTTGGTTCGGAGGCCTAAAACATCCTCAAATTAAAACATAAAATTAAACACGCCAGCGAAATGGTTTCGACTCATTGGTCCATGATATTTGGTCAATCTAAGAAGATAGGTAAGATAAGGTGTGGTAGGTACTAACTAATCTGAATCTACCGTAGGTGTCGTAAAAAGCCACTACGGGATCTTGTACCGAAGGATGGGCAGCAGTGAATCATACCACTACCACGATCCGATTGTCAGCGCAGTAACTTCAGTAGTTTCTGTCCAGCAGTCGACTTTTTTTACTTTCTTTAAAAATGATGTACTTACAATAGAGAGCGCAGCCCAAGAAAGCACCAACAATGTACGTGTTTTGTACATTTTGGTATCCGTATTTTACACAAACTGACCTTATTCGCCTCTGTTAACATATTTATAGTACATCAGTATCAGAATACGTAAATATTTTAAATTTTTTGTTAGCTGGATCGTAAAATCAATATGAAATGGGATTCGTTTAAATGATTGCAAAAATTATTTGCATTCTAAATTACGTGAGCTCTAACCATAATTATTTCTAAGGTGAAAATTAAAACTTTTTTTTTATGTTACAAGTGAGCAAACGAGCAGGTGGGCCACCTGATGGTAAGTGGTCACCACCACCCATAGCACCCACTGTCTTATTAATGGCAAATATTGACAATAATAAGACAGGAAAGCGCGTTGGTCACTTTGAGAACTATGATGGTATTTCTCATGTGCCTGTAATTTCACTGGCTCCCTTGCCCTTCAAACCGAAACACAGCAGTGCGAACACTGTGAACATATTAATTTATAAACTTATACATATACACAAGGTGTAACAGAACGGGAATATCAATCCTGAAGCATGTGTTTCTGCCCATGAAACTTAACAACTTTTCCCAAGAAATATTGGTCAAAATATGAATTTTGTTTTTGATCTCCCATACAAAATGTGCTATTGATTGGTCTCATTGATTCAGTTTTTATGGGAGGTTAAAATTTTGTTTTTCTCATTTTTTGACCTATGTTCCATTGGGAAAGTTGTTCAGTTTCATGGACAGAATATTATCCTTCAGGGTTGATATACCCTTTCCATTACACCTTTTATAAATTAGGAAAAATTAACAAAAAGGATTTAAACCTGCATTTTCTCTTCTCCCTAAAGATTCTTAACCAACTAGGCTGTTTGATATTGCGGAAATGTGAAATTTAAGACCTCCACACACTATACGAGTATATAGACGTAGTATAGTAGTTTATAGAAATAAAAAAAATCTCAAACCTTCTATAGTAGTATTTGTACTATTCCAGCGGACTAGTAGTATTCCACCGGATTAGAGTAAACTAAACTACGTGTATCTGATTTAAAACTTTGAAAAATTGGATTATACCGAAGAGAACACGTGCCGATTCTAACACTTTTTAACCGACTTCAAAAAAGGAAGAGGTTCTATGTTCCACTGTATGTATTTTTTATGTATGTCAGCCGATTACTCCGTCAGTTGTGAACCGATTTGCAAAATTCTTTTTTCATCCGAAAGAGTATAACTCCAGAGGTAGTCCCATTGTCACCAAGTCAGGATCTGATGATGGGATCCTAGGGAAATCGAGGGCAACCCTCAAATTTTATAGGCACATATAACGCTTTCATATATTTTTTAAAGCTACACAAATATTTGCGTCTGGTACTCATTTTCTCATGTTGATGGTCTGATGTTGGAAGGTACAACTCCTTAACGTTAGGAGTTGGTGGATAATTCTTAAAAAATTTAGTCACGTATTGATCGATAGTTTGAAGCGCTCGTGGCCAAGTGGAAGTTGATCTTTCTTTGCGATCTCGAAAATATGTTAGCCGTGGTGTAGTCAGCACCTCGATGGGTGACCGCTAGTGGCACAACAATTAGAGCGTTCTGTCAAATCGTAGAACGATTTTAAAAATTTTATCCGACAAAACATACTTCCGAAGTTGTCCCATGGTCACCAAGTCAGGATCTCATTATGGGATCCCAGGGAAATCGAAAGTAACGCTCA
Source organism: Athrips mouffetella (assembly GCA_947532105.1). Taxonomy (NCBI): domain Eukaryota; kingdom Metazoa; phylum Arthropoda; class Insecta; order Lepidoptera; family Gelechiidae; genus Athrips; species Athrips mouffetella. Next base: position 18,418,601 of record OX383960.1, on the reverse strand, counting down.
TAATCGTACAGTAGCATCAACTCAAACTCTACTTGCTGCATACCATGGCTATGTCAGTTCCTCATCAAGTACGGTATTCTAATATGGGGAAATAGTACAGATTTTAAAAGAGCGTTCATTGCACAAAAGAAGTGTATAAGGGAAATGTGTGGTGAACAACCTAATGAACTTTGTAGACCCCTCTTCACTAAACTTGGAATCATGACGCTTCCATCGATGTATATTTTTAAGTTAGCTGTCTTTGTACATACTCATAAAGACTTATTTGTTACTGCAGGGGATACTCAGGCAAGGAATCTTAGACACTGTAATAGACTTGTATACGAAACTACCCCGAATACGGCAGTGTATTATAAAAACTGTCATGCTATTTGTGTCAGGGTCTACAATAAACTTCCCTCTGAATTCAAAAACCTGCCTTTCAAGCAATTTCGCCTCCGCTTGAAACGGTGGCTAAAGGATTTTTTTTTAATTCTATTAATGAATTATTAGAGGATAATTATTTTAATCAAAGTTAGTTATAGTTATTATTATTTGTTTACATTATGTTATTTTAAGTTGGTACTTTCGTAGTTTTAGGAAATATTTGTATACCAGACTATGGTAAAACATGTCATGGACAAAAAATATGTACTCACCACCTTACTTATACCATGTTTTGTACAAATAAATAATTTCTTTTCAAATTTTATAGGCACGTATTATCTACGTGTTTCAAAAACAACGCGCTAGGTAAGTAACGCAAAATCTCTCAGGTGAAAACTCTACACAGAAAATTGTACATCTTAGAGATGCCATGGAACGCACGGCAGCGCACACGTAGAGACAAAACCAGTGTAACCTGAAGTCAGCCGAACCAGCGCTACGCTGAACTTGTTTACTGTTATAGTACCTGGACGACCGAGATTTGCTCTATAATAGCCGCCTCAACATTAAAATATCATCGGGTGAGCAAGCTATGCTACCCGCCAACAGATGGCACTGTAGGTTAATGTAATAAAAAATCCTAAAAAAATGAGGGAACGAATTTTCCTAGACATGAGACTTAACTAGATAGATTCTTTGTCCCCGAAAACCCCCGTATGGTAAATTTCATCGAAATCGTTACGTTAGAGCCGTTTTCGAGAAACCGATTAAAATATATATATACAAATACTGCTCGTTTAATAGTAAAGGATATTGTGGAGAACCGCTGAAGGTCAAATTGTTTCCACCGAAGTGCGTACCTATCTATAAGTTGCTTACTTGTTACTGACCATCATCAATTTAAGGGATTTTATCCGTGAAATGCTCGAACTTTTTAGTGACATCATGATTGTAGTGAATATAACAACACCACGTCATTTGTGCTTCGGAAGGTCTTTCAGTCGTTTGTCCTAGATGCCATTGATTAAGATCAGTCAAAGTTACCAACCATCTTTTGGTGCCTGAACCTTACGGTGTTTACTTAACACTAAAACTAGTAAAATAAAAAAGTTTTAACAAAAACTACACACCTCCTTCAAAGAATTTCAAGGTTTCTATTAGCACTAAAAAGTATAAAATAACCATAGCCGTTAATAACCAGTAACTTAGTGAAGTAATAGAAAATAACAAAGCCTGTTATTTATTTCTATTATAAATTTATAGGTACACTAGCGGTCCGCCCCGGCTTCGCACGGGTAGAAATAGGCAAAGATTAGATAATATAGGTTCTTGTTGCGTCGGAGGTTACTGAAAAACCGGTCAAGTGCGAGTCGGACCCGTGCACCGAGGATTCCGTACCACTAAGGTAAACATACTGTCTTTGTTATGGACGCGCAGTCACGCAGATATGTATATAAAATGCGCGAGTCTGACACGCACTTGACCATTTTTTATTATTTGCTGTTATTCTATAGCTTATGCACTTTAAAAATACCAATTTTCACGCTTGTATGTGTTATTTTTTATTTTATTTTTATTTATTTAGGAACAAACGGTTACATATTTAATATTGATAAAACATATAATTTTCTTACAACCTATAGCTCCCTCAATTTATAATTATTACAGTAGTGTTTACGTTTTTACAATAGAGCTAAAACAAAAATCGTCTAAAAAAACGTTTTCAGTAGGGGAGCCCCCCTTAATTTATGTTTTTTTGTATTTGTTGATAAAGCGGCAACAGAAATACATTATCTGTGAAAATTTCAACTGTCTACCTATTACGGTACAGCCCGCTGACAGACAGCGGAGGCATATTAATAGGGTCCCGTTTATCACCCTTTTGGTACGGAACCCTAAACAGTAAATTATAAAGAAAATTTGTATATTATTTTTAGTTAAATGTTCAGCAGGTTTTTAAGTAATATAAGACAAAGCTAGAAACCGTTAGTCACTTAGAGCTCAGTTTCTTAAATTTCATATTTGATAATTATTTCACTCATGATAACTTTTGAATGGTACGTTCGATTTGAATAATTCAAAAATTAATTTACAGGTACTGATATAGCCTTGAATACGAAGTCATTTGGATAAGGATTAATACTAAGATATGAATAATGTGGCCTATATAGTTTGTACTGGCGTTTTAACATGAAAAAGTAGTTATTGTGACATAAGTGTAATAATGAGACATATGGTATTGCTGTTTTTTTTGTAGAGATTGATATCCTCTATAAGATTGTAGTACTTTACTTTCCTCTATTGTCAACGGCTTTAGCAGCGTACGCGATATAAGGATACTATTTGTTATTTTTTTCACACCTTGGGTTACATTATCGAAGTTTTCATACGGAACCCTAACTTTTTTGAAAATAATTTATAGCCTTTGTTCATCACGGATAATGTAGGGTTCTAATGGTGAAAGAATTTTTCAAATCGGTCCAGTAGTTTCGGAGCCTATTCGATGCAAACAAACAAACAATCAAATATTTCCTCTTTATAATATTATTATTAGTGTAGAAGTGTAGATTACAACAGTTCATTTTGAAGTCGGTGCCAGCTAAGTCGCAAAACCAATTGAAGTATATTAACTTAACTTAACTACCCCAGGAGGGTACCAACAATGTTGGAGAATCCCTCCCTGGGCCCAGTAGGGGCCCAGGCAGCCCTTCGTATTCTGGGGGGGGCAACGTAACGCCAAATAGTAGGAAGATGGAACCTTCTTCGGAAGGAGCATCAAAGGCGCATAGCGCACAAGAAGAACATGCACCTTCTACGCACCATGGTGGACGCTCGGGGATCCAAGTGGATCCTAGAGTGCCGGCATCGGGGCGCGGGAAAGGGACTGGGCGAGCAGCATACCGGGGGGTGGGTGTTCGGGGTCGGGAGGGCCGTGGTGGGGGTTCAGAAGAGCCTTGGGTTCATCAGTTTGAGAGGGAGATAGGGGCCTCTGAACGAACCAGCACGGCGACATCGACCCCGGGCTTCCTCCCTCCAGGGATGCTAAGGGGGGGGCATAAATCGGGCGCTCAAAGAAGGTGCATTAAAAAACTGCGGCGGCAACTAGCCACGCCACAAGAAGAGGGGAATCAAAGAGATACACCCACTAAACGTGCGAGGGCAGACCTAAGCGGTGACTCGAGCCAAGGAGGGGTGGATCCGAAGAAGGCCAAGACCACGGGAGAAGGGTCTGGGTCTTACAAGGATGCGCTTACAGCCGTAAAGCTCGCAGTCATCGCCGAGGACTACCCAAGCACTTACCTGGAGAGGGAACACGTCCAACTGCTTCACGGACTCACCGGGGACGTGCTGGAGGAGGCACCTGATCCCCTACCTATATTTATAATAGCACCTGTCACCGAGGAGGGCGCTATTAAAGTCACCTGCCACGACGAGAGCGCCGCTGAATGGTTTAGGACCACCATGCTGGGCAGATCGTTGGGGCCAGTTAGGGTTAAGGTGGTGGAGGCGGCTCATCTGCCTAAACCAGTAAAGATGGCGTTCAGAAGCACGAACACCGCCTCAAGGGATAATACGCGAGCACTGCGATACCTCCAGCGGTACAATCCGTCTTTGAGAACGAGCGAATGGAGGGTGATCAACACAGTAGTGGATGACACCCACATTAGGCGCGTCGTTCTCATAGACCGGAAGTCTGCTGGCATTATCGCAGAGGCGGGGTATACCCTCAATACGATAGGCGAGCAGGTGAAGTTCAAACTTTTTGAAGACCTACAAAAGATGGGGGAAGAAAAGGAGGACAAAGAGGAGAGAAGACCTGTTGAGACAACTAGAGCAGAGGAGAAAGTCTCGTTGGGGAGACCCTTGGCGGGTCGTGCGGCCTCTCCGGCTACGTCGGAGAGGACGGACGATTTGCTGGGTATCCTCGACGAGATGGAGATCGCCTCGGAGGTCGGCAACGACGATAAGACAGACGAACTGGAGGAGGGAGCTGCTGGGACCCAATAGGGACCAGTAACCCTCATACAATATACACCCATCATAAAACCATAAGATGGCGGGACTAAGGTGTGTACAAATCAATTTACATCACTGTAAGGCTGCGACGGCCCTTCTGGCCAGACAGCTCAAAGCAAATAAATTTGATATTGCCCTGATTCAAGAACCGTATTTATATAAGGGGGAGATCAAGGGTTTAAACGGGACAGGGGGTACTATTCTATATCACTGTCTAACAAATGACGCAAGGTCATGCATTTATGTCAGAAATGGCATAAACGCAATGACAATGCGTTCTTTCTGTTATAGGGATCTAACTACAGCCAAGATCCTTGTGGAAGTGGAGCAGGGGAAGAAGACCATCTTAATAGCCTCTGCCTACCTCCCATATGAATTAGAAGAACCAGCGACACCACAACTTAGGAACCTGGTTATCATAGGCTGCGACGCCAACGCGCACAACGTCGCCTGGGGAAGCTCAAACAACAACAGGCGAGGGGAGAAAGTTCTGGACTTTGTGGTAAGCACGTCCATGCAAATTATCAATAAAGGAAGGAGACCAACTTTTGTCAATAAACTCAGATCAGACGTTATTGACATCACGTTAGCTTCAAATAGGACTAGTTCTAAAGTCTCAAATTGGCATGTGTGGAACGAGGTCAGTGGATCGGATCACAGGTACATATGTTTTATGTACGAAACACGTAAGTTCAACGAGGTCATACGGCGCAGGAACCCCAGACACACCGACTGGGGCTCATTTAGAAGGGACCTACAAACACAACTAGGGAACCTCTCAGGTAAGCTCAATTCTGTACTAGATATCGAATTCGAAGCGGACGAAATTACAAAGACGCTATCCGTAGCCTGGATAAACAACTGTCCAGAAAACAAAACGGTAGGCAAAAAAGATCCCTGGTGGACCCCGGAGCTTGAAAAACTAAGGCAGGAGACACGACAGGCATTCAATGAAGCGAAAGCTAAGAAGGACTTCTCAATGTACACCAAGAAGTTAACAAACTATAATCTGGCCATCCGAAAGGCACGAAGGAAATCATGGAGGGGACACTGTGAAATTATAGAATCTCTACCTGAGAGTATGAGAGTCTTCCGTGCCCTATCAACAGTCAAAGCAAACCCACTATCCTGCGTAAGGGATGAAAGTGGGAAGACTACGGATTCTGGAAGGGATACATTAGAAGTAATGTTTAGAGCACACTTTCCGGGATCAAAAGAAGTCATAAATGACGAGGACGAACCCATTAGTCTAGAGGAACAACACTCTCGTACCTCAAGAACCGATTGGTACGTCGCCAAAACGGTGGTAGATGAAAACAAAATAAAATGGGCTATTAAAGGCTTTCAGCCATTTAAGACTCCAGGCCCTGATGAAATCTACCCCATCCTGCTACAAGAGGGAGCTGATATTATCGCCCCACACCTGTCAAGGCTCTATAGAGCATGTATTGCCTTTGGGTACATCCCTAAAACCTGGAGGCGGGTAAAAGTAATCCATATACCCAAGCCTGGGAAACCGGACTACGAGGATGCCAAGGCGTTCAGGCCTATTAGTCTATCGTCATTTATTCTCAAGGCACTCGAGAAACTAGTGGACAGGCATATACGAGAGGGACCATTAAAAAGGAGACCTCTTCATGGACTCCAATGTGCTTATCAGCCGGGAAAATCAACAGAGACAGCATTACACTTAGTAACAAGCCGAGTGGAAGCTGCCTTAGATACTCAAGAAATATGTATAGGGGCATTTCTAGATGTAGAAGGAGCTTTTGACAAGACCACTTTTGCATCAATTGAGGAGGCCTCATTAGAGCATAGCATCGAGCCTACTCTACGGAGATGGATCAATGGCATGCTCAAAGGAAGAGTAATAACCTCGACGCTCATGGGAGACACAATCCATGCTAGGACAACCAAAGGTTGCCCACAAGGGGGGGTTCTGTCTCCAATGTTGTGGTGCCTGGTTATAGACTCTCTTATAAAGGAACTCAACACAGGACCATACTACACCGTTGGATACGCGGATGACCTGGTCATATTGGTGAGGGGCAAAGTAGTGAGAACTGTTTCGGAGCTCATGCAAGAAGCCCTCAATAAGGTGGAAAGGTGGTGCACACGACATCACTTGTCCATCAACCCTGGAAAAACTGTTGTGATACCATTTACAAAGAAGAGGAAACTAGAGACCTTAGGCCAGCTCTCTCTATACGGGACGCAACTAAAATGGGCCACGGAGGTTAAATATCTAGGAGTAACACTAGACAAGGAACTATCGTGGAAAACACATGTAGACAACACTGTAAGAAAAGCTCAAAGAGTCTTTGGAATGTGTAGATCTACCTATGGCAAGACATGGGGGCTTAAGCCCAAAATATTACATTGGCTGTACACCATGGTGATCCGACCGATCATCACATATGGCAGTATAGCCTGGTGGCCCAGAACAAAGCGAATTGGGTGCAGACAGGAATTGGCTAAATTCCAAAGAACTGTCTGCATAGCCATATCTGGAGCTTTCAGGACCACCCCCACGGCAGCGCTGGAAAACATTCTTGGTTTGACACCGCTGCATATAGTCGTGGAACTGGAGGCAAGAAGTGCACTCCATAGGTTGAAAACCCATGGACTGTGGAATGACTCGTTGCCAAAAACACGACACACAAAATTTGACACAGATAGAGAACTTGACACTATTACATCCATGGGCTGCGATAAAACACAGCCTAGATTCATGTTCAAGAGACTCTATGAGATCCACATACCCTCGAGAGAGGATTGGAATAAAGGATTGAATCCCTTAAGAAAGGACAATCTGACATGGTACACTGACGGATCAAAAATGAAGTCAGGTACAGGGGCGGGTGTTTATACCAAAGGATATGAACACAGTCAAAGCATGGGCATATATGCAACAGTCTTTCAGGCTGAAACATATGCAATAATTGCCGGTGCAAAAGAGAACCTAGACAGAGGCACTACAGGCCAAAATATCTATATTCTCAGTGACAGCCAAGCGGCACTAAAGGCTCTCACATCCTACAAAGTAGACTCCAAAATAGTCCTAGATGCCATCCAAACCCTTAACAGGTTAGGTAGGCACAACACATTAAGACTGGTTTGGGTCCCAGGACACGTAGGAGTAGAGGGCAATGAAGCGGCTGACAGACTAGCCAGGGAGGGATCAGAGAAACACTTCTGCGGACCTGAACCTTTTAATGAATTATCAGGGAGTACCATCAAAAGCGCACTCAAGGATCATGCCCAGAGATGGCACTGCACTGAGTGGGCAAACACTGTTGGACTTACTCATTCGAAAAAAATTCTAGGAACCACAAAAGTAGGTTACTTTAAACATCTAAGAAACCTAAGCAGGCACCAGACCCGTAATATTGTAGGAGCTTTCACCGGCCATTTTGGCACTAGAGAGCATCTACACAAAATGGGTCTGTCGGATATAACTACCTGCAGAGCATGTGGTGAAGAAAGCGAACGCATGGAGCACCTTATGTGCACATGCGACGCTTTGGCTAACAAGCGAATGAGCATTCTGGGTCAGGCGCATCCGACACCAGAAGACTACAGGCTCCTTCCGCTGAAATCTACATCGAAGCTCATAACGAGCATATTCGGAGACAGCGGAAGATCACAGGAGCAATAAGGCAGGGGAAGCACAAAAGATCCCATAGGGTCGAAGTGCTCTGAGGTCCAACAAGGATCTCAGCCCCACGTAATGAGATAAGATAAGATATTATGCTACTAGCCAACTATCGTATAAATGCACTAACTAACTCGTACTTCATAAGCTGTAAGTATGCCGTTACCAAATTACGACAATAATTTTCCATCTCGGGCCTACTTTTCATCAAACCTTTGACCATTGACCCTCGAAGGTAAATAAATAAATGGTACAGCAGCACTGCACTTACTTTCTCGCAATACTCAAGGAAACACTATCAACCGCAAACTTAAATTTGTAATGCCATACACATAATATGGAAATACAAACTGTTATTTACGTTTTTCCAAAAAAAATGTTCGAATGAAATATACAGATCAATTCAGAATTCAAATTGTCAAACATTAAAACAAACAAACCTCAAACGATTTCGAGTAAATTACATATTTAACTTTTGGTAGTACTGGAACACCCTTTATATGAATTTTCACAGATCAATACCGTAGGATACTTGCATGGTGATTTTTTAGGGTTCCGTACCTCAAAAGAAAAAAACGGAACCCTTATAGGATCACTTTGTTGTCCGTCTGTCTGTCTGTCTGTCTGTCTGTCTGTCTGTCTGTCTGTCAAGACCCTTTATCTCACGAACGGCTAAAGGTATCAGGTTGAAATTAATACCATATATTAGGATCCATGGACCACACAAGATCTGAAAATTTCAATTTTTTACAACGACGCAATCAAAAGATATGGCATTTTATGTCCTCATCTCCATACATTTATTCAAAAATGAAAAACCTACAGGGTACTTCCCGTTGACCTAAAATTATGAAATTTGGCAAGAAGCTAGGTCTCACAGTACAAATAATGGGAAAAGTCTGAAATCATTAATTATTACAACTTTTCTCACAACTAATGGTAACCAATTGTGGTGAGCTCCCGTTTCAAGAACATTCATATAAGAGAGGGGTCAAGTTGGATGGTCGCGGAGGCGATTTTTGTTTTAGTTCTATTTAAAAACGGGAACACTTACAAACTTGAGAATTGGTATGTTTATAGTACATAAGCTATAAAATAACAACAAATAATAAAATTTGGTCAAGCGCGTGTCGGACTCAAAAAATCTAGCACATTAACTTACTTAAATTTCAACTAATACAATTATGTTTATGTGGTGGTACGGAACCCTCAGTGCGCGAGTCCGACTCGCACTTGGCCGGTTTTTTTAATTTCCCAACACATGTTCCTAATGGATAATTGTTCAGTTTAGTCTACTGAGCAAGCCCTTTCAGTTTTTAATACACCCTGTGTACTAAATTTTAGTAAAAAAATCATAAATAATATCCAGTCAGGTAGACAACCAATTCAGGATTAATATTATAGAAAATTTTAATAAACTCAATGGAACCACTTTTGGGTAAATCACATATTTACGATTTGGTGGTACAGGAACACCCCTTATATGAAATTACACAGATCAATTGATACTGGCGCAAGATATATTATATGGAGATGCTTGGTCATGCAAAGTTTCATCAAGATTCAATGACTCGTTTTTGAGAAAATTTCAAATTTTCATTTTAGTTGTATGACAGCTACCCTCGAAATGAGAGCCAGCAAGAAACCACGTAGAACCCTTCGATGAATTTGCATAAAACTCCTAAATTCAAAATATGGTGTCAATCGGACTATTCGTTTAGCCGCTAGGCCAAGCGAGACGGACAGACCGACCGACGGACGGACATTTTTGGGAGACTTGTTTTTTATGATGTATAAGTGATATAGAACACACTTTTGAGAAAATTAGAAAAACTTTTTTTTTCACGAATACAATACCTTTCTCGCTCCGCTCGAAAGTAAAAAGCAGTTCAACGTCTTCTGTAACAAAAGACACCAGATTGCATACTGTTACCAGCAATGCAACTTCTTGGCTGGCACCGACTCCAAAATGACCTGTTGTAATGTATATGTACCTATACATTTATAATAGAAATAAATAACAGGCTTGGTTATTTTCTATTATTTCACTAAGTTACTAGTTATTCACGGCTATGGTTATTTTATACTTTTTAGTGCTAATAGCTAATGCTGTGCGGTGCCGGCCTAAAAAGAATAGTACCGACCCATCTCTTCCCGTGGGTGTCGTAAGAGGCGACTAAGGGAAATGAAATCCAGAGGATGGGCAGCAGCGTCCTTCTGTGTATTATTTCATCTTACTGCGGGCGCCAACCCGTCTGCCAAGCGTGGCGACTATGGTAAAACCCCCTAAGAATCGATGAATCACAACTATAAGCTCCGGCCCCTAGTCCCCGGCGGCCCCGCTATTCCTGGCTCCGGTAGCGGCCATGGTAACGGTGGGGCAGGGGGTGCGAAGAATCCCCGGCAGATGTCGAGCTACCAACAACGACGACCTCTGGCCCTGGCAACTTATAACACGCGCACATTGCGGACCGACGAGAAGGTTGCAGAACTCGAAGAAGAATTGAGCAGGTTACACTGGGACATCTTGGGTCTATCTGAAGTCCGAAGAGAGGGGGAGGACTCGATAATCCTAAAATCAGGTAACTTGCTCTATTTCCGGGAGGGCGACCAACTGTCCCAGGGAGGTGTCGGGTTTATGGTCCACAAGTCTCTCGTGAACAACGTGGTCATGATCGAGAGTGTGTCGTCGCGGGTAGCGTACCTTATACTCAGAATCACCAAAAGGTATTCGCTGAAAGTCATACAGGTATACGCCCCCACATCGACACACTCTGATGATGAAGTCGAGGCTATGTATGAGGATATATCTAAAGCCATACATACGCCTAAGACCCACTATACCGTTGTCATGGGGGACTTCAACGCGAAATTAGGCAAGCGAGGCGATGGTGAGCTGAGGGTGGGGCAATTTGGTGTTGGATATCGGAATTCCAGAGGCCACATGTTAGCCGACTTTTTGGAGAAAGAAGGACTCTTTATGATGAATTCCTTCTTCAAAAAGTCGGAAAACCGAAAATGGACCTGGATCAGTCCCGATGGTGCTACAAAAAATGAGATTGACTTTATCATGTCGACGAAGAAGCAAATATTCAATGATGTCTCTGTGATCAATGCGGTTAAAACCGGAAGCGATCACCGGTTGGTAAGAGGCACATTGAATATCAACGTAAAGCTGGAAAGAACTCGACTGATGAAGTCTACGCTCCGACCAGTACCCACCAATATCCAAAACCCCGACGGCTTTCAGCTCGAACTGCAAAACCGCTTTGAATGCCTTGGTGAATGCGTAGATGTGGACGACTACAATAACGGGTTCGTGGAAACTGTCCATACAATTGGGTCAAAGTACTTTAGACCCCACCGTACTAAAAGAACCAAAAAGATCTCTGACCATACCCTCAAGCTAATGGAAGAAAGACGCGAAATGGTTCTGCAGTCTCCGGAAGATGCTTCTCAATATCGGCGGCTCAATAAACAGATCTCTAAGTCTCTGACTCGCGACCTTCGGCTATTTAATACTAACCATATTAAAGAAGCGATTGAGCGGAACAAAGGCTCCAAAGTGTTCGCAAGAGATCTGTCTATTGGACAGAGCCAGTTGACGAGGCTGAAGACCGAGGATGGCAGAACCGTATCGTCCAAGCCTGAGCTACTGAGGGAAGTCGAGAAGTTCTATGGGCAGTTATACACATCAACCGGCCCACCCGTTAGCAGTCTGGCCAACGATCCAAGAGCTAGACTTACCCGACACCATACCGAAGATATCCCGGACGTCAGCTTGTACGAGATTAGAATGGCTCTCAGACAGCTTAGAAACAACAAGGCACCCGGGCACGATGGAATTACGGCTGAGCTTCTGAAAGCAGGCGGAAGGCCAGTGCTTAAAGCTCTTCAGAAGCTGTTTAATTCTGTCATACTCGAAGGGAAAACGCCACAGGCATGGCACAGAAGTGTGGTGGTACTCTTCTTCAAAAAGGGTGATAAGACCCTGCTGAAGAATTACAGACCCATCTCACTTCTGAGCCATGTCTATAAGCTGTTCTCGAGAGTCATTACGAACCGTCTCGCGCGCAGGCTCGACGACTTCCAGCCTCCCGAACAAGCCGGTTTTCGTAAAGGCTTCAGTACCATAGACCACATACATACGCTACGGCAAGTTATACAGAAGACCGAAGAGTATAACCAGCCACTTTGCCTAGCGTTTGTGGACTACGAGAAGGCCTTCGATTCGATCGAGACGTGGGCCGTGCTACGATCTCTCCAGAGGTGCCAAGTCGACTATCGGTACATTGAAGTGTTGAAGGACCTGTACAAAAACGCCACTATGTCAGTTCGTCTTCAGGACCAGGACTCGAAACCTATCCAATTGCAGCGAGGAGTGAGACAGGGAGACGTCATATCTCCTAAACTGTTCACCGCTGCTTTGGAAGATGTCTTCAAACTCCTGGACTGGAAAGGACTTGGCATCAACATCAATGGCGAGTACATGACCCACCTTCGATTTGCCGATGATATTGTCGTAATGGCTGAGACCCTGGAAGATCTCAGCACGATGCTCAATAACCTCAGTAGAGTTTCACAACAAGTGGGTCTTAAAATGAACATGGATAAGACGAAAATTATGTCTAACGCCCTTGTTGTACCCACTCCACTCAAAGTTGGAGACTCTACGCTCGAAGTTGTCGATGAGTACGTATACCTGGGACAAACAGTCCAGCTGGGTAAATCCAACTTAGAGAAAGAGGTTACTCGTCGAATCCGACTCGGATGGGCAGCGTTCGGGAAGCTCCGCAATATCTTCACGTCCAAAATACCGCAGTGTCTCAAGACGAAAGTCTTTGACCAGTGTGTGTTGCCAGTGATGACATATGGCACCGAGACGTGGCCGCTCACGATGGGCCTTATCAGAAAGCTCAAAGTCACCCAAAGGGCTATGGAAAGGGCTATGCTCGGAGTCTCTCTGCGCGATCGAATCAGAAATGAGGAGATCCGCAGAAGAACTAAAGTAACTGACATAGCCCTGAGAATCGCTAAACTGAAGTGGCAGTGGGCAGGGCACATCGCAAGAAGAACCGATGGCCGATGGGGCGTGAGGGTTCTAGAGTGGCGACCACGTACCGGAAGACGAAGCGTTGGCAGGCCCCCCACAAGGTGGACCGACGATCTGGTCAAGGTCGCGGGAAGCCGCTGGATGCGAGCAGCGCAGGACCGGTCGTCATGGAGTTCTTTAGGGGAGGCCTATGTCCAGCAGTGGACGTCTTTCGGCTGATATGATGATGATGATGATGATGAGTGCTAATAGAAACCTTGAAATTATTTGTAGGAGGTGTGTAGTTTTTGGTAAAACTTTTTTATTTCATTGACTATGACTATTGACTAGGTTTGCGCCGAGCTACCTGTGCCAATTGGGAACGTAATTTATCGCAGTCTACCTGCAGCTGCCATGAACGTGATCTTCCTGCTTTGTATATATTGCACTTTATAGCAACTGCTCCATTCTGAACATATTTGTATTTTACCGGTGGCATCAAAACTCTTGAAATTAACTCTTGGAGGATCAGGGTGTCTACTCTTAATTTTCGATATATCGAAACGATACTATTCGAAACATGCAAATTTTAAACTTCGTCCCTTGACAATACGTACGTACTGTTCATGAGATACAGCCCAAACAAAATTTCATAAAAAAAGGCTGACTTTGGTGGCATCTAATTTCTATGTTTTTAAATATTTTTTAAAAACAAAAAATACTATATTTATCTACTCAACGAGCTCTAAACAACGATACCCCACTCGATGGGGTACGTAGAAATTTATGTTTCGCGCCCCCCTTTAGCTGTTTGGGAGCCCCCCTTTAGCTGTTTGGGAGCCCCCCTTAATTTTTTAGTCCTTTTTATTTTTATTATTTGTTGTTGAAGCGGAAACAAATATACAATTTTTTTTATTTGCAAATGTGTTGAAAAACGTCGTAAGAAGCGCGTGCGCTTTGGTGGTTACATCCTCGGCTCGATTACGCCCTCACCTTTGGCTCGGGCTGCAATGTCTGAGCCTCCGGCGTAATATCTAAAATAGCGCACTTGAATCTTAATGTAGATAGATAGATAAACACTTTATTGCACACAATTACAGAAACAAAAACAATACAGTCACAAAATAAACTTAACCAAATGTTGGCAAAGGCAGCCTTATCGCTGGAAGCGATCTCTTCCAGACAACCTTTGGGAGAGGAATCCGTAATAATGAAATGAGTAGTGCAGTTTAGTAACAATAATCATTCTTAAAAGATGTTAATGATAAATAAATAAGTAACTTAAACAGATACATATGATAATATATTTTTACAGACCAGACGGTAAGGAGTTCTTAGGAAATGAGGCACAGACGAACCTAACCAACTTTTTATTGAAATAACACCACATTTGATTACAAAACCGAACTTCTATTAAATTAACTCAACAAGGACAACATTCAGGAAACCTAAAAGGGCTAGATACAATCTAGGTAAAACGGGTAACTATAACGCTCCTAAGACGTCCGATCGTTCCAACAGTTGAGCAGCGAGTGAGAGGCCCATCGGGTGTCCAGCCCGGTTATAAAGGCGAGGTCGGTTGGTGTGGCCAGCGCTGCGTGGTGGTTGCAGCTAACAATATAGTAATACATAGTTATAAAATATTTGAATATAATGCATATAAGTATAACATACATAAATACATATAAGTATAATATATACAAACATATATATATATATATATATACATACATTAGTAATCAGATAGTTTAAACTTATATGCAAACAGGTTGTGAAAGGAGATGATCATGTACTTTCAGTTTGAATGTAGTAAGCGTTTTGGAGTGACGTATTTCCTGCGGCAAAGCATTCCACAAGTAGGCAGCCCCGACTGTAAACGAGTCTTTATAATACCCTGACCGAGTGAACGGCGCTGTCAAAAGGTTGTCAGATGAAGAGCGGAAAGTGCGCGTATGATCAGCTGCTTGGTATTGGAAACGTTCGGTGAGATATTGGGGAGAGGCAGGGTTGTTGAGTATGTTGTAGACCAGACTCAGCACGTGGGCGTCACGTCTTTGTCTGAGCGACAGCCATTTAAATTGGATGCGGTACTCGGACACATGATCGAACTTGCGCAACCCAAAGATAAATCGTATACATAAATTTTGCAGACGCTCCAATTTGGTCAGTAACTCCTCACTGAGATCAAGGTAGCACGAATCCGCGTGTCAAGTATAGGAAGAAGCAGTGATTGCGCAAGCTCGATCTTGGTCCTCACCGGCAGCAGGTTTTTCCAACGTCTCAGCGACCCAACAGCAGCAAACATTTTGCGACTAAGCTCAGTCACTTGCGGTCTCCAAGTCAGAGTACAGTCCAAGAAGACTCCCAAGTTCTTCACAACTTTACTATAAGGCAGTGCAACACCATCAAACATCACAGGAGGTAAAACGCCAATATCAACACGTGCATACTGTTTGGGTCCACCGATAACGATCACTTGGGATTTGTTGGCGTTAACAGAAAGACCATGCGACTGGCTCCATCGAAGAATAGCTTCCAGATCAGTGTTTAGTCTATTTACGCCAGCGGAGAGGTCATCTGAGGTAGCCTGTGTATAAAGTTGTAGGTCGTCGGCGTAAAGGTGGTAACTACAGAAAAGGTAAGGCGTAACAAAGTTAATAAAAATAGAAAAAAGAAGAGGTGAAAGCACTCCACCCTGGGGCACTCCAGGCAATGGGCAATGTACTATTACATCAATTTGTTTAATTAGTAAACCCGCTGTGTAAATTTTTGCCTTCTTCACATTGAAGTTTTTGTGTGAGGTGAAAATTTTATTGAAAATATATTTTGAATAATTTGACTTTAGGTCAGTTTATTTTCCATGAGAAAAACATAACATTGGTCTTGTTCCAATTCTACTCGAGTACGTCTTTGCAAGCTGGAGGAGGGTTTTTAAAAGCGGCGCATACTGTCTGTAATAGCGGTATCCACATTCCTAATTCCTTTCCATTGATGAGAGTATACGGGACGTAATATTGTCCAGGGCGCACCTTATAAGTTTCCTTTCCATACATTATCAACAAGTCTTGCCCTTTCTGACTTTTTGCGCAATCCTGGATAGCTGTACCGTTGATTCCGTCCTTTTCACACTGCAAAAAATACCATTATTCATGTTGTTGCACATAAATATTTCATAATTTCAAATAGATGATGGTTTAAAAATACGTCAACTACTGAGAAACTGTCCCTCAAAATAAGGAAAGGTAAAAATAAGAACTCCAATCATACAAATGATTTGGTAACTATATTTTCATTTGACATGCTGTATTAAGAAAAGTAAGAGCAGGATTTAGGAGATTTAACTATTAAAAAGTAGAGATGAATTCTTAAAAGATAAATAAATATATTTCAACAAATTTGCTCATAAAACAGCTCTATTTGCACCATATTAAGGTCCATGACCAATCATATCTTAGTGTCAAATAATAGTTATTTATGCAACTGTTGCGTAATGAGAGTAATTTTAACACGAGATCTGGTTTTTGATACGAGGCGCAGCCGAGTATCAAAATAGTATAGATCGAGTGTTAAAATGACTAATTACGTATAGTTGCATACAAAACTTTATCTACGACCGACGAAATAAATTTTTTTTTTAAAGAGTAGTGATCAATTTATTGAACTAAGAGGACAGTTAGTACAGTTAATTAAAGTTATTCCCGATCCAGAGCTTGTGGATGGCGTTGCTTTAACATTAATTTCATGTATATGGTTACGACAGCCTCTTGTAGAATCATGTTCTCCTGGTACATACTTTCCATTTTGTTCAAATCACTTCTTTTGTTGCCTATATCACTTTATATAGAAGCGAGCCAACTGTCAGCTTCTTGTCGATTTATGTACTCCTAGTCACGCCTGGTACTCTCCGTTTTCTTTTAAATATAGGTAGGCAGTCGTCACCCCAGTAAAAAGTATTTTTACAAAATTACTTTAAAATAGGCTGTATGTAGTACTGTGGTAGTATTGCCTTAGCCTATGCAGATTGAAAATTATGTATTATAACAGTTGCGGAATGAAAATCCATACTCCATTTCCGTACTGCTCGTAGTATGGAACAGTGTGGAAATGAAAATGACAGCGGACAATGACCTCAATTTCGAATCTGTCATTGGTTTCGAATTCGGAATATTCCGGTACGGGAGTAGATAAATAATGTATTGTATTGGTACTGCGGGCACAAAGAATGAAACGCGTTGCATCAACGCCGCTAAAATAAATCATCAATTGCTATGATTATTGGGGGAGGCACATTACATGTTGGAGTTGTTAAAAGAAGATGCTATAGCTTACGACATCAACGGCATGATCGTTATTGCCCTTGCGCATAATACAGCCTAGAAAGTCAATGTATTTGTCAACTTCTTTGAGCTGATCGATAGCGCAGGCGTGCAATTTGTTTCCGTAGCAGTCTCTTTCTCCGCCCGCGCATTCCACTTCTGTTTGGTTTTCATCGATGAACTAAAAAAGAAAAAAAAGTTGCTTTATGTTTAGTAGAACAGTTACTCTTTACGCAGTAAATTTTTCATCACTTTAGATTTCTTCACTTAACTCGAATCATAAATGAACGACTTTCCCCAAACACAGGTAAAAAAAATTGCCTGTTCCATACAAATATGAGTTTAGGTACTATATACATGTGCTGAGTGTATTCTTATGAAAAGTCGTTCAGTTTTGTGGTCATTTACATGAAAAAATTATACCGCAAAAAAATCAAAGTTACTAAGTAGATGCAGGTAAAGTAAAGGTACGAAGTGTTGATTTAGGGCAAACAGAATCGGGCAATAAATAAGCAACTGCACTCACACACACATACGACATACAGAACAATCAATTACACAAAACAGTGACATAAGTGCATACATATATATATGATGGGCCGCCGGCCGATGGGATGCTTAGAAAACGTTTTTAGCTCAATTCATCTCGGATATAGGTATATATGGTATCATTGCTTTCAGTGTCATGTACTGAATTGAATTATATGAGATGACAAGCGCGCATGTGGTGGGGGTGGAAACTGTGACGTCATAAAGATGGTCATACAAAAAAAACTCTTAAACATACCATGTGGGGTATCTAATGAAAGGGCTTTACGAGAAGATTACAAATATTTTATACACTATAACATTTTACTACTTTGTCTAACAAATTACTAGAAAACGTCCAAAAATTTCGCAATTCAGAGTTGAATTTGAACTGCTCTACATTGAAAATGACTGTATGGATTTTTACAAAATACATACCAAGTGACCTTGAATATCCTTTTTATAGTGTGCAAAAATAATTAACCAGATATATCAAAAAATTCGAGAAGTAAAACAATTTGAATAACAGTATCATTTAATGCTTTTACAACAATTACCCTGTGACAAATAAATAGGCAAAAACGCGTTACTGCTTAATAAATCTACCAAAAAATACTATCTTTTTTTTTCTTTAGCCTGGTTTGTCCCACTGCAGGGCAAAGGCCTCCCCTTTTTCTTTCCAATTGTCAAGGTCATGAGCCATGCCCTGCCAACCCTTCATGAAGGCATCGAGGTCGTCGCGCCACCGTTTTTTAGGCCTTCCTCTACCGCGTCGGCCATCAAGGGGAACCCATTGGGTTGTAATTCTAGCCCATCTCTCCGGATGCATTCTACATACGTGACCTGCCCACTCCCACTTCAGTTTTGCAGTTTCCTCGGTGACATCAGCTATTTTGGTCTTGGAGCGCAGAGTGGTATTTCGGACTCTATCCGTTCTTTTTACTCCGAGAATACTGCGCTCTATCGCTCGTTGACGAAGAAATACTATACTATACTATACTATAAATACTAAAGACCTGTCTTTTTGGGCGATTTTTGTTTTAACTCTATCTAAAAATGGGAACACTTACAAACGTGAAAATTGGTTATTTTATAGTGCATAAGCTACAAAATAACATCAAATAATAAAATCTGGTCAAGCGCGTGTCGGACTCAAAAAATCTAGCACAGTAACTTACTGAAATTTCAACTAATACAATTATGAATATTTGGTGGTACGGAACCCTCGGTGCGCGAGTCCGACTGGCTATTAGACGGTTTTTATTGAAATTGTTAGTGTTGCAAAAACTACTTAATTAATAAGTGCCCAATGTTTGATTGACTAAAATTGTTATTAGGTAACTTTGACCTATCGTAATTCAAATTTACCCCAAGTATTCCCAAGAAGAGTAAATATATCAAAAGCATTTACTAAGCAAAAAACCTTTTGCTTCCTTTAAATGGAACAGGAAATTATACTGTTATTCAACTTGATGTACTTCTCTTTTAGGGAATTATTTTTGGACACTACAAAAAGGATCTTTAGAGTTTTTTGGTATGTATTTTGTAAAAATCTTTTCAGTCGTTTTCAATATAGAGCAGTTCAAAGTCAACTCTGAATTGTGATTTTTTTTGACGTTTTCTTATAAATTGTTAGACCAAGTAGCGTGTAAATGTTGTAGTGTGTTATATATTTGTAATCTACTCGTAAAGCCCTTTCATTAAATTCCCCGCATGGTATGTTTAAGAGA
The DNA here is from genome assembly GCA_947532105.1 of Athrips mouffetella. Lineage (NCBI taxonomy): Eukaryota > Metazoa > Arthropoda > Insecta > Lepidoptera > Gelechiidae > Athrips > Athrips mouffetella. Next base: position 18,398,957 of record OX383960.1, on the reverse strand, counting down.
TTTTTTTTGTAAGACCGTCTTAATGACGTCACAGTTTCCACCCTCACCACACGCGCGCTTGTCATCTCATATAGTTTAGTTCAGGACATGACACTGAATGCATTGATACCATATATTCGCATATCCGAGATGACTTGAACGGAGAATAACCTATAAACCTTAATTTACAATCTACTACTTTTAGTTATTAGGAAATTGATGGAATTGCCGGGTAATTAATATATAATAAGATAGTATTAAATTTAATTAAGAACTTGGATTCTGACTACGGCCAACGCTGCCTAAGGTTCGGGTTCGGAAAGATAGAGCAACCATTACTCGGCCACGAGCGCTTCGTACAGATGTATAGATGAAGTAAATTAAAATAAATACCTTTATACTTACTTGCGCATTACCAAAAGGGTAAAGATGTAGATCCACCGATGACCCCAGATTCTTTACAAGGTTGGTAATATTCACAGCTAAATGGTCAACACAACCGGGACAAGAGCACTGGTAGTAATCTTGAACTTTAACCTGCTCTGTTTCGTGTAACGGCTGACTCTGAAAATAAATTAATGTATGTAATTAGTGTTGCGTATATGCTGGAGGGAGCTCCCGGTCCCTGAAGTTTCAGGGGATATTATGATTATGATGTTGATAATGACCATAATTACCACCTGTCCAGGTTATTTGTCAGCGCAACCTAATTTCAGTAAATTTTCTGAGTACTTTTTCTTTGAAGAGATTGTCAGTCCCTCCCTGTCATAGACTGGTACTCGTAATGATATTTTTTTTTCATTTTTCATAATAACTTGAAAACTGAAAGTCGTGAAAAAATAGAAAAACATGTTTTGGAATGGACAAAAGAAGCCCTTTCATATGATATCCCACCCGACAATTTAAAATGTTGTTCCTATTTGGGCCGAAATCATGTTTTAAAACTATTCCGAATTTCATGTCGATAGCGTGGGTAGTTACTGAGATAAACAAGTGTGACAGACAGACCGACAGACAGACAGACGAAGTTGCACCATGAGGGTTCCGTTTTTACCATTTTGGTTCGGAACCCTAAAACATCCTCAAATTAAAACATACAAATTAAACACGCCAGCGAAATGGTCCTGTCCTGACTCATTGGTCATTATTCGTCCATGGTATTTGGTCAATCTAAGAAGATCGGTAAGGTACTAACTAATCTGAATCTCTACCGTAGGTGTCGTAATAAGCGACTACGGGATCTTGTACCGAAAGATGACACTACCACAATCCTACTGTCGAGCCGCACAGCTAACAAGCCCAGTAACTTCATTAGTTTCTGTCCAGCAGTTGACTTTTTTTACTTTCTTTAAAAATGATGTACTTACAATAGAGAGCGCAGCCCAAGAAAGCACTAATAATGTATGTGTTTTGTACATTTTGGTATCCGTATTTTACACAAACTGATCTTATTCGCCTCCGTTAACATATTTATAATAAATACATCAGTATCAGAATACGAAAATATTTTAAATTTTTTGTTAAACTGGATCGTAAAATAAATATGAAAAGGGATTCCTTTAAATGATTGCGAAAATTATTTGCATTCTAAATTTTATTACCTACTTCACTCACCTTGCTGAAACCTTGTCGTGACTTTTATGTGAGCTCTAACCATAGTTTTTGCTAAGGTGATAGTGAAAACTTGATTTCTATAATAATACAACATATTAATTAATAACAACCCTAAATAAAAAAAAAACTAAAAACATATGAACTAGACTGCTTGATATCGTGGAAATGTGAAATTTACGACCACTGCGCATTAGACGCAGTATAGTTGTTTATAGAAATTTTAAAAAAAATCTCGAACCTTCACTTAGCTATGTTGTAGTAGTATTTACAGAAGTATTTCACCAGATTAAAGTAAACAAAACAAAGTGTATCTGAGTAAAAATCTTTGATAAATTAGATTATGCCGAAGAGAACACGTGCCAATTCTACCCTTTTTTCTTTGAGTAGGTCGCCGGCAGGTTTGCGCCGAGCTAGCTGTGTCAATTGGGAACGTGATCTATCGCTAGATTTTATCGCAGTCTACCTGCAGCTGCCACGGACACGCTCTTCCTGCTTTGTAAATATTGCACTGCATAACGACTGCTCTATTCTGAAGATATTATTATGTTAAAACTTGGAGGAAAGTGTTAAAATAACTCTTTTTAGGGTTTCGTAGTCGACAAGGAACTTTTATGGTTTTATCATGTCCGTCTGTCTCTCTGTCAGTTCGCGACTTAACTCAGTGACCCTTTGTACTAGAAAGCTGTAATTTAGTATGGATATACGTTTTATATGTCCAGCAGTGGACGTCTTTAGGCAGATATGATGATGATACGTTTCATCCACGTTGACAAAGTCGTAAAATAAAATCTTGAAAAAAATAATTTTTTGGGTACGTCTCCTACAAGAAGAAAGTGGGGGTGATTTTTTTTCTTGTCTACCCCATAGTGTGGGATGTCGTTAGATAGCTCTCGTTGTTTGCGAAATGAAATTAAAAGGAAAATCATCACAGCTAATGAGGCTTCACAGATTAATGAGCTATAGCTGAAAAACTGGAAATAATAAATATAGCAATAGCAATCAGTCGCTAGAACCTCGCTAAGCATTAGGAGGTAAAAAGTTTATGTTATGAACGTTATGAAATACTAAATCAAAACCTGCTTTGTGATATACAATCCTAAAAAACTACGGAACCCTATACTGCATGCGGCCCGACACGCACTGGCCGGTTTTTTTTTAATATTGTTACGTTTTATTTTATATAGTACCAGAGCGACCGAGTTTCGCTCTATAATAGCCGCCTCAAAATTAAAATATCATCGGGTGAGCAAGCTTTGTTGAGCTGTAAAAATATTTTTGCATGTTCTGTCTAAAACGTGGTATTTTAGAGAAATAAAAATTCCAGACATGAAACCTAGATCGATTTTTCGGCGCCGAAAACCCCCTTATGGTAAATTTAAGTGAAATCGTTAGAGCCGTTTTCAAGATACCAATATATACAAATACCAGGCCACTCAGAAAGTATTGCGAAAAATAGTTTTTATATATGGGAGACTGGCCGGTCAGAATCTTTTTCGAAAATATGATTACTTGTAAGTAAAAATATGTGTGTTCCATTTTCAAAATTTCCCTCCACATTTTTTGCGAGCCAATTCAAAGTATCGTGTCTTACTGAAAAATGGATCTGCGCCGGGAACATTTTAGAGCTATGATTTTTTACGATTTCAAGTGTCGCCTGAAACCGGATGAATCGTTCGATAGACTTCAAATGGCATTTATGGATGAAGGCCCCTCCAAGGCAACCGTGTATCGTTGGTATAACGAATTTAGGCGCGGTCGACCAACCTTGGGGGATGAAGAAAGAAGCGGTCGCCCTTTGACGGCTATTACGGAAGAAAACGTGCTAGCAGTGAAAAATTTAATCCAAGATAATAGGCGAATTACATATCAGGAGATTCAGCACATATTAAAGATTGGATCGGGAAGCGTTCACGAGATTCTACACGGGCATCTTCGCGTGAGGAGGATAGTATCGCGCTGGGTGCCGCACTACCTCACCGACGCTCAGAAGCAGGCCCGGGTGGAATGGTGCCGTGATATGCTGAACAAATTTGAAGCAGGCTCGTCTCGGCGTGTTTACGACATCGTAACAGGTGATGAGTCCTGGATTTATCAATACGATCCAGAAACCAAGCGCCAGTCGACAGTTTGGGTGTTTCAAAATGAACCAACGCCTACCAAAGTGAAGCGATCTCGAAGCGGGGGGAAGATTTTGATCGCCAGCTTTTTTAATTTGACTGGCCACTTGGCCTCAATTCCCTTACGAGATCAAAGAAGCATCAACGCCGAATGGTATACTACCAAATGTTTACCAGAAGTTTTTTCTGTTGTGAGCAACAAGCGACCAAACACAGGGCTCCGCGGACTACTGCTCCACCACGACAATGCGCCTGCACACACCGCGCTCAAAACGAGGGACTTCCTGGACAGCACACCAGTCAAACTCCTGGGTCACCCTCCTTACAGCCCTGATCTAGCACCGTGTGACTTCTTTTTATTTCCAAAAATAAAAAATCAGCTCAAGGGGATACAATTTTCGTCGCCGGAAGATGCGCTGGCTGCGTTCGAGCAGGCTGTAAACGAGGTGTCTACGGCGGACTGGAAAAAGTGTTTTGAAAACTGGTTCAGACGCATGAATCTTTGTATAGAGGCTGGTGGAGAGTACTTTGAAAAGATTTAATAAAAATATATGTACCTGTAGAACAATTTTTTTTAGTGTCGCAAATATTTCTGAGTGTCCCACGTATATATACAAATATTGCTCATTTAATAGTATCATCATCATATCAGCCGAATGACGTCCACTTGACGTTATGGCTACGAGCAAGGACAAATCATCGCTATTGGTTTCAAGTTGGAGTTAAAAGGCCAAAATTATTAACGAGAACCGAAGAATCGAGGTAGTTTTATAAATAGGTTGGACCGGATTGCGATCGGAACATTTGTCGGAGTTTCTGTAGTTGCGGGAAGTAAGCAATCCGGTGGCAGCAGACCGATAAGTTCAGCTCAATAATAACTCCGTCTGCACCGAGTCTCCAACTACCCGATAATTTTCACAGCCGGCGGATACTTCAATTACCGAGTCTTTTCAAACCATGTGGATTACGAAATCTTCAAAATTGTTGGTCACTATTCCATGCAGATGAAGCTGTACTAATTCTAAGCCGAGAATTTAGACAGAAATTATTTTTTGAAAAGTAAATTTTATTTTAGAAACCAGTTTAAATAAATAAAATTTTCCAAAAGATTTCACCAAGATTACGAATGAAAAGTGTAGTGAAAAGCTTGCCGGCAGGTGGTCAGCGGTCGAGCGCACGCCGTTGGTGAGCGCTTATATAGGAACAACTCGAATGAAAAATTTAAATGAATGCTGTTGCGCTCCAACTCTTCTGAAAGCCTTCTTCTACTTGTTTTATAAATTGTACATATTCTCTGCAATTCGGCTTACAGGTAATTTTTTTTACAGTAAGTGCACTCCAACAACAATTATTTTTCAGAGTGCACTAAAATTGATATTACCATGGATAATTCAATTGTGTTTTTACGGTGTACTCGTACAAAGCATTTGGATAAGGCACTGCGTATTTTAATCATTTCCTTCCGCTTTGCAGTTTTATCTCTTTTCCTGTAGTTTATGGAAAATAAAGTATATTATCATAGTAAATGCATGTTTCCCGTAACAGTTGGCGGATCTCACGCTGTCCTGGTATAACCGTCTCATTACGGGGGTTCCCAAACCGTGTTAAATATTAATAACTTGCAATCGAAACGTTCGGAAGGGTAGCGCGGGCAGAGGTACCACACTCCTCATTTACACTATTGCTTAGTCATTCACCATTGGGGGTAACCAAACAAGCTCTATGCAAGTGATGTTGATGATTGCTTTAATGAGATACTTTTTGAAGCAAAAATTTTCGAAAAGTTTAGTTGGCCTTTAGATTCTAATACCTTCGATATTTTACACCAAATGCCCCAGTTTGAGAATTTTTGAAAGAGTAATTCGAATAAGAGCTATTTGAACTGTTAACATAGTTTTCATCGGGTTCGCTTCCATTCTGCCGGCATAGATGAGTCAGGTCAAACAGAGCGCTACCCGGCTATTGTTTGCTGTTATAAAGCAAGAATATTTTAATGACGTCACTACTAATAGCTCTGTGTTTTAGACACGTACTTATCGGTAGCGATATCTGCATACGTGACATAACGTATCTATAGAAATTTTAAAATATGAGAAAGAGTTAGCCTCGCGTTTTTTCTAATGCCTGGTTCATTCCTGCTGCTGTTTGAGGCGCTTTGTTCTTAGAATTAGTATATTTTGTAACACACAGAGAGCCTAAATACGCCGTAGCGCCGCTACGCCAACGCTACGCAGCACTAGTACGTTCGTAACTTAATTTGTAATCTTCTAAAAACTTCTCAAGTACATTAGTACATTTTTGTTTTCGAAATAAAAACTACATTTAATATCTCTTGAAATGTTTTCAACTTTTCTGTTTGAGTCGAGTCCGCTGAAAAGAAAGGAAAAACGCTTTCGACAGTTCCCGAGCACACACTGTCTTTGTAGCTTTCGTTTTGGTTACTTTCAGTTTTGACAAGTCTAGAACTTTGTCTAGGTCTGAGAACTAAGCTGAGCGAGCAATATTATAATAATTGTTACAGCAGCACTGCACTTACTTTCTCGCGATATGCAAGTAAAATAAATCAAATGCAAACTTAAATTTGTAATGCCATACACTTAGCACGGAAATACAAACATTTGGGTTCTTCCAAAAAATTTTGAATTCAAATTGTTAAACATTAAAATGCTTAAATTTTGGTATATGAATTTTCATAGATCAATTAATACTACCGCAAGATACTTTGGACATTTTTTTTTTCTTTTCACAACACGTCATGTTTCTTAGTTAAATTGTTTAGTTTAGTCTTCTGAGCAAGCCCTTTTAGGTTTTAGTACAGCCTGTATACCTAATAGATATTAGGGAAAAAAAATCGAATAGAATATCCAGTCAGGTAGATAACTAACAGAGAAAAAATAAATGGTACAGCAGCACTGCACTTACTTTCTCGCAATACTCAAGGAAAAACTATCAACCGCAAACTTAAATTTGTAATGCCATACACATAGTATGGAAATACAAACTTTTATTTACGTTTTTCCAAAAAAATGTTCGTATGAAATATACAGATCAATTCAGAATTCAAATTTTCAAACATTAAAACAAACAAACATCAAACGATTTTGAGTAAATCACTTGTTTAATTTTTGGTAGCACTGGAACACCCTTTCCTTTATATGAATATTCAAAGATCAATAGATACTACCGTAAGATACTTGCATGGAGATTTTTTTAATTTCCCAACACATGTTCCTTATGGGTTATAAAAAAATATATATTGTTATATATATATATATATATATATTATTGTTCAGTTTAGTCTACTGAGCAAGCCCTTTCAGTTTTGGTACACCCTGTGTACTAAATTTTATTCAAAAATCATAAAGAATATCCAGTCAGGTAGACAACCAATCCAGGAGTAATATTATAGAAAATTTTAATAAACTCAATGGAACCAATTTTGGGTAAATCACATATTTACGATTTGGTGGTACAGGAACACCCCTTATATGAAATTACACAGATCATTTGATACTGGCGCAAGATATCTTACATGGAGATGCTTGGTCATGCAAAGTTTCATCAAGATTCTATGAGCCGTTTTTGAGAAAATTACAATTTATCATTTTCGTTGTATGACAGCTACCCCCAAATGAGAGCCAGCCAGAAACCAAACCTTCGATGGATTTGCTTTCCTAAATTCCAAATATGGTGTCAATCGGACAATTCGTTTAGCCGCTAGGCCAAAGCGTGACGGACAGACCGACCGACCGACGGACCGACCGACAGACGGACCGACGGACGGACATTTTTGGGAGACTTGTTTTTATGATGTATAAGTGATATAGAACATATTTTTGAGAAAATTAGAAAAACTTTTTTTTTCACGAATACAATACCTTTCTCGCTCCGCTCGAAAGTAAAAATTAAAGAAATTTTAAATAAACTCTATTGAACCAATTATGAGTAAATCACATGTTTTCGTTTTGGTCGTACTGGAATACCCTTATATGAAATTATATAGACCAATAAAATTGATTCGTACTGCCGCATGATACCTTACATAGAGATTAGAGATGCTTGGTCATGCAATGTTTTAGAAAAATCGTTGGAGCCGTTTTTCAACCAAATTTAATTTTTCATTTTGTTGTATGACAGCTACCCTCAAAATGAGAGCCAGCAAGAAACCACTCAGAATTCTTCGATTTTAAAATCTTAACATTGTAAAAAAATATTGTGTCAATAGGATTATTGGTTTAGCCACTAAGTCAAAGCGTGACGGACAGACAGATCGACCGACCGATCGACGGACATTTTTGGTAGACCTGCTTTTATGATGTATAAGCATAGAGTAACACGATTTTCGCGCGCAAAGCCCGGAAAAGAGTAGGCAAAGCATCATATTTTCATGCAAATAGTTCTGGCATTTTTTGCGGGGGCCGGGGGGAGGTGAATCAGTGCTGCCAGAAGCTTATTTTGGTTGGTAGCGCTATGTTTGCTAAAAAAAACAGAAAAGTTCCTGTAACGTAATCGGAACTATACCAATTGGTTAAATTCATATTCTGTTTTTGTTGGTGGCTAGAGTATTCGAGCCTTGATTTGTCTTTCTGAATGTCTTCGAATAAATTACGGATCCAGGTCAGTTACTGCAAAGATAGCTTCTGCAGGGGGGTACTCGTATTCATAGGCAGGTCTTATAACATATGAGAGGGCGGTGCTGCCTCACAAGCGGTGGAACATATATGACAAATATACGGATCCCTACCTGAACATTTGACATATATATACAGAATAACTTTTAATTACTTCTTGATAGCAAAAGAGATGCATGTACTCGTGTTACTGAACATTTTTTTTAAGGGACATAGGTCGAAATATGAATAAATATTTTGATTACTTCATAGTAAAAGTAGTAGTCATGAGTACATGCATGCGTATTGCCACGAACATGACGTCAGGTTGGCGACTGTCATACGAGAGAACTGTTTGAAAATTTCGTCAACAAAGTTGATAGCCCCGTGGTCCAATGGATAGGGTATTGGGCTACCAAGCCAGCTTTTCCCATCCATATGGATGTTTTATCATTTACCATTTGTTTAGAACATTCTAGAAATAATAGAAAGAAAAGAAGCTGAAGAAAGAGAGCTAAAATCTAGAAAGATCCAACAAAAACCTAAATTTAAAAGTGAGTCCAGAATATTCGAGAACGAGTAACATGGGTATATAAGGCCGGCCACCGAGCGGCTATGCTGTAGTGTAGTTCAGTTTCATATTTCCCACATAAACTAAGGCGATGTGGAAGCTTTATTCCTATTGCCCATACCATATAAAAAATTTGGGGACATGTTATATTTTTCACCGAGGCCCGCAAAATGTCAAATGCTGGGTGGGAAATATTCCTTTTTACCAAATTAAAGGTTAAGAGATAGTCAGATAGTCAAATAAAATCCATTGGACCACCATGTACGCCCTGTGGTTACGAAAACCTACTTCCCCCTAGTCACACATCAATGTTGAGGATTTGCGCATCTTATGACAGTTTGACAATCAAGAATTAGTGATTATAATCTTATTTACTTTAAATTGACATTAGTTTCATGATTTCCGAAGAATTTGTGACTTTTACAAAGAGGCAGACAGTAGGTATGCCCATAGGCAGTAAGCTGCCGTTATTCATAATCTAAGGGTATGCCAATGTTGTTATATGCTCTTTGTCGTACAGCCTCGCCTTGATGGCCCTGTACGTGTGGTGTGATTTTACCTTAATATACAAACAAATAATAATGATATATTAATAATATGTCGATTTATTCTTAGCTTTTGGTGCCTCAATTTTGTCTCGTATAAATTAGCTTGAAGTTCCGTAAAGGCTTCAAAAGTTTCGGAATCGGAACATGAAAATGCTGGCAAACCTATTACTAAAGTGCTGTTCTGCATACATATATCGACATATCGAAAGATTTTTAGAATTATTAAGAAGAAACAATAAAAGTAAAGAAATTAGTCTTTACAAGTTACCCGTGACTTCGTCTTGCTTAGGATTCGCAGTAAAAGTAAGTAGAAATATTTCTGCCACTCATCAAGTTTTGTTCAGCAGTAAGGCCGTAATAGAGTAAGAAACATACAAAGTTTCACCTTTATGAATAACATTTCTAGCTATTAGCCGAGACTTTGCCCGCGAGGATCGAACAAAAAAACTCGTACTTGACTAAAGTAAATTTTAGCGAATTAACTTTTCTTCCACAACAAAATGTTGTTGCCTTGACGTTTACAGTCGCTGAATAATTTCATTGGGATTGTTAAATGTTATCACATTTTGCCAATTTAATTTTTAAAATCAATAATTTTGCAATATGATTCATTCACCGAAATAAAATTAACATCTGTTTGGAGTACAGTAGACGTATTGGGCCAGGACTTGAAAGGTTTTTTTTTCACGTAACAAATAGGGCGAAAACAAGATGTCTTAGTAGATAGGGAATGGTTAGACGATCACAAAAAACCATATGAGATGTTCTAGACAGAAGTCTGGTGTTTAAGAGTACTCTTTCAGATTTTCAAGCTGCTGTTTTTTCTTATCTAGCAAATATTTTTCAGTATCATGGTAAGCTACTCTATCACCGGCAATAACTTTTGTTCGCCATTCATGAATATCACAATGAAATCGTCTATTCCACATTTTTCAGGCTTGTCTGATTAATTATAATGGAATAATATATATAATAAAATAAAAGATTATGGTGATAATAAAAAACATTTGCCAGCCAAGCAAATCTGGATTTAGCCTGTAAATCTGGAAAAGGCTTCCTGAACTCTGGGCTCTGGTCTAAAAGTTCTCACAAGTTTTTTCTCTATCCTCTCATTGTCCCCCATCTACTGAGATATTTCGTTTTCTCCCTGAAAATCACGTGAAAACCAAGAAAAAACATTTCTCGGCTCCCGTACCATTTCGGATTTTATTCATACTTTTCATAATGTGCAAAAGTGTGGTTATTTATTGTACTCTACTAAATAACAGATAGAGACATAATTTTTGGGACCACCTCGCTTTATGTGTTGTGTTCTACTCCGTTTCTCAAATTTATCGACACGTACTTTGTACGTTCAACATCACTAAATTATTCACCAAAAAGTCAGATTTATCTTTCAACCTTTGTAGCATAGAAAGGTAGGGAATGAGGTTTCATTCCAAAAAATAGTTGACAACCCCATTGGCTGTCTTGACTTGTATTGTTGATGTGTCAAAGTGACAAAATTTTGTAGTATTTGAAGTAATTTCTCATCGAAAACATATTCAAAACATTGAAAAACAACGCACGAAAGCTGAGATGTACAATGATTTGTGAATTTAAACAAACGTAGTTTGCAAAATCTTGTCGTAGCGTAGTTTCCAAAATCTTTGATTTAAACAGAAACAGTAAGAGAGAGTTAACATTTTCAGTTAGGATTAAGAGTATTTTTGTGAACTTATCGAGTGAAATCGGTAGTCTAGCATGACGATTTTGATCAGTTCATGGGACAAAATAATATTTTTTTAATTCAAAATTGATAGATCTGCTCTTGACTGTATGTACACACATCTAAAGCACTAAAAAAAACAGGCCATGTGCAAGTCCGACTACTAAAACACCGGATACAAGGTCGGCGACTAGCTCCCGACAGGGGTCACCTTGGTTTGCAACCATTTGGGTCCGTTTCAACTACACGGTCGCCGACTTGTTGACAACAAGCATTGATATAGATTAAAAAACACGATGTGTTGATACAAAATGACAGTTGACACTGACAGTTCTTGTATTTTGTAGTTCGGTTAAAAACAAATCACTGCTTAGAAGACTTTTCATATCTTCTTTGTCACAAAATTATCAATTTCGTTGTCTTCTTTTGTTTTTAATTACCGGGAAAGACGAGAAACGTCAGTTTATAATCTGTGCGGTCGCCAACTGCCAGCTACACGGTCGGAGACGTAACCAACGTCCTCTATTTGACCTTAGTTTGGGAAGCTGCTTTCACAACCAAGGGCGTTGGAAGGTCACTAAAAATTTGGTTGGCGACCATGAACTACACGGTCGGAACCGACCAAGGTCACCTCTGTCGGGGCTTGGTTGGCGACCGTGTATCCGGTACTTAAACTAAGAGATTCGTACCACTAATGTGACACGTATCATCCGTGGGTGTCGTATGAAACGAATAAGGGCTTATGAATCAGAGGATTGGCAGCAGCATCCCAGCTCTGTGCATCGTATCGTCTTACACACTGCGGTCACTAACAACAGCGTTCGCTAGCCGCAACGCTTTCAAGCATGGTGACTAAATATATGTCTCTTGCATGGAGACCTCCTAATTATTTTACTTTTCATTGATTTTATTATTTGTTAGCTAATCCGCTACAATCACACATAGTTATTCTGTAAAAATTTTAACCATTTAGTTACTACGGTTCCAAAGATAAAGGTCGGACAGACTGACAGGGCTTAGTAAAAAGTCCCGTAGGCACCCCTAGGGGACGAGACGGGAGCTAGTTTAGAGACTAACATTAATAACAATAGGCTACCATGAAAAGGATCAGCACAAATAGTCAAGTGCATGCAGCAAGGAACGAAGAGCACAATATGTAAAGCTAGTAACCTATTCTGTGTCTAAAGCTTTTCAGGACAAATGAGAATGTTGCCCACAAATAAATCGAGTTTGCATGCAACCTACGTCCAGCAGAAAATTACAATTTATATGCCAAAAAATAAAATAAATTAACAAGTATCAAATCAATTTTTCTGACTATAACCAGTGATACCATACGAATTTTGTACAAATTTATTTCAGTATCTTCTTTCAATCAAGATCTTCGGTGTTGTCAAACAAATACGAATTTCGTGTTTTTACATAATTAAATAGCAATTATACAGTAACAATTTGTTCGATGTGAAATGAAACACGTTCTTTTTGTAAGCTTCATATCACAGATCTTTTTTTACAGCAGAAAACACATTAACAAAGCATGTTTGTACTGTGACCGTTCACGACGACGACTAGACTTGGTCTAGTTAAAAATCCGAGTGCAACTAGTTTTGTTGAACGCATATGCTCTTTTGTGCTTGTACTTTGGCAGAGGGGAAGCTACGTAAAAGGCGTCTCCTAAACGGGCTAGCGCGGTTTGACGCGTTGCTCTAAGTGTATAAGTGATATGGGACACATTTTTAAGAAAATTTGAAATTTTGCCCTCCCTATTTGGGCCCTCTTTAAACTAATAATAATAATATTTTTTTCATTTCCAATTAGGTTCAGCAATCATATTCTAAAAGATTTCCCAATTTCAAGTCGATAGCATGAGTGGTTGCTGAGATATACGACGTGTTACGGAAAGGTGTGATAATATTAAAGGGTGTAAATCTACCTATGAAACTGAACAACTTTTCCCAAGGAATATAGGTCATAGAATAAAATATTTTTTTACCTCCCATAGAAACTGCATCAGCTGATAGCGCATTTTGTATGGGAGGTCAAATTTGGTTTTTCGTATTTCGACCTATGTTCCTTGAGAAAAGTTGTTGAGTTTCATGGGCAGAAACACCCTTCAGTATTATCACACCTTTCCGTTACACGCTGTATAGGTGTGACCACAGAGCAGACTGTGGGTGTGACAGACAAATAGACGGACAGGCAGACGAAGTTGCACCATAAGGGTTCCGTTTTTTTTTACCATTTTGGTTCGGAATCCTAAAAAGGAAGGTACTTTCTTAGCAGGTGAAGTAACAATAATATTATTCGAATAAAGCGTTTTTAGGGTTCCGTACCCAAAGGGTAAAAAACGGGACCTTATTGATATGCCTCCCAAAGATTTCGGACCTCCTTGCTTTCGCTCGGAATCATTATCATAATATTTATTGCTATATCACAATTAATGTAGTACAAGATGTATTTATACATGTGAAGGTAGGTCTTAAGTCTAATTAATTGTGACGCCCCGTTAGGGCATTGCAACAGTGACAGAGGGCCTGACTGATTTTCTAATATAATCAAATAAAGAATTAAAATTTGACTAACTATTAAATTACAATAAATAATTTTTAATAACAATACAATAAGGAATAGATACCTTGCAAATTTATTTTAGTAGGTGATGACATCTGCCAACATGTCACAACTCCAATGTCTGTCTGTCTGTCTGTCCGTCTGTCAGCGGGCTGTATCTCATGAACCGTAATAGTTATAAATTTGAAATTTTCATAAATTGTGTATATCTGTTGCCACTACAAAAACAAATACTAAAAATAAAAAAAAAGTTACAAATTAAGGGGGGCTCCCAAACAGCTAAAAAAAAAATTGACCTACCCCATCGAGTGGGGTATCGTTGTTTAGTGCTCGTTGAGTAGATAAATCTTTTATTTTTTGTTTTAAAAATATTTAAAAACAAAGGAATAAGATGCCATCAAAGTCAGCTGTTTTTACCAAATTTTGTTTGAGCTGTATCTCATGAACAGTAATAGCTAGACAGTTAAAATTTTCACAGATTATGTATTTCTTTTGCTGCTATAACAACAAATACTAAAAATAAAAAAGTTATTATTTAAGGGCTCAACAATAAATAATAAAAACTGGTCAAGCGCGAGTCGGACCCAAAAATCTAGCACAGTAAGTTACTGAAATTTCAACTAAGGTAGGTCTGTCGAAATACGTCTAGACGATAATTACGCCTATGCTCCAAGAATCCTATTTACAGTACCGATAAAATCAAACTTAATATCTACGCACTACGGTTTATGTGCGCCCCGAATCGCGAACCATGCGCGTGGCGCTCCTCTCTCGCGTCGCAAGCTAGTAGTCGACCGATATTCCCGAAAACACACGCTGCGAGGATTTTTATTAACACAAATCAGGAAGTTCATGATAAGTTTACATACTTTTTAAGAGTTTTGTACAAAGATGTGACCCTAGTTCGCTAACACAATTATTATTCTCCCTACCCGTAGTTTTTATCAAGCGTAAGGCGATCGGTGTTACTTTAAAATAAAAAATATTGCTAGGATTGTTCTGGATGGGTAATTACACCTAGGCGATTCAACACGTACGAAATGGTATCTAAGGCGATATTAACTATTACGTAGGCGTAATTAGCCCTATGAATCAACCTTATGATTTAGGCGTCCTTATATCAATAATGGTAATAAATATTATTTATTTATTGTTTGTATTTATTTTAGCCTTAATAAGACTTTTTTGTTGTTTTTATACTTGAAAATTGGCTGCAAAATTTTAAAAATTGTTTTAGCAGGCGTCATTACCTGAACCTCAGTATAATGAGGCCTAGTGGAAAATCCGGTTTCGGAAACATTTTTCCGTTAAAAAATCTGTCGTATGATGGCTTGCTTGAGTTTATACTATGTGCCATTGAAATTTTTAAAATAATTATTGTTGTTACTCAGCAATTTAAGATTATGGTTACATTAATCTGTAGCTGTAAAAATACGTTAAAAAAATAATATATACATACATAACATCACGCCTTGTTCCCGTCGGGGTAGGCAGAGACCACAGTTCTCCACCTGCTACGATCTTGACATACTTCCCTTGCTTCCTGAACCTTCATCAATCCTTTCATACATGCTCGTCGGTTTAGGGTACTTTTAACCTGGCCTTTATTCAGAACGTCCTGAAATTGAAAAAAAATATATTGTTGATTAAGATAGTACTGCTAAGACTGATAATGTATCTAAATGAAAAAAATTATAATAACTTACTAAGAGTAGAAAGTTATTGTAAGAAAACAATTGTAGGCGAATTTAAAACTTTGTAGGTTAATTCCGCCAAAACCACTCCGTTTGAAATTTGATTCTTTTTCTTTGGTTTTTGATAATATTATTATTGTTTTTGATTAATCTAATTAATTAATAAACGACCCTTTGGTACAGATACCTTTTAATATTTTCTCATTTAAAATACCAGAGATACTTAACTCTAACCTTAAGTAGGCGTAATTCGACAGACCTACCTTAATACAATTAATATTACGTGGTGGTACGGAACCCTCCGTGCGCGAGTCTGACTCGCACTTGGCCGGTTTTTAAGAGACGCTTGCCCGTTTTCATTAGTAAAATTAAATCACTGCGTTTCGGGAATAACTATAAAATTTTCAGCACTTAGCAAGGTAGGACCACAAATAATATACTTACGTACATTTTGTTCAGGCTTTACAAACTGTTGAACGTGCTTATTCCGTTCATTGGGTGGCAAAATCCCCGCGATTATTGTAGTCGCAAGCATTGTATTGTGTGGCAACACTAGCACATGCCAGTCACGTGCTGCCTTGAGTTCCCAGGATCCCAAACGTTTTAGGATTTGCCGATCTTTCTCTTTAACAAAATAGCTAAGAGAGAAACGCCGACGAAAACAAAATCTACTATATCGGGTGTAAAAAAAAATAATTTTAGCCTGTTCCTTATACCATGAATCTGAACAACTTTCCCTCAGGAACATATGTCGAAATACGATTTTTTTACCTCCCATACAAAATGCGCAATCAGCTGGTGCACTTTCTATGGGAAGTTGATATTTTTTACTATTCGACCTACGTTCCTTGGGAAAAGTTGTTCAGTTTGACGGTCTAAGTAACACGCTAAAGTAGTGCTTAAAAATTGCTTACACCTTGTTTTTTTTTTATAATAAACAGAATTTATATTCAGAATTAGTTACAAATCTTTTACAATATTTCACTTGTATTTTGTAGTATTTAAATAAAAGCTTAGAAAAGGTTAAAATGTTTTAATTTGGTACCTAACATGAAATTTTCCTGAAATGAAAAGAAGTAGCTCTGGCAATTGTGCCTCCGTACCGGATAAACTAATTTGCATAGAAATTTCCTCAGAATCAGTGCCTGGGCGTGACGGGTTTTATCAAATCAACATGACGCCTCCTGCTCTTGCCACCTTTCCTACGTGTACCTATTTATTTTTGGAGAAAATACTTGATTTGAATTTGCAATATTAAACGTCTAATACTCGTACCTATACAAACCAAGGTACACATTAACCTGGAAGAGGTTAGACTAGAAAAATTACTCTAAATAAAAACCGGCCAAGTGCGTGTATAAGCGCAGTATAGGCTTCTGTAGTTTTTTTTTTTCGCAAAGCAGATTTTGATTTTAGCTGGCGGGGGGACACCTACAAAAAAAATTAGATTTCAAGTTAAATATTTCGCAAACGGACCCCTAAATCGAAAAATGATGTCAGCAGACTCATATTATTTTTAAAGATCTATAATCTAATGATATAATCTAATGATAGGGTAGATCAGAAAAAATGTTCACCCCCACTTGTAGGGTCGCTCATCATTTTTTTCCAGGATCTTATTTTACCACTTTATCGGTGTGGATGAAACGTCCACAGCGGGACAGGGAAGCGGGACAGGGGACCCTCCAGCAAAATCGCGTGACACTTTGGAGGGGATCTACAATAGTCATCATCATCATAACATCCCATGAAAAACGTCCACTACAGGACAGGCAGCTCCCTCCAGAATTCTAGCTTTTGCTGGAAAAATATGGAGGGGAAGTCCCATAGTCACCTCGCTTGTTAGCGTTACGGCTATGGCACCATGGACCGCGGTTGTAGGTGACCGCAGTAAGTAAGATGTAAGATACGAAGGAGGATGCTGCTGCCCATCCTCCAGTTAACCCTTAGTCGCCTCTTACGACACCCAAGGGTATGTATGGGTTGGTACTATTCTTTGCCGGCACCACACGGGACAGTATCCATACTAAATTTCAGCTTTCTGGTACTATGGGCATCTAATCTAAGCCGCGGACAGACGGACAAACGGACATGACGAAACTATAAAGGTTCCCTGATGACTACGGTACACTAAAAAGTATATAATTCAGGAAAAGTTCACTCTCGATCCTTTGCAAAAAGTAGGTGGGGAGTGGGAGGGTATCTATCAAGAGATAGCGCGAATAGATATATTGCTTTCATATCTGACGCGAGTAGTAAATTGCCGGAGAATGTTGTGACCCCTCGCAAAATAAGTAATACGCTCCATCTTATACTTGGGCAAACATAAACACTATAATAAAATATCATAAACGTTAAAAGAAATGATGAAACTTCGAAGTGATTTTGCTTTTTTTGCAATTCATTATATTATCGTAGACAAATAGCAACGTGACACCCAAGTTCGCAACACCAAGTAAATTTAGATCTTCATAAAGCTGGTATCACACCTTCCTTAATTCAGAAACTAGAATTAAATAAGAATTTTCGAATTAACAGAACCAAACCTCTCAGGAATGTATGCCGAATTAGTCTTTGAATTTAGGAAGGTATGTTTGCTGCATAAGGGCGCGTCCCCATTAGGCTCACAGAGAACGGCTGGCTGTCCGCTGACTGACTCTGAGCGTCGTTAACTCAATGTTTAGTTAGCGGCGAACTGTAGCGTGTTAGCCGCGAAGCGCTTGCTTTGTTGGGAGGGAGGGTTCGGTTAGTATATATGACCGCGTGACACTGCGCAGCGTGCCGGCGGCGTAGTGAGCTGACTGAGCCTCCGACCGCGAGCATCGTTCGCAGCGACACAGCTGCTCACTGAATGAATCCGCTAGCGAAACGCCGCAAACTGCGTACAGTACGCGCTGAATGGACACTCTAAATAGGGAGACGAACTAGAGGCAAACAGTTCGCTGCTCACTGTGAGCCTCCTGGGACGCGCCCTAAGGCAACTAACAAACTGTACTTTCTTGAAACTATGATAAAAGGAACTTTTGAAGAACTTTGTTTTTAGATCGATCTAACTTCTTTTATTGGAAAACCAGTTTTTTCGATCTCGTCCCTTTCTAAAATTTTATGTTTTCGATGAATATTCTGAAGTTTGTTCGCATGGCACTAGAACGTGACGATATCTAGGTGCGTATTCCAAAGTTTTATCGGAGCTCCGATATTATCAGATTGACAACAACAATTGCGTTCGGAAATTCACTTTGTATGGGAATTTCTTTGTCAAAGGCACTGACCTCTATATATACTGTATATATATAGAGGTCAGTGGTCAAAGGCCGAACCATAGACTAATTATCGGCGCGTTATTATCGTAGTTTCACTTCGGAATACGGCAGCAGAATACCGAATCAACTAACGCAAGACTGATTATGCCTGTGCATAAATACGATTTTCTACCTCTGGTCTATGCTCCGGCAGCCTACAAATTGTATATCATCCCGCCCGGCACTACCGCCCTGCCTGACGAAGCGTTTCAAACGTCAGCACTCTGTTGGCATTTCTCTATTATCCCATGTATTCGTGTTTCACATAGATAGCCAAGTAGATAGCTATCTAGAGTATAAGGATAAGCGAACTCGGTTCAATTCGCAACAGAAACCCAAATGTAAGGAAACTTGAAACTTGGCTTATAGATAGAGATAGGGTCATTAGGTATTATAAAAAATATATATTTTTTTCAAACACAGGTAAAATTCATATACAGAAGGTTACATACAAAAGGACATTTACAAAGGCGGGTTTAGTTCGGGATCAGATATCTTTGTGTGAATTTAAATCATTTATTTTGTCACACACTTTTTACCGTAATGTTGCCAGTTAAAACGTCAGCTTACTACTATCTAACGTCAGTATACTATTATCTAAACTGTGATTAACATTCCTAAGTGGGTTTTGTACCCAAAGGGTGAAAAACGGGACCCTGTTGATATGCCTCCGATGTCTGTCTGTCAGCGGGCTGTATCTCATGAACCGTTATAGGTAGAAATTTGAAATTTTCACAAATTGTGTATATTAGTTGCCGCTACAACAACAAATACTTAAAATAAAAGAAAGTACAAAATTAAGGGGGCTCCCAAGCAGCTAAAGAGGGAAGCGTAAAAAAAAGTTTGGCCTACCCCACCGAATGGGCTATCGTTGTTTAGAGCTTGTTGAGTAGATAAATATTGTATTTGTTGTTTTAAAAAATATTTAGGAACAAAGGAATAAGATGCCATCAAAGTCAGCTGTTTTAAAAAAAATTGTTTGAGCTGTATCTCATAAACAATAATAGCTAGACAGTTAGTATAGGCAACGAAGCAGTTGCCCCAACATAAATTTCTCAGGCAGATTTTATTTGACAGGATGATAAAGAATCATGAATGAAATGTAAATTCAAAATATCCAAAAAAAAATTCACAATTTTTTTTTTTCATACATGTTTTGTAATTTTTGTATGGAAAAATTAAAAGTACCAATTTTTTTTTTGGAACTTAGAATAAGCTTAACTTTTATACATTTAAGAATTGTGTTTGGTGAATAAAGTTCTTTTTATTTATTTATTTTATAGAAGGTTTGTCTCATGTAGTGTAATACCCCAGCAAAGTTTCATCGACTGAGGATTTAATGCGGGGGTCTTCATACAACGATCAACTTCGTTGCCTAGACTAAGTTAAAACTTTCACAGATTATGTATTTCTGTTGCCGCTATAACAACAAATACTAAAAATAAAATAAGTATTAAGGGGGGTCTCCCATACTAAAGACCTGTTTTTATAAGCGATTTTTGTTTTATCTCTATCTTAAAAACGGGAGCACTTACAAACTTGAAAATTTGTATTTTTATAGTGCATAAGCTATAACTATAACAGCAAATAATAAAATCTGTTCAAGCGCGTGTCGGACTCAAAAAATTTTGCACAGTAACTGACTGAAATTTCAACTAATACAATTATGATTATGTGGTGGTACGGAACCCTCAGTGCGCGAGTCCGACTCGCACTTGGCCGGTTTTTTTTATTTACGCAAGTTATCGGTTCCCAGATATATGGGTATATACGAACGTGAGTAAGTATACTTTATCTGAGTCGGTTCCCGTACGAAAGAACGGAACAGAATTAAAGAAAGACCGGCCAAGTGCGTGTCGGGCCACGCGCAGTATAGAGTTCTGTAGTTTATTTAGGATCTTTTATCGCAAAGTAGGTTTTAAGTATTGCATAACGTTCATATCATAAACTTTGCAATTTTTATTATTTCCAGTTTTTTTTCCTATAGCTCATTAACCTGTGAAGCCTTCTTAGCCGTGATAGTTTTCCTTTTAATTTCATATTATACCACTACTGTGAATCTTTTCACGTTTCCGATAACAACCGTGTATCTGGCAGGGGGGGGGGGGGACATTTGACTCAATAATATTCATTAGTTAAAAATGTTTTTAACTAGTGAATATTATTCAGAAACTACTGCTCTTCTAAAATGTCATTGCTTTTCCAGTTCAAACTTCGTCCGCCCTTGGGAAGTAAAATGAAGTCGTCTGGGAGCATGTATTTGCATCTCACTTGGTGGTAGCGGTGGAAACGACATTCATGAAAATCTGTTTATTCAGTAAATTCTCAGATTTACAATGCATGTTCAGAACAATAACGAATAGGAGCAATGAATAAAACATTCAATTGATTTTGTTTGGTGGTACAGTTTCGTTTTATTTCTCCGGCCGAACGATATGAATTTAAGAATTAATTGCTCTTATTCGTTTTCTAAATTTTTTATATTTTTTATTGGTTTTTACAGTACTTAATTATTGAGCTCATTTTAAATATAATTTGAAGCTACGAAACTATATTATGGAGCAGAACGTAGTCTGTAGGTATTATAGGTTTCCGCTGCCATAGCACTATCTGATTCAGTAGTGAACTCGCTCTATTTGCATTGTATTCTGCATTTTAATGACATTCAATAAGTATTCTGCAAAGAATCAACATATAATAAAAGTATTTTTTTTAATTTATTTAGTTACTAGCTGTTACCCGCGACTTCGTCCGCGTAGATTTTATAAAAAAACAGAACTCGAACTTAATTGAAACATATTTTACGGAGCGCTTATCCTTCTTGATCCCTACGTAAAAGATGCATTTGTACTTATCCAAGTTGAATAAATGCATCTTACTACAAACTTAATTATCTTTTGATTTTATTTAACTGGTAGGTAGTGCGGAATTTTCATTGTCAACCGTTACAGGCGAACTTAAAAAAGAAGGCAATAAAGGGAGTGAAGTGAATGGGTAGCGAGGAGGTATTCATAAAAGTAAAAAAGTCCCTATTCCTCCCTATCTATCCTTTTGTATCCCCCCCCTACATTCCCACTCCCCCTCCCTCACCCTCTCCCACTCTCTCTTCCTCTCCCTCGCCCCTCCCTCTTCCCCCCCTCACCCTTCCTTCCCCCTCCATTTCCCCCCTTCCCCTCTCCCCATCACCCTCCCTTTCCCCCCTCGCCCTCCTCCCATGCCCCTCCCTTTCCCCCTTCCCCTCACTCATCCTCCCCTTCCCCCTCTCCCTCCCTCTACCCCCCTCCCTCTACCCCCTCCCACGCCCTCTACCCCTCCCTCCCCCTTTCTCTCCCCTCATTTTCCCCTCCCTTACACTCTCTCCCTATCCCTCCCCCTCTTCCTCTCCCTATCCCTGACCCTACCCCTATCCCTGCTTCTACCCCTAACGCCATCTTAACCGCTATCCCTATCCTTATATAAACATACAACTGACACTCATATTGATTTTTAGACATTTCAAAACTATCGAATCCCAACCCCATCCCAGGGGTGGTGGTATTTCACGTCCACCACGTTGGATTTCAAAATCATTGTAGTTTTCGTAATCAGCGACCCGATAAACTATACGAACGACACCCATATTGATTTTTAGACATATCAACTCTATCGCACCCCAACCTCATCCCCAAGGGATGATAGCATTTCACGTCCACCATGTTGGATTTCAAAATTGTTGTAGTTTTTGTAATCAGCGGCTCGATAAACCTTACAAACGACACCCATATTGATTTTTAGACATTTCAACCCTATCGCACCTCAACCTTATCCCCAGGGGATAATGGTAGTTTACGTCTACCACGTTGGATTTCAAAATTGTAGTAGTTTTCGTAATCAGCGATACATAAAAAAAGTCCCATCAAAATCGGTTAAGTAGTTTCGGTGTGCTGTAGCAGATACAACCCCGCTAGAGTATTATTGTATGTGTAGATTCCCACGGGAATGAGATATTTTCCCGGGGTAAAAAGTAGCCTATGTCCGTCTCCAAGTTACCATCTATCACCATACCAAATTTCATCAAAATCCGTTCAGCCGTTTAGGCGTGAAAGAGCAACAAACAAACAGACAGACAGACAGACAGACAGAGTTACTTTCGTATTTATAATATTAGTATGGATTTATTTATTTTTTATAACTTCTGACCCTTTTTTAATTTATTGCTGTTATTTTGCTGTGCCCAAAAGGGTCTAAAATAATTGTACTAATTTTAAGATGACTGACACCAACTTTGTTACCATTTTAGAATGCAAATAAATATTGAGTATTAAGTATTGATTGAATCCATAGAACGTCGTAGCACTACTCGTAGCAAAGTCAGGATTAGTGAGCTCAGTTCGGCTACCTACGTGAATACCTAGCTAGTCCTTGAGATGTTCTCGGGTGTACTTTAATTTTTCATGAGTTATCAAAGGCCTGAGGCTAGCACACCTCGCCGACGACACTGGAGTCTCAACAAGGCGACGGGAAAAAAATTCTCTCGGTTTTATGACTATTTTCGCCCCCTACACCCCTGGGAGGGTGCGGGCTGCGTAGTCGGAAAATGTTTACGCGACTAGAAGACTATTTATACGATACGCATACGTATCACAATAACATTACAGAGGTTGTTGAACTTCACATAGACGGTGTGAGTATGTGTGGTTCCGTTTCGTTACGATCGTCGTCTTAAATATTGATGAAGGGGGTGCTTGTGGCTGAAATGCAATATAGTTAGACTGTGTTGTACAAATTGGAAGTTTTCATAGGCGGTTGGCCGCAGGTCTATTTACGAGTCTTTCCAACTTTCCGTGGTCAACTGGTTAGAGCATTTGGCTCTTGATCCGCAGGTTCTGGGTTCGATTGCCGGTGGGGAATATGTCAATCGAACATCACTTTGTGAGACTTCCCCAGTTTGGTTAGGACATCAGGCTGTACAAAAGTAGACGATGCCGTGCTCCTGAAAGCACGCTAAGCCGTTGGTCCCGGCTACTATCTATGGAAGTAGGCTATGAGAAGCCTTGGGTGGCTCAAAAAATCTGACACCAGGTTTTTTGAGGTCGGTCATCGATATTACAGCCGCCACGACATAATGATAAATACCAATATTTTCTCAAAACAAAATTACAAAAAACCGGCCAAGTACGTGTCGGGCCACGCGTAATATAGGGTTCCGTAGTTTTTATGATTTTTATCGCAAAGAAGGTGTTGAATAAGTATTTCATAACATACATAACATAAGATGTTTACATCCTAATACTGTTTGTTTGTTTGATAAATTATGCGAGGTCGTAACGCCCGATTGCTACTGCTATTTACATTATTTCCAGTTTTTCAGCTATAGCTCATTATCCTTTGAAGCCTAGTTGTGATAGTTTTCCTTTTAATTCCATCATATTATATACTACTACTTTGAATTTTTTCACATTTCCATTAATTACAGTTTAGCTGGCAAGGGGGGGGACACTCGACTCCAACAAAAAATTGCGCTTTCAAGCTAAATATTTCGCAAACGGATCCCTAAATCGAAAAATGATCTTCGCAAACTTGCATTATTTTTAAAAGACCTATCCAACGATACCCCACACAATGGGGTGAACATGAAAAAAATTTCCCCCACTTTACTTGTAGGGGAGGTACCCTAAAAAAAATATTTTCTTAGATTTTATTTTACCACTTTCTCGGCGTGAATGGAATACATATCGATACTTTATTTCAGCTTTCTTGTACGAAGGGTCTCTGAGCTAAGCCGCGGACAGACAGACAGACAGACGGACATGACGAAACTATAAGGGTTTCTTGTTGACTACGGAACCCTAAAGAGCGTCTTATCATATAGGTTACGTACAAAATTCTGTTGTATAGATTAAATTTAAATATGAGTTAGGCATATGCGTGTATAATATGAACAGTCACGTGGTTGGCCGTGAGCCTCGTCCCCTAGGAACCAATTTCCGAGTGTAACACACAACATACATCTTCCTAATTCGCGCACATCAACTTTCCTGCCACGGGAATATTTAAAACATCGCTTGAATAATTGCGCACGCAATGTTTATTTTTCTTTGAATTTAATAAATGTGTGTACAAGGGGTGATTGTTTGTTTGTTCCGGCGATTTCATTTCAATTTTAGGCATAAATATAATCAAATTCATATAAACCGTGAAGTTTCACGTATAGTCTTTCATTGGTTTCGCTTACGAAGTAGGCTTCGGCTTCACTAGGGTGATTTTACTCGTACTCATGAAAAGAAGCAACTGTTGGGAAGAAAAACAAACTTTGAAAATATATTTGCAACTCTCCATACTAAAGTGGTCAACGTGATCAACTCATTTTGTATGGGATTTTTTTTTTTATTCTGGAAAGTTGCTTGTTTTCATGAATAGAATCACTGGGCTTCGGGAGCAAAACCAATACAAATTCCCACTGTACAAGTTAGAACAGAAAGAGTATGTCAACCCTGAAGGATGTGATTCTCCTCATGTAACTGAACAACTTCCCCTAAGGAACATAGGTCGTAATAGGAAAAAAAAATTTTGGTTCCCATACAAAATGCGCCATCAGCTGATTCAGATTCTATTGGAGGTCAAATATATTTTCCGTATTTCGACCCATGTTCCTCAGGGAAAGTTGTTCAGTTTCATGTGCAGTATCACATCCTTCAGCTTTGATACACCCTTTCTGTTATACCTTGTATAAATGTGAGAATGTGAGATGGGATTTATGTGTTCCAAAAGTGGCCCTTCAGAAATGAACTACTAGGTCCAGGGGGGTGATCGTGATAACATAACTTTTGAGGCAAACGCTTTTTTCGATAATTTCGTTGAAATTACCACGATCACCACACAGGGTGAGCTCTATATCATCCGTCATTTGAATGCCACTCAATTTTAGTCCAATTGAAACTACCAGTCGCCTTAAATGAAACCTATCTACACGGTATATCTAATAGACTTCCTTACTGATATCTAACATGAATTTACTTAACAAATCTTAACAAATTCCTGATCATCATCTTGTCGTGTGGGTTGCAAGGTCGATGACCGACCTCACAAACCCTGATGTCAGAGTTGTTAAGCTGCCGAAGACCTCTGACAAAATCATTAACGACTACATCCGTAGATATTAGTCCGGACCAACGGCTTAACGTGCCCTCCGAAGCACGGAATGCTTCTAACTTTTCGGACAATCAGGTGATCCATCCTGCAATGTCCTAACCAAACTGGGGAGTTCGCACAAAAATATTTTTATTTGACAGTGTCTCCACAGGGAATCGAACCCAGAACCTCCGGATCGGGAGCTGAGCACTCTAACCACTAAACCCGAAGCCAAGTTATTCGCAACACAAACCCAAATGTAAGGAACCCTTAAACTTGGCCTTAAATAGAGATAAGGTAAAAAAAAATCTATTAAAAAATTTATGGAAGATATCAAAAACTTTAGAATGCAAACCACGGAGGCTGTTAGATGTTAATTCTTAGTTGTTAATTCCTGAAAGAACTTTTTAAACGGTTATCTTTAACGCTTAGTTTTCTTCTTACATCCTAAACAATTAAACGAGCCGTATTTGTATATATAATTATCATCATCTATATGTTATGACATCCCATGAAACGTCCACTACAGGACAGGGAGCTCCCTCCAGAATTCTAGCTTTTGCTGGAAAAATGTAGAGGGGAAGTACCATAGTCACCTCGCATGTTACCGTTACGGCTGGCACTATGGACCGCGGTTGTAGGTGACCGCAGTAAGTAAGATGTAAGATACAAAGGAGCATGCTGCTGCCCATCCTCCAGTTTATAGCCCTTAGTCGCCTCTTACGACACCCACGGGTATGTATGGGTTGGTACTATTCTTTGCCGGCACCACACGGGGATATATATATATATATATATTTGTAATCGGTTTCTCGAAAACGGCTGTAACGATTTCGATGAAATTTAGTATACAGGGATTTTTGGGGGCAAAAAATCGATCTAGCTAGGTCTCATGTATGGCAAAATTCGTTTTCACCGTCTTTTTTTAATATTTCTGAGTGCGTTTTACAGCGCCATCTGTTGTTGAGTAGCATAGCTTACTCACCTGATGATATTTAATCTTACAGAGCATAGCTCGGTTGCCCAGGTACTGAATTCTTTAAAATCGTACCTAGCTAATCTATTACAGATTTGAATTAAGGTCGTTATTTTCGTAGGCTAACCTCTAAGTAGCAACCCTTAAGGCGATTATGAACTCATAAATCACTGTACAGTGAGTGACCTATCGTCATTGAACTCGATCTAGAAACATTTCACCCATTGACTTGGTCTACTGAAGGTCGGTGGCTGAAGATCCCGGGGGCGAAGGCCTGACGGTCGTCAACCGCTGCAAAGTCGGAGAGGTTATCTCGGGCGCCGCCAGCTGCCAAGGCGGTCCCTTACCCCTGCTTGTCTGCAACAAAGCCGAATCTAGAATACTTTTCTAATGGACTATATTCTTTAGAAAAACCACATTAAAGCTGTAGCCTTAATTGACGTAAAGTTTAGTTTTGAGATTACTTTTTAAATTATTCTTTATTGTTAAGTAATCTCAAAACTAAACTTTATGGCTTTCAATTGAAATTAAAGCATTTATTCAATCACTTATTCTTTGTGAGAAATTTTGATAAAAGGCGCAAGAATAGCCTTCCAGATATCGGTTGTATTACTAACCTAATTATGTATCTACTGGCCGACCGCTACAATTAGGCGCATGATAGTGATATATATTCTTCATACTTCACCTTCTCGGAAAGTACCTCAGTTCTGTTTTAAAAACTAAGGAGAAGGTTGGTCATTTCTATAGTATAAATATGCGGGGGGAAAAGTTATATGGAAATCCATTGTTAACGTGTTTTAGCGGGATGAAATTTTGTATGAAAATCCATTGTTAACGTGTTTTTTTTTCTTAAATTTTGATCAAAATCTGTCGATAACCGATTTTATTATCATAAAAAGAAAAAGTTTTTATCTCTAAGTCCGCGAAATGATGCTGGCCACCTGCACTTTTCTGAAAAACCATCAATTTGAAAAAAGAACATTTGGAACGAAGCGCGAGTTAGGTACCTATTCTTGAAAATCACCGGATGATAAAAAATACTCATGAAATTCAAAATTTCTGTTTTTTCTTATCAACAGGGAATAATTATAATGCATAAATATAAAGTAGTGTTTAATTGTTAAATTTCATAAAGTATTACCAACGTTTTAACACTATCAGGGTAAAATTAAAAAGTTTAAACCTCCTAGCGATATTTTATCACCCATTGATTTTCAAAAATTGGACCCCTGTTTTCTTTACGAAGTTGTTGGAAGTTTTAATTGTAGTTTTGTTGGTGCGTGCTTTTTACAAAAAATGTCGTCAAATAGTAATAGTCATGAAGAGTTTTTGACGCCGCCGCCAGAATCACAAGAAAGTGCGAAAGCGGTTATTGAAAACCTATTGCCTGAAAAATCTCGAAAAAATACTACAATGTAAGTATATGATGATTTTATACGTTGGAAAAGCAAAGATTTTCAGAAACTTATTTGCTTGCTTATTTTATTGATAAAGCTCATAAATATAAGCCAAGTACCTTATGGTCTTTGTATTGCGTGTTAAAAAGTACCATATTGGCAAGACACGATATCAATATATAATGGAATACAAAAAACTTACATCATATCTGAAAAGGAAAACTGAAATGTTTTCCTCGTAGGTGAAGTATAAAGCACTATGTATCACTCGAAAGAAAGTGCGATTCCCAACTCGGGTGTATTGAGCCCTTCGGCTTCGCCTCAGGGCTCAAACGACACCCTTGTTGGGAATCGGCCACTTTCTTCTCTCGATGAACAATGTACTATTATCGCACATATTCACACATATAAAGTTATATACAATAGGACATTTACAAAGGCGGGCTTACCTCTAAAAGACATTTCTTCCAGCCAACCCATGGTAGTGAGAGAGAGTGTTCACTAGCGGGACGCAGTAGTGCATTATTAAAATCCACAAAAACAAGATGTAATAATATAAAATTAATAAATGGTATAAAATAAACAAGTGAATAAAATATATTGAAGATATATATATTTGTATACATATACAATACTTATGTATAAATAAATACCTGCATAGATATCCTATACTATTAAACGAGCAATATTTGTATATATATTTGTAATCGGTTTCTCGAAAACGGCTCAAACGATTTCGATGAAATTTAGTATACAGGGGTTTTTGGGGGCAAAAAATTATCGATTTGGCTAGTCTCATGTCTGGGAAAATTCGTTTTCATCGTCTTTTTAAATATATCTTAGCGCGTTTTAGTGCATTCAAGAAACTTACAGCGCCATCTGTTGTTGAGTAGCATAGCTTTGTCACACGATGTTATTTTAATCATACTGAGCGAGCATAGCTCAGTCGCCCAGGTACTATTCATATAAATACAGAAAGTTATGAAGAACAATTAACAATGATGACTATGAACACGATGATGATAGTTAAGAAAATTATGTAAATTATAAGCTGTTAAAGGCTTGGTTGTAACTAAAATTTATTTATTTTGGGTATTGCAATGAAAAATCTGTAACAAATAATATTCCTATATTATTTTTCTACATTTTGCTTAGTTTTCTTGGCTGTCATGAGCCTAATTGTAGCGGTCAGATAGTAGCTAAAATATAAACAACCGATTTCTGTGGAAATTATATATTTTTTTCAATTATAACAAAATACTACACAATGTTTCAAACAATGGCTCTCCCTGCATTACAAGAAATGCACAAAAATGTATTTTTCCACATTTTTCTCATACCATTAAAACGGCAGGAAAAGAAGAGTTGCAATAAGTAGCTTAAAAGCATGTTACGTGTTTCAGGCTTTCAAGCCACGGCTTTCATGTCATAAAGCCTACATTGAAACCAACCTTGACCGCTTTCAAGCCTTTCAGTTCATACCAGCTTTAATAAACCCTGAATGTGTCAGCGCTGGCGTTAAAAAGCTTCTGAAAATAACCTGTGAATGGCATGTGCTCTTTTTATACAGTCTGAAAGGCCGTGCTGAAACTAAATGGCGGGGCTAGGTCGACCAGGTCATGTCCTACTAACTAACTCATCATACTTCTTTAGCGCACATAACATTTTCAGGGTTCCGTACCCAAAGGGTGAATAATGGGACCCTATATATGCCTATATGCCTCCGATGTCTGTCTGTCTGTCAGTCAGCGGGCTGTATCTCATGAACCGTAATAGGTAGACAAATTTTCACAGATTATGTATTTCTGTTGCCGCTATAACAAAATTCTGTAAATAAAAGAAATAAAAGATTGTGGGGGGCTCCCGACCTCCCGTACTAAAAACGTGTCTTTTTGGCGATTTTTGTTCGATTTATTGTTTTAGCTCTATCGTGAAAACGGGAACACTTATAAGCACACTCACTTAGAAAACTGGTATGTCTATAGTGCATAGGCTTTAGAATAACAACAAATAATAAGAACTGGTCAAGTGCGTGTCGGGCTTGCGTGCTTAATACATTTCTGCGTGACTGCGCGTCCATAACTAACTAAGACGCTATTTTTACCTTAGTAATAACCCACGGTGCGCGAGTCCGACACGCACTTAGCCGGTTTTTTACTATCAAAGCTACCACTATTTATGCCTACTTATTTTCAATACAACAAAAGTAATAAAAAATATGTATTACACGTTTTACATTGTGAATAAACAACGAAAAAGTACTTTATGTAAGTAGGGAAAATCTATAAAACGCGTGACGCACGCAATATTCACCCATTAAAACACACTATAACTAATAAGTATTCCTTATCTAATCATGAAGAAATAATAACCTCCTTTTTTGAAGTCGGTTTAAAAGAGTAGTAGGTAGATAACCTTAATGTTTTACATTTATTAGTATTTTGTTAGAATAGCATAGATAGAGGACACGCCTTTGCCCTGCTAAGTATATTAACTTACGAATACAAAGTTGGTTATTTATTTATTAACTTTAACTTAAACATTATTAACTTCTGCACATACGAGTATAGATGTCACTGGCAAATGATAAGAATCACAATTCCCTTGTAAGTTGATCAACTTTCGAAAATTCATAGACGGCGGTTGAAATGTACTATTTTACGTTTAAAAGCCTTTAGCGTTTTCTATAGTAAAAAGTCCTAGGCCCTTCGTTGATTTGTACTAAACTAAAAAAGCCTGAGAAGGCCTGAAAAGGCTGAGAAGACCATACTTTTAATCTAAAATTCACATTTTTCTAGCATTTTATTACAATTAAGAAAAGAATTAAGATTACCAAACGGCGGCACTTCCTCCCGCTTAAAGTGCACCTTACAAACATCAGGGGGTTTCACTCAAATATCGACCCGGTCCACCATCATCTCGAGACCGAGAAGCCGCACTTATTCTTTTTAACGGAGACGCAAATAGGAACACCGTCGGACGCGGCGTACCTCAACTACCCAGGATACTCGTTGGAACACAAGTTCAAAAAACGAGCTGGGGTCTGTGTGTACGTTCGCGATGACATTTGCTATCGGCGTCTCCGTTGCTTTGAGGATTCCGGGTTTTCTACAATCTGGCTACTGGTGGACACCGGGGTCGAGAAATCTCTCTACGCCGGTGTCTATCGGTCGCACAGCAGTGACGAGGAGACATCCAGGCTCTTTGAACAGCTAATGGAGAAGGCGGATTGTGCCCAACAACGGTACCCAACAGCGCAGCTTCATTTTCTGGGGGACTTTAATGCCCACCACAGCGAGTGGTTGTTCCCATACCAGAAAACTGACCATGCTGGGAGAGAGGCGCGCAAACTAGCACTGTCGCTAGATCTCACCCAGCTGGTGAATGTTGCTACGCGGGTGCCAGACGTTGACGGACACACGCCCAATTGCTTGGACTTGCTGCTGACCACAGATCCGGACAGGCACTCCGTGTCGGTATCAGCCCCGCTGGGAACATCCGACCACTGTCTGGTGAAGTCCGTGTCGATCATCTCTCCTCCGGATGATAGCCCAAGAGGCACGAGGCGAGTTTGGCGATACGAGTCAGCAGACTGGGATGAGATGCGGCACTTCTTTGCGTCCTACCCATGGCAGCCAGTGTGTTTTTCTTCGGGCGACCCCACCTGTTCAGCTGAAGCGGTTGCAGATGTGATACGGCAGGGAATGGAATACTATATTCCATTCTCCGATATACCGCTCGGTCACAAAGCCCGACCTTGGTTCAATGCAGACTGCGCTCGCGCTGAGGCTCGAATGCAGTCTGCATACCAAGCCTGGGTTCAAGCCCGTGACCGCAAAGTTCGAACTCGGCGGGTTCGCGCGAAGAAAAGAGCATTTAATGCTGCTGCAAAGTCCTGCAAGCGGGTGATCCGGAAGGCCCGTTACGACCACGTCAGTCGCATAGGGACCAAACTTGCATCCTACCCCTCTGGTAGCAAACAATTTTGGTCCCTATCCAAATCGGTCGAAACAAACTTCTGCCGTCCTACATTACCTCCCCTGCTGAAACCAGACGGGTCACTGGCCCACTCCGCAACAGAGAAAGCAAATTTATTTGCATCTCTATTTGCGAGCAATTCTCGCCTAGATGCAGACTCTAATCAGCCACCGACGATTCCTCGCTATGATTCTTCGATGTCGGAGATCACAATACACTCAAAAGAGGTTCGTAGAGTACTTCGAAGTCTAGACGTGAACAAAGCTAGCGGTCCTGATGGAATACCAGCAAGAGTCTTGAGGAACTGTGCGCCTGAGTTGTCTCCTGTGCTGACGCGTTTGTACCGCCTCTCTCTTAAAACAAGAACGGTGCCTAAACCTTGGAAGGTTGCCAATGTACAGCCGGTACCCAAGAAGGGTAGTCGTGCCGACCCCACCAACTATCGTCCGATCGCCATCACCTCCATACTCTGCAAAGTTATGGAAAGGGTACTAAATGGAAAATTGCTGACTTACCTAGAAACTAACGACCTACTCAGTGATCGTCAGTATGGCTTCCGCCGGGGACGATCAACTGGGGATCTTCTAGTGTATGTTACGCATTTCTGGGGCGAGGCCATCGAGAAACACGGCGAAGCCCTTGCCGTATCACTGGACATCTCGAAGGCCTTTGACAGGGTATGGCACGCAAGTCTGCTGAGCAAACTTCCTGCATACGGCATTCCCGCTGACTTTTGCTCTTGGATTTCTGACTTCCTGAGTGAACGGTCGATCCGAGTAGTCCTTGATGGCTGCTCCTCTGACCTCATGGCTATTGACGCCGAGGTTCCTCAGGGGTCTGTTCTCTCTGCGACTCTTTTCCTGCTGCACATCAACGACCTACTTGGTCCTAATATTGTTGGGTACGCAGATGACAGTACTGTCGTCGAGAGATATATGTCAAGCGCAAAAGCCAGCAGTGACGAAATACGTTCTTTGAGAGAGGCCACGGTAGAGCGTATAAACTCAACCTTAAGTCTTGTCTCCGACTGGGGTGACAAAAATCTGGTGAGTTTTAACGCCACCAAAACACAAGCGTGTCTATTCACTGCCAAAAGGAGTCCATTCAATCTGGCTCCTACTTTTCGGGTTACATCTGTACCGGTCACCGACAGCCTCGAGCTTCTTGGCATGAAGTTGTGTGCAAACCTGAACTTCGGCGCCAACATTGAGTCAAAAGCTCAAACTGCGGCCAAAAAGTTGGGTATCCTCAATAAGGTTAAGCGGTATTTCTCTCCTGGACAGTTGCTAGTTTTATACAAAGCACAAGTCCGATCTTGCATGGAGAATTGCTGCCACCTTTGGGATGGCTCAGCCAAATACCAACTAGCCGCTCTAGACTTGATCGATCGCAGAGCCAAGAAGCTCGTTGGTGATGAGATGCTAGTGAAAACCAAGTTTCACAGCCTAGCCCACCGGCGCAAAATTGCATGTCTGTCGGTCTTTTACAGATTGTACTTTGGAGAGTGTGCCCAAGAGCTCCATGAGCTTATTCCGCCATCCCCCTTCTACCATCGGGAATCCAGACGCACCGCAGGATATCACCCATATCTGGTTGATATTCCACACATTCGCACAAAGCGCTTTGAAACATCCTTTCAGATTCAGATTCAGATTCAGATAATTTTATTCAATGTAGATTCTTTACAGAATACTTATTGAATGTCATGCAGAATACAATGCAAATAGAGCGAGTCTACGCCGTTTCGGCCGGAGTTTCGTTTTATAATGCGCACAGCTAAGGAGTGGAATTCTCTGCCTGCGTCTGTGTTCCCGAGCTCTTATAACCCGAATCTATTTAAGTCGCGAGTGAATAGGCTTCTTCTGGGCAAGCTCGTTCCATCGTCGACCTCATCTCTGTCCTCAAGGCTAGATCGAGGTCAAGAGTAAGCCCATACATAGTAAAAAAAAAAAAAACAATTTACAGGTATTTAACTTTTCTGTATCGCCCCAAGGCATCTCGTTAGACGCATTAAGGAAATGTGCAAATTACGTGGAAACATTTCAAAGCTACAAACGTGCAACACCTTAGATAGTCTAGTTTGAATTCATAGCGACACACCTGCGGACCTTTCCGACGCGGAGAGTTCTGCTCATAACGCTCGTAGCGTTTTTAGGTGACCTATTATTTTCCGCTGGTGTCATACTTGACATAAACTTCCGCTACACCCAACAATTTTTCAAATTAAGCATCCTGTCCTGTTCTGTCGATATGATAATGCTAAAAATGCTGTATATTTTTGGGGGATGCACACAGTCGGACTGTGCAATGTTAAAAATGCTGTATATTTTTGGGGGATGTACGCAGTCGGACTGTCTAATGCTAAAAATTCTGTATATTTTTGGGGGATGTACGCAGTCGGACTGTGTAATGCTAAAAATGCTGTATATTTTTGGGGGATGTACGCAGTTGGACTGTGTAATGCTAAAAATGCTGTATATTTTTGGGGTATGTACGCAGTCGGACTGTGTAATGCTAAAATGCTGTATATTTTTGGGGGATGTACACAGCCGGCTGTGTAATGCTAAAAATGCTGTTTAAATTCAGCATTATTATATCGACAGAACAGGAGTGTGACAGTCGCCTCCATAGGATTGTGTTGTTGTTAGTGTTGTGGCTAGCACAATGAATACGCATCCTCCGGTTCATGATTCTACTCACAAGAGAAGAATATAATTTGACTAATTATGACTATAACGAAATGCGTCTGAACAAAAGGCTCATTGGACCATTGCTACTAGGTCAACACCACACGTTACGATTATTATCTACTAGCAATTAATTAAGAGAAGGAAATATTTCTACAACTATCCATTTCTACTGGACTATTTGACAGAAGTTCATACATTTCATCACACGTTTTTCCCGTTGGGGTAGGCAGAGGCCACAGAATTTTCAGTTTCAAAGCAAAGTTATTGTTTACAGAGTATTTAAGTGACGGAAAATATTCAAAATACTTTTTGTGGGTCTACTGAAGTAGTGTGCTTGAGTTGTCGCATTAGCGAAGATTAATTGTCTCCACGAAATAAAAAGGTTGGAATGGATTCCGCTCACTGCACCTGCAATTCTTTACTCTGCTTTTGATGAAGCTTTGTTTCTAGAAGAGTAGAAACAAAGATGGATGTAGCCGAAACTACAGATATTATAGAGCTATCGACTTACGATTACGGTTTTTAGAAAAGTTGTGCAAAGGCTTAATTCGATTATACATTGGTAGATACACGATAGCTGCTCGAAAAATGGCTTCTAAAAAAAGAGGCTCTATCCTCTTATTGTACTCAGACGCTGTATGTAGGCTATATGGCTCAGGAAACTTGTATGTATGTACTTTAAATTTCAAATTTGAATCACTCGAAAATGGAAACAATTTTTCGTTCGAATCTTGAATGCGACTATGTATTGTATAGGTTCAAACTATCGTTATGAAAACTCTACAATGGTTTTTGTTGGTTTTTTTTTATTGAAGCCTCAGGGCCTGTCCGCACAGCGAATTTTATTCGCGCGATATTTATTATATTCCGCTATTTCAATAGCAAAAAATCGCGATTTTTTTTCCCGCATTGCGGATACTCCTATAGGATTCAATGTGTTACAGAATTGCGAGAAAAATATCGCGCGAATAAAATTCGCTGTGCGGACAGGCCCTTAAACTCAGACAATTGTACCTTTTTTCAAATTTCCATTCATCGATAGACATTGATGTTAAGAGGATACCAGCCGTCCACTAGCGCCCCCGGCTGTAAAAAAATATTGCTCACTAAATACAAAACTTATCGAAAATCCGGAAAGACAGATTGAGATTAGTTAAAACCTATCAATTCTAAACCAAATTCTGAAGTGCCAAAAACGGCCTCTTTTGGCAGTTTTTGTATCTGTTACTACAGTAAACTTTATTTTACAGATTAAATAAATATAGGATTTAAATAAACAAAGGTACCTTTAGTTCTATCTGTCTTTCCGGATTTTCGATAAGTTTTGTATTTAGCGTAGCAAGTAATATTGTTTAACTGTTGGGGGCGCACCGCGTGCTTCGCGGCGCTATAGCAAATCGCGTTACGAGCGAGATGTCACTCGCGAGATCAGTAGAAAGAAACAAAGGTAAATCTTACAATATTGTAGGTTCCACACGGCCAACTTTTCACCCAATCTGATTGGCAATTAAATTGGCGATCAGATTGCCCACCCGTCTCCACGTACCCAATCAGATCGCCAATTTCATTCGATTTTGTGTTTTGTGCTGGACGGACGTCTGTCAATAATGCCGTTAAAATCAAAAACAATGTTTTGGTTGCAGTTTTGGGTATCGAACGTGAAGAAAAAACTGTGGAAAAAGGAATGGCAATCATCATCATCATATCGTGTGGGTTTCAAGGTCGATGACTAACCTTAAATATCCTGGTATCAGAGTTGTTGAGCCGCCAAAGGCGTCTGAAATGGCTCTCATGAATGAGAATAAATGAAAAAGAAAACAACTTAAAAAGCCATTTAAATGTTATTAGAGAATACAAGGACGTCCGCTCAGCAAGCCCCTTGTATGCAGACTGTGCCGAAATTGCCCAATTAGCGTCCACACTACCCAATCTGATTGCCAATCAATCAAATCGGCCGAACTCGACTCGCAATTTCCTCGAATTGGCCAATTTGACCCAATCGCCCTCCACACTACACAATCTGATTGTGAATCTAGTCAGATTCGCAATCAGATTGCCGTGCGTGGACGAGGTTATATACCCACCTATACCAACACTACAATTTACAACTAAGTACTTGCATAGATTGCGGCAGACAGGAGAAATTGGAAACTGCATCTAGTCTGCAGATAAGTACTTTACTGAAGCTTCTTTATAAAATAAAGAACGTCTACGAGAACTTGTTATTGGCGTACGACGTAATAAGAAGATAGATTGAAACTTGAAATGGAGTATAGCTGAAGTTAAACAGAAGATTTAATATCAACATTAAAAGAAACCGGCCAAGTGCGAGTCGGACTCGCGCACTGAGGGTTCCGTACAAACCTGTAAGTATATATGTAAAAGTTATGGTACTTTTATTGCTAAAAAACTTTATTATGTGATGTAAGTAACTAAAATTTATATTTGAGTTGATTGAATGAAAGTTAAATTGCGTTTTACGATTTATGACGTATTAAAAAAAACTACTTACTAGATCTCGTTCAAAATAATTTTCGTTGGAAGTTTGCATGATGATGTACATCATATATTTTTTTTATTTTTATCATTCTCTTATTTTAGAAGTTACAGGGGGGAGGACACACATTTTACCACTTTGGAAGTGTCTCTCGCGCAAAATATTCAGTTTAGAAAAAAAAATATATTAGAAACCTCAATATCATTTTTGAATACCTATCCAT
This sequence comes from Athrips mouffetella, assembly GCA_947532105.1. Taxonomy (NCBI): domain Eukaryota; kingdom Metazoa; phylum Arthropoda; class Insecta; order Lepidoptera; family Gelechiidae; genus Athrips; species Athrips mouffetella. The sequence continues at coordinate 18,361,369 of OX383960.1, read as the reverse complement.
AGATATCCCACACGTATGGGTTCGATGAAAAAAAAAAATTTTGAGTTTCAGTTTTAAGTATGGGGAACCCTAAAATTTATTGTTTTTTTTTTTTCTTTTTTTTTGGGAAAATCTTAATGCGGTTCACAGAATACATCTACTTACCAAGTTTCAACAGTATAGCTCTTAGAGTTTCGGAAAAAAGTTACTGTGACATATGGACGGACAGACAAACAGACATGACGAATCCATAAGGGTTCCGTTTTTTGCCATTTGGCTACGGAACCCTAAAAACTTATTGTTATATTTGTAAATTAGGTACTTAATATTCGGTTTCAGATTTCATGGTTGGTGCAAGATATTGCAGGATGTATCACCTGATTGCCCGAAAATTAAATTCCTTTCACAACACGGAATCAAAATTAAGATGATTCAGTGTTTCGGAAGGCACTTTATTTAAGCCGTTGGTCCTGGCTTGGCTATGGCGGCTCAATAACTCTAATAACTTTTATTTTTTTATTTTTGTAAGTCTTTCTTTGTTAATTCGGAAGTGGCTGGTTAAGAACCAACTCTTTCTCAACACCATTTTTAAGTAATCTGTGGCGCAGTTAATTATATTACTTAATGTATACATTAGAACACATTGTGATCACTGCTTGTTAACCCAAATATACAATAATAAAAAAGTCAGGGTCCAATGGTTTCTGTGTATTGTGAAAGTGGTAACTCTTAGCGAACGAATTCTTCTGTACAGCTAATGTTTTATAGGATGCAATTTATATCGGTCGCAATATTTTACCAATCGATCGCACAGTCAACTACGATCTACGCTAATAAGCTGACCCAGCAAAAATCTTGTCTGGAAGACAAGTCTTCGCAAATTGCACTCCATTTACCGTCTCACTAACTTTACAAAGGGTTTCTTATCCGGCGCAGAAGTGGGCAAAGATATCCGAACTTAGCCAAGGAGTGAGCAAAGATGGGCAAAGGCAGTGAGTAATTGGCAAGTCTGACCGGATGGTGGAAGAGGAAATAAATCCGTGCCAACTCGGGGTAAATTAATTCGCCAAGTGGGAAAATTAAAATGCTCAACGTCTGTGATACACAGCTATAGCTGTACTTAGCCTGGCTTCCAGGTCGTAAAAGCAATTACGCTGTTAAATTGCCGTAATCAGCAAGAATATGGTTTCCAAGTTAGGTAGGGATTTGCTTCTTTTACTTCCAAAGGTACGATTTAGTCAGTGAATGATATCACTGAGAAGGTACTAGGTACGGTATTTTTTCGTTTCATTTTGGGAAATATAGAGTAGGACCTTTGACATTATTAGATAAATTGGTATTTTTTACAAGAAAATTAAAGGCTGTCAGCCCTCATTCCGATGGATGACCTGCTGGCCTTCTGTAGTAAACACCTCGCAACCAGGAGCTGTGGCTGACTGAGTTAAGTATTATCCTGTCCACTATGTTCTTTCTATCAATATTTTGCTAAGCAAATGTTTTACACCATTTGTAAACTTCAATCTTAATTCAAACGAGCTGTGCCCACGATTTCATTCGCATGGGGTTTGGACTTTTATTTACAGTGTAAGTACACAAGTTTTTTTTATTTGAAAAGTATGCTAGTACAAAGTTTTAAGCGGCGAAACCGTTTGATACTTTGCAATCATGTAGCTTCTGTTTGAGTAAACCGATTGCAATGAAAGATAGCATAGATACGAGTATATATGGAATAGTAAGCCAAATACATTATCAAAACCCCGTTTAAATCGGTTTATTTGTTTGTGGGTTATTTGTGTCGCCGATTTAATCTTCGCATATATTCTATGTAAACGAACCATTTGCAATGAAACGAAGAGTTTATGTTGTACAATGTAAGTCAAATACATTGTTGCAACTATTATTTGAATCGGTTCCGTAGTCTAGAGTTGTTGGCGCCACCCCTTGAAACCTTGAGTGAACCGATTGCAATGACTTAAAGCTTATATGTTGCTTGAAAATAAGGCAAATACAATATTGAAAACCCCGATTCAATCGGTTTAGTGGTTTGCGAGTATATCGCGCACACATCCACAGACAAACAGACAAAAAATTCAAGTATTACCCGAATGTGTTGTATACCTTTTTTGTGACCCCCTAGATAATATTTTCGCGAATATTTTCAATGTACAGAATCGGCGAGTTTACGATTTCATATGTACAGCAGAATACGTGCGTAGTGCACTGCGCACCGACATACAGCAACGCATTATTTTTTCTATTGAGAGTTTATTGAACCAAACCTTGGGTGAACTACAGCAGGCAGACAGACCAAATCAGCTTCATAAGGTCATTTGCTCTTGTATTGTTCCAAATTTTCGAATTTCTGAACTTCGCAGATCTTAAGTAATTCTAGGGTTGACCTCAGGTTATACTGCTAAATGAAAAGATAGTTGTTGCGAAAATGTTACCAATATCAGAAAACTCGAGATAAGTTTCTTTCATCTCATGCATCATTGGAAAAGTAGTTCACTTAACCAATTTGTTATTTGCATGACTCGACGCTCGAGTACAAAACTAGTCTCATAGCTGTGGATGCGTTGATTTTGAATATATAACTACGCTTTCAAAAAGAAAAGGTTTAACAATCTTATCTAACATAGGTACTTAATAAATTAAATGAATTTACAAACAATTAAGGGTGGTTCACCACCAGAGCTGCTATGCTAAGCAGCTAAGGTGTGGGCTAGAAAATTTCTAACCAGTACGATTGCTCCATTTTCCTAGCTTAGTGCAGTGCAGTTTTCAAAAGGAAAAGTAGTGATCTGATCTATTAGCTAACTGCATTTACACGATCCAAACAAACACTCTAGCTGCGCTCTAGCTCAGCTAGTGCTCTGCAGATTGTATGATGTAATGTCCGCCTTATAGCTACGAAAATAGAACAACCCTATTGGTTCAAATTTCTTCCACAAATACAGGGTGTAATCGTTAAGTGTGCCCAGGCAATTATTCCGTAAGTATTACAGATATCAAAAAACTTTAAACTGATATCGAAAGTACGTTACCTAATGAGTAGAATGACATTAATAACCTTTTTTTAAATAAAACGAGAAATATCCAAAATTTTAACTTAAAACACTCCCATACATTTATTATGAGATTAGTAGACAGGTTTTAGTTTAGTCAAAATTTCGGATATTTCTCGTTTTATTTAAAAAAAGTTAAAACAGATATTGATGTCATTTTACTCATTAGGTAACGTACTTTCGATATCAGTTTAAAGTTTTTTGATATCTGTAACAGTTACGGAATAATCGGCTGGACACACTTAACGATTACACCCTGTATATCGCACAGCTCTGATGGAAAACAACCCTCAATCTTACGTACTGTACTGCTAGATGGAGTTGTAAATGTACATTCTAGGCAATTATTGGTCTGTGTACCAGCGGCTGTGATAACGCGATTACGTTGTGGGACTGAGGCAAACCGCAGAAAGCTCGTCACTGAACGCCTCACATCACTGAAACGATTTCTCTCGAAATACATGCATTGCACATAATATATGGGGTGTAAGCGACAGCCTTCCGAATACTGAAAGGGCATGAACAGTCAACGAAACTGAACAACTTTCAGCGAATAAACTTCATTCAAAATTGCTAAAATGATGGGACAGTTTGTACCTAGGAAGAAGCCGATTCATGAACGTCAACTGCAGGTCAGGGAGCTCCCCCTGAAATTCCAGCAAAACCTGCTACACAAAAATAAGTAAATGCCAAGCAAGAGATTGATTTATCTCAGAAACAGGGTTGAAACGAAAAATTAGGCGTCCCACACATTAGAATTGATTGAAGGTTTCCACGCGGCGCCCAATACAAAACATCCCACAATGAAAAAGGTTTGTATGGGAAGACCAAAAGGTTTCTTGTTAAATTTTATGGTCTCAGTTACACACAGAATTTTTGCAGTGATGAATTTCTTTCCCATGTAACATATTCATTGAGTATCAAATATCGTTAACGTTACTTTTGGTGGCCTGTGTGGCGCAATGGTAGAGTTGCCTGCTGCGCCGAAGATACCGGGTTCAATTTCCATGTCGGGGCAAATATCTGAATAAGTTTGTGTATTCGTTTGCGGGTCTGGGTGTGTTTAATGCACGCACTGGCCTAGGATTTTGTCAAAAGGCTGCGACATATACACCGATTACCTCTACAACTGATTTGCATTTTGTCAAACTTGAAATTTTTTTGAAATACTGTATCAAAGTTCTACTACAAGGAGCATAGCGAGAGACCAAATTCTTTGACCTCAGATTTATATACTACTCGTATACATAATATGATCATCTTTTTCTCCAAAAGTAAATAAATATTAATGAAACCTCCATCATTTGTCTTCTCTTAATATTTATAAACAAGATGATGTTTTTTTCTTTTCGTGTAAGTAATCATGTCTATTATTATAATGAAAATTGAAAAATAGAGAATTCTCACCTGATGTACAGTCAAGAGCATTTTACTTTTTTTAAAGTATGTAAAAATAATAAATTTATACAATACAAGGCTAATAATTGCAAAAGGTTTCAACGCTGAACGGAACGGTTTTAGTGCGAGTTTTGGCTTTGGTAAAGCTTTGGTTTCAAAGCATTATGTAGTTTATATAATTTGGAAAAAAATTAGAATATTTGCATATTTCAATAAAAAAAAATTTTTTTGAACAAAAACCGAAAGAAATACTAGATAGACGCTACTATCTTACTTTATTATATTTATAAGAAAATCGAGGTGTTCAGATTAATTCGCTTCTCGCCAGGAGCGAAGTAATTAAATGAAACTTACGTGGTCAGTTGCTGTTTTCTGACTATATGCAGTGATTTTATCAAGAACCGGTTTATGGTACAGTGAAATGCCTAATAATCTGATCTTCCTGTTTTTTATAAAAATCCTAATTTTATCAAAAACTGAACAAAAACTCATAAAGGTCAATTTAGACTTGATTTTTTTTATCCTTTTATTGATACACTGTATGAAAAATACAAAATTATTAAATTACAATATTGCGTATACATATATCTTAAATTATAATGTATGTATCACTGCCACTTGTCACTGCGATTTGATACTGTGACGTGGTGACATATAATGTACTGACGGAAGTTATACATAAGTTATCTACTTTGAGTTGCGCTTAATTAAGTATTAAAAAAATAAAAATATTTTTTTACAATTTTTTCTGCAAAAGTTTAGGGGAAAAGAACTAGGGGGGGAGAGACTTTTTTTTCTTTATACTTATATGACGGAAACTACGAAAAATTATTTCTCGCTTGCTCTTACTCTATTAATAATATAATAAGTAGGTAGTAAATGACTGGTTTTGTTATGTTACAAAAATATAGGTAAAAATAAACATATTGAAGCGTAGGTGTTTGATATCGTATTTAAGGATAAATAACACTAGCAGGATAACCTTGTCAACACAATAAACAATTTCATTGTTCATCCCTCCTACAATGTTGCAAATGGACGAACAGAACCAACCCACAGGTAAACCTAAAGGAGTTTTACAAGGATGCTTGCCATTTTCCGCACATATAAAATAATAATCCTATTATAATGCTGGGAGTAGGAACGGCGTAGTATTAAAGTGATTGTTTGGAAGATGAAATTATTTCTATCTCACGAAGAGGTGAGGAGAAAAATCCATATCAGGGCAGTGGATAATCCCGCCGCCAGACTCCGCCGCTGTGTGCTACTACGGTAGGGTTACCAGACATCTTTGGGTTTTTTGCTTTTTGTAAACCCAAAATGTGACCGAGACACCCTAAATCAGAGTAGGGGGTGACATTAAAAATTTTCGTTAATGTTATTAATATAATTTACTTTTTTCGTCTTTTATATTTAGGGACAAACTGTCTCCAGGTTTAACTTAATCTAGTAGACCAATAAAATTATTCGGTAGATGCACATCCGTATCATACTAATATACAGGATATAAAATAAATGGTACAGCAGCACAGCACTTACTTTCTCGCAATACTCAAGGAAAAACTATCAACCGCAAACTTAAATTTGTAATGCCATACACATAGTATGGAAATACTAACTTTTATTTACGTTTTTCCAAAAAAATGTTCGAATGAAATATACAGATAACTTCAGAATTCAAATTGTCAAACATTAAAACAAACAAACCTCCCGTCTTCCTACCAGTGGGACACTCCAGTAGGACGACGGGGCATGCCCCAAACCTCAAACGATTTCGAGTAAATCACATGTTTAACTTTTGGTAGTACTGGAACACCCTTTGTATGAATTTTAACAGATCAAGTAGGATACTTGCATGGAGATTTTTTATTTCGCAACACATGTTTCTTTTGGATAATTGTTCAGTTTAGTCTACTGAGCAAGCCCTTTCAGTTTTTGGTACACCCTGTGTACTAAATTTTATTCAAAAAATCATAAAGAATATCCAGTCAGGTAGACAACCTATCCAGGATTAATATTATAGAAAATTTTAATAAACTCAATGGAACCAATTTTGGGTAAATCACATATTTACGATTTGGTGGTACAGGAACACCCCTTATATGAAATAACACAGATCAATAGATACTGACGCAAGATATCTTACATGGAGATACTTAGTCATGCAAAGTTTCATCAAGATTCTATGAGCCGTTTTTGAGAAAATTTCAATTTTTCATTTTCGTTGTATGACAGCTACCCTCAAAATGAGAGCCAGCAAGAAACCACTTAGAACCCTTCGATGGATTTGCATAAAACTCATAAATTCAAAATATGGTGTCAATCGGACCATTCGTTTAGCCGCTAGGCCAAAGCGTGACGGACAGACCGACCGACCGACCGACGGACCGACCGACCGACCGACCGACCGACCGACCGCCCGACGGAAGGACATTTTTGGGAGACTTGTCTTTTATGATGTATAAGTGATATAGAACACATTTTTGAGAAAATTTGAAAAACTTTTTTTCACGAATACAATACCTTTCTCGCTCCGCTCGAAAGTAAAAAGTACGATGATCCTTCTATGGGGTGATTATACATCACTAATCTTTCTTCGAGAAATCTTTACTTAATTTAATTCGCACGTGCTTGCCGAAAAACATTAGGACTTTTCAATAATAAGATACAGTCAGGATTTTAAATTTGATAACCCTAGGTACATCGGCGCATAATAGGAAGGTTCCCCTTCATTGATCAAAGAACGCTTTCAACTTAATAACAACGTGGTCCCATAAATAAATCTCTTATATCTTTGTCAATATGCGTCATTTGTCGTTATGACAACTACCTACTATATTTGGAAAAAAAGTTAAAAATTGATACCTATCGAAACCCAGATTAGTAATTTAATGTACAGAGATCGAAATAAATGTTCATCTTATATGGCTGATTTACAACGTGCATAATTTATCCGTCTCTCAGGGATGCAGTTATAGTAAAGAAAGTATTAATTCTTTCTTTTCTTTAGCAAATTTTGCCTTCATGTAAATCAGCCAATTCCAGACGGCGATGTGTCAGAAAAAAACTGTGCAGATACTTACTTAAGTTATTTAAAAGTTATTCCCGCGAAACAGAATTTCAAATCGGTTGAAATAGGAAGCCACAACGGTAATCCTATAAAAATCATCGAATCTGAAGTCCTTTCGATGTTTCCGCCGCCAATCCGGGCATTTGCAAGTTAAACCAACGTTTTTATGTCTTCCCTGCTACACGGATAATATTATGCGACTCTCAGGATAAATTGTCCGTTTTGTTTTACGGTCCATGAAAATGTTTCTGGATAATGAAGGAAGAAAATCTTGTTACAAAATTATAGTTGTTCCAGTCAAGGTGGTAAACAAACATGCTGTAAGTAATCTAGCATTGTAGAATATTCGTAGCATTAGGTATCACAAAATATTTTTTTTATAGATCAGCTGATGTTATTTGTGGGAATGCAATATCTTCAGAAAAAAGATTGACATGCGTTCATAATTGTCAAAGTTCGTATAAGATAAATCTCGATCCCACCATGTAGTGGACGATTCTGAGGGTAAAAGGTAAGTACGTCAAGAGATTATACTTACTAATCTGGGATCAAGAGCAGTTCAAGCTTGACAGAAACTTGACGTAAAATAAGGACGATACAAACTCCAGTATATCAAGCTTCTTGTCCTTTCTTACTGGAAAAATGTGGGTTTGTACCTTTATATTCTGATAAAGTCTTAACGCCTAAAATACAAATCTCTGCCAAACATCATGGCGGTAGAATCAATCTTGTGCCCTTTCGTATACACGGAGGAGACGTGACGAGAGGGGAGGGGGAATTATTTATCCACCACCGACGTGACCGGGGGATCGGGGCAAGTTTAACTGCACAGTTATGGGGCTTTTAATTAACGAAATGATGCTAGGGAGTCTGGATAATGAAAACATTAGGAAGGAGGATTACCAGCAACTAAATTATCTCTTATCTAAGGACAGTACCAACTTTTTTGCGTTTATAAGTCATATCGTCTTCTTTTCGGTAAGTTGGGAAGGTAAGGGCCTGTAGACGAGTGGTTTTCTATCATCGTTAACGTTTGTAGAATGGAATGACAACGTTTATGTGTTGTGCCGGCAAAGAATAGTATCTCCAAGGTACCAAGCTACCGACCGCAACACTCTTGACTGATCATTGAACAAAATGGAGACATACTTGCTCTGAGGGGATCTATGTGTATGACACATAATTATAAATAAATCAGTATAATAAATCAAGGCTCCATTTTACCATATTCCTCATCAAAAGTATGCGACATAAATAATAATTATATCCCATTATTTCAATTGTAGGTAATGAATGTCATACACTCTTATTCTTCAATGGCGTGAGCAATTTTATAGTTGGCCCCGATTGACGTTATTGTAGAGGTAAATACATATGATACAGAAATGTATTCCTTTGACTTATTTGCTGTGAATTTCAATGGTTGGTCTGGAAGTCCCTCAACTGCTTGCGGATGGAACCAGAGGCGCTAGCACCGAACTCAATCGTTATTGAATCTCTCTTTTCTTCAAGTATAAAAAAAAAACCGGCCAAGTGCGAGTCGGACTCGCGCACTGAGGGTTCCGTACCACCACATAAACATAATTGTATTAGTTGAAATTTCAGTAAGTTAATGTGCTAGATTTTTTGAGTCCGACACGCGCTTGACCAAATTTTATTATTTTTTGTTATTTTATAGCCTATGCCCTATAAACATACCAATTTTCAAGTTTGTAAGTGTTCCCGTTTTTAAATAGAACTAAAACAAAAATCGCCTCAGCATCCATCCAACTTGACCCCTCTCTTATATGAATGTTCTTGAAACGGGAGCTCACCACAATTGGTTGCCATTAGTTGTGAGAAAAGTTGTAATATTTAATGATTTCAGACTTTTTCCATTATTTGTACTGTGAGACCTAGCTTCTTGCCAAATTTCATAATTTTAGGTCAACGGGAAGTACCCTGTAGGTTTTTCATTTTTGAATAAATGTATGGAGATGAGGACATAAAATGCCATATCTTTTGATTGCGTGGTTGTAAAAAATTGAAATTTTCAGATCTTGTGTGGTTCATGGATCCTAATATATGGTATTAATTTCAACCTGATACCTTTACCCGTTCGTGAGATAAAGGGTCTTGACAGACAGACAGACAGACAGACAGACAGACAGACAGACAGACAGACAGACAGACAGACGGACAACAAAGTGATCCTATAAGGGTTCCGTTTTTTTCTTTTGAGGTACGGAACCCTAAAAAATAGAGAACCGATAACGATTGAGTTCGGTTCTAGCGCCTCAGGTTGGCTGCTGTAAGGATAATACCTACGTGTAAGCCGCACGCAAACACACGTTTCTAAATTAAAACACTAATTCGGTATACATTGCTGGGAGGCTTGGTTGCACAACATTGAATAGTATGTAACTACCTACTTATTTGCTATTATGATAAGATAATTAATAAGTTGAAAATATATATTGATCAGTCAGTATAATATAACTTTAAATTCTTTGGAAATAAATTGAATTCAATGCAGAAACGTGCACATGTGGCTAGCTTTTACTTCAACAAGTTTCCATATCGAAGGCGCAGTGAAGCGAGGAGAAGCAGGAAGAGGTATTATTCTGAAAAAACTTGATAATGAAATACATTTATTTACTTAAAAGCGAAAATATAAAAGAAATATCAAAAACATTTATAAATATTAAATAAGAGATAACTTTTTTGATATTGTCGATTCCACAAAAATCGTATTTGTTATTTAACAAAACAGCTAACTTTATAAGAGATTGGCTGAAAATTGAATAAGTAACGAAATTTTATTCGATACGTAAAAGTGATTTGATTTTGTATGTGTAACAAAATAAATTTAAGTATTTGCCTTGAATTTTATTGCGAATTTTGTAATATAGATATTCTGAACTATAATTGAAATCTAGAAAGCAGATTGCTGCTACTTAGCTTATATATAGTTCTGTGGCTGCTACAGTTCCAATGTGTATTCGGCAGCTGACTAGGGAGAGAATTTTAAAGAAAAGTTCGTTAGACAAAAATTTAAAGCTACAGAAAATCATTTTAATAATTAATATAAAATAAATCCAGAATACAGATCGAGACGACTGGTTGCACAAATCAATGTAATGCGGTGCTCCGATCGCGAAGCCTCTCGTCTGTCTAGTCTGTTAGCTGCACAGAAAAAAAACGGCCAAGTGCGAGTCGGACTCGCGCACTGAGGGTTCCGTACCACCACATAAACATAATTGTATTAGTTGAAATTTCAGTAAGTTATTGTGCTAGATTTTTTGAGCCCGACACGCACTTGACCAAATTTTATTATTTGTTGTTATTTTATAGCCTATGCCCTATAAACATACCAATTTTCAAGTTTGTAAGTGTTCCCGTTTTTAAATAGAACTAAAACAAAAATCGCCTCAGCGACCATCCAACTTGACCCCTCTCTTATATGAATGTTCTTGAAACGGGAGCTCACCACAATTGGTTACCATTAGTTGTGAGAAAAGTTGTAATATTTAATGATTTCAGACTTTTCCCATTATTTGTACTGTGAGACCTAGCTTCTTGCCAAATTTCATAATTTTAGGTCAACGGGAAGTTTTTGTAGGTTTTTCATTTTTGAATAAATGTATGGAGATGAGGACATAAAATGCCATATCTTTTGATTGCGTCGTTGTAAAAAATTTAAATTTTCAGATCTGTGGTTCATGGATCCTAATATATGGTATCAATTTCAACCTGATACCTCTACCCGTTCGTGAGATAAAGGGTCTTGACAGACAGACAGACAGACAGACAGACAGACGGACAACAAAGTGATCCTATAAGGGTTCTGTTTTTTTCTTTTGAGGTACGGAACCCTAAAAATGATCTCTTAAAACAAGAACGCAATATGTCTCAACTGATATCGCTTGATTATAAAGTTAAATGTCTTAGAGTAAGATAATCACTCTAACGTATTAAAAATGCCGAATTCTTAAAATTCAAGAGGTAATTTCTTCTAATATGAATTGTATTACTAGGTTTGAAATTGATATTTTGAATTAAAATCATTTATTTTTTACATCAACAATGAAAAAAGACTTAAAGCAAGTAAAATATTAATCAATTCAAAAAATAAATCGTTTCGCCTAAGAATTATGAAAAATATTAAATGAATATTTCGGACAATATTAAGGCAAATAACATGTTGCTTGATATAAGATAGTTGTTATTTCGCTCAAGAACTAGTTAGGTAAGCAATGAAGAGTTAACACTATATTAAGGCAAATAACATGTTGCTTGGTATAAGATTGTTGTCGTTTCGCTCAAGACCTAGTTAGATATGCAATGAAGAGTTAAGGCGATATTAAAGTAAATAATTGTTGCTCGATACAAGATACTGTGTCAAAGACGGAACGGTATCAAAATTTCGACTAGTTTGCTAACTAAGCCTGTGGTTTAATAGTCAGAGCGAGGGACTACAATACCGATGGACGCGGGTATTCGAATCCAGCCAATTCTAGGACTTTTGGTAAATTATAATGATTGATAATGATGTAATAGTTAATGACAACATTAATAAATAATAGAAATGGAAACAAATGTGGAAAAAGAAACGTTAAAAAATAAAAAGATCTAATATAAAAATACCGGATGGGAGCAGAAGAAGAGGAACAGTAAGAAAAAAGAAAATGCTTTTTGAAAAAAAATGCCTCATATATTATTAGTTTTTATTTTGAAAGAGCTTTAAATTTTTCAACAAAATTAGTATCGCTCTTGGGGTGACACATTTGAACTTTTGAGAAAAGAGCTTTAAATTCTTTATTCAAATTAGTTTTCTTCTTGGTGTGATAGATGCTTCAATCAAATAAGTTTGGTTCTTGATGTGAAAGGTGTGAAAGCTTTTAGTTTTTACAATAAGATATGAGTTGAAAATTGATATAAGAAATTTAGTTCTTGGAGACGGAGAATTATAATACAAAACATTTTATTTCTCAATCTAAGACGTTTTCGAGTTTCCTTATATCGAAAACCCAAAAGATCTTAACTTAATTAATATTATTTGGTTCAAGATATCTTTTTTTTCTGTGTGTAGACTGCTGACTCTACCCGGCTTCTGTTTTAAGCTTACATTAATAAAACCTAAATGGATACGCAGTTCCTAGAAATACAGACCCAATAAAGTCAATAACGTAAGTAACTTCTAGAGCTTCATTTCATCGGGTGTCTGTCTGTAGAATTCGCATCATGAGTATTGTTTTCGGTATTTGACAGTTTAAGCCACAGTTTAAATAGCTCTAGGCTCGCCTAACTTACCCTATAGATGGCTATAGTCAGCTTTCAAACCACCAAATGGCCTATAACATGGCCTAACGACTGTTATCTGAGATAGTGGCTGGGATCGACGTCTTAACGTGCCTTTTAAAACACGGCAACTCTAATATTCTCGTAATAAGAATAAAAAAGTAATCACCACTCACCATTTTGCCGCGAGTGCAAAAGTAATAGGAGACAATATTACCGTGTGTTCCTATTTTGAATGAGATAGTTAAATAAAAAATAAAGTTGATCAGCACAAATCGATCAAAGCCTTATTGGAAAACCCGATATTACTTTAATCAGGAAGCTACCAGCTTCCAGCAGCGTCTAGACTCCGACGTCGCATCTGCTAGTTAATTAATAAAATCAGACGGATCAGTCAGACGCTGATCCGAATGCTGATTTATGAGTCTCCCCAGTCGATTGAAAATTTTATTGGATTTCCTGAAATTGTTGGTTGCGATTAATTAGTATAGACATTGTTATTTAAGCCTCTGTTTCTTTGCAATTTTTGTTTGTTTTGCACAAAATTTTTGTGGAATCTACATATAAGGGTGGGCGTTTGCAGAGTATTGCAGCGGCGCAGGCACACCCCGGTACTACATACAACGAGCGAATTTGAAATTTGAAATCGGAAGGTCGCGTTGGCCCATATCATCATCATCATAATAACATCCCATGAAACGTTTACTACAGGACAGGGAGCTCCCTCCAGTTTTCTAGCTTTTGCTGGAAAAATGTGGAGGGGAAGTACCCTAGTCACCTAGCTTGTTAGCGTTACGGCTGGCACCATGGACCGCGGTTGTAGGTGACCGCAGTAAGTAAGATACAAAGTAGGATGCTGCTGCCTACCTTCCAGTTAACCCTAAGTCGCCTCTTACGACACCCACGGGTATATATGGGGCCCATATAGTCAGTACAAAAGACCCTCAGGAGCACCATTAGAGGGCGCGGGCGGGTGCGCGCGGGGGTGCGGGATAGATTGCAAGTGGGCGGAGAGTGTCCGTTATGTATGACAGTCTGGTACACACGATCGCACGTCGGTAGAAACACTTTTGGACCATATGGCGTGGTAATAGAGTTAAAAAAGTTTCTACCGATGTGCGGTTGACCGTATACTATTACTTTATTCTTTGACGTAGATGGCGCAGCGCAGAAAAGGAATAAGACGCGTTCGAAAACTTTCCAAAGTCCAAAGTGTATCTTTGGCGAGCTGTTGGGTGTTCTTTTGGTAAAATGAAAATCTTTTGATAACTACCACTTAACAACGCACGCGTTGATGTCTTTTGTACATGGGCACACATTTGATTAATTCATTTCAACTTTAAACGTCTTCATAGACGTTACTAATTATCATAACATCCCATGAAAACGTCCACTACAGGACAGGGAACTCCCTCCAGAATTCTAGCTTTTGCTAAAAAAAATTGGCGGGGAAGTACCATAGTCACCTTGCTTGTTAGCGTTACGGCTGGCACCATGGACCGCGGTTGTAGGTGACCGCAGTAAGTAAGAAGTAAGATACAAAAGAGGATGCTGCTGCCTATCCTCCAGTTAACCCTTAGCCGCCTCTTACGTCATCCACGGGTATGTATGGGTTGGTACTATTCATTGCCGGCACCACACGGGACCCGTTACGTTACTAATATAATTCCCAAGACACAGATTCTTCTAGTTTGGGAGACAGGGTTCTGTAACTAACTACTGTCAACTTTGTCTAATAAAGAATTTTTATTATTTTATTTTTATTAATGTAATAATATAGCAAAGAACTTAATATTTATGAACTTTTGAAAGCAGAAGTCAAGAAAAAGGTTTCCCTTTGGCTCATGTCATTAGATTATGATACGGTAGAAACCTTACTAATGCCATTATGTTGAAGTTACCAAGCCTACATACTACTCATAAATACCTACGCACTATAATATTCATACTCACACTACGTACACTCACGTACACGCACACACACACTCACACACACACACACTTTCATACTGACACACACTGAATTAATATTCTAGAATTATTTTAAGTTATATGTATATCTTTATCTCTTGCTATCTTTGTTCTTACTTTTTAAAGGAGTCTTAGCCGTGTGATTTTCGTGATGGGGTTGGGAGCCTGGTGATCTGTCATACAGGTTTTTCCTAGTACGGACACCAGGCTCTCACAAATCAACAATTTTTTAGGGTTCCGATACCAAAATGGTAAAAAAAAGGAACCCTTATGGTGCCGCTCTGTCTGTCCGTCTGTCTGTCACACCTCTATATCTCAGCAACCACTTATGCTATCAACCTGAAATTTGGAATAGTTTTAGAATATAGTTGCCCAACTTAATTGCACAAGAAAAAATTTTGAAAAAGTATGATTATTAATATAAAGGGGGCCAAAATAGGGGGGGCCAAATTTCAAATTGTCGCTACTAGGTCGAGTGGGGTATCATATGAAAGGGCTTTACTTGTACATTTTAAAATAATTTTTTGTATTTTTTTAAATTTCTTAGTTTTAAAGTTATGATGAAAAATGTCAAGAAAAATACCATTACCCCCCCCTTATCTCCGAAGTTTGAGTAAGGAAAAATCTGAATTAATTACAGTTGACAGAAGTTTATATAAACTTTACAGCAAAAATAAAACGATCTTTCTAAGTTGCACAGTTTTTCAGAAATCTGCAAAAAACCTTTACAAACAAATTTAGTTTTGCGGTCCTGAAAATGGACTTTATTGCTTCCAAAAATACTATAGGTATATCGGAACCCTCGGCGCGCGAGTCCGACTCGCACTTGACCGGTTTTTTATTGTATACCTACAAACTCCAAGTGTACCTACCTGATATATAGAAATTGTTTTTGTGAGAGCAAATAAACGCTTTATTTATTAATATAATGTCGAGGCCAAAGTTTCTAATCTACCGGCTGTACAATACACATTAAACAGTCAACATTGTAAGTTTGTAACAAACGTATGTAAATAGCTATGAAAGCCGTTCTAAAGGGCCGATCACACCTGACTGAATTCACACACTAAGTCAGTTAGTCTCCTACGTAGGAAAGGAAGGTAGAAAGATGGAACTTAGTAAGTCACTAACTGAGTAAGCCGCATAGTAAGCAACGCAGAAAGGAACTTTAGTGAAGGGCCAATACGAATAGAACACCTCATCGTACGGAAAATATTAATAAGGGCTAATTTATGTTGTATAGAAAAACACTAGAATAACTACAAAAAAAACCACAGAATTACCGGTATACTAAAAAACAAACAAGGAATTAAAATTAGGTTGCACCAGTCAAGTAAACACAAAGAATTTGAGTGCTTTATTCATTCTTTTAGTTAGAATACATTTTTCATTCAAAATCGTACGAAAAGCAAATAATGATTCCAATGAAAAATAACAATTGAATGATAAAAGATTATTTGGATAGTACTAAGTAGTACATTCGAATATTTCGATTGTTGCTTCTTGAAATAATTGTACATCACTATTAAGGAACATCAACATAGTAGGTGACTAGTTGTGCTATACGTTAGTATACCTCTATATTTTCTGTGCTGGTACACTTTATAGCGCGACTGATATGTTCAGATACTTTGTATAAAGGCTTCCATGAGTATTTTTAATGACCTTAAAATAAATTGAAAAGCAAGCTAAAAACTCGTTTATACTTTTTTATTTAGTAGTAGAAGTAGTTTTAGAATACGATTGTCTTACTTTATTGCAATTGAAATAATTATAATATTATTATTATTGTAAAGGGGGCCCAAATGGGTAGGTCAAAGTTTTTAATTGTCAGTACTAAGTCAAGTTAGGTATCATATGAAAGTGCTTCACTTGTACATTCCAAAATAGTTCTTTATATTTTTAACGACTCTTAGTTTTCAAGTTATGATGAAAAAAGTTTTAAAAAATTACCCCTTCCTTATCCCCGAAGTTTTCCGAAGAAAAAATCTGAATTAATTAAAGTCCATAGAGGTTTATGTGAATAATTCAGAAAAAAAACCAATCTCTCTAAGTAGCACAGTTTTTTGGAAATTTGCAACAAATCTTTACAAACAAATTTAGTTTTGCGGTCCTTACAATGGACCTTATTGCTTCTAAAAATACTATAATTAGGTATATCGGAACCCTCGATGCGCGAGTCCGACTCGCACTTTAACATTTTTTTTTGTTGTGTATAGATGTATGTATGGTGAAAATCGTTAATTTTTCATGGTATGAGTCCATTGATGAAGTTTTCAGGAGATTGTTTGACACCTTGTACTTGTCCGTAATTTTGTTAGACTTCCTTAAAAGAGATACTTTGTAATCCTGACAAAATTTTCAATTCATGTCTAAATCAGTTGTCCCTTTCATAAAAAAATGTATAGGATCAAAACTGTTTAGTTTTCGCGTCGAGTCGGAAGCAACAGTAGTGTGCGTATGATCGAACACACACATGCGCGCAGTCCACGTGGAGTCGTAGTGCGTCATTTCACCCGAGACGCGTTCTCGCCCGCTCGGAGGAAACGACACCTTTTAAAAAACTGTGTTTTGAATGGAACTTTTTTCTCTCAAGGTATTTTTAATGAACTCTACTAATATAGCTCAGCGCAACGATTGTATAACGGAGGGTTACTCGAGGGGAAGCGAGGGGCGACAGGGAACAGCTCTTCAAGTTTGTATACTCAACAGCACGTCAGTAGAAACACTTTAGACTTACTCTTAATGACATGGTGGTAGAAACTATCATCCGCACATCACTTATTATCCGAAAATCACTCATCATCCGCTCATCATCATTCATCCACTCATCCACGCATCACTCATCATCCACTTATCATCATTCATTCACTGATCAACTATCATCCGCGCATTACTCATCATCATTGATCCACTTATCAACTATCATCCGCGCATCACTTATCATCCGCTCGTCATCATTCATCCACTGATCAACTATCATCCGCGCATCACTTATCATCCGAAAATCACTCATCATCCGCTCATCATCATAATTCATCCACTCAACCACACATCACTCATCATCCACTGATCAACTATCAATCGCGCATCACTTATCATCCGAAAATCACTCATCATCCGCTCATCATCATCATTCATCCACTCATTAACTATCATCCGCGCATCACTCATCATCATTGATCCACTCATCAACTATCATCCGCGCATCACTCATCATCCGCTCATCATCATTCATCCACTGATCAACTATCTTCCACGCATCACTTATCATCCGAAAATCACTCACCATCCGCTCATCATCATCAGTCATCCACTCATCCACGCATCACTCATCATCCGCTCATCATCGTTCATCCAGTCATCAACTATCATCCTGCCTAAGTTTGGAGCCGTTTGCTTTAAAAAAAATAATCCATTTAAATCCATGCCATCGCTGTACATTTCGTTGATTTTGTGATCGAAAGATCGAAGGACACATACTAACGACCAAAAGGCAGTCTTATTTCGGAAAGCCATGCCATGGAAATCCGTCTAAAGAGGAAAATCTAACAGACCTGACGAAATAATGTAGCCTGTTTCCTGCCTACGTTTGGCGCGGTTTGCTACTTTAAAAAAAGTAATCTGTTTAAGTCCGTGCCATTGTTGTACATTTCGTTGTTTTTGTGATCGAACTATCAAAGGACACATACTAACGATCAAAAGGCAGTCTTATTTCGGAAAGCCATGCCATGGAAATCCGTCTCAAGAGGAAAATCTAACAGACCTGACGAAATAATGTAGCCTGTTTCCTGCCTAAGTTTGGCGCCGTTTGCTTCTTTTAAAAAAGTAATCCATTTAAATCCGTGCCATCGTTGTACATTTCGTTATTTTTGTGATCGAAAGATCAAAGGACACATACTAACGATCAAAAGGCAGTCTTATTTCGGAAAGCCATGCCATGGAAATCCGTCTCAAGAGGAAAATCTAACAGACCTGACGAAATAATGTAGCCTGTTTCCTGCCTAAGTTTGGCGCCGTTTGCTTCTTTTAAAAAAGTAATCCATTTAAATCTGTGCCATCGTTGTACATTTCGTTGTTTTTGTGATCACAAGATCAAAGGATACATACTAACGATCAAAAGGCAGTCTTATTTCGGAAAGCCATGCCATGGAAATCCGTCTCAAGAGGAAAATCTAACAGACCTGACGAAATAATGTAGCCTGTTTCCTGCCTAAGTTTGGCGCCGTTTGCTTCTTTTAAAAAAGTAATCCATTTAAATCCGTGCCATCGTTGTACATTTCGTTGTTTTTGTGATCGAAAGATCAAAGGACACATACTAACGATCAAAAGGCAGTCTTATTTCGGAAAGCCATGCCATGGAAATCCGTCTCAAGAGGAAAATCTAACAGACCTGACGAAATAATGTAGCCTCTTTCCTGCGTAAGTTTGGCGCCGTTTGCTTATTTTAAAAAAGTAATCCATTTAAATCCGTGCCATCGTTGTACATTTCGTTGTTTTTGTGATCGAAAGATCAAACGACACATACTAACGATCAAAAGGCAGTCTTATTTCGAAAAGCCATGCCATGGAAATCCGTCTCAAGAGGAAAATCTAACAGACCTGACGAAATAATGTAGCAAGCAGCACGTTCAAGTTTCCGATCATCGACCCTAAACAGCTCTACCTATTCCGACCACTGCCGATTACCCATCATCTACCGGTCACCCATCATCTACCATTGACTCGTCTTCCGCCGATCACCCATCAATATCATCCACCGGTCACCCATCTTCGTCCGGACATCAATCACGTACCGAAAATCTATTACTCTGATAACCCTTTTGATCGATCACCCATCATCTACCTATCTTCCTCCGCCTACCCTTCATCACCAGTCACCCATCACTAAACAAAACTACCTAGGTATGGTATATAAGTAGGTACTTACTTGGTTAAAGGAAGAGATATTTTTTGAATTTTTGACGGGAAACATAATATTTATCTTTGCGCTTCCCCATTTCTCTAAAACAAACACTTTATAAATACAAGGAAAGAAATATCTTACTTAAGAAAATAGTAAAAAACAAAGTTACTTTGTTACACTATGAAAGCAGAGAATGTATATACGTTGAAACGCGATCCATAATTTTGGCGCGTCGCGGTGCAAACTGACGTGGTCTCACTTCGAGCTCTTGTGGGTATCGGCCGCGTGTCAGAGCTATTTATTAGACTTCGCGCGGTCATAATAAAAATGTATGGCGTAATCGTAATGGTTTTAAAAAAAATCATATTAAATATGTAAGCAATATTAAACCGTGATTGCCGTTTTGGTAGTTTTTACGTGGTGCAGTCTTAAGTAAAATAGTTTCGGCCAACGATATTTTTACAGTAACAAAATGCTGAAGTCAATTCTTTTTATCTAGAAGTTTATTGATCTTATTTGGATTTTTTATTTCTGTATGTAAGTTTCTTTATTGTTTGCCATAGTTTCTCATTATCTTTTGGATATGGTTTTAAAAGACCTCGACTAACAATGAATACTTTCGGGCGAAATGCCCAACCGGGCGAACTCGCCTCGGAGGAAATGGCCACCAAATAATGACATCGGAACATAGTAAGCCACTTAGTAAGGAGGTTTAGTGATGGGCAAATGCGAATGATTGACTCGAATCGAACAACTTGTCGAACAAAAAATAATGGCCTAACTGATGGTATACTTTTTTACTTAAAACAAGCGCTCCTACTAGAAAAACAATTAAAGACCGCTATATTCAAAACTAACAGTGTTTCACTAGTCAAGTATTCTACACGGACACATCTGACTACGTCGCGCTTTAACTGGCGATTGATTGAGTACCTAACCGAACCGTAAATTTTGAAAATTATTGAATCAGTGTCGCTGCGATAACGAGATCGATGGTTGAATTTTAAAAATACAGTAACTCTTCCTCTACCGAATATTCCTATAGAAAATATCGAGAATATCGAATTCTTAAAAGTACCGGTAATAATCGATACTAAATAACCGACCAAGTTCGTACTTCGTGTCAAGCCACGCGCAGTGTAGAGTTAAGGAGTGATCACACCTAGCTGAATTCAAAGACTAATTTGGCATACATTGCTCGTTGAAGTAAGGATATTTCAATTGACATAACCAAGCCTCCCAGCAATGTATGCCGAATTAGTCTTTGAATTCAGCTAGGTGTGATCACTCCTTTA
This sequence comes from Athrips mouffetella, assembly GCA_947532105.1. NCBI lineage: Eukaryota > Metazoa > Arthropoda > Insecta > Lepidoptera > Gelechiidae > Athrips > Athrips mouffetella. Next base: position 18,340,405 of record OX383960.1, on the reverse strand, counting down.
CCTAGTTCTTTTTACGATTTTTTTGTCGCAAAGCAGGTTTATTAACTCTACTGAACATTCGTATAGAAAATATCTGAACCTTTCAAGTATCGATGGTAATCTATAGTGAATTTTTTTTTTTTATTAGTACTTGTTATTACACCATAAATAATAATTATTTTTTATCGACAAGTTGTTCATCATCATTCGCAAAATTTACCCATCACTAAACTTCCTAAGTTCTTTACTTGAAGGGAGTAAGGAGGTTTAGTGATGTCCGAGTGCGAATGATTAATTTTAATTTAATTCCGTGTTCGCATCGAAATTATATTGACCAATACATGGTCTAAGGGACTGGTTTCCGAAAACTGAAAGGGCGTGGTCAGTCAAGGTAACTGAATAATTTTCAGTAAATAAAACTTTCAGAAAATAATAAAATAATCCTCTTTTCCACAAAAAAGCCACGATCACACCTAGCTGAATTCAAAGACTAATTCGGGATACATTGCTCGTCGAAGTAAGGATATTGCAATAACACAACCAAGCCTCCCAGCAATGTATGCCGAATTAGTCTTTGTATCCAGCTAGATGTGATCGTGGCTAAACTGTCCATTTGCAATTTTATATGAAGAGTATTGAAGAGGCTGATAGTTTTATTTACTGAAAGTTGTTCAGTTACGGCGAATGACTATGTGCACCTGCAAGACTAGAAAAAGAGAAAAAATGTATCCACTTCATTTACCACAGCCATTGTTTTTGTTTGATCAGAAATACTCTCATTCATAAGATTTGGCACGGCAATGTTCAGGTCTCATTTGTCCATTTAAGGTAAATAAAAATAAAAACATCACGGAAATGTATTGTCAGCCTATTAAAGCCACGATCACATCTAGCTGGATTCAAAGACTAATTCGGCATACATTGCTGGGAGGCTTGGTTATGTTATTGCATTATCCTAACTTCAACGAGCAATGTATGCCGAATTTGTCTTTGAATCCAGCTCGCTGTGATCACTCCTTGACTCAACCGAACAGTCGTATACAAATTTTTTTATAGTGAATTTTTTAAGTTTATTATTAGTACTTATTATTAAACCAAGATAATGCTTTATTTTTATTTTTCATGGACAAGTTGTTCGATTCGAATTAATCATTCGCAAAATTTTCACATCACTAAACCTTCTAACTCCTTTACTTGAAGGGACTTAGCATGTTTAGTGATGTCCAAGTGCGAATGATTAATTCAACATATCGAACAAAAATATACTTATATTAAAAAAACGGTCAAGTGCGAGGCAGACTCTCGCTTCGAGGGATTCGATATTCCTGTAGTATTTTTAAAAGCAATAAAGCCCATCTTTAAGACCGCAAATAAGTTTGTCTGTAATTTTTTCTTCTTTCAATTATCGGTTGTATTTGTCTTGAGGTTGTATCAGCCATTTTTTAACAATCGATAACATTTTATTGTACAATAATTATTTTCGATAAGGCTATTCAACAGAGTTACTGTATTTCAAGATTAACTACCGACAGCGAAACTATCGCCATCGGAACATCACTATTCAGCAACTGTATTAGTAGGCACTTTTTATACTTAGCTTCCTAGCTAGAACTCTGAATTCACAAACGTCTTTTTCAACGTAGCCTCCTAGGTAGATTTCTTATTCAGTCGTCAAATTCAAGCAGGTGTAATCGCGGCTCAACTAAGTTTGTGAACAAAGGCGTCACCTGCCACAGCGAGTGCAAACGTCTTAGCTGAATTAGAGGGAAGTTAAATAAGACGGAGTGGAACATTCGTTACAACAATCTTCTCGTCGCAAAGTTCTTAATTTCTTCATTATATTTTAATTGACATTTGTGATAGACTCAGTAAAATCTAAAATCATTTTATGCAGGATTTTGTAAGAATTCGTTAAAAGAATTTTATCAAGGGTAGCAGCCAGTTGTAGTAAGATTCTTGAAAGTAAAAGCTCCTTTTATTTATTCCTGACACTTTCTTTGTCCAGAAGATAAAAACTGACCGCAATAGATGTAAATAAGCTTTTACTTTAAAGACTCTATCTACACCTGGCGCTAAATACAACATTTTGTTCTACGACTTTTCTAAATTCAAAATAGTTAATTAATGTGGTTTTGCATACTTCCCCGTAGAACAAAAGTTGCAGTTATTCCAGAGAACGTTGACTGGTATAAATAAACCCAGACAGAAAAAAAAACCCGTATCTAGTTTGTTGGCGCTTGATAAAATTATAATTCAGGCATGATTAGGGACTCACGGGAGTAACTGTAGCAATTAGCCGGACGAAGGTTGTCAGCTGACGGTGTTACCGGTCGTTCAACTGTTTGCGCAACTAATTCCTCGCTTTATGAATGGGGAGCGGTTGCCTAGCAACGCGACCCTCTCGAGACTCTTCTTGACTTGACCCTGGAGGTCGCATCGCCTCTCCGCCTCACCCTATCTCTTTGTCTGTCTCAATTTAATAGCAGTTAGATTATTTAGATTAAGGTGTATCGCTTGCTTTAACCTAATGCGCAAGTTTATATTGTATATCATAATTTTTGCTTATTAAAATTCGAATGTTAAGATAATTAAATTTTGTTTCAGCGCCATCTGTGAACAACATATCGAACTTTTTAGATGCTTTAATAAGCAAGTACTGAACAAATGTTAGTGTTTCTTCACGAACTGTTTCGCTCGAGAAGTTATCTCAGGCGGGATGTAGGTGGCGCTAAACGCTACAATTTATTTCTTTGCATTTTATTCTCATCTATACATGTCATCACCTGTCTGATAATTTTCTTTTTATTTAACTGCTGCTAACTACATACGCACATACAGGGTGTAAGGGACGGTGTACCGAATACTGAAAGGCCATGCTCAGTCAACGAAACTAAACAACTTTCCCAAATAAACATTTTTGGAAAATGAAAAAAAATTAATCTCTCCATACAAACTTTTCGACCAGGGAGAGCAATTTGTATGGAGAGGTCAAAATTTTGTTCATTTCCCAATTATTATTATTTTCAGGAAAGTTGTTCAGTTTCGCTGTCTGAGCACGCCGTTTCAGTACTCGTATTCGGTACAACATCCCTTACACCCTGTGTAGATTACGACTCTGTTTCAAAAAGCAAAAATAGGTATTGACTTCCGGTAGATGTCGCAAGAAGCGTTAATACACAAAAAAAATATAGTTTTGTCATTAATTGAATCGGTAATAGAAAAGTTATCCATTAATTCGCTAATAAACAGTGGAAAAAACTTAATTCTATCGTATTTCATGGCATTTTCGTATCTTTTATGACATGTACAGTGTGATACCAAAATTTCGCCGCCATATTATATGACGAGGTGGCCGAGTGGTTAAGGCGTTGGACTGCTAATCCAATGTGCTCTGCACGCGTGGGTTCGAATCCCATCCTCGTCGACTCTTTTTGTACAAATATGTATTCTGTATTTATTTACTAGACTAATATTTTTAATGTTTGCTCATCTTGAAAAGAGACCTATTCGCAACAAAATTTATAAATAGTTTTGGGTGTAATATTTCGAATGGAATGGCTAATGAGGAGGCCTTAGCTTAGACTATTTAGGGGCTGATAAGAGCTAAATACGCTTCACTTGAGCCGGTTTTTAACGAAAAGTGTTGAACATATGGCCGTGAAAAAAAAATGTGATAAGCATCTTTCTAAGAATAGGTATATTTTGTACGCCATGAAAAATTCCAAAGTTACCTCTGCTTTTAGCTTTTAAACCGTTTATCTTAAGTATCCATTATCTATGATGCCAAAACTTTTACACATTATTCAATGTATTATGCATAATAATATAGCTGTTTTATAATTAATATTATGGGTACAGATTTTGAGAAAAATGCAAAAATGAGCGAAAAACGTAAAACAGCTCTTATCAGCCCCTTAAAAAAAACTTTTGGTTGTGTTTTAGACGCACGAAACAACGCAACATTATTTTATAGACAAGATAAATGCGAAATGTTCGTATACCTTGTTGTTCTTTCAATTAAATAAGATAGGACAAATTACGGTTACTTTGATATTAGGTCTTTACCTATGAAATTGCCGTTTTGTAGGTATGGCGAATTTTAGGTAAACTCAATTTTCAGTACTAACATTTTTGCATTTTTCTTAGGAATTATAAATCCAATCTTTTTCATTTTTTTAGGCATTATTGAGAATACATTAAGCTAACAGAAGCTTAAATTTAATTTTCGAAAAATATTATCTGTAAAAAAATATAACCAATCTAATGATGAAATCGGACGACATTTAAGACGAACCATTTTCGAACCTTTAATTTTATATATCAAACTAAAAATAAAAACTTTATTTTATGCGTAAATTGATAACCTTGAAGTCAACTTTAAAATATAAGACAAATGAAAAAAATAGCATTAGTATTATAGGAATTATGATCTCATTAATCTGTAAGAAAATTTCGGCAATTTCATAGGTAAAGACCTATTATGTGCAACCGAATTCAACCGATACGTGATACCTTAATATTGTGCGTAGATCACGGAATATTCATTATATTCCGTGGCGTAGATCGTCATTCCTTAACTATCCTAATTGTACGGGATTCTCGGCCAAGGATTTCTAAAACAATAAGATAACCTTGCTTTAGTTTATATTATAGAGAACCAAATGTGATACTGATGGCTCCTGACAACCTATGCACAACCAAACCATGTCCCGGTACCTGAGAGACTCAAAAGTAGGCGCGGTAATGCCTGAAGAAATCTCTCAAACCGCTTTAATCTCTGGCAGGAGAGATACCCCTCAGCATCACTTATTCCTCTATCTGAGTAACTACCCCCTGGATATCACCTGCCCTGGCTGACGTGGAAGTAGTGCTGCAAAGGACTTTAGGCTTTTAGCCCTAAATTTTAGTCTATCGAGTCCTTTTTGGGAATAGACCAGTAAAATAGGGCTTTAAATGCTTCGTCATTTTGTGAAAGCCATTAGCATTTTTTAAACTAATAGGCTTTTTTGGGACTGGAGTCTTTATTAATTTTTTTTAGGTCCAAGCTTTTTTACCGACTTCAAGAAAAGGAGGTTATCAATTCGATACGTATGTATGTAATATTATTGGAACTGCATAAAATTCACACATGATATTCCAATGGGGCTTCCAAACCAAAATACAAAGTCTTAGAGGTGTATGTATGTATGTATGTATGTTTGTCCACGCACATCTTCGAAACTATTGATTGGATTTTGAATATTATTTTTTGTTATAGCTTACATTTACTCCAGTTTATATAGGGAACGGTGCAAGTTTCATTGAAATCGGTTTAGTAGATTTTTAGATATAAGCCAATATGTGTAAGTGTACGAGATACGATTGAGGTGTCAAAGAGAAAACATACCTTACCTTTGTATATTATTCATTTGTAAAATATGTATATACACACACACACTCAAAATCAAAATCACGCCTATATCCCTTGTGGTGTAGGCAGAGCGTCGACGGCCGTAAAAAAACGGTCGTTTTTGCCACGTTTGTCAAATATTAAAGGACATTTCTACAATAGTGTATCACTGTAGTCCCATAGTCGCCTCTTACAACAACCGCGAATCCTTGCGGGGTGGGCAGAGCGTCAACGGCCGTAAAACAACGGTCGTTTTCGCCATGTTTGTGATATTGAGGGACATTGTGAAATAGTGTATCACTGTAGTCCATTAGCCGCCTCTTACAACACCCGCGGTTCCTTGCGGGGTAGGCAGAGCGTCAACGGCCGTAAAAATGGTTGTTTTCGCCACGTTTGACAAATATTGAGGGACTGTCTGAAATTGTGTATCACTGTAGTCCCTTAGTCGCCTCTTCAACACCCACGGAAAGGGAATATTCATAGCTAGTTGTAGGTACATATAACAATAAATAAATTTTTCATAGTGGTGGTAGTAAAGAAGGTACCTTCTTTAAGGTTATTTAGTTAGCTGTCTCACGAAGACACGTGCCTTACAATTTCACCAAGTTTTTTCCAGGTACTAGTTAGGTTATTAGCTCTCAATTTTCGATAGGAGCCGATTCCTGAATTTAAAAAAAAGTCATAGAAAATTCAAGAATTGGCTCCTATCAAAAATTTAGAGCTATGTACCTGGAAAAAATTTGGTGCAATTTGGTGATATAAGACTATAAGGGACCGGACTATAAGGCTGAGGAATCGAATAAGAAGAAGAAGAATAGCTACAATTTTGTATACAGCGCGTTCCCTTTTCGAAAAATAGTTCATCATGCTAGTCGTGGCCATAATCAGTGTTATTGAACGTAATCGCTGGCAAAAAGTAGATATAGAGAGATAACGGGCCGGCTATCATCCACAACGAATTTATCTAGACCTGTTTCCATTATCTTATCTTGTACCTGTTACCCTTTATTTTATGTCTGCATTTAGCTACATGTTGGGCGCGCCTTGGACTGTAACACATGGTTCTGTAAATCTTCTGGTCCCTTTATTTTCCTGGACATGTGATAGTAAAAGTGTTTATAATAGGTGCAGTGAAAAGTGTACTGCAAGTGTTTAACTTTGACATTCTTTTGGATATACAAAGTGAGTGAGTCACCTCATTGTCTTATAAGATACTCGTACGTGCTTAAGGTTGATTCATTGTTTAATTAAGATTTTGCCCTGAAGAGGCAACCTCCTAAACGGTTACTTCGTTATTAAACATTCAAATGAAAGAATAATTGTTAATCCGTTGTAGTTACTCTGAACTGTGCGCAGTTCACATTTTGCGAGCCTGGGTGAAAAATATAACATGTCCCCAAATTTTTTATATGGTATGGGCAATAGGAATAGAGCATCCACATCGCCTTACTTTATGTGGGGAATACGTTCCTTCTATCCATTCCGGACAGTAAGTTTGCATAAACGTCTGCCCAATTAAGGGTTAAATCAATAAGAAACCATTTTCTATGTGAAAACTTTTTGCAACATTGTCGCATAATGTGTTCCTATTGCACTTACACAAAGTGTTTGTATTAATGAGGAGGGCACTTGTTTCTTGACTATATTTCGATCAAAAAACTGAGAAGCAAAATTTTGCGACAGCAGTCTCTTGACTGCTCTTGCAGGTGAAGCTAATATATTCTTGACTGTACCTACCACATGAGAAAAGACAAGCCTTTTATAAGACAGTATGCAGATAGTGTACTTCCTGTTACGCATATTCAAGTCAATTAAGATTTAATTTATTAAGCTAGGCAACACACAGATTAGATATTATGTAGGGCATCTCAGGGCACGGTCAGCTCGTAATTACACGATCTCTAAAACGTGACTTCTCATATCGATATGAAGTTGGTATTTCTTTAATTTCCGAGAAATTTTATAAAAACACTTTAAAACAATACCTACTGTTTACGTTGCTTACACGTGTATAAGACCAGATAAGCCCGTCTAAACTTTAAGTTAGAGTTAATATTGTTATTCAATTAATAGGGGCTACCCGCCGTCCACAAGCGCTCTCATCCATCAGTTAAAAAAATATTACTCGCTCAGTACAAAAATTATCGGAAATCCAGAAAGACAGATTAAAGGAAAGTGCTTTATATATATATATATATATATATTCTTTATTGCACAAATTTACAAACAGAAAGTTACATACAAAAGGACATGGTGCTTTTGTTTATTTAAAACCTATCAACTCTGAAAAATTAAGTTTACTGCAGTTACAGATACAAAAATTGCTAATAAGTGGCCGTTTTTCGCAGTTTTTGTATCTGTTACTACAGTGAACTATATTTTACAGAATTTATAGGTTCTAAATAAACCAAGGTACTTTTACTTCAATCTGTGTTTCCAGATTTTCGATAAGTTTTGTATTTAGCGAGTAATATTTTTTTAACTGATGGTAGCGCTAGTGGACGGCAGGTAGGCCTTACACAAAATGTGGTGCCGGCAAAGAATAGTACCAGCCCATACATACCCGTGGGTGTCGTAAGAGGCGACTAAGGGTTAACTGGAGGATGGGCAGCAGCGTCCTCCTTTGTCTTACATCTTACTCACTGCGGTCACCTACAACCGCGGTCCATGGTGCCAGCCGTAACGCTAACAAGCGAGGTGACTATGGTACTTCCCCCTCCACATTTTTCCAGCAAAAGCTAGAATTCTGGAGGGAGCTCCCTGTCCTGTAGTGGACGTTTCATGGGATGTTATGATGATGATGATGATGATAATGCATATTTTTCCTTGCATTAACTAGTGTTAACAATGTTTGCAACTGCTCAAACACATTCACCCAATAGTATTTCTATGCTTATAACTTTGTTTTATTCGTAATAATAACTTCTTAGCTTGTCTTTTTCCTATAAAAGAAACTTCGAACCTAAATCGACTAAAGAACGGAGCGTGGTTCCAAAATCTTTGCCTCGAATATACTTTTTTTCTATTTATCAAATAAAAGTAGCACAAGTAAACAAAATGTTATAATATTGGGTAACCTTCTGCCTCATTCTGCCTAAATCGGTTTGAACCACATACCTTTGATAAGGTTTACGATATAGACATAGTTACGAATTTACTAGATTTACTAGTGGGCTTAAAACATGTATAAAAGCAAAATTATTAATGTCTGAATATTGGATACAGGGTGTAATGGACAGTGTACCGTAACTGAAAGGGCGTGTTCAGTCAATGAAACTGAACAACTTTCCCAGTGAAACGTTACTGGGAATTAAAAAAAAATGCTGAAAAACAGTGGTCAGAGAGCTCGACTCACTGGTTCTGGTTTCAGTACCCGGTGGGTACACCGTGAAACAAAGATGTCTTTGTGCAATCTCCCCAGTTTGGTAATGTATGATGAATCACCTGATTGTCCGAAAAATTTGATGATTCCGTGCTTCGGAGGGCACGTTAAGCCGTTAGTCCCGACTACTATTTACGGATGTAGTCGTTAATAAGCCATGTCAGAGGCCTTTGGCGGCTCAACAGCAACGACACCACACCAGGGTTTGTGTGTGAGGTCCTACCGAGAACTTTCACTCATTAAATTATAGATAATAAATTGAAAGTTAGTAACTATGTAGGTATATTTAATATTTGCTTTGAGACAGCTAACGTATTTTAATTTACAGCTAACGTATTTTAATTTACATATTATTCATAAATTAAATGTAGGTATTAGAAAGGTATCGTATTAGTTACTATAAATTTAGGTTAATTTTGAAGTAAGTAATAATGCGTAGATTGTAAACCATGAACATCATTCCCCAAGGAGTAGGTCGAAATACGAAACTAAATTTTTGACCTCCCATAGAAACTGCATCAGCTGATAGCGCATTTATGGGAGGTCCAATTTGGTTTTTGGGGTTCTGTACCTCAAAAGGAAAAAAACAGAACCCTTATTAGGATCACTTTGTTGTCCGTCTATCAAAACCCTTTTTCTCAGTAACGCGTGGAGGTATCAATCTAAAATTCATATCAAACTAGCTGGTGCCCGCGACTTCGTTTACGCAGGTTTATAAATTGTAGCCTATGTGTTATTCTGATGTATAAACTATATTATTGTAAAGTTTCATCAAAATCCTTTCTGTAGTTTTTACGTGAAACTTAGAGCATTAATCTGGTTTAATGCTCTAAGACGTGAAAGAGTAACAAACATCCATCCATACTTACCAACTTTCGATTAGTAGGATACTGAAGTCTACTGTCCCTTGGAGCTGTGAAAAAATCAAGCTTTTAAGCCAGCGCAATCAAAAGATAGAGCCGTTATAATGCCGAATTTTTTTCAGTTTTTCGACACTCGCAAGGAAATTAAAACCAACAGGGTACTTCCCGTGAACTCAGAATCTTAATATTTGGTACGAAGCAACGTCTTACAGCACAGATAAAGGAAAAATTGCGAAAAGCATAAATTTTTAGTCACATCATATAATGAAAATATTTTTAATAATTTTAAACTTACTACCCTTTTCCTCATGAACGCGTAGAGGTAGGTATTATATTGAAATTCATATCAAATACTCAAGTCTATAAAACCTTTAAGCTGTAACAAAATCAAACTTCTATGTCAATCCAATCAAAAGTAGAAACAGCAATTTAAGCCGCATATTTTGAAACTCGCAACTACTCGCAAGGGATTCAAAACCTAAAGGATATTAGAATCTTGAAATTTGGCATGAAGCAACGTATGTATTTTTGGGAATATTTCCTTTGAATTTTTTCCTTTTTTTAAATTTTTAATAAAAAAAAATGCAATGAAATACCATAACTTTTACTTGGGGGTGATCGTGGAAACTTATTTAAATTTTAAAGGTAGTCGTATTTAGATATTTGTACAGATTGTGAGGCAGCTGAAACTTAGAATGAGGATATGACCTCATTTATTCATTAATTTCATCTTATTGCACAGAAATCACATCAAATAGTTGCAATAGGAAGTCTTGAATATGATTAATTTATTAAGTACCTATACCGACTGTTGAGCTTACGAAGCATTTTCTTCATATTACTAATCATAGCCATATCATAGCTAAATCTTTGATTCCATGACCGCTCCTTGTAGTGACAAACAAGCCAAAGCGGAATCCGTCATCTATATCCGTTTCACAGAGATTCATAATGGTACTTATTTTCCTTATCATATCGCATGTTTGGTAGTTTTATTTATTGGAATGTAGATAAAGCCCTGCCTGAAACAAGTAAGCCCGTACTGTATGCATCGATCAATTTATCAATGACTCAGATATCGCTATACTTACCTATTTGATTACAAAAGGATAGGCGGTAGAGTGGATTTTCACTATAATTTTGATTAATAAAAAGAAAATAACGTTTTGCAATATGCATTTGGTATCGTCTTACGTCTTACCAAGAAAGAGTACGAGACATACTAACGTAAACATCACTAAACTTGTTTACTATAATATATTAGTACCTGGGCGACCGAGCTTCGCTCTATAATATCATCGAGTGAGCAAGCTATGCTACCCGCCAAAATATGGCGCTGTAGGTTTTTCCCAGACATGAGACCCTAGCTAGATCGATTTTTATGTATGGTAAATTTCATTCAAATCGTTAGAGCCGTTTTCGAGAAACCAATTACAAATAGGTATATATATTTACAAATACAAATTCATTTATTTCCATACATAAAAACACATTGAAAAACATATTAAATTAGAAACAAGTAGGAAAGAGGTATGGGCACAGCATAGTACTGATTTTAAGCCCACCCGACGTCATGAAGAGGATAGAAATACATATATACCTACATATACATATATATAATTATACAAATATGGCTCGTTTAATAGTATAGGATGTGACATCATGTCTTCTTTTAGGAATAGGTGGTGTTCACATCTCTCTACCAGGGTTCCCATTCTTGAATATTACCGAGTGATTTTCGAGATTTTGAAAATTAAAGATATCCAGATACCTAAACTCTAAAAAGGTGAAATAAATTATTTGATAATTAGAAACTAGAGTATGATTAATATGAGTTAATGGGGCTGCTTTTTAAGAGTTTTGCAGGACAAATTTAAATTTTTGAAATCTCTTAAATTGCTAGGTAATATTCAAGAATGGGTTCTATCTTGACATTCTCCTGTCGCTTTAGAAGAAGCGGTCAATCAGTAACCATTTCGACACGACCCCCGCAGGTTAAGAGAACTCTTGACCTTTATTCAGAACGTCCTGAATTTGGTCTTGGAACTTTAGCCGAAAGCTTCGCCCTACACTTAATAAAATTAATCCTCACCTCTTTTTTTTAGTAGATGTTATAGATTTGTTTTGTTATGGAAGACGATTCTCAGTTGGTAGAGAGTCAATTAGGAACGCTAAATTTTAAGTAGGGATTAAACAACAGATGTTTTTCTAGCAGAAGTAACACGCCTAAACTAATATAAAACTCTCGTTAATTTCAGGTAAACATGCATTGGCTAGCATTAGTTTTAATATCCGCCTCATCTGCCTACGCGCAGTTGACCGCCCAAACCAGTATAGCACCAGATTTGAGAGAATGCTACACAAATGCTACATTATTAAACAGAAATAATTTACCACCAACAACCATATCTGTACTAATAGACATCATACGACAAATTGAAGACCATCCTGATGTCAACTTCGATTTAAGGCAGCTTGCTGTGTTGCTGTTACACACGTAAGTAAAAATAACCTTCAGGATGAAATTACTTTAAAGTCCATATGTATTTTGAAAAATAGGCAACAACTTTATATTGTTTATCCAAGTTTATCATACTTACATCACGACTGCAAGCGGGACTTGATACTCGATCAGTGCCGCTTTCGTGGTCTTGCGTGATGTTAGGTTCATGTTCTTGCATTGCAGCAATGTATGTCGTTCTAAAATTCCAGGTACAGACAAGATGGCATAGAGTTTCATCAGACCGAAACATACGGCACTGCCGCCACCAACGTTTTGCCCTTTGGAACCACGTTCCATTCTTTCCATCGACACCGATTGCTTTTGACAAGAATAATACCTAACAACCAAAATCCATTAGCTAATAATACTTTACCTTCCACGTTAAAGGTATGTTTGTTTAGGTTCTTCCTTTGTTCAATTCAAAAATCATGTTTATCACAGGATCTGATCTGTCTAATCTATAGAAATCGTTTTCAATAGTGCGCATTGCATCACATATTATCGACAACTGTCGACGCCAGGGTGAGGGGAGACGAGAACAACTGCAACCAGTTACAGCAGTACCGCGCGCTGCGATCTGGAAGAGGCATCCGTTCTATCGATGATGACGTCGAAATTATAGATAATGCCCTTTTGTAAGTAGGCGAAATTTAATTGTTATTTCAAATCATCATGTGATGTCTACATTATTTTTATTAAATTTCTTCGAATCACTTGTTTTTATTGCAGAAAGAACGCTGATAAAAACGGACAAATAAGACAATACAATCCCAATGATGACGTAGAATACGCAGGGTACGGTTCAGCAAAATCAGAGCGTCAATTATTAGGAGAGAGTCAATGTCCACTTTTACAAGGAGTAGCGCACACAGCTTGGGGAGCAACTTCAGCTGGCACTCTTATTGCTGGAATAGCAGCAGGCGCACAAGCTCAGCAAGTACCAGTAATGGAATTGGCAAAGGGATCGGCCCTAAATTATGAAAACGTTCAACAATATGTTACATCGTTATACCCTGCAACTCTATCAGGTAATTACTTGGGAGCTGATCTGACCAATCAGTAATTATACTTGGAACTGTTTAATTTAGACATAACCGATATGAAAATACTATTATTTCAGGTGACCTGGCCGAAGCTGCTCTTATCCAAGGTACGGAACGCGGCACTACCGTAGTGTCAATTGGAGCAGCCGGTGGCTGGAACACCTCAGAGGCGAGGAAGTACTGGATGTTGCAGTCTCGTACTAATCTGGAAATGACAGATCCAGAGATAAGAGGAGGTGTAGATGGCTTCGTACTGGGATCTACCATAACGTCTACTCTTCAAGTTTATAGCAGTCTCAAGTTATCTCAGTTGCTGGATATGTATTACTCCCCAAGGGTATGTTATTAACCATGTAATTTATTTATTTAATAAAACTTTTCAATAATTCCTCTCAATACAATTTCGTTTCAGAACGGTGTCTTTAGTCCGATTCTCAGAGCATGTAACAGACAAGCATTGGCGCAAACGTACATAGTGGATACCACCTTAGCTAGCGAGACGTACGCGTTCGCAGCAGCACTCGACACTAACATGCCTCTAAGAGGAACTATAACGGGAGGATTAGATCAGCTGGTTACAAGTGCTGTGCAGAACTTCCAGAATTACATGAGTAAGTCACTCTTATTTAGGTATAATTGTGTCAGTAAATTATGAATCTTTCACGATTGCTTTTAGTGTGCAGTGTCACCATCGTCATCAGTAGTTCAATATTTTTTTATTACTGAATTAAAAAGACGTGTAAACATGAGTCGGGTTAACCTAGTACCCTGAGCTCGAGGAATCTACTTCTTTTTGCTTAGTTTCAATTTAATAAAATACTTAAGGCAGTAATACCTAAAATTTTTAACAAATTATAGCAAGCAATCTGAATGACATGACTTGTACAACAACTGAGACCACCGAGGTTGACTACAGAATGAAAACCAATCTGTATATCGTATTGGATGCGTCGTGGCAGTACCTAGCTATTTATCCAGCCATCTCGTACCTGTTGGATCAAATAGAAGTTAACAAATTCGGATCCAGTGTGACTTTGTTGAGTGCAGCTGATGCAAGCGTCGTCGTCAACACTACTTGGTCATTGGCAAACTTCCATTCAGAATACACACTTCCGCGTCACCAAGCTAGTAAGTGAAAGTAAAAAAAATATTAACTTCATACTAATCATTCACATCATAATCTGTAACCTTTCCTACCTCCACAGTGTTAACATCTGTGAACTTGGAGACGGTGTTCACTAATATCCGCTCTATGATGCAAGAAAAGTTGGAACTTGAGAAAAATAACAACTACGTCGGGGGCAACTCTACAGTTCTACTTTTCATGCTCAACTCTGGCACCTTACAAGTTAACGAACAAGTTTTACGGGAAGCACGTATTCTCAATGAAACAGTTCCCGGTAAGAATTCAAACTGTGACTTGAATATCACAAGGTAGGTCAAATAAGAAATATCGAAGTAATCAACCATTTATTTTTCAGATCTAAGGATCCTTTTCGCCACTTCGACAAACCAGATAGACAATTTATGGTCCTTGGTACGAGACATGCATAACGATATTATCACAATTTCACTCAATACACAAGGAACTAACGTGGCTCTCACCATGACCAATGTTCGTGATAGGATTCACCAAGGTAACTCAAATGAACCAAAACAAGATAATCAAACAAAACGTAGATCTGTCACCGATGTTATTAAACGCAGACCTATATTATTTTGACGTGTAAATTATTTTATGAATAAATGATGTTATGATATGATATCTACCTACCTAAATAAATATATGATTATTGGTTCATATTATTTCAGTTGGACGACGGATAATAAACCCTCTTTGTGGTTCAACATTTGTAACCGATGGAACATCATCTGGAACCCGGCAATTTGAAGATTTCGTTGAGCCTGGTTACATCAACTTCTATGCGATAAATGCGAACTATTTTTACCTAAACAACGACAATAGAAGAGTCCGGATAGTCAGAGCTAGCTCCGGGAGTGGTAGCCTTATCGTTTGTCAGTCTCGAAGACAGCCGCAACCAAGGTGAGTGCTCAAAGCAAAAAGATTTGTGTAGAGCTGCTGAGCTTGTGTCATGCTTGTATTGTGTTGCATAACTCTAGATCAAAAATTTTATGAAATATTACCTACTATAGTGTGGGAAACATCTATGCGAGAAAGATGCAGCATAAAATTTTAATATTATCATCATCATAACATCCCAGAAACGTCCACTGCAGGACAAGGAGTTCCCCTCAGAACTCCAGCAAAAATGCGTGGTAATTAGGATTTACCATAGTCACCAAGCTTGTAAGAGTCGCGGCTGCATGGCGACTATGCTGTTGATGGTAAATCTAAGGTATAACGAATTTTATTTCAGGCAAAACTCTACAACTTTGGGAATAGACGAGAATGACGTCATATGCCAGTCTCTCGCGCAAACTGGCAACGTTGAGATAAACCTGCAGAATGCTTGCAATGGTTACTGGACCATTAACTCCTGTCCGCCTTTCTACATCTCTGTTCAGTCTTCTGTCGCTACTACAACTGCTGCTACTGCAGCTGTATGCACTGGTAAGAGGATTTTTTAAATCATTAAGTGTGCCTACATCGATCATAATAAATATCTACAATTACAAAATTGAATATTGATTGTCTCTGACTGTCTGTGCATTGCAGAATTTTGATGCCTCTGAATCCAAATCACAGATTTTTGTACTTTTATCTGTTTGTTTGTTTATTTGTTCAAGTATCACGCGAAAACTACAAAACCAATTTTAATAAAAAAAAATTTGTTTGTAAGCTAATAGTTTGACACTGGTATACAACGTGTTAATGGAATAAGCGAAACTAAGAAAGTAGTTTGTTCAGAATCGAGAGTAGAATCAATTTCACGGGTTTTTGATAGGGTATTTTTTTATTATTTAAATTTTTGCCGCTTCTATTCCAAATATTTCTGTGGATACGCGCGCTGGCAGTGGCGCCGCGCGGTTCATGAGTGGTGAGGAGGGGAGGGAAGTTGGCGTGGCGTATGCAGAGTGCGCGGAGTAGAACAACGATGAAACTAGAACTATATTGAAATGAAACTTTAAAATAACAATATCTAGATTAAAAAAATCTTTTTAAGATTTTTTGTGATGTGGATTTATTTTATTAAAAATCAGTTGGGGTGTATGAGGGTTTCGCTTATTCCATTAACACGTTGTATATTCTGTTTAACATTCAGGCTAAGTCGCGGACAAAAGCTAGGATTCAATATTATTAAAGCACCTTTGATTTATTTACAGATAGCCACTGCAGATTCCCGTATAACATCAGATACCAAATTCAAATCGACGAGTTCGGTTGCTTCAGCAGCGCATCCGGAGTCGCAGCAAGTTTCGGTATCATCCTCATCGCATTCATAGCACATATCTTCTGACATTAGTGTTGTACTGTACCCACCGTTTTTTATATCTTAGGCTATTATTATAATGATTTAGGATATTGTGCTACTTTCCTAATCGCTTAATTTAAATATAGTAGTGAGTGATGACACAATGACATTTTTATTACAATAGGTAGGTATTTTAAACAACCGATTCATTAATTAAGTGCTGTGTAGAGGAGGTAGTTTTAAAGTAGGTATGTAAGTGATTATTATTCATAAATTAGTAAATGTTTTACCTACCTACAGCCATTGGAATTTTTTATTTTCTGCAGGTAGGTATCACGTTGAGGTTAATTCTGCATGTTCTACCGTATTTGCTATTATAAACTATGGTTGTACTTGTGCTATATTTTACAGGGATAAAGAAGCATACAAAATATTATAATTTGAATTGATTATATTTTTTTTATAAATAAACAAAGTACCTACACTAATCTTCTTTCAATAATAATAACAATACACTTTCCGAAGCACGACAAATGCTTAAATAGACTTTAAGGGCACTACATGTTATCCTACGTCATCTAGTACACGAAATTTGCAACTTTGTAGCGATAGCAGTGGCCTACTAGGTCCACAAAACGTTGGTCTGCCAATCCGAAACCTGGCAGGTTATGTACAGTCGGAGCGCAAAGTGGTTAAGTGACAGATTACACGAATGAAATCTATTCGTAGAAATAAAAGGTACCTGTACAAGTAAAAAACAAAAGGTCTGCCTTGCATCCTATTGGTAGTTTCGCTAGTCGGACCACAAATGTGGTCAGATGTGATTGGACCACAAATTTGGTCGGACTGGCGAAACTGCCAAGAGGATGCAAGGCAGACCTGCTGTTTTTAACTTATATAGGTACCTTCTATTTCTACGAATAGATTTCATTCGTGTAATCTGTCAATTAACCACTTTTCGCTCCGACTGTACAAAACCTGCCAGGTTTCGAATTGGCAGACCAACGTTTTGTGGACCTAGTAGGACACTACTATCGCTACAAAGTTGCAAATTTCTTGTACTAGATGACGTAGGATAACATGCAGTGCCCTTAAAGTATATAAGCATTTGCAACACGTGCAACGTCCATTTACATTTGACATGTTCCTTTTTATGCTAGATGTCCCGTATTACTCGTGTCTTACAGCACAAAGAGAACCCAAAGGGCGCAGGTGCCAGACGCGGGGACGAGAGATGCAGAGGCATTAGATTATCAGTTATCAGATAACTGAGTTTATTTAAGTGGCTGCCTCCTGTCCACTAGCGCCCCCATCAGTTAAAAAAATATTACTCGCTAAATACAAAACTTATCAAAAATCCGGAAAGACAGATTGAAGTAAAGGTACCTTTGTTTATTTAGAAACTATTTACTCTCTAAAATAAAGTTCACTATAGTTACAGATACGAAAACTGCTAAAAGTGGCCGTTTTTCGCAATTTTTGTATCTGTAACTACAGTGAACTATATTTTTCAGAATTGATAGGTTCTGAATAAACTAGGGTACTTTAACTTAAATCTGTCTTTCCAGATTTTCGCTAAGTTTTGTATTTAGCGAGTAATATTTTTTTAACTGATGGGGGCGCTAGTGGACGGGAGGTAGGTAGCCTTTAAGGCTTACACCTCATCATCATCATATCAGCCAGTATCGACCCACCGCTGGATATAGGCCTTGCCATTCGCCCCACCTTTTCACGCCACTTACCCTGGTCTATCGCCTCCCTCGTCCAGGCTTTCCCTACTTTGGCTACGATGTTGTCTGATCATCTGGCTGGTGGTCTGCCTACCGAGCGATATGCCGCCTTGGTTCATCTTCCATCATTTCCTCTTACCATTCCATCCTACCCTTACTTATCCGTTTCCCTACATCCTCAACTTAAGTCTGTTAGTTTACTATTATTTAATCTGTGGTCTGGCGGAGGATTTCGGTATTGCGAATACAGTCGAGAAGTTTAATGACTAGCATGGAACGCTTCATGGCTCTCTGTGCGACTTTCATTTAGTGCATAGTCTTCTCTCCATAGGCCTACCTACCACCTACCCTAAAATTCGAAGCTACATGCAATCAATCAATCAATCTACCCTTATTATTAGTGAACATAATTTTAGTATGTTACTCAGACCATGAAACTGAACAAATTTCCCCAAGGAACATAATTCGAATTACGAAAATCAATTTTTGACCTCCTATTGCATCAGATGATAGCGCATTTTGTATGGGAGGCCATTCGCCTCGTCATTCGCGCGAATCTATAAATTCATGACGACGGCACCGCAGCGCATTAACTGTTCGCTAACACCGCATTAACTCGGACCGCTTTTTTGACCACTTATTTTGCGTACGAAGTATATCGACCTTCGAATAATTTGGCGGAAAAAGTAAATTTGGTCAAAATCATAACCCACCTCTAACCCACTTTCGACTGCGAAAATCTGTCAATGCTCTAAAGTAAAATAAACTTCGTGCAACGAAATGCAAAAACGAGTTATGACGCTGACAACATCGGTTACATTTGCAAAGACATTCAATGGTTTTACTATTTTTCTTATACAGACGATTACTTGCAACTTATCTTAAATTTGTTTTAGGTTAAGCAAAAATTGAACATTTTTCCTTTTTATCATTACGATAAAACTGTCTTCAGCGCTTGAATACGAAGCAAAATAAGCCAAAGTTTGTAAAACTACACCATCGAACTATCCCCGTAAACGCTAGCACTAAAGTAAATAAACAAATTCTTGCTCGCTAGCTTGGTAGAATCCTTGTTTTTGTGATTTTTACTTAGAATCACCTTAGAATTAACTGTGAAAAGCAGTATGTCTGGTGAAGATTGTGATGCTGCTGATCGCGGCGACAACGATGGGCAGAAACCTGACAAGATGTTTACTTTGAAAAAGTGGAATGCAGTGGCAATGTGGAGTTGGGACGTGGAATGTGATACTTGTGCTATTTGCCGCGTCCAGGTTATGGGTGAGTTAAGATCGAATACGTTATTCTGTTGCCCTTCATTGATACGTTCTTCGTGATATAAGTTTTTTTTTTATTTTTACCTATCCACGACATAGTGCTCGTTTTCGTAAAGTGGTTGCATTGCACCATAGGTTGCACTGACTAGATAGGTACTACTATTTGTTATTAAATTTGTTTTGGTTCTGGTAAGGTTCTACATATTACATAGATTACAGTGGCTACTCGCCTATCACAACAACCATAATAGATTTAGGATGGTTTAACTTAACCTTTTGAATATCCCAAACGCAGGAACTGCGTTCCGACTTTACGATTCCACATCAGTCCGTAACACAGCAGTTGCGTTCTTGGTAAAGCACGGAATTTTTTGACCTATGGGCTGAGAATACCATTCAAAGTCGCTTGAATTTGATATTGATACGTTCAGGATAAAATAATCTAACCAATCAGAACGAGGAAACCGCATAGTTGCATTGAAAAAATAATAATTTTGGCGGTTTGAAGTTCAGTTAGCGTCCTACCGTTCTCTCGCAGAGACGTCGTCATTGTAAAAGGGTGTTTTGTTGTTTTTGTGATAAGTAACGTGGAAAATCAGGTAAGTACTTGTTTATGATTCAATTTTACGTAAAATTATGTACTATTGTATCGATCTGTCTTTCAATAATTTAGTAAAAAGATGAAATGAAAATTGCAACGGCCACGGCGAGCCGACAAAATGGCGCGTTTGGTCTGTTATTTTTGCATTTCTGAGTTACTTTATCATTAGTTATTGCTATTTTACTGCTGTTTCATCATTATTGAATGAATTACCTAAGCTATACATATAAAAACAATCAGATACATCCACAATCTACTTCATAAATAGGTTTGCAAAAATTAGAAGTTTTGCGCGCAAGTCTTGCTTGTCGCGCAATTTATTGGAATTTTCAAATTCAAATATCTGGTTTATTTTATATGATAGCTTACGTATTTTTTGTAGTTTATGTATAGGAAATTTCACAACATCCCTAATAATGTAAAGAAAACACATAGATATATTCCAGTTTTTATTTCATAGATATATTTTTCAAGAAAAGTCATATTTTTTCCAATTCCTAGAAACAAAGCTCTTATAAAAACTAAACTATCCGTGTGAGTAACACGGCTTCTAGTTTCTGGTATCGCTGACATCATCAGTAAACAAAAAACAAACAGTTATTCCCTTCAAATGTTATGACTAACCCAGTATAAGCGATAATCTGTCTCAAGTGTCAAGCGCGCGCCGCTATCGAATAACACCGTGTCGTCAAGTGGTACAAAGCGCCAGCACCCCCGCGGCCCCTCAAAGGTTAAACATTATAGAAAAAAAAATTGCTTGGATACACCATGCCATTGTGATCTTTTTTATTTTCATGAAGTCAACTATGATATGTGCTTACCCTAAGGAAGCCTATTCACATGAAACTTTAAATATTAGGGTTGTTTGCTATAGGTTTATGAGAGGTTACTTTGAAAATGATTTTATTTTAACACTTCCAGTGAAATTTTGCGATTTTCTACTTTGTAGAGGTTAATTTGTTAACTAATAGATTGATGTTGAATCGAGTGCTATGAAAACATACTGAAAACTTTTTCTTAACTGCCACATTCAGATCATCTTACATCATTATCAACTTATCAAACATATAATTTTAAGATAACAATAAAGTTATGTTAAAATGACAGAAAACTTAGGGCACCAAATTTAGTCTTTAACAGTATACACCTTAGTATGACATTTAATTGCAATGGTAGCCCAAGTTCTAAGTTAAGTATGTGGTTTCCGCACTTAGTCCTATATGGACCATTGTGGCTAATCTGGTGGTCTTTGTATAGGAGACCACCACCAAAATTATACCTAATAACTGGAATTACATTAATAGGACCTATGTAAAATGTTTGGTTTTTACACCAATTTTATATTTTCGTCTCAGTATTTTAGTTGTTTTGTCTGGGACCAAACTTTTGAGACTCGCTCTGTAGTTGCATTAACAATAAAAAAAAATCACTTCTCATGCTCTGAAAGTGCTTTTTTGTGCACTAGGGCAAAGAAGTAATGGCGGTGGTATCCGCCCTGCGCGCGGGCCTGCTGCACCCCCGCACCCCCCCCGCCGCGCGCGCGTTAACATATTCTTCACTAAAGCAGAACAACTCATTCTTCAGTTACATTTAGAGAGACTTTTACGTTTTATTTCCTCGCAATCAAAGTGAAAAGCAGAGTTTATAACTCGTCCACAAAACCATTTTATCCTCGACATTACTATCAGCCCTCGCCTACGGCTCGGCCTGCTAAAAGTCTTTGAAAAACGGTTCGTTTTTTGCACTTGTTGTAAAAGCACTCTTTCAGGAGGTGGTTTCTATTATAGGTACAAAATAATCAACACTTTTTCTAACTATCATAATTAAAGAGGAGAACAGCAGGGTATTTGAGGGGCTACCTGTCGTCAGTTAAATATTACTTGCTAAATGCAAATCGACCACACCCATGCAAACACGAACGTCGCACACCACTTCCTTACAAATCGTGTAGCTAGTGTATGGAAGAAACTTTCCGACGATGTTGTTTTGGCTCCATCAGTGAACTCATTTAAAAACAGACTGGACAATTGGTTTAAAAAGAACTCTAAGTCCTTAATCACTTAGACTGTGTGTGAACTGTGCTTTATGAACAATAATAATAATGAAATAATAATGAATATAATAATGAACTAAATTATAATAATAATAAAAAAAAAAAACCAACACTGAAGGACTCATCAGCAAAATTGCTGCCTGTCCTATATCTAATAATAATAAATTTTATTGAAATTCCGGAAAATAAATTAAGGTCTCTGTCCTCAAGGCTAGATCGAGGTCAAGAGTAAGCCCATACATAATAAAAAAAAATTTCATTGTTTATTTAAAACCTGTTTACTCTGTAAAATAAAGTTTACTGTAGTTACAGATACAAAAACTGCTAAAAGTGACTGTTTTTGGCACTTTTTGTATCTGTATCTACAGTGAACTATATTTTTCAGAATTGGTAGCTTCTAAATAAACTAGGATACCTTCACTTCAATTATTTTGTGTTAAGCGAGCAACATTTTTAAACTGATGGGCGCTAGTGGATGGCAGGTAGCCCTTAATCTACACCAGAATAAGAAAAACATTGCTGTGCAAAATATATTAAAAACATTGCTGTGCAAAATATATTAAAAACATACAAATAAAAATTTACGAGGGTTTGTTTTGATTTGTTGCTGTACCTACAGAGCAGGTCAAGCTTGACACTTGCATAGTGCATTGATAGTAAAAATAAGAACATAACAATGTGCAATTAGTTAAATTTGTCATGCTTCTGACTGTACCTATTAGTAGCCACTATAACACACCAAAAGGATTTTGGTCAGTGCAATTTGTCAGTTAGAGTTCAGGGTTATTTGCACATTTAGATCTTTTTAACCTATACCCAGTAGTTTAACAGGCTATAACAGCAAGATAAAATGCTTAAACTTACGTATTTAATGTCACAAAAACGACTTCTTGGAATTTATGGCATATTTTTGACGAATAGTGACTTAATTCATAAAAACAAATATGTAGTAAATTAGTTTCTTTATTATAAAAAATAGGTCACAAAATTATGTCACTAAAATTAACTACCTACAAAGTTAAATTAGACTTAAAACTAGAAATACTTATTTTTATAATACCTATCTAACAGTTTTAATTTTCTTAAAAGCATAGAAATAAATAAATATACATTCAGACATTTCACAACTTATTACCTTAGTCCAAGAGTAAAATCCTGACATAATGGGTACCTAACTAAGTAACGGAAATTCAAGTGCGAAAAACACTTTTAGCAAGTTTCGTATCTGTACTGTAACTACAGTGAACAATTTTTTTTAGTATTGATAAGTTCTAAATAAACTAGGGTACCTTTACTTCAATCGGGTAAAACAGATTTTCGATAAGTTTTGTATTTAGCGAGTAATATTTTTTTTAACTGATGGGGGCGCTAGTGGACTGCGAGAAGCCCCTTCATTTTAGCATGTTACTTAGACAAACCGAACACTTTTTAAAGGAACAGGTCGAAATACGAAATAAAGAAAACTTCCCAAAGAACCTGCACCAGCTGAAAGTACATTTTGTAAGGAAGAAAAAAAATCATATTTCGGCCTGTGTTATCAGCCGTGGTTATCAGGGAAAATTGTTCATTTTCATGGTTTTTACACCCAGAATAACAAACTTACTTATAAGATGACTTAAAACTTGCACCTTTATTCTAACCAATGTGCACATTTAAGAAAAACCGTATGAAGTACGTTGCGTTGTATGTTACACTCTTGTTGACATAGATGGCTATACGACTGTTTAGTTTCACGTAAAGGGACATGCAGTCAACTAGCGCCGACTGCAGGAAAGCCTTTAACAGATACAAAATACACGTCAATAGGACATGGATCGCCATCCTCCTCAAGAACACGAAATAAAGCCATCCTGATATTCAAATTATTGCATGGTGTATGTTTATCCTGGAGGCGTCACGTCATCGGGCCTTATTTTTTCGAAAACGCTACACAGTCCTGCTCAACGACTTTTTCCTTCCTCAACATATGATTCCAAGGCGCATATTGCACGAGCCACAACCGAAATTCTGAAGGCCGCATCTCCGTATCCCCATATTTCTCGTTTTGCAATTTGTACTGGCTGGTAGTTCCTTCTTTTTTGAGTCTAGGTCAACAAACCTCAGACTCTTAATGCTCTTAAAAAGAATATTGGTCAAGAATGTGAGGACCTGTTGCCGGAAGTTCTGTCAAGAGTGAAGGAAAATGTCATTTAAATCGGGCTCGTAAGGTCACCACATCTGGCGGCGGCCAGTTGGCCGATACACGCCCGACATTAAATAAAGACATCAAAAAAACAAAATCCAAAAGCAGAACCAACATTTTACATTCATAAAAAAAATTGAACCAAATATCATCGGGTGACAACTTTAATGTATGTCCATGACTCAGGTTATCTATCAGGTACAAACAAACATCTATATTCATTTTAAAAATGTTTGCCTCTACCAAAATTCAAATGGCTTGGCAGATAGGTAAGGGCCACTACCAACCACAATTCAATTCAATCTTTGATGAGTGGCTTTTGTGTGTTCACAATTCCGCCACTACCAACCACAATTCAATTCAATCTTTGATGAGTGGCTTTTGTGTGTTCACAATTCCGCCAATGTCACCACATCATTCCAATTGTCAACTTAAACCAACTCTTGCTTGTCTTGACAGGAACACACACACACAGGCAGACAGGAATGTCTTCCTTTAAAATGACAGATTCAATTCAGATCATAATCAGTGTTTCTACAATAATTCGCATAAGAATAAATAAATAAATACTTTCAAAGAAATTATACGGACAATCTTCCGAGCTTGTAAGAGTGCATTATGAGAGCACAGTGGCATTACCACCACAATTTAGTTCTATGAATTGAAGACTACATTTATGACGAAGTACTTGATTCTCAACAGGTTAAATGTTAATGTAGGTATGTGAGAATGTGTGAAGTTAAATGTTAAAGCGTGTGTAATGTATGTGAGAGAGAACTTGGATGATATGTAGCTTCATATTGTTGTATCCCTAAAACGATAAAATATTTGAATAATAGATAAATGACATCCAATCCAAGTATTTTTATGTTTTTGCACTGTAAGTACAGTATTTGTCAAAAAAACATAATTTTCAGATACTATACTATACATATGATTATGATGATATATTTTCCTAGTTCTCTGATAATATAACATCATTTTATTAAACTATAATTATAAGTTACTTATGTAATGCTTTTTTTCAAATTTGAGTGTTTTTTAAGGCATTGCCGTTGCTTAAATGCATGTTATAGAAATGAATAACTTTTTGTCTGTCTTAGATAATAATTTTATGTAGATTTTTTAAATAAAACAAATGTACATTAAATCGTTCTGCTCGAGTTTCAAACAAAGGCGATTATAAGGAAACATAACTAAGTTAGGATGAGGAGTAAGTAATGGTATGTACACATGTTTATGCCTCTATAAACCTGATCTTTTCTTTGAGTATATCAACAACCACTTGGCAAAGGTTTAATGTTAGCTATGGAGCTCAGTCTTCGCGTCCTCGTTCGCGACGGTCTGCCTGTCAGTTTGTTCTCGATTTGTTCCAGGCTCTTGCCACGCGTCTCAGGAACACATACTATCACGAAAAATAGACCTAAGAAACAAACACACCCAAACAACCAAAACGTACCCGCAGGCCCAATGCCGTCTATGATGTTGTGGAATGTTTTTGTGACTATGAATGTGCAGAGCCAATTAAAAGCTGTGCAAATAGACGCGGCTGGTCCTCGAACTTTAGCCGGCAAAATTTCACCCATCATCAGCCAAGGAATGGGACCAAATGCCAAAGAGAATCCTAACAAATAAATCATAACACTGGTCAGAGGTAACCAACCTAGATTTGATACGTCTATATGTACTTCATCGCGAACATAGAAGAATGTTCCTAATATGACTAAAGTCACAGTCATTACTACAGACGATATGTACAATAAAACTTTCCGGCCGGCTAAATCTATTAGAACTGTCGCAACGAAGGTTGAAATAAAATTTACAATTCCGACTATGATCGTTGATAGATTTTCGTCCACAGCACTCCCAGACATTTTGAATATATCGACCGTATAGAAAATTACTGCGTTTATTCCCGATAATTGCTGGAAGGCCATCAAGCCAAGTGAAATTAATATTGATTTCATATACTTCCTGCTTAAAAGTTCCTTAATTATTATTGTGGAATCGCTGCTTCCTGTCTCTGCGTCGCTTAGTGTGATTTCGCGCAACTCACTGTCTATTTGTGTATTTTTGCCTCTCAGCCATTGAAGTGCCTTCCTTGCTTCTTCTGTTCGCCCTTGAGATATGTACCATTGAGGTGTCTCTGGGATTATCAGCATCAATAAAAAGAAGGGGATTGGTATAGCAGCACCGAGATAAGCAAGTTCTGACCAATCGAGATATTTTCCAGCAGAATAACATAGAAGAATGCCGATATTGCCAATGGCGGTGGGAAATAGACCCAAAATTCCCCGGACTTCAGGTTGTATCGCTTCACCAAGATATACTGGGAAGGCTAGTGATCCGATGCCGACACACAAACCGCAAATAGCTCGTCCTAATAGTACGAGATGCACGAGGTTAGCGGTCGCTATGAGTATCCAGCCTATGAAGAACGGTGGTGCGGTGAATAGCATAGTTCGCCGCCGTCCGATGTAGTCCACGAGAGGCCCGCCGATTATGCCACCGGCTAGAGCGGCTAAGGGCATCAGACCACCAACCCAACTGGCCTGTCAATAGAAAGAGTTACCAAATAAATTAATAATTAGTTACGATCGTATTAAAAACAGTACGTGAACAGATATTTACTTCTTCTTTTGAAACTGATATCCGTGTACTGTTTTCCATGGTGACCAAGGCTGGAGACGTATAAGCCGATGAGAATCCTACTATCATTGAACCTGTTGATACTGCGATAGCAGCCAGCACCTGCAAGTGGAGAAATGAGCAAATTGCTATTATTTTTTGTTTGTATTTTGCGAAGTGGTTCTCTAAAGCAATAAGTGTAATATTTGAACATGAAAGTCCTTGTATTTCAATAGCATAATGACGTTCTTGACCGGGAGGTGTTTACTCTGCGTACATTTAATTTAAGCAATCAATTGGTCTGATTGTGACCACTTTACAATACTGACTGATACTTTGTATTCACTCCAAATCACATGTTGCTAAAGAAATAGCGAGTTATAAACACTCATATTATGATCTCAGATTTATCTCAATGTGTTTGGTTCGACCAAGTACTAGAGAGCCCGTGAATCGTGAGGTTCTTTCTTCAGCCCTTCTTTATCTCCGTAAGATAGTGATTGTATCGCCGTGTTTGTATAGGATGTAATACAATCAAAATATTACTGAGTTTTAAAGTCAGTACACAGTGATCTTTGTATTTGTTAACCTTCGTATTTTTTCCATATATTGATAACGTAATAAACCATGCAAACATGCATGCACTGAACGGAGAGAGCAAATTGTAGTATGAAGCATACCAAATGGGTATCGACGGAGTAATTAAATTATTGTTCTTTTATGTAAATACTTAGGCCCAACCAATATGATTTTATTCGAATAATATGTAAATCGTATATGTAAAGTGTAAAATGTGCGTAGAGTATTGATACACGTGATTGTAGTTTTCATAGAGTTCTAGAGAGTATACGAGTATGTGTACTGCTGCTACGTTGTATCTTTTTCACGTAGAAATTGATTTGATTTTTATAAGTATAATAAAAAACTTTTATAAACATAATGCACACCTGTGAAAACGTGTATTTTGGTTCCTCATATTCACTCCGCACTGGTATGCTGTAATGGGTATCAGCTCGCATCAATATCTTCATGATTGGGTATGTAAAGTCTCCGCCTTACGAGACTAGTCTGCACAACGCACTGCACTGTGTAACTAAAACACGCACTGAAAGTGTCCCCGGCATAGGCGACTGAAGAAATGAGAGCCTCAACCATGGTCACTGAGATTTATACGCGTATATTGAACGCGTCTTGATTGAGAACTCTGATTGGCTTTTGCGTTTTCGTGATCTGAAAAAGATACACCATTAACAATCTTTTATTGTTTTATTATTCTTGTTTTTTTTTCTTCCTAAAGATGTAATACTTAATTTACATACTGAAAGAAATATACTGTTTGTCAGTTATATATGGTTTTGCACATACTTATTATAAAAAATAAGAATATTTGGACAGCGCTGATCCAGTTATCAACACTGATTAGTAATTAGTATTCAATTAAAATATTTAATTCATTCACCTAATGAGTGAATGAACAAAAGTTTTTAGTTATATAATTTCTTTGCGGCACCAAAGTAATTGGCGTTCGTATTTATTAATGAATACTCGCTCATTTTATAGCACTATATATTTAATTCTAACGTCGATTTGGTTCTAGATTCCTAAAATTTCATCGAAATATAACCTGTGACGTAATATTATTATTTAGATTTTTTTAGGGATGATATATAGTGGATGTAATGCATTGATGTGATGTAGTGAGAAATTTCATTATATTATTTTCATTATATTTACTGCGCAACTGTGACCTTAAAAGGCTCACGCAAATACATCATCTGGTGGGATTTTAGGAGTTTCTTTTCAGAGATTTTATTAATTAATTGAACTGAATAAGGTGGATTTTTAGAATAAACTATTCTAATTTTGTGGAAGTGGAGTCCGTTGTCCTTTTGGTTGCCTCTAACAGATAGTAAATAGAGGCCAAACTAATACATCAACACAGTAGCGTCAACAAGAAAATTGACGTAAAATCAATGATTGATCGTCTTCGCACATGTTGTTAATAATGTACATTGAACATGGGTGTGTACGCCATAAAATTACAGACACGCTGTAAACAGATTTTTACAGGATGATGTTTCAACTTTTCTTAATCCAGTACACAGCCTGTGTATTGGTGTAAATTATCACAAGATTTGTTTGTCTTTAAAAAAAAAGTAAAATGAATGATCCTTAACCAATCCTTAACATAAAAATTGGTTCACGGAATACGGAGATGTACTTAAACAAAAAATCTCGCAACTTGGAGACAAAAGTAACATTTGGATGTATCGCATTTTTCTTTGTTTTTGCCTTGAGTAAAGTGGGCCTTCAAAATTTAAATCGGACCACTGTATACGAAGAAACTTGGCGTCAAAACGACCATGGTCTGGACCAAATTATTTTTACGCATGTGTATAGGTTCCGTTTAACAAAGCCCCGCAACCAAACTTAGAGCTCATACAAACAAGCGCCGTGAAATAGGCCGGCGCTTTTCTTGTCTTCTTTACTATTATGGAATTGTAAATTGATTTTGTCTGTACATTGAAGATATTTATTTTAGTATATTGAAGATATTTGTTTTACCTTTTTTGATGATGTTTGTGATGCCTTTGAATTTTTTTTTGTTTTATAGCTAATATTTTGACTAGAATACTGGTATTTTTTTAACATGTGAAGGAAGTCGCGGGCAAAAGCCAATAATAGGTACAATAAATTAATATAAAGATTAATTAAAATAGTAGGTAGTGTGGATATCGGTATTCATCTTTTTGCAGGCTTCGATATTCATTATTTTCAATTTGCACACATAAACACATTGCTATTGAGTATTTATTTATAGTTCCAACTTTCGTTGATGTATTCGTAGGCTCGATTATATTTTAATATCACCCTGATGATAATATTATGACCGTTCGTGTTTTAGCACGTGCATTTTGCAATTGAAATTGTAACTCACATGTGACAAACAGTAAATCTAGCTAGAAGACTAACTAAGACACCATAGAACTATGATAGTAGCATTCATCAATGTACGTTCATTGCGTGCTAGCGTGACATGGAGTGCAGGAGCTCGACTCTTGAATATTAGCGGGTGATAAAATATCACTTTTGAAACTATAATAGTAGTTTATGCAACTGTCATATAATACCATATTATTTGCAGTTGCGTATACTACTTTATCTTCACTCATACAATAGGTAGGTACTTACTTATAAAATTAAACAAAAGTAAGTAAACAACAAAGGCAACTTATGTTATTTACATACTACAGTTCTGATATAAGTCTAAAGAAGCCGCCTTAATATATCCGCTAGGTCTTCTTTTTGAAATATACAAGCAGAACATTTTCTTAACATGGTTTTCTTTTAGATTTTCATTCTTTCCCAATTCATTGTAGGTTATGTCGTAAAATGTCCTAGACTAATATGAGAGAAGATCATAAGTTATTGAGTATCTTCTGGTGTGAGTGCAGTATCCTGACTGCACCACTTTATCTACTTTTTCAATAAACTTTTACATTACTTTCACGGGCACAAAATACTTGAAAAAGGTAAATGTTTGAAAATAGCGGCAAATCTAATATCTATTTCCAAGTCCTTTCTAATTTCAGGCTGCGCGCGCATATTTTCAGCCACAGATGAAATAATTGTAACTACAGTAACTGTTACTCTAACTGCTCCAAAATAATACGTTGTTTATATGGTACACTTTGTAATATGCTACTGATATTTGACAGCTACTAAGAAAAACTGATATATTACTAACGGGCTCTCTAAAAGATCTTCTATTCAGTATTCTTAAAAAGTTTAGATTGAAGGAGAATTGTATCCAAGTGTTATGTAATGATTAAAAAATTAAATTACGTAACACCTTTGCAAAATTTTCATACAAAAATCGTTACGTAATGGTAACTTTTTAATTTTTTATATATACTCTGCGTAATATACAGCCTTACGTATCAACTTTTTGAATCATATTTCAAAGTTTACTTCATGAGTGTAGATAAAAGTTCATATTTACCCTGTTAAACCCTTGAAAGGCAAATCATAATATATGAAAATGAACAGTCAAACATTACATTTCATCATCATCATATCAGCCGAAAGACTCCCCTATAAGCCTTCCCTAAAGATCTCCATGACGACCGGAACTGAGCTGCTCGCATCTAGCGGCTTCCCGCGACCCTGACTAGATAGTCGATCCACCTTGTGGGGGGCGCCTGCGCGCGATACGTGGTCCTGTACGTTATCGCCACTGTACCTTTACGACCCATCAGCCATCGGTTCGTCTTGCAATATGCCCTGCGCACTGCCACGGGCTCACTTTAATTTACTTAAGTTATTCTGCGGATCTCCTCATTTCTTATGCGATCCCGCAGGAAGACTCCGAGCATAGCCCTTTGGGTGACTTTGAGCTTACTAATGACCATCGTAAGCGGCCACGTCTCGGTGCCATACTTACTTAACATCTTACGAATATCAATCTTAACTTTTGAAAAGAAAGTGCGAGTCGGACTCGCGTGCCGAGGGTGCCGATATATCCAAAGTATTTTTAGAAGCAATGGAGTCCAGTTTTAGGACCGCAAGATTAAGTTTGTTTCTAAAGGATTTTTTTGGACATCTCCAAAAAACTCTGCTACTTAGAGAGATATTTACATATTTCCTGTAATATTTACATCTCTATCGACTATTATAAATTCAGAGTTTTCGTTCTTCGGAGATAAGGATATGGTATTTTTAGACATTTTAAAAGCTTTTATTTAGTTTCACCTGTCGCGGTGTCTATCTGTCTGTCTGTAACCAAATCTTGCAAGTAAAATTTGACCCACTACCCGGTTTCCGATTGTGATAAAATCTTGCACACGTATTATTACGTTATTGTAAATCGAATGACAATGCAATATTATTATGACTTAGAGCTCATCTGATAAAGGGCCGGAAAGTGGCAATTAAAAGTTGAGAAAATACCGCGTTTCAGAAATCCTGCAGCGCCATCTATTGGTGGGCAGCATGGCTTGCTCACCTGTTAAAACAACTCTCAGACGTTGCTTTATGAAATATTTGGGATTAGTTAGGCCTTTTGATGAAATTTCTCTTAAGTTTTTACGTACAAAGCAACTAGGTGCTTAATTTTCCGCGCAAGATGCAATAATGACTTTTGTATGATACTGAACTTTTTCTACTCCGTACTAAAGGCCCTGTTTTTTGTTTTCGTTTAAATATGTACCTAATTTGACCAAACCTTACGTACGATCAACCGCACGTCAGTGGAAACATTTGCAACTGTATTACCATGCCATAAAGTCCAAATTGTTTCTACTGACGTGCTGTTGGGTGTACGAGTACGTAAAAAAATATCTTAGGTTTGGACACGTCTTACTCTAGGGTCTGTTCATAGTTTTTTTAGTATTAGACAACATAAATACTAAAAAGTAAAAAACCGACCAAGTACTAGTCGGACTCGTGCACCGAGGGTTCCGTACCACTAAGGTCAAAATACCGTCTTATTTATGGACGCAGAGTCAAGCAGAAGTGTACTAAATGCGCGCGAGTCCGACACGCACTTGACCAGTTTTAATTATTTGTTGTTATTTTATAGCTAATGCACTATAATCATACCAATTCACGCTTTTAAGTGTTCCCGTTTTTACGATAGAGCTAAAACAAAAATCGTCTGAAATCACACGTTTATGGTAGGGAAGCCCCCTTATTTTTTTTTGTATTTGTTGTTATAAAAGCGGTAACAGAAATACATAATCTGTGAAAATTTCAACTGTCTAAATTATTACGGTTCATGATATACAGCCCGCTGACAGACAGACAGACACCGGAGGCACATTAATAAGGTCACGTTTTTCACCCCTTGGGTACGGAACCCTAAAAATAAAATATGAGCAAAATTGTAGAAAACTACGACGACGAAGACTCTTGTAAATATGTAAATAGTAACACTAAGACCAGCTACAACTTAAGGAAGGCCAGTGAAAAGGTTTTTTTGCAAAGTTGTTGTTGTTTTTTTTTTCGCAAATTTTTAAATGTCATTGAACAGCTTTATCGATAGAGAGTTCTAAAAGGTTTTGCGTTATTTACCTAACACGTTGTATATGAAACACGTAGGTAATAGGTGCCTATAAAATTTGAGCGCTGCTTTTGGTTTCCCTGGGATCCCAAAGTGAGATCCTGGCTTGGTGACCATGGGACAACTTTAGAAGTATGTTTTGTCGGAATACAAAGAATTTTTGAAAATCGTTCTACAATTGTCAGAACGCTCTAATTGTTGTGCCACTAGCGGTCACCCATCCAGGTTCTGATTAAACCACGGCAACCGTTACTCAATTTTCGTGATCGCAAAGAAGGAACAACTTCCACTTGGCCACGAGTGCTTCAAACAATGATCTTAAATAACGTAACTACAATTTAAAAGAATTATCCTCCAACTTCTAACCGTTAAGGAGTTGTTCCGTGTTCCGTGTGTTGTCGGCAAAGAACAGTACCAACCCGTTTCTACCCGTGGGTGTAAGAGGTGACTAAGGGTTAATGAACCAGGGGATGGGCAGCAGCATCCTTCTGTGTATCTTATCATATTACATTGTGTGGTCACCAACAACCGCGGTCCATGGAGCCAGCCGTAAAGCTTACAAGCGTGGTGACTATGGTACTTACCCTCCACATTATTTCAGGAAAAACTGGAATTTTGGAGGGAGTTCCCTGCCCTACAGTGACGTTTCATGGGATGTCATGATGGAGGAGTTGTTCCTTTCAACACCAGATCATCAACATGAGATGATGAATACCAGACGCAAATATTTGTATCATTGAAACGTCCACCACAGGACAGGGACCCCTCCAAAATTCCAACTTTTGCTGGAACAATGTGAAGGGGAAGTACCATAGTCACCACGATTGTTAGCGTCACGGCTGGCACCAAGGACCGCGGTTGTTGGTGACCGCAGAATGTAAGATGAAACCACGGAGTAAGGAAGGGGAGAGGAGATGTTGATATCAGTCGAGCCGTGATTCAATCAATTGAGCCATGACGTCACGAAAGGGGCGGGGCATACGCCATTTCCTCTTTGAACTTACCAGTGATCACATCGAAACACGCTCTGCAAAAAATTGTTTAAATAGTTGGAAAAACAACTTCCACTATGAAGTGTTGTGTGCCTTTGCGTTTAAATTCGTCAGAAAGGCAAAAAGAAACTGCATTTAAAGTGTCTTTTCACTTGTAAGTAAGATTTTTCAATAAAATTTGCTATCGATGTACTGTAGGCATGTGGCCGTAACATTAGTTCTGCTTTATGTCGCTAGATGGTTTTGGGAATATTTGTAGACGATCGAAATTCACCCCTTCTTTTTACTTCCACAGACTCAATTTACATTTCTGGCTTTAGCTTTAACAATAGTTTGATAAAAATTACGTGAATATCGTGAATATTTTATTTATTTGGAGAAATATTTGTAGTTTGTAGTTATGTTTACAAAGTAGAAAATCGCAAAATTTCACAACCACAGGCAGGATTCGAACCTGCGTCTTCTGCGTAAGTACCGCAGACGCTTTACCAACTAGGCTACTGTGTCCTGCCCGATGTTGTGAAATTTAGCGACCTCTATACGCATTCCAACGTTGCGTTTGTGCTGCCACCTAGCAAGCATTTTTGCTGTACTAGCTCAACTAGTCCATCATTGCAGACAGATTTCGAGTTGAAAATTGGTAACACTACGTATATTTGAAAATGTTTTTTTTTTTTTTTTAGTTATGTTGTTTGTAGTAGCGCCACCTAGTATGCAGTGGACAAACTCGCCAGAGTTAGGTTCAAGAACCGTCTTCCAGATTTCAGCAAGTTAGTAGTATATAGGGTCTTAATTTAATAACGTGCCATAGCTTAGTGGATGTTCAGTATCGATAAAAGAACACAATAAGACATGAAAAAAAACCTACTTATTTTTTTTTTAACTCCATTGAAACTAAACTAACGCGGAGCGCAATGACCCAGATCATCAAACCAGCGCGCAAGTATCAGTGGATTAGGTAGGCACATACATAACTGAAACTGTTTCTTTTTTGCGTTAGTTTAGTTTCAATTTCAAGTTTTAGTTAGTCAAGGAGATTTAGTTTTTTTATGTAGGTTTTTTTAAATATTTTTTTTTGTGTTCCTTTATCGTTACCGAACCATCTCCTAAGCTTTGGCAATAAACACCCAGTGGATAGAGAGCGGGAAGTCAGCAACCCTACCTCATCGCAAACAAAATGTTGAACAACATACCTACTTCTCATAGTAGGAATAGCGGAATGCCTCTTATTTTTAATTTGATTACTAAGTAGGTATACAAATGAATACCTATTGTTATTTTTGAATTTTCAAATCAATATAGTTGGCTCTATATTCATATAGATAGTGGGAGCATAACGTGTTAAGCTGCCACCACTTTTATCTTTTTAATCTACTTCAAAAAGAAGAGGTTATCAATTCGACCCGTCCTGTCAAAAATACACAGTTTTTGTAGCTTAGCTTACAGATTCGCCGAGTTCGCGATTTTATTATACGTATAGATTGGTCGCTATTTTCATAAGCAACGAGGAAGGGTTACCGACTGCTTGCTCTTAGTCTCAGGTTATAATTTAATTGCGAGCCATAGCTCTAGAGCGAGATCCATATCAGTGACTGAATAACTTTTTCCAAGGAACATAGGTCGAAAAACAAAAAATAATTTTGGACTTTCCATATCTACTGAGTGACCAACACAATTGTATGGAAAGTCCAAAATTTATGTCCTTTATCGAACTATGTTCCTTTGGGAAAGTCGTTCAGATACTGATACTGAACCCGCGAGCTGTGGCACGCAATTAAATTAACACCCTGTATAAACAATTTCTTTTTGTAGTATAGTGTCTTTATAGTGTCTTTTACGCCATCTAGTAGAGTATAGCAGTACCACCAAAAAGTGCGTAAGGACAAAAAGTGCTAGTAGTTTCACTATTTGCCACTAGATGGATTTTACATAAGTAGGTGGAGTCTAGTTATGTCCCGCCAACCCGTGACTCAATCTTCACCCCCGCGCACTGTCACGCTTCGTGTCGTACAAAAATTTCGTAGGGGCAGCTCCTCTCCCTTACTCCGTGGATGAAACGTTACACAAAAGGATTCTGCTTCCCATTCATAAACCCTTAGTTAGTCGCCTTTTACGACACCCACGGCTTGGTGACAAGTGAAAACCTCAGGAGTATACCCTTTCGGATAAAAAAAAGAATTTTGCAAATCGGTTCACAACTGACGTAGGTAGTAGGTAATCGGTGAACATACATAAATAAAATACATCCAGTGGAACAAAGTCGCCTTTTACGACACCCACGGGTAGAGATGGGTTGGTACTATTCTTTGCCGGCACCACACGGGCTATATACTTGTATAGCTTTGAAAAATATACCCTCGATTTTTCAAGGATCCCTTCATCAGATCCTGACTTGGTGACAATGGGACCACCTCAGGAGTTTACCCTTCCGGATAAAAATAGAATTTTGCAAATCGGTTTACAACTGACGGAGTAATAGGTGAACATACAAAAAAAAATACATACAGTGGAACATAGAACCTTCTCCTTTTTTGAAGTCGGTTAAAAATAAATAAAAAAGAAGAGGAGTTATGATGTCATCTTTTTTTTGTATGGAAAAAAAAAACTGTTCTGAAACCTGTCGTGTGTGTCTAATGAAAGGGCTTACCGAGCCAATTCTATAAATATATCACATCATTACATTTCAGTCACATTGGTTTAAATTAAAATAAAATCATTTTCAACACATACCAAGTTTGGGCTCCTCTAGGTACGATACGGTTGAATCATTTTTTGTAAAATATAATTCAAGTAATATCTAATATCCTCATATCTAACTCCAAGAAAGCAATTTTGAAAATATTAAATTTTGTATTTTTTTTTATATTTTTCATTATAAATAACATCAGTCATACAATCGGTTCTCGATAACGGCTCAAACGATTTCAATGAAATTTACCATACAAGGGTTTTTGGGGACGATAAATCGATCTAGCTAGGTCTCATTTCTAGAAAAATTCGTTTTCTCCATTTTATGAGCATTTTCTTGAAAACAGCGCGTTCCAGAAACCTTCAGCGCCATCTATTAGTGAGCTTTGGTTAAACGAATACAGGGCGAAGCTCGGTCATCCAGGCACTTAGTATTAACATCCAACCCCAAATTTTGCCCCGGCGGCGCGCGCACCAATATTTTGCCCTTTACTACCAAAACTGTAGATAGAAGAGATGATGATGTTTAATGTAAATTTGTATTAATGTAAATAATTTAATTTAAAATCGAAAATAAATGAATTTGTATTATGTAAGAGAGTGATTTTTACATGCAAGAAACCTCTGCGCCAATTTTCACATCTGTAGCAATATCGGTTAAGGCTCGGTGGAGTTGATGAATCAGTCAGGATGGTCAGGTCTCAGGACATGTTCTTTTATCTCCACTATTATAAAATTGTAAATTGATTTTATTTGTACTTACATTATATTTATTAAAATAGTATCACGTTATGCTATTTTTATGCCCCTGAATCCAAGTTTACGAGAGATGGAAAGTGTGAAAGTGATATTGAAAGAAGAGTGAATGCTGGAAACATGGTGAATGGTGCCCTGCACGCCTTTATAAGGAGTCAGAAGGTGTCTCACAAGGCTCGTTTGGCTATTCATAGGGGTGTTTTGGTACCAACACTGATGTATGGCAGTGAAAGCTGGGTATGGCAGAAGAAGCATGAAAGTAGAATTAATGCAGTGGAAATGAGAGCGCTAAGGAGTATGATTGGTATTAAATTGAGTGACAGGATTAGAAATAGTGTGATAAGAGAACGGTGTTGCGTAAAAGAAGACGTAGTGACCAAAATCGAGAAAGGGATGCTGAGAAGGTTTGGTCATGTAGAGAGGATGAATGAAGGAAGACTGACGAAAGAGATCTACCAGGCGAGAGTGAATGGAAACGTTGGAAGGGGAAGGCCTAGGCGAACGTACCAGGACCAAATTCAGGACGTTCTGAATAAAGGCCAGGTTAAAAGTACCCTAAACCGACGAGCATGTATGAAAAAATTTATGAAAGTACAGGAAGCAAGGGAAGTATGTCAAGATCGTAGCAGTCGGAGGACTGTGGTCTCTGCCTACCCCGACGGGAAAGAGGCGTGATGTTATGTATGTATGTATGAATCCAAATCACTAACTTTTGGACTTATTGTTTGTTTGTTCGAGCATCACAAAAACTACTGAACCGATTTTAATTCTTTTTTGTTTGATATCTAATAGTTTTACTTAAACACTGGTATATATTCCATTTTAGTCTAATACCAGGAACCGAAGATATAACAATAAAATTGTTCTCAACTGTTAAATATTTAAATAAGGGGAGATGCAACAACAAAGACCGTAGCTAGTTTCACACTGCCATTTATTCGACTACCCACATTCACCGTATTGTTCGATAACAATTTATATTCTACGATACCCACATACATAACATCCCTCCCCCAATAGTAACAATTAGCTTTAGAAGTATTTCCTAAAGTTTATGAAATTACGATTACGCTTAGGCCTAGTTTCTATATTTAGATGGATAGGGTCCTGCTCTAGTGACTCTTGCTCCTCTATTTCATCAGAAGAGGTAGTGTCGCTCAGTGAAGAAGAACCGACATTAGGCGGAGTAGGAAGACCTTCATACGATGCGTTAGCTTCGTTGTTTGACTCGGAGTTGTCTGAGACGGTGTGGGCATCCTTCAATGGTGGCGGGGCTGAGCAAGCACTCGCGGTATCTCCGGTCCCGGAATCACCCGTTGCCACCCCCACCTCCCCCGCAGCTTGCTGCCTCTCAGAGCATTGTGCGATCACCTCAGCCTCTCTAGGATAAGAGAGATTGGGGACGACTTCTTCGACGAACGACGACACTCCAGGAACTATGTCAGGGTCCCACTCATGGTCCACATCTTCGGGCATCTCAGTCCCGGTTAGATCCACGCTATTTACTTGCGTTCTAATCTGATCGATATGTCTTGTCACTTCGGTGTTTAATTCTGGTATATATACTTGGTACATTACATTTCCCATTTTTTTAGTTATAACACCCCTTATCCAACTAAATTGTTTATTTTTAAAAAACCTTTTTACCCACACCATATTGCCTGCTTCTAAACGTGCTCTAGGTTTGCATTTAAAGTACTTAGCCTGTAAAAACTGATTGTGTTCTACGCGTTCAGTGAGGTCTGTGGATGCGGAAGATGTGACGGTCTTTGAGGGATGGCATAAAAAATCTAATCTAGACCTTAACGCATGCCCGTACACTAACTCAGCGGGAGATTTACCGGTAGTGCTGTTTTTAGAGTTCCTATAATCAAACAAGAATTTAGAAATTCTCTCCTTGATATCTTTTTTATTGTTTGACTCTAAAATAATAGCCTTTAAGCCCTTTTTAATTATTTTTACAAAACTTTCCGCCTGTCCATTACTGGAAGGATGGTAAATGGGACTCAAACAATGCTGGATTCCGTTCAAGGAGCAGAAATTTTTAAACTCTTGTGATGTAAAAGATGTACCATTATCACTCACAATCATGTGCGGTATTCCCACGCGAGACATCAGATCACAAAGTTTTTCAATCACCGCTTTAGAACCGTATGAAGACGACGGCATCTCATAGCACTCCACCCACTTACTATAAGCGTCCACTATTACCAAATACATATGGTTATTTATTGGACCTAGGAAGTCCAAATGTACCCTATAAAAAGCGTGAGGCGGCAGAGGCCAGACGGCGAGCGGCGCGCGGGGCGGGGCGGGAC
The DNA here is from genome assembly GCA_947532105.1 of Athrips mouffetella. Classification (NCBI taxonomy): domain Eukaryota; kingdom Metazoa; phylum Arthropoda; class Insecta; order Lepidoptera; family Gelechiidae; genus Athrips; species Athrips mouffetella. Next base: position 18,300,589 of record OX383960.1, on the reverse strand, counting down.
GCAGTTGCGCGCACACCTCGCACGCTGCCGCCAGACGTTCCAGCGCTGCATCCACGCCGGGAAACCACAGGCGCGCACGAGCTTCAGCCTTCATTTTTACGACTCCAAAATGAGAGCTATGCAATTCTTCACAAATTTTTGTTTGCAGCGATGCTGGTATAACTGCCTTGTGGCCCCGCATAACGATACCGTTTTCGAGAGATAACTCGTTTCTACAACTATGAAACGGCTTTAATTCAACGTCACTTACTTTTCTCGGCCAACCAGAGGAAATATACTGTTTGACTTTGCATAACAATACGTCACTATCAGTCGCGCGGCGCAACTCTTGCGCGGTTACCGGCAAACAACCTTGCACTATAAAGTTGACATAGGCGGCACGCTCCTCACAATCCCGCTGCGCCCCCTGCGACTCACTCCGCGCCCCGCTGTCGCCCTCTGGTACACATGAAGATCGCGACAGATAATCCGCACTATTATCGCTACTTCGAATGTACTCGATCGTGTAGTTGTATGCAGACAAGAACATCGCATATCTTTGTAACCTGTTAGCCGATATTTCCGGTATACCCCGATAAGGACCAAAAATTGAAATTAGGGGCTTGTGATCGGTGCGCAAAACAAACGGAACGGCACGGCCGTACAGATACTGGTGATAGCGTCTTACTCCGAAAATAATCGCCGTTGCTTCTTTTTGGATTTGCGAGTAATTTTTTTCCGACTGAGAGAGTGTCCTGGAAGCAAAGGAAATTGGCCTTTCCTGCAAGTCGTTGCCTATTTGTGATAAAATAGCCCCTAAAGCGTTTGGTCCCGCGTCTACGGTTAAAATCAACTTCGCGCCCGGATCGTAATGTGCTAACACACATTCCGAACTGATAAGCGCTTTGATCTTTTTGAACGCGTCATCATGCTCTGCGGTCCATTCCCATTTGTACTTTTTATGAAGCAGGTTGTATAAAGGACTCATTATTGCTGAGGCATCCGGTATAAATTTGCGATAGTAGTTTGCTAGTCCCAGGAAAGACTGCAATTGTCTGACATTTGTCGGTCTCAGTGCATTTTGAATAGAACTAACTTTATCTGGTGATTTCCTGATTCCATTCTTGTCAATTATGTGTCCTAAATACGTTATCTCTTTCATGAAAAAGTCGCATTTGCTCCTCTGCACTGTCAACCCGGCATCTTCCAGTCGCTTTAAAACCTCATACAACCTGGCTTTATGTGTGTTTCGGTTCGACCCTGTTATCAGTATGTCGTCTAGAAAAACCATTACTCCTTCCATACCGGCCAACACACATTCCATGGCGCGCTGGAAGATGGCGGGTGCACTTGCCAATCCAAAAACCATTCTAGTGTATTTGAAAATGCCGCGGTGTGTATTAATACATGTGAGTTTCTGTGACTCTTCCGACAACACAAATTGATTGTAAGCCATTGACAAATCTAACTTACTGAATTCTTGCCCCCCGTGCAATTTTGCGAATAATTCTTCGCTGGTAGGCAACGGATATTTCTCTACTAACAGTTGCCCATTAATAGTAGCAGAATAATCAGCACATAAGCGTACCGACTCCCCGTCTTTTTTTAGAGCAGGCACAATCGGTGAAGCATATTCACTGTGATCCACAGGTACGAGTACACCCAGGTCTATCAACCGGTCGATTTCCTTATCAATTTTGTCCTTTAAAGAAAAAGCCACTGATCTTGCCCTCATAAACACGGGTTTAGAGCCCTCCTTTAAGTGTAATTGTATTTTATACTTGTTAAAACAGCCAAGTTCCCCTGAAAAAAAGTTTCGGAAATTTTTCTACTATTTTGCTGAGCTCGTTTTCACTAGAAAAATTGACAAAATTCACTGAGGGTGCGGGTGCAAGTTCCAAATTAAAAACTCGAATGAAATCCCGACCCAAAAGTGGTGGGCCCCCCTTACGCACAACATACGCGTCGATAGAATGAGAATAACCGCCGTACGACACGTCCAGCCGAACATAACCTAACGCCTCAATGTTTGCGCCGGTATAACTCGTTAATTTTTTTGTTGTGGGTGATAATGGTAGGTTTTTAAAATTCAAATTGTACGTTTTTTCAGAAATTACACTAACAGCTGATCCGCTGTCGATTTGGAACTCTAAAACCAGGCTACCAATTTTCACGCGTTCAGACATAGGTTTACCCTCCTCACATCTTATATTGAATAAACACTTACCGTCATCCCCCTCATCCACGTTCTCAACATAATGTACTCTCTCTGAACCGGGTTTACACATACGACGCAGATGACCTTTTTGGCCACATTTTTTGCACTTGTAATTTTTAAACCGGCACTGATCGGTTTTATGACTAGAAAAACCACAAACACTGCATTTTTCGCCCTTGGAAGAAATCTTGAATACGCTGCCCTCTTGCATGGAACCCGGTGCAGTCCGCGCACCCGGCGCGGCCTTCGCGGCCTCGCGGGCGCACCGTACGCTCTCTGCTAGCTCCACCGCCTTCGCCAACGTAAGCTCGCGCGGGTTTTGCGCGTATAACTTATCACGCTCATGGCCCGCTACCATGCCCATTAGGAATTTATCCACTAGGGTATCCTCCAAGCTTTTGAACTCGCAGTGCTCTGCTAGTCCCCTGATCCTTGCTGCCCACTGAGTGTGTGTCTCCCCTGGCTGCTGCAGCGCTGAATAAAAATGGTGCCTTTCGGCAAAACCGCATCTCTTCGGAGTGAAATGACCGTCTAACAATTTTAAAATGTCATCGTATTCAGTTTGTTCCAGAGTTTTCGGCAGCGCCAGGTTGCTCGCTAACTTGTAGGTTGGTCCACTTAAGGCACTCAGCAAAATCGCCCTTCGCTTGATCTTTCCTTTGTCCGCTGATGCGCCGTCTGTGCTTGTCCCAAGGTCGTTCGCAATAAACCACTGGTTGAGTCGTGCTTTGTAACCACTCCATTCCTGGGTATTATGGTCAAATGTTGACAGAAATCCAAACGGGACTCCTCCTGCCATCGTTTTATTGCGAAAACACACGCTAGTTCGATCGTCGCCACTGTTAAATATTTAAATAAGGGGAGATGCAACAACAAAGACCGTAGCTAGTTTCACACTGCCATTTATTCGACTACCCACATTCACCGTATTGTTCGATAACAATTTATATTCTACGATACCCACATACATAACATCAACGAAGTACAAAGTGGATGTAAGCACTATTGGTATAGTTTTTTACGAAGTAGGTACTGAAACTTTATTAGGTTACTCAGAACATGAATCTGACTTTGGAAATAAATAAATGGAAAAAATATTGACCCATACAAAATGTCTTATCAGCTGAAGAAGTTTCTTTAGGAACTTGAATTTTTTTCTTATTTCGACCTATTATGCCCCTTGGGAAAAATTGTTTAGTTTTTTGGTAAACTACGCTACGTTCTTTGGTAACATACGCGTACATTATGTATTATTAATAATGTAATATTCGAATCGGTCGAATTGATAACCTCTTTTTTTGAAGTCTGTTAAAAATATCGTACAAGTAATATAAATAGTATAATTTATGATATGACTGGAAATTATAAATCTAAAGCGTGAATTTAATCCATACTCGTGCGTGGAGCTTGCTGCTACTACTGTTACAAAACTTTTACTTATAATACGGTAATTCTATGTTTTTCAGACAAACAAATAAGTAAGAAACTGATAAACGGGACACATATCACGGTGAGGGGGGGTGAAGCGTTAGGTGAAGGGGGCGGGAGGGTTGTGAGCTTTGAACACCACACCCGAAGGTATAATGTCATTTAAATTTCAAAACTTTATTCATTTATTTTGGCCATACATTGATTACATAGAATTACTGTAGCAGATCCTAGTATAGAACTATCGCGATCAAGATATATTTTGATTCCGTACCCTCTTACCGTCCTTTGTGACATGTGTTAGATTCGTCAAATTATTTAACCCGGTAGATTTTTTTTGTATAAATCAAGAATTATAAGATAATGTAGATAGATTTTTTGTGAAAATACCAAAAAGCAGTCTTCGATCATAAATGAGAAGGTAGTAAAATAAAAGATAATATTCACTTTATAATATTTTATATTAATAAAAAGTAATAACAAATTGATAAATATTGCCTCCGTAATATACGGAAACAGAAATAATCATTTTTATATTATAATATAGCAAATAATTAATTTAACAAATCCTTATAAATAGTCATTTGGTCATAAATACCTAAATTTATATCAATTGTCATGATTTATATTAGTTGCTCATAGATCAATAAATCTTTCATTTAGTTGTAATATTTTTTAGTGGAATTTGATTCTAATTTCACAATTTTGATGGACAGTTTCGAAAGTTTCAATGGCATCAGGAACTTATGAAATTGCCGCGGCCGAGGGCCCGGTATTATAGTAACCTAATTTAAAAGGAACTTTTCATGACATAAATATTACTCTGACTAATTCGCTAATATTTACACAATGCATAGTGGATGATCCCTAATCTATATCTACAATCCAAATCAGTCTTCAGCATTCACACTGTGCAGCGTGTTGCTATTGCACATTCTACAGCTAATCCTTTGCTTATCGATAGCACGATCCCTTTCCGTGCCATTTTTGCACTCTGGAATGTAACTACATTACATCTTATCACCTAGAGCTGATCATAAGTTAACAACTATTTTGTACGGGCTTGTTGTCGATACTCCGCGTTCTTCGAGATCCTCCTGTTAACTGCTTTTCAATTTCCTCCAGTGATTTGCCTCTGGTCTCGGGAACAAAGAATATGACGAAGAACAGTCCGATTGTGCATAACACGGCGAACAACCATACTGTGCCGTACATCGAAATGGCGGCTATAATGTTGTGGAATGTTTTCGTTACAAGGAAGGTGCAAGACCAGTTGAAGCCTGTTGCAAGCGATGCAGCGGTACCACGAATTCTCGATGGCAGAATTTCACCCAGCATCAGCCATGGGATCGGGCCGAATCCTATAGAAAAGCCTAAGACGTAGATGACTAGGCAAGCGAGTGGTAACCAATCAAAAGCTGAGACGTCCATTTTGGCTGCATCTTTCAGGTAGAAATAGGCTCCAAGACCCGATAGTGTGGTTATCATTGATACGGAAGAAATATAAAGCAGAATTTTCCTCCCAAGTCGGTCTATAATAGCAGTGGCGAGGAATGTCGATACGAAGTTGACAAGTCCGATGATCACACTGGACAAGTTTTCATCAATGCTACCTCCAGCATCTTTGAAAATGGTGGCAGCGTAAAATATCACAGCATTAATTCCAGAAAACTGTTGGAAAAGCATAAGTCCAAGAGAAATTAGCACCGCCGGCAAAAACTTTTTGCTTATCAATTGCTTAAACACATTAGCGCTTGTGCGGTCGGACTCGGCCTGTGATCTTGTAAGGTCTCGCATTTCCTTATCGATGTTTATATTTTTTCCTCTCAGCCATTGAAGAGATTTTCGTGCTTCATCCAATCTTTGTTTGGTAACGTACCAGCGCGGTGTTTCAGGTGCCAACAGCATAAGTAAAAAGAACGGTACTGGAAGCGCAGCACCAACCCATGCCAGTTGTGACCAGTCGAGATAAGAGCCGACGAAGAATGCCAGTAGAATACCAGTGTTACCAAACGCTGTGGGTAATAGTCCAAGAGCGCCTCGGACTTCTGGTTGCGCAGTTTCTCCAAGGTAAACGGGAAAAGCCAGAGATCCAACTCCCACGCATACACCGCATAAGGCCCTTCCAATGAATACCATGATGACGTTAGTAGCAGTCGCGATGAGCGTCCAGCCAAGGAAGAAGGGCAAAGCTATTCCCATCACAGTTACACGTCGGCCAAAGTAATCGATGAGAGGGCCTCCAGCAACCCCACCAACTAACGCGGCCAACGGCATCAATCCGCCTATCCAGCTGTGCTGTAAAACAAAATAAAAATTATAAGAGTCGAGTGTAAAATTTAATCTTATTCAAGTATTACTTAAAACTTAATTATATTTGCTATTCTACAAGTAATTCGATACTAAAAAAACCGGCCAATTGCGAGCCCTTTAGCCATCCACCGTATCATACTGCGTCCACTCTAACCTCGACCTCATCTCTGTCCTCAAGGCTAGATCGAGGTCAAGGGTAAGCCGATACATAGTAAAAAAAAAAAAACCTGACCTCTCTTTTATATGAACTTACTTGAAACGGGAGCTCACCCTAATTGGTTATTACTACTTGTGAGAAAAGTTGTTATATTTTAATAATAATCTTTGACTTTTTCCTTTCTTGTACTATGAGACCTAGCTTCTTGCCAAATTTCATTATTCTAGGTCAACGGGAAGAACCCTATAGGTTTGGTTTGATATTTTGATTCATAAATGTATGGAGATGGAGACGTAAATGGCCGATCTATTGTGTTGTACAGTCAAGAGCACATCAAGCTTGACACCTTGGACTTTGTACCGTTCTTATTTCAATAGACGTACGGGCTAAAGTCGCACTGCGAGTGTCAAGCTTGACCTGTCGTTGACTGTACATAGGTTCAAGGGTCTACGGGCCTTAATATTTAATATTAATTTCAACTTGATACCTTTACCCGTTCGAGAAAAATAGTCTTGATAGACGGACAGACGGACGGACAACTAAGTGATCCTATAAGGGTTCCGTTTTTTTCCTTTTGAGGTACAGATCCCTAATTATAAATTTAACTGTCTCTGTCTGTTAGAATACGTATTCTATCCTACGGAGACGAAGCCGCAGGCTACTAATATAAGTAATAGATAATTCTAGGATACTTTACCTCTTCTGGACTGAGTTCCAAAGTGACGTTCATTTTAGGCAAAGCTGGGGATGTGTATCCGGAGGTAAACCCGACGATCAAGGAGCCCATTGACACAGCAAATGCTGCCAGTAACTGCAACAAAAATATAACCTTAGATTAGAACTTGTCAACTTACAAACCATGTTCTTAGCGTTCACCTGAAAAATTATATCGTGATTGAACATTTCGTTGATTTGAAGTATTTTCTTTGGTTTCGTAGTTCGTGTAGTTTCGCAAAACTTGTCACGAAAGCTGTGAGAGGGTTAGAGGCGAACCAAGCTTCTTATAAAGGTTGTTGTTTGCTTATGTGGGTACTGAACGGCGTATGCAGCATTACCTCCCCTTCAGCAAATACGCCGGACCGATGCATTTTTCCATGAAAATAGGTTTACTCATTCACATTGTTTTACTGTTTGATATTTAGGCATAGAATTTAGTAATAATTTGCAAACTTACACATCTTCTGTATTCATCAAAAGTATCGCGAATAAAATTTAAGTGTAAAATCATCGCTCAAATCTATTGCGTTTGGAGAAAACCAATTGACTATTGGACTTCTCGAATCGAATTGTCAAATGACTGTACCACTAAAATTGTTTATTGCACGTCTTATCGCCCAATGTTTACGTGTAATTAGAAAGCAAACGGAATGTTTCTAGTTGTGATTTCCTTTATAGGTGCGTCTAGCAAATTGATTCCTGTACTTTTTGATTTCGTAACTATTTAAAAAAAAGAAACTCACCTGAGTCCAAAGGTAGATTCGCTGCGTTGTTGCCCTGTATGGCTTGGCGTCTCCATTGATGGTGAATTCTGGCTTCACTTTATCCGTACTTAATTGTTTCACATAAGGCATCGAATTTCTTAAATTCTCGTCCTTGGCACTTTTGATCTCCATCTCCATTTTGTATTTGAATTCGTTGCCGAGACTGATTTGCCGTAGTTGTTGAAAGTGGCGGCGGGTTTTGTTGAAGGAGTCTTCTTCGTCTTCACTGGCACTGCTTTCAGTGGAGACGTTCTCGTGGATGGTCGAGTAGTTGGGAGCGAGGGTGCCTTGAGAGCCGCACGATGTCGCTAAACTGGTGCAGGTCGTCGAAGCCGACAAAGTTGGTCGAGAAGGGACTCGAGCATACTTTGGTCCCCGTGCTCTGTACAACCGCTCCTCGTCCCCTTGTCCCCGACGGGTTTCTTCGCTTCCACTCTGGAATAAGACACATACACATATTTAAATAAACAGTTCAGTATCTTTACAAACCCCAATATTAATAGACTAATGACAAAATATGTCCCTAATAACAAATGATATTAACCGTAAGATGGCTCGCGGCACACTAATTGTAACGAAAATTAATTGGTCACTCAGGCTCACCGGGCACACAATACTGGACTTGCCATTCGCGAACACACCCCATTTATTATATCCGCTATCTAATGTACGCAAGTCATCCGTGCGATAAGTTTATGAACTTAGCAAGTTGAGTTGAGAGGTCAGATCCACAATAATATATATGTACATGTTGCTTATTGACCACATGCTATCATAGCATGCTTCTGATAACCCGATGATACGACGTCGCTCCCAGACCCGCTTAGCGCGAAGACTCCTGTTTCAGACGCGACTCTGATCAGGATCAATGGTTGTCTCTTTATTCATAAATTCGCGAAACAGTAACGACACGCGCGAGCGTCGAATAATGAGGCTTCACTATACTGATGTCCATAATGATATACTGATACTATCGGCCAAACGTATAACGATGTTTATAAAACATTTTGTATAAACACTTTCTTGGTTACTGTACCTGTAATCAATGGTTCTTCAATAGCACTACAATGAAGTTTTGCAGTAGGCATTGCTGGCTATATTTTAATTAAGTATTCTTCAATGCAATTTATGTTACTGTAATATTTCACTATCGATTTAAACTTTCATAAGTTATCGCAACGTAAAAGATAACTTGAAATATGTTTTACCTCAAAATCATTATAAAATGTATTATAGTTTATCCACTTATAATTTGTGTCGCTTTCCCATTCCATAATACTTTGAGATTTTATAACATGTTTTGACGCATGTGATTTTAGCTCACAGATGATCATCGTGTGACAAGGAGTTTTGACAATTGATATAACTGACAATTGGTGTCATTAGATATTTGTGAGCAGTTTTATATAAGACAAAGTGTACAACCTCTTTTTCTTTATAAACCAACATTTAAGGGTCATTTAACGATAGAATGAGTAAATATTTTTCTATGAAGTAAAAAGTTCCGTCATTATTTCCCACAAAGTATTTAATAGTCTTAATCACAAACAGACATGCCAAAATACATTTCTGATATTAATTATAGGGATAACTTGAGTAAATTTGATAAACAACTCATGACGTCATTTTATGTTGACCCTGCTGAGGGGTCAAGAGGAGTATCACGCGCCTGCCGTCTGCTGTTCTTCTTTTATCTGCCCTCTGTTGCTTCCGAGGAAATAATTGTTTGTTGTTCAATAATAAATAATTGTATTGTATAGTCTGGAGGCTAATCGATCCTTCGAAGATCGTTCTAGAATTTTTGGACAAAAGTCAAGAACTGTGTATTACAACTATGAACCTCATCATAACATCCCAAGCAACGTCCACTATAGGACAGGGAGCTCCCTCCAGAATTCTAGCTTTTGCTGGAAAAATGTAGAGGGGAAGTACCATAGTCACCTCGCTTGTTAGCCCATGCTGCTGACCATCCTCCAGTTTATAACCCTTAGTCGCCTCTTACGACACCCACGGGTATGTATGAGTTGGTACTATTCTTTGCCGGGATCACACGGGACATATACCAGTAATTTATTGAAATGTACTGTGAACCTAAATAAAGCTAATATGCTGTATACATATTTAGGTTATTTTAGTTAGATCTGGGTCGAAATTGATTTTAGTTCTACTATTAGTCTTCATAATGATAATCATAACATCCCATAAAGTCCAGTGGTGGACAAGGGAGCTACCCCCAGAATTCTGCGGCTGGCACAATTTTACTGCGCGGTGGTTGGTGACCGCTGCCCATGAGGCCATCCTCGGCCTATTAGGACATCTATAGGTAGAGATGGGGTGATACTGAGTATTCTTAGCTGTATTCTTCACATGGGTTACTCGGGTTGTATTGAAGTTTGAGATTGCACTCAAGATGCATAATTTGCATGTGTAAGGAACATCTTAAGATCAATCTCACATTTGAAGGGTTGTATCAATATGAACCTAATATTTACCTAATTGGTACGACTAACTGTATTATATTTTTAACCACTTTCGATTGACTTGACTTGCACCTTCCATAACTACCGGAAGTAGCGACAACGTTTGATCGGAAGTCCAAACATTCATTTTCATCCCATCTATAATTCACTAAATCGAGAATAAAAGTGGAGGGTTACCTTGCAAACGGTCCGGCGACTCAAAATTTTTGATATGTTGTCTAGAATCGTTAGCAAGAGTTCAAAAGGTAAAATGCACAATTCCCCCGCCTTCGGGTCCGCCAAAGCAAGGGCGTGTTCCAAAAGAAACATTTCTGGGAAATGAAAAAAAAAATTGACCTCTCCATACAAACTGTTCGATCAAAGTGAGCAATTTGTATGGAGAGGTAGTTTTTTTTAATTTTATAAAAATGTTTCTTTGGGAAAGTTGTTCAGTTGCCCGTTCAGTTTTCAGTACACCGTCCCTAACACCCTGTATTCTTTTCGCATAGAGGAGATGTTGAGTAGAGTTTATCACGCCGCTGCAAAATATTTTATTGCCTCGGGTGAGCTATAAAACCTTCACGTCGCTACAATCAGGATTCTACTTTAGAATCCTTCACTTCGCTCTGGATTCGAAAATGCACCCTAGCCTTAATAATATTATTTTACATATCTCATATTCGGTAAGTAGGTCCTTATTACCCCAAATGGGGCTTGTAGGTGACCAATTAGCGCTCTAGGGTAATAATGTAGCTAGAAAAGCCCTAGGGCGGTAAGTAATTGAGTTTTGAAAGAGTGAAGTGTTTTTTTTATTACTTACCGCCCTAGGGCTTTTCTAGCTACATTATTACCCTAGAGCGCTAATTGGTCACCTACAATTTGGTGGTAATAAGGACCTACTTACCTCACAATCGAGATGCAAAGCAGATTAATTAGCTAGGGTGTAAGCATCAATTGCACCCTCGAACTATAGGCGCCCTCGCTGCGCTCGTGCGCCTAAATAACTCGGGCTGCAATTGATGCCTTACAGCCCTTGGCTACTAATCTACTATTACTGCCTTGTGATACAATCAACAAAAATATACACCTTTCATAACTACCGGAAGTAGCGCCGACGTTTTATCGCAAGTCTAAACGTTATTTTAACCAGAGCGGCTGTTCCTCTTTATCCCTGATTTATTATTTAAATTAATCAATTTTGCTTCAAAAATAAAAAAGTGTAAAAAATTACGATGATCCTTCTAACGGGTGATTCTACATCACTAATAGATCGCACAAAAAAGAAGCTATAGCTTTAGCTCAAGAAGAAGTGAAGCACCCTCAGGGTCCCGTGTGGTGCCGGCAAAGAATAGTACCAACCCTTACATACCCGTGGGTGTCGTAAGAGGCGACTAAGGGTTAGAAACTCGTAAGATGGGCAGCAGCATCCTCCTTTGTATCTCACATCTTACTTACTGCGGTCACCTACAACTGCGGTCCATGGTGCCAGCCGTAACGCTAACAAGCGAGGTGACTATGGTACTTCCCCTCTTCATTTTTCCAGCAAAAGCTAGAATTCTTGAGGGAGCTCCCTGTCCTGTAGTGGACGTTTCATGGGATGTTATGATGACCTTCAGGGTTCAATGACCTCTATGATCAGACAAAGATGTTTTTGCAGGTGGTTATGCACACAAAGATGTTTTTTTTATAATTCAATTCAATTCAAATTCATTTATTTTCGATTTTAAATTACATTATTTACATTAATACAAAGTTACATCAATAGAATTAAATTACAATTTAGTAAATATTAATAATAATATCCAGTCACTCAAGTACCTATCCATTTCAATAAATTACTGTAATTTAATTCAAAGGAAAATCAAATTTCATGTTCACCCAAAATTTAAAAATGTACTTTTTATATTTTTTGTAATTATTGATGTCGAATCACCTCTTAGAAAAATCATCGTATACTTCTTTTTATACTGTATAATATAATAACTTCAAAAAGTGTTTATACTCTATTCCAGTGTTCGACTAAGGGAAATTACCTATCGTTAACCTTGAACTTGTATTGACTAGGGTTGGAAAGGTCGCTTTGAATGGACCATAACATGAATGACCATGAGCCTGCGGTCTTGTTGGTTTTCTTTGTTTACTTCTGTTCTGAACGGTGTTGCGCTCCAAGTTCAGAGTAAACTTGCTTGTATTTTAATTTAGACCAACTCTTTGTGTTGCCTTTTCTCTATAATTAATTTAATTCTTTGTTGTACTATCTCTAATACCTTTTACCGATGATTCTACTATAAATTCAGAATTTTTTTCGTTTATCTATTTTGCTGTACTAACGCCACCTACACTATTCTTGCAAAATTACTTTGAACCACCCTTCTCTGTGCGGTGAAGAACTCTACAATCTACGTGTTTACAATACGAAGTTTAATGTAGCGCCATCTATTGATTTTGCTAAAAACTTCGATAGAGGTAACGTTGGTGTTGTTATTTGTGGTGGCGTGGTAGTCTCGCTCTTAGTTTGTGCCCGTTTCAGTTTCAGTACCAGTTGTGTAGGTACAGATTTCAACAATCTTTATCGGATTTGACTATATTTATTATTCTTTTTTACAAATCCCGTTTACTTTTAAATTTTTCAGCAATGTGTACCTTCTCTACCTAGTTTTTTCTGCTGGTAGTAGGTATCTAGGTATCAATTCGTTACAAAAGTTGTGCGGTTTATATGAGGCCATGATCACGGATATGTAGCTGGAAGAGTTGTTTAGTGCAGGCATATTGGAAAGGAAAGTAAATTTTGTGCGAATAACAGCACCGGCGGCGGCGGCTGAACCGTACCCGACGACCTTGCAAGGCCGACCGGGTTCAACTTAACGCGGTCGCTCTACGTCGCTTGCCTTCTTCAATTCTCTCAACTTTTCTCATCATTGTTATAAGATTAGATTATTAATTTTGAAGGTAAAGTTAGCTAGTATGGCAGTGGTTGCCCGGCAACGGCCGGCATCGACCGTCTAGCAGTGTAGGCATGCTGCGCCGCCGCGTAACGCCTTTCCAAAGCTTTTCGATCCATAGAAAATTCGCGAAAGTTACTGCGTAGACGTTTTTTTCTTTCTCATTGTTATTATGCTAATCCATCTGAATTTGGTGCAATTTCGTAAGAAAATTCAAAATAGTGTGCCGCCTGACATATTATGCAAATTTTTCGTCGATTGGAAAATTAACTGTATGCATGCAAATGACTGACTTAATTGACCGATTGACTAAAAAGGTTAATGAAACAATAATGTTTATTTAAAAACTTACCATTTCGGTGGAAAGTTGCTTGAGGTATCCCATGATCTTCCCCACGGTGTTGGGGTTGCTCTTATTGAAGCTCATCTTGATGCCGTCACTCGCGTACTTGTGAGGATTCAACTATTCAGCCTCCGAGCTGCAAACGATATCAAGGAACGTGGAAAGAGTAATGTCTATAAAATATAACACTATTTTTCCGAAACTTTAAAACGTCCTTATAATCCAGGTTCGCTAATATCACCGGTCAACAACACACATTACTGCGGTGTTTATAAAGTTCAAACTAAAACTCTACGGCGGTTTAACCGGAGTAAAAGTATATGGCACAGTTCTGTATTTATCACTATTGAGTTCACAGCTTAATGTTTATGTTAAGTTCACTATTATACGGTTGTCATACAACTAGTTTATACTTGGCGCCGGTTCCCTGTAGGGTGCACAACATTCAACTTTTTTCAGTTAGTTTGCTCAACAACGAAAATGTTGGCAGCGCGTACCGAGTTTGTTCAGTTCAAGTTGTCTATTAAACCTGCAGATGGCAGCGCAGTGCTTTATAGAAGGTAGCGCGGCCGCGGTCGACCCCCCGCGCCCCGCACCCCGCGCGTCTGTGTATACTTGTTTTCAATGTGTGGATTTACGTCTTTTCGTGTGTGTTCACGTACACATACAAGCCTCTATTCGTTAGCACCTGAATCATTTTCAGTGTTTTGCGTTGCAAAACCTTTATTTAATTAATAAATGTCTGACTCTTTAAACATTTTGATTCACTAAATTTTATTCCGTGTGAAACCTGCACACTTGCACAGCACGTGTTAATGTTCCTAATACTGATCTATCCTCATATTGTTCCTTTCGAATATTAGTTATAGATTTATTCTTATCGTGCTAAAAGCGGTTCATATTTTCATTTAGTAATTTTAGCTGTGGAGGCAATTAATTTGTTCACTCGTACATATTTAAAGCAGTCAGGTTTGACTGAATATTGACTTGGTGAATAATAAAAAATACCAGCCAGTTCCAGTACGTCATTTAAGGGTAAACTTTACAGTTAGGAAACCATTCGTCTCGCATCAATTAAACATCACGTGGGTATGACTTACTTAGTTACACGTAGTTGTTTATAGTGTTCCACAATCGATCATCCTCGTCATCACTGACCTTGTTTACCCTTCAACATTTACCAAACGGGAAGGGTGTAGCCATAGGGTACATACCCACACAGTGCGCAAATCATCAAGCGCACTCACTTTGTACTCCAGAGTTTTCCTGGTAATACTCATTACATTTTAATGTTGTATTGTACGTAATCATAACAACATACCAGGAAATATCCGAATTTATTATTATTACAAAAGACAATACAGCAAGTGAATTAACTTCGCTGCGTTTGTTACGTGATGTTCAAGAAGATGAGATTGTTGATAGTATCTTTTGTATTGAGATTGCAAAAATATAAAAGAGCTGTGCGTCATCTATAGGCCACCATGTGGTTTAACGGTGAAACGTACGTGACCATTGATCTATTTATCCGTGAGCTTTAGTTGCTAGGGTTACCTGGTTTAACTTATTTCGATAAATTGTAAAAGTTGCGACAGTATTACACGTGTACCTGTATAAAGGTGTGTATATATACGTACGATATGTAGGCGGGTCGCATACGTCACTGCACCGCCCGCAACCGCAAATCGCCAGCGTCTTCGAGCTGATTGACTGAATGGACTGGCGGGCGCCTTTTGATTAAGCGATTATCATGAGCAACAACAAGATGATATTTCCAAGTCAATGTAGATCTTTATTGATTTGTTTTAAATAGGTATCTTAAGAATTTCACCATTTTATTTTGTTTGTTTTAATAGAATTATGCTTGATGTTATTCAAAATTTGAGTTCTAAAAGGAAATGCTAGCGACTCCATTTAGTTTATCGTTTACAGGTATCATTATTGTAGATACAAGTTGGATATAATTCAAATTAGGTTATACTGTGTTTAATAATGGCATATCGTAATTAGTATAATGAGTACAGTAAAAATTATGACAATTTGTCGTAATAATGATGCAATGTACTTTCACATGACTCATTCATCTTGCAGAGTAATGCGGAGACAACCGACCGAGGGCGCAGACAAGCGATCCGGTCACCCCAATTTTAAAAGCTGCGATCCCCTTGATAATGATGAATGTTCTCGAATAGTGCATTGTTATTTATTATGGTAACCAGAGCCGCTGTGAATGGATGGATGCGCGTGTTCCGAATCACGCGCGCTTTGTTGAAACATGCTGACTGTCTGGTGCCGGTCGACCTTCCCGAAAGCTCTGACACTGACACGCCTTCACACACACAAACACACTACCTACCACCACACGGAACTTTCGCGTCACTGTCATACGGAGTTGCGTCAAAGATGAGTCAACTCTAGATACATCAGTAAATCCCAAAGCTTTTTGTAGTCTATAATAGATCGCTCTATTAAATAAAACAAATAACTAATAATTTTGAATCCCTTTATCATAATAAAAAATTATCATGATTTTCCTTTTGTTACTCATAATGAGGTGTGGTACCAAATATTTACCTGAAAGTAAAAATACTACCGTGCAAATTTACTTACTCTACAATTTTGGTGACACGTAGGTCATCCATTTATGCATCAAAATACGTGAAGTTTTCAATGTTTATATTTGTTTGTGTCCCGTTCGTTTACGTCACATTATACTGGGCGACATCGACCACAGCGTGTCGCACAAACACACGTAAAAAGCAAGCGTTCACACACATACGTCACTGGTTCAAAATTGACAGTGGAAATTTACCAGCGGCTGCAGCAAGCGCGTCCGCCGTATTCGGTTCTCGAACGTTCTTGGAATGTGCGCCCGCGCGTGTAGCGCTCTTCAAGCCTGCAACATGAAATGACTTGAGCTTTCAAACGAATCCTATGCGCTAGAATTATAAATTAAACAGTTTCTTCCCCGGTGTACCGAGTCCAGATAATCCTTCCAGATAATCCTGGAATGTCAATATCTGATTTGAATAAAACCATATCTTATCAATCATCGATTATCAGTTATTTATAGGATGCATTAATACGTTAAGATATAATTCGCGATCTACTTAATTGACCTTGGAGATGATTCAGCGGACTATAGGTAAATATATCTGCTAGTACCTATTCTTTTCTTGAAATTTTGGACATTGTTAACACTTTTAGGCATCATCATGATTCATCAAACTTTGAAGTATTCGTATAAAGGATAGTATTATATTATCTGTGGTATAAGTACCTTACGATTTTAAACTTAACCTTATAATCATATTTATGAAATGCAGTCGTTATTAAAGCGTCTATTGATTTAATACATTTTATTTTATTCTTTGCGTCTTCATTCGCATACCTACTCTGATATGCAAAAAATATTTTTCTTCTTTTGTAGAGTCGTTGTGGAGTTAATCGTTTCAACACTGATAATGGTGTATAATCTCATGTAGACATAAATGCGTCACGCTCACGCGTCTGCAATGGTCGGGAGTGTCCTATCTTATCAATAGGGAATCTAGATAAATTTTAGATTAAAATTTTCCATGTCGTGTAGACATAGCTTATGCCATTTCGGAAATTTTATCTTATTTCTACACTTATAATACGAAACGTCTAGTGCAGTTGTTACATAATATATCGATCATGTTTTGTAATTCCTATGTATGTTATTTTCCGTTAAAAGACGGAATCTGAATAAATTTTTGTTGTGTCTTTTTTAAGTAGGTACCTAGTACGACGTGATGCGACGGCCTGTTTTCATACCCATCGTTTTTGGTTTCGAAACAGAATACCAGGCACGTTGATATAGTAAGTCTAAGGGAGGGACGAGTCCGAATATGGCCAGATAAAAACGCGAGCGCAGCGAGCGCGAAATTTTTCGTTAGCAATAACGTAAATTGAAAGAAAATTTATGCATGTGCGGAAAATATGTCATTATTTCACGATTCCCGTGACAGTGAGTTCGACACCGTAGCGCCTGGTATACAATCAGTCACCAAGTGAATCGCTACATCTTCTAGGAGCGCCTCTGCTTCACGAGTCAATTTCAATCTTCATGCACCAACAGGTGAAACGGTTTCAAAAAACTGGATCGTTTGAATGACATTTATGCTCATATGGAACTTACTTTAATTAAATTCTGCCTCTTCGTCCTAAACACATTTACACATTTATGGAGGTATGAGTACCTGCTGATTTGTGTATCTTGCTGCTAAACATCCACCTTACTGACCAAGCTTGGGACCTGGCTTCTCTTCTTGTACGGCTCGGGGGCTTAGGTATCAGGAAGGCGTCTGAGGTGGATTTGCCTGCGTTTCTGTAGTCTGGCTATAGCTATATTAACGTTTTATATTTATATATATATATATTAACCAAGATCGCTACTCCTGCCATGGGATCTATTGAAGTCGCAAACTTCCTTGACGCCAGGAGAGGTGGTTTAACTTTTATCCTGACCGGCCACCTCTACTGTTTTGGCTTCTCAAAAAAGATGGAATAAGCCACGGTGCCGGAGAGCCTAGCAGCAATTATCAGATGCCAACTCGGTTCCTTCGTACCGAGCCAGGCTTTTTGCCGTTTATTCTAAAATCATCCGCGATGCGGCACTTTACTTGACTTGAAGTCTTTCCCTCATCGTCAGCCTGAGCCTAGGTGCGAAGTACGTCCAGCCGCATCTCTGGAGGTGTATGGTTGCAAACGTGTGTGAACTCGGACATCACGGTCTCTCGTGCAATGAGACGGTGGGTCGCACGCCACGCCACATTAAATGTGATACAGCGAGCCATTGCCTCGGCAAACGTTCCTGCTACGTTGGAACCAAACGGAGTCGTTTGCACTGATGGCAAGAGGCCCGACGGAGTATCTCACGTGGCATAAAAAGAGGGCAAGTTTCTCGTGTGGACACGCCAGCGCCAACCCATCTCCGTGCTACTTATTGTTTATTCCTTTATGTTGCCCTCCTTTTGTAAAAAAGCTAAGGGGAGGTTTGAACCCCCTAAACCCCCCTTACATACGTGCCTGCAGAATACCTATACATAATAATAGTAACAATGTTTCGACTTAACCGAACAAGGCGTGCATGTATTTTTGGTGCGATTCAAAGTTTAGGAATGCCTAAGAATATCAAGGACAATGTATGGGAGAATAGAAATGGCAATTGTCGAGCTACCTATACTTACCTATTTATTTATACAGATGCTGTAAAGTAAACATTTGGAAGAGACTATTACTGAGTAAGTAAACCTATTTGCGCGGTGCATTGCAACATGCAGTTTTATTTATTCAGTTATGAAGCTATACTTCAATTTACATTATAGATCATACATAGTACAATAATTGCAAATCAGCCGCTTTTACGAGTAATACATTCCTTATGTCACTTATATTATAAATGCGAAAGTATGAATGTTTGTTTGTTCCACTATCACGCCTAAACGGCTGAACCGATTTCGATGAACTTTAGGAGGTAGATAGATCAAGTACTGAACTAACACATAGGCTACATTTCATTCCGGAAAAAATCATGGTTATTGTAGAAGACACTAGAATGACATAATAGTAGATTGTATCACAAGGCTGTAAAATAATATTTTTAAGGCGAGGGCGCTATTTTGAATCCAGAGCGCAGTGAAGGATTCTTGAGTAGAATCCCGAGCATGGTGAGGGATTCTAAAGTAGAATCCTGAACGTAGCGAGGGATTCAATAGGTCGCCCAAGGTAAAAATATTTTTGCAGCCGCGTAATACACTCTACTTTTCATCTCCCTCTATGAGAAAAGAATAAGAGGCTCATTGAGACACACTCGTCATTAATTTTAAATATAAAATACTATTACAATATTATTTACTTGATAAAACAATACTCAAAATCATTTTAAGTATTATTTGTAACAACTGAAAATGTTATTGACATTTTTGTATCAACTAGGAACAGAACCTCTTTGGTTGGTAGTCTTGTTCACATTTCAAGCATATTTCTTTTTTTATATTCATAATAATTTTAATAGTGCAACCGGCCAGTATCATTTTTCATACAATATTTTGGTTCGAGGTCTATGGTTGACCTAAAGTATCCCTATGGTGGACCTAAATTCAAATTCTAATTTTAAATCCCATTTTTACCCGCTACGAAAGTCTCTTGGAGAAAACAGCTATTTTGTTCGCCTTTATTGACGAACCGTTTAGCGATTTTCGAATAGATGGGATGAAAAGATTATATATAACGCGAGGGAAGCATCGGGCAAAAGCTAGTTGTTCTTAATTAAATGATAATAAGAACGAGAATGCAATATTACAGTGTCAAGATAAAACTTGTTACTACCCTGCCTGCAACAAAAGGAGTTATGTGAACCTAAACCTACCTTAACCGACCATTGAAGGTGAAATTGAATGATGATGTCAACTGTGTAGATACTGAGTTAGATAAATGCAGCTGTTAGTAGTAGGCACTGCAGTTGCATAATATTATTACTTGTTTCTCAGTGGGTGGTGGGTAGGTGAAGATAGGTGGCAGTTGGCTGTCAATGGCCGTCCTCGGAAGTTGCGCAACCAAGGTCAGGACTGGAGCCGCATCGCCACGCCTACGCAGGCAGGCCTCGTGTCGTGCATACCCGGCCTAAGCGCTAAAACAATATCAAGGTGTAGGTAGGTATTTGTTATCCGGTGCACCAACATTGGTTTTATTGGGAGGTTTCTTCAGTCATACATGAGAATTGCTTTTTTTAAATGTAACAAGTGAGCAAGCGAATTTGTAAGTGATCACCACCGCCCACCGCGCCCACTTATTATTATTAGAAGCATAATTGACACTAAAAAGACAGCAAAGCGCGTTGGCCATCCTGAGAACCAAGTTGGTGTGTCCCATGTGCCAGTGATTTCGCTGGTTCCCTTGCGCTTCAAACCGAAACACAACAGTGACACGCAAAGCAAAGGGTGGTACTTCCCCAGACGGACTTTGCACAAAAGCCCTACCACCTATACGATGACAAGACATCGTATCATACACAAGACAGCAATATAATACTAAATCCATAGACAACCTCATTTGCTTAGATAAATGAAGCGCAGCGAATCATTCATTTATCTAAGCTCATTTGAATAGGTTTGAAACCAGCGTACAGCGCATTCAGAACAAGTCTGTCTATGACGGTTATTTTGTGCGCATGGGTGACAGGCGGAGAGCTAATGAACGGCTCACCCCCGCGACTCATTTTTTGACTTCTGCGCATTAACGGTCACAGACAAAGTTATTTTGCACGCAGTATGTCGGGTTAGAATTATTATTGAAATGTTCAAATTTCTATAAACTTAAAAAACGGATTCGGTAGCCTCCTGTAGGTACTGACTTGCCTGTGGTTTTGAAATATTGCGATTTTCTAATTTATAAGTTTCGTTGTAGTAAAGATTTAACAAAAAAATAACTAAAAACTGCAATCATTTTCATGTAAAAGTACATAAACTTCAATAAGCCGCGGCAAACGTGAGTTTGATAAGATAACAACTTTGAATTGGACAAAATGTTCAAAACCACCATAACGAATTGGATACACAAGCATTACCTACACTATCAACATACTGTACAAAATAGATTTTAAAATAACTACAAATCTGTAAATAGCTTGATTTTTTTATAATAACCAATCTAATCACATCCTTACTAGCCGTGGTCCCAGTTTAACTGCGTTGAGACAGGATTCCTAGACAGCGTTATTTTTAGCACGCGGCCCTGTGAGGAACGCCAAGAAAAACTGAAAGCTAGACCAGACTAGTTCTAGAATACCTGAACTCTAATGCGTGGCGCCAAATATGGACGTCCGACTTAACCGCGCCAGCCATGCCATTAGCGGATCATAAGATAAACTCATTACATCGCAAGGACCAGAGTTGTTAATAATAGTAAGTAAGTAAGTAAAGTAAAAAGTATTTATTTCACCATCATAAGTGGGGTTTCACAAACTTAACTTAATTCTAGGATGCTATAAGTTTGTTACGATCAAACCCTGGCTCCCAAACTGGAAGATGTTCTGTGTTTTGGGAGACAGTGTTCATACCGTGGGGTAACACATTCAAAACATTATTAGCAAGAAGAAGTAATATAAAACAAAAGTAAAAACATGCAAGAGATAGGCAAAAAAGAAAATAATAATAACACTTTCTAAAATAATAATAAAAAAAATTCATAAAATAATAGTAATACTAATAATACATAGCTCTACTATATAAAATAAATAAATAACTAAAGGAATCTTAACAGTTGTATAACAGTGCAGTATAAAATGGGTTTGCATCGGTTTAATGCGAGTGTGCGTATCAGTGTATATGGGTGTGTGTGTGTGTATGTGTAAGTGTAAGTGTGTGTACTTGTTAACAAAATAATATTAACTAAACTAATATTTCACTGTCTCTTTTCAGTCAAACACTTTGGTGTTCTTATTTACAACCACATAACATACACATTTTGTTTTAAATTCGGAGCGAGTCCACCTCATTGAACGTAATTATCCCCACAGTTTTGTATGATTGAGTTCAGACGTGAACACCTGTAATTAGTTTATTTATGAATCTTTCCTAGTATGTGTACTAACTGTTGGTGGTCCATAAGATAACAAGGTAACGCTGAAAGTGTGATACTCAACTCGGGGCAGTTTATTTAATTGAGCAGGGATCTTTTTTGTGCCTCTGAGCAAATCGGGGCTCGATGCGCGAATATATGTATATTACCTGCTCGGTGATTAACAATAAATAATATTTTTAAGTGGGTTAAATACGCGATTAGAATTTATGGATTGGCCTTTTGCTTTACTGGCCATGTGCATCGAATCCACTGCTCTCCTACGTACATAAATTTGACGTGTGTAGGTAAAAAGAAACATTACAAGATAGGAAGTACATACATAACATCACGCCTCTTTCCCGTCGGGGTAGGCAGAGACCACAGTCCTCCACCTGCTACGATCTTGACATACTTCCCTTGCTTCTTGTACTTTCATCAATCCTTTCATACATGCTCGTCGGTTTAGGGTACTTTTAACCTGGCCTTTATTCAGAACGTCCTGAATTTGGTCCTGGTACGTTCGCCTAGGCCTTCCTCTTCCAACGTTTCCATTCACTCTCGCCTGGTAGATCTCTTTCGTCAGTCTTCGTTCATTCATCCTCTCTACATGACCAAACCATCTCAGCATCCCTTTCTCGATTTTGGTCACTACGTCTTCTTTTACGCCACACCGTTCTCTTATCACACTATTTCTAATCCTGTCACTCAATTGAGTGACAGGATTAGAAATTTAACACCAATCATACTCCTTAGCGCTCTCATTTCCACTGCATTAATTCTACTTTCATGCTTCTTCTGCCATACCCAGCTTTCACTGCCATACATCAGTGTTGGTACCAAAACACCCCCATGAACAGCCAAACGAGCCTTGTGAGACACCTTCTGACTCCTCATAAAGGCGTGCAGGGCACCATTAACCATGTTTCCAGCATTCACTCTTCTCTCAATATCACTTTCACACATTCCATCTCTCGTAAACTTTGAGCCCAGATACACAAACTCCTTCACTTGTTCGACTTGTTCACCATCTATTAATATAGTACAATCTGTCATACATTCTTCTCTTTCAAGTACCATTACTTTCGTCTTGCTTACATTTACTTTCATTCCTTTCATGTCCAAAGCTACATTCATCATTGTTACCATCTCCTGCAACTCGTCAGCAGATGACGCAAGTACAACTTGGTCATCAGCGTAGAGAAGACATTTGATGAGTAACTCATTCATTCTCAGTCCACACATACTCTCTTTCAGATCAATCAAACAATTATCCATGAACAGGTTAAACAGCCAAGGTGACGCTACACATCCCTGCCTAACACCTTTTTCGATGCTAAACCATTCAGTGTTCGCCCCATTTATTCTGACACAAGCACTGGAATCCTCATAGAGAGATTTCAGTGCTTGAATCAGATGCCCGTTTACCCCATACAAAGACAATGCTGACCACAATTCATTCCTCACCACTCGGTCATAGGCATTTTCCAAATCCACGAACGCGCAGTTGACTTTTTGGTTTCAACAAGATAAGAGAGGAGAGGAACAAGATAGGAAGTGATCAAATTTAAATCTGTCGCAAAAGATTAGATAAACATGATGGATATTCTATTCAAATAAAGGTATTTTAAGAACCTTAACTTTCCTTCCTTAGTGCTTTATTTGCATTGTGTAATTTATTTGCTTATCTAAAAGCATTTTGAGACGATAAGTATACGTAAGATTCTCTACAGTCAAGTATTACTCATCTCTGCGTAACACGGCTTACCCTTAACTAATTAACTATCTATAAAGGTTGGAAATAAGGGATCTGGGTTGGTTTTTTATAAATCACCTTGCCCTTGAGAATCAATCCGGTAATGTGTAGAAAGAACACATACCCTGTATTTTTGTGATGCTGCCGAAAGGATTAATAATCTAGTGAGGATTAATATTAATCAAACATTTTGGGTGTCAGGAGGACAGGTCGCATCCGGAACACCTTTCTGCGCTCCAAAACCGGCATCGCAGACGTTGGTAAAATGTCAGCAAAACTAAAATGGAACTGGGCAGGACATGTCTCTCGTATGCATCCTGAAAGGTGGGCCAAGTTGGCCACAGACTGGATCCCGGAGGACGGGCGACGTCGCCGAGGCCGTCCCAGAAGGAGATGGCGTGACGAATTAGATGCATTTGTGACTGACTGGCAGTTAGCATCACAGGACCGTGACAGATGGCGAAAAGAGGGGGAGGCCTTTGCCCAGCAGTGGGACACTCTACAGGCTACATAAAAAAAACATTTATTGACTCTTTCGATCGGTATCACGAAATCTTAGGATGTATTTTTTCTACTTTTCACTGACACGATTCTCCTCGTAGAGCAGGATTTTAGAATAATCTTTGAATGATTATTTAATTATTTTTGAAATATAAAAGAATGTTTCTTTTCACTAAAAATGCAAAAAAAAAGTTGGCACTCTTATTAAATTTCTCTATCTTATACTCACAGCAGCGGTTAAAGTCATAACTTTACAGCCTAGACTAATGGTTAGAGCCATTCTTGTTTATAACGATAATAACGGTTCCGTAAACAAGAAAGATAAGATAAACTTTTTCTTTACTAAAGCTCTCAATCATAATTTTGTCATCAAAAGTCAACAATGCGAGCGTATGTAACAGTATAAGTAACAAACAACACATGCCTCGGATTGAATATTACGTTATTAAATTCATGCAAGGATGTGTATAACTTCTCCAATACGTACGTTTGAATATCACAAGATAAAACTTCTGGCAGCAGCCCTAAGAATACAGTCGAATGAAGACTGAGCAACATAGGTGTAAATACAAAAAATATTTATTTACCTCCCATGCAACTTCTATGGGACGTATATTTTTTTCATAATTTCTACACATGTTCCCTGGGAAAAGGAGTTCAGTTTCATGGATAGGTCCACATCCAACCTTTCAACCTTCAACATTCAACCTTTTTGTTACATAAAATTACTAGCTTTCCGCCTGCGGTTTCACCCGCATTAAATGCGTATTCCCGTGGAAATTAAGTGTTTTCCCGCGGTAAAAAGAAGCCTATGTGCTATTCTAGGACCTAAACTATATGTGTGCCAAGTTTCATTAAAATCCATTCAATAGTTTTTGCGTGAAAAAGTAACAAACATCCATCCATCCATACTTACAAACTTCCGCGTTTATAATATTAGTAGGAAGGACTAGCTTTTCGCCTGCGGTTTCACCAGTATTAAATGCGTTTTCCCGTGGGAATTAAGTGTTTTCCCGCGGTAAAAAGTAGCCTATGTGCTATTCCAGGACCTAACCTATATGTGTGCCAAGTTTCATTAAAATCCATTCGGTAATTTTATACGTGAAAGAGTTACAAACATCCATCCATCCATACTTACAAACTTTCGCGTTTATAATACTATATTATATAAGTAGGATAGGAAGGATAGAATAGAATTAACCTGAAGACGATGATGAATAGAACTGCATTGGTGCAATAAGGGTGAAAGAATTTTTTAACGTCATAAGGTGGGAATGTATTCTAAATACTATCTCCCACATTTTGCTCTAAGGAACTTACTTATATTACTTTAATTTAAAAAGAAAAAGCCTGCATTCAAAGATTTTGTATAAATAAGGAAATTTATACATATATAAATGTAAAAAAAACTTGCTAGGTACCATTAGTATTAAGAGTAAATTTCCTTTAGGTGGCGTTAAAAATTCCACCCTGCATACAACCAAACACGCCAGATATGAGATTTTTCAACAAGTTTAGTGTTCAATATCCACCATCACTAAAATTCACCAAGCTGACCTAGTGCCTGATAATACCTAGGCCAAAGAATCTAGACCATAGGCCATAAATAACTGAAAAGATCGTAATACTACAAACTAGGTAATACCCAAGGATATACATATAATCGATACGTAGATGGATGCTTTATTGCGCACATAATGTAACAAAAAAAATAACAAGTTTTACAGAAAAACTTAAATGTAGTGTTATAAAAAAATATAAAATAAAAATAATAAGATGTGATGAAAGATGACGTATCACCCGAATAAAAGCACAGCATTCTGCACATAGTGGCGCCAATCACGCGATATGGCCTGATCGTGGCGCCACCGACCGGATTGCTTATTAAGAATTCTTACTTTTACACGCATAACACGAATTTCTTGTCCTCATCTGTAAACAGAAAGATTATGTGCATAACTTGCATATTCTACGCGGATAATCTTTACTTGCGGAAACAGATATTCATGACATTCAATCTAATTGATGCTTGAGGTAATTGAGGGCCAAAATTGAAAATACAAATTAGCAAAAGTGTCTCGTCAAAGACACTGTGTAGTTATTTTATTAAATTATTAAGATTCTTGGTATCCTAAACTAAATACTTTGTGCCCGGTGTGACATAGAGAGGGTTTTTTAATTAGTTTGATATTAATATTACCAGTTATCATGCATGGTAGTTGTTTTTGACATTTGTTTGTGTCATTTGTGCATTTTAATATACTGCATATTTCAATATACATATTATACCTAATTACCTATACTTAGTTAAAATTATACCTATATCTAAATGTTTGTTTTGTTTATAGATCTGTAACAGATTTAGATGAAACGCAAGATAGACTATGATCTGGAAAATATTATTAAAATGAAAGCATTTACGTAAAATCAACTTCCGTGGGAAACGTTAATTCTCTTTTCATCTCATCTATTCGAAAATCGCCGATCGGTTTGTCAATAGCTGTGAATTTCGAACATGAATATTGGTCTCGGTCTCGCTGTAGTCTCGGTCGAGTTTGGGCCCTTGTTCAAAGTGATACACGACCATAGAGGTCGAACTAAAATATTGTATGGAAAATGTTACTGGCTGGTTGTATTTAAGAGTAAAAAAAAAGAAACAAGCTCGAACTTTATACTCCATTTCATTCGTGAATGCCATCGCTTACCAACACATTTTGCAGCTATGTCTTAAATTTATTAAACACCTAAAGCTGTCAGAAAATACAAGTTTGTAAAACAATGTTATTTTTTCCGTCAAATATACTCTGGTTCTAAAGCCACGGCTGCAAAATGTGTTGGTAAGCGTTGGAATTAACGAATGAAACGGATTATAAACAAAACCAAAGAGGTTCTGTTCCTAATTTTATTGATACAACAATGAAAAAAATATTTTCAGTAGGTATACCTATGTAGTTACAAAATGACACTTATATTATTTTTATTATTATTGTTTTTTCACAAAATAACATTGTAATGCTATTTAAAATTACGAGTGTGTGTTAATGATCCTCTTATTCTTTTCTCATAGAGGAAGATAAAAAAGTGGAGCGTGTATCACGAGGCTGATTGAAAATAGCGCTCTCGCTTAACAATATTATTTTACTGCCACATGTATTTTTGTAAAGTCCACGTGAACAAAGTTGAGGCTGTTGTTGTACAGGTTTATTTTTTTAGTGTGATTCTGCGTCATTAATAGACTTAACAAATCATTCATACTTTTTTATTTGAAATGTTTCTTTGAAATTAATTGTATTGCAGTAGATCATTTCATACATAGGTTTATTGGACTCTAAACACCCTGTACTTATTATAAAAAATAAATGAAAAATGGTTTCATCAAAAAAAGCATTTCGTTTTATTAGATATCAAGGCTTGTAACCGGTATTTTAAAAACCCAAAAAAAAGGTTTCTTTTATCGATTCCGTTGGACGAAATCAAAATTACGCTATTTTTGTGAATGTGATGTATGTATGACCAGTAACCAGATTTGAAATCAAGCCTTACAATCTAGTAATGATGCAGAATCAGTCCTTAAAAGGATCATCGTACTTTTTCTTACACCCTGTATTAATAAAGCACAGGCGCCTGAAATATCATGCGTCGCTCGACGGCGAACAACTGCGAATCACGCATTAAACGCGTGTGAAAGAGGTGGGCGAATATTTGTCAGTTTCGAATGAAATATGCGCGGAGGTGTTGACGGAAAAGTACTGGAAGAAAAGTACAGTGATCACAAACAGTTTAGTAGGTACAATCCTTTATTTGTAAATGCCGAAGTTGAGATTATTTAAATTGAGATTATTTAAATGAGATTGAATATATGATTATTTAAATCTTATATAAATCATTATGGGGCACAGATGAAATTATATTAGATAAACAAAAGCGTAAATAGCTATCATACTTACCTTTTGCGACGTCGACCTTGTGGTTATTCTCGGACACGGTAAAGGGGACTGACTATATTTTAATAAAGGTTGAGCGCCTCTGTCGAACCTAAGTTTGCTGGCAAACACTAACTCGCAGCGTTTCACACTCTCTCATTTTTTAGTCATATTTACACTGTACTCACACATTTACATTTCGTAGACACATCAATCTGTAAATGTGTGAAAGTGTAAACGGCGGCGCCTCCGATACTCAATGTAGAACTCTAAGTAACGTGGATAGCGCAAGTGTATGTAATACGTGAGTATACCATTCATTACCCGCATTGCTAATTGTAATGCAACTTAAAAAGGCAAAATAAGGAATAATAATTTTCGAAAAATATAAAGTAATATTTGTTTTCAGTTAGGTATAAAATTTTACAAAATTGTCTTAGCCCAAAATAATTTTAAGTACCTGCAAACGAAAAGGCTTACAAAATGTGATATTTTTCACGTATAGGGGTAGGTAGATACCACATGCACCTGCTACGATCTTCACACACTTCTCATACTTCTCTCGCTTCTTCTACTCTCTTTCATACGCAGGGTACCTTGAGCTGGCCTTCAGAACGTCCTATACATATTTGGTCTTAGAACGCTTTTCCCGTATCTTGTTCTTCCAACATTTCATGTCGCCCTCGCTTTGTAGATCTTTTCTGTCAGTATCTGTTCGTTATTAGTCTCATGTACACACATGAGAATTATTTTTATGTCACTACAATTTAAGTGAGTTATTCAGTACATATATTTTTGGTTTTTCGACCCATGTTCCTTGGAAAACGTTGTTCAGTGTTATGGTTTGAACAACATACTTTAAGTTTGTCAGTGACGAAAAATAACCGTGTAAACGCGGCATTACATTATGTGGTTACATTGTAAGCTCGGAGGCTGCAACGGAATCGGTCCGGCCGGTGCAAGCGCACGGAGCGGCAGGCGCCATGGACACGACGACGGGAGGCAGCCGACATGCGACAGCCGGGTCGCGGTGGCGACGCACCGGCGCGACTCGCAAAAACCTGCAATTATTTTTAACTGTACCTCAATAAAATAATGGCGCCCATATACTAGCAACATTTTTCAAATCCGCCGGCATAAAACAGGATCTCGTTAAAAGTAAACTCGCAGAAGACCAGCCTTGCTTTAAAGTTTAAGTCATCACGTGAAAATAGTGTGAAAATAAACCAGTTTGCTAAAAGGATCTTGTTATGTTAAACATTGATTCATGAATTGACCTCATGTCATAGATGACATTGAGGCCGCAAAAAATATAAATATTGAGCCTTTTCATGTGTAGTCATAGCTCAGTCACGAGGTAATTGTTGAACAGTGAATGAAAATATTTACGTAAATGTAGAGTCAAATATAATTCCTGACACGTAATCGTAAGGCGCTGTTGCGTGGGAGCGCCCACACATTCTAAATCAGCTGTTTATCTATAGGTAGACTTTTGTACATTGACACCGTTTTTTTCTGGTAAAAATATATAATGTGGGCCGCATAGCTGTAGTTTTCCTAAATTTCCTTTGTAGCTCTGACGCTTCGTAGGTTATGCAATTTGTAATGAGATCGTTCACCCGTGAGACACGTGGTGGCCGCTGATATTTGGCACCGCCTCACCCAACGAAATCTCTCGAATGACCTACATTTATCTATTTAGTTCTACATCTTGCAAATGTTATTTACAAAATAAGACAAATAACGTCTGTAATTGAATAATATACGCCAGTATAAATTGTTCAGGACGTTCTGAATAAAGGCCAGGTTAAAAGTACCCTAAACCGACGAGCATGTATGAAAGGATTGATGAAGGTTCAGGAAGCAAGGGAAGTATGTCAAGATCGTAGCAGGTGGAGAACTGTGGTCTCTGCCTACCCCGACGGGAACAAGGCGTGATGTTATGTATGTATGTATGTATAAATTGTGAGTGGTTGACCAAAAAGGGCCTCAGGAAAAATAATTTGATTTCGAGTAAATCGCGTTTGTAGTTGTTTCGTGTAGAGGCAGTTTTGCTGCCAAAGGCTAACTGCCTCGGCTGACAAAAACATTCGTAAAAATAACACTACGGCACCTAAAAATATTCTGGTTATACCAAAACAAAGCTAAAAAACCACAAAAAATTAAAAAAAAAACGGTTTCCAGGTCCCTTTTTGGTCAACCACTCACAATTATTAAATAGACGAGAAAGTCACTGTAATAAAATGTCGCCTTTTCTCGTATTTTGTAGATCTTTTAGAGTAGGACTGTAGGACATACTAACTGAAAAAATTGTATGGCTGATCGATTAAGTGTGCCAACATTTATTTATTAGCAATAGAAGGTCGACGTCCTGGGTACTTTGGCGACTAAGTCAAACATCTAACAATAGCATGATTAAAATAATGTGGGGGCATCGGTATTCTATTTTAAAATTGATCTTTGTTTTTAACGTACCTACTTCACTTTTATGGTTTTCGTTTTGTTACCTTTTACCTTATTATTTGTTATTGATTGTATGTTATATAGGTTTTTATTGTATACGCACCTTCTCCCGTGCGTTTCTTTCTAGTTGGAATTATCTCGTGTATGTATAAGATATTTGGAGGGTTAAAAATAAGTATCTAACTTCAGTTAGTTTTTCAATTTTATTAGGATTATTATACTAATGACATTGTTTACAAAAGTCTACTATTTTGATGATGTAAGTTGTCACACGAAGTCTTGACTACATTGCAAGAAAGTATGCGGATCGTAGCTTTTAAAAGGTAGATAGGTGAACTAACAGTTGCAGGGTTTCTGACAGGCACTGTTTCAAGAAATGCTCAAATAAACGAAGAAAATGAGTTTTCACAGACATGAGTCTGACGAGATCGATGTGTTGCCCCTGAACACAGAAAAAATAATTTCTAAATTTCATCGAAATTGTTAGAGCCGTTTTCGAGAACACGATTACAAATATAAGTATACGGTTATTTTTTATTTCTAGCTGTTACCCGCGACTTCGGCGCGTGGATCTAAAGAAAATGATACAAAACAAAATTCTTTTTCCGAAGAAAATCCTCATTTTTTTTCCCGGTAAAAGTAAATTTAATGTTTTCTGTTCAGCGTGAAAGAGTAACAAACATCCAGATATCCAATCTAACAAACATATAAACTTTCACTTTTATAATATAAGTGTGATATATTGGTCAAGTTACGAATAATCTTGTATATTATATCGTTCAATATGATTATAGCTTCAAGAAATATGTTTGATTTTGATGACCAAACTGTTTGGATAAAAAAATGATTTTAAACTAGCCTTCCAATCCAAGTAAAGAAAAATTTTTTTGTATATTTCTAAACTATGAAGTGAATATGCAGCTTTCTACAGCTAAGTAGATCTTAAGATTCTCTTAACGCTAATCCGTTTGGTTCTCTAAATTCAACACTTCCTCTAAGCATATTTGCCAACCAATATAAACATGGCGACTTCCTAATATTTGCCCAAGATGTCGCTTTATGCTCACTAAATCCTTTTACTATTAAACTTTATTTTAGTAAGATTTATTTTTAAAATATATATTATTGTTTGTCAAACTATTAGGTATAGCTATAAAAAAAAAGTTTCAATCAAATCGGTTAAGTATTTTTTGCGTGATGCTCGAACAATGAACAAACAAACCGACAAAAATTTCAAAAAGTTGTGATTTGGATTCATAACACATAACGTGATATTTTTTGTATATCTTCAAAGACACAAAACCAATTTACAACTTTATAATAGTAGGTATAGTTGTTCTTAAAATATTGCTTCAACGTTTGTGTGATATATTTTACATTTTAGAACATACGCTAAATTAGCACCAATCACCCTAACAAGACATGACTTCATACTACCGAGAAGTCTTAAGATATCAAATTTACACTGCAAATAACTCTGGTCAAACTTTGGTCCTAAAAGTATTTGCTTGGTTCATTAATTGTTTAGAGTTTACGTGCGACAGCCTATTTTAATGTTGAACAAATAGACTCATGAACAAGTCTTCTACGTGAAGTCTTATTCAAGAAAGACTTATTTATTACTTTCGACAAAACAAAATGCTAAACGAAATTCCTAACCGCGGACTCTACAAAGATACTCGAGGGCACATACAACACATTTTTAGAACATACATATTTTAAGGGATTTTCTTTTTTTTTATATGACTTCGTATGAGGTTTACGAAGGAGGCATTTTCTGCCACCTTCGTAAATCTCATACGTTATTTTAAATCTCGTATGGAAAAAACGTCCTAAAAAAATTAAGAATAAAAACATACTCGTGGTAGTTAGGCATAAAATAAAGAGGCCGAGCATCGTGGAGGTCAATTTCGCGAATTGAAGCAGACGTCGAGTGACAA
The DNA here is from genome assembly GCA_947532105.1 of Athrips mouffetella. Lineage (NCBI taxonomy): Eukaryota > Metazoa > Arthropoda > Insecta > Lepidoptera > Gelechiidae > Athrips > Athrips mouffetella. The sequence continues at coordinate 18,268,103 of OX383960.1, read as the reverse complement.
ATGGCGTGCGTGTGCGCATACAGCAGTGATTAGTCTTTATTGACCGCGGGCTCGCCTGTTGCTTGCTAACAATCTTTGCATTGGATTGCGTACGTCTGACGCCACACACCCCTCATGCAATTACATTCTATTTAATAATTAACAATAGGTAAGTAAGTGTATGCGCATAAATGTATGATGCGGGTAGCATTCCTAAATTTATTACCCATTCCACCGTATGCTTTGTTCGCTTACCTTTTTATGGATATAATTTTTAGAAAAGATTTTCATAAAAGAGGAATTCGGGACTCTATTTACAACTGCTCACAAGTGTTTCAACTTTAGACAGATAACTAGATGACATGACTGAAACGTGTAATAAAGGAAATATACATCATCATCATCATCATATCAGCCGAAAGACGTCCACTGCTGGACATAGGCCTCCCCTAAAGATCCCCATGACGACCGGTCCTGCGCTGCTCGCATCCAGCGGCTTCCCGCGACCTTGACCAGATCGTCGGTCCACCTTGTGGGGGCCTGCCAACGCTTCGTCTTCCGGTACGTGGTCGAATATACATAATAACTACAAATATACCTAAATGCCTGACCCAGCTAATGATTAAATATTCATCATGTGTAAATTGTAAGTCTGCGGTTAATTAACACAATTAGCAATATGGAGGTACCTGACAACAGTTTAGAAAGTGTGGAAAGTTTGCTCGAGATATTTCTTAATGTTAATTAAAGTCACATTACATGACACCAAAAAACAAGTGTGTAGACAGTAAACAATGTTTGTTATGCAGTGCGCAAAGGTTTCCATTAAGATTAAGGCTTATACTACCCTAAAATTTGTAGCTACACGCTAGTCAATGCAAATGTGGACTTTATTTACACATCAATAACGTTCTTAATATAAGAGTGCCCTGCTACGTGGTTGTTACGACGAACACTGAGACTGAAATAGGCATAAATAAGAGATAAGCATTTTGTAATTTTTGAAATATAAAAATAGTTGAGTCCAAATAATTAAGTTGACTAAAATATTTAAAAATATCATATATTTTTGACAAAAAATGTAGCAGGAAACTGAAAAACTAAAAAAAATAAGGGTGATCTTTGATGTTAACTATTTTAAAATTCGAGAACGGCCTCATCAGTTAATTTTATCACAGCTTGTAGTTTTTTATTACTCTGTATTCTTTATTATAGTTTTAAAAAGTGGTGGTTGTTACATACTTACATTTAACATTCGACTCTCAACATATATTACAATTTAAATCTTAGTATAATTTATTCCTTATATTGACTAATTTATATACTTAATCTTATTTGTATTTAAAAATCTATTTAATTTAATCAATCTTTATGTAATATTTTTATTGTAAGGTTTCATACTATATCTTAATTTTAAGTTTTGATGTGCCTACCAGGGTCCACAAATGAGAAAACCGGCCAAGTGCGAGTCGGACTCGCGCCCTAAGGGTTCCGTACCTATCTACCATATGATATACTAAAAGCTTTTGCTCTTTGACTTTAAAAACTCCGCAACCATCCAACTTGACCCCCCTTGAAGAGCTTTTGAAACGAGTTGTGAGAAAAATTGTACTACCTATTTAATGATTTTAGACTTTTCCCTTTATTTGTACTGTGAGACCTAGCTTCTTGCCAAATTTCATAATTTTAGGTCAACGGGAAGTACCCTCTATGTTTTGCTTTACTGCATTAATGTATGAAGATGAGGACATAAAAAGCCATATCTTTTGATTGCGTCGTTGTAAAAAAAAAAAATTTTCAGATCTTGTGTGGTTTATACACTTTACTATACGTTATCAATTTCAACCTGATACCTCTACCCGTTCTTGAGAAAAAGGGTCTTGGTAGACAGACGGACGGGCAACAAAGTGATCCTATACGGGTTCCGTTTTTTTTTTATTTTGGGGTAAACCTTATACTTACAGTAGCTGGTGCCCGCGACTTCGTCTGTGCAGGTTTATAAATTGTAGCCTATGTGTTATTCTGATGATGTATAAGCTATATTATTGTAAAGTTTCATTAAAATCCATTCAGTAGTTTACTTTCGCGTTTATAAAGTAGGATTTTATACCTACTTTGTGGAATGCAATAAAAGTTTGAATTTGAATTACATAACATCACGCCTCTTTCCCGTTGGGGTAGGTAGGCAGAGAATACAGCCCTCCAACTGCTCCGAACTTGACATACCTGGTGTAGTCTGGGCAACGAAGCGGATCGTTGTATGAAGACCCCCGCATTAAATCCACAGTCGATGAAACTTTGCTGGGGTATTACACTACATGAGAGAATCCTTCTATTAAAAAATCCATAAAAAAATTGGTACTTTTAATTTTTCCATACAAAAATTACAAAAAATGTATGAAAACATTTTTTTGGATATTTTGAATTTACATTTAATTCATGATTCTTTATCATCCTGTCAAATAAAATCTGCCTGAGAAATTTATGTTGGGGTCAACTGCTTCGTTGCCTACACTAGTGGTCTTTGGCGTTGGTATAACCCTTAAATTCACGTTATTCATGATAATTGGCTATAAGCCACTGATGAGGTTGAACTAAAAGGATAAGATTGCTAAGAATGTGACCCTCCTCTAGGCCACATTTATGTGCCCTCCACACAGTACCCGCAACGTACCTACAGTCAAGCACGTTTTATTTTCTCTAGCTACGCCCTACCACGCAACAGTGACATTTAAATGATAAATAAGAAAATTGAATGAGTTCTTAAAAAGTCACACAAAAAAAAGCACTTTTTGTTGTTTTCCCTGAATTTCCCAATTTTCTGGACTACTTCTCCAATTTTTCTTTCCCTTATATCATCATTCAGCCAAGGACGTTTTGATTTTTACAATTTTCTCAAAAAATGCTTTTTATCTTTTCTTTTTCTGTATCTATATTTTTCTCTCCCTATGCTCTACCTTATATTGCTGTGACTTTTTGAATGAAAAACAAGAAAAAAAAAACAAAAAATAATAAAAAAATGTTTGTAAAAAAATCCGTGAAAAGGCGCTTTTGGTAGTTTTTTCTCAAGAGGACAACTTCTCCAATTTTTCATTTCTTTAAATCCTCATTCAACAAAGCACGTTTACATTTTTCACTGACTATATGCCCTACCATCACCATGCATAACTGTGACTTTTTTAATGAAAAATAAGGAAAAATATTCATCATCATCATAACATCCCACGAAACGTCCACTACAGGACAGGGAACTACCTCCAGAATTCTACCTTTTGCTGGAAAAATGTGGAGGGGAAGTACCATAGTCACCTCGCTTGTTAGCGTTACGGCTGGCACCATGGACCGCGGTTGCAGGTGACCGCAGTAAGTAAGATGTAAGATACAAAGGAGAATGCTGCTGCCCATCCTCGAGTTAACCCTTAGTCGCCTCTTACGTCACCCACGGGTATGTATGGGTTGCTACTATTCTTTGCCGGCACCACACGGAACAAAAAATTAAGAAGGTAAAAGTTTGTTGTGATCCCATAGAAAAGCACTTTTTGTTGTTTTTCCTGCATTTCCCAATTTTAGGTGCAACTTGACCAATTTTTATTTCCCTAAAATTCTCATCCAGCTAGGAACGTTATTATTTTTCTCTAGCTGTGCGAATAAAAATATTAAGAGTATAAGGTTTGTTAGAATCCCATGGAAAAAGCATTTCGTAGTTTTTCCTGAGTTTCTCAATTTTTCGGGCAACTGCTCTAATTTTTCTTTCTTTCCCTAGAGTCCTCATTCGGACTATGATAGATATTTAAAAAAATTGCGATCAGACATACGACGTGCGCAAAGCTTCCCCCACCACGCGTTTATTGTTCAAGTTGTTTGCCCCGCAGTATACGTATACCAACAAAGATTTTAATTCAAATATTGCGCTTTTGTAGGTGGCAGATTGTTTTGTATACTTCGTCTTTAGAAATATATCTCTTTTGCCTATTTCCGATGTTATGCAGAAGTTTGCGCTGCTGGGGAATTTTAGCTACTGTACTGTATTATAACTACCAAAACCAGCCAAGTGCCGGGCCATCCGCAATATAGGGTTCCGTAGTAAAGTTACTTTAGGAATTATTATTGATAAGCACAGGGGTGGAAAATGGTCAGTAAAGTCAGTAAAAGTCAGTTTTTTTGACTAAGGTCAGTAAAAGTCAGTTTTTTCGAAAAATGGTCAGTAATGTCAGTATTTTGAGGATCTGAGATCAGAGTCATCATCTTTCTTTCAGAAATGTGAAACATTTATTGCAAATTGAGGTGAAATCTTGTGGTTTTTGTCCATCTAAATGGTTTTTTTTTTTCAATTATTAAGATTTTCGGGGCTTTCCCTCGCCTATTATTTCTGTCCCTCTTTGTATTGTGTAATCCCTAACTAGAAATGCTTATAAGAACAATCCTTAGCATTTGAATGTACCTATAGGTACATTAATGGTTATGGACTATAACTCGTAGGAGGACAACGAGGTGGTGGCGTCTGCATTTTGTTTTGACTTAACGTTAAGTTTTAGAGATTTTACTCCCAAAGCCTAGTGATTCTACTCATGAAAACAAGAAACTTTTACGAAGATAAAAACATTGATACTCAAAAATAGTTATTTCTTATAGTTTATAGTAATAGTTATTTGTTATACTTTTTCTTGGCTGCAAAGTTGTTGTTTAGCGCGAGTAGCTTGTTTTGAAAACCGAGCGTGCGAAGAATTCTAGGCTTGAACCACGAGCGAAGCATAAGGTTCTAAAATAGAATCCTGAGCGTAGCGAGGGTTTTGAGGCACGAGACGCAAAATAACTTTCAAGCCAGAAGCCAGTAGTTAATGCAGCCAGTACCCATTTATAAATGGGTACTAAAGAAAGAATACCAGCCAAGTGCGTCTCGGACTTCTCTCCCCGCCCGCATTCCTTCTGTGTTACGCATTTGACTGCAAAACCAAGTTGGTTGTAATAGGAAAAATGAGAGAAAATCAAAGAAAAAATAGATTTATCAACGTATACGTATTTGTGAGTAAAACATTATTACCAAATTTCAAGTACATAGGTCAATGGGAATTTAGAGTTCATAGTTTAAAAATTTCTTTGGAGCAATATTTTGTAAACAAAGCTGAATTCGGTGGCTTCTCATTCCTTTGATTTCCAATATTTTTAAAACAAAAAATACAGTATTAAGGTCACCATTTTTTTTTTCGCGCCTTCAGCTGTACGGGAGTACGCCTTAAAAACATTTAAAAGATTAATTGACAATTTGTTTGGCTTAAGGTCAACAAGATGGTTATAATGTGAAAATTTTAAGACCGTAGATCCAACCGTTTTTGGCTGTAAAAGCTGTGTGACAGTATAGACGACAGACCGACACGTGAGTGACAGCAATAATTCTCCGTTCAGACTTTTAGGGTACGGAACCCTAGAAAACGCTGCTAATCATCACATTAATTTCAAATACCTTTGCCACGCTAGTGGACAAAAAGCGCTTTTGTAAGCAGATTTTAAATGATAAAGCAAATTACTTTCTGACCTAGTGATGTGAAAATATTTTGTCCCATACTAAATTAGTTCAAAATTAGTAATGTTCGACACATTTTGTGCGGGAAGACGAAATCTTTTTTGAAGTAAAAATTCATTTTCTTCGCAAAAGTTGCTTGGTCTCATGAGTAGAAGCACTGGGCTTTCGGGAGCAAAAACTTTAAACATTCACGTTGTTTATGCTTTGCTTTACCTACATTAAGCACTAATCCAACATCATGGGACCTCTTAACCAACAGTGTGAACTCGTTGTTTTGAATTCAAGTAGGCAGGGGCCCTACCCCTAGCCCTACCGTAGGGCCAACAAAAAGGCAAGAATCGTCGGTGATCTGGTAAACGCAGGTGTTTATTGGGTTCGTTATAATTATTTTTTACGTATGTGACATAGTGAAGGGGGAAGCACTTAGCCTTAGGCTGTGCCTTCCTTCCCTAACTGCTGCACTGCTGCTTAGTTTGTTCCCGAATTTAACCTGATTATGTCTGTCGCAATAATTAAGTAGCTCCAGTCACACATAAATATACGCGTATTTCGACGCTAAATTGACCGACGGAAGGTCATTATTCTAGAGATTAGGTCAGTAGATGGTCAGTAAATAGTCAGTATTTCAGAGTGTTTTAGTCAGTAAAATCAGTATTTTTAGGCATATAATCAGTTTCCACCCCTGTAAGCAGGTTTTGATTTTCTCATAACTTATTTTTATGACTTATTCCGTCCTAACGAGCAGCAAAGCCCAGCGCCTAATTGCTATTTATGTTTCTATTATTTTCAGTTCTTCGACTATTTTTTCACATTTCCAGCTTGACAACCGTTTAGCTGGCAGGAGTGGGACACTTGACTCTATCAAAAATTTGCGCTTCTAAGTTTAATATTACGCTAACGGATCCCTAAATCGAAAAGTAGTCTTTGCAAACTCAAAATATTTTTAACAGACCTATCTAACGCCCACCCACACTATGGGGTCGACGAGAAAAAAAAATTGTCTCCACTTTTCGTGTTTTTCAATGTTTTATTATACCACTTTGTGGACGTGACTAATATGTATATCCATACGAAATTACAGCTTTCTAGTACTAAGGTTCGCTGAGCTAAACTGCGGACAGACAGACAGACGGACATAACGAAACTATGATCTGGTCAGGGTCGCGGTGGGCCGCTGGATGTGGGCGGCACAGGATCGGTCGTCGTGGAGATCTTTAGGGGCTGCCTATGTCCAGCACTGGACGTCTTGATGATGAATCTGTCTGTGAATATAATTTTATTTAGGTAATGATTATTTCACTGGATTTAATAAAAAATAATTTAATTAAAAGTACCCTAAACCGACGAGCATGTATGAAAGGATTGATGAAAGTTCAGGAAGCAAGGGAAGTATGTCAAGATCGTAGCAGGTGGAGAACTGTGGTCTCTGCCTACCCCGACGGGAACAAGGCGTGATGTTATGTATGTATGTATGTATTTAATAAAAACTTCGTCTATTGGGCTCTATCTCAGTTACCTAGAATAAAATTTAAAACGAAAAATATTACTGATAGTACAAATGAATGTACAGTTAAGAGCACGTCAAACTTGACAGGACTTTGTTACGTTCTTATTTCATACGCTTTACTTGTTAGTGTCGAGGTTAAAGTGCTCTGGACTGGACCATATTAAAGTGCACTAATTACAGCAATAAATGTGGTATATTTATGTGTTAAAACCTTTGTCGTTTGCGTGATCACAGTTACATTGGCGTTCCTGATAGTATTTCATTAACACCCGTGAAATTAAAATTTCGGTTCAAAAAATATAAAATTAAATGTAAAAGCAAACCAAGAAAGGAAAAGAGGAAACGCACAAACAAATAAACAATATGATATATCAGGACCTTAACCCCGACCTTCATACCACTGATTATTATGGGGTCAGCCCAATGCTCGCCGCGACACAAAACATATATTTAGTTAAATAATGTTTTCCCATTTCTGGTGGTATAGCGTGCACAGGATAAGTTTGGCTCTGACGGTTATTTTTTGCGCATGCCGCGCTCACCCATTTTTTTGAGTTCTGCGCTTACTTTGAGTTATTTTGTACGACGTATAGTGTCGTCTTTCTTAATGAGCGGCTACATGAGATTTTATGAATGCTATATAGGTTCAGTAGATATGGCTGTACGTTAATATTGCTGCTAGATATTCATAAAGTTACAGGTTGTTGTTTCGTAGCAAATATTATGTTATTTTGTATTAATTTTGCAATATAGTTTTTTTTTATTTGCAGTGGCATTTCAGCAGACAAAAACGCATCTATTTTAGGGAGCTAAAGTGACTTTCATTTGTATATTTTGATCGATATACTGTTAGTTATTTTATCAGTTAATCAGTCACAGGCGACAGGTAATCTCTCTATGTCAAGTGAGCGGAAAAAGGTGGATGAAAATAGTTACAAAAAAACCGGCAAAGTGCGTGTCGGTTCACGCGCAGCATAGGGTTCCGTAGTTTTTTACGGTTTTTAACGAAAGCAGGTTTTGATTAAGTATTTCATAACGTTTATATTATAATAAAATAAACTTTTTACCTCCTATGCTAAACGAAGCCTTAGCGCCTGATTGCTGTTGTTATTTTATTATTTCCAGTTTTCGGCTTTAGATCATTAACCAGTGAGGACAACTTAGCTGTGATAGTTTTCCTTTTAATTTCATCATATATACTGTAACTGTGATTTTTTTCACACTTCCAATAGCAACCGTTTAGCTGGCAGGGGACACTCGACTCGAACAAAAAATTGCGCTTTGAAGCTAAATATTTTGCAAACGGATCCCTAAATGGAAAAATTATCATTGCAGACTCACATTTTTTTAATAGATCTATCCAACGACACCCAAAACGATGGGGTAGACGAGAAAAAAAATCACCCTACTTTACTTCCTCTAAAAAACTTTATTTTATATTTTACTTTTTCTATATTTTATTTTATGGTATTGATGAAATGTCTATCCGTACTAAATTACAGCTTTGTAGTACTAAGGTTCTCTTAGCTAAGCCGCGGATAGACAGACAGACGGACATGACGAAACTATAAGAGTTCCTTGTTGCTACGGAACCCTAAAAAATGGACGCATTTTTTTATTATGAATCATGGCTGTTGAGGGGTATAGAACGTTCACCTGCCGGAAAAAACATACTTATATAGCATTGGAAATATATATATATTCGTATAAAACTGTCAAGGTCGGCAGAGGTATCAACATGTCATCGAAACGCCAGCCTTGTAGATGCCAACCTTTTCCTCGGCCGATAGGAAAAACTCGAGGTGGACAACTCTGTAATTTTATACGTATAGATAAATCACTCATTCTGAAAATAAACACGTACCCTCATGGATCATGAGTCATAATCCAACTATTGCTTCCTAAAGTGCTGCGGAAATAGCGAGAATTTCCGTGTATGTTTTCAAGAAAAAGCAAACCATTATGGGTCTTACTACAAAAAAGTTAGACATCTTTTGAACACTTGATCAAAAAAATCGCACAAAATAACTGGCTATGTCAGTTGATGCGGAAAATAAGTCATTTTTGACTTCTGCGCATCAATGACATAGCCAGAGTTATTTTGTACGATTTTTTTGATTAAGTGTTCAACAGATGTTTCACTTTTTTGTAGTGAGATGGTCTATATTTATCGAAATAATAATCGAAATAAGCAAGTTGCTTATTTCACTATTTCTGCTCAACCCTTGAGGCTATAACTCCTCTACTGTTTGAAAGTTTATCATCTCCAATAAATTTTGTCTTTCACAGATGCATGCCTGCGGTGTCAAGGAGAGAGCAAAAAGGATTCGTACGGCAAGCAGGACTGCGTAGTGGTTTGGGGCGAGTGCAACCACAGCTTCCACTTCTGCTGCATGTCCCTCTGGGTAAAACAGAACAATCGCTGCCCTCTCTGTCAGCAAGAGTGGTCCATTCAACGCATGGGCAAATAAGACAAACGTACGTCACACGGTTTTTCTTATATGTACATATTGGTTAGAATAAAGGTGCAAGTTTTAAGTCATCTTTTTGTTTCATCGAACCCTCTTGTTGTAAATTTGTTTATTAATACGGGCGAATGCAACCACAATTTACATTTGTGCTTCATGTCCTTTTACGTGGAACTGAATAATCACGGACATCTATGTCAACAAGAGTGTAACATACAACGCTTAGGCAAATATAATATAAACGTACGTCATACGGTTTTTCTTATCTGTGCACACTGGTTAGAATAAAGGTGCAAGTTTTAAATCTTCTTAAGTCCTTTGAGTTAAGTTTCAGAATAACTTTATTGTTTAGGGTGTATCTGAAAGGTGTGAAAAGATAATACTGAAGGGTGTGATTTTCATGAACAACTTTTGAGGAACGTGGTTCGACCCACGTTCCTCAACGTACGAAAAAAATTTACCTCTCCTATACGAAATGCCGTATCAGCTATGCAGTAATTTTTACTTTCGAGCGGAGCGAGAAAGGTATTGTATTGGTGAAAAAAAAGTTTTTCTAATTTTCTCAAAAATGTGTTTTATATCACTTATACACCATAAAAAACAAGTCTCCCAAAAATGTCCGTCCGTCGGTCGGTCGGTCGGTCGGTCCGTCGGTCGGTCTGTCCGTCACGCTTTGGCCTAGCGGCCAAACGAGTGGTCCGATTGACACCAGATTTTGAATTTAGGAGTTTTATGCAAATCCATCGAAGGGTTCTAAGTGGTTTCTTGCTGGCTCTCATTTTGAGGGTAGCTGTCATACAACGAAAATTAAAAATTGAAATTTTCTCAAAAACGGCTCATAGAATCTTGATGAAACTGCATGACCAAGCATCTCCATGTAAGATATCTTGCGCCAGTATCAATTTATCTGTGTAATTTCATATAAGGGGTGTTCCTGTACCACCAAATCGTAAATATGTGATTTACCCAAAATTGGTTCCATTGAGTTTATTAAAATTTTCTATAATACTCGTATTAATCCTGGATTGGTTGTCTACTCGTACCTGACTGGATATTATTTATGATTTTTTTGAATAAAATTTAGTACACAGGCTGTACCAAAAACTGACAGGGCTTGCTCGGTAGACTAAACTGAACAATTATCCATAAGGAACATGTTTTGGGAAATTAAAAAATCTCCATGCAAGTATCCTACGGTAGTATCCATTGATCTGTGAAAATTCATGTAAAGTGTGTTCCAGTACTACCAAAAGTTAAACATGTGATTTACTCGAAATCGTTTGAGGTTTGTTTGTTTAAATGTTTGATAATTTGAATTCTGAATTTATCTGTATATTTCATTCGAACATTTTTTTGGAAAAACGTAAATAAAAGTTTGTACTTCCATACTATTTGTATGGCATTACAAATTTAAGTTTGCGGTTGATAGTTTTTCCTTGAGTATTGCGAGAAAGTAAGTGCAGTGCTGCTGTACCATTTATTTTTTTCGTATTGCGATCTGTTTCATTGGAAAAGTTATTCAGCTACCTAAGTAGGATCACAAACTTCAGTATTATCACAACTTTCTGTTCCACCCTGTATAGTATTGGGTCTTAAAATTAGTGGTTGATTTATTGGGCTAAGGCCAGAAACACTATACTGATTAGAATATAATTAGCAAATAATTTGGTTCGATTCCACGAAATTTACAGAGAAAGCAAATAAATTCAAAGAAGGCAGGCTCTTGAGAAATTATTGTTTTGATAAAGAAGCTAGTGAATTTACCGGTACATGAGTCACTCCATCTTGGTTTTTAGGGCGGACAGCGCTCTTTTCTTACTTATTAGGTCAGTTGAGCTAAGTGAAACACGTACTTTGTTATTTGGGGTTAGTGAAACAAAGTCGTCATATATTTTTGGGGTTCCGAACCAAATTTGTGTTAACGGAACCCTTAAAGAGCGACTTCGTCGGTCTGTCTGTCACACATCTCAACAACCGCTCATGCTATCATCTTGAATTTTGGAACTAACTAACTAACTTTATAGCAAACAGAAGAATTCAAAAAATATTATTACTGTTAAGGCAGCCCGATAATATTTCAAATCATCGTTACTAGGTCATATCATATTAAGTATTTTATAAGTGATTCACTTGAACATTCCAAAATAGATACTCTTATTTTTTAAATTATGATGAAAATGTAAAAAAAAAACCATAAGGGGGTTATTTCCGAAGTTCGCTTTGCGAAAGGAAAATATGAATTGATTATAGCCGATAGAGGTATATGTAAACATTTCTGCAAACATAAAACGATCTCTCAAGTAGCACAGTTTTTTAGACATCTGCAAAAAACCATTACAAATAAATTTAGTTTTCTGGACTTTATTACGTAGGCCTTGGCTAAGGTTCTGTAGGGAAATATAATATGTACATAAAAAAAATTAATAATTAAATTTAAAAAGTTAAATAATAAAAAAAACTGCAGTCAGACCCTAAATTTAATAATTTGCAAACTAAACGTCCAATGACTTGCTATATCCTCATATCAAACATCATAAAATAGACTTTGAACATTTTTGTGTAGGACAATTTTTTATCGAAAACCTTATCCTATTTATCTTGTTTCGGTTTCAATATTTTCATAATTGCTTTCATACAATTTATTAATGAGGATATGCCGAGTCATTTGACGTATATTTTACGAAAGTTTTTCAGCCGTTTGGTCCCTGGAAGAGCTCAAACTTGGTGTGTTTCGAAAATATTTCTTTGATTTTAAGAAAACCAGATGCTCAAATGTGACAACGTAGTATATTTCAAGAATCAGCTTCTAAAGCCCTTTCATTCGATATACTACACGATAGGATTAGGAAAAAAAATTAAATCCCATACAAAAAATTTATGACGTCATAGCTGGAAAATGGACCGGGTGACGGATTATCACCCGAGCGAGGACACCTGCTAAACATTCCTGAAAAAAAATTATGTACATACATTTCCCTACAGAACCTTAGCCAGGGCCTGGACTATACGAGAGTCTAACTCGCACTTAACCGGTTTTTAGGGTTCCGTAGTTAAAAAGGAACCCTCTGTCTATCCGCGGCTTAGCTCAGAGACCCTTAGTACTAGAAAGCTGTAATTTAGTACGAATATACATTTCATTTCGCGCCGACAAAGTGGAAAAATAAAATCTTGAAAATATTTTTTTTAGGGTGCAAGTAAAGTTGCGATGAAGTTTTTTTTTCTTGTGTACCCCATAGTGTGGAATGTTTTTGGATAGGTCTTTCAAAAATAAATTGAGCCTTCAAAACTCATTTTTCGATTTAAGGATCCGTTTATGAATACTAAGCTTGAAAGTGCAATTTTTTGTTGGAGTCGAGTGTCTAAACGGCTAAACGTTTGTTATTGGAAATGTGAAAATAAATCACAGTAGCAGTATACACGATAAAATTAAATGGAATCACGGCTAAGTAGACTTTACAGGTTAATGAGCCTAAAAACTGGAAATAGCAACAGCAATCAGGCGCTAGGTAGGACATTAAAATGAAACCTTAAGACCCGAGTTCACCAACAGATGTTTAAGTTTTAAACGGCTGTTTATACCATAAACGGCCGTTTAGTGATATTTTGCTGTTCACCACGCATTAACCATTGATTATGTACTGTAATCCACTGTTTAACTGAAACGAAGTGACCAACCTAGTTTAACCTTTGGTTTTGTGCTCCATGATGAGAAACTGTATCACTTTAATTTAATTTTATTTTATTTTCTTCGGGAAGCTAACAGCTAAATCAGTCTAGGTTACAAAATATTGTTACAAGAGCCAATTATAAGCTTCCACATGTAAAATGTATGTTTAATTGTAAAATAAAAATGAAAGACCTTTCAGATTATGATTTCGAGGGTTGGGTTATTTTAATGAAATTGAAAGAATTATGCGCACTCCTCGTATGTGCAACTTTTTTTCGAAATACAACATAGTGACAGATGCGTTTGTATGTACAAATGTAGTGCCATACATACAGGTGCTTAATGTAATTCAAAAAAACATTTGAATATGCTAGTTACATGTAAGTTTTATAGTATACGAGTACTAGCTGGTGCCCGCGACTTCGTCTGCGCAGGTTTATAAATTGTAGCCTATGTGTTATTCTGATGTCTAAGCTATATTATTGTAAAGTTTTATTAAAATCCATTCCGTAGTTTTTACGTGAAAGAGTAACAAACATCCTTCCATCCATACATACTTACAAACTTTCGCGTTTATAATATTATAATAAGTAGGAACGATATGTAGTAAGTACGCTTTATCACTATTCTTGCAGTGGTAAGGCTTTTGTGCAAAGTCCGTCTGGGGAAGTACCACCCTTTGTCTATTTCTGCCGTGAAGCAGCCGTGTTTGCACTGCTGTTTCGGTTCGAAGGGTAAGGGACCCAGTGAAATAACCGGCACTGAGATATACCACCTTAGTTCTCAAAGTGAGCAACGCGCTTTGCTGTCTTATTAGTGTCAAAATATGCCATTAATAAGACAGTGGGTGCTATGGGCGGTGGTGACTACTTACCATTAGGTGGCCCACCTGCTCGTCTGCTCACTTGTAACATAAAAAAATATAAACTTATATCACACAGTACTAAGAAGTGACAGACGTCACTCTATTTAGTGACGAGTTCCATAATAATTACACACAGACATCAACAACACAGCTGGCAAGATCCATAACAAAGGGAGAGTGAGCAGAGCAGGTAAAAATGGTCAAGACCCTCACAGAAAAAAAGGATACTTATTTAAAAATACTTCAACGCCTCGGTCATAGCATTGGAAAAAAAATCATTTCATTTTGTAGTATTATTATATTATCCTACCATTTCTGTACGGCGTTCGGACGAAAGCAAATTGTGACCGACCACATTGCATCTTCATAAAGCCGTGTTATACCATTCGTTCTTTTCTGACTCATTCATTCAAAAACGCTTGATTTTTTAACCGTTGGTTGGAAATCTATGATGAACTCGAAAAATACGCGGTTTGTTTAAACTACTGTTAAATATTAACAAAGCGATTACGTGATCAATGATTATGTTGTAGTTGGTGAACTCGGGTCTAATTATTTCAACTCACAAACAAAACATTCAGTGTAGAAATAATTGTTACTAGTAGTTAGTAAGATGTAGTAAAAAAGTTTATGTTATAAACGTTACGAAATACTTAATCGAAACCTGCTTTTCGATAAAAAAAAATCGTAAAAAAAAACTACGGAACCCTATAATGTGCGTGGCCCGACACGCACTTGGCCGGGTTTTTTTTAATTATTGGCATGTGTCAGAATCGTAGCGATCTATGTGTTGGAACATTAACTAAACACAACTTCACAGTCAAAACTCCATTTGCACTAAACTTAAGAATCATCCCTAACTTGTTTAGGACACTTAGCAATAGTTTGACGGCCCTTAAGCAACAACTTGGGCGATTCTTAATTTTAGTGCAAACGGCCCTAACTCCGATAGTTAAGTGTTCCATTTCCCCGTCGTTTCACTTACCCCACTTGACCTTAAATTAAATAATAGTGACTGTGATAAAAGTAACCACGATGGACAGTCCTTTCCATAGTTAGCACGGTTACGGTAACAATGAACTTACACTCAGCTAAGAATAGCAGGTATAAATGTTGCACGTGGTGGCCTATGAATACATTTACATACGTAATCACTAATCACCAAATGCAAATAGTTACCCGCGGTAAGTGCAGTTAGATTTCTGGAATCTGGACGTGTGACGACAATTTTGAATTCTAGAGAATCTTCTACAAAGTAGAATTCTAGAGGACTCCTACAAGACTCGCTGTTTGGCACTCGTCGATCCAACATTCCCTGAGGGAGTATGGCTCTTGTAGGTAGAGGCACGTGTAGAGTGTGGGTGGTTGTTGTGTTGCTGTTGCCTGCGCATGCGCATTTATTTTCGGGCGGGCGGGCGTTGCACAGTAAGTGCATAGCATCCATAAACTGTTCCGGAGCGGGCTACATACTTCCGCGACCGACCCTACTTCCAAATCAGAACATCCAAGAAGCTTGTATAACGAGAAATGACCTAAAGATAGACCATGCATCTGAATAACTTTTACGCTACGACTTTTCTTAGGGTTGATGATTTCCCATACAAATTAGCCCGTCACCATTATAATACAGGGTGTTAGGAAAAGTACCGATTTCCTTTAAACCACATGTTCTATAAGTGGAACAAAGTACATTAAGCGAGTTTACAAAATAAAAGAAAATAAAAAGTTGAAAAGAAGATTTTTTTTTCGAAAACCAAAGAGAAAATATATCTGAACCGATGAGGCGATGTAATCATCGCGTTAATACGCGTGTAGGTATATTTTATTGCTACAATGAACACTGTTTGGGGTATTTAATATATTTAAAAAAAAAAAATATTTTTAAAAACACACTTAACATACTTTGTTCCACTTATAGAACTTGTGGTTTTAAGGAAATCGGTATTTTTCCTAACACCCTGTATATAGAAAATTACGACGAACAATTACAATTAACGACCAATTATTGACGAGCTGTTTTATTTTGTCAAATGGCCACGATATACGATAGATAACGAACTCTACGGTAAGGATATTAAGTTCAGTGACCTTGAAGTGGGGGAACAAGAGTTGTACAAAGTATGGGCCGTGGTATGGGCTAATAACTCCGATGGTGACGGTTATTGGCTGCGTTTGGGTAGGTATCTCGCGAAGAGCCAATCAAGATTCGCATGTCTACCCCGCGCACCGCGCCCCCTCCCCACGATATATTTTTTGAGTTCTGCGCATTAGCGGTCAGCATCGGAGTTATGTGCCCCCATCTGTACCACTTTGGTAAGTTGTAAATTCACTGGTTTCTGCGACAATGGAACTGGCTAACGTCCTACCAAGATTTTATTGCTGCTGGGCTGAGTGCCTAAAAAGAGAAGGCCTAAACTCAATTATTAGAATCAAGCTCTCTGGGCGTAATTTTTCCTTTGCTACAGATGAAAGAATACAGACTGACAGACTCATCCCAACTAATATTATAATAAAAGTTTAAGTAACTCTGTCTGTGTGTCTGTTACGCTTTCACGGCTAAACCGATTTAGATGTAATTTTTCCTTTGCTACACATGAAAGAATACAGACTGACAGACTCATCCCAACTAATATTATAATAAAAGTTTAAGTAACTCTGTCTGTGTGTCTGTTACGCTTTCACGGCTGAACCGATTTAGATGTTATTTTTCCTTTGCTACAGATGAAAGAATACAGACTGACAGACTTATCCCAACTAATATTATAATAAAAGTTTAAGTAACTCTGTCTGTGTGTCTGTTACGCTTTCACGGCTGAACCGATTTAGATGTAATTTTCCCTTTGCTACAGATGAACGAATACAGACTGACAGACTCATCCCAACTAATATTATAATAAAAGTTTAAGTAACTCTGTCTGTGTGTCTGTTACGCTTTCACGGCTGAACCGATTTAGATGTAATTTAGTATGAACATAGTTTGAACCATGGGAAAGAACGTATGATCCATTTAATTCGTTTATTCCAACGATTACCAACACATTTTGCAGCTATGTCAAAAGAAATCGGCTAAAGCTGTCAGAAAACACAAGTTTGTTATGTTATTGTTTCCGTCAAATATAATCTGGGGGAAAGATATAGGCAATTATTTCCTGAATTCTACGCGTACGAAGTCGCTGGCAACAGCTAGTTTATTAAAGACAAGCAATCAATTTATTGTAAAAGCAAGTACAATTTTTAGGGTTCCGTACCCAAAGGGTGAAAAATGGGACCCTACCATTAATATACCTCCGATGTCTGTATATCTGTCTGTCTGTCAGCGGGCTATATCTCATTAACTGTAATAGGTAGACAGTTAAAATTTTCACAGATTATGTATTTCTTTTCCTGCTATAACAAAAAAGTACCTGGGCGACCGAGCTTCGCTCTATAATAGAAGCCTAAACATTAAAATATAATCGGGCGAGCAAGCTATGCTACTCGCCAACAGATGCCGCTGTAGGTTTCTGTCGAAAAAGCGGTATTTTTTATAAAATGCTTAAAAACACGATCAAAACGATTTTTCCCAGACATGAGACCTAGCTAGATCGATTTTTCGTCCCCGAAAACCCCGGATACTAAATTTCATTAAAATCGTTAGAGCCGTTTTCGAGAAACCGATTATATAGATATCGATATATATAAGTATATATACAAATATTGCTCGTTTAATAGTATAGGATAGAAAAAAAAGATTAAGGGGGCTTCCCTAATAAAGTCGTGATTTTAGGCGATTTTTGCTCGATTTTATTTTTAGCTCTATCGTAAAAACGGGACACTTACAAGCGTGAAAATTTGTATGTTTGTAGTGCACAAGCTATAGAATAACCACAAATAATAAAAACTGATCAAGTGCGTGTCGGACTCGCGTGAATTTAATACACTTCTGCGTGACTGCGCGTCCATAACTAAGACGGAATTATTACCTTAGTGGTACGGAACCCTCGGTGCGTGAGTCCGACTCTCACATGGCCGGTTTTTATTTCCTCTTGGTTCTTGGTAAAAATGTGGGTCAATTATGCGGATCCTGTGCTCTTGAAGGTAGATACTTTGTTTTTTTACCTTGGAAAGAGCAGGAAAGATTTAACCTTATCAATTTATCATACTCGATTAATAACTGGTTTTTGAAGCGCACATTGAACTTGAAGACTGTAGAGTTTTATTGCAATACCAACTTTTATGGTTTTCATACTTTCTACTTGTAAATAATGTTAATGTTTTTGAATTAAAATATAATTAATCGATCGGTAACTGGAAATTTTCTCTTAGTGTCTAAACTGCCTGTGAAGTTTTGATACAACTTCATAATAAAATACCTTCCAAGGAATGCCTTTTGTTTTCTAAGCGGTCTTGTATTTCCAAGCGGTCTTCCTTGACCTTATAGTATACTTTGTAAACTTGTGCAGTAAAGTATCAAATTTATCTCAATAATATTCTATACTTCTAAATTATTCTACTTCGAACAAACACTTAATAAATGTGAAAAATTCACTAACAAGGTGATGGCGTTATATTCTGGTGTGCGGAGTATTCTACAAATTAGCACTTGGAAGTTTTTCCACTTAAACCAAATGTCAACGGAAAATCTAGCGCGCCATAAATAGTAAATGCGTTAAATTCATAAATATGAAAAAGTCGAATTCGCATAACTAAATAAGGGTGTTATATTGTAAGGTCCTAATAAATAGTGAACATAATTTTAGCATCTCTCAGACCATGAAATTGACTAAGTATCGTCAAGGAACATAGGTCCAAACTAAATTAAAAAAAAAAACTATAATCTCCCATAGAAACTGCATCAACTAGCTCCTCCAAGGCATCAACTGATAGCGCATTTTGTATAAGAGGTCAAAGTTTTTCATATTTCGACCACTTTCTCCATTTGGAAAGTTGTTCAGTTTCATGTTCTTATTATGTCTACTATTATATTAGGACCCTATGTTTTGTCCACCGCGCCGTCACCGAGACGATGGCGATAAGAAAAGAACAACGCCGATGACACTCTTAATACTTATGTACTTTTTTGCTCGTAACTTTGTAGCTAAATGAGCGCGATATCGGCGCTCTTCTCATGTTATCGGTATCGTTATTCGGCTCGGTATCGTCGCAGTAAACAAACAGCTTTAGAAGTGTTTCCACCTAACACCGGACGTCATCTGAAAATCTAGAGCTCTAATAAAGTCAAATAGCAATTCATCAAAATGATCGACAACTTCAATGTCAAATCAATTACGTTCACTTTATACCATTGAATTGTTGTAGAGACGCACATCCATCGGCGGTGACCTGAACATTCGTCTCAAGTGTCTTCTACTAGGTATACAGCAGAGGTTCAAAGTTTAAATAATCCAAGAAACATAAACAGACCAGATAGATATCAACAATCCACAAAAAACAATTTAAATGCAACCCTGACTTGAGAATGATTTCAGACGATAAAAACTTGAGGCCGTCTTACAAGGTTTGTTTGAAAAATATTATTTACTTATCTGTTGACGTACCTATTCTTCAGCTGTATGAACAAATTAATGAATTGACTGTAACAGTTAAATTCAGTATGTAAACAGTGATCGCTTCGCTATGCACATTTTGATACAACAACAGTCTCAGTAGGTACACCTACTTACTAAAATAATTGTACAATTTGTGCAGTTTTTAACCCACCCGTACTTTTTGTATTTACTAACTTTTTTAAGTTAACTAACGTTCGCTTGCATTCTGTATGGGTGCCAGCACACGGTCAATCTGGATCGCGATCCAGAGAAATACAGCTATACGAAAGACTGAAATAGTCGTAATATATTATTTAATCTATGGTATAGCTCTCTATAGCTTTTTCTTGCTTACATCCCTCTGGATCGCGATCCGGATTTACCGTGTGATGGAACCTTATGTTACTCAAACAGACTATAAAACTTTCCTTTTGAAATATTATCATAATTCTCCTGGCTCGTTCCCTTTTCAGGGTCAGCCCCCCATTACGTTATCGCCACTTTTCACTTGGCGAATTTGGGATCTTTCCAGGCGTTATGCCTAACGATATTCTACTACTTTCCTAACGAAAAAACTGATCAAGTTCGAGTCGGACTCTCGTCGATATGTAGCTTGAAAGCTCAAATTTTTGTTGGAGTCGAGTCCCCCCCCCCATGCCAGCTAAACGGTCGTCAATAGAAATGTGAAAAAATTCACAGAAGTAGCATATATGATGAAATTAAAAGGAGAACTATCACAACTAAGTAGGCTTTACAGGTTAATGAGCTATAGCCCAAAAACTGAAAATAATAAAAACAGCGAAAGCAATCAGGTGCTAGGACCTCGCTGAGCATTAAGAGGTAAAAAGTTTACCTATGTTATTAACGTTATGAAATACTAAATATAAAACTTGCTTTGCTTTAAAAAAAATCCTAAAAAACTACGGAACCCTTTACTGCGCGTGGCCCGACACGCACTTGGCCGGATTTTTTTTATTTCACGTTATGTTACTTACTGTGATGCCCCTGAATCCAAATCACAGATTTTTGATCTTTTTGTGTTTGTTTATTTGTTCGAGAATCACGCAAAAACTACTAGACCGATTTTAATGAAACTTTCCTGTTTGATAGTTTGACTTGTCTGGGCTTTAAAACATAAAAGATTTTTAATATTGATATGGTCACTATAAGATGTTGTTAGGTTAGCTAATTACGTAATAACTTAAGACAGAAGAACCCTTAAGTAGGGACTGAATAAATTAACCGACCTGGTATTACATGGATTTCACTTTTTACGGTAGAAGAACTGAGTTGCGAGACTTGGTATTTTTAACAAGTTATATTTTTGATGGCATCTCATTTCTTTTTGTATATAGTCCTACATTTTTCCTTTCCGGTACCTTCTACTTCTTGAATACTAACAACGGATTTTCTTAATGCTCTCTGTCAAGAGCTTTTCTTATTTTTAGGGTTCCGTACCTCAAAAGAAAAAAACGGAACCCTTATAGGATCACTTTGTTGTCCGTCTGTCTGTCTGTCTGTCTATTTATTTATTTATTTATTTATTAAATTACAAATTACTTACTTAAAATTACACTTTCCTAATGAGATCCGGATACGCTTAAAACATTTCTCTATAGAGTGTATTACAGTAGCAACCCAAATAGACCTAGGCCTGTGTTAGGGTGTGCCACGTATTTTACAATATTAGATTGCTTACTTTTGGTGCACTGGATCGGGATGTAGACACGAGTAAATACTAAATAGTTGTTATTTAGGTAAAAAATATACATATATGATTAAAGTATGATATGATAAGTTTAAGAGCATGCAATAAGAAGTGGGAATTGAGTTAGTAAAATAAAATATGATCGATCAGGTATTAGTTTGTATCAGTTTTTAGGGTTCCGTACCTCAAAAGAAAAAAACGGAACCCTTATAGGATCACTTTGTTTTCCGTCTGTCTGTCTGTCTGTCAAGACCCTTTATCTCACGGACCGGTAAAGGTATCAGGTTGAAATTAATACCACATATTAGGATCCATGAACCACACAAGATCTGAACATTTCAATTTTTTACAACGACGCAATCAAAAGATATGGCATTTTATGTCCTCATCTCCATACATTTATGCAAAAAACCAAAACCTACAGGGTAATTAGGATCCATGAACCACACAAGATCTGAACATTTCAATTTTTTACAACGACGCAATCAAAAGATATGGCATTTAATGTCCTCATCTCCATACATTTATGCAAAAAACCAAAACCTACAGGGTACTTCCCGTTGACCTAAAATTATGAAATTTGGCAAGAAGCTAGGTTATACACAAATAATGGGAAAAGTCTGAAATCATTAAATATTACAACTTTTCGTCTGTCTGTCTGTCTGTCTGTCAAGACCCTTTATCTCACGAACGGGTAAAGGTATCAGGTTGAAATTAATACAATATATTAGGATCCATGAACCACACAAGATCTGAAAATTTCAATTTTTTACAACGACGCAATCAAAAGATATGGCATTTTATGTCCTCATCTCCATACATTTATTCAAAAATGCAAAACCTACAGGGTACTTCCCGTTGACCAAAAATTATGAAATTTGGCAAGAAGCTAGGTCTCACAGTACAAATAATGGGAAAAGTCTGAAATCATTAAATATTACAACTTTTCTCACAACTAATGGTAACCAATTGTGGTGAGCTCCCGTTTCAAGAACATTCATATAAGAGAGGGGTCAAGTTGGATGGTCGCTGAGGCGATTTTTGTTTTAGTTCTATTTAAAAACGGGAACACTTACAAACTTGTAAATTGGTATGTTTATAGTGCATAAGCTATATAAAAAATTTGGTCAAGCGCGTGTCGGACTCAAAAAATCTAGAACATTAACTTACTGAAATTTAAACTAATACAATTATGTTTATGTAGTGGTACGGAACCCTCAGTGCGCGAGTCCGACTCGCACTTGGCCGGTTTTTTTTATATATCTCATTGAAATTTTCGTAGCCAATATTAAGGAGAAAATTTTTAATCTTTTTGTTTAAGGTATCAAAGTTGTCATAGGTTTTATTTAAAATGCTAGCTTTAAACGTATCTATTTCTTGTTTGATGTCGGGTGGTAGAAATTCATACATGCGCGGGGCAATGGAGGAAAAGTGATGTCTGGCCGCTACAGTGCGAGTGTGCGGTACTACAAAGCGGCGAAAAGCAGTATTCGCACGTAACGGTCTTTCTGTTTTTCTCTCAGGCATCAGGGTAATGTCTTTACTAAAATGGACCAATATTTGCCATATACACAGTTGTCTGGGAGTAAGAACCTTGCATATATTATCATACAGGTCAACTGTTGGGAATCGTCTTGGTAATTTATAAATTATTTTTAAGTTTAATTTTTGGGCAACATTAATTTTTTGCATTAAATTCTGGCTACAGCTGCCCCATGCTATCAGGCCATATAATAATATAGACTGTGTCAAAGCATAATAAACTTTCATAAGAGTATTAATATCTAAAATATTTCTCAATTCTACGTAGATAAATGATATTCTTCTAACCCTATATGATCTGTCCATTTCAAAAACTGATCGATTTCTATGCCTAAATATTTCACTGATACTTCTCGTTTGATCTGAGGACAGTCACAATTTAAATTACAATGGCATTTGTGGAACCCTAAGGCAGTTTCATGTCTAGGCAAACCAGACTGAGTAAGTGCAAAGCACATATATGTGGTTTTTTCTTGGTTAACTGATAATAAATTATTATTAAACCACATTTTGGCCTGAGTTAAACCATAATTAGCCTTTGCAATAGCCTCATCCCAGGTTGCAGCAGAGAAACTAATTACAGTATCATCTGCAAAGCAAATGGTTTTCGCAGTTGGCAATAAGCTTCCCAACTCATTGACATATACTATAAATAACAATGGACCCAAAACACTTCCTTGTGGCACACCGTAGGAAATATCCAACTGATCGCTTGTAACTTCGCCAATACGAACACTCTGTTTACGCGAATTGAGGTAACTAGTAAACCAATCAAGCGATCTGTCAACTATCCCATACAGAGCCAACTTTTTCAGAAGAATTTTATGTGAAATGGTGTCGAAAGCCTTGCATAAGTCAACGAACACAGATACTACCTTTTCTTTTCTGTCTAGTTTATCAATTACAAATTGTGTCAATTCAGCTATTGCATCGGTCGTGCCAAGACCTCGCCTAAAACCAAACTGGGATGGAAATAAATAGTTGTTGTTCTCTAAGTAATTACAAAGCCTAGTTTTAACTACTTTCTCTAGAATTTTTGAAATTGACGACAACAAAGAAATAGGCCTATAATTAGACAAAAAAGAAGGTGTGCCCTTTTTGTACAACGGAATTACCAAGGCGTTCTTCAAAGATGATGGGAATATGAAATGTCTGTCTGTCAAGACCCTTTATCTCACGAACGGGTAAAGGTATCAGGAAGAAATTAATACCATATGTTAGGGTCCATGAACCACACAAGACCTGAAAATTTAAATTTTTTATAACCACGCAATCAAAAGATATGGCTTTTTATGTCCTCATCTCCATACATTTATGCAAAAAAGGAAAACCTACAGGGTACTTCCCGTTGACCTAAAATTATGAAATTTGGCAAGAAGCTAGGTCTCACAGTACAAATAAAGGGAAAAGTCTGAAATCATTAAATATTACAACTTTACTCACAACTAATGGTAACCAATTGTGGTGAGCTCCCGTTTCAAGAACATTCATATAAGAGAGGGGTCAAGTTGGATGGTTGCGGAGGCGATTTTTGTTTTAGTTCTATTTAAAAAACGAGAACACTTACAAACTTGAAAATTGGTATGTTTATAGTTCATCAGCTATAAAATAACAACAAATAGTAAAATTTGGTCAAGCGCGTGTCAGACTCAAAAATCTAGCACATTAACTTACTGAAATTTCAACTAATACAATTATGACTATGTGGTGGTACGGAACCCTCAGTGCGCGAGTCCGACTCGCAATTGGCCGGTTTTTGTAGATAGCCTTCCTCATTTTGTAGACTCGCTCTATTTGCATTGAATTCTGCATGACATCCAATAAGTAGTCGGTAAAGAATCTACATTGAATAAAATTATCTGAATCTTTCTTTTCCGGTAGGTACTACTTTTTGAGCTTCAGCTACAGTATTTCTCTTCCCTGTCTCTATGGGGTTTTCTCATTATTTAAATTTGTATACAATTTGCGTAAGTTAAACAAAACGTAGTTTGTGTGTATACCTGCGATATCGCATTAAAACCCAAAGTTTGCCGGCAAGAAGGTAGCCGCGAAGGGAAGAGTGGCCGCCGGCAGCGGTTATCATTATTAGTGTTCTTTCTTTATTGGCAATTTTGGGCAATTTAGTCTACTAAATGCTTTGCGGGATTTCGGTACAGCTTCATAAGACATGTCCCATTCTTACTCGTACTTTTTCATTCCGTTGAACATTTTACAAGTTACTTTTGAGCATAATTATATCTAGGTACCTATCTACACCTATTATTCCATTATATTACACATAATATATGGAACACTGATTCATTCGATGCAAATGTAACTTTGTAATCCTATATATTTATATGGGATTACAAAGCTAGTTATGTAGTTGGTGTATCTAGAAAACTGGACCGAAATTGCAAAATATTTAGTTTTTCCTTGGTTTATACAGTAACTAAATTTGAAGCTTCTATGTCTGCTAGAAGTGCCTTAGAGTTTTGATGATCGGTCAGTCGGTCAGTGAGTGAGTGACAAAATTAAAAAACTTTGGCTAGCTATAATTCTTAAAGTACTGGTTCAAATTAAATTAAATTTGAAATATACCGTGTCTATACAATGCCTGCTTGGTTATTTAAAAAAAACCGGCCAAGTGCGAGTCGGACTCGCGCACAGAGGGTTCCGTACCACCACATAATCATAATTGTATTAGTTGAAATTTCAGTAAGTTAATGTGCTAGATTTTTTGAGTCCGACACGCGCTTGACAAAATTTTATTATTTGTTAATATTTTATAGCTTGCACTATAAACATATCAATTATCAAGTTTGTAAGTGTTCCCGTTTATAAAATAGAACTAAAACAAAAATCGCCTCAGCGACCATTCAACTTGACCCCTCTCTTATATGAATGTTCTTGAAGCGGGAGGGAGCTCACCACAATTGGTTACCATTAGTTGTGCGAAAAGTTGTAATATTTAATGATTTCAGACTTTTCCCATTATTTGTGTATAACCTAGCTTCTTGCCAAATTTCATAATTTTAGGTCAACGGGAAGTACCCTGTAGGTTTTGGTTTTTTGCATAAATGTATGGAGATGAGGACATAAAATGCCATATCTTTTGATTGCGTCGTTGTAAAAAATTGAAATGTTCAGATCTTGTGTGGTTCATGGATCCTAATTACCCTGTAGGTTTTGGTTTTTTGCATAAATGTATGGAGATGAGGACATAAAATGCCATATCTTTTGATTGCGTCGTTGTAAAAAATTGAAATGTTCAGATCTTGTGTGGTTCATGGATCCTAATATGTGGTATTAATTTCAACCTGATACCTTTACCGGTCCGTGAGATAAAGGGTCTTGACAGACAGACAGACAGACGGACAACAAAGTGATCCTATAAGGGTTCCGTTTTTTTCTTTTGAGGTACGGAACCCTAAAAACAGACTTCTAGTTATATCCACAACCTAGTTATAGGGGGGTCGAAAATGGCCTGAACTGCTTCGACAAAAGGATGGTACGGCCGTGCCGCTTTTTAGGGTTCCGATACCAAAATGGTAAAAAAAGGAACCCTTATGGTGCCGCTTTGTCTGTCTGTCCGTCTGTCTGTCACACCTGTATATCTCGGCAACCACTCATGCTATTGACTTGAAATTTGGAATAGTTTTAGAATATGGTTGTCCGACTTAATTGCACGTGAAAGAATTAAGAAAAAAATATGATTATTAATGTAAAGGGGGCCCAAGTAGGGGGGGCAAAATTTCAAATTATCGGTACTAGATTGAGTGGGGTATCATACTCGTATGAAAGGGCTTTACTTGTACATTCTAAAATATATTTTTGTATTTTTTTACAACTCTTGGTTTTCAATTTATGATGAAAAATGACAAAAAAATCCGTTCCCCCCCTTACCTCCGAAGTTTTTGAATGGAAAAATCTAAATTAATTACAGTCGATAGACATTTATGTAAATATTACAGCAAAAATAAAACGATCTTTCTAAGTTGCACAGTTTATTAGAAATCTGCAAAAAAACTTTACAAACAAATTTAGTTTTGCGGTCCTAAAAATGGACTTTATTGCTTACAAAAATACTAAAGGTATATCGGAACCCTCAGCGCGCGAGTCCAACTCGCACTTGACCGGTTTATTTTCTTGACTAGCGGGGGCACTGCCGTGCCCCCATATGAATGATATAGACATAAGAACTCCTTGCTCCTTGCGGAAATAAAAAAAATAAGACACTAGTGCGGCAATATAATGGAAAAAGCACGCTTGTTTAATAAGCTGGATTATGGACCTTAATACAGTGCAAACAGAGCTGTTTTATGAGCAAATGTGTTGAAAAAATCTGTATGAACGCAGCTCTCCTATTATTTTGACTTGGACATGCCAGTCAGACATGTCTATTTTTCCATGAATCGTCGCTCTAATATGAATGTGTAAGTTGGTAGAGTTTATAGAGGTAATATAATATCTTGTTTTTCTTATTACAAACAAGGCTGACATTTGAATAAACCTTAATAGGTAAACTAGGTCGTATCTGAACAGCCTGTGGCGCCGCGCTTGTTGCTCTAATTTTATAAATTGAAGGTTGTGTCATTCAATGCCTTCCTTCATATTTATACTCTGTACTGAAATCAAATACTAGAATACGAGACCTATCTTGTTATGCAGATGGTGCTGATCACCTCGTGTCGCGTGGATGATGGAATCGCAGCTTGATGGCGGAAATAATACACGAAGGATTTCCCAGTATTGTACACCTTTATTTATAATTAAATAATGGCAAAATATTGTCGTCGATTGTTTGTAAAATACTCGATTAAAATTAATTAAATTAACACGACACAAAAAGACAAACGTAGCGAGAGAACAAGATAGAATTGACAGATAGTTGACAGGTGTCAACAGTGGCAGATGACATTTCAATATTCGTTCACAAACTAATTATAAGTATGTTTTACATAACAAATCTTATTTCTAACACTTCCCCTTAAGATTTGAATGCCATACATACGAAACTTAAAAAGCTCTACATGACTCTACTTGACTCTACAAATAGAAGCAAACTAAATAAACACATCAACACATTTTATTCAAAACAAATTCATTTGTCCAACAAAATGTCTGTGCTTATTTAAACCAAGTGGCTTCGTTAAAATATCGGCAATCATCTCTCCAGTAGGTAAGTACCTAACAGACATAAAACCTTTATGTACTAAATCTTTGACAAAATGATAACGTAGGTCAATATGCTTAGTGCGCTTATGTGAATACTCTTTAGACTCTAATATTTTATGCGCACTCTGATTATCATTATACAAAGTTACTATAGGAGTGTATTCATTCATAATCTCTGAAAGAAAACTTCTTATAAAACAAAGATCTTTACATACATCTCCTATGGAGAGATACTCGGCCTCGGTACTGGATAACGCCACACATCGCTGTTTACGTGACTCCCAGCTAATAACATTTTTACCAAGTTTAATTATGAAACCAGTGTATGACTTTCGATCGACTATGTCGTTAGCCCAATCCGCGTCCGAGTATGCGGTTAAATCTAAATTACGAGATCCATAAAAATATAGACAATAATTTAGTGTTCCGGATAAATATCTCAAGACGCGTTTTGCTGCTTGCCAATGTGTTATATCAAAACCGTGGTTAAACTGGCTTAACTGGCTACATACAAACGCTATATCAGGCCTAGTGCACACAGACAAATACATAAGACAACCTAAAAGTTCTCTATACCTATAAGTGTTATCATCTAGACCCTCAGATTCCGCCTTTTGTAATTTATAATTAGTTATCATTGGCGTAGAGACCGGTTTACAATTTTCCATGCCGAATCTAACTAACAATTTCTTAATGTACTCTGATTGGTCAAGTTTTATACAACGTCTTGCTCTATCTCTATTTACATTTATTCCTAAGCAACTTTTTAAAGTGCCTAGGTTCTTTACAGTAAAATTAGTCTCAAGCAAGGGCAGCAAATTATTATTTTGAGAACTATAGAAAATATAGAAATCATCCACGTAGAGTGCTACGATAATAAGATCTCCACCATTTTTCTTAGTGTAAACGCATGGCTCACATTTACTCTGCCTATAGCCATTTTCAGTAAGTAAATTATGAACTTTAATATTCCAAATACGGCTGGCTTGCTTGAGGCCATAAATACCTTTACGTAGAAGACAAACTTTGTTTTTGTCATTAATAGTAAAACCTTGGGGTTGCTCCATATAGATGGTCTCATCGAGCTCTCCATTCAAGAACGCGGTGGCAACATCTATATGATCAATATTTAAGTCGAGCTCAGCTGCTAACGAAAAAAGGATTCTCATGGTAGAGTGCCTAACTACAGGTGAAAACGTATCACAATAATCGACCCCGTGAATTTGTGTGAAACCTCTGGCAACCAGACGAGCTTTATATCTATCAAACTTACCAGAAGCATCATGCTTACGTTTGTATACCCATTTACACTTAACTATATTTTCGCCTTGTGGGCGGTCGACTAGTTCCCATACCTTGTTGGCGATAAGCGAGTCATATTCGCTTTTCATAGCAGCTTGCCAGTGTTGACTGTCAGCGCTCGACATGGCTTCCTCATATGATAGAGGATCACCAGGGATGACAGCTCCATCTTGTGTTAGAAGAGAGAAATCAACATCATAATCTTTGTACCTGGTAGGTATTTGAGAGCGAGTGCTGCGAATAGGCCGTTGAGCATTACCAAGAGGCGGGACGGGAGCAGATACTTCCCCTCCAGCTGCCACCTCGGGCGATGACGTCATTCGCTCAGGGAAAGCGTCAGCGACCGGCGACGATGCGGAGTCCGTCTCGTGCTCACTGCCGGTGCAGTAGTAGTCCTCGTCTTCATCTCCTGAAAACAAAGAGCTGTTATTTTGTGTCGATGTATAGTTCGGATTCGGTTCAACGGTATGACTAGAACTCGGCTTACTACCACTAGAGCTAGAGCTCAGTTCATTATCGTGACTAGAATTCAAATCATTATTATTATTAAAATTAATTTGACTAGAACTTACATCATGACTTGATTTAAAATTATTCTTAAATTCATAAAATATATAATTATTATTCATTTCATTATTAAAATTATTATCTTTGGTATCAGAATAAAATTTGTCCTCTATAAATGCTACGTGTCGTGAAATATAAACATTTTTGGGGTTCAATGGGTCTGCAAGTCTAAAACCTTTAGAACTGTCGCTGTATCCAACAAAAATATGCATCTTACTTTTAGCATCTAATTTACGCCTTTTATGTTCAGGCAATAGAGAGTAGGCAACACACCCAAACACATGTAAGTGACTAAGGTCCGGTTTGGAACCAGTCCACTTTTCCTCTGGTGTAAGACCGGACAAAGCAGAAGTAGGTGACCTATTTTTTTAAATATATGGCAGTCATGACTGCCTCGCCCCAATATCGCTTGTCTAGGCCTGCCCCAAGTAACATACATCTTGCCTTCTCTATGAGAGTCCTATTAAGACGCTCAGAGACGCCATTCTGTTGTTGACAATAAGGAACTGACGTCTGGTGTAATATGCCTT
This sequence comes from Athrips mouffetella, assembly GCA_947532105.1. Taxonomy (NCBI): domain Eukaryota; kingdom Metazoa; phylum Arthropoda; class Insecta; order Lepidoptera; family Gelechiidae; genus Athrips; species Athrips mouffetella. Next base: position 18,237,762 of record OX383960.1, on the reverse strand, counting down.
CTTTCTCCAAAAAGTCGGTAAACTGGCGACTGCAATACTCCCCCCCATTGTCAGAGCGTAAAACTTTGATTACTAACATAGATTTATATAGTCAAGATAGGGTCTTGGGAACAAGCGGTTCAAAATTTCCCCATACAAGAAAAAATAGCGCCATCTGTGAAAAATCGCGTGAACTACGTTGTGTAGTACTTCGGTCGGTACTAAATACACGGAACGGAAATAATATGGCGGGAAAAAACTAAACAAACTTTTTACTGTTTATATGTGATTTAGGCCTGGTTTTTCAGTTTCATTAATTGGATTATAGTCAAAAATAATAATAAGAAATAACAATAATAATAAGAGTATATTGTTTCTTCAACTAAGAACATTCCATTTTGTTGGTAAGTTTATTTGCATCCAATGTTGACAATATGACTGACAACGACTGACATTTGTTGGTCCTAAACGTCAGATTTCGGACCAACGAATCGGGGACATTGTAACGTGCCGATGGGCTAGTACTTATATATAAGTAAATGATTACTAAACCCTTTTGCTTTTCTACAAAATTTTTAAAATTAAGAAAAGAATTAAATACCTGTGATTTATTTTCAAGTAGGTATCCAAATGTCTTCCTAGTGTAGTCATCGGTGTATGTCACCAGATATTTTGCGCCGCCCCAGCTCTCCACTGGTAGGGGTCCGCAGACATCGGTGTGAATCAACTCCAGCGGTTGGCTTGCACGGTGTGAAGTGGCATTGGGGAACGGCTTAGCCGCCATCTTTCCCTCAATACATGGCACACATTTCTTCAGGGATTCTCCAGGTGGGTCCTGAAACGATACACCGCATGCAACACCATGCTTAAGAGCTAACATGCCAGACATACCTAGGTGGCCTAGCCTCCTGTGCCAAACTTCAGCTGACACCTCAGCAACGTTCGCACTCTGTGCTCCTTGCTTAGGCAAGGTTGCCGAAGAATGCACCACTCCAGCCGATGACATATTACTTAGTCTAGGTAATTTATAGATACCATTTATAAGAGAGGCCCTACAAACTGGTTTGCCTTCAATTTCACACTTAGTTGAATTTTTAAAAATGTGACACCCGGTTGAGTTAAAAATTACAAAGAAACCCCTAGAAATCACACTACTTACCGATAGCAAGTTGGCAGAGAGCTCGGGTACAAGAAGTACATCATCAATTTGATTAATACTTGTATGGTCTGATAATGTTATTTGAACACTTCCACGACCTATACATTTCAAGCTTTTATTATCTGCAATCTTTACATCACTTTCACAGCTTTGAAAAGTCACAAATTTGCTCCTATCGTTACACATGTGCTGGCTGCAGCCGCTGTCCACATACCAATCGCTGCTGGTTGTCAAGAAGGCAGAAGCCAGAAAGCCAGCCTCAGACTGCTCTTCTTTCTTCTTTCTCTTCAACTTGAAGCAGCGGTTTTTAGTGTGACCACGCTTGCCGCAGAAATTGCAGGTACGAGTGTGCTTTTGATGCGACTTTGAAGATATAAGTGCTGTATTATCAAGGTTTTGTACTTCTGTGCTCCTTTTCCTCATTTCTTCTTGAAGAAGTCTGGCTCGGACAACCTCACTGGATAGACTTCCTGTCATACATGCGGTTTCTAAGTTAGAAACGAGCGTGTCATACTCCTGTGTCAACCCAGAAAGGAGAATTTCTGCCACCTCTTCATCGTCTATTTCACGACCAATATCGGCCAACTGCTGAACGAGTATCATAGCGTGTTCTATATATTCACTCATGGAGGTGAAAGATGAGAAATCAAGACGGTGTAGTTTTCTTAATAGAAAAACTCTTCTACACAAGCCTTTGTTTTCATAAACATTGCTTAGGCAAGTCCACGCTTCTTCACTTGTTTTAGCGCTTCTTACATACTGAAAGTTTGAAGACTTCAGGGACAAACAAATGCGGGCCAAAGCACGCTGGTCCTTTGCGCTGTCTTTGTCTTCACCGGTAACACATTTCCACAGGCCTTCAAGGGTTAGCAACATCTTAATACCAAATTTCCAATTATTAAAATTGTGGGATCCTTCAAGCTTTTCAATCTGATAGCCGCCATGAAATGGTATGCCTGATGAGCCATTTTGATCATGTTCTTCATTTTCATTATTGTGCTCGTTATCATATTCGTTTTCATCAGGCATTTCTGATAAGCTGCACGGCTTTTAGCGTACCTGGGCCCATAACCTGTTATGCAGATGGTGCTGATCACCTCGTGTCGCGTGGATGATGGAATCGCAGCTTGATGGCGGAAATAATACACGAAGGATTTCCCAGTATTGTACACCTTTATTTATAATTAAATAATGGCAAAATATTGTCGTCGATTGTTTGTAAAATACTCGATTAAAATTAATTAAATTAACACGACACAAAAAGACAAACGTAGCGAGAGAACAAGATAGAATTGACAGATAGTTGACAGGTGTCAACAGTGGCAGATGACATTTCAATATTCGTTCACAAACTAATTATAAGTATGTTTTACATAACAAATCTTATTTCTAACATATCTAAACAACAAAAAATGCTTCCTTGAAACATAATAACAGTCACCACTTGCCAGTAAAATAGATATTTGTTTTATTGTGCTAGGCTGCAAAGCTGTTGTTTGGCGCGATTGCCTTGATTTATATGCTTGATAGCTCTGCTCAGGATTCTACTCCTTCGCTCGTTCCTTCGCTTGGTCGGGTTGCAATGCACGAGATGCTAAATAACTTTGCTGCTAAGTGTAACACACAATTTTTACGTTGTGTACAATCAACCATACTTAAAAGAGAGCGGGGGAATTTTATTAGACGCTTCTTTTTTTCCCACAGGGCGCCTTTTTGTTTGTGAAGCGACGTTAATTTGACTGATGTTAGCTGATTAAAAATTTTAATTTGATTTCACTACAAAATAAACAAGGAAAGTGCTAGATGCAACATTCATTATCGCTGCTGGACTCGCTCACATGTTTCAATTTACTTCGAGTTTATCCCAAAACCGAACCCTTTTAAAATTTTTGAATATGAGCGAAAAGAGAAAAAAAAAACAAACGCCGATAGATGAATTTGGAATTTAGTTTTATTTCGCTGCTAGAAGTATAGTACATGCGTCAAACCGCGAAAATTGTATTACTCTATGGTACCGCATTGCCATTTCATTTAATAGTTTATCATCACGTTCGAATTTCAAATAATTACTTTTCATATTATAGAGATTTTCGCGCGCAAAAACCGGGCTTGCGCAGTTTGACGCATTGCTCTATGCTTTTTCCACGCTAGTGACCAAAAAGCATCTCGAACGATAAAGCAGATCTTTTCTTAGATTTATTGTTGAGTTTTACGGTATGAAGACTTACTAAAGCTTTTTAGCACAGAACGACTTTTACCATTTTGGTTGGGAACCCTAAAAGGTAGGGGCATGTATTTAACGCGGCGACAAATTAATCCGAATTAGGGATTTAAAAAATATTAAAGCCGGTAGCAAAAATAATAGGTTGGCAGCTATAGTGAAGGATAATTTTAAGTAGATAATGGCAGCTTTATAATCACTTGTTAGCTTTGTTTTAATTTAAACTAGCATCGATTTTTTGTTTTGGTAACTGAATTTATTGTTAAGCGAACACTTGACGGCGGATAAAAACTAGAAAATAGGCTTTTTTAAATGATACAATAAGGTTGTACATAAAGTTACTGAGATGAGAATAAAATATGAACAAGGTCATAAAAAACATAAGTACTTTGTGCGACATTTCAAGAGCTCTAAATAAAGCAAATAAGTTAAACAAGTCTATTTCCATACACTGTCTGACAAAGTTTGAAGTAAAGAAGAGACTCAAAGATTGGTTACTGTCCAAAAATGATGATGCCATAGCAGAAGTACTTACTAGGTTCGGTTAAATACTAAATAGGTTACATGTCTTTTTTAATCAGATACCTATTCCTTTTCTAAATAAGTTTTTGTATATGCCATAATAAAATTCTAATATTTTGTATAATTCAAGCGGAAGGCCACTTTACTCTTATTAAACAACCTTTGCTTAGTTTAGGGGTGACGGTGAAAATGTAGGTATGTGCTTAATTTAAGTTATGGTAATAAAATTATTATTATTATAATTAACCCTTAATTTGGCAGATGTTTATGCAAAATTATTGTTCGGAATGGACAGAAGGAACATATTTCTCACATAAACTAAGGTGATGTGGGAGCTTTATTCCTATTGCCCACCATATAAAAAATTTGGGGACGTTATGTTTTCACCGAGGCCCGCAAAATGTAAAATTCTGGGTGGGAAATATATTCCTTTTACCCAATTAAGGGTTAAACGTCGATAACGACCTCTTGCAAAAAAAATCTTAATCATAAAACCAGGAATTTGATAAAAATATTACAAATCTACATACTCATACATGGTGTAAGGGCAGCTTTCCGAAAACAATCATGTCGCATTGAATTATGTATGACTCTTGCCTTTAATAATTACCTAGTCTCGTGGCCTCGTTTATCATTTAAAATGCTGCATAGTTATTTTGTTAGTAAGTACCTAATACTAATTTTAGCTATCTTATACGGACACACTCGCAAAAAATGTGCAAACGACAATTCATACCTACCGTGATTTTTTGTATGCGTATAGTAATTTAGTCAATCTGTGAAATGAATAATGAATGCTACATTTCCTGGTCGCTTAATCTCTTGTTATAAGCATACCTTGGAAATCAAGTGGCCTTTAGACCGAAGCAAAGAACAACACAACACGTTCCGCCACACCCGAGCCAGGCCTCCGCGGCCAGCCAATCACAAGCCGCCACCACGAACGGTAATAATCATTACTTTCGATGCATTGGACTTATTTAGCCTTGATTCAAACAAACAACACGACACATCAGGTGCCGCTGATTATGATCAGATAGATACCCGGTTTAGTTGCTGATTTAATCATTACTATTTACTTACTTTGCTATCACTAAATCGCCTGCTGCTGCGACGTTAGCCGCTTGCTATTTTTCTCGTACGCTATCTGCCTACCTATAATCCTTATTAAACAAGACTTTACATTTCAATCATTTGAATTGATCATCCGATAAACTGACAGGCAATGTTTAGAGTGATCAACAGCGGAAGACTAAGCAATCAATGTTACGCAATTAACTTGTAATACCTACCTAATCGCATTGGAGTAGGTATGAAGAAACTATGAAGATCATTGTCCATCATAATGGCTGTATGTTCCAATAAGCTTATGCCATCAATAGAATCTTCTAGATTTCAATTCAATTCAACGCAATTCTCTTTAAGCTGCATATGAACTAAGTAACCATGCTTTTAGATTATAATGGTCCATCATATAGATTAGCGAAGTTTTCGAATACTGCATCATCAATTCTCTGTTCTGGTTTTACTTCCTTGCTTAATTTTGTTATAGCTACACCAGTTTCTGATGTAAGTATCTTAGCACTTTTATTTGACACTACCTTGAATGTTTAATGTACCTAAGTGTTTTCCGCGTGCCTTTTTCACTCGTCTGTGCAACAAAGCGTGCGAAGGTGTAATCACCCGCATGACAGTTATCATCTAGGTATTTGTGTTTTTTATATACTAAGTTCTAAATTTGGTATTTTCCCTTGTTTTAAGCTATGTTTTTAATTCAGCTCTCGTTATGCTTATTTATGTGTTGCTTCGTTTTTCATGTTACCACTAGTGTTTGTAGAATATTTTCCCCAAATAAATAAAATAATTTGTACTGACTCGTGCGAGAGTTTTAGGTACATTTGTTTACAGCGTGAATGAATTTTTAAATGACAAATAAAATACCTTTTTTTATCTTTGACGTAAATTTAAATGTTTTTTTACTTAAATTTTGGTCTTGTATCTTATTTTAAGATGTTCTTTTAATTTTTACTTTACTTTTTAAAATCTCTCTGGAATGTTAAATAATAAAACTATTATAATTTTTTTATATATATTGTACACCATTTTGGTAAACTATAGAGAAATGGAATATTGTAATGAATGACATATTGTGACCATCTGTATTCTGTATGCAAAAACCTATAGTTTCGCAATAAAACTATTAGAATTTACAATAAAACCTAATAATTTAGAATGTACTTATATTTTCATCTATTTATCAGACAACGGACGTAAGTGCAGGTACATTTTTACTATCGACAGATCATCATGACGCGAGGACATCCACTTTCCCTTGTCCTGTAACGACACATTAGCATGGTCACTCTACTGACAGTCGTCTGTAATTTTCCATTGGATGACGGTGAAGTGGTGAGGAAGCGATGTTTATGAAACAGAAAGCCAGAAGTATACGCAATGTGGCCGACGGCAATCTGATACCCACCAGAAAATTCGACGGCGTCAGATAGCAGAAAACAATGCGATTTGTTTCGTTTGTATTCTCAGACAATACTAGAATCATTCTGACCTGTTCTTTTACTTTCTATTATAGCAACTCAACATCATCATTGGTCTTATTCGTCAATTATAGACGATATAAACAGCGCGGTTTGGAGGCACAAAATTAAACGCAGCCAAAACCTGTTAAGAAATAAGTAAAGCTAAAAGGTTGTAAAGAATAATTTATTAGTACCTACGTTGAATAACCTAAATGAATGGTACAGCAGCACTGCACTTACTTTCTCGCAATACTCAAGGAAAAACTATCAACCGCAAACTTAAATTTGTAATGCCATACACATAGTATGGAAATACAAACTTTTATTTACGTTTTTCCAAAAAAAAATGTTCGAATGAAATATACAGATCAATTCAGAATTTAAATTGTCAAACATTAAAACAAACAAACCTCAAACAATTTCGAGTAAATCACATGTTTAACTTTTGGTAGTACTGGAACACCCCCTTTATATAAATTTTATGATATGATACTTGCATGGAGATTTTTTGAATTTCCCAACACATGTTCCTTATGGATAATTGTTCAGTTTAGTCTACTGAGCAAGCCCTTTCAGTTTTTGGTACACCCTGTGCACTAAATTTTATTCAAAAAAATAATAAACAATATCCAGTCAGGTAGACAACCAATAAACAGAATGGAACTAATTTTGGGTAAATCACATATTTACGATTTGGTCGTACAGGAACACCCCTTATATGAAATTACACAGATCAATTGATACTGTAGCAAGATATCTTACATGGAGATGCTTGGTCATGCAAAGTTTCATCAAGATTCTATGAGCCGTTTATGAGAAAAATTCAATTTTTCATTTTCGATGTATAAGAGCTACCCTCAAAATGAGAGCCAGCAAGAAACCACTTAGAATCCTTCGATGGATTTACATAAAACTCCTAAATTCAAAATATGGTGTCAATCGGACCATTTGTTTAGCCGCTAGGCCAAAGCGTGACGGACAGACCGACCGACCGGACCGACCGACCGACCGACGGACGGACATTTTTGGGAGACTTGTTTTTTATGATGTATAAGTGATATAGAACACATTTTTGAGAAAATTAGAAAAACTTTTTTTTTTCGCGAATACAATACCTTTCTCGCTCCGCTCGAAAGTAAAAATAGAGATTTCATCAATTGACCGCACCGATATTTTGTACCTTTCTCGCTCCGCTCGAAAGTAAAAATAAACATTTCATCAATTGATCACCGTACACGCCCGCACCGATATTTTGTATCTTTCTCGCTCCGCTCGAAAGTAAAAATAGAGATTTCATCAATTGATCACCGTACACGCCCGCACCGATATTTTGACAAGAATAACATGGCAAAATTTATGAGAAAAAACCCGGTCAAGTGGAGTCGGACTCGCGCGCCGAGGGTTCCGATATACCTGTAGTATTTTAATACCCACAAAGCAGGGCATGTTAACGTTACCAGATAACATAATAAATAACGTTACGTAACGTTAAATTCATAAAGATACTTTGGTAACGGTATAAATTTTAACGTTATTGGGTACATTAACATTATTGTAACGTTAACATATAACGTTAATTTTAACGTTAATTTTAACAATTTTTATCGTTAATTTAATAAAGCTCACTTTGATAGCAAATTTCTTCGTTTTATCGAAAAAAAAAAAACACCTTGTTTCATTCTGGAGGCCGTTTCGTCATCGTAATTAAAAATATGACCTTAATATCTAATTTAAGTAGTACACACGGCCGCACATCAGTAGAAACACTTTTGGACCTTATGGCGTGGTAATAGAGTTGAAAAAGTTTCTACCGACAAGCGGTTGACCGTACTAAAGGTATATTAAGTAGTCTACAGACATGAAGTACCTTTTAATAGAAAAACAATAAACCACATTTTATAATGCAGGAAAACTAAGTACATATTAAATTAATAGATATGTCCTACCTGCGGCGAGAAGTTGTTGCTTGTGCTGCGCAATTTCATTAATGTCATTTTGGTTAGGATAGAAACCTTCCAGAACATTATGTTGAATCTCAAAATGTTGAACTCTTTAAATGTTGCATTTAAACAAATAATCGGACAATATTCCTTTCCGATTTATTGATAAAGTGGTAAGTGGTTTTCTTTTTCTTTTGGATTATCTCCAATTATTTCGCTTTCTTCCATATTGCTTTAGTAAGGCCGACCGCCGCGTGAAGGGTGGTTGATGCCTTAAGACTGCATCGCGTGTTTGACGCAGACGCGTAATAGGTACTGAACGCAAATTGCTGGTAGTGTGCGTGGAACGCACACATAAACGAACGCTTCCAGACCCGAATGAAAGTTAGTAACTCATAATTAATTGAAAAAAAAAAATTGTTTTTGGTTGAGTTAGGGTAATAACAAAAATATCACAGGTCATCCAAGCATCAAGTATCATTTACGCATCACTTATCATTCGCACATAACCCATCATACACTCATCATCATTCATCCGCTCATCATCATTCATCCACTCATTAACTATCATTCGCGCATCACTCATCATCCACTTATAATCATTCATTCACTCATCAACTATCATCCGCGCCTCACTGATCATCCGCACATAACCCATCATACACTCATCATCATTCATCCGCGCATCACTTATCATCCGAACATCACTCATCATCCGCTCATCATCATTCATCCACTCATTAACTATCATCCGCGCATCACTCATCATCCACTTATAATCATTCATTCACTCATCAACTATCATCCGCGCCTCACTGAAGATCCGCTCATAACCCATCATACACTCATCATCACTCATCCACTCAACAACTATCATCCGCGCATCACTTATCATCCGAAAATCACTCAACATCCGCTCATCATTCACCCACTCATCCATGCATCACTCATCATCCACTTATCATCATTCTTCCACAGATCAACTATCATCCGCGCATCACTCATCATCATTGATCCACTCATCAACTATCATCCGCGCATCACTCATCACCCGCTCATCATCATTCAACCACTGATCAACTATCATCCGCGCATCACTTATCATCCGATAATCACTCATCATCCGCTCATCATCATCATCCATCCACGCATCACTCATCATCCGCTCATCATCATTCATCCACTGATCAACTATCAACCGCGCATCACTTATCATATGAAAATCACTCATCATCCGCTCATCATCATCATTCATCCACTCATTAACTATCATTCGCGCATCACTCATCATCCACTTATAATCATTCATTCACTCATCAACTATCATCCGCGCCTCACTGATCATCCGCACATAACCCATCATACACTCATCATCATTCATCCGCGCATCACTTATCATCCGAACATCACTCATCATCCGATCATCATCATTCATCCACTCATTAACTATCATCCGCGCATCACTCATCATCCACTTATAATCATTCATTCACTCATCAACTATCATCCGCGCCTCACTGAAGATCCGCACATAACCCATCATACACTCATCATCACTCATCCACTCAACAACTATCATCCGCGCATCACTTATCATCCGAAAATCACTCAACATCCGCTCATCATTCACCCACTCATCCATGCATCACTCATCATCCACTTATCATCATTCTTCCACAGATCAACTATCATCCGCGCATCACTCATCATCATTGATCCACTCATCAACTATCATCCGCGCATCACTCATCACCCGCTCATCATCATTCAACCACTGATCAACTATCATCCGCGCATCACTTATCATCCGATAATCACTCATCATCCGCTCATCATCATCATCCATCCACGCATCACTCATCATCCGCTCATCATCATTCATCCACTGATCAACTATCAACCGCGCATCACTTATCATATGAAAATCACTCATCATCCGCTCATCATCATCATTCATCCACTCATTAACTATCATCCGCGCATCACTCATCATCCACTTATCATCATTCATCCACTGATCAACTATCATCCGCGCATCACTCATCATCATTGATCCACTCATCAACTATCATCCGCGCATCACTCATCATCGTTTCATCATCATCATTCATCCATCAACTATCAACCTGCCTAAATTTGGCGCCGTTTGCTTCTTTTAAAAAAGTAATCCATTTAAATCCGTGCCATCGTTGTACATTTCGTCGTTTTTGTGATCGAAAGATCGAAGGACACATACTAACGATCATAAAGCAGTCTTATTTCGGAAAGCCATGCCATGGAAATCCGTCTCAAGAGGAAAATCTAACAGACCTGACGAAATAATGTAGCCTCTTTCCTGTCTAAGTTTGGCGCCGTTTGCTTCTTTTAAAAAAGTAATCCATTTAAATCCATGCCATCGTTGTAAATTTCGTTATTTTTGTGATCGAAAGATCACAGGACACACACTAACGATCAAAAGGCAGTCTTATTTCGGAAAGCCATGCCATGTAAATCCGTCTCAAGAGGAAAATCTAACAGACCTGACAAAATGATGTAGCCTGTTTCCTGCCTAAGTTTGTCGCCGTTTGCTTCTTTTAAAAAAGTAATCCATTTAAATCCGTGCCATCGTTGTACATTTCGTTGTTTTTGTGATCGAAAGATCAAAGGACACATACTAACGATCTAAAAGCAGTCTTATTTCGGAAAGCCATGCCATGGAAATCCGTCTCAAGTGGAAAATCTAACAGACCTAACGAAATAATGTAGCCTGTTTCCTGCCTAAGTTTTGCGCCGTTTGCTTCTTTTAAAAAAGTAATCCATTTAAATCCGTGCCATCGTTGTACATTTAGTTGTTTTTGTGATCGAAAGATCAAAGGACACACACTAACGATCAAAAGGCAGTCTTATTTCGAAAAGCCAAGCCATGAAATCCGTCTCAAGAGGAAAATCTAACAGACCTGACGAAATAATGTAGCCTCTTTCCTGTCTAAGTTTGGCGCTGTTTGCTTCTTTTAAAAAAGTAATCCATTTAAATCCATGCCATCGTTGTAAATTTCGTTGTTTTTGTGAGCGAAAGATCAAAGGACACATACTAACGATCAAAAGGTAGTCTTATTTCGGAAAGCCATGTCATGGAAATCCGTCTCAAGAGGAAAATCTAACAGACCTGACAAAATAATGTAGCGTGTTTCTTGCCTAAGTTTGGCGCCGTTTGCTTCTTTTAAAAAAATAATCCATTTAAATCCGTGCCATCGTTGTACTTTTCTATGTTTTTGTGAGCGAAAGATCAAAGGACACATACTAACGATCAAAAGGCAGTCTTATTTCGGAAAGCCATGTCATGGAAATCCGTCTCAAGAGGAAAATCTAACAGACCTGACGAAATAATGTAGCCTATTTCCTGCCTAAGTTTGGCGCGGTTTGCTTCTTTTAAAAAGTAATCCATTTAAATCCGTGCCATCGTTGTACTTTTCGTTGTTTTTGTGAGCGAAAGATCAAAGGACACATACTAACGATCAAAAGGCAGTCTTATTTCGGAAAGCCATGCCATGGAAATCCGTCTCAAGAGGAAAATCTAACAGACCTGACGAAATAATGTAGCAAGCAGCACGTTAAGTTTCCGATCATCGACCTTAAACAGCTATACCTACTCGTATTCCGACCACTGCCGATTACCCATCATTTACCGGTCAACCATCATCTACCATTGACTCGTCTTCCGCCGGTCACCCATCAATATCATCCACCGGTCACCCATCTTCGTCCGGACATCAATCACGTACCGAAAATCTATCACTGACTCGACTCATTGACTCACCTCCACTAGTACTTACTTTGAGTTGAGTCAATGAGTTCAAGTCAATGATATGAGTTGAGTCAGTGAAACGAGTTGATTCAGTGAATTGAAAAGTGAGTTGACTCAATGAGTTGATTCAAGGAGTTGTCAGTGAAATGAGTCAATGAGTCGTGTCAGTGATTTGAGTCAGTGTCTGTGAGTTGAGTCAATGACATTAGTTGAGTCAGTGAAATAAGACAATGAGTGGAGTTAAGAGTTGAGACAGTGAGTCAAATGAGTCATTGACTGAACTCACTGAGTCAACTTACGCGTCAAGTCGCTGACTCAGCTTACTGACTCAATTTTGACTCGTCTCACTGACTCTTACTGACTCCACTCAGTGAATCAACTCACTGTCTCGACTCATTGACTCACCTCTACTAGTACTTCATCTCGACCTAAAGAAAGCAACACTACGAGTTGGTGCGCTTGATAGTACTGCGGCGTTTGAAGCAGACGCCGAGGGTATGAAAGAAGCGCGTACGATACGCTTCACGTTGCGCCGGTCATACAAACACGAATGCCCGCCGTCGAACGCTCGCGTTTTGAGAGACGCGCCGCGCCGTATGATACGTCGCACGGTGCGGTGTTCATAGAAACACGAACATAAGGCGTAGAACGCGCGCGTATATTCTTCACGCGGCGGTCGGCCTTAGTAAAGCAATATGGAAGAAAGCGAAAGAATTAGAGATATTAGAAAAAGAAAACCACTAACAACTTGGTCAAGAAATCGGAAAGGAACATTGTCCGATTATTAGTTTAAAAGCTATATTTTGCGAATTCAACATTATGTTCCGGAAGGGATAGAAACAATACCTATACAATGGAAAACACTACAACTTTAATCTATTTTGGCTATATCGCACAGCCAAATGTAATTGATTACTTACGTACGAGATGGTACGAGACGCCGAAATGCACTCACGACACACGTACAGTGTACACTTCATGCAAAGATTGTTTTTCCTCTGAGTACTTATCGCGCAAGCGGCAAGACGCAGGGGTGGGGCATAACGTTAAAAATTAACGATACTTTATTTTTAACGTTACCTCAATTTAACGTTAAAAATAACGTTAATATGTATTAACTTTATTTTAACGGTATTTTTTATAACGTTACTTTTCTGAGCAGCTGGTAACGTTACCAAATTTTTAACGTTAAAGCAAGCCCTGCCACAAAGTCCATTTTTAGGACAGCAAAACTAAATTTGTTTGTAAAGGTTTTTCGCAGATTTCTTAAAAATTATGCAACTTAGAAAGAACGTTTTATTTTTGCTGTTTTACATAAACTTCTATCGACTGTAATTAATTCAGATTTTTCCTTTCACAAACTTCGGAGATAAGGTGGGGGGAATGGTATATTTTTGTCATTTTTCATCATAACTTGAAAATTAAGAGTCTTAAAAAAGTACAAAAATATATTTTTAATGTACAAGTAAAGTTCTTTCAAATGATACCCCCATAACCCCACTCGACCTAGTAACGACAATTTGAAAGTTTGCCCTCCTATTGGGCCCTCTTTACATAAATAATAAAAAAAAATCTTTCATGTGCAACTCTGATGTACAACCATATTCTAACACTATTCCTAATTTCAAGTCGATAGCATGAGTGGTTGCTGAGATATACAGGTGTGACAGACAGACAAAGTCGCACCATAAAAGGTTCCTTTTTTTCTCATTTTGGTATCGGAACCCTAAAAACATCCTTCTTTAAGAATGACTCTAGGCAGGAACCTATAGCATTTATACCTAGTTAGTTTTCTACTGAATGTCTCATTTAAAACGTGATTAACTATTAAAAACTATAAAAGCACGTCCACAAGATACAGTCGTCAAAATAATTGCTTAGTATTGCATCACTATTCACTCATCTTTCGAATACACTGCGTGTTCCTAATAGGTACGTTTTGAAATAGGACCGAAGAATTTTCTGTTGACATAAATGTACAATTTTCTGTTGACACAAATCTGAGCCGGAGTTGCATAGCGATGGTTCCGCCCATGCCATCACACAATATATTTGTATCAGACTATTTTTTTGTAAAATACTGTGTCATTTATTTTAGTCCGACTCACTATTACTATTTATTATAACAGGTAGATAGGACGTATATGCTATGCTCGGAGGCTATGCTATACCACGTTCCACGTTTGTATATGTCATTGTAAATTTAAAAAAACCGGCCAAGTGCGAGTCGGACTCGCGCACTGAGGGTTCCGTACCACCACATAAACATAATTGTATTAGTTGAAATTTCAGTAAGTTAATGTGCTAGATTTTTTGAGTCCGACACGCGCTTGACCAAATTTTATTATTTGTTGTTATTTTATAGCCTATGCCCTATTAACATACCAATTTTCAAGTTTGTAAGTGTTCCCGTTTTTAAATAGAACTAAAACAAAAATCGCCTCAGCAACCATCCAACTTGACCCCTCTCTTATATGAATGTTCTTGAAACGGGAGCTCACCACAATTGGTTACCATTAGTTGTGAGAAAAGTTGTAATATTTAATGATTTCAGACTTTTCCCATTATTTGTACCGTGAGACCTAGCTTCTTGCCAAATTTCATAATTTTAGGTCAACGGGAAGTACCCTGTAGGTTTTGTATTTTTGCATAAATGTATGGAGATGAGGACATAAAATGCCATATCTTTTTATTGCGTCGTTGTAAAAAATTGAAAGTTTCAGATCTTGTGTGGTTCATGGATCCTAATATATGGTATTAATTTCAACCTGATACCTTTACCCGTTCGTGAGATAAAGGGTCTTGACAGACAGACAGACAGACAGACAGACAGACAGACGGACAACAAAGTGATCCTATAAGGGTTCCGTTTTTTTCTTTTGAGGTACGGAACCCTAAAAAAACACTGGTTTATGGGGTCCCCTGGCTTATGTTAGCACGCTTTGAGTATCGAACCCTAAAAGCAGTAGAGTAACCGCCATCGGATCGAGTGAATTCTGATTAGCAATAAATCTCAATTTGCGGAGAATGACATAAGCACTGCTTGTTCTAACGACTATAATCATCAGCTTAATTGGTTCTTAGTAACTGCCTTGTAAGTAATGCTAATGAAAAATTATTATGTTGAAAATTATGCTGCCTTAGGGTTGTTTCAAACTGGAAATGAAATTTTCCGTCAATCAGGATATAGTCTATATTTATGTTATATACTTATTTTCTTTTAACGCTCAAGAAAAGTCGATTTTTTCATGGTTCCTATCTTATTTCAAAAGCTTTTCCAGGTTCTACCACCCTGATTACAAGAATGTGTTTTATTTTATGGTGCAATTGTGATGCAAGCAAAAGGCCCATGAAGGTATTTCGTGCTAAATTCCCCATAGTGGAGTACACATTTGAATTTTTCCAAGTTTTTTACGCAGATATTTAATAATTTAAATACTACGTTGCATTTACAGTCATTCATACGTAGCATTACTTACGAGATGGTGGACTACACACTTGTAGAATTTTCCTACAATTATGCCAGTTTATGTTCTCTTTTCGGCGGCAAAGGACATTGTCATAAAAATTTTACGATGTAGATTTCCATTGCTTGCAACCATCTCACTTTTATAGCCAACGAACAACCAGTCATATCAAATAAACCTACCTATTTATAGGTAATGCATATCTATATTGTATGTGTAATAATTACAATAATAAACACGACAAATATTTGTAAAATGGCGTGCATTCTTTCTTTTTCAGCGGTCACAGATTATACGTCGCGTGAGGAGCCCCCAAAACATTACCATGTTATCTTACACCATCAATCTTTTATCAATTATTAGTCAATCTAGTAACCAAGCTATAAAAAAAAACCGGCCAAGTGCGAGTCGGACTCGCGCACTGAGGGTTCCGTACCACCACATAATCATAATTGTATTAGTTGAAATTTCAGTAAGTTAATGTGCTACATTTTTTCAGTCCGACACGCGCTTGACCAAATTTTATTATTTGTTGTTATTTTATAGCTTATGCACTTTAAACATACCAATTTTCAAGTTTGTAAGTGTTCCCGTTTTTAAATAGAACTAAAACAAAAATTGCCTCAAGGACCATCCAACTTGACCCCTCTCTTATATGAATGTTCTTGAAACGGGAGCTCACCACAATTGGTTACCATTAGTTGTGAGAAAAGTTGTAATATTTAATTATTTCAGACTTTTCCCATTATTTGTACTGTGAGACCTAGCTTCTTGCCAAATTTCATAATTTTAGGTCGACGGGAAGTACCCTGTAGGTTTTGCATTTTTGAAAAAATGTATGAAGATGAGGACATAAAATGCCATATCTTCTGATTGCGTCGTTGTAAAAAAAATAAATTTTCAGATCTTGTGTGGTTCATAGATCCTAATATATGGTATTAATTTCAATCTGATACCTTTACCCGTTCGTGAGATAAAAGGTCTTGACAGACAGACGGACAACAAATCCTATAAGGGTTCCGTTTTTTTCTTTTGAGATACGGAACGCTAAAAGTAATTTTCACTCGGTACCCAAACATCCTATTCCATTTACCTTGAAATAAATTATCAAAAATTGAATATCTTGTTACGTAAATGACAAATTTATTGTTAATTAGTTAATTACTATAAATAATTTCATAAAATCAACATTCATTTATGATATTTTCTCAGCTTGAAAATTTTAGTAACATAATAAGCATAAAAACTCCTTGCTCTTGGCCGATTAAAAAAAAAAAACAAAAATAAAACACTAGTTAAGTAATATTATGACAAAAACACGCGTGTTTAATGAGCTGGATTATGGACCTTAATACAGTGCAAATAGAGCTGTTTTATGAGCAAATGTGTTGAAAATAACATTTTTATTCATTTAATCTTAATGTAAGAATTAATGGAATTAATGTAATAAAGAGGAGTTTAGATACTTTGTCAAATAAGTAGGCAGCAGTGATTATTTGAGCTCTATAGGTATCAGTTCATAAAATTTATTATTAAAAGTCTTCCTCATTTCAATGAGGATGCAGATGCACTCAGATGAGTTGGAGTGACAAATACTTTTTTTTTGCATAACATTCACACATTAACACACATACAACACACACTTTACACACTACATTCCGTTTCTAATTTGTTTAGCATTTGCAATGTTATTTTCCTTTTTCTCTCGCCCTCTGCCTAAGGTAATTTGTAATATGTTGAAATGTTGTAATATGTGTACACAATTTTAATATGTTTGTCAATATTTTTTTTATTCTGTGAAGTTTGCAATAAATTAATAAATAAATAAATAAAATGATGGAAAAACAAGTTTCCTATCGTTTACTTAGCTGAGCAGTTACTAAATTGATGAATCATTTCAGAAAGTTAAACAAGATCGATTCATTGATATAGTAAATTTTCCAGCAATGGAGTTTTTCATTTTATAGGTAGTGTACGTGCGTGTTTTATTAAAGCAGAATTGCTGATCGTACCTTTACTTTCGTTATCACTGAGGTATATCGTGTTTAAAATGGCATTCTCAAAATTTAAACTATCCTGTCCTTGAAACAGAACAACTTTTGAACATTGTTTTAGTACCTGTTACTGAGGCCGTGATACTGAACAACTTACCCCAAGGAACCTAGGTCGAAATACGAAAATAAATTTTGGGCCTCCCTAAAATGCATCAGCTGATAGCGCTTTTAGTATAGGAGGTAAAAGTTGGTTTTTCGTATTCGACCTATGTTCCTTTCTTAAAATTGTTCAGTTTAACATGCTAAAAT
Source organism: Athrips mouffetella (assembly GCA_947532105.1). NCBI lineage: Eukaryota > Metazoa > Arthropoda > Insecta > Lepidoptera > Gelechiidae > Athrips > Athrips mouffetella. Next base: position 18,219,850 of record OX383960.1, on the reverse strand, counting down.
TATGTTCACTAAATCTGTGGGACCCTATATTTTAATACATTCAGGTTTTTTTTAAATTGTGGCTATCGCTCAAGGGCCAACGGTAGGCCCCGTAGCACAGATGAATTAGTGGCGAGAGATATTCACACCACTATACGACGCACAAAATAACTTTGGCCCTGTCATTGATGCGCAGAAGTAAATACTGCGTTTGTAATAAATGTAATAATATAATAGCTGAGAGTTACCGCTCAGTGTATTGGTAAGCCTTTCGTCGCTATACCGTAGCGGAATGGTCGTAACCACAGGTCGTAACCACGACGCCAGGCGCACGATTTTCTGTTAACTACCTACCTTCGAATTGCCAGTTTAAATCCGGAATTGAGGATACTGGAAAATTCCGCTCTCGATCAGAAGCAATTATTTCAATATAACCGGCGCGGCGCGGCGTATGGCACCAGCGTCTGAGTTCTCTGCTGACCAGATCCTTGATATATGAGACACGTGCTCGCTGGTTCCCAAAGAAAATAGGTTCTTATACAGGTTGTTAATTTGATTGCGTGCCATAGTTCAGGGGTGGGATCGGTAACTATCAGTAACTGAACAACGTTTCCCAAGGAAGGAACGTAGGTCGAAATACGAAACCTCCCATAGAAACTGCATCAGCTGATAGTGCATTTTGTATGGAAGGTCAAATTTGTTTTTCGTATTTCGACTTATGTTCCTTGGGAAAAGTTGTTCCGTTGCTGATACTGATCCCGCCCCTAAGCTATGGCAAGCAATCAAATTAACACCCTTTATAAAAAATAAATAAGAAAAATAGCATGTCCTGAGTCCCTGAGTGACTGATTCATCAATGCCGAGCCATCAACCACCGTTGGGGATATGAAAGTTTAATGAAAGTCCTGCAGTTTTGAAGTGAGGTGCTTGAAAATTAGGATAAAAGTAACTATCAAAGTTAACGGTATGAACAAAATGGCTCCAGCCAGCATTTTGCAAGATCGTGTCACAAGGGGAAAGCTGAGGGTTAAAAATTAGGACAATTCAAGTACTGTTTACTAGAAATAAACATAATGAAACGGCTTTTTTGGAAAGTCATCCCCTAAGGGATAAGAGTTTGTAATACCTAGCTTCATCATACTCGTAGAAACTTTCACTGCAGGACAGTGAGCTCAGAATTCTAGCTAAAACGAGTGAAACCATTTTAGAGGGGAAGTACAGTCAAGAGTAGAGATGAAACGGATAGTTGTTTGGCCGGATACCGGATATCCGTTTCATCTCTAGTCAAGAGCACATCAAGCTTGACACCTTGGACTTTGTACCGTCCCTATTTGAATAGACGTAGGGGTTAGAGTTGCACTGCGAATGTCACGCTTGTTAGAGTTGCGGCTGTCAACTTAGACCGCTGCGTTGTTGTTGACGTTGTTGTACGTAAGAACAGCACGTCAATGGATACACTTTGGACTTTATGACTCGGTAATAGAGTTTCAAATTTATCCACTTAGGTGTGGTTTACCGTACTACCAACCCAACTCTACTCGTGGGTGTCGTACGAGACTAACTTATTACAGCTTAAACAAATAAAATCGTAAATTATTATACGGGAAAATAGGGGATAAAAGTTTGTATGAAAGTCAAATACATTTTAAACATGAGCTGACAAGACACGCCTAAAGTACAAAATGACGTCATCAAGATTACTAAGCATTTTTCCGAATCATTACCAAGCTTTTTTTTTCATGTCAATTCTTGAGTGATGTAGATTTAAAAAAACCGGTCAAGTGCGAGTCGGACTCGCGCGCCGAGGGTTCCGATATACCTATAGTATTTTTGGAAGCAATAAAGTCCATTTTCAGGACCGCAAAACTAAATTTGTTTGTAAAGGTTTTTTGCAGATTTCTGAAAAACTGTGCAACTTAGAAAGATCGTTTTATTTTTGCTGTAAAGTTTACATAAACCTCTGTCAACTGTAATTAATTCAGATTTTCCCTTACTCAAACTTCGGAGATAAGGGGGGGGGAATGGTATTTTTTTTGACATTTTTCATCATAACTTGAAAACTAAGAAACTTAAAAAAATACAAAAATATATTTTAAAATGTACAAGTAAAGCCCTTTCATATGATACCCCACTCGACCTAGTAGCGACAATTTGAAATTTGGCCCCCCCTATTTTGGCCCCCTTTACATTAATAATCATACTTTTTTCAAAAAATTTTCATGTGCAATTAAGTTGGGCAACTATATTCTAAAACTATTCCAAATTTCAGCTCGATAGCGTAAGTGGTTGCTGAGATATAGAGGTGTGGCAGACAGACGGACAGACAGACAGACAGAGCGGCACCATAAGGGTTCCTTTTTTTTACCATTTTGGTATCGGAACCCTAAAAATGAAAAAAAAAGCTCAGAATAACTTGAAATATACCTATAACCATGCTAAGTCATACTTACGCGCCAGTATTGTATTACCTACTCTATGGTCATACATAACTCAACACGAATATCATTCCTCACTTAGGTACCTGTTAATTTTGTTTTTGATGATATTTTGCACGTAATGATATTCAGACAAGAGTTGATGCAATAAGTATATCCGAGCTACTATTGTGATAATAAAAATTCAAAAATCGGCAAAGTACGTGTCGGGCCACGCGCAATGTAGGGTTCAATAATAAAGTTGCTTTAGAAATTATTATTGATAAGCAGGTTTTGATTTTTTTCATTATTTTTAGGGTTCCGTACCTCAAAAGAAAAAAACGGAACCCTTATAGGATCACTTTGTTGTCCGTCTGTCTGTCTGTCTGTCTGTCTGTCAAGACCCTTTATCTCACGAACGGGTAAAGGTATCAGGTTGAAATTAATACCATATATTAGGATCCATGAACCACACAAGATCTGAAAATTTCAATTTTTTACAACGACGCAATCAAAAGATATGGCATTTTATGTCCTCATCTCCATACATTTATTCAAAAATGAAAAACCTACAGGGTACTTCCCGTTGACCTAAAATTATGAAATTTGGCAAGAAGCTAGGTCTCACAGTACAAATAATGGGAAAAGTCTGAAATCATTAAATATTACAACTTTTCTCACAACTAATGGTAACCAATTGTGGTGAGCTCCCGTTTCAAGAACATTCATATAAGAGAGGGGTCAAGTTGGATGGTTGCTGAGGCGATTTTTGTTTTAGTTCTATTTAAAAACGGGAACACTTACAAACTTGAAAATTGGTATGTTTATAGGGCATAGGCTATAAAATAACAACAAATAATAAAATTTGGTCAAGCGCGTGTCGGACTCAAAAAATCTAGCACATTAACTTACTGAAATTTCAAGTTTATGTGGTGGTACGGAACCCTCAGTGCGCGAGTCCGACTCGCACTTGGCCGGTTTTTTTTTTTCTTCTAACGACCAGCGAGGTCCAGCGCCTGATTGTTATTAATATATCTATTATTTTCTTTCAGGTTTTCGACTATTACTTGAAAACCTGTCTGTGATAGTTTTCCTTTTGATCTCGTCATATACCTGAAGTACGATTTTTTCACAGTTCCACTAATAACCGTTTAGCTGGGGCAGGGGGACACTTCTCTAACAAAAAAAAAGATGGCGCTTCTATGCTAAATATTTCGCAAGCGGAACCCTACATCAAAACGTCGCCATTGCCATGGACGAACAATAAGAAGGACTGACCATCCCCTTTTAGAAATCGTTACCCGGAAAAGTATAAAACTAGATGGCGCTAATAAATAGTCCGGGAAGTCATTATGATTTATCGAGTATTCTGCTAAAAAATAAACCAAATTTCAATGTTAGAGTTTCTTTACATTGAAACTATGTTGAAATTTTGAATGATTTTTGTCGGAATACTCGGTAGACCATAGGTAATTAATTTCCAGATTATTTGAAAGCGCCATCTAGTTTCCATGAGTTTTATGCCTTTTCGGGTTACGTTTTCTACTATGAGGATTGTCAGTCATATTATTATTCGTCCATGTCATTGCAAACTCACAATATTTTTTAAAGACCTATCTTAGGACACCCCACACTACAGGTCGACGAAAAAATAAAATTCATCCCCACTCTAGGTGTAGGGGTACCCTAAAAAAAAAAATATTTTAAGATTTTGTTTTCTTTGTCGGCGTGACTAATATGTTAATCCATATCAAATTGCAACTTTCTAGTTCTAAGGGTCACTGAGCTAAGCCGCGGACAGACAGATAAACGGACATGACGAAACTATGAGGGTTCCTTGTTGACTACGGAACCCTAAAAAAGCCAAGAAAAAATCTTAAACGTAAAACATAATACTGACGGACGAATATCATTCTTATATTGAAAAGAAATGCCTGAACTTTAATTTATAGTGGTATTATGTCCCGTCTCATGATGTTCAAGAATTACTCTAGCTAGAGTTTGGGGAAGCTAATTCTTGAATATCACCGGGTTACAAAATATCACTCAAAAAATTCAAAATCACTGATTTATCTTTTCAAAAGCGAAGATTGAGGTCCCTAAATATAAAGTAGTGTATAATTGTTAGTTTTAATATACTTATCTTTTTTTAGTTTTTAATTGGTGAATTAGATTTCTTAGTTTCAAAAGTTATCACTATGAATATCTTTAAGGATTGACTCCCAGTTACTATTATTTCGTCTATGTTAGAGATAGGTACCACAGTTTATTTCAAATAGCATATCGGGATGGAACTTGGGGGCTGCAATGTTAATATATTGCTGCGTCATTGTTTTATTTATTACCTACTTTAAGGGCCGCTTACACTAAACTTAAGAATCGCCCAAGTTCTTGCTTAAGGGCCGTCAAACTATTGCTAGGAGTGTCCTAAACAAGTTAGGGGTGATTCTTAAGTTTAGTGCAAATGGCCCTAGGCTTACATAAATTTTCTCAATTATTATTTTTTTAATCTACTTTTGTGCTGTCTAAATATTTGATTATTCGATTACTTTTTGATGTGGGTAAATCTTCAGTGTCCTTGTCTTAACTGGGGTTTCGGGAAATCCGGCTTTTGCGAAAGGTTCGCCTTGTTGGATCTCCGACTATTAGTTTTGAATATCCCGGGACTCGAAATTCCAAATCACCGCCAAATAGATCTTTAGACACTCCCGGGAAATCGAGATCTCCACCTATTGATGATAGAATAGAATAGTTTTTATTGCTATAAGTAGTAAATATAGTTCAGCACATAACACAGCTCTTACTCGTAACTTAAATCAGGCATACAATCTTTTAAAAGATCTAATCGATCACACTATATAATTAAAATTACGACTTTAAATTAGGTCACAAAATATATAAATTTTACAGGACTGTAAAATCAAAACTAAATTAAAATTATATTTCAATTTACAGATGTCGCAGATAAGAATTCATTTAAATTATAAAATACATTGTCTGTTAACCATGTCTTCAATGTGAGTTTAAATTTATTAATTTAATGTCCAGAGATTTAATGCTTTCTGGTTATCTATTATAAATTCTGACCGCAGTTACTATGATACATATTTATCAAATATCATACATCTCATAGAAGTAGGAATAACAAGACGGTGTTTATGTCTGACATTCCTAGAATGCATGTCAGAAACGCAGCTAAAAAACTTCCTGTGCTTACCTACGAGTATGTACTAGGTTACAGATTCCCATTATAAAGATAGCAGTAACCGTTAAGAAACCCTTATCTCTAAAATTTGAACTTTATGAGAATAGTTGTTAGGTTTCAAGAATATACCCATTTTTTCTTTCTAAATTTTTCTTTCTTTATGTAAGTAAGCATCGATTTTGCAACCATAAAACCAAGGCAAGTTAGCTAAGGTCAGTGACGTCAGAGATTAGAAAGTAGTACTCGTGCATGAGTGGAGGCATGTTTACGATGGCTGGACTGGAGGTGTGGCGCGGCACGCATGCGCCCTGTGTACGCGTCATGGCGCACGGCGCACGCGCAACTAACTGGCAATCACACATCATATTGCATCAGCAATATATCAAATCCTTTACATTTTACAACTACACTATAGATAACTTCTTGCTTGGATAGATAAATAGAAGTACCTATTCATGTCATCACGTAGAGGTAGGTAGGTATAATATAGGTATAAAGTTTGAAAGTCAAAAACTAAAATTGCTTAGGTACGTTTGTGATACAGCCGCGTGGATACAGACGACCCCTCGTAAATATTAAACACCTGTGTAAATAATCTATTTTATCAATTTTAAAACTCCATGATTGAACGTCGAACCAATTTGTTCAAGTTTACTAGTTTCGTATTTTTCAATATTTTTGAGTGATTAATCCGTGTGTGACGCAAGTCCTGGCGTTGGCAGATTCTCATTGGTGGGCTGGCTACCAAGCCCCCGGTCGTCACGCGCTTATCACAAGCATATGCCTCGTGACTCTACAATATAAGTAGCATGACTTCACAATGTGGTTTTTCACTTAATAAGGTAAAAACACTTACTGAAAATAATATGCATAACAAAAACTAGTCCACAGCTATTACAAAAGAAAGATTTTTGAACGCGAAGACAGACAATAGCTTGGTTATGGATGCCTGACTTCAATACATACCTACCTACCTATTATTCCTTACCTAGTCATAGTTGCTCATTATTTACACAGACTTCGGTGACTTTTTCTCTGTTATAAGGTAAGGTATTGTGGTCAGTTCAGTCAACAAAACTAAACAACTTTTCCAAAAAACGTGTTGGAAAATTTACATTCCACATGATCTTGGAGCCAATTCTTGAAAATCACTGGGTGATAAAATATCACTTTTGAAACTTTAAAAATTCAAATATAAACTGTCAAAAAATTTGTAAATTACCAATTATACAGAACTTTATATTTAACTAATATCAATCTTCACTTTTGAAAAGAAAAATCAATTATTTTGAATTTTTTGAGTGATATTTTATCACCCGGTGATTTTCAAGAATTGACTCCCTGGGACTCAATTCTTGAATAGGTATCACCGGGTGATACAATATCACTTATAAAATTCAAAATCACAGATTTTTCGTTTCAAAAGTGTAAATTGATATTCGTAAAATATAAAGCAGTCCTTGATAGGTAATTTTTATGTATTCTGATTTACCTTTCAACAGTTTATCAAGGCAAATGTGAATTTTTAAAGTCTCAAAAGTGATATTTTATCACCCGGTCCATGTTCGTTGAAACTGTAATTTTTTATGGAATGTGGTTTTATTTTAATTTATTTAGATGTTTCTTTGGGATAGATATCCAGTTTCTGTTGAGCACAAATCTCGAGTTATTGAGATTCAAAAAGTAGGTACACTTTGTACGAAGCCTACAGAACCGAAAATTACAGTGACATTTTTTTTTATGTAGGATACCTACGTAAACATTTGCACCTGGTGGTAAGTGCCAAATTTTAAGTTCCTGTATTGAATGAGTTAATGGTAACTTTCCGACGCACTGGATATTTTTTTAAGAGACAATGAGGAACGGTTATGCAATGTTATGTATTCATCGTGCACCTTCAGCAGAAAGTTTATAAATTGGTTGTGAAAATAATGACCAAAGGTATACTTACCTATCTACTACAGCTTGCAAGGCCACGTGTTCAGTGTCGTCATTCGCTACGCCGAAGAAACGTTACCTACCTAATTTAAAACAGCTGTGGATCCGGGTAACTCTAATCGGCTCTTGTGGGTGTGTCACGATAAACTGCCAAACTAATCTAAACTTAAAAATCTAAAATATCATTTCTTTACTCGACTAGTCTATGGATAAGTTTGAGTCCTTTTCCAATCCTGCATTCGGTCGGGATAGCTGAAGTGCTGAACGAAGTGGAAGGGCTGTGGCATAGGTACTATGCGCAGATGTAATTTTTATGATGCGTGTCTTAAAAGACATTTACACCAACAATATCAATTAAAAACTCATAGTGCTTTTAGAGAAAGTAAGTACCCATATTTAATCCACTGACTGAATAGAGGGGGATTGATTACCTTACAAACGGCCCGATAAACTCAAAAATTTTGATATGTTGTCTAGGATGGTTAGTAAGTGTTTAAAATGAACAATCCCCCCCCCCCCCACTTTTATTCTCTCTTCAGTGGATTAATTATAAGTACCTACCATAAAAAACTTATCTGCGCTTGTAAATGTAACCTACCTATGAAAATTATTTACAGTATATAGAGATAAATAGCACTTAATGATTTGCAAACAGATTCAGTACGGTAAGGCCGTCAAGGTTTATGGTGTCCTACATGGTGTCATAATAATAATGTTTGACTGCGTCACTGGGTACTTCTGTACTTTCGTCGACATCAGCCTGTTACATAACAAACTGCAACACCAAACTGCGCATATTAGAATGCGTTGAGCAAACTATTCATTCTTATTTACGAGTAGTTACTTATTCTACTATAGCTCAAGAAATTTAATAGGAACTAATCACTATTTATTTAAGATGTGACAGTGCTCACGTGCGTCATCGTAATGGGGGTCAATTGAAACGAAACATTCACAAAAAGATGATTGACACTCATGAAGAAACATTAAAGTAGGGCCAACGTAAGAAGTCGTTTAGACGTTTCCTTATGACCAACACACAGGGTTCATTTTTCTTTGCAGGTCATAATTTTTCATACGTTTGACAGCTGTCACACAACGGACTTACGATGGTCTTACTTTAGGCGTAAAGCAAAAAAGCCGTTTTGCGTCAACGGTTTGTTTTGTGAATTTTAATTTGCTCTTAATGGCAACAAATTCTGCCAGTTTGTGCATTAAAGACCCAAGGTCAGAAAAACAACCCAATCATGAGAGCAAGTCAAGTCACGCTATCGACATAAAAACTGAGAGCCATAACAAGCAAGGCCAAAATCTTCATGGAAGTGGAAAATTTACCAAATGAACATGACTGCAGTCTCATTCATCATGATTTCACCGCTGAAAATAATTTGGCAAAGCAATTACGCGTAGGTACCTACAGGATTCATGCTAATTTAAAAGTGTTAAATGCAAACATTGTACACACTGATGTTGAAAAAATTTGCTTCGGTTTCCAATCACTTTACGACCTCCAGTTAAACACTAGCAAGCCTTCAGGTGCATATGTATAGGTGTAAGAAGTAGGCGTGTTCGTGTACGTATGCACTTGGCTGGCTATACCTATGCTAGTGCTACACAAGGATCTTTGCATGTGTTTGTAGATTCCTACCAAGAATGCGATTCTTTTGAAAAGGCGCCTACACCAGTCACCTGACCGTCTCGATCAACATTCTAGATTCAAAACGTCGCTTCCACCATATCCTGATTTTGGATTCTACATTCTAAAGCAGAGATATTTATGACTTAAAATAAATTTGCGACCAGTTTCCGTCACATATCGGTAAGACAGACTAGGCAGGAATGAGGATTGTCCAGTTTAAATTTGAAACGCCGTAAGTATGATCTTTGAGACTTTTGTAATAATTTTCGACTTTGAGCTCTCTCATGATGCTGTGAAGTAGAAATCGCGGGTTTTAATTGTTTTGTATGACGTAAATGCCACACCTACATCTGCAAAGTGACTCATTTAATTTCCTGGAGGCACGGTCTGCAAGTCAAGAGATTTACTGACGACATAAATGCTGACGACACATTTGAGAACCACGAGAAATCTTGTAAAAGGTACCTACCTAGAATACCTAGGTACTTAAATAGGTAGGTACCTAAGCAGAATTTACAGTTTGTTTAGGTAGGTATATTATTGTAAGGCCATGGACATACGAATTACTGAGAAGTTAGAATATTTTGGGCACACGCACCAAAAACATTTAACGCTTACGTGCTAATCAGAAAACTCAGTCAAGATGTAAGCAGATCGGTGTCATGATAAAATAATATTTTATCTTGACACCGAATATTTTGAATTCTGGGGTGCTTTTCACACAGGTACCTACTGGCGGCACGATGATGGTTTTTTTATGAGTTCGTTGACATAGGAATAATGTTGACTAGACAAACCGAAAAAACTAAGGTAGGTACCTAGGCTACAAGGCAGAGAGTTAAGGGAAATAGAAGTAGGGGGTATAGGAGGATACCGCAATAAAATATGGCGTTTAGTTAGTTATTTATTTTGCTGTCAACAAGAGACTTATCTTTATTACAACTCCTGAAATGACGTTGTAATGACAATACACGCAGAGGAAAACCTTTAGATGACAACTAAAATACCAATAATGTAATCGATAGGTTTTTGCGCGAGACATTTTTATCTCAAAGCAAAAATACCACCTAGAATAGGTAGGTAGTATAATTTAAATTTTCTGCTGCGTGCTAACTATTGCTTTCCTAAAACTCCTTTTCTTTGATAAAAGAGTTGAAGTTGTCATAGCATGAAATGAACGTGATTGATAAATGATTGTGAACGCGCTAAAATGTGATTTTTATAACTTAGGTTATCGATAGCTACCTAAGTATTCTATCGGGAGTGCGGACGAAACGTGAATCAAGACCAGATTTTGGCTTATTAGTTACAAAGGATTTATTTCAGGTGGCCCACATGCTCGTTTGCTCACTTTTAACATAAAAAAATCATTAATAGGTATTTTAAAACACCAAAAAGCTACATTGACCCCGACGTGATTTGAACACGCAACCTTCTGATCTGGAGTCAGACGCGCTACCGTTGCGCCACGGAGTCGTTGTATATACGCTGCGAAATACTGAATCTAATTTCTGCGTTAGACTTATGTTGCAAAAGTTTTGTAATAATACGAGTACAAATATAATATACAGGCTGTCTTTTGCCTTTACTACTTTGTAGTTAAGAGGTTAAATTAAATTTTAGAGATATTTTTTAAATTTGAGCTTTAGCGCTACCTATTATGCAATATATTTACTACATGCTTCTATAGTACACACACGAATCATTTGTTGTCCCAAGAAGCTAATAGATGGCGTCTGATCACAGTTTCTACATTCTTGGTGTTATTTTTGATCATTCTTTGAAATTAAATCACAATATTTGGCGCAGAGTGGCTCATAAAATGTATGAAGACATTCCTTTTTTTTTTACACAAAATTCATTTAAAAAAGCATTGAACCACACACTGGAAAAATTCAACTATGATTACGTCAGCCCCTGTGGCCTAATGGATAAGGCATCGGCCTCCTAAGCCGGGGATTGTGGGTTCGAGTCCCACCAGGGGTACAGCGTTTTGTTATATTTTGCATCAATAAATATAATTTTATTTTATACCTTTTACTTATGATTATGTCCTGTAGTTAATATGAAAATATAAAAAAAAATAGGTGTTTTACTATATTCGCAACTTATATTTTGATAAACTATAAGTAATTTATATTTATGTTAATAAAAAAATGAGATCATTATACTAATCAATGCATATAAATAAATTTTAGTAATCAGCTTTACTGCCGAACTCCGAAGTGGTAGACATCTCAAGCCGGAGTGTGTCAAATAATATCCAACTTGGTGAGGAACACGGCAGTCATCATCTGACAACAATAAGCAAAGCATAATTAGAAGATGTAATCAACAAGTTTGAAGTTCAAATTCTTTCGTGGTGAGCGTTTGCTGGTTAAAAAAATTCGAAATGATAGGTATAGCGGTATAGCGCAGGGCTTGATTAGAATGACAGCAGGGAAAACTATGCGCGAGAGCAGGTCTGATCGATACATAAGTATGTCTCTGTTGCTCCAATGAGTCGTGCATCGCTCTATCCTGCTCTCACGCTGCTGCTGTCATTCTAAACACAAAGTAACAAGTTGCTTAAATCCAGTGTTGCCTGAAACTAAGGCTGAAAGAAAATATTTTTTTTTTTTTTTTACTATGTATCTCTATACTCTTGACCTCGATCTAGCCTTGAGGACAGAGATGAGGTAATATAATAAATAAGTAAGGAAAGTTTGTTGTCAAAAATAAGTTAGGTCATTAAAAAGTCTGTATGACCCATTGTGAGTCGTTGTTAAACCCCAGTAAACGGGTTAACACTATCTGCCAGTTTCACAAAGCGTCTTTAAAGTAAAGGCTCTTTTAAATCTATTGCTTCACTTCCTATGCCATCAAAGCAGAAAGTGAATAAAAACTTAGATTGAAGGTCTCCGCGAAGACCAATCAAAGGTAAGAACAATATACTAGACCCGATTTTAACGAAGTTTTGTACAACTGCCCGTATATTATACTGAAAACAAATTGATAAAGTATATGACTCATAATTTCACCACCACATCCAACGGCGCCGTGGCTTAGTTGGTTAAAGCGCCTGTCTAGTAAACAGGAGATCGGGGGTTCGAATCCCCCCGGGGCCTAGCCGAAATTAGGTTGGCTTTTTTTTCACATTAATACGATGTTTTTATACATACTTGCACATAGATTCGTTGTATTTTGTACTTCTACTGAAAAGTAAACTGGCAGACAAAAATCTGCAGATGGGCACGGTGTAGTGATGTTAAATATGTGAAATTCTCGTTCCGGGATGCTTTGACAACTGTGGGATGATTCAGCGCCTCGCCACATGCATGCTAGTAGTCTGCCTTGTCCATTATTTCGAAACTGAAAGAGAAAAATAAATTACTAAATTTTAGTAAAAAAATTATATTATTTTCACTTTTTTGTCACTACGCCCTCTAGTGTAGACTTATGGAACTTTTTTCTTAAATTATATTCGTATTTTACCTTGTCACTAGATGGCGCAAGTTAATCCAAAAGAAGCTGAATGAGGGTGAAATCCACAGAGATTTGAACCTCGCTGCGCAACTACCAGGGGGGGAAAACTTAAAAGGAGCTTGAATTTGTATGGAAAGTAACACTATCTATCGCATTTGGGGAAACATTAATTAGTTCGTAAATGCTTCAGCTACCACCTAGCTTAGCATTCCTAGTAATTATAGGCTATATGTATAATCTATAGGTATGTAGAGTACTATTTAGTCTTCCCCAAATACGCTTGGAGCGCTAGTGTTCACAGGGATCCACTATTTCCCGCGAGATGGCTCTCTTTTCCTCCTGGTATAATTACTATACTCTTTGGCAACTACCACAATAGCATGGACGAAAAAAAATACTGAAAATCCCCCTAAAAACGTAACCCGGAAAGGCATAAAACTTATGGAAACTAGATGGTGCTTTCGAATAATCTGGAAATTAATTATGGTCTACCGAGTATTCTGCCAAAAAACATTCCAAATTTCAACATAGTTTCAATGTAAAGACACACATTAAAATTCGGTTTATTTTTTTAGCAGAATACTCGATAAATCATAATAACTTCCCGGATTATTATATTAGCGCCATTTAGTTTTATACTTATCCGGGTTACGATTTCTAAAAGAGGATGGTCAGTTCTTCTTATTGTTCGTCCATGACAATAAGTACAAAACTAACATCAACATTCCCAAGTTCCTAACTTTCCTGTCCATCGACGACAGAGCTTAGAACAAATATTATTGTTAAGGAATGTGTAATGTGTATTTGTTTGCTGCTGCAAATTGTACATACGTCCCTTTCGCACAAAGACATTTTCTCTCAGCAACGTCTTCCATGTCCGCGTATCAGCGGTAACACTGGCTTTGCGAGAGTCTGATTTCAGACTTTTCTAGCGTTTACCACTTACTTGCTACCTTGCCGTGTGCGCGTACCAGGCCGACATATTAGTTACAACCTAGAATTCATATTATTTTTGCACAGTTTACAAACAAAAAGTTACATAATAAAGAAATTTACAAAGGCACGTTTATCTCTATGAGAGATTTCTTCCAGCCAAACCATTTAGAGAAGAAATTTATTTTATCTGAGTGTACGTACTTGCACATTTACTAAGGGTTGTTGTTGTAAGAAAAATGGATGTATTCTGTAGCTTTTTTGGCGGCCAGGAATCACAAAATCTTCGTATTCAGTCTGATTGAAGACGGTGCCGTTAAAGGGGCAATGGGGTCCAAATATCCTTGTAGGAACCTCGCTTTTCACTATAAACGTGTCCACAACGGCAATCACATCTTGAACGCGCGTGGATGCAGTCTGTAAAATAATCATAAATTCTCCATTCTTAATGTGCACAGCTAGGGAGTGGAACTTCCTCCCTGCCGATCTTTTCCCCGAACAATATAATCTGGATCGTTTCAAGGCTAGAGAACGAACCGGCGCTGGGGGCGCTTCTAGCGTGGCCGCTAAATTTAAGGCTATCATTTGACAGGTCTAAAAATATTGCTATCTTTGTTGCCGCCTATAGGCTGATAAAAGAAAGCATCAATTTTTGACCTGTCAAATTTTAATCATAAATTTAGCGGCCACGCTAGAATCGCCCCCATTATCTAGGTAAGCATGATACATCTTCGATCCTATCGTCACTTACCACCAGGTCATCGGGGTCACCCGATCGGGGTAAAATCTTCACCAGATCGCAGGGTCTTTATCAACCACGCCCATACGAGGGCTAGTCATATATCTGATATCACTGATATATCAGATGGCATTCTTACCGTTAAAAACATTTCAGAATAGTCCAGATAATCGTTATTAATGTTTTGGAAGTCCGTCAAGTCTTCCGCTGCGTATGCGAAGTAGACATCAAAGTGTGTGGTTCTGAGAGTGTGCATTAGACTTCTGGCCCTCTCGAGCTCAACTCCTGAAGGTCGGTCGCTGGGGCTTATGACCAGAACTACGGTGCTGGGACCAGCGCTCGCACTACGTTCCTCTTCCGAAAGACTTTTATTCATAGAATGTTGGATTGTGGCTGATATGATATTGGCTATATTGATGCGGGTTGGCCCTGAAATTATAAACGCTGTACAGGTAGTGCTTCTACCAAACAACGTGTAACGGAAATGTGTGATAATACAGTATCTGCCTATGAAACTGAACAACTTTTCCCAAGGAGCATAGGTCGAAATACGAAAAACCGAATTTCACCTCCAAAACAAAATGCGCTAGCTGATGCAGTTTCTATGGGAGGTCAAAAATTTATTTTGGTCTATGACTTATTGTGCTTGAGAAAAGTTGTTCAGTTTCATGGGCAGATTCACACCCTTTAGTATTATCACACATTTCCGTTACACGCTGTGTAATATAATAATACTTAGTATTTTCAATATTTATTGATGTCGTACATACAAATCTTGGTTTATTTGAAACCCAAAAAAAAATACGACGTTCCTTTTAAGAGTTAAAAAGACGTGAAGAAACTTCTAAAAAACTTTCTCAAGTAAATATGGGTGGAAAATGTGGAAACACGACATACTATACTACTAAAGGTAACCTAGAATTAGAATATGGATAGATTCAGATTCAGATAATTTTATTCAATGTAGCTCTTTACAGAATACTTATTGAATGTCATGCAGAATACAATGCAAATAGAGCGAGTCTACGCCGTTTCGGATCGTGCTATGGTAGCGTAAAAGAAACGGCAAGAAACCACTGCAGCACGGCCTACTTTAAGAGTCGGCTTTTTACAATGTGATTCTTGTGTTTCGCTGGAATATCAGAGCACCATACCTCCTTGTCATTGATATACTCGTAGTCGTCTAATCTATAGAAAGCTTTTTTACATAACGTTTGCTTTACACATTCTTTAAACTTTCTCTCAGTTAATTGCACTATATTGTCAGGTATTTTGTTGTAGTATCGTACACACAGACCAACGAAAGATGTATTGACTTTAGTTAATCTAGTATATGGTTGATCAATTTTGTACTTATTTCTAGTATTAAAATTATGCCTGTCACAATTTTTAGGTAATTGATGAATATGCTTTCTAGCGTACATAATGTTTTCATAAATATATTAGGATGGCACTGTCATAATGTTGATATCCTTCAAGAGTTCTCTCAGGGAATCACGAGTCTTCAGGCAATAGCTATATGATTATCTATGTCATCCCTTAAACCGTGCTGCAGCCATTACTTTTGCCAAAGAATATAATATTACTTTTACGCTGCCATAGCACGATCCAAATCGGTAATAGACTCTATTTTTATTGTATTCTGCATGTTATGAATAACAATAAGTATTTTGTAAAGAATCTTCATTGAATAAATCTGAAAAGAATCATCGTACTTTTTTACAAATATACAAAAGGCTGAGCATGGATGGAATCTAAAGGCAGGTATATAGGTTTTCACTATAAATAGATTTTCCGTTAAGTGGTTTCCAGTAGTTAAGCATCATTATGTTTGTCACATCGGTGTATTTTGTAACAGGTGCATAAATAATTCACGCAGTGTTGGTAACTAAATACATCGGCGTAAATAGGTAGGTAGGTACTTTATTTTTGAATTACAGAGGTTACTAAACGTCGACTCCTATTAGGATTGCTTCGACTATTCCATGCATGATTGGTTTAATTTATACTCTCAGTGTCACTTCTTATACAGGGTGTGTATGATGACTATTTTTAGGTGTTTCTGCATAATTTATTAGGAAAATATGAACAAATACATTTTGACTTAGGAAGCGAAGTGTGTAAAGAGTTCTGTAGGGAGCTCCCTGCCCTTCAGTGGACATTGCATTGGATTTTATGATGATGATTATGGTGAAACATAATAAGTAGGTAATAATAAATGTTTGGATAGGAGTGTTCCACACACATAACTACACACAACAACACGCAACACCAGGAACACACTAAACCAGGCTAACACTTGACTTACATTCTTCAGTGTAATTACTCATGTAGGAAAATACGGTGGTCAGATTGTCGGAAGGTGGTACGATCAAATTTCCCGTATTCCCATGCAAGAGGGACAACGTGCTTCTTTGAAAGTTTAGTTCCAAAGCTCCACCTACATATCTGAAATAAATCATTTAAAAAACAACGCCGTCAATTTACAAAGATCTAAGATTACAGCAGGAGAATATGAGGAGCTTTATGCAAGGTCCCGTGTGGTGACGGCAAAGAATAGTACCAACCCATACATACCCGTGGGTGTCGTAAGAGGCGACTAAGGGTTAACTGGAGGATGGGCAGCAGCATCCTCCTGTGTCTTACATCTTACTTACTGCGGTTACCTACAACCGCGGTATACATAGTGCCAGCCGTAACGCTAACAAGCGTGACTATGGTACTTCACCTCCACATTTTTCCAGCAAAGGCTAGAATTCTGGAGGGAGCTCCCTGTCCTGTAGTGGACGTTTCATGGGATGTTATGATGATGCAATGTCCGTCTGGCGAAGTATTGCCAAAGGCAATCGGACCTCCTTGCTTCGCTCGGAATATAAACCGTGCTAAATTATTTTACTATGGGATGAGAGGTTTTGGCGGGAACTCGACATGGGCGTTTGCCTGCTTAATTGAAATTTTGGTTTTTTGTGCATTTAGTGATTTAGTGGATAATAAAGATAGTGTGTTATGCAGTAAATTTACTACGGAGTGCGCAGCTGATGAAGATTTCAAGTGATCTCGCGTTTAAGCCCCGTTTGTGTTGTCCCAAAAAGTCACGAACATTTTCCTTCGTAAAGTTCACTATCGCTTTAAGAGGGGAGCAAAAAGAAAGACAGTTAAATACATCAGACATGGCTGTATGGGCTTTGTACTTTTTGCCTTTCCGAAAGGAAGAATGAAACCAAAAAAAAATTACTATGGGATGACATCTGCCAGCATGTCCCAAATTGCTATGTCACCTCATCATATCGAGCAAATATACAATATTCAAAATAACGACTCGTGACGAATTATTTCTTTAATCCGCCTTTTTATGACCCTTATTATTCCGTGGTCCTTGCTTTATTTCTGCGTTTGTTTCGTCTTGTCTGTTATGTGAATTGTCACCCAATATTTGGAGAGTAAAGCCGCAATCACACCTTCCTAAATTCGGAGACTAATTCGGCATACATTGATGGGAGGCTTGGTGTGGTAAGGTGTGATCGCGGCTTAAGGGCTTTCCCCTAGCCAACTAGCGCCCCCATCAGTTAAAAAAGTATTACTTGCTAAATACAAAACTTATCAAAAATCTGTCTTACAAAATTGAATTAAATGTACCCTAGTTTATTTAGAACCTATCAATCCTGAAAAATATAGTTTACTGTAGATACAGATACAAAAAGAGCGAAAAACGGCCACTTTTAGCAGTTTTTGTATCCGTAACTACAGTGAACTATATTTTTCAGGATTGACAGGTTCTTAACAAACTAGGGTACTTTTACTTCAATCTGGAAAGACAGATTTTCGATAAATTTCGTATTTAACGAGTAATATTTTTTTAACTGATGGGGGCGCTAGTTGGCTGGGGGTAACCTCTTAAAGGATCTAATAAATTACCAGTACCTACATGAGACAAAACATACTGTCTTAGTTCTAAGGATAGGCTATTCTGTAGGTGTCAAATTATGACACTTAAAGCCACGATCACACCCAGAGGCGGCTCGTGACATTTTTTTATGGGTGTGCACAAAAAAATAAAATAAATAAATTGACTTACCTACCATTTATTGATGAACTATTTTTTATGGCTTTATTGTTACATATTATGCGCGCCAGCGCCAGCTTCAAATACTAGACACGGGAAACAAAACAATTTATTTACAACCTCACATCCAAGGTGTTTTTAAATATTGTTCTTCAAGATTAAAAGTTAATTTTTTTGTACTACACTTTCGAAATAGCGCGATTTCAGATCGTGACGGCCCCTTTTCATTGAGTTCAAGTCGTATTTGTAGTCTTTTTCGCATTTTTTTATGTAAACGGCACTGTATTCGTCAATTTTTACAGTAATTAGGCACGTACACTATTTAAAAACAGTTAATTCTAAATTTTCAAGCAAAATTGCGAACAGTAACTGAAAGCTGTATACGAAAAGTTTGTTTACGTATGATCGGCAACAACGCCTTGTCAACGAAATGCATGCGTATCGCGAACTGGCAACGTTGCACTGAGCAGCGCTCCTGATGAGGCTAATTTCTCATATAAAATCTTTTGTTTCACGCGCTCGAGCGTGTTGATGTTTCTCTTTCACACTCATTGAATTCTGTATTAGGAATTGTACTGAATATTTTTTCATAGGAGCACAATCCTTGGCGCTCCACTTGGTACAACTTGACTACGTAAATTGTTGCGTAATTATTTCTTAGGCTATTTTAAATGTATACAACGTATAGGGTTATGAAAATAGGTATTTAATCGTATGTAACTTAACTAGGTAGGTAATACATCCTAAGTTTGAGTTTTGTGAAAGAGGGAGTGCACTGCACCAGTGCTCTTTAGGACGAGCCGCCTCTGATCACACCTTTCTTAATTCAGAAACTAATTCGGCATACATTGCTCTTTGAAGTAAGGATATTGGAATTAACAAAACCAAATCTATCAACAAAGTATGCCGAATTAGTCTTTGAATTTAGGAAGGTGTGATTGCGGCTTAAGATAGTGGGAGCTATGGGCGCTCGTGACCAATTACTATTAGGTGGCCCACCTGCAACTTTAAAAATCTTAGATATTAACAATACGAGTGTACAGTAAATTTCTACTCATTTAATTTTAAGAAATTCGAGATTGCTATGAATCATACAAGAATACCTTTTTGTTTTAAAAACGTTCAAGGACAGCTTAAGATTTTATCTACTAGATTTATAATGACTTACATCCTCACAAAGTATGATATGACTAAAAGAAAAATATTTGTGCAGCGCAAAATTCATGTGTCATACATACTTATTTTAAATAGCTACGACCGCTTATTTGTGGCATGATCGCGTAGATAAACGCTTTATCTAAGATCAAACATCATTTTTAGGGTTCCGAAACAGCATAGTAATAAATGGTACAGCAGCACTGCACTTATTTTCTCGCAATACTCAAGGAAAAACTGTCAACCGCAAACTTAAATTTGTAATGCCATACACATAGTATGGAAATACAAACTTTTATTTACGTTTTTCTAATAAAATGTTCGAATGAAATTAAAATTGTCAAACATTAAAACAAACAAACCTTAAACGATTTCGAGTAAATCACATGTTTAACTTTTGGTAGTACTGGAACACCCTTTATATGAATTTTCACAGATCAATGGATACTACCGTAGGATACTTGCATGGATATTTTTTTAATTTCCCTGCACATGTTCCTTATGGATAATTGTTCAGTTTGGTCTACAGAGCAAGCCCTTTCAGTTTTTGGTACACCCTGTGTACTAAATTTTATTCAAAAAAATCATAAATAATATCCAGTCAGGTAGACAACCAATCCAGGATTAATATTATAGAAAATTTTAATAAACTCAATGGAACCAATTTTGGGTAAATCACATACTTACGATTTGGTGGTACAGGAACACCCCTTTTATGAAATGACACAGATCAATTGATACTGGCGCAAGATATCTTACATGGAGATGCTTGGTCATGCAAAGTTTCATCAAGATTCTATGAGCCGTTTTTGAGAAAATTTCAATTTTTCATTTTCGTTGAATGACAGCTACCCTCAAAATGAGAGCCAGCAAGAAATCACTTAGAATCCTTCGATGGAATTGCCTAAAACTCCTAAATTCAAAATCTGGTGTTAATCGGACCATTCGTTTAGCCGCTAGGCCAAAGCGTGACGGACAGACAGACCGACCGACCGACCGACGGACATTTTTGGGAGACTTGTTTTTTATGTTGTATAAGTGATATAGACCACATTTTTGAGAAAATTAGAAAAACTTTTTTTTTTTCACGAATACAATACCTTTCTTGCTCCGCTCGAAAGTAAAAACGGAACCCTTACGGTGCGGTGCGACTTCGTCTGTCTGTCATACCTGTCTAAAATGCTTGCCCAACTATATTAGTGCGGTCATTTAGCTGTTTCACGTAGACACGCCTTACAATTTCACCAATTTTTTTCCAGGTACTAGTTAGGTACATAGCTCTCAATTTTTCATAGGAGCCAATTCTTGAATTTCAAAAAATTTCCATAGAAAATTCAAGAATTGGCTCCTATCAAAAATTGAGAGCTATGTACTTAACTAGTACCTGGAAAAAATTTGGTGCAATTGGGCGATATAAGACGTTAAGCGACCGGACTATATTGAAACCAAAAGAATTTACAAATATTTTTATTAAATAAATGGGGCCCAAATGTGGGGCAAAATTTTAGATTGTCGTAATGTACTAGGTCAAGTGGGGTATCATAATTTAAGGAATTTTCTTGTACCTACATTTCAAAATCAGTTTTATCAATCAAGTTATGATGTAAAATGTGAAAAAGAATACCATTCCCCCTTGCCTTATCTCCGAAGATTACTAAACGCAAAATCGAAATTATAGTCGAAAAAGGTTTATGTAAATACTCATTATAGGAAAAATAAAACTGTTTCTTTAAGAAGTACAGTTTTCATAGCAAATATACATGGTCAAACCAACTTATTTTTGTAGTCCCCTTTTACGACACCTATACTGGAAGAGATCCTCAGCCAGTTAAAAGCAGCAACATGAAGTAAAAAGCAGCAGTACTCACGATATAAACTGCTGGACGTCATACCCTTTCCAGGCGGCATCAGTCGCCACTACCAGGTCCATTATGGGTACACTGTTGGTAGCTCGACACGATTGGTGGTTTTGCCTTATCAATGAGGCTGGAAACAGATATCATTATTATATTAGGTCTCCCTATAACGTTGCCGTTATTGTGGAGAATATTAGGAAAACTCAATTGAGTTTAGCACAAACTACAAACAATTTTGCATTTTTCTTATTGAATTTAGTAATTAGAAACTCGTAGTAGTAGTAATTTTTTTTTATCCTTTTATAAAATTTAGGAGTAAGAACTAGACAAGCTAACAACAACTTAAAAATTTTCGAAAAGTGTCAGCTGTAAAATATATATATGTATACACACATCTAACTACGGATCATTTACGCTTCCTTTCTTATTATTAATGATCAATTCACAAGTTCAAAAGATATATTTATATATTGTCACTTCCGCAAATAAAGTTTAGTTTAAAAATTATATTTTTTAAAGATTTCTTGATTTTTGAAAAACTTAAGCGGGTTGTTTGACAAAAAAATACTACAGTCAGTTTTTGCAATCTTTCAAGTTAAGAAGTTCCTTAAATCGATTCCCTTTCGTTGACAACTAAACAGAGGTTTAACTTTAAATCAGCCTTTTGCTCCTGGCATGGCAGTGGGAAGTAATACTTACGAACATAATTAACAAAAGCCGTAACAGCAGCATCGGTAATCCTTTGAATTTCCTCCACAGGGATGTAAACAGTTATTTGTCTCAATGACAAAATATGAGCAAATCGCGAGGCTTCGGTCAAGAGGTCTTCACTTTTGAAAAGATTGTTGAAAAGCACCTGCCTGTTGCACGCTTTAACGGAAGTATCGAAGGAAACGCCACCATCGGAGTAGTACATGTCTATTACTTGGGAGAGTCTCAGCGATCTTCGCTGTTCCACCCAATTAGGGACGTAATTGGCCAGGATCAGTCCTGAAATCATTAACACAGTTTTGAAGAATATACATAATACTGCTCTTGGTTACGCACTTATTTTGACCAGATAAAAGAGAGGGTAAACGTCGAGTCCTATCAGGATGTCATATCATTGGCAGAGGACAGAGAGATGGAGATTGCTCCACCCTTAGATTATGAATAACGGCAGCTTACTATGGCTCCACCGACAAGAGCGCGGCTCTTAAATATGAGACGAAGAAGAGAAGAAGAAGCTCTTTGTATGAAAGGCAATTTTACACAGATTCATTTCTTCAATGCAAATTTTTAACAAAATACTTATACCTATAATAAGTCAAAACATGCAAATATAGCGAGTTGGATCCGTGCTATGGTAGCTTAATAGAAACTCCAATAAGAAACCATTCTAATACGGCCTACATACTTAAAGAGTCGGCTATGTACAACATGTTTTTTGTGTTTCGCTGAAATGGAGACGCATCCTTAGGCATAGGAAGGAACCGTTGCGTCCTCAAAAATTACATCCTACGCAACGCAACACATGTTGCGCTAATCAACCACGATATCTATGCAGTTGACTCTGTCGCTAGACGTGAAGATTTTACATAACCACTTTGCCAATTCACTATGAAAATTTTTAGTTCTAATTTTAACCACCTGAATAGAATTGCGGGCATATTGTAACAGTTTATGACCGACCGAATTTATGATACACAGTTTTTTAAAATAAAGGAAAGTTCTATCGTTTATCAGTTTAATAGCATGTCCAACAACCACGGGTAGCATTCTAATCCTCCTCTACATCTTCTCAGTATGCATGTACCCGATACGCATAAGCAACTAGGCTTCAGTCGTTGTGGAATGGGAAAAGACGCGGCACAGGTTTGAATCCTGCCTGTAGCTGCAAATTTTGTGATTTTCATAAATATAAGTAAATGGTAAAAACCTTCTTCAATTAGCGAAACATTAATTTAAAAAAGAATCAATTTGAGACCTTACTATTGATTGAGAAAAGATAAATAAAATTGAGATAGTTACCATCAATCCCAGCCAATATTTCAGCGTCCGTAAAGTACCAGTCGATTGTAGTGCTATTCTGGGTGAGAAGGTAGTGGTATCTTGGGAGAAGGGTGTCATTCCACCGGCTGTTACTTCCGATAGACAACCTTTGAGGAGATGCTCCAACCTGTGGACCTTGATTTATTACCACTTCTGCTAGGTCACCTGTAATTACGAACATTTACTTTGGTTTAGCCGTAACTATATTCGTTTTGAAATAGCCAAGTTGGTAGATAATAGCCTTATATTCTCTGTAGAAACAGTTTATGTATTTGTATAGATTACTTACACACAAAAAAAATATATTATTTCGGATAAGGTACTGGCCTATTTACAAAAGCATGTATACTTTAAATTTCTTGAAATAATTGCATATTTTATGTCATCAATTCTCCATAGCTTTAAAAAATAACAACTAAAGTAAAGCTGCAATAAAAATGTTACTGACATTCTTCATCGTAGTTTGCCGTTGACAGCTTCTCAATGTCTTTAATGCCTTGCATCGTTACGAAAACTACATACACTACATCCTTATTTTTTATATGTAAAATGTTCTGTCAGCTGATGCAGTTTGTATGGGAAGTAAATTTTTTTTTCCCTATTTCGACCTATGTTCCTTGGACAATAAATACGTCTCCGTTCAGCTCAAAGAATGTAGATAGATAGATAAATACTTTATTGTCACACACAAAACACATTAACAATAAAAGGAGACTTAAATCTAGGGTGACAAAGGCGGTCTTATCGCTAGGAGCGATCTCTTCCAGACAACCTTTGCATGCAGGAAAGTTTGAATGAAAACTGTAGTAGTGTGCCAATATACTTATAATATTAATATACTACTGCAATGTACACCTTGAGTTGTTAAAATTTAAAAAATACACCTTGTATGTATAAATTTTGGACATACCTGCTAAAGTAGCAACCCAAATATTACTAATATCTGCACTCGTCGTTTGACGAGCTTTGTTTTCCTTCTCCAGCGTCTCAATGTCTTCATACCACTCCTGTTTAGCGGAGTCCATTAGAGGCTCGGCTATTTCCTCTTTGAAGATGTTCGCGTTTAGAATATCAGTGATCAGAACTGCTTGGGCTTCCAGTGATGAGGATATAGCAGCTATTAGTGTGCCAGGAGCAACAGTGCCCCAATCGGTAAGGACAACCCCCTCTTCGATTGGACATCTACTATGAACCCTGGAAACCGTAATTATTTGTGTTTTAATGCTATACATAAATAACCGCAAAATACTTTCATGCGGAAGCCCCAAGGTAAAGTATCATTTGAGGTGCCCAAATCAAATCATATCTTCTTCTACTTATATTTAAAACTAATGAAAATCTACGTATACAGGTTTTTTTTTTTTTTTTTTGTAATTTCATTTTTTTTCCTCTGAAATAATCAGAGTATAGTATAATCAGAATAATGAAGTATACAGGTTGGAAATAAAAGTACAATGGTTCTATATCACTGTTAGGTTTAAAAAAAAAAGGCCAAGTGCGAGTCGGACTCGCGCACTGAGGGTTCCGTACCACCACATAAACATAATTGTATTAGTTGAAATTTCAGTAAGTTAATGTGCTAGATTTTTTGAGTCCGACACGCGCTTGACTAAATTTTATTATTTGTTGTTATTTTATAGCTTATGCACTATAAACATACCAATTTTCAAGTTTGTAAGTGTTCCCATTTTTAAATAGAACTAAAACAAAAATCGCCTCAGCGATCATCCAACTTGACTCCTCTCTTATATGAATGTTCTTGAAACGGGAGCTCACCACAATTGGTTACCATTAGTTGTGAGAAAAGTTGTAATATTTAATGATTTCAGACTTTTCCCATTATTTGTACTGTGAGACCTAGCTTCTTGCCAAATTTCATAATTTTAGGTCAACGGGAAGTACCCTGTAAGTTTTTCATTTTTGAATAAATGTATGGAGATGAGGACATAAAATGCCATATCTTTTGATTGCGTCGTTGTAAAAAATTGACATTTTCAGATCTTGTGTGGTTCATGGATCTTAATATATGGTATTAATTTCAACCTGATACCTTTACCCGTTCGTGAGATAAAGGGTCTTGACAGACAAACAGACAGACAGACGGACAACAAAGTGATTCTATAAGGGTTCCGTTTTTTCTTTTGAGCTACGGAACCCTAAAAATATAAAAAACAGATTTTCCTTCGAATTATATTACAGTAATTTATTGAAATGGACAGGTACTTTAGTGACTGGATATTATAACAAAAAACATTGTCTGCATATCACCAGCTGATCATACATCATTTAACCCTCCAGGCGCTTCACTTCTACACTACCTACTTATTTTTCACCACAAATGTTTTTTAGGCGTTTTGCTCGATTTTTCTTATTAGCTCTATCGTATAAACGGAAACACTCAAGCACACACATACAAGCGCTAAAATTTGTATACTTATTAGTGCATAAGCTATAGAATTACAAGAAATAATATAAACTAGTCGAGTGTGTGTCGGACTCGCGCGCATTTAATACACTTGTGTGCGACTGTGCGTTCCTAAGGTGGTATTATACCTTAATAGTACGGAACCGTCTGTGCGCGAGTCCAACTCGCACTAGGTCGGTTTTTTATTCATGTGTGATAAAAGAGAAACGATAAGATTTTTGGGCTGCCGCTTAAAACACTCTTTATAAAATATAGCCTGGCCTATGCCTATGGCCTTAGCCGTCTATGTCACATTACAGAATATGTAGATGGCAGCACTTAAATCAAGCTATTTTCTAATAAGTCACAGCATACCTGTTAGAAGATCCCGTTTCCATATTCTGACGTTGCTCTGCCGAAACAGGACAAGCAATATTCTCATCTCCCCTCTCCCACTGCTGTACAGCCGAACTGATCATCTTGTGCAGCAGACACTTCTCTTCAGCGGACAAAATGGCGTCTACTTCCAGTAAGTTCTGACTCGGCAAGAACACGTCCATGAGGAGTTTGTATCTGTGGAACTGGAAGGCTGAAGCGCGGTACGGGAGCAGGAATTCTGTTTCTATAGCGTTCGATTGCTCGATGCCGTCTAAACGTAGGCTGAAATTGAAATACAGGGTGTAAGGGACAGCCGGTTTCTGTAAACTGAAAAGGCATCAAGGTACCTGAATAACTTTCAGTGAATAAAACTGTCAGGAAATAAAAAAACCGGCCAATTGCGAGTCTATTCTTCTAGCGAATATTCTTCAAGATTTTGCCATTTTAAAACACCGCGTCCACTCTCTTATATGAATGGTACTTAATACGGGAGCCCACCTTAATAAGCAAAGACCATATACTATGGGTATAGGAGACTGATATACATACATAAATAGATAAATAACACCCAGACACAGAACAAACACTTGTGTTCATCACACAAAAGTTTGCCCTGGGCGGGGATCGAACCCGCGGCCCACGGCGTAAAAGGCAGGCTCACTACCGACCACACCAACGGGCTTGTCTTAATAGACGGAGAGCGCGTGGTCGTCAACCATACCTCATCGATTACCAAGATGCGACTAATCTAGGGTGATGCACGTTAAAAAGTTATATCCGAATCAACAGGGTTGCCTGGGCGCAACCTGGCAGGTTTTGTACAGTGGGCAAAAAACTTGTCATTTTTTGGGCAAAAATTACCTCATCGAATACCAAATAGGTACATATTACATTCGATAGTAATCATCAAGGAGTGCCTAAATCAACAGGGTTGCCTCACTCAATCCTGGCACATTCACGAGTCGGCCTGATTTTAAGGTTGTCAAAAATGACAAAAATTACCTCATCGATTACCAATTAGGTACTTATTACAACTGATAGAGCTCTTCAAGAAGGAGCAAAATCAACAGGGTTGCCTCGCCAAATCCTGGCACATTCGTGAGTCGGCCTGATTTTAGTTTGGCAAAAAAATACAACACTTACTTACGATAATGAGTAATGAATAGAAACTTATACCATTTGAAGGTTCTAGACATTTTAATAATATTTGCTATAGTATGTTGACACTTAAACTCATGTTTCATATTATTATACAGGATAGAAAGTTAAGATGGGGTACACACGGCAGCTGCTATAAGCATTATAGCTACAAAAAAACTTAGTGTAGAGACTAACCCTAACTTTTAGAGATATTTTGATCTACATTCACAGATTTTGGAAAAAATGTACAGTCAACAAGAAAAATGGCAATTTCCACATAAATTTTTATCACTCCATTTGATCTTCTTATTGATAAAGAACATAATTTTCTATGGGGTCAACCGGGGTTAATGAATTAGAACTGTCAGAAGGCACAAAATTATTTTCCGATACATCTAATAGGAGAAACAGAAATTTTCATGTACCTTTTTTACGAAACATTCTATCCTCTTGTTACTAAGAAACAGAAGTCTCTAAAAGGTCCTCCAGGGTCAAGGTAATTAGAATTCTCAGAAAATGCAAAATTAATTTTTACCGTACTTTAAGGGCGATTAGCATTTCCTAAGTGGGCAAAACACTTTTTAGGTAATAATTACCTGTACAAATGTAGATGTAGTGGATGTATGTGTGTGTCTGAGTGTATATGTGTGTTTGTGTGCATTTAATGAGTGTGTAGTATAGGATATGTGCGTGTATGTGTATATTGATGTAATGCTGTTTAAGGAGTGGCAATACCAACACGGTCGCCTCGCTTTCCTGGCACTTTCGGCCTGATTTTATTTTATTACTGAATGAATGACTGATATATCGACGCACAGCCCAAACCTCTGGACCTAGAGACTTGAAATTTTGCACATAAATATTTATTATACTTTCTGTACTATACTGTCCCGCTGCTATTCACTTTTTCACTGCCTTAGGTTGGCTGGAAGAAATCTCTTCTAGAGATAAGACCGCTTTTTTGTTATTTTGTTTTACCTTAATGTGCAATAAAGAATATATACGAAACTAATAGGGTCACCTCGCCAAATCCTAGCACTTTCGTAAGTCGGTCTGATTTTAAATGATTAGTGGTAATTTTTGTTTTATTATGCTAATGACATTAAGTTAATTTTATTTATATTATTAAATTCTATTATTTTTAGGGTTCCGTACCTCAAAAAGAAAATAAAAAACCGGTCAAGTGCGAGTCGGACTCGCGCGCCGAGGGTTCCGATATACCTATAGTATTTTTGGAAGCAATAAAGTCCATTTTCAGGACCGCAAAACTAAATTTGTTTGTAAAGGTTTTTTGCAGATTTCTGAAAAACTGTGCAACTTACAAAGATCGTTTTATTTTTGCTGTAAAGTTTATATAAACTTCTGTCAACTGTAATTAATTCAGATTTTTCCTTACTCAAACTTCGGAGATAAGGGGGGGGGAATGGTATTTTTCTTGACATTTTTCATCATAACTTTAAAACTAAGAAATTTAAAAAAATACAAAAATATATTTTAAAATGTACAAGTAAAGCCCTTTCATATGATACCCCACTCGACCTAGTAGCGACAATTTGAAATTTGGCCCCCCCTATTTTGGCCCCCTTTATATTAATAATCATACTTTTTTCAAAATTTTTTCTTGTGCAATTAAGTTGGGCAACTATATTCTAAAACTATTCCAAATTTCAGGTTGATAGCATAAGTGGTTGCTGAGATATAGAGGTGTGACAGACAGACGGACAGACAGACAGACAGACAGAGCGGCACCATAAGGGTTCCTTTTTTTTACCATTTTGGTATCGGAACCCTAAAAATAACACTTAAAGGATTACTTACCTGTCTATTTGTCTGCCAATGCAATGTCTGCCATTTGGATCAGACCCCCATATAACTCTGAAACTACAGTTCCTAGACTACTCGTATGTTAGGACAAATGAGAGGTCTCGTCGAAATCTTTATTTTAATTGACAGCTGTCAAATTCAAAATCGCTGTTACTCGGAAATTACTGACAATAGACTATTTGTATGTTTATTATGTTGTATGTTTGGACAAATGATAGATATCGTCAAGATCTTTATTTCGTTTGTCAGCTGTCAAACTTTAAATAGCTATTACTTGGAAACTACTGACCCTAGACTACTTGTATGTTCGGACAAATGATAGATCTCATCAAGATGTTAATTTCAGTTAAAAGCTGTCAAAATAAAAACGGCCATATCTCATAAATTAGGATCAACCGAGGTCAAAATATAAGAATTCTCATAACTCTCGGAGTTGGAATTGAAATGGAACAAAATTGATACTAAATCAGAACTGAATAAAAATTTAATAGGAATTGAATTATTTTGGACTTTAATTGGAATCATGGAAACTGTTGATATTGTCCTAGTCAATAAGCTCTTGAAGGAAAATTTTAGGTCTCGAGGAGATCTTCATTTCGGTTAATATCAGTCAAACTTGAAAAAAACTCGAATAATACTGAGCCTATATAGACTACTCGTATGTTTAGAAAAATGCTAAATCTCGTTGAGATCTCCGTTTCGACTGATAGCTGTCAAAATTAAAATGGCTATTAATGGCTATAAATTAAAAAGACTAGCTCTGTTTGGGGAAAAAATTGTGTTCTTGACTAGGTCTTCACTTCTAGTGAAATAAAGTCTCATATCTCGTAAACTAAAGACATGAAAATACTTAATGTAGCAAAAATATTAAATTGACACTTGTAATGTAGATCTCTTTGAGAGATATATTTTTTCCTCAAACAGTAGTAGTCTAGCATAGCAAGTTTATGAGATATGGCCGTTTTTATTTTGACAGCTGTTAACTGAAATTAAGATCTCGACGAGATCTATCATTTGTCCCAGCATACAAGTAGTCTAGGGTCAGTATTTTCCAAGTTATAGCTACTTGAAGTTGGACAAATGTCTAACGAAATAAATATCTTGACGATTTCTATAATTTGTCCGAAAATACTAGTAGTCTATTGTCAGTAATTTCAGAGTTACAGCGATTTTGAATTTGACAGCTGTCAAACAAGATAAAGATTTCGACGAGACCTCTCATTTATTCTAACAGATGAGTAGTCTAGGAACTGTTGTTTCAGAGTTATATGGGGTCTGATCCAAATGGCAGACATTGCATCGGAAGACAAATAGACAGGTAAGTAACCCTATAAGTGTTAATTTTTTCTTTGTGAGATACGGAACCCTAAAAATAATCGAACTTAATAATATATAAAAAATTAACTTAATGACATTAGCATAATAAAATAAAAATGACCATTAATCATTTAAAATCAGACCGACTCGCGAAAGTGCAAGGATTTGGCGAGGTAACCCTGTTAATTTTGTGTATATTCTTTAATGCACATTTAGGTTAAACAAAACAACAAAATATCTCTAGAAAAGATTTCTTCCAGTTAACCTAAGGCAGTGAGAAAGTGAATAGCAGCGGCACAGTATAGTATAGAAAGTATAATTAATATCTATGAGCAAAATTTCAAGTCTTTCGTTCCAGCCGTTTGGGCTGTGCGTCGATATGTCAGTCATTCATTCAGTAATAAAATAAAATCGGGCTGAAAGTGCCAGGAAAGAAAGGCAACCGTGTTGATATTGCCACTTCTTAAACAGCACTACATCAACATACACATACACACACACAACTTACACTACACACACATCACATGCACACAAATACACATACACACTCAGACACATACATACATCCACTACATCTACATTCGTACAAGTAATTATTACCCAAAAAGTGTTTTGCCTACTTAGAAAATGCAAATCGCCCATAAAGTCAGGTAAAAATTAATTTTGCATTTTCTGAGAATTCTAATTACTTTGACCCTGGTGGACTTTTTAGAGACTTCTGTTTCTTAGTAACAAGAGGATAGAATGTTTCGTAAAAAAGGTACATAAAAATTACGGTTTCTCCTATTAGATGTATGGGAAAATAATTTTGTGCTTTTTGACATTTCTAATACATTAACCTCGGTTGACCCCTAAGAAAATTATGTTCTTTATCAATAAGAATATCAAATGGAAATGATAAAAAAATGATATGGAAATTGCCATTTTTCTTGTTGATTGTACATTTTTTCCAAAATCTGTGAATGTAGGTCAAAATATCGCTAACAGTTAGAGTTAGTCTCTGTACTAAGTTTTTTTGTAGCTATAATGCTTATAGTAGCTGCTGTGTGTACCCCATCTTAACTTTCTATCCTGTAAAATAATAAGAAACATGAGTTTCTGCATACTATAGCAAATATTTTTGAGATGTCTCGAACCTTCAAATGGTATAAGTTTCAATTCATTACTCATTATCGTAAGTAAGTTTTGTATTTTTTTGCCAACCTAAAATCAGGCCGACTCACGAATGTGCCAGGATTTGGCGAGGCAACCCTGTTGATTTTGCTCTTTCTTGAAGAGCTCTATCAGTTGTAATAAGTACCTACTTGGTAATCGATGAGGTAATTTTTGTCATTATTGACCACCTTAAAATCAGGCCGACTCGCGAATGTGCCAGGATTGAGTGAGGCAACCCTGTTGATTTAGGCACTCCTTGATGAGTACTATCAAATGTACTATGTACCTATTTGGTATTCGATGAGGTAATTTTTGCCCAAAAAATGACAAGTTTTTTGCCCACTGCACAAAACCTGCCAGGTTGCGCCCAGGCAACCCTGTTGATTCGGATATAACTTTTTAACGTGCATCACCCTAGATTAGTCGCATCTTGGTAATCGATGAGGTAGGGTTGACGACCACGCGCTCTCCGTCTATAATAATAGGCCTATTTATATAGCGCGTTACAGAAACTCAGTGGCGCCATCTAATAGTGGGTGTTACTATGCGAAAAACTGTGTCCAAAGTTGTAATATTTAATTATTTCAGACTAACTCTAAAATAATAATAGTAATACATATTAAGAAAAAAAAATTACTTTTCCTATGAGACCTAATAGGGAGTATTCGTCTATTTTTTTTATTTGTTTAATTTACTTCTTACATCGTTATACCATGGTTAAATATATAAATACTGTTAGAAATGTTCAAATATTTTCATAAAGTAATATTTGAAAAATCGATTAAATTTGACATGGATAAACGCCGCCATTTTTCGCGCGTTTTGATGACGTCACATGCCGCGTTCTGTATTGTTCACTATAGGCTTGTAAAGGTAAAAGTTAAAGATTTTCAGTTTTAATCTCTATTAGATGATGGAAAATGCTAAAAAAACATTTTATAGGGTATTGTCTAATGCCTAAGTGCCCAAATACTATGAGAAGTTTACAGATAATGTGGTTTTTGCGGATCCGAGAGATGTGAAAACACGAAAAAAATGGTATAAGGTGATGAGAAGAACTGAAGTATTTTCAATATCCTATTAAAATTGTTGTGAAGATCACTTTAATGTAAGTTTATCATGTTTGTATAGTTAACATGCGTGTTGAGCCACGCGCATAGGGTTCCATAGTTATCTAAGAAATGATTATTGTTAAGCAGGTTCCTAACGAACAGCGAGATTCAGCGCCTGATTGCAATTTCCATTGTTTTCAGTATTTTGACTATTTCTCGTTAACCTGTAAAGCTAACTTAGTTGTTTTTCTTTTAAATTCTTCATATTCATGTGGTGGTAAGCACTGTATATTTTTCCACGTTGCCATATTAACCGTTTAGCTGGCAGGGGGACACGACCCTGACAATAAATTGCCCTTTAAAGCAAATTTTTTCGCAAACGAATCCCTGATTCATCAAACCGGCCAAGTGCGTATCGGGCCACGCGCAGTATAGGGTTCTGTAGTTTTTTTTACGATTTTTTATCGCAGAGCAGGATAACGTTTATAACATAAATTTTTTACCTCCTAATATGCTCAGCGAGGTCCTAGCGCCTGACTGATATTACAATTTTTATTATTTCCGCTATAGCTACCTTCTTTACCTGTAAAGCCTACTTAGCTGTCTGTGATAGTTGTCCTTTCAATTTCATCATATATACTACTGTGAATTTTTATACATTTCCAATAACAACAGTTTATCTGGCAGGAAAGGCGGGGTGATTCCAACAAACAATTTCGCTTTCAAGCTAAATATTACGCAAACGGATCCCTAAACAGAAAAATTATCTTCGCAAACTCACATTATTTTTAAAAGACCTATCTAACGACACTCCACACAATGGGGTGAACAAAAAAAATTCACCCCCACTTTACTTGTAGGAGAGGTACCCTAAAAAAAAATATTTTGTTAGATTTTATTTTACCACTTTCTCGGCGTGAATAAAATACGTATTCATACAAAATTTCAGCTTTCTTGTACGAAGGGTCTCTGAGCTAAGTCGAATTTTTCTTCCAAATACAACAGCATAGTATGAATATCGACACTACGACATGGCGCGTGACGTCACGTTTCGATTCGACCAATGGCGAGGCTTTTTGCAAATTCGAACTTCCCTCGCTTATTTATCACTTTTTAATTAATATTTTGTGCATTTATATCCACACTAAACAAGAAAATATTGGTTTAGGTGTAATGTCAGGGCAATAAAGTATCGGAAATAAAAAAATCAAGTTAATTTATATGACATGCATACTCCCTATTGGAAAATTTCAACGCAAAGTACCTTATAGGTTTTGGTTTGATTCATACATACATATATAACATCACGCCTTGTTCCCGTCGGGGTAGGCAGAGATCACAGTTCTCCACCTGCTACGATCTTGACATACTTCCCTTGCTGAGACATAAATAGCCGTATCTTGCGGAGACATAAATAGCCGTATTTTTAATGTATTGTTTGTTAAAGAAGCTTAGAATTTTCACAGCTTCAAGGGTCTATGGACCCTAAGAGGCTACCCGGTGTGCACTAGCGCCCCCATCAGTTTAAAAATATTACTTGCTAAATACAAAACATATCGAAAATCCAGAAAGACAGATT
This sequence comes from Athrips mouffetella, assembly GCA_947532105.1. NCBI lineage: Eukaryota > Metazoa > Arthropoda > Insecta > Lepidoptera > Gelechiidae > Athrips > Athrips mouffetella. The sequence goes on along the minus strand of OX383960.1, from coordinate 18,185,584 downwards.
GAAGTAAAGGTACCCTAGTTTTTTAGAACCTATCAATTCTAAAAAATATAGTTCACAGCAGTTACAGATACAAAAAGTGAAAAAAAAAAACGGCCACTTAAGAAGTTATTGTATCTGTAACTACAGTGAACTTTATTTTAAAGAGTAAATAGGTTCTTAATAAACAAGTACCTTTACTTCAATCAGACACCTACTTTACGGCCATAACCCACCACCCTCACGCCTTAAGAGCCGTCACAGTTTTATCAAAGACACCATGCCGCTCGATTTAGATCCATCCAAGGCTAGGGTAGAACTGTGGTCAAAAAGGTACCCTCCTGACAACATTCATATCCCAACTGCCGAAAAGCTGCCACCAGGTCACGATCTTCCTTGGTCCATATGGAAGTCACTAAACAGACTGCGGTCGGGCGTTGGCAGGTGCGGGGAACTCATGAAGAGGTGGGGCTTCTCTGATAACGCCAAGTGTGAATGCGGTATTTTGCAAACCATGACACACTTGCTGTCGTGCCCTACTTCTCCAGTTTCCTGCACTCAGAGAGACCTTTTTGAAGGCAACCAAAAGGCTATTGATGTGGCTACTTTTTGGGCTAAGCGTTTATAGTCAGTTTTGCCATTGACTCGAAAAGAAGAAGACTTCAATCTATCTTTGCGGACTTTCGATAAGTTTTGTATTTAGCGAGTAATATTTTTTAGCTGATGGGGGCGCTAGTGAACGGCAGGCAGCCCCTTAATATTTTTTGGAAGAAAAAGAGTCTTGACAGACAGACAACAAAGTGGTCCTATAAGGGTTCTATTTTTTCCTTTTAAGGTACGGAACTCTAAAAAGAAATTGGTCTCTCCATACAAAATTGCAAACTTAATTGGACAGTTTGTGTGGATAGGCCAATTTTATTTCCATTTCCTGAAAGTTTCATTCACTGAAATTTATTCTGTTACGTTCACTGATCATGCCTTTCAGTTTTCTGAAACCTGTCATACACACTGTTTTTAATAGCTGTATTACTCGGGGAACATTTTTGACGCCTTTGGTGGATGTAACTATAGGAAAGAAAGGAATATTAGAATTACTTTTTATTCTTTCCTACAGCTACCAACGTCGCTCCGAGGCGCCGAGCCTTCGTGTAAATCAGCTACAACATAATATTGCCTTGGCTTAAAGAAGCCGACCTTCAATCTCATGAAAAATATTAACTCCAATCCGAAAAAATCGTTCGCGCATGCAAGGCTTTTGGCCTGCCAGCCAGTTTCATTCAGTAAACAAAAATTTCAACCGCCTACCTTCGAAGCAAAGAAGTACTAAACATCCTCATATCCAGTGAGGAACTGAGTTCCAGTTTCTTCACTACAGAAAGAAAAACATCAAGTCGTCTTGGAGCATTAGTGTTAGGTCCTCCCCCTCTATAGCATTCTAGCAAGTGAATTGGAATGCTGGGCAGAATTGCTCCGTCCGTCCCTGCAATTAAAAGGATATCCAAGAACAGGTACAGAATTAAATTACATTAGTTTGATGATTAATCAATGACAAAAAATTGATAAAGATCGGATCAACTTGAATAACAATAGAGCACAAACAATGAATAAAAAGTACTTACAAAAAATCATCACGCACATTGCATAAAGTAACTTCATTTTCACAGAACTTTTTGTTTTACATTTACGAAACAAAAAATCTACTACAATACAAAATAGCGTGGGCTAACTGAAGATACGGTGGGTCTACCTACTATCAGATAAGATAAAGCGCACGTGAAAAGTTTTACACACGGTAATCGCCGATCTTTCATAATTTTGATTCACATTGACGCTGGTATACGAGTCTTAGTAAAAACATGCCTACAAGCAAGAAGTGAATTCCTAAGACCCTCATTAAATGTGTTTTTAAATGTTATCAAAGCTAACATGCACTGAATGAAAGTAAAACTATCTTATACATTGCTGTTACTCATAGATTAAAAGGGTGTCAATATTTGTTAAGAGGCTTACAAATTTAAAAATTAAAATAGAAATTTAAGAAAATAATTTATTTATTAATATTGACATGAAGTCAGTGCAGTATTCCAGTCAAATCACTTAATAATAATGAATCTCATTGCAACTCAGTTGCAATTACATTCTATATTAGGGTTCAATAATTGATAACATTTTTGGCAACCACATAGGTAATATTGTTAGTACCGAGCGGCCTAGCTTTGCTCTATATAATCTTTACCAAAGCCCACGAACAGATGGCGCTGTATGGTTTCTGAATCGCGTTATTTTCAAGAAATGCTCAAAAAAATTTAATTACAAATTAAAACCAACCCTCGACGCAAAAACGACCCCTGCAAAAAGTTATTTTATTTCGTTCGGAAAACTTACAGCCTTAATTTTAATACATTAGCCATTATACAATAGGTCATTAAAAAGTTTTCACCTATAAAAAAAATAATAAATAATATTTTCAAATTATGGTTGATATGTAAGGGCTTTCCAGCAGTCAACTAGCGCCCCCATCATTTAAAAAAATTACTCGCTAAATACATAACTTATCGAAAATCTGTCTTATCAGATTGAAGTTAAGGTACCCTTGTTTATTTAGAACCTATCAATCCTGAAAAATATAGTTTACCCTAGTTACATATACAAAAACTGCGAAAAACGGCCACTGTAGCGTGCGTTAGGTGACCGCTATGTAAACACTACAACTAAATCCACATATTGATGTTAATTTGCACATTTTTATTCCTATTTGTTTGTTTCAAGTTTACACATATTTTTTTACTTAGCGGTCCCCTGACGCACTTAAAGATCAACCACAATTTGAAAATATTATTTATTAACTTTGTGCCCGGGTCATTTTTGCGTCGGGGATTTTTTTTTAAATATTTAATTTACATTTTATTTGCAGAATTTTAAACGAAAATCCTTCTAGATTTTTAACACTTTTTAGCTAAATATTTCGCGAACGGATCCCTAAATCGAAAAATGGTCTTTGAACACTCACAATACTTTTAAAGTCCTATCTAACGACATCATGGACTTGGGGTAGACGAAAAAATAAAAATTCAACACCATCCTTCCTGACTGCTGCAGCGCCCCCTGGTGGTCTACAACTGTAAAACATATCTAAGAACCTGCTCTTACATTATGGCCATATAATGAAAAAACGGCATCGAAATAGGTCCAGTAGTTTTCCAGGAAAATGGCAACAGTCATACACACAAATAAACAACCTCAAACATATATAACGCCTCTATTTCGTTGTGGGTAAAAAACGATAAAAATGAATTTTCTCACACATTAAACCTAACCAGATCGATCGATCGATCATCCCTATATATATACAAATATTGCTTCTTTTATAATATATAGGATTATATCTAGCTAGACTAGACCCAGCAGTATTTATAAGCAAAATAATTCACAGGAAGTTAAAAATTGTGGAAAGTTACTTCACATTCAATACCACCAACAAACACACAACCCAATAAGATACAAATGTACAAAATAATGGAAAATCATTTGCGCAAATTATTTACAATATGTATGTACAGACTACTTTTCTTATTAACTTAGGTATCACTTTGTTCAAACACATCCTATTTGGTCTTAAAACTTAAATAAATGCATAGCTATATTCAATAATGTATCTGTTGCTACACAGTCCAGTTTGTCACAATGATGTGTAACAATGTGGCAACAGGCAGTGTGCAAGATTTATAAAGATAACATTATCCACCCTCAGAGCAAATGCCCTTGGCAAGTCTTATCAAACTTATTATTACAAATCTAGTAACCCATTAGAAAAGAACTAATTTTGCTGGCTTGCCATCTAGGATGCGAGAAGAACCATTTTTTAAAATAAATTCCCTCTTGATATGAGCAAAGAGCAAATCAGTAATTAGAAACACTTGAGCTGTGGCCAAAGTAAGGGTCATTCCGAAGAAGAAGTTGGCGTTTGCTGACCCGGAGTAGATCCATAGATGCCAGACCACTGGACCAAGTGCAGAGGAGATGACAAATGCACAACCAACTATGAACTTCTGCTGCATAACTGAAAAATATTAAACAAGTGATTTTAAACATTGTGGGTCTTACTACAAAAAAGTTACTGTTGAACACTTGATCAAAAAAATCACACTAAATAACTAGGCTGTCAGTTGATGCGCAGAAGTCGAGTCATAAGAAAATAAGTCATTTTCGACTTCTGCGCATCAATGACATAGCCAGAGTTATTTTGTACGATTTTTTTAATCAAGTGTTCATCAGATGTCTAACTTTTTTGAAGTAAGACGGTGTATTTTTACAAATTTGGCAATCAATACTTGTTGTAACTACTGATTGTAAGGTTTTTTACCTTTAATATCATATAGAAATTACAGAATATTGAGAAAATGTTTACTGGTGCATTGTTCATAAATGGTCTTTAATGCATTGTAACTTTAAAGTATTTTAGCTATAACTAAATAATAATACTTACAATTGAACAAATGTTTCCACATTGGCAATAAGGACAGGTAAAATCCAATATCCCCAATGCAAGGATAAGATCTGAATACTGTAGAGAGAGCAATGAGCACTGTAGCTAATAACACAGGTTCTTTCTTGAATCTCAGTGTTAGGGGCAATACATACAATGCCAGAGCATTGATTTGGAATGCACATACAAACAGAAGACGGAAGTGCTCAAACATTTCGGTAAAGAAATACCAGAACAAACCAATATTTGGTTTCAGATCTGGCACTGTCAATCTGAAAAAAAAAATACTTTCGTAAAAATATTCCTTTGGAACATAGATAAATTATAAATGAACAACATTTATATCAGAAATTACACTTACATGAACCCATAGGTGCTGTAAACATACTGGTATGAACCATCCATTATTTGTGCTGATATGAAGATTAAGAAGCCCCAGCACAAAACAAACATTAGCAGAGTTCCAATGTAAGAGCATTTATTGCAACCTTTATTTACTTCAGCTAGTAATATTGATATTGGCACTATGAGTAGCAGCGGGTAGAGAGCCTGATGAGTTGCTAAGGCAATAAAAGCACACGCCAAAAATCTTCGCCCATTTGAGGCTCCCCATAAAGAGGCAGCTACCAACAAGTTCTGAATTACGGTGGTAGTCATCCCCGCACAGTTTAACACTGAGTATGGATTGAACAAGTACACTGATAGCACATATTCTGATGCATCGCTTAGTTGAGTTTCATTCAGCAACATGGGTTTCGAATCCTCGTGTACTTCATCCAATATATTTTCTTGAGAATCCCTTAAAATTCGCGCAAAAGCTTTGGAACTTTTGTAGAGTAAGTATGCTGTTAGTAGGTCCAGTATTGTGAAAAGGAGCGGCAGTATAAAAGGTACTTTTTTCATCAGAAAGTGGAACAAAACTAACATTATGGGGGACTCGTGAAATGAGTCCCCTTCATAGGGGTTTATGTTATGATCGTACAAATAGACGCCCTCAACTAACCGCTTCCATGAGTTCAGCGGCGTTGCTATTTCCACACGATTTGATATTGTTTCCCAATAATCTATGTGTATGAGCCAAAACCTCACTAAGCCAGCAACAAAATACTTCAATGCCGAAGCCATTTTAATTAGATTTTCTACTTCAAGAAAAATATAATCTCGAACTCAACAAAACATTGAAAATTTTTGCACAGATTAGTATAAAATTTTTTGACGTTTAGTGTTACCAGAAGCTGATTTCACTTTGTTCCGTTATATTATGTAAAAAGATGGTAAAAAGTTCCGAACTGCTCCCGTCGCGTCGTGCCGCCGGCTCACCCTTAGGCGCGGGACATATATCTATGAGGCCTCGGTCGAGGGCGAGGGTATGGTGTAGTCACGGTTGCTGCACCCGTGACTTCGTGTTTCATACAAAATGATAGAAGTTGAATGGTGCCGTGCATATTTAGGTGGCGTGGCGAGGGTGGGGTTAGGAGCCGGGTAAACGGTGGATCAGTCGGATACAGTGGGTCACGCGAACATTGACGAACTTACTGTAGGTAGCGCTGTCGCTTGTCCACTCGCAGATGCCCCCCGCACCCAATCACCTTTCTGCTCGTTTTCGCGCGGCCGCGGTAACATCATGACGTGCAAAAGAGATGTTTGTTCCGGCGGCGCCCCGAAAATATTTTGAAAAGTGAGTATTTATTTTATTTATAATTGCTTAATTACAATAGATATTAATAAAATTGTTTTACCATACTTTCACCTTGTTAATACACTGTAATGTAACACATGGATATTTTGTTCAGCTATTTGTTTTTAACAGGTTGAGTCTTGTTTGTATTTGAAATCGCCATAGGGTCAACGGTGGGTCTGATTTACTGTGTATACAGTGGATCGCGATTCACTGTGAACATGAAGGTGCTTGTTATATATACAAGGCTATTTTTTTGGACCTGATTTCCTTTTGCCCACTTATTAGTGAAGTCAAAAGCAACAACTTTTGTTCTACGACTTTGCTAACAACGCACGAAAATTTTCAACTTCACATACCTAATGGGTCGATCACAAGACCACTTTAGTATGGAAAGTCGAAATTTTTTTTGTGCATTGTTAGCAAAGTCGTAGAACAAAAGTTGTTGCTTTTGACCGCATTAATGAGTGGGCAAAAGGAAATCAGGTCCAAAAAAATAACCTTAGGTATATATATATCCTACTTCCTACTAATATAATAAACGCGAAAGTTTGTAAGTATGGATGGATGTTTGTTACTCTTTCATGTAAAAACTACTGAATGGATTTTAATGAAACTTTACAATAATGTAGCTTATACATCAGAATAACACATAGGCTACAATTTATAAACCTGCGCAGACGAAGTCGCGGGCACCAGCTAGTCCAATATAAAGGAAATAGCAAAAATTTATAAAAGAAGTTACTAAAGTTGAATGATTTTGTTACAGAATGGGAAGAGATAAAAGCGAAAAAAATATGACTCCACACGGAGGAGGAAGTAAAAAAGGCACTTGGTGCCACAAAATCGGGCAAAAGTATCAGACAAGCTGCCTACTACTGTTGCTTATTTTTTTTTATAAGTGCAGCATTTTAGTAAACCTGTGTTGAAAATATTTTTTTCTCTGACATTTCATCTCATTTCTTTGTCCATTTTGTTTTTTTTAAGAAACATATGAATATATCTTGGTCAACTGCCTTTATTTCATATTAATAGAAAACACCTAGAGCCACTGTAAACCAGGGGTGATGTTTTTTTAATTACTTACTCATAGAAAACTCCTAGCCCACTGTTAACCAGGGGGTGATTTAGTGTTCACTACCCCTTGTACACAGTGGGTCAAATCTACTCTTTTAAAAAAATCTTTTTTTTTCTGCTGTCCATCATTGGAGGCTAATGATTAAGTCATATTCTGAAAGCCGGTGAACAATACAATAGATCAAATTTAATTTCAAGCCGATATGACCAATAAGTTCTGAGATATGAGCGCTCAAAAAAAATGACTCACTGTTTACCAGGCTCCTTTAGAGGGCGCAGCGCAGGCGTCGCTTCCCGCCCGCGCCGTGCCGCAGTTTGCGGTGGCGCGCCATACGAATGCACACAGATCCTTCCGCAGTATTATCAAAATGCGTGACGATATGCAATTTATTATCGCGTTTTGCGAGTTAATAGAAAAATATCCCGTAATATACGATTACAATCTATCAGGTTATAGTAACAGACGTGTGCAGGATCAATCATGGAAACTTATAGCAAATTATTATTTAGTTACAAGGTCGGGTTCCGATTAGATAGTATAAAGTTTTATTCAATAAATTTAACCATTAAAGATTTTGATTAACTTGTATAAATTTATATTTACTTATTACTACAAAAATCTTAATTTAGAATGCCCTAAATACGTCCACTGCCGCCTACATTTTGAGGCATCGCACCCGCGCCATAACCGCATCATGACCACGCCATACCCTCACCTCACCCACGACCGAGGCCTCTTTGATATGTCCCGCGCCCAATCCGAGAATTCCTCATCAGAACGGACCCGCTGCGAGCGACCACGAAGATAAGAATCAAACCAGGCTATAGCTGAGGAAGAAATGTTAAGAGAGCGAAGTATGGCAAGAAGAACATCAAAATCTACAGAGTTAAAAGCACTACTAAAGTCCAGCAGCGTGAGAACCGTGACAGTCTTGTTCTCCATCGCGCAGCGAATGTCGTCTGTGACCTTTAGCAAGTTTGTTAACTGACAAACACGAGTCGCAGAAATAATAATAATCTTTATTTTATAAGAACCATACAATAGCTTATGCTAAGTAAAGCTCGTTTAAATCTAATATCTTTATGAGAAAGTAACTATTTAATGGAGCTTTAACTTTAAAGAAGCTTAATACAATGTAGGACGCACCAAGCCTAGTACTAGTAAGTGGTAAGAAAACCAGTTTATATGCTAAATCAGCGCTGATGTCCCGGCTGCAGTGTGTAGGTATAACAAAGTTTACAAAAGAGCCAGACGTTTTGTAAACAAACATATTTCAGTTAAGAAAAGATTTATCTTTTTTAAGATTTCGTAGGTGGTAGGGCTTTTGTGCAAAGACCGTCTGGGGAGGTACCACCCCCTTGCTTTTTTCTTCTGTAATGCAGCAGTGTTTTTGCACTGGTGTGTTTCGGTTTGAAGGGTAAGGGAGCCAGTGAAATTGTGACATACCATCTTAGTTCTCAGGGTGGGTAACGCGCTTTGCTATCTTATTATTTTCAAATTATTTAACTAATAAGACAGTGGGTGGTCGACCACCTGCTCGTTTGCCCACTTGTAACATAAAAAAAATTCTCCAATTACACGAGGTACACCGTTTATATGCACAATACACACAGGAAAATTTACATACAAAAAGTCAGAAATATCTAATTTTTAACACATTTTACATGAATTTGAGGTTACATGTTTATTTACAGAAAGTCAAACTCTTTCGTGGACTCCGGTATACACTTCTAGGTGTGCGTGTGTAAATAAATTGCATCAGCTTGTCAAAAATCTTTTACTTACAGTCTTACATCAAGTATCACAAAGTTACCCATCTCACCTTAAACTACGTAAACAAATAAAATTATCATTACTTTGTTCGAAATAAGTATAGGTAAGTACTACGCTACAACTGTACAGCATAATTATTCTTTGACTGTACGCTACAAGCCAGGAGTGCATGCGGAACGTACGGCGCGCCATACATTTCGTCCGCACTTTGACCTGTCGCGTACTTTATTTTATCTGCACTGAAGCTTGACATCTGCAACCTAATCACAAATTTTTACAGGGTGTTTTTTCTGTGAACGATGACCCTTTTAAATGGTGATTCTACATTATTAAGTTTGAAAAAAACACTTTTTTATTCATTTCGAACTCGTTCAAATAAATATTTATTAATTACGGGATATTATAAGAACCTGAACCACTTGAAAGAAACATAGATGTAGAATCACGCTTTTATACAGTCTGTATGTCTGCAATCCTCTAGAGTGGTTACTTACTATACCCATGAAACTGAACAACTTTCCAGGAACCTAGGCCGAAATATGAAAAACTCAAAATACGCTATCTACACGCTATAAAAAAATCGACGTCTGAAAACTGCGCCAGTTGATGCAGTTTCTATAGGACGTCTAACATTATTTTTCGTTTATCAACCTATGTTCCTTAAAGAAAGTTGTTCAGTTTTATGGGTAGAGCAACCGTCTGAGAGGTTTGCAGACATAATAGTACCATACACCCTGTATACAGTTGCTATGATGGAGAAACTTTTTTTAGACCCTGTATAATAACCTTACATACTCATGTACATATACTAAATTGGAACATGCTTATTGTATGACGAAATATACCATAGGTAGGTACGGTAAATGTTGAGTTTCATTCATCAATAAATTTTAAGAATACTCGTACCGCTGCTTTGCGTACCGAACAGAATAGGCATATGGAAGCTCCTATTATCTAAAATTAAATTTTCTTTGTAGAAATACTATTATCTAATTTGTGGAAGAGGACAGTGGAGGCTTTATGTGGCAATAACATCATGAGCCGACTTGCAACTGAATGTATAGTTCGGGGCAAACAATTTGAACAATAATCGCGTGGTGGGGAAAGCTTTGCGCACGTCAATTTGTATGTAAAATTGACTCTGCGCAGCAAAGGTCATTGTTCAAGTAGTTTGCCCACAACTATAAGTAACTTATGATTTGGAAGGGAAGAGCTGGTCGTAGGGTACTTTTAAAAATAGTTTGTTGATGACTCGAATCCCAATTCTGTTCCAGTTCTCTTGCGCGTAGGGCAGGAGCTCACGATACAGCGACTTCCAGTTGTTGTTTGCGAATTCAATGCCCAAGTTAGCTGTAAAGCAAATATTTGTAGCTTTATTACATTTACATTCATAGAAGAAAATATACTCAGAGAGTATTTAAACCACATTTTGACAATGTACCTATCTTATAGCTCCTGAAGCCCAGTGACTATTCTCATGAAAAAAAAAATCCCTTCAATATATTTTTTTGACTTCCCGATTCATATTTTTGTTTTGTTTTTTTTTATTGGTCACGTGATCGACACATTTCGTATAGGAAAACGAAAAGTTTATTAGAGTGAATATTTACATTTTTCGGGAAAGTTGCTTCTTAAGATCACTAGGCGAACTGGGAGCAAATCAACTAAACAGCTAACCTTAAAGCTAAATGCAGCAACATTTGTTCTACGATTTTTGGAAACCCATTAATTTACTCCCACACTAATTGGACGGATCAGCTGACCACTTTGAGAGACAAAAAATATTTTGAGCAATTCTATAATAATTGAGAAAAAATTGTTTAGAATTAAACCCCAAAATTAAAAGTTTGAGGCTTATGAAATTCTATTGACATCAACTGCGGGATAGGTAGCTAACTGCTAATGTCCTATTTGTAATTTGTTTGCTTTAGATAAAACTTACTAATTTCTCGGGTGCCTGGGTCGTCATTAGTGAGGGCAGCCTTCAAGTCTGCGAGATCGGGTCGCATGTAGAAAGAGTTAACTCGAATGTAGGTCTCTCCATCGATTTTCTCTGGTTTGCCCTTTACCTTCCATGTGTAAACCAAATCAGCTGAAGAAGAGATATATAGCTATAGTAGTAGGTAGGTATATGAAAAAGGAAAGTAGACATTTATATAAAAGCTTTGTACGTAATTTAGATCAGTTGGTTGGGGTCAAATGATTACGCACTTTTTGATATCACTGTTAAAGATTATATCAAATTAGGACGCGACCAAGAGGGTGTTCCAGTTCATCATCATAACATCCCAGGGCTCCCCTCCAGAATTCCAGCTGAAATGCATGTTACAATTTGAAGGGGAAGTATCATCATCACCAAACTCGTTAGGTTTGCGGCTGGCGCCATGGACCGCGATTGTTGGTGACCGCAGTACGTAGGATGGTACGATACACGGAAGGACACTGCTGCCCATCCTTCGGTTTAAATAATCCCTTAATCTATGCCAAACCCGACGGGAAAGAGGCTTGATGTGTATGTAGTACTATATGTATGTAGTACTTGGACGACCGAGCTATGCTCTGTATATTCTTAACCAAACCCCATCACATACAGCGCCATATAGGTAGTATGGAGTGAAAAAATTAACGACCATTCTTGTTCAGCGTGTTGAAAGAATTAAAATAAGCCCCTGAAAATACCACACACTCGACTCCAATAAAAAATTGCGCTTTTAAGCTAAATATTTCTCAGATGGATCCCTAAATCGAAAAATGTTTGTTGCAGACTTACATTATTTTTAAAAGATCTATCCAACGACAACACGATGGAGTAGACGAGAAAAAAAAAATCAGTCCAATTTACTTGTAGCGCGATACCCCAAAAAAATTTATTTTATTTTACCACTTTGTTGACGTTGATGAAATGTATAACCATACTAAATTACAGCTTTCTAGTAGTAAGGATCTCTGAGCTAAGTCGCGGACAGACAGACGGACATGACGAAACTATAAGGGTTCCTTGTTGACTGCGGAACCCTAAAAAGAACAATACCTATTTGATCGAGTCGATTGAAGACGCAAAAGAAGAGCATCGACAAGGAAATCCGCGGGTCGCCGCAATTTTTTTGTCTCAAAATAAAAATGTTATTTATGTAAGTAGGTAAGTTCATAATGCACTAGCTGTTGCCCGCGGCTTCGCTCGCGTGGATTTCGTATTTTATATTATAACGTGTTTTCCCGCTGTAAAAAGTAGCCTACATTCCCCGCTCCCACTCTCATACTCCCGCTCTCCCGCTCCCGCTCCCGTTCTCCCGGTCCCGCTTTCCCGCTCTCCCACTCCCGCTCTCCCACTCCCGCTCTCCTGTTCCCGCTCTCCCGGTCCCACTCTCCTGCTCTCCCGCGCCCCCGCTCCCGATCCCGCTCTCCCTCTCCCCCTCCCTCTACCCCACCCCCTCCTCTCCCCGTCCCCCTCCCATTCTTCTTCCTCTCCCCCTCCTTCTCCCCTCCCTACTTACCCCTACCCCTACACCTATCCCTATCCCTTTCCCTATTCCTACCCCTAATGTCATCTTAACCGCTATCCCTATCCTTATAATAAACATAGAAACGACCCTCATATTGATTTTTAGACATTTCATCCCTATCGCACCCCAACCCCATCCCCAGGAGATGATAGTATTTTAAGTCCACCACGTTTGATTTAAAAATTGTTGTAGTTTTCGTAATCAGCGACCCGATAAACCATACAAACGACACCCATATTTATTTTCAGACAATTCAACCCTATCGCACCCCAACCCCATCCCCAGGGGATGATGGTATTTCACGTCCACCACGTTGGATTTCAAAATTGTTGTAGTTTTCGTAATCAGCGACCCGATAAACCATACAAACGATACCCATATTGGTTTTTAGACTTATTCACCCGAATTGATTGAATTTGGGGTGGAATATCAATAACAGCCTAGTGATGTAAGTTCCACAGAAACACAAACCTAGGTAATGCCTGAATAATAAATTTAATGGATTTTACTTTGAAAATAAAGGATTTTCAACTTCATCCCCCTTTTCACCCCTTAGGGTGTAGAACTTTCAAAAACCCTGAGACACATAAAAATTAATTTATAGTCGTCAGCCTAAATACAAAATTTGAAGATCCTAACTTCAAAACTGACGGAGTTTCATACAAACTTTCAACCCTTATTTCACCCCTTTAGGGGATGAATTTTCAAAAATCCTTCCTTAGTGGATGCCTACACTGTATAAGGATAAGGTATCTTCTTGCAAAATTTCAAGTCTCTAGGTCCAGCCGTTTGGGCTGTGCGTTGATATATCAGTCAGTCAGTCAGTTTATCCTTTTATATATAATACTAGCTGTTGCCCGCGGCTTCGCTCGCGCGGATTTCGTATTTATGTTGTTACCGGTTTTCCGAAGCAGTGAGATATTTTCCCGTCATTTCGGGGTAATTTTAAACTAAGGAAAAATTGGACTAACCCTGCGCAAATCAATGAGTATAATTCAAGATCCAGCTGAATTTTATATAATATACACACGTTACTCATAAATTACTCAGAACAGAGGAACTTAGTTACAGTATCCTAACAAATGTAAAGAGAGAGATGAGAGACACCTTTTTGTAATATTTCAAAACAGAGCCAATTCGCAGAAGTAATTGAGATCAACTAAAACCCTCTCCCTCTCTCCTCTTCCTCTCCCCTTCCTCTCCCCCTCCCCCTCCCTCTCCTTCCTCTCCCTCTCCTTCACCCCCTCCCCTCCCTCTCTCCCTCCCTCTCCCCCTTCCCCTCCTTCTCCCTCTCCCTGTACTTTACCTGTACCTGTACCTTTACCTCTCTACCTCTCTACGTCTCTACCTCTCTACCTCTCTACGTCTCTACCTCTCTACGTCTCTACCTCTCTACCTCTCTACCTCTCCCTATCCCTACCCCTAACGCCAATTTAACCGCTATCCCTAACATAGAAACGACACCCATATTTATTTTTAGACATTTCAAACCTATCGCAACCCAACCCCGTCCCCAGGGGATGATGGTATTTCACGTCCAACACGTTGGATTTCAAAGTTGTTGTAGCTTTCGTAATCAGCGACCCGATAAACAGTACAAACCGACACCCATATTGATTTTTAGACATTTCAAACCTATCGCACCCCAACTCCATCCCCAAGGGGATGATGGTATTTCACGTCCACCACGTTGGATTTTAAAATTGTTGGAGTTTTCGTAATCAGCGACCCGATAAACTATACAAACGACACCCATATTCACATTTCAACCCTATCGCACCCCAACCCCATCCCAAGGGAATGATGGTATTTTACGTCCACCACGTTGGATTTCAAAATTGTTGTAGTTTTCGTAATCAGCGACCCGATAAACCATACAAACGATACCCATGTTGGTTTTTAGACTTTTTCACCCCATTTCCCTTTTTTAGGGGTTGAATTTGGGGTGGAATTTCAATAACAGTGATGAACGTTGCATAGAATTACATCATTAATGCCTAAATAATAAATTAAGTGGATTTTACTTTAAAAATAAAGAATTTTCAACTTTATCCCCCTTTTCACCCTTAAGGGTGTCGAATTTTTCAAAAACCCTGAGACACGTAATTATTAATTTTTAGTCGTCAGCCTAAGTACAAATTTTGAAGATCCTAACTTCAAAACTGACGGACTTTCATACAAACTTTCATCCCCTATTTTACCCCCTTAGGGGTGGAATTTTTTACAACCTTTTCTTAGTGCACCCCTAGGTCTCATGAGGAACCTACATGCCAAATTTGGAATCTCTAGACCCAGCGGTTTGGGCTGTGCGTTGATATGTCAGTCAGTCAGTCAGTCAGTCAGTCACCTTCTTCTTTTATATATATAGATTAAGAAAGCAAAATAACTAACTCATGGTAGTGTTGAAAGTGCCGGTGGTGTTGATGTTCAGAGCGTTCCACCCTCCGTCGCCTCGGTAGGTTCCGTTCACGAACACTCTCGGCGTCGTCATGTCCATTTCTAGCAGGAAGTTGTCTTCATCTGCGCGTAACCTGTTCGGATAAAAGACAGAATTGAGATAAAATGTCTATTACGAAGTTTAGATTCATGTTAATCAGTTTAATAAAGAACAGAGCAACGAATTGAAGAAACGATAATAAAGGCGCAGAAGCGTATAAAACGTATAATAAAAATAACGACTCTGAAGGGTTTCACTATGAATAATATGAAGCAAAACAACTTTTTCCAAAGAAATGTCTAAATAAAAACCGGCACACAAAAATACAGTATTATCTAAACAACGATATCCCACTCGTGATGAGTAGTCGTGAGAGGTCAAAATTGTATTTCACGCCCCCCCTTTAGCTGTATGGGAGCACCCTTTGAAAACGTTTGAAAATATTTTTTGTCTGGGTCAATAAGATGCTGTGATACTGTGAAAATTTTAAGACTGTGGCTCCATCCGGTTTGCTGTAAAACCAGTGTAAAAAAACCGGTCAAGTGCGAGTCGGACTCGCGCGCCGAGGGTTCCGATATACCTATAGTATTTTTGGAAGCAATAAAGTCCATTTTCAGGACCGCAAAACTAAATTTGTTTGTAAAGGTTTTTTGCAGATTTCTGAAAAACTGTGCAACTTAGAAAGATCGTTTTATTTTTGCTGTAAAGTTTATATAAACTTCTGTCAACTGTAATTAATTCAGATTTTTCCTTACTCAAACTTCGGAGATAAGGGGGGGGGAATGGTATTTTTCTTGACATTTTTCATCATAACTTTAAAACTAAGAAATTTAAAAAAATACAAAAATATATTTTAAAATGTACAAGTAAAGCCCTTTCATATGATACCCCACTCGACCTAGTAGCGACAATTTGAAATTTGGCCCCCCCTATTTTGGCCCCCTTTATATTAATAATCATACTTTTTTCAAAATTTTTTCTTGTGCAATTAAGTTGGGCAACT
The DNA here is from genome assembly GCA_947532105.1 of Athrips mouffetella. Lineage (NCBI taxonomy): Eukaryota > Metazoa > Arthropoda > Insecta > Lepidoptera > Gelechiidae > Athrips > Athrips mouffetella. The sequence goes on along the minus strand of OX383960.1, from coordinate 18,169,650 downwards.
ATATTCTAAAACTATTCCAAATTTCAGGTTGATAGCATAAGTGGTTGCTGAGATATAGAGGTGTGACAGACAGACGGACAGACAGACAGACAGACAGAGCGGCACCATAAGGGTTCCTTTTTTTACCATTTTGGTATCGGAACCCTAAAAACGAGAGACGGACACGTGAGTGACAGCAAATAGGGTTCCGTTTCGACCCTTCGGGTATGGAACACGGAACACTAAACACCTACCTGACTACCTGTCCAACTTTTGCTCTTTGATTGTAATAACTGCACGAGCACTCGAACCTGATCCCTCTCTAACAGGAATGAATTTAAAATGGGAGCATTGCATTGGGAGCTTACTTAAATTGGTTACGTATACTTTTCGACTTTTTTGCTTACTTGCGCCGTCAAGACCTTTTTTCTCACGAGCAGTTAAAGGTATCAAGTTGAAATTAATATCAAACATTAAGGTCCTTGGTCCCTCCAAGCTGTGAAAACTCCAAGCTTCTACAAAAAACAATCAACAATCAAAAGATATAACCATTTATGTCTTACGCCCCACGTATATGAACCAAACCAAAACCTGTAGAGTACTTTCCGTTGACCTAGTACTTATAATGAAATTGTGAAAAGAAGCTAGGTCTCATAGCATAAGCAAAGAAAAAGTCTGAAAACATAAAATAATACTTTTTTCACACAGCTTTTCTCATAACTGTAGCACAACAACTCTACCCACCGTTAGGTGGCGCCACTTAGTTTCTGAAACACGCTATCGACTTTTTACGCTGTTAGTATCACAAGCAATTATGACGGGAAGATTCATACAATAAATACATCAGGTTATAGAGGACGCGGAGTTTTTAAAAACAAAGGGCAAAAGCAAAAGCTTGAAGAAAATGATATGGTGGATGGGTACAGAACCTAGTTCTTCTCATTGACGTACCACACGTACACGTGGTATCACACAAGCTTTTAAATGCCCGCACCTTTTCTCTATTCATAACTTTTCATACATTTAGGTACTATGAAGACAGATTTTTTTTATTGAAAATGGGCTTACTCTTGCACTCGATCTAGTCTTGAAGATAGAGATGAGGTCGACGATGGAACGAGCTTGCCCAGAAGAAGCCTATTCACTCGCGACTTGAATAGCTCGATATCTTTTGACAGACGTACATCACGTACGTGGCATCACATAAGCTCAAATTTCCCGCTCCTTGAGTGGTCCTATATATTTGAAAAGGTGATATGATAATGCAAATTGGGTACCCATACGCTAAAATTAGTACAATCTTTATATTTATACAGCATACGTGCGTCAGTTAAAATGCAAAGGTGGGTAGGTTGATGACATTTCATCCAATATTTACTTCCTTTGTCCCCAATAACTATTGGTGTTTGGAAATAGATGGTGCATCATGTCCATATGATGCGTCTTGAATCTATTATTTGATCTGTGGTCATTTTTCGGGGGCAGTGGTTTGTTTACAGCGTCACTGGAAAGTTAACCCTTGTTAAAAGTACCCAAGGAAAGAAGTTCTGCCTTACCTGACATCGTGAACTTTAGCTTCTCGTAGACCGAAAACTAGGATGTTTTTCATGACCATCTTTACAGCGATCTATAAAAATAAAACAGTTTACAGTATTAACTTAAAAATCTACATTTTTTTAGACAAGTATGCAAACAAGCAGGTTAGACATACACCTGATGGTACAGCCCGCGGCACAAAAGAAAGATGCTGACCGACCGATATTGCGCAGAACTCAAAAAACCGGTCAAGTGCGAGTCGGACTCGCGCGCCGAGGGTTCCGATATACCTATAGTATTTTTGGAAGCAATAAAGTCCATTTTCAGGACCGCAAAACTAAATTTGTTTGTAAAGGTTTTTTTCAGATTTCTGAAAAACTGTGCAACTTAGAAAGATCGTTTTATTTTTGCTGTAAAGTTTATATAAACTTCTGTCAACTGTAATTAATTCAGATTTTTCCTTACTCAAACTTCGGAGATAAGGGGGGGGGAATGGTATTTTTCTTGACATATTTCATCATAACTTTAAAACTAAGAAATTTAAAAAAATACAAAAATATATTTTAAAATGTACAAGTAAAGCCCTTTCATATGATACCCCACTCGACCTAGTAGCGACAATTTGAAATTTGGCCCCCCCTATTTTGGCCCCCTTTATATTAATAATCATACTTTTTTCAAAATTTTTTCTTGTGCAATTAAGTTGGGCAACTATATTCTAAAACTATTCCAAATTTCAGGTTGATAGCATAAGTGGTTGCTGAGATATAGAGGTGTGACAGACAGACGGACAGACAGACAGAGCGGCACCATAAGGGTTCCTTTTTTTTACCATTTTGGTATCGGAACCCTAAAAATGAGACATAGGGCAGGGCGTGTGAATGCCTGTCACCCATGCACAGGAAAACGGTGAGCATTTGTTCTTTTGTGCCCTGTCACCTCTGCCTTATTTGTATCATACTTTCTTTACCATTAAGATGAAAACTAAATAAAGAATGTAATAAAGAATGTAGTATCGAAAAAACACACAGCATGTTTTTTACGGATACAGATAATAGGCCATTCTGCACGGTCTGAAAAGGAAGTACCCCGTGCAAAAAGGCCCATTTCACCTTCAAAATAAACATCCAGTAAAAAAAAATTTGTCTGACATATTCAATGTTAATTTTAACAATAGTACAGGTAGTATAGGTAGTTTGTCACACGGTTCAAGATTAGGTGCTTTACGTATAAGTGCGTGACTTGAATTGAAACTACAATTCCCATGAAATAAAAACTTGGTCTTCCTCAAAAGATAATGACAAAACCAGACACAAGAAAATAAATAAAAAGCGAGTCGGACTTCCGTACCTTTAGTATTTTTAGAAGTAAATAAGTATATTTTTAGAACCGCAAAACTAAGTTTGTTTGTGAAGGATTTTTGTCTTAAAGAAATTGTTTTATTGTTTCTGTAATATTTAACTGAGTCGTATAAAACGCAAAATTATATTTTGGAATGTAGACGTACAACAATTTTAAATTTTGGGCCCCCCATTTGATAATAATAATAAAAATATTTCGTTAATTCTTTCGTTTTCAATATATTTGAGCATAAGTATTCCAAATTTCAAGACCATAGCGTGACTGCGTGAGTAGTTGGTAAGTAGATGAGACAGACAGACAGACGAAGTCGCACCATGAGGGTTCCGTTTTAACCACTTTGGTTCGGAACCCTAAAAACTACGATCCTAGGTAATTTTTTGTACTGGAACAATTTTGTTTTTTACACCTTCACGTGTATAAAATGTAAGTATGTAGCGAACAAAACAAACAGCGCAAAAGATATATAAAATTAGGTAGTATTATTACCTCAATGAAAATTAGCAATTTTTTTAGTTTTATAAATTATTTTGAGATAATGATAAGATAGATGACCATTAAATTGAAAGGAATCTTTATATAGGATTAAATTATCATATGTCTGCTAGAGTGGCGTCATACTCATAAATTTTATTTTTTGTTTTCTCTCTTGGGGCTCATGTGTACCTAATCATGAGTACCTAATACGTACATGGTTGTCAATTCAATGACTCGATGCTCACCTGATTGTTCTTATACTCGATGCGTAGTTCTTTCTGGAAATATGGATCTACAGCTGGCACCCCTAACTCCTTGATGCCATCGCAAATGAGAAGAAGACCATCCTGGGTCGCGTCGGTGAGACAATCATTCACGTCTGGAGAGTTTCTATCGCAGATTTTGAAGTATTTTTCTGTAGGTGCACAGGAAATCATTCATGCATTATATTATGTTACACTAGCGACCCACCTCATATTTGCACGGATGCAATGTAGAATACTATTTTCAAAATAATAAGACAACATTTTCGATGAAAGCTCTGAGTCGGCTTGATTTGAACATTATTTGTCATATTTTACTTATACTAAATTAGGTACCATTTTGTGAACTAAAATACTGTATGTCATAAGCGATGTTACCTACATTCAGTAGGGGGAGAGTCTGGATATCTGTTACACAAGGTAACTTAGTATAGTGCTTGCCTGGCTAATAATACAGGGATACACGCCCAGAAAATCCTTTATCAGAATATTTCATATTCCCAGACGTCTTTTGAGACGATCTATTTCTGGTTCATCTTGGACTAAAACTACTACAAGAAAACGATTCTTTTATATTTTTCTTTTTTCATTTCGTATCCTTTACGCGAATGATGTCGCGAATCGCAGCAAGTTAAAATTAAAAAAACTAGCCGTGATAATAGCTTGTAGTTGTAGTAGACGGTTGTTTACGTATATAAAGAATTTATCGTTTAACACTCATGGAACTTTACCTAATTTAAATCTATTCGTTGTTCGCCTTGATCCTACTTAATTGCACAATAATAGGTTGTCTAAGAAAATAAAAGATATCTATTTACAAAAACATCTTCTAAAAGATGCGTAACAAAAATAATAAAATCAGAGTAAACCAACTCATAAGAAAATTAAAGGTCTACAAAGGCATGATGACGCGACTAATTAATTCATCAGGTACTTATTTGCTATACATAGGTACGCGTACGGTAAGTATTTATGTTTATCATTTGATTACCTCCTAGCATTTTCCCCTTTATGGCAGGTGCAGTCAACGACGACTATTCAAGTCGCCTTGCGACTCTAGCCCGTACGTCTATTGAAATAAGAACTGTACAGTCCATTGTGTTAAGCTTGATGTGCTATTGACTGTACCTACCCTTATTAGAGTCTAACTAGTTAACAACATTTATATTGGATTGTCCATACTTTCGGCCTTCATTAGGACTTGGTCCGGCAGTTTGTTAAGTCCGAATTTTTAACGGATGGAAATTTTGAATGAATGTACTTTCGCGAGTGTTTACTGTAGATAAATTGTTACATAAAACGATTTTGCTCTTTTGTCCATCGAGCTTCCGCAAATCCGCAATACCTGTCTATTGTGTCCATTCGAAAACGTCATGTCCGCAATAACTCAAGGGCGTTACCTAAGGCCTTGAGTTATTGCCGACAGGATCAGCGAATCAGCAAATCAGTTTCTGTATTTTTTAGGGTTCCGTAGTCAACAAGGAACTCTTATAGTTTCGTCATGTCCGTCTGTCCGCGGCCTAGCTCAGAGACCCTTAGTACTAGAAAGGTGATATTTAGTATAAATATACATTTTATTCACTCCGACAGTGGTAAAATAAACAAGTAAAGTGAGGGTAAAGAATTTTTCTCGTCTACCCTATCGTGTCGTGTCGTTCGATAGGTCTTTTATAAATATTGCGAGTCTATAAATATCAGGCTTGAAAGAGCAATTATCGATATTTGGAAATGTAAAAAAATTCACAGTAATAGTAGGTATATATGATGACATTTAAAGGAAAAGTATCACAGCTTTTGGCTATAAGTATAAGGCTTTACAGGTTAATAAGCTATAGCCGAAAAACTGGAAATAATAAAAATAGCAATCAGGCGCTAGGGCATCGCTTAGCAATAGGAGCTAAAAAGTTTATGTTATGAACGTTATGACATACTAAATCAACACCTGCATAAATCGCAAAAAAAAAACTACGGAACGAACCCTGTACTGCGCGTGGCCCCACACGCACTTGACCGGCTTTTTTATTATTGTTAACTATGGGCTCCAGTTATCTACGATTACTAAAAAGATTTGCAACCTAGTAGTAAGAATTTATCTGTCTATCTAGTGTCCTAGGCCGTATATAATGTGTAAGAAAAACGTACGATGATATTGATAAAAATGTTAAAATAATACTTCTATTTGAACAATGATTTTGGAAAATGTGAAGGGTGTGGGCTTACTACTATACGATCTGCTGTAGCTGTAGGTTTGATAATATACAGAAACACAAACTTATAAGCACCTAACTATCTATTAATAGTACATTAAGATGCTAGTGCGCTCTTTTGGTCATTACACACGAGGCTCAGAAATTGCAGCCCGAACCGTAGGCGAGGGCGTAATGGAGCCGAGAGTGTAATGGCAATGCACACGCGCTTCTTACGACGTTTTTCAACACATTTGTAAATAAAAACAAGTGAAATTTGCTTACCTCTTTTCCCCAAGGAAAATTCGTAGACAACAAGCTACGTATTCTTCCTAAGATTTCTACGTACATCCGTTTCTCCAGACTTGTTTTTTGTGCCTTAGTATTTTCTACGTTGAACTACATTAATTATTTTTTTAATTTCTGTGAGTCGATTTAAACACAATTTAAAAGGGCGCGCGTTCTTTTAGCGAACACATATATACCAAAGAGGTTTTAATCCGAAGCGTGGGTTAAAACCTCCATGTCTTATACATACATACGTAGGTACATGCTTAGTCTTTAAATAATTTTAAATGGGATATTTTGTTACTTAAAAGTCAAATTTGTTGTTACTAACTAGATTAATATAAATATTTTCATGAAATGAATGTTTATTGATCATGTTATCGAACAAAGTTTATTTATTTATGAAAATATTATGAATTTTATAAATATAAAAACTCCTTACTCCTTGCCCAAATTAAAAAAAACCGGCCAAGTGCTAGTCGGACTCGCGCACCGAGGGTTCCGTACCACCACATAATCATAATTGTATTAGTTGAAATTTCAGTAAGTTAATGTGCTAGATTTTTTGAGTCCGACACGCGCTTGATCAAATTTTATTATTTGTTGTTATTTTACAGCTTGCACTATAAACATACAAATTTTAAAGTTTGTAAGTGTTCCAGTTTTTAAAATAGAACTTAAACAAAAATCGCCTCAGCGACCATCCAACTTGACCCCTCTCTTATATGAATGTTCTTATAACAGGAGCTCACCACAATTGGTTACCATTAGTTGTGAGAAAAGTTGTAAAATTTAATGATTTCAGCTTTTCCCATTATTTGTACTTTGAGACCTACCTTCTTGCCAAATTTCATAATTTTATGTCAACGGGAAGTACCCTGTAGGTTTTGCATTTTTGAATAAATGTATGGAGATGATGACATAAAATGCCATATCTTCTGAATGCGTCATTGTAAAAAATTTAAATTTTCAGATCTTGTGTGGTTCATAGATTCTAATATATGTTGTTAATTTCAACCTGATACCTTTACCGTTCGTGAGATAAAGGGTCTTGACAGACAGACAGACAGTCAGACAGACGGACAACCAAGTGATCCTATAAGGGTTCCGTTTTTTCTTTTGAGATACGGAACCCTAAAAAAAGACAAAAGTAAAACACTAGTGCGATAATATAATGGAAAAAGCACTCGTGTTTAATAAGCTGGATTATGGACCTAAATACAGTGCAAAAAGAGCTGTTTTATGAGCAAATCTGTTGAAAAATTTATTACTGCACAGCAATTTAATAACCCGAAATAAAAAATACTGTATTTTCTATTCAGAACTTTTTAAACTCTATATCCATTATTTTGTATTTTTAGCTAACTTTTTATGCTATTCTGAGCCTTATGCGGTGAAATACTACGCTCCATAGAATATTACGTAGAGCTACACTAATAAATGTTCGTCGACTTTACAACAATTAAGAAAACCGGAAGCACGAGTCACGGTGGGACTTGTAATCGTGAGCAGGCTAAATTGAAATAAGTAGATAATATCTCTGGCAACTACAATACAACCACATTTTGTTAGGAATTTAGTACTTGGTGCCACTAACTATTACTATATACAAGGTGTATCTAATAAAGGATGTATCTATCTATACAGAAGAATGTGAATCTGCCCATGATACCTACTGAACAACTTTTGTCTTAGGAAATAGGTAAACAAATGTATGCAGTTTCTAAGGGACGTGGATTTTGTTTTATTTTTTCCTGTTTCAAGCTATGCTTCTTAGATTCAGTTTTCTCAGTTGCATAGGATTTATTATATCAACTCAACTGGGTTATTGGATAACTATGGCATTTTTGAAGGGACCTTTTTTTGCCTTCTTTGAACGCTACTTATTTACTTTACCTAGAAATTCAAATCTTTGTTTAACACACGTTTAACATTACTGTAACAAAGGTTTGCTATTAACTAGTTGGCATGATGTCATTCAGTGGCTAGCCTTAACTAGACAAATAAAACCCTGCCAAGTGCGTGTTAGGCCCCGCTGTGAGGGCTCCGTTCGTAGTTGTTCATACAAAATGTGTTGGTCACTTACGTTACTTTGTATGCGAAGTAAAAATTTTTGTGCGTTATTAGAAAAGCCGTAGAACAAAAGTTATAGCTTTTGATCTCACTAATAATAGATTTCAGGTGCAAAAAAATAACCTTGTATGTACTACTACTGTGACTTGTATCACATTTCGAATAACAACGATTTAGCTTGCAGTGTGGACGACACTCATACTTGACTCGAACAAAAATTTGCGCGTTTGAGGTAAACATAAGGCCTAAGTATGTAACAACACCCCACACCACGGGGTAGACGAGAAAAAAATCTTCAAGATTTTTATTTACTTATTTTATTTATTATTACATTCTGCAGGTATATTTGCACCAAATTATAGCTTTCTTGGACTAAAGGATTCTGAGCTACGCCACGGGCAGACAGGCAGACGGAAATAACGATACTATAAGGTTCCTTGTTGACTACAGAACCGTAAAAACACTTGCAAATGTTAAAATAACGAACAATTTATAACAACTAATCACTAAACTACGGATCCACAAACTTTAACTTTTGAGTTTAAGTAAAAACTCCAGAAACATGAATGTCATGTTTAATTCTCCTACATTTAGTTTTTAGCTTGAGGATAATCTTGATAAGGTTATTCTATACATACAGCCATCGAAATAAGTAACTCAATAAGAATGTTTACTGCAAAAGATCCAGAATATTTAGAGTTCATTGATCAATAGTCCTGGAAAATCCAGTCCAACCGGGTTGAATTGTAAATAAACGAGGCAATAATAAAAAGGAGAAAAAATTGTAAAAAGATAATTACCAACTCTCACTGTTTTAAGTACGTACAACAGGCTTATAGGTTTTTAATATAACTTTACTGCTACTACTGATGCCAGATACTTTTGAGAATTTGAGCAATGTGAAAATCCTTTATTGGAAAATATTTTCATCTCTTATATTTAGAACAAACTACCCATGCAGATAAAAAACTAAATGTTTCTCATAGTTATTTACATAGGCGTAGGAACCTACACTTACTGCGATTAACAATAACAGGTTTTTACTAGCTCAGAGAGTTATTGTTCTTAAATAAACATCCAAACTTTAAATTAAGAACGTTCATAATATACTCAATAGTAAATAAGTAACCACAATTATTAAAAGAAAATCAAATAAACTCACCGACATCCACTTTTCCATAGCAGTTTGTAACAGTTAGAAAAAAGAGAGCGGTTTTAAAAAAGCTGCCAGTTGCACTCATTTTTTTTAAATTCGTTTGAATGATGAAGATTCGAATAAAGAACTCTTGATGTCTACAGACACGAGTAGTCGTCGGTAGCGATTGGAATCGTTTGCAAACATGCTGGCCGCGGCAACCACGCACGGTGGAGGTTGCACAAACCACCAAACGCACGTTCTCAATGTCAACCGGCTGGTTCCCCTCAATACATAATACTTACGCAATGTAATATTAACTTATGTGTATGATATAATACAAATGGTAACGTAAAATTATCAATCTATTGGTTCACTAATCTATCAATGTTATATTTTTTTTTGTTCCGAAAACTAACAGCTATAAACTAAAAAATCTAAATAACACTTTTAAAAATCAGGCAGCCAATGATCAGTTTACACTTGTAGAAAATAATTTAAATAACAAAACAAACGTTTCCGCGACCTCGTCGAAAAAAGACAATGCAGTATATTTATAATTTTTATTATACATAACATCACGCCTCTTTCCCGTCGGGGTAGGCAGAGACCACAGTCCTCCACCTGCTACGATCTTGACATACTTGCCTTGCTTCCTGCACTTTCATCAATCCTTTCATACATGCTCGTGGGTTTAGGGTACTTTTAACCTGGCCTTTATTCAGAAAGCCCTGAATTTGGTCCTGGTACGTTCGCCTAGGCCTTCCCCTTCCAACGTTTCCATTTTTATTATTATTATAAAACACTCTTAAAATCGAGAAAATAAAATACAACAAGAATTATACATTTAAACATCTCGGCGAGGTAATTTTAAGTAGGTAGCCTCAAGTAGCCTGTAATGTGACCTAGTGCTATTTCGCCATGGATTTCTAAAATATCTACATAAAAAGCTAAGTAAGTATATCATGTTTGAGCACAGGGGGCCAATTCTTAAAAGTCACCGGGTGATTTTCGAGATTTTAAAAATTTAAGCCCTGTTAAACTCTTCAAAAGTAAGGATCAATATTTGTTAATTATAAAATAATGTTCAGTTTTAAAATTACCATCATAACAATTTGAGTTTTATGAGTTTATCGTGGCTTTTTTTTTAAATCTCGAAAATCACCCGGTGACTTACAAGAATTCGCCACCAGATCATGCAAACGAATGTTTTGTTATAATGATTGGTCAGTTTTTCATTAAGAATATTTCATCTAAATATTCAAGTGGCTATCCTCAGAGAATCATTCAGCACGATTTACTCTTTACCGAGGTTGGACTGGAAAACTTAATATACTAAACAGGCGAAACGATACAATACCTTAAAAAATGAGGAACTTCCGTTTCGTCTCGAAACATACGGAGATGATAATTATTCAGCCCTGAAAAATAGTTATTTACTATGCAAGGCAGCAAAATTGTTATTTGGCGCGAATGCCTTTTATTGAAACTTCAGCAAGCGAAGGACTCTAGGGCTCAAGAGAGGACTAAGCGTAGCGAGGGTTTCAAGGCACGAGACGCGAAAAATATTTTCCGCAGAGCGAAACACAAACATTTTCACCACACTACAGCGGGCAAAATGCTAACGAATAATCTTATACTTAGGTACCATATTTATCATCACGTACTAATTTCAAAAACCAAACTTCGATCGGTTAAAATTTCAAAAACTTTGCACGTAGATTTTGATCGATAAAGCAAAATTTTCTGAGCTAGTGAGAATAAAAAGTTTTTCCTCCTCTGCAACTTTAGAGCATAACGTGACCCGCGCAGAGCCCGGTTCTTGCGCGGAAGTTCGAGTAGCTCTAATGTCTGTATAACATTACGTCATTCGCACTGTTGATAAAAGTAAAAAAGTTTCGTTATAGCGATTCGAGTTGGCGAATGCCACTTTTTTTTCCCAGTCGTATACAACTTGTCCAAGAGTCTCGTTCCTGGATTTAACTTTTTGTTCATCCATCTGCTGCACGCACAAACTGCTTAGTTTGAAAGGTCGTTCAGTTTCAAAGGAGGTTGTAAAAATCGGAAGCCGTCATCTGTTCCAGAAGGTTGTTCGGTTTGTATGTATTTAAGTTTTATTGATTGTTATCCGTCTAAAAACTAAACAACCTTTAACTAACCACAATCCTAACTTAACCAAGACTCAAAAATCATTCTATCTGAAGTCTTCTTGGTTTGTAAGTATGATCTTTTAAAAGGGAGCCTTTTAAACTGAACAAATTAAAATGTATTAGGCAGAGGACTCTTGGACTAATGCATAAGTCACAGGCAAATTGTAAAATTCGCCACTTCATATAATGCCTTAGCATTTTACAAAACGGTCCGTCATTCCTTTCTGGCGCTGTCGTGGTGCAAACCTACAATGCACCAGAGATTTAAACATTTTTAGAAACAGGCAACTCTGCATTGCAATCTGCCGGCCGTTTGTAAAGCGGAAAATTTTACAATGTGCTAGTGAAATAAACACGTTTGGCGATTCAGGAAATAAGAAGTTGCGTACGTCAACACTGTAATACAATGGATTTCTTAAGTGCAAATGACAGGGTGTTTCTGAACAGGATAGAATATATAGAATAAAAGTAGATATAGTAGGTAGTTATTTGGAAAACCTACGAAAGAGCGCTTTCTAACCGTGACATCTACAAATAGACAAAAGTTTAGTACTAAGTTTGTCTTTTAATCTATTGAAGACAAGTGTCCCTAGGATAATTTCACACTTTGTAAGTGCACTATAATAACAAGTGTGAAGTTGTTAAAATTATAGCTTATTTCTTTACCTATGTAAGACTTCCTGAAAGACCTGGGCAATTGCAAACAATTATCGCAATTTCGAAAACAACCTGCTTAATTGTTATGCTAGTGTACTTGTGGCTATTGGGAAAGACTGAACGAAACCTTTTTTTATCCACCAGTTTTCAAATAATAGAAATTCACCCTCATTTTTTATCACCCCGGTTATTTTAAGAGGTGGTTCTGTCCATGAAACTGAACAAATTTTCCAAAGAAACATAGGTCGAAACACGAAAAATAATTTTCCACCGGTCATATAAAATGCGTAAGAAAATGCGCTATCAGCTGACCCATAGTCTCTATTGGAAGTTGAGATATTTTTTTAGTATATCGACCTAAGTTGGGAAAAGTTGTTCAGCTTCGTTGAACCTTGGTAGGTATATTACCGAGGTTATTATAATTAAAACAAAGATCTTGCCGAAAAACTTACGCCTGTGGTAATACTAAAGCAAATAGGTTGTATTGTATTGCGATAGTAAACTTTTGTGAATCAGGCGTTAAATAAGTTAAAAAGCGCCTGCGATGCGAGTTTTTAGAAGCGCTTGCACATCGCAAGGTAACAATCTTATCATTAGATAAAACAGAAATAATAGGATATTATCACTGTTGTCCTTGCACTGCCTTAATTATTATAAATTGTTTTGTTTTGAAAGGTGGCAGTGAAGCAGTTTGGCTAACTATGTCACATCCTTTTTGAAAATGAAAACACACGTGCTTAGAAAAGGAACTGACATACGACATGGTAGTAACCTGTAGGTAAGTAATTAAATATTAAGAATTTTATTTGTCGCTCTTTATTGCTCGTTTTAAACACAAATTGACTTTGTTTTGCATCTATATCATGCATGCATTTATGTTTGCTTTGTATTACAACCAAGCGATTAATGACCGGTCATTATGATGAATGTCCATCACCTATTGTATTGGACAGGATAATAATAAATGGTACAGCAGCATTGCACTTACTTTTTCGCGATATAGAGGGTCATCATTCGACAGTGTCCCCACCGGGAATCGCACCCAGAACTTCCGGATCAAGAGCCGAATGCTATAACTACTAGATTATAAAGGGCTGCGGATAGCAAAGAGTAAATAAGGACCAAGTGCAAACTTAAGTTTGTAATTCCATACAAATAATATGGAAATACAAACTTACCTATACTAGATTTGTGTAAAAATGTTTAAATGAAATATGCAGTCAGGTACATAACCAATTTAGAATTAATTAGCTCATTGAAACCGATTTTCAGTAAATCACATATTTAAATTTTAGTAGTAAGGGAACACCCCTTATATGAACATCCACAGACCAATGGATACTTTCGAAAGATACCTTGCATGGAGAGTCTTGGTCATGCAAAATTTCATCAAGATCTTTTGAGCAGTTTTTGAGCAAATCACATTTTTTCATTTCCATTGTATGACAGCTACCCTCAAAAAGAGAGTGCTGGCTCTCAGAAACCTTCGATGGATTTGCATAAAACTCCTAAATTCAAAATATGGTGTCAATCGGACCATTCGTTTAGCCGCTAAGCCAAAGCGTGACGGACAGACCGACCGACGGACCGACCGACCGACTGACCGACGCGACGGACATTTTTGGGAGACTTGTTTTTTATTATGTATAAGTAATATAAAACACATTTTTGAGAAAATTAGAAAAACTTTTTTTCACGAATACAATACCGTTCTTGCTCCGCTCGAAAGTAAAAAGGCATGTTTTATAAAAGCCTGTCTGTCATTACTTGAAGCTCAAATTAAAACTAGAAGCTCAATCATGAATTGAACGTACCTACTCATGTTGAAACTGAAAATACTTGATTGAAAGCTATAACTTAAAGTCATAATGACCAAATTAATCACTTTGTCCATATATATTACAAGGTGTTAATTTGATTGCGTGTCATAGCTCAGGGGCGGGATCAGTAACTGAACAACTTTTCCCAAGGAACATAGGTCGAAATAAGGAAAACCAAAATTGATCTTCCATACAAAAAGCGCTATCAGCTGATGCAGTTTCTATGGGAGATCAAATATTTATTTTCGTATTTCGACCTATGTCCCTTGGGAAAAGTTGTTCAGATATTGATACTGATTCCGCCCCTGAGCTATGACACGCAATCAAATTAACACCCTGTATAGTATAGGAAGTTCTAAATAAGAAACACTTATAATTTTTGCAGCGCTTGCATCAGGGGAAGCCCGTATAATATCTGTTCGTGATAAGTATTAGCGGTACCATGACAGCTCTGACAGAGTGGCTTTAGATAAAGTTACACCTTTTCAATCACGCCGTTTCAATAAAGAAATGTAAATTTATCATGGTAGGTTTTATTCCATAATGTTCTTTTATTGTTTATTTATCTAGATCACGGCCATTTTCCGGTGCCTCGTTTCTTAGCTGTTGTCTACATAATTAGCTGTTGTCCGCGACTTCGTCCGCTAAGGACTCGACCATAATTTATTGTTACCATAACCCTAAATTAATAATTTTCATACATTTCACTTCTATACAGGAGGGCCGTCCTTTCGTCTGTCCGTCTGTCTTTCCGACTATCCGTCCGTCTGTCTGTCTGTCTATCAAAATTTTCATGCATCTCACTTCTAAACAGTCGACTTTCATACAAACTTTCAACCCGGGGATGAGGTCCCAAAACTGCTTGAATATTATTGTTACTTTAACCCTTACTCAATATTTTAATACATCTCACTTCTAAAGAGTTAGTCATTCTTACAGAATTTCTATTCTTATTTTACTCCCTTGGGGGAATGATCTTCAAAAACACTGACACAAATGTTTCTTTATTTCTTGTACCTAGCGTAAATCCAAATTTTCATGTATCTTGCTGAAAAACCATAGAACTTTTTAACCCTCATTTCACCCCCTTTGGAAATGATTTTCCATGACTGCTAGGAAATTTGCTAGGTACGTGGTTTCCAACCATAAGCCCAATTAATAAACTCAGATAATTTTATTTCAAATAAGAAGGACTTTATAAACAAAATTTCATCCCCCTTTTCATCCCGAGGGTTGAAATTCCTACACACATCGATAAGCGTTGCGTTTGTTACCAACCATAATCGGAATTAATAAATTCAGTGGAAACGTGTCCAAGTCGGACTCGCGCAATAAGGGTTCCGTACATGTCTAACGAATGAACCTCACTTGAAACGGGTACTCACTCACCTAAGTTGGTTATAAATGGTTGTAAGGAAAGTTGTAATTTTTAATTATTTTATAGTAGTTTCCCTTTACTTGTGTTGTGAGACTTCAATTCTTGCCGAATTTCATGATTCGAGGTGCCTAACCGAAACGACCCTATAGGTTTTGGTTTGAATCATAAATGTATAGAGATGGGGACAAAAAGGGCCGTGCTTTTTGATGGGTTTGTTGTTGAAGCATGGACTTTTCACAACTCAGGGTGTATAGGCCTTAACTTTTACTTTCGTGAAAAAAAAAAGTTTTTCTAATTTTCTCAAAAATGTGTTCCATATCACTTATACATCATAAAAAACCAGTCTCCCAACAATGTCCTTCCGTCGTTCGGACAGTCGGTCGGTCCGTCGGTCGGTCTGTCCGTCACGCTTTGGCCTAGCGGCTAAACGAATAGTCCGATTGACACCATATTTTGAATTTAGGAGTTTTACGCAAATACATCGAAGGATTCTAAGTGGTTTCTTGCTGGCTCTCATTTTGAGGGTAGTAGCTGTCTTACAACGAAAATGAAAAATTTTAATTTTCTTAAAAACGGCTCATAGAATCTTGATGAAACTTTGCATGATCAATTCAATTCATTTATTTGCTTAAAACATAGTTTAAAAGATCTTAAAATAATATTTACCGTCCTAAAATGTTCTACCACTAATTGGCATGCAAATTTCCAATAACTTAAAACTAAAAAAATATTATTTCCTATTTCATTAAAAAAAAAATGATAATAAAATTAAAAAACTCATTACTAGCAATAATAAAAAATAAAAAACAACAAAACAATAATCAGAAATTAAGAAATTAAAATTACGCTTCCAAAAATTAAAAATTTGACTAGTTAAAAGTAAATGCACTAAATTAAAGATTGTAAATGACTAGCAATAAACAATAAAATAATTCATAACTAAATAATTTTCTTATCAATTAAATTGTACATAAATTATTAATTACAGCACCTCTATGTAAGATATCTTGCGCCAGTACGAGTATCAATTGATCTGTGTAATTTCATGTAAGGGGTGTTCCTGTACCACCAAATCGTAAATATGTGATTTACCCAAAATTGGTTCCATTGAGTTTATTAAAATTTTCTATAATATTAATCCTGGATTAGTTGTCTACCTTACTGTATATTCTTTATGATTTTTTTAAATAAAATTTTATACACAAGTGTACCAAAAACTGAAAGGGTTTGCTCAGTAGACTAAACTGAACAATTATCCATAAGGAACAAGCGTTGAGAAATTAAAAAAAAATCTCTATGCAAGTATCCTACGGTAGTATCCATTGATCTGTGAAAATTCATATAAAGGGTGTTCCAGTACTACCAAAAGTTAAACATGTGATTTACTCGAAATCGTTTGAGGTTTGTTTGTTTTAATGTTTGAAAATTTGAATTCTGAATTGATCTGTATATTTCATTCGATCATTTTTTTGGAAAAACGTAAATAAAAGTTTGTATTTCCATAGGTACTATGCGTATGGCATTACAAATTTAAGTTTGCGGTTGATAGTTGTTCTTGAGTATTGCGAGAAAGTAAGTGCAGTGCTGCTGTACCATTTATTTATATTAATTTCAATACCACTACCCGTTCGCGAGAGAAAGGGTCTTGACAGTCCCACAAATAGACGGACAACAAAGTGATCATGTAAGGGTTCCGATACCAAAATGGAACCCTTATGGTGCGACTTTGTCTGTCTGTCCGTCTGTCAGTCACACCTGTAGGTATATCTATAACCATCTATTGGTTATTATTATAGTGCTACTTTTTCGTGGAATGTCTCCATCAAACGTGCGATAGTGTCGCTGGCGGTTCTACCTGTCTTACGTATTTTTCTCTTGACCAGAGCAGAGCTCAATATCTTTCAATAGGGCAGCACTGTGGAACATTCGGCGGGTTCAATGATTTGGTTACGATCTGCCTGGCTATAATTTTGTTTCAGAAAGTTAATGGTATCCGTAGCATATTGGGCTTTAGACAGAGCTGGCTAAAATAAGGTAAAAAAATATATATTTTCGAAATAAGTTAGTAGCTGTTTCTTTATACTTAAACTCAAACTTTTTAGAGCAATATTTGCTAGTACTACTAGGTTCTAGTTTTTGAAAAAATAAATAATTTTATTTATTTTGGGGTACAAATACGTAATAAAGCTAAATATATTTTAAATGTGCTCATTAAGCCCTTTCATTTGATACCCAACACGGTATCATTGAAAAAATTGTTTCTTTCTTTCATGACTTTATCTGCTCTAGAGGGTGCCATTCTATTTAATGTGACGTCTTTTTTCCTATAACTAGCGGATGATCAAGACGCTTCTAACGATACCTAATTTGTCAAATTAGGATAAGTAGTTTAGAAGTTATGACGGAACAGATAAACATACATACATAGGTACATACGTACATGTACGTACATACATACATACTGGTCAAAATCATAACACTCCTTTTTGCCGTAGTCGGGTAAAATAATAACAAGACGTTAAGACCACCATTTAAGATAAGATGTCGTAGCTTAACCGTGACTTTCGAGGCACGGAAACGCTCTATTTGCACAGTTAGGAATGCCACTAGCGGTCACTCATCAGAGTTCTATCTGATGCTATAGTTGGCCACTTGGCCACGAGCGTTTCAGACCTTCAGTTAATTTCTACAATATTAAATAGCCTAAGATAATAATAGTTCTGTCTATCTTCTATAGTAGGTAACAGTGGATCAATCAATCAGCACTGTTAATTTGCTACTCATCATAAAGTCAAAAATTTAACGGCACTAAACATTAAAGTACCTATCATGACAAGAGCAAGATGACCTAATAAACTGCACATAATGCCAGTACAATGATTCACTGGTACCTAAGTAAATGTTCACTAGATTAGATTGATAGTTCGACAGTTATTTTAATAATGAAGACAGGTTTTACTGAACGGCTACGGAACGGGCCCGAGAAAAGGTAAGACGAATCCACACGCGTCAGTCACTTCAGTCAGCTCTACTATAGGCTCTATATTGATCAAAGTATTTAATTTTCTTTGAACTACGTGGTAATGTTATCAATAATCACGGAAAAATCACAGTTCTTCTTTGCTCAGCAACAAAATAACGCAATACTGGAATTTCATACATAATACTTACAGTACCTGGTTGACCGAGCTTTGCTTTTTTTATTTTTAACCAAAGCCATAGCCATCACATACAGCGCCATCTAGTATGGAGTAGAGTAGAAAAACTAACCGCAATAACTCTTGACCGGTCGATTTTCCAAATCATCCCTATTATATGTATGTTCCGCGGTCATTTGTAGTTTTCGAGTTATGAATTATTTAATTAATTTTTAAAATTGTCTGCTTAAGGAAATTTAAAAATTTATATCTTTTTTTTACTGAATATATTTTAAATTTTCTTTACTAACTTTACTTTAACGTTACTTTCATACATAAAATAATAACCCTCCTAACATTCCTACTTGTTACCATAAGTATGGTAAATAAAATTTTCGAACAATTTAAGGGGCTGATAAGAGCTAAATACGCTTCACTTGAGCAGGTTTTTAACGAAAAGTGATGAATATACGGCCGTGAAACAAATTAATGTGATAATTAAGCATCCTCCAAGAATATGGCCGACTCCGAAACACGATTAAATATATTTTGACCACGTACGCCATAAAAAAAAATCCAAAGTTACCTCTACTTTTTGCTTTTAAACCGTTTCCCTTAAGTACCCATTAATCTATGATGCCAAAACTTTTACACATTATTCAATACATTATGCATAAATATAGCTATTTGATAATTAATATTATGGGTACAGATTTTGAGAAAAATGCAAAAATGAGCGAAATATGTAAAACAGCGCGAATCCGCTCCGTTCTAGCACGCGCATTCTGCCCTTTGTTAGAAAGGGAGGTAATTCAGCTCTTATCAGCCCCTTAAATGGGCTGATTCAAATTTTGATCGTCAATTTAAAAATACAAAAAGGATGTTTCATAGATTGTGGCTGGTTTTAAAAACTTTTCAGGTCTCTAGGCTATCCAAAACCGATCTTGCCAAAACATACAAAAAATCTGGTGCTTAATGGGTTATTTTTCGCTGAAATTAGCGTTTAAAAGTTGAGAGGGAAAAAACACTGAATATTAATATAGACTCCAAATAAATAATTTGCCTATTTTGGTGGTTATGATGGTGGTAGGGCTTCTGTACCAAGTCCGCCTGGAAAAGTACCGCCTTTTGCCTGTTTCTGTCGTAAAGCAGCAGTGTTTGCATTATTGTGTTTCGGTAGAATCCATCCACCATCATAATTTGCGTTTTTAAAACCAGCCACAATCTTTTTGTATTTTTAAATTGACGATCAAAATTTGAATCGACCCATTGAATTGTTCGAAAATTTTATTTACCATACTTTTGAGTAATAAATAGGAATGTTAGGAGAGCTATTATTTTATGTATGAAAGTAACGTTCAAGGCAATCATAACACAAAAAGAAAATTTAAAAAATGTTCAGTGAAAAAAATATAGGAATATTTAAATTTTCTTCGGCAGAAAATTTTAAAAATTAATTAAATAATTTATAACTCGAAAACTACAAATAATCGCGGAACATACATGGGGGTGACTCGGGTGCCCCTTAGCATGAGGCATCGAAATTTTTCTTTTGAACGTCTATCAATGGGCCACCCCACCCTGTATAATATAATGTAGTTAAACCTAATTCACAACATAAGAAAGCAACTAAAAAAATTTGCTTTTTATTTCAACATAGATTTAATAATTTAGGACTGATGGATACCGTTACGGTCTCACTCCGCAATGATAAACAGCACCACGTAACCGTAAGGTTGACGATCCCTCGCAAAAAAAGCTCTTGTTCGTATTCGTTGATGTACCCACGTTAAACTCACCTATTAGGCATGCGAATGATTATCCCATTAATCATTTCCGTAACATCTTTTTTGTTTAAAACGTTTCTCGCTTTACAATTCATTCAAAAGTTTTAGCTTTTTTACTACTTAGGGAAAAGTTAAGAAAGTGGTTAACATCTTCATTTAAAAGTTATTACGTAAGTAATACTTACTAAGCTGGCCATAACAAAACACAAAATATTTAAACAAAATAAAGAGCAGGCGAAAGTCTTAGCCTTATTAATTTAACTTATAATAATATGATAGGCTTCGAATTATAGATAACAATTTATAGAGCCTGCATGATATGATAGCATGTCAGGGAAATTTATCATCGACGGCGGCAAATTAAACCTACCTTCAAAGTATAGTTATATGAACAAACAGTCAGTTGATTTGGCAAATTACTGAATACTGCGCTGGTTTGGTGTAGTCGATATGAAAACAAGGGGTTATCGATCCTAGATAATATATCAAAGTAAAAAGCGTTTTAATTGTAATTTGAAAGTCAGTATAATTTACTTCCGAATGTTTATGTAGCTTTGCCGTGAGCCATTGTGTTTTTCTTCTCTTCTTCATATTTAGCCGTTCCCTAGTTGTTAGGGATATGGGCAATGGAGACAATGCGAAAATACAAAAACATAAAGGGACTAACGACGAGGTTAATCACGTATGAGCCTCATAGTTCATTACGCAAATTCTGCAACAAAACTACTATAGACCGTACGATGTCCTTAGTGGGTTTATTCGGTTTTGGGTTTTATTTCTATTTATTTATAGAAGCAATGTATATTTTCAAGCTACGATGAAAAGCTGGGTCTACTTAAAACTTTAAGTTGTAAACGGTTACTTAGCTGTTGAAAATCTGCGCAACTCATCGCATACAGCGTAGATACCTTTACTAACTGTCATGCATGAGCTTGTTATCCCAATTAAAGAAATTCTTCGTGCAACTCTGACATGAAGGTTTATAAAATAAATTTTCAATTACTTGTCTGCTCGTTTTATTTTATCGCTGCTCTTTGTAGAAAAAGCAATGTGATCATAATTCAATTCAGAAAGGCACAACTCGAACGAAACATTGTAAGTAGGTACATACTCGTAAGTATGAAATGCTCATTACAAAAGTATTTTTCAAAATAAGAACTCCTGTATGAGCAAGGCACGTTCGTAAAAGGTCACCGACATGTTCTTTTTATGCTTTGTATACAATTTTGGAAGAGGTAGTATTGGTCCTAACGGTAATACGCCCATCAAGTCGAAAGCATTCTTCAGGTCCTTGGTGCCAATTACCTACTTTGGTACCTGTTGAGCACCCATATATTTATTTGCTTTGCTGCGTTTTCTGTTCTCCATTTCAGAATTATTATGAACAATTACATTGGTACCTTTTTGGAAATTATGCACACTTGTTACATTCATATAACTGCAAAAAAAAATAGATCTTCAAGTCAACATTATGTATTTATCTGATCTTAAATTAATTTAAATGAACTCCACGCGATCAGTAAGGCCTGGAGCGAATGAACCAGTTCCCACATAACCAGGTCCTAGCTAGTCAACTCGAGACTCTAGCCAACTTTTAATTTGCTTTGGTGCTCTTGTTATGAAACAGCATTCTTTCAACTCTTTCGAGGGACAGATTTACTTACAAGTTAAATAAAAACCCGCGAAACAAATTTATGATGAAAGTACAAGGCAGTAATCAAATAGCCGTTGAGGATCTTCAGGCAAGGTACATTTCTAATAAGACCCATAAACTTCTGGGACGAAATTTAAAATTTCGCTAATGTGACCTGCGACCGTATTGATTAGTTCCGCGGCATCAGAGTGGCGCCACACGTCCCTGCAG
This sequence comes from Athrips mouffetella, assembly GCA_947532105.1. NCBI lineage: Eukaryota > Metazoa > Arthropoda > Insecta > Lepidoptera > Gelechiidae > Athrips > Athrips mouffetella. The sequence continues at coordinate 18,147,561 of OX383960.1, read as the reverse complement.
GCATTATCTTCAATGCCACCACCATCAATTTACTGCACTCAGGACCCACTCGTGCCTGCCATTATTACTCCCTTTTAATGAAGAAATTCCAACTCAGTTCGTTGATCTCCTAAAAGGCAAATCATTCTCTTTTGACACCGTGTGAACATGCAAAAATAACCAGCATCCATCGAAGATCAAATTGCATTACGGGCGTACCAAAACAAATGGTTGTCATATTTTATGAAGCTTATTTGTACAGAAATGCCAGCCAAATACAAAAGGAGAAAAAGCTCTGTTATCTTTTCAAGCTAATGTAGAGCGTCAGAGTAAAATTATTAAAAGGCGCGGATTCAAGAGGCCGAAGCATTTTGCGAAGCGACTCCTTGAGAGCCGCACATCCTCGCGCGCGCTTTTTATACGCTAACCTCTGTAATTTTCTCAACATAGCTTTATTAAGTGAATGAAGTAGGTAACACGAAAACAGTATGTTAAGGACTGAATTAATATTATTTTATTTGGGCCTGTTGGCGGCAATTAGCGGAAGTGTGACTGAAGACAATGGATTCTCGGCAAGGGATGGCGGCTTCTACACAGATGATGCGATTGTTTTAAACGGTGAGCGGATCACAGATATTTTATTTTAATTACCAAATACAGAGAGATACACATAGACAGATATAATTTTATTAATAGGGGTAAAAATATCGAACTATACGTGTGTAACAAACACACATAGTCCGGTCCCTTATAGTCTTATATCGCCAAATTCAGCAAATTGCACCAAATTTTTTTAGGTACATAGCGCTCAATTTTTGATAGGAGCCAATTCTTGAATTTTCTACGGAAAGTTTTTGAAATTCAAGAGTTGGCTCCTATCAAAAATTGAGAGCTATAATATGACGTATGTATCTAACTAGTACCTGGAAAAAATTTGGAGAAATTGTAAATCGTGTCTACGTGAAACAGCTAACTGACCGCACTAACAAGACTTGATAATAATCTAACTTTATATGAATTTAATAAATTACGCGCAAAAATTATTGACGGATATTTTAAGCAAATAGAATGTTTGTTTACAATTTAAAGCGAAAATGGAGTGGCCACACACGTTCTTAACTCAAAACAATGGACGACTCACGTAGGTATGGGGTTTTGAGGCTAGAGAAAGTTAAAATTTGCAACTGAGATGTCCGGCCACAGTAAAAGTCGAGAATAAAATCAATACTGGTCCGTTTTAAATATCAATAAAGATATTTCCAGCCATAGTAAAATGCGCTGTCGCTGTCGAGAAATTGAATTGGTTAACAAATTTTGCACAATTTAACATGTAAGTACCTTCTAATGAGCGAAATTGCGCCGCAAGTCAAATGACACGATATAATGACTCAAAACTTGATATCAAGAGGCAAGTGGTCATCAACCCTATAGCTAATCGGTGGGCCACTATTCGGAAAACACCCATGTGATAGGATCAATTCAATGCAAATGTTTAGACGCCCACATGAGCATGTTCGACCACATCAATCAAATCATTGTCTGAACCGAAGTTCGACGGTCGGCTGTCGCCTCCAACTCGTTACACTTTTTGCCCATCTCGAGGACAATAATTAGATCGGAGAGTATAGATTATCACTGGATGACGATGCTGACATTTCCTACATTAGAATTGTGAACCCGGAATCCTGACAACAATCGCAGTCTGCAGTACAAAGCTGTTTAAAACGCATTGTCATACGGTAATAAAGAACAAATTTAGCTTTACCGAACAATCAACCAAATTGGTGGTACATAACTTTTTAAAACTTAATATTATTTGATTACAAAAATTGCATGCCTAACAAGCATGTGGCTTGGCTAAGTCCCCATTCAAAGGGTCTCTAAAGCTTTTATTCCAATTCAACGTTGTATTTTGTCCTTTCCAGGCGGACTTCGCCAGTTATTTTCTTATTAGCTTTGCTTATTTTGCAGTTGAAATCTATTTTTCTATGGAGTTCCATTTTCATAAAACGGAAGTTTGACTTGGTTAAGTAGTCGTAGTCAACCGAACTTCATAATAACACTTACACTTTGAATATCAGCACTTCTGCTCGGTTTCGTAATACCACAGATAATATAATACTATACTAGTACAGATGCCTCACGTCCTTAGAGCAACGCGTCAAACCGGGCTTTGCGCGCGAAAATCGTGTTACTCTATGCTCAAGTCATAGAACGAATTTGGTGCCGAAAATTGTTCAGGCAATTTTTTCCATAAGGTATTTTCTTAGAATAAATTGATATCTGGATGTTAAAATTGAATTAATGTCATAGTTTACACCTTTACCTACCAACCTAGTAGTAACATTTAGTTTAATTATTAGAAACAAAAGGGCCAAATGAATTCGGGCTATTTACTCCGTCGAAAAAACCGTAGTACGGAATGGGACCCCATGGTAATACATAGAGTCTCAAGGTCAATGTGTTTCTCTACTTACGTGCGGTTACCTGAACGTCAAAGATATCAAGGGAAATGTATTTAGAGACGCTGCACTGTTTCTTATTCGGTTCTTTGATAGATAGATGTACACTTTGATCTGCATACTTTCTACACACTATGCAGAACCTTTAAGTTTCGCTAGTATTTCATACTTCGCTTGGGTCAACGAACATTTAAACCTGTACATTTTCATTAAATTGTCACAGGAAAGCAGGTTTGATCACTTGATGTTTTGGTTGCATGTTGTATGCATACTTACTGCATAGCTATAGGTACGGGTTCTCGGCCTGAGAAGTCCTCAAGGTCATCGGTTGTATACGCGATATTTTTAGGGCTCCGTACCTCAAAAGAGAAAATACGGAAACCTTGTACGATGACTTTTTGTCCATCTATCTGTCTGTAAAGAGCCTTTTTCTCACGAACAAGTAGGTATATGTTTAAATTAATATCAAATGAAAGTTTGAATTAATTCCTGTTGACCTAGAATCAGAATAATTTGAGCAAAGGTTTCATAGCACAAGGTAAGGAAAATGCCTAAAACCATAAAACATTACAACTTTTTTCACAATCAATTTCTTCATATAAAAGACGGGTCAGGTTTAAGAGGAGGCGGAGTTTTTAAAACCTATGGACAAAATCCTGTAGTATATCATATTATAGTGGACAGGAACGGAACCCTTAGTGCGCGATTCCGACTCGCACTTGGCCGGTTTTTGCAGACCTAGTTAATTTATAGATATATCCACAATAAATGATGTTCAAGATATTATAGGGTCCGTGAAAGAGCACATCGTTATATAGTTCCATTATTTTGATTTACGAGGTAATAATATCGTGTTCAGATTTTTTATGGCTACAACTTGTCTCGAGCTGCTGTGATACGCTGACGTTTAATGCAATGGTAATTTTAAGGGACAGGTTCTTATAAAGCTTTATTAAATTACGATGACCATCTTCACCCAGAAGTTACTCGTAACGCCGCGCCGGTAGCGCAGCGCAGTGAAATTATTTACAGAAAATATGCACCTTCTTTAAATGTTACGTTTCCGGCAACATATCGAATTCGTAGATTATTTTTAATATTACTTGGCATCAAAGGGTGAATAGGTTGGAACTGCTGTAAGGGTGTAAAGGGCAAGTCTGCAAAAAAATTAAAAGCATAATCTGTCTACGATACTGAACAAGTTTCTCAAAGAAATAAAAAAATCCACCTCTGCATAAGAATTGGCTAGCCTTTTCATATTATTGGAGCAGTCCCATAAAAAGCTTTTGCTGCTGGAAGAACTGGTGAGACTCCAGGTGAGACTCCAGCAGCTGGAGTCTCACCAGTTCTCTTTGGGGGCCAAAAGAGTTGTCAACCCTCAATTGAATCACTTCTCGGAAGCATGTGCTTAACTAAGACTCTAATCTAATAATAAGTCAGCTACGGCAAATTTCCGGTCTATCCTGTACACGAGCAATATTTGTATTATATTTGTAATCGGTTTCTCAAAAACAGCTCCAACGTTTTCGATGAAATTTACCATACGGGGGTTTTCGGGGACATAAAATCTATCTAGCTAGGTCTCATGTCCGGGAAAATTCGTTTCCCCCGTGTTTACATACATACATACATACATAACATCACGCCTCTTTCCCGTTGGGGTAGGCAGAGACCACAGTCCTCCACCTGCTACGATCTTGACATACTTCCCTTGCTTCCTGTACTTTCATCAATCCTTTCATACATGCTCGTCGGTTTAGGGTACTTTTAACCTGGCCTTTATTCAGAACGTCCCGACGTTCCCCCGTGTTTTTAAGCATGTTTTCAATACCACGTTTTAGTTAGAAACCTACAGCGCCATCTGTTGGCGGTTAGCATAGCTTGCTCACCCGATTATATTTTAATGTTGAGGCGGTTATTATAGAGCGAAGCTCGGTCGCCCAGGCACTTAAAATTAAATCGTGATACAGTTTCAGCACTCGATACAAATGTTGCTGTTATTTTGATCTAAGTAGTCACACCCAGTATTGAAGAAAGTTATCGCGTTGGATTTACGCGGAGTCACGAATCGTTTTATCGGTGCCTGCGCCACTTTGACGACCTTGAGGCCGGTTTTTCGTGCTGATCCTGATCTCTAAAATCTTTTGATCCACTCCTTAATTTTATGTGGTCTGACACCTCGGATACACCTCTTATACGCCATAATTCGAATTTATTTCGGAAATTCCATCGAACCCAACAATCGCATACGAATAAAAGTTCTCGTGCGGACACAGAACAAGCGTTTTCTTTCGTAAAATGATTAAGATTATAATTGCTTAGCTAAACTACAGATGAAATAACAGTAAACTGACGGCTTCACGCTGATGCCACTTGCACGCCCCTCTCACTTTTAATTTAATAATTATCACTAAAGCAAAAGTGCATTTTGCTCCTGGACCACCCTGCAAATGTGTTTAATTTAATGCTTTTTAGTAGTCATTTGTGCAGTAAATACTCGCTATGAACTCGGTACAATAAATCTGTTATTTAATTACTTACATCATTGTTTTGTATAGAGAACCGATTTTGTGATATTTCGGTGATAATGGGCAAAGTTGTTTAGTTTCCTTATCTGATCATATTGTCATACGCTTTCCGGTTTTGCCAATCTTTCCCGCAAAACCCGTCTGAATGATATTCTGATCCGGTCAATTTGTATAGAGAATATTTTTTTCTTTCATTTAATTTCCAAAAGTTGTAGAAAAAAAGTTGTTCAGTAACATGAGCAGGACCTATGAGCGAGCAGGACTACCCCCCGAGAGGTTTTACGAAATTAGAATTGTTTTATTATAAATGCAAGTAACTTATTAGTTTTGTTTCCAAACATATAAGTATTTTTTTGACAAATTCAGGACGTTCTGAATAAAGGCCAGGTTAAAAGTACCCTAAACCGACGAGCATGTATGAAAGGATTGATGAAAGTTCAGGAAGCAAGGGAAGTATGTCAAGATCGTAGCAGGTGGAGAACTGTGGTCTCTACCTACCCCGACGGGAACAAGGCGTGATGTTATGTAAGTATGTATGCATGTTGTTAGTCAAAATTATAGAACGAAAGACTATAGTTTCAAAGACGTCTCTATAAAAGGCAAGTAAACCGTTATGCAGCGATCCCAAATAAATAACTTGCATATTTGCGGTCGCCGTTATCGCATTCGCTGACAAATCCTTTTGGAACGACTTGCGAATAACAATTTATGTGTCTTGTAGATTTCTACATACTGTAGGTACCGTTAATGTGCAGTAATCAGTTAATCTGCAGATTATCTGGCCGAATCAGTTAAAGTGGAACAAAATTATTCTGTTCGAAATATAACTAAATAATCTGCAGATTACGTAAAGTGTATCGGTGAAGTTTTACTTGTATTATTCATTTTTCTTATAAGAACATTTTTAGGGTTCCATAGTCAACAAGGAACCCTTATAGTTTTGTCATGTCCGTCTGTCTGTCTGTCCACGGCATAGCTCAGAGACCTTTAGTCCTAGAAAGTTGTAATTTGGGTTGAGGTGATTATTTTGACCTATGTTCCTTAAGGAAAGTTGTTCAGTTTCATGGTCTAAGTAACAGGCGAAAATAGTGCTTTAACTTTTTGATACCCTCATAAACTGCGTTTGTTACTCTACGAGTATGCCTCTAATTCAAAACTATGGAATTAAATTTCACGATACTCGTAGTTACCTAAGTATAGCTTTATGTTCGAACTTAAGTCTTGTGAGAAAAACCTATCAAGATAATGATGTTCAGATGAGTAATTACCTTTTAACTGTTTTAAAAATAACTAGATTAGTTCTTGTAGTGTTCTCGTTCCCGTTTTTTTGTATGAAATAAATATTAACCTGAATTACAAGTCGTCAAACGAGCTTTTGTAGTCGGTGAACGGGTTTTGAAAAATTCGTTTACATTAACCCATGGATGGGTTTACGGTACTTATTTATAAGTAAATTTTATTACTGTTAGACTGTCATTAGCAATTTGAGTGACTCATCTGATGGGTTGATACCGATCGATGAAACATCGAGTACTTGCTATTTGAACAAGATTCAAACTCTTAGAATTGCAAATTTATGCAATTAGAGTTACTTTTTAGGGTTCTGATACAAAAATGGTAAAAAAAGGAACCCTTATGGTACCGCTTTGTCTGTCTGTCTGTCACACCTGTATATCTCAGCAACCACTCACGCTATCGACTTGAAATTTGGAATGGTTTTAGAATATGGTTGTTCAACTTAATTGCACGTGAAATAATTAAGAAAAAAATATTATTATTAATGTATAGGGGGCCCAAATAGAGGGGGCAAAATTTCAAATTATCGGTACTAGGTCGAGTGGGGTATCAAATGAAAGGGCTTTACTTGTACATTCTAAAATATATTTTTGTATTTTTTTAAACTCTTAGTTTTCAAGTTATGATGAAAAATGACAAATAAAATACCGTCCCTTATCTCCGAAGTTTGTGAATGGAAAAATCTGAATTAATTACAGTCGACAGACGGTTATGTAAATATTACAGAAAAAATAAAACGATCTTTCTAAATTGCAGTTTTTTATAAATCTGTAAAAAACCTTTACAAACAAATTTAGTTTTGCGGTCCTAAAAATGGACTTAATTGTTTCCAAAAATACTAAAGGTATATCGAAACCCTCAGCGCGCAAGTCCAACTCGCACTTGACCGGTTTTTAGGGTTCCGTACCTCAAAAGAATAAAACGGAACCCTTTTAGGATCACTTTGTTGTCCGTCTGTCTGTCTGTCAAGACCCTTTATCTCACGAACGGGTAGAGGTATCAGGTTGAAATTTATACCATATATTAGGGTCAATGACCACACAAGATCTGAAAATTTCTATTTTGTATAACGACGCAATCAAAAGATATGGCATTTTTTGTCCTCATCTCCATACATTTATGCACTAAAGCAAAACCTATAGGGCATAATTATGAAATTTGGCAAGAAGCTAGGTCTCACAGTACAAATAAAGGTAAAAGTCTGAAATCATTAAATATTACAACTTTTCTCACAACTAATGGTAACCAATTGAGGTGAGCTCCCGTTTAAAGAACATTCAAATAAGAGAGGGGTCTTTTTGTTTTAGTCCTATTTTAAAAACACTTACAAACTTGAAAATTGGTACGTTTATAGTGCATAAGCTATAAAATAACAACAAATAATAAAGTTTGGTCAAGCGCGTGTCGGACTCAAAAATCTAGCACATTAACTTACTGAAATGTCAACTAATACAATTATGATTATGTGGTGGTACGGAACCCTCGGTGCGCGAGTCCGACTCGCACTTGGCCGGTTTTTTTTTAATTGAAGAAATAATATTTTCTTTCAAATTATTAGCCCTTTTGAAAATAAATCTGATATAATTATTAGGTATCCACTGATCTAACAAGGTATCATGTAACACCCATAATAATTATAAATAAGTATGTTTTAAAGTTTCTTTGACAGTAAGTTTTCTATGCTTGGTATTTTCAGCGGCGGTGAGCAGAACCAAGCGCGACACTGCGAATAGTACACGCGATGGAAAACAGTTTTGGTTCCTCAGACCCAGGCAGGTAAATGTCACATTATGTTTGTAACAAAATATTAAATATGTTAAAGAAAGCTGTTAAAGCTTTCCAACTCTTTGACTCTCGAATGAAAGTAGGACGTGTATGGCAAGTGATCAATCAAAAACAATACCTACTAAACATGAACAGCTAAAATTGGCAACTGTTCTAAGAACATGCTTCACTCCTATGTTACTGGCTAAACCCGAACTCAAATTCAAATTCCAGCTTATTCTATTTTGCTTTCTGTTATCCTTCCGCATTGTTTAGGCTCTTGCCAAAAAGAAAACGAATACAACTAGATCGAAATGGGCTCAGAGGTCGGGTTAGGTAAACACGGCCGCTGGTCGGTACAAAAACCTTGACCTTAAACGGGTCTCTTACTCTCTTTTTAAACGGGTCTCTCACGGTTGCAGGCGTTTGTAGAGTAGCGCTGGTTGCTGGTTTTGTTTCTACTTTCTAGCTGCAGTGTATACCTACCTGTTGACCCTTGCACTAAGAAATAGAAGAAAGGAGAGGAGCTCCGTCCAATTGATCACAGTTCTTCACGCCCTATAACTAATGAGAACGATGTGTTTAATTTCAGCAATATGCAGATGAAGGCGCATTCGGATTGGACTGTGAGACGACTCTCGGCAAGAGAGGGACCTGCAAAAGTTTCCGCGAGTGTTACCCTCTGCTGAAGGTAGCAGACCTGTCAGGATGGGATGGATGGGTCATGGGCCACTACGACACTTGCAGCTACATCAGCGGTGATAACATGGAGGTAAGAACCGAAGAAATTCGATGTGTTTTGGAACACAATGAGATGATCGAGGTGATCTCGAAAAGGTACACACGGCCGCACATCAGTAGAAACACTTTTGGACCTTATGGCGTGGTAATAGAGTTGAAAAAGTTTCTACCGACAAGCGGTTGACCGCACCTACATAGAAACTGTAGTCCCTGATTTTTTAAGTGTAACCCTCTGTTGTTCAAAACACAGACGCATTCGACTCAAGTACCTACTGATTACATCTGCATCAATACAAACGCGCGTAAAACTCAGGAAAAACGTTGTGTTACGTTAGGTGTATCATCCATCATATATTCTGCGGTCACCAACAACCGCGGTCCATGGTGCCAGCCGTAACGCTAACAAACGTGGTGACTATGGTACTTCCCCTCCACATTGATTCAGCAAAAGCTGGAATTTTGCAGATAGTTTCCTGTCCTGAGGTGGACGTTTCATGGCATGCCATGAGGTTAGGTTCTCTTTCGACCAAACGCATGAACCGAGCGAGCGGAGCGAAAATCACTTCTGAATTCGGTACTTTATATTATTTTTCGAAATTTGATCAACCTACTAGAAATTGATCAACTTACGATGCCTTATCATTTTCCGGTAACATATAGGTACATTGGTTCTTAGTCGCAGTATTTTAAGCTAGGTATTCATAAAATGTGTTTAAGCAAGTACCGGATTTTGGTTCTTATTTATTTCTCTAAATGCAGCAAGGCCACTTTGTCTTTCTTTAAATATATTTTCTGTTTCAGGTATTCGGAGTGTGCTGCACCGAGCCAGTAGGTACGCCCCCTCAGCAGGAGCCCGATGTGCAACGACTTGGTATTCTTCCTGCTGCTGTGCCAGTACAGATTCCACCGTTACAGCTTACAGGGTAATCAGCCCATTAAATCCCTCTGCAACTGCTTTTAACAGCTGATTGTAGCGAGGTTTATGGAAATTGTTTATTGTACTGTACTTACGCAAACTTTTTCACAAAAATCGGAAATTTTTATGGCTTGGAAAATATATGATTCGGAATAACTTCAGGTATTGATGCAGACAGTTGTTTCACACGCTCAAATCTTAAACTTTTACGTAATCATTCGGATTACATATGCGGCAACGTAGAAACTTGACAACGACATCATAATAAGCGCCCGTCACGTTGCATTGTATTGCACTTAATACAATTGCGCATTTCCCAATCCAGGTTCCCGGGTCGTTTCATATCAGCATTTTCTTCGTGGAATTCGGGTCAAGGCTCAAATGTTCGTCAAATCCCGGCGCAATGGCCGCCGACTCTACCTCCCCTGCCTACACACCCTCCGGACCACGCAGCCCCTACGCACCCGCCATCATTGAGTAAGTTTACAATACAGAAAACTTTTTCATCGGTTTTCTACTTATCAGGAGGGCAGTCCGTTTTGTATCATACCTTCTGTACCTTTGACAGCAGTCTGTCTCAATCACACGTCAAGGTATGAAGGTTAAATAGCTCTACTGCTATCAATTTCTTTCTTCTCACTGTCTTGGAATGCGATCAAGTTTAATACACAGCTTGAACTGAACTGACTTTCTTTGCACCTATCAGTCATTAAAACGTTCAATAGTTCAGGGCCATGAAAAGAACATACTCGTACAACCAAATGTAAGTCACTTTAGTTCACAGGTACAGGAACAATCATGGAAACTTCCCCCGAGCTTCCCGCACCAGACGCAACTTTTAGGTGCAATGAAATGACTATCTTTGGGACTCAAAATTTTGTTTGTTTTTATTAGTAGAGTATTTGGGTTATTTGGGCCAAAATTCGAAGATACTTATCCAGTACATTATAGTTGCAGGTGTAACTACTAGACCACCCAATGATGAACTACAAACTCCAGCCAACAGACCTACCAGGCCTCCCGCCAGTGCCACTACCAAACCCACAACTAAACAGGTAGGGATCACCACAAGAATATAGTCTTTAGCCTGTCCTTTCTAGCGGAGCCATTATGAGGTGATTTTTAGTATCCAGAGAGACCTTCTTTTAAAACACTTTTTCTTGATGATTATATTCTTTATTGCATCTTTATCATTGTTCACAGACCTGGCCCCCTGCGTACCCAACCCAACCGAGCAAGCCGACCATGCAACCAGCAGTTGATGGGTCTTGCGGTGTCAAGAACGGTCCACAAGTAATTACTTTCTTATATTTTATCACAAATGCATTTAATTTCACAATGTTTATCTTTTTCAATGATGTAAGAATTTCTATGTAAATCTAGTAGTAGATTGCCCTTCTTTAAATTTTTTTTTTTACCTTGCTTGTGTCCGAAAGCGGCTACTTTCTGGCCGCCACATGCACCAAAGGAACCATATCCTGGCCGTAGCGGCAAGAAAAGTATTATACACACCACGGCCAGATGTAGCATCTCTGTCTGAGGTTTTCTTTACTTTTCCGGCTGATTCCGGTCGAAGTACGAAATGAAGTACGATCAAGAGCACGTCAAGCTTGACAAATCTAATAAGATTTAGTACAGTTTCTGACAGATCAAACTTGACACTCGGAGTGCGACTCTAGCCCGTATGTCTATTAAAATAAGAACGGTACAAAGTCCAATGTGTCCAGCTTAATGTGCTGTTGACTGTACCTTCTTATTTCAATAGCCGTAAAAGCTCACGTCGCGCTAAAAGTGTCAAGCTAGAGCTGCTCTTGACTGTACTATTTTTGTTCAAATTCACTTTTTATTGCAAGAAAACCTTTAGTTTAGGAAAGGCTCATGTACTCTAGAAAATATAGCTAATTCTAAGTCATTCCCAACCATTTCAGACATATGAAAGCAATTATCAGGATGAGGAGCGTATAGTTGGCGGTCATAATGCGGAACTGAACGAATGGCCGTGGATCGTAGCCCTGTTCAACGGAGGCCGGCAGTTCTGTGGAGGCTCGCTCATCGACGACAGACATGTGCTTTCGGCTGCTCATTGTGTGGCTCAGTAAGTACTTGCATCACTCAAAGTTTTACTTGCATTTGATCGTAACTATAAGCTACCGTTTTACTTACTTTTCTCGTGACTAGTTAAGCTACATTGCGATCTTTCAGTCAGATTTGCGTCGTAACAATGTTTGGCGCGTAAAACATTGCTGTTTGCGAATTGGCATATAAAGTGACACTGCAGTATCACTATAAATATCACTGTATAGTATGCATGTTGTAGCCCGTTTAAGTTATTGTTACAAGGGGTTTACGGAAAAATTAAAAGGCATACATCTTTTCTAAAGTAAACCCTAAGGTGGATCGCACACGTGTTGAGTCGGGCAACGAGGTTCGAGCACCCTAGTGTGTGAGGATAGTATAGGCGTGGACAGTGACTGCGTATGCGTAGTACCCGAATGGTATCTAGAAGTAACTAGAAACCTTATCTCTTGTATAGTATATTACTTATTTTGACAAAATGACTCCATATTACAGCATGACATCATGGGACGTCGCCCGTTTGACTGCAAGACTTGGAGACTACAACATCCGAACCAACAGTGAGACCATGCACATTGAAAGGAAGATCAAACGAGTTGTCAGGCATCGTGGATTCGATATGCGTACTTTGGTAAATAATCCCATATCATCATAACTACTTAATACACTTTTCTTCTTTGCGAAGACTGCCGCTAAACTTTTATTTCAGCAGCATTTTGAGCTAAGTCAGCTGCCAAACTTAAGAGAGTGAAATGGCAATTTGTGTAGATTAACAAAGGATGTTCTTCTTATTAAAAAACATTTTTCAGTACAACGACGTCGCTGTTCTAACCTTGGATCAGCCTGTGAAATTTTCGAAGAACATTCGACCGGTTTGTCTACCAAATGGTGGAAGGGCTTACACAGGACTCATTGCCACTGTCATTGGTTGGGGCAGTTTGAGAGAGAGTAAGAAATATATTCATTGAAAATTTTAAAACAATATTATTATGCTCACAGAACCCACTACCTAATTAAAATAAACTAAATTATAAATTTTCAAGATATATTACGAAATTATTGTCAGGGTGGTTTAAAGCCTAAAACAATACTATACTTTATCGTTGACCCTGAATTCGATAAAGCTAATCAAGTAGGTATATGTACGTGGCTCCTTGCTCAGCCTTATTTACAAAATCTACTAAGTCATCATAAACAACCCATTAATTTAATTTTCAAGGTGGACCACAACCGTCAGTCCTGCAAGAAGTTTCGATACCGGTCTGGTCGAACTCGGAATGCAGAATGAAGTATGGCGGCGCCGCGCCCGGAGGTATCGTCGAGCACATGTTGTGCGCTGGTAAAGCCAGCATGGACTCTTGCAGTGTAAGTTGTATACAATACAGTACCAACTACATTACCTATAATATTTTTACCTATTACAATGCTGCCACCGACGGTGAGATTCACGTCACACAATGGATACGTCACATCATGGCCAACGCCATCGCGGAAGACCACGAAAAAGATGGCGTGACGACTAACCGCCAGTTGTACAAAGTATCTTAAAAAAGCTTCTTAAAATCTATTGCTGAGGCTGTTTGGTCTACAAAGAAAGTGACAGAGCAGCTTTCTTTGTGCAGCTGGCCGTTAAGATTTGAACCGACGTGGTTGTTAGGAATTTGCTCAAAACCGCGATAGTTGGAGAAACGAAGGGCATCTTTGCCCAGTTGTGGGACGATATAGGATAGAGAAAAGTACGGCGAGCGGACCACGAATATCCGGCATGCCAAAATAACGTTAGGTCAAGAACTCCAAAATCAAACAAAAATAGACAAGGCTTTAAGGCCGAAAACTGGCTGGGAGATGTCTTTGTCCAGCAATGGGAAATAATTTTGATTTATAAGAATTATAAACCAATGCGACTTTAGCTCCTGCGGCGGTTGAAATAAAAATATAAATTGTACAAAGTAAATGTGTCAAGGTCGACGCGCTCTTGACAGTACCATTACCAACGGCCGTGTGCGTCCTATCTTAAGTCCTAAGTACCTACTTAGAATGGAAGAGAAACTAGGTTCACTCACAAAGGCTAGTTTAGATTCTAAAATCGTCAAGGATTAGCCTAAATATATTAATCTTTAAGGAGATATGTAGGTAAGTAAAAACAAAGTTAACTTACTAATTAGCCCAGTGACCAGTACTTGTTCAGGGTGTCCACAGCTAATGCCCAAAAAATTTCCCTGACTTTTCCCTGACTTTCCCTGACCATTTTAAAAATTTTCCCTGACCAATTTTATTCATTTTAAAGAAAAATAAAGTATAAATGAATACAATTTCTAAAAATGTTTTGACCAAAAACAATTTCATAATGTAGGTCACTCCAAACCTGAAAAATCACAGTAAATATATAAGCTAAAGCAGTATGGAAACTCCTAACAAACGTCCAAAACTGGCGCACTCACACATGCGCTCACCGCTACAGGAAAATAAGCAGTTTTCGCGCTGAAGTCAGTCGTGAGTGCCAAAACCATAATACACACATACATAACATCACGCCTTGTTCCCGTCGGGGTAGGCAGAGACCACAGTTCTCCACCTGCTACGATCCTGACATACTTCCCTTGCTTCCTGAACTTTCATCAATCCTTTCATACATGCTCGTCGGTTTAGGGTACTTTTAACCTGGCCTTTATTCAGAACTTCCTGAATTTGGTCCTGGTACGTTCGCCGAGGCCTTCCCCTTCCAACGTTTCCATTCACTCTCGCCTTGTAGATCTCTTTCGTCAATCTTCCTTCATTCATCCTCTCTACATGACCAAACCATCTCAGCATCCCTTTCTCAATTTTAGTCACTACGTCTTGTTTTACGCCACAACGTTCTCTTATCACACTATTTCTAATCCTGTCACTCAATTTCACACCAATCATACTCCTCAACGCTCTCATTTCTACTGCATTAATTCTACTTTCATGCTTTTTCTGCCATACCCAGCTATCACTGCCGTACATCAGTGTTGGTACCAAAACGCCTCTATGAACAGCCAGACGAGCCCTGTCAGACACCTTCTGACTCTTCATAAAAGCATGCAGAGCACCATTCACCATGTTTCCAGCATTCACTCTTCTTTCGATATCACTTTCACACTTTCCATCTCTCGTAAACTTAGAACCCAGATACACAAACTCCTTCACTTGTTCGACTTGTTCACCACCTATTAATATAGTACACTCTGTCATACACTCTTCTCTTTCCAGTACCATTACTTTCGTCTTGCTTACATTAACTTTCATTCCTTTCCTATCAAAAGCCACATTCATCATTGTTACCATCTCCTGTAACTCGTCAGCAGATGACGCAAGTATAACTTGGTCATCAGCGTAGAGAAGACATTTGATGAGTAACTCATTCATTCTCAGTCCACACATACTCTCTTTTAGATCAGTCAAACAGTTATCCATGAATAGGTTAAACAGCCAAGGTGACGCTACACATCCCTGTCTAACACCTTTTTCGATGCTAAACCATTCAGTGTACGCCCCGTTTATTCTGACGCAAGCACTGGAATCCTCATAGAGAGATTTCAGTGCTTGAATCAGATGACCGTTCACCCCATACATTGACAATGCCGACCACAGTTCATTCCTTACCACTCGGTCATAGGCCTTTTCCAAATCCACGAACGCGCAGTAGACTTTTTGGTTTTTGGCCAAAAACTTTTCAGCTGTGCACCGCAAGGAAAAGACCTGATCTGTACATCCCATTCACTTTCCAAATCCCGCTTGTACATCCCATATTGTTTCGTCAGTATCTTTCATCACTCTTTCAATCAAAACCTTTGCATACAGTTTGCCGACGACACTGAGAAGACTTATCCCGCGGTAATTTTTGCAGTCCTGTTGTGACCCTTTTCCCTTGTACCGCGGCACAATCACAGCCTTGCACCAGTCACCTGGTACTTGGCCGTTCGTCCAACACAGGTTGAAAAGGCGGTACAGCTGACTAGCCACAATGCCTCGCCCAGCCTTCAACATTTCGACCGACACTCTATCATATCCACCTGCTTTACCTGATTTCATACTTTTCATTGCTTCCATGATCTCATCCATACTTATCTCACTTACATTACTCTCATATTCATTCTCATGCATTTCCACAGAAAACCTCGGTACGCTGGACTCTGCTTCTTCTCTCTCAAACACTTTCAAAATATTCCTTCCATCTCTTCAGCACACATTCTTCATCTTTTATAATACTTCCATCTTGGCTCCAAAACCATAATACAAACAAATAGGTACATAATATAGGGTCCCTATAAGTGTGTATCTGTCGATAAAAGGCGACTAAGTATCTTAATCTGCCCTTGTGTCATAAAAGGCGACTAAGTGTCTTAATCTACCCTTGTGTCATAAAAGGCGACTAAGTGTCTTTATCTGCCCTTGTGTCATAAAAGGCAACTAAGTGTCTTTATCTGCCCTTGTGTCATAAAATGCGACTAAGTGTCTTTATCTGCCCTTGTGTCGTAAAAGGCGACTAAGTGTCTTCATCTGCCCTTGTGTCATAATAGGCGACTAAGTGTCTTAATCTACCCTTGCGTGATAAAAGGCGACTAAGTGTCTTCATCTGCCCTTTTCTCATAAAAGGCAACTAAGTGTCTATCTACCCTTGTGTCATAAAAGGCGACTAAGTGTCTTTATCTGCCTTTGTGTCATAAAAGGCGACTAAGTATCTTTATCTGTCCGTGTGTAATAAAAGGCGACTAAGTGTCTTAACCTTTCCTTGTGTCGTAAAAGGCGACTAAGTGTTTCGATCTGCCCTTGTGTGATAGAAGTAACCTTACCTTGGGGGCTAAAAGGCGGCTAAGTGGCTTAACTTCCTGACTTAACATTTTATGCAAGACTATCTGCTAAATTTTATTTAACTTTAATTTGACACGATCAGGAGTCCCAGGACCATAAAATTGAATAGCTTTAAAAGAACCTAGGTCTAAAACGCGCTATCAGCTGACGCAGTTTCTAATGCTAATGGACATAAAAAAAAAATCGTTTTTTGACTTCTTGCGAAAAGTTGTTTAGTTTTACGGTCCGAAAACATGCTGAAAGGAACACAGTTGATAGAAGCACCCAATATTTGAGTTCATCATACTATTTTATTACAAAACTCCTGGGTTACAACCCTGACGCTCCGACGCAGAATAGTTCTCTTTTCAAAAAAAGGCTGGAGTTTCCATACTGCTTTAGCTTATACGAGTATACGAGTATTTACTGTGACTGAACTAAAACATAAAAATAAAAAGGAGTAATCTGATTATTGTGACTACAAATTATGCCTTATTGTAGGTCACTCCAAACCTGGAAAAAAAATACTTCAATAGTCTGGATTAGGAGTCAGACTAGACTCTAGTCACTAGAGAATGATTTTACAATCACTGGGACATTTTAGATAGCAAACTGTAAATTCTTAATTTTTCCCTGACTTTCCAGGTGGCTCCTCGATTTCACTGACTTTCCCTGACCACCTTGAGCTTCCCTGACTTTTCCCTGACTTTCCCTGATTTTCAAGAATGTGGACACCCTGTTGTTATATCAATTCAAATCCGCCAAGTCAAACACCGGATGAATCCAAGAGGCGGGCGTGTCGAATTGCAGAAAATTAAAGAGACTGACAGTGTGTAACCAGAATGACTATATAGATTGGAAAACATTATTAGTAAGGAGGCTAAGGCCGAAATATGAAAAATTTCGTAAGTAAGTTCTGTGCTCACCCACAACAGGTATAGATGTGTTGGGGGTGATCTTTAACTATGATCCCTGGGTGTTGTGAAGTTCCTGAGTGGTGGAGGGGGTAGCAGTAACGTCATCAAGATGGCGGTACAAATAAAAAAACGTTTTTACCGGTAAAACGGTATCATATGAAAGGGTTTCTTAAGTAGATCATAAATATATAGCACACTATAAAATTTCCAGCACTTGGTTGAACAAATTGTTATAAATACCTACAAGTTTTTGCGAAATAAAACGTTATTTCTAAGAATTTTTACATACAGTAGTGATTAATTTTAAAATTTATGTACAACAGTTATTTTTAAACATTTCTGGTTAGTTTTTTTTTAGATGATTGAAAGTATTATTGTTAGTATTTTAAAACATATTTTACCAAAATCCATGAAGTGGTTTTTGATCTATAGCAGTTCAAAGAAAACTCTGAATTGCAGCATTTTTACACATTTTATAACAATTTGTTCAACCAAGTGCTGGAAATGTTATAGTGTGCTATATATTTGTAATCTACTCAAGAAACCCTTTCATATGATACCCCACAAAGCATGTTTTAAAGAAAAACGTTTTTTTCTTTGTACTTCCATATTGATGACGTCACTGCTACCCCCTCCACTACTCAGGAACTACACAACACCCAGGGATCATAATTGGAGATCACACCCAACACATCCATACCTGTTGTAGATGAGCACAGAACTTACGCACGAAATCTTGTTTAGAGAGGGAAATTTGGCGCTTAGCCCCCTTACTATATTATCGAATGAATAAAATAGGAACGGAAGAAAATCTGTTTCTGATCTCTTGAGATTGTAACGGATGTACAGAATAAAAGAGGCAGTCATCTGTAGCGAGGAAAAATGACTATGGGGGGTGAAAAGGTCAACTATCTGTCTCACTAAAAGGGCATAATCAGTCAACAAAACTGATCAACTTTGACCGAATTAAACTTTCAAGAAATTAAAAAACAATCAGCCTCTCCATACAAACTGTCTAATTAAGTTTACAATTATTTTGTATGGAGATGCATATCCTGAAAGTTTCGTTTACTTAAAGCTGTTCAGTTTCGTTGACTGATCATCACATCATGCCCTTTCAGTTTTCGGAAGGCTGTCCCTTTTAGCCTGTAGATATTTAGCGATTGTCTATCACTTATAGTTTTTCTTTTCTCCAGGGTGACAGTGGCGGTCCGCTTATGGTGAACGAAGGAGGACGCTGGACGCAAGTGGGGGTGGTATCATGGGGTATAGGCTGCGGCAAGGGACAGTACCCGGGAGTGTACACCCGGGTTACCGCCTTCTTGCCTTGGATACAGAAGAACGCCAAGTAACACCACCACACATTGGACACTCCAACGACGCGCGCGAAATCACTAACTAAAGTTATGCCATCCGATAGGTCCGTTTTGACGTTTCCTTAACACCAACACACAAGGTTCATTCTTCTTTGCCAGTCATAATTTTTCATACGTTTGACAGCTGCCACAACGGACCTATTGCCTTAGTTTACTACAACAAGGCTTGTCAACCTGATTCAAACCTAGCTACTGGCGATCCCATACATTCACAAAAAGAGCGTTAAGCCTTTCAACCAGAGCTGTACTAGGTAGCTTGTAAGCTGGAAACATGCGCTGTCAAATGGAGCAATCCTATTGGTTGGAATTTTCCAGCTTGCATCTGAGCTACTTTGCACAGCTCTGGTGGAAAGGTACTCTTTGGTTTGACTAGAACGGAATCGATATAAAAACCTGACCCCTATAAACCTAGTTTTCGCTCCGAGCAGGTTTGAGTAAGCGTTGTTGCAAGACCTGGAAATAAACCTTTGTTTTTTTTTTCTTAAAATACTGATTATAAGTATAAATAAATTGACAGTGTCCTCGTACTCACGCGCCCCCGCTGGCCCGTACCTAGGGTGGTATTTATAAATCCCTATCAAGTGTGAGATTGCTTTTAAGTTGTACCTTACACATACAAAACATACATAGGGTGATCTTTACAAAAAAATCCCAATCAAGTGTGAGATTGCTCTGAAGATGTACTTCACACAAACACAAGTACAAATTATAAATTTTGAGTGCAATCTCAGACTTGAGAGGGATACAATACGACCCCTAGTAATGGACCCCAGCAATGACCACGCGACGTGAGGTATCTGAAATGGAGGGCGGAGTGTCCTTTCTGTACGATTAGTTACATTCTTCTGTGACCCAACTTACATTGTGTCATTTGATTTGCGCAAAAAATCACAATAACTTTACAACCTTGGAGACGAGAAAGAGAAAATTCATCACCATTTATGAATAGTTTTGAAAAGCGGTCATACTTTTTGCTGCGCACGTTTCGTAAATGGTTACTCGGTTTTATACGTGATCTATACTTGTAACCATATTTGTCATATGATAGATCAAGTACTTATAAGATTCTAAACCAAATCAATTATTTTGAGAAAGCCAACCTACCCTTGCCTTTCTTAATGAATTGGTTAAAATATAAAATTTTGTAATAAAAATAAGCCAATGGCATAAAATACGTACTTATTGTTTTATTATAATTAAATCCCTACAAATATGACGCTATTATTCAATCATAAAAATATTGGCTTACAAAAATACAACAAACTCTAAAATTACCAAGAAACACATAATCAGTCTTCTATAATATTCAGTTACACATAATACATATTGTAAAGCTACACTAAAATGTAATAACAATATTATTTACTTACCTATTATTAGACTTATTGGGCTAAGTTCATATCACATCTTAAACAATATCACACATCTTCATTGGCTAGTACATACTCGAACTTCAGTTGTTTCATGCCGTCACATATCGAAGTTTGACACATTCAAATGCTGTAGGATATTTCGGGCTGAAACAAAGAAAAATATTTCTTTTAATTTTCAAACAAAAGAGTCGTAGGTGTACCAAACCATGGGGTCCCATTCCGTACTACGGTTTTTTCGACGGATTAAATAGCCCGAATTCATTTGGCCCTTTTGTTTCTAATAATTAAACTAAATGTTACTACTAGGTTGGTAGGTAAAGGTGTAAACTATGACATTAATTCAATTTTAACATCCAGATATCGATTTATTCTAAGAAAATACCTTATGGAAAAAATAGCCCGAACAATTTTCGGCACAAATTCGTTTTATGACATGAGGCATCTGTACTAGTATAGTATTATATTATCTGTGACCAAACCCTACATTAAAATTTCACCACTGAACCGTGATTTACCATACAGGCACACCCCGGGCACTACATACAACTTTAATACAACGAGCGAAAATTTGAAATTTAAAATTGAAATATCGCAGGCCGCTCCGTTTTTCTCTCAAGCATAACTCTATCCTGTTGTAATTCTAATCTAGCTAAAATTATTAGAATAAAAAATTACATATATTTCCACTCTTAGACAGTAGCTGGGCGACCGAGCTATGATCTGTATATCATCGGGTGAGCAAGCTATGCTACTCAACAACAGATGGCGCTGTAAGTTTCTTGAATGCACTAAAACGCGCTAAGAAATATTAAGAAAGACGGTGAAAACGAATTTTGACAGACATGAGACCTAGCTAGATCGATTTTTTGCCCCCACAAACCCCTGTATACCAAATTTCATAGAAATATCGAAATCGTTAGAGCCGTTTTCAAGAAACCTATTAAAAAAATATATATATATAAATATTGCTCGTTTAATGGTATAGGATAAAATCGACTGTAGTTCATAATCCCTTAGTCACCTTTACATCACTCATGGGCAAAGATGATTCGGCATGCTATTTTTAGCTGGCATAAACAATAATTGTATATAAGTTTTAAGATGGCGTTTTTTGTGCTAGTCTTAACTAACCTTGAAAATAGCCGGTATCGTGTAGATCATCGGGTGTGGGCACAAAAGGCGGCTCCGCACTAAGTTGGTTCTCCCAGTCCACATTCCTGAAGAGCGGCATCGCGCGCACCTGCGCCGCCATCGGCCGGACTTTCGGCTCCATCGTCAGCAGCGCTTCTATCGCACTCACGGCTTCTGAGGACAACGCCTCGTCTTCTTCTGGCCATTCGATATCTGACAAGTTAAAAAATAACATCCATCTTAATTAATAAAAACAAATCGAATTGTATGTCAGCCAACCAGCAATAAAGTGAGATGAGGTAGATATGAGAATCATACACAGACATTTCGAGGTATGTTCCGTGGGAAAAGTTGTCCAGTTTCATGGGCAGAGCCACCTTTTAAAATATCCGGGGTGTGTAAAAGGGTCTCGCTTTTGTTTCGCTCCGTCTACACAATAAAAGCAGTAGAACTTCTTCACAGTCCATTTTTTGGGGGAAAAAAGGTATTGAAAATATAAGGTATGTTACTCGGACCATGAAACTGAACAACTTTCCCCAAGGAACATAGGTCGAAATACGAAAATAAATTTTTGAACCCCCATAGAAACTGCATCAGCTGATAGCGCATTTTGTATGGGAGCTCAAATTTGCGTTTTCGTATTCCGACCTATTTTCCTTGAGGAAAGTTGTTCAGTTCCATGGTCTGAGTAAGGTACTAAAATTATGTTCACTATTTCATTAGGACCTTATACTTATAATACAGTTCACACTGATCAATATAAACATAGTAATAAATAAGTAAAAAATAAAGGTAATACACAAAGGAGCTCTTACTTCTAGACAAGATGTTATGGAAGACGGCTTGAGGAGTTTCATCGTTGAATGGCGGCACTCCCGTCATGAACTCGTAGAGACATACGCCCAGAGCCCACCAGTCAACTGGGGTGCCGTGGCCTTGCCTGCGAATACCATCAGGTTAGTAAGTTAGTGGCTCGAAAATTAACGGATAAAATGCAAGAGGAAACAGAAGAAAGAGGTAGGCCGAGTTTGCGCAACTCCGCCTCTGAAACTTCGCATATTTCGCTAGACCGTGCAGTTAAGAACAGGCCAAGCTTGATAATTTCAGCGCGACTCTATCCTCAACTATAAGGCCAAAAGAACGGTACAAAGGCCAGTGTGTCAAGCTTGACGTGCTCTTGACTGTACTGGACTGCTAAAATAGAGCAAAGAGCACAGCGTTTGTTAGTTTATATGAGCTTCTAAACAAAGGTACCAAACATATACTTGTATGTATGTTTGTCCACGCATATCTCAGGAACTAATTCAGATTGCAATAATTCTTTTTTAGTTGAACTAGGTATTATTCAACTTAGGGTAGAGTGCAAGTTTCATAAAAATCGGTTCAGCAGTTTATTAAAATCGGTTCAGTAAAACCAAAAGTCGACGCATAACTCGGGAACTAATAGTCGGATTGCTATAATAGTTTTTCAGTTGAACTAGTTATCATTCAACTTAGGGTGCAGTCAAGTTTCTTCAAAATCGGTTCAGCAGTTCATTAAAATCGGTTCAGTAAAACTAAAAGTTAACGCATAAAAAAAATTGAGAATTAATTGAGTTAACAAAAAGTAATTTAAAAAATAAAACCAACCTCAAGATAAAATAGAGAAATAAACGTTTTTTGGATCGGTGCCAGCCTGAATATCCTATCCTATACTATTAAACGAGCAATATTTGTATATATATTTGTAATCGGTTTCTCGAAAACGGCTCTAACGATTTCTATGAAATTTAGTATACAGGGGTTTTGGGGGCAAAAAATCGATCTAGCTAGGTCTCATGTCTGGGAAAATTCGTTTTCACCTTCTTTTTAAATATTTCTTAGCGCGTTTTAGTGCGTTCAAGATATTTACAGCGCCATCTGTTGTTGAGTAGCATAGCTTGCTCACCCGATGATATTTTAATCATACAGAGCATAGCTCGGTCGCCCAGGTACTTAGGATTAAAACTCGTAAACGTGCCACTTAGTAGTCGTGGTACTATGCAACTGTACACAGGTTTTACTCCTAATATTCAGGCTGGCACCGACCTCAAAAACTTTTATTTCTCTATTTTTAGTCTTAAAGTAGGTTTAATTTTTTAAATTACTTTTTTTAATGAACCCATTTAAAAATTGGAACGTGTCATCTTGTGAGCAAGCTAGCAGGAGTTATCTTGGTTATTGTTGTATTTTAAATGTAAAAAAAACAAGGCCTGTTTTTCATCGGCGTTTAAAATCGTAAGGTTTCCTTTTCTGCGCCAAGGACTATTTTCGAAGTAAGTTATTCATGTGACTAAGCTCTACTATGAACATTAGATGTTCTGTTTACGCAGTTATTTGCCCAGCGACTTACTCAATTATACAGTTTATACACCAAAAATGCGCGTTTTCTGAGACTTACTTGAGTAATATCTCTGGAGCTAAGTAGTCAGGAGTGCCCAAAATCCTCTGGTCAGATATTTGGTTTCCACGTCTAACGCTCTTGGGAGTACGGTACGGCGTATGAGCGACAGCTAGGGGGGTTTTGCATAAATCCGTAGGGCTGCTTCCTTCACCCTAGAAAAACAATTAAAATGCATAAACAGTCTGTCAAAAAAGTCATGAAACAGAACTAAAATTATTTTTAATGGTAACACTAAATTTCTTCATACAAGAGTGAGTGAATGTTGCCATATAGAATCTGCTTTGGCATAGAAAGTGGCGCCCCCCTTAATTTCACAACTTTTTTGACAGACTGTATTCAAATCGACAGTAGTGGAAAGCCACATTAAAGTTAGACCTTTCTTTAAGCTATTGCTATGTATTGTCAACCAATAAAAGCGGACTTTAAGAATGTTGCTAAGCCTGAAGTGAGTGACTCCGCCTGAGATGCAACTTCTCTTTTTTCTAAACACCCCATGAACCCCTGGTGTGTACAGCCAAGAGCACGTCAAACTTGACACTTGGTGGTTCAGACATTTCACACAAGGTCATCTGATCCAAAACTAGGCAAAGCCTGTACTATTAAATGATATACCTAAAGATGTTAAAGACTGTGAAACAAAAGGTTTATTTAAAAATAAAGTCTTAAAATACCTAATGGAAAATATCAATATAAAAAAAATATATTGTTAGTAAATTAAGGCTTATTTGATTAAAAATGATTTTACTTTGTATGCTTATTTATTTAGTTAGTAAGATTTAAAATTTTGAATTTATTTGTTTTGGATTAATTTGTTTAAATTTTAATTTTAATTACTATTATTTTATTTTGATTTAAAGGAGCTTACACTTTTGCCGACAAACTTTAAAAAAGTTTGGCAAAATGTAATTATGTATGTAATTGCTAAAATATCAAATAAAACTATTTTTCATTTCATTTTTTTCATTTTTCATTTTCGTGTCAGAGACTGATATACATACATAAATAGATAAATAACACCCAGACACAGAAGAAACACGTTTGTCACACTAATGTTTGGGCGAGATCGAACCCGCGGCTCAAGGCGTGAAAGGCAAGCTCAATACCAACCACACCATTGGGCGTGTCTTAGCTGGCTTAGTATAAAAATATAACTCACATAGCCAATAGAATCAGGCATTACCTTGCGAAAGTCCATTTTAACAAATAATCCTACTATCCTACTAATATTACAAACGCGAAAGTTTGTAAGTATGGATGGATGGATGAATAGATGTATGTTTGTTACTCTTTCACGTAAAAACTACTGAATGGATTTTAATGAAACTTGGCACACATATAGGTTAGGTCCTGGAATAACACATAGGCTACTTTTTACCGCGGGAAAACACTTCATTCCCACGGGAAAATGCATTTAATACGGGTGAAACTGCAGATTCTGCGTAGACGAAGTCGCGGGCACCAGCTAGTGGTAAATAAATATATAGCTACCTCCGCAGCAATGCGCATTTATTTTCGGGCGAGCGGACGGTGCACATTAAGTACAGTATGTAGGCGACATAAAAATTACTCAACATAAAAATATCATCGGGTGAGCAAGCTACGCTACCTACCAACAGATGGCGCTGTAGGTTTGTGTCTAAAACGCGGTATGTTAAAAAATACTTCAAAACACGGGGCAAACGAATTTACCTAGATATGAGACCTAGCTAGATCGATTTTTTGTCCCCAAAAAACCCTGTGGGGTAATTTTCATCGACATCAGCAGGAAATAAGCAGTTTTCGAGAAACCGAAGGATATCACCCATCTTTCTTGCGGAGGCTAAATATTTACCCTTATTTTTTAATATAACTTACCTTACTCATGCTTCTTGTAGGAAATATTTCTAAGCTTGTAGAGATGTGTTTACTGAACATTATCGCCTTTTTCTTGGGCTTCGCGCCGGATAACGATGCATCATCTTTCGGCAAATTGAAACGCGTTTCTTTCAGAGCTTTTCTAGCTTCTTCAGATTTCTTGTTCGATGCTGGCGTTGAAAATATTACTCCGACGTTGAAGTGGTGGCTGTCGTCTTGAGAGGCCCATCTGGGAGAAACACTTTTGATATGAAAATATTATATTAAAAAAATGCTAAATAAACGATATTTTAGGTTGTCATTCCCTACTCCTCCTGAATAGCTACTAAATTTATTTTTTACTAACAATAGTAAAAAATAAATTTGTTGTATTTATGTATTTTTAATTGGGGCACAATTCATAAAAAGTCAGCTGATCCCAAACCAGGCAAAACTATGAGCACCATAGACTCGTGTTTATCTAACATATGTTTGCCCTGAGCAGGGACCGATCCCGCGGCCCACGGCGTAGAAGACAGACTCACTATCAACCACACCAACAGGCCAGTCTTTCTCGATTTTAGAGCTCCCGCACACGACCGAGAATCGGTGGGCGATTATCGGCCAGGACAAGGACGGAAGATTCAGGTGATAACACGTCAGAGCGGGATGCCGACAAAAAATCGGTCACCGATTCTCGGTCGTGTGCGGGAAGCCTTAGACTAATTTTGTATCAGATGATGGGATGAGGATTTTTTACAATAATCGGGCGACAAACGCGCCCACTGCCACTTGTTTTGAGTTTTACCTCTTTTTCAGAACTCCTTTGATAGGATTCTTGCGCCTATCAGGTGTAGGGTGCAGAGTCATCCTTTTGGGGGTGTTCTGACTGAGTTCTAGTGCGAGAATCTCCTGTGTGAGGCCGCTGTGGTTCGCCTTGGAGTCTGCCAGGCTTGTCACACCGGTCGGCGTATCACCGTCGTTATCTAAGATTCTCTTCCTTTTCTTTGCTCTGAAGCTGAATAAATAAAACTTTGTTATTATTTTATATTTAA
The DNA here is from genome assembly GCA_947532105.1 of Athrips mouffetella. Taxonomy (NCBI): domain Eukaryota; kingdom Metazoa; phylum Arthropoda; class Insecta; order Lepidoptera; family Gelechiidae; genus Athrips; species Athrips mouffetella. The sequence continues at coordinate 18,120,877 of OX383960.1, read as the reverse complement.
CTTAGCTCTGACCAACTTGTTTACTGTTATTTATTCTGTGGCTTTGTGCTCAAAAAACAAGGGGCCGCCAGAAAAACTCGCCGGATTTTACCGCCAGCATATATTTCTCCCTGCGTCAACACTCTCAGAAGGAAAATATATAGTACGGCATTAGACTGACCCTCAGCTTATAAGAAAATAGAACATACCTAGGTATCCGTTTCAAAGAATGACCTCTGCAAAGTGGTGAGGTAGAATGGTTTGAGTCTATTGAAACTGCAGATTCTTCCAGCGATGATCCATTGTTGCTGCTTGCTTCATTTGACTTGTTACTCTTTGAGGAATCCGATGAATTTGTGCTCTTGGAACCCTCACAAGTGTGGTAAGAACTTAATGATTCTGAGCCAGAATCCTGAGACTGAAACACAAATATACTTTTTGCACATCACAGGCAAAAATTTACAAAAATATCATTTCTCAAAACTATCTTCTAATTATTTATTTACCATTAATATTAAATTACTTACCACATTTTCATCTAAAACAATGCTTTCCGCACTCAGGAATGGATGAATGCCCGACATTTGTGACTGATCCATTGAAAGTGAAGAAATTTTGGCTACAAAATATGTATTCCCACAATTAGTACTTAAATCGATACTACATGTTACTTATTGTGAAGTTAGGGCTGCCTTTTTAAACCAAAAGAATCTTATTAGCCATGGCCTGTTTTTCAAAGGTATATAAGTTCTAAGTTACGTATATGGTATCCAGTGTAGATATTGTATGTGGATTCAGTTTAGTGACTAAGTCTATCTGTTCCTGGCTAAATTACTGAATAGATTTTGATAAAATTTTTGTGTGGAGATGATTTGATCCCCACTTTACAGAAATTCCACATCAATGAAATCACAGACAACAGCTAGAGATAAAAAGATGCTATGGCATGCCAATAAAACTTTTTGGTCTACAAAGGCAGAAAATTTTCATACTGGTTGCAATAAGCTCATCAAGGAGGTTCTCACAGGGTTCTACGGATCCATCAGAGTGAACAGAAATGTCCTTTCCACCGGACCCAAATGAGATATGGGATGTGAGAGACAGCAGCTGCCCGGGTGTCCGCAAGTTTAGACTCGGAGTGCGATTCACAAAGTCTGATATTTCCAAGTCTGAAATGGAATTTAGCATTATAAACTAACCTCACTGCCTATACCTTCAAATTTTAGGAAGCTCTCATAAGACTGATTAGATTAAATTCTAAAAGGATAATAATAATAATAATATAGCCTTCTATCGGAAATAAGTTTTTTCCTTTAGTAGTAGGTACTACTGCAATACAGTTTATAGTATATCTCTTATTTCTGAGTGCCTTCTGGCAAAGGCCTCCTCCAGGTTCTTCCATTGAGCTCGGTCTAGTGCCACTCGAGTCCAGCAGGGCCCCAAAGTTAATCGGAGTTCGTCTTCCCATCTCATATACTGACGTCCTCTTTTTCGGTGGCCATCTCTCGGGTACCAAAGTGTCACAAGCTTGCTCCACTTTTCTAACTTGCCTCTTAATAGATGTCCTGTCCATCTCCATTTCTGCTGATCGATATGTGTAAGTATATCTTTCGTTTTAGTTTTTGATCTTATATCATTATTACGGATTCTGTCTTTCAGTTTTACTCCTATCATGCTTCTTTCCATTGCACGTTGACATTTTGCTAGAGATTCTCTTTGTTGCTTGGTCAGTGACCAGGTCTCACAGCCATATGTAATAGGTCTCACAGCCACTCGAGTCCAGCAGGGCCCCAAAGTTAATCGGAGTTCGTCTTCCCATCTCATATACTGACGTCCTCTTTTTCGGTGGCCATCTCTCGGGTACCAAAGTGTCACAAGCTTGCTCCACTTTTCTAACTTGCCTCTTAATCAGGGTGTCCACAGGTAATGCCCAAAAAACTTCCCTGACTTTTCCCTGACTTTCCCTGACCATTTTCAAAAATTTCCCTGACCAATTATATTCATTTTAAAGAAAAGTAAAGTGCCAAAATCTTGGAAGGTTGCCGCCGTACAGCCAGTGCCCAAGAAGGGTAGTCGTGCCGACCCCAGCAACCATCCATCCATCACCTCCATACTCTGCAAAGTTATGGAAAGGGTACTTAATGGAAAACTGCTAACATACCTAGGAGCTAACGACAGCTCAGTGACAGTCAGTATGGCTTCCGCCGGGGCCGATCAACTGGGGATCTTCTAGTGTATGTCACGCATTGCTGGGTGGGAGGCCGAGAAATACGGCGAAGCCCTTGCCGTGTCACGGGACATCTCAAAGGCCTTCGACAGGGTGTGGCCCGCAAGTCTGCTGAGCCTTCTTTCATACGGCATTCCCGCTGACTTTTGCTCTTGGATTTCTGACTTCCTGAGTGAACGGTTGATCCGAGTAGTCCTTGATGGCTGCTCCTCTGAAATCATGGCTATTAATGCCGGGGTTCCTCAAGTCAGGAGTCTGTTCTCTCTGCGACTCTTTTCCTGCTGCACATCAACGACCTACTTGGTCCTAGTATTGTTGGGTACGCAGATGACAGTACTGTCGTCGAGAGATGTCAAGCGCAAAAGCCAGCAGTGACGAGATACGTTCTTCGAGAGAGGCCATCGTAGAGCGAATAAACCCAACCTTGTCGTGTCTCCGAGTGGGGTGACAAAAATCTGAGTTTCAACGCCAACAAACGCAGGCGTGTCTGTTCACCGCCAAAAGGAGTCCGGCTCTGGCTACTACTTTTCGAGGTACAACTGTACCAGTTACTAACAGCCTCGAGCTACTTGGCATGAAGTTGTGTGCAAACCTGAACTTCGGCGCTAACATTGAGTCAAAGCCGAAACTGGGGCAAAAAAGCTGAGCATCCTCAATATGGTTAAACGTTACTTCACACCTGGGCAGCTTCTAGTTTTATATAAAGTCCAAGTCCGATCGTGCATGGAGAATTGCTGTCACCTTTGGGATGGCTCAGCCAAATACCAACTAGCCGCACTTGACTCGATAGATCGCAGAGCCAAGAAGCTCGTTGGTGATGAGATGCTGGTGAAAACCAAGTTTCACAGTCTGGCCCACCGTCGCAAAGTTGCATGTCTGTCGGTCTTCTACAGATTGTACTTCGGAGAGTGTGCTCTAGAGCTGCACGAGCTTATTCCACCATCTCCCTTCTACCATCGGGAGTCCAGACAGACGCACCGCAGGATATCACCCATACTTGGTTGATATTCCGCACATTCGCACAAAGCGCTTTGAAACATCTTTTATAATACGCACGGCTAAAGAGTTGAATTCTCTGCCTACGTCTGTGTTCCCGAGTTCATATAACCCGAATCTATTCAAGTCGCGAGTGAATATGCTTCTTCTGGGCAAGCTCATTCCATCGTCGACCTCATCTCTGTCTTCAAGACTAGATCGAGGTCAAGAGTAACCCCATTTTCAATTAAAAAAAATATAAAAATAAAGTATAAATGAATATTTACAAATGTATAAATTCATTTATTGTGCTTTTGTTGAAAACAAGTGTAGAATTAATATTTTTTTTTGTTTTTTTTTTACATACTTTCGAAAAAATGTTTTGACCAAAGACAATGTCATAATGTAGGTCACTCCAAACCTGAAAAATAATGCTTCAACAGTCTGGATAAAGAGTCCTAGAGCATGAATTAAAGGAGTAAATTAAAGATTTAACTGAACCAAAACTATTGAAATTTTTAAAAATATAAAGGAGTAATCTAATTATTGTGAAAACAAATTAATTATGCCTTATTGTAAAGGGTCTTTCATTAGGGCGGGTCGATGTTGAAATGGAATAAAACAAGCTGTGTGGGGGGGTATTATAACGAAATTATTGTTTTATTTGAAAGGACCATTTATGCCATTTTGTGTGGCATATGACATCGTTCAGATTTCTGCTGCGGTTTCTCACGGGAGAACAAATCCGAAAGGTCCAATTTTCAATGACTCGCTGCATAGATCTGGCTGAATTTGAGCAGTGGAATGGGTTACGTTGTTGACTTTAAGGCCATTGGTCGATTGCAGCTTTTTGGAATAGACTTGCAACTTCAGAAATCCCCACAAAAAATGTCTAGCGGGGTTAAATCGCACGCTCTTAAAAGACCAATTCACTTCACCTCTGCGAGAGATAACGTACCCGCAAGTCTTTCAAGCAGAATGTCCATCATAGCGTTCGCTGTATGGCACGTAGTGCCGTTTGCAGGAACCACATGTCGTCCACATCCTTATCGCCAAATTATGGCCAAAATTCGGGTCAGAAAAATGGTTATCACCGATCTGTAACGCTTGCTGTCGACGGTGAGGGCCTCAGGGACGTCATTTTCGAAAAAATTAAGCACAGCCAAAAATGCACACCCAACAGTGAATTTCTGTGGATGGATTGCCACCTAGTGAACCTCGTGTGGGCCAGCGTCATCCCATACATGACAATTTTGCTTGTAAACATAGCCATGCCACGCCATGCATCGCTCAAATTCAGCAAAATCTGCGCGGCACTCAATAAAAATTTGACTGGTCGGATTTGTGCCACCATATGGAGTCGCGGTGGAATTTTGGAAGATGTCGTATTCCATACAAAATGGCATATATGAGCCTTTCAAATAATAAAAGAATTATGTTAATACCTCATCCTCAGCTTGTTTTATTCCATTTCAAAATCGACCGTCCTTATTGGAAGACCCTTTAGGTCACTCCAAACCTGGAAAAAAAATGCTTCAATAGTCTGGATTAAGAGTCAGACTAGACTCTAGTCACTAGAGAATAATTTATCCCTTATTTTACAATCACCGGGTCATTGTGGAAAGCAAACTGTAAATTCTTAATTTTTCCCTGACTTTCCAGGTGGCTCCTCTATTTCACTGACTTTCCCTGACCACCTTGAGCTTCCCTGACTTTTCCCTGACTTTCCCTGATTTTCAAGAATGTGGACACCCTGCTTAATAGATGTCCTGTCCATCTCCATTTCTGCTGATCGATATGTGTAAGTATATCTTTCGTTTTAGTTTTTGATCTTATATCATTATTACGGATTCTGTCTTTCAGTTTTACTCCTATCATGCTTCTTTCCATTGCACGTTGACATTTTGCTAGAGATTCTCTTTGTTGCTTGGTCAGTGACCAGGTCTCACAGCCATATGTAATACTTGGGAGTATACAGGTGTTAAAAGTCTTCCGTTTGATGTGAATACCTAGATCTTTACTCTTCATAATTTCTTTTAAAGACCAGTATTTCTTCCATCCGTAGGCTATTCTTTTATTGATTTCCTTCGACATCTGGTCGGTAAGAGAGATTATTTGACCTAGGTAGACATATTCACTGACATATTCTATTCGGTTTCCTTCCACCACAATGTCCACTTCTTGGGAGTTAGTCATCACTTTTGTTTTGAGTTCATTCATTACAAGTCCTACATTTTTGCTATTTTCTGTTAGTTCACAAATTATGGTTTCCAGGTTTTTTGGATCCTCTTCAATCAAGACTATGTCGTCGGCGAATCGCAGGTGGTTAAGGCGCTTGCCGTTTATGTTTATTTCAAGATTGTCCCAGTTAATTTTCCTAAAAATGCTTTCCAGGACGGCTGAGAAGAGCTTTGGAGATAATGCTATTTGCATTGTATTCTGCATGACATTCAATAAGTATTCTGTAAAGAATCTACATTGAATAAATTATGTGAATATGAATGGATCGCCTTGTCTGACTCCTCTTTTGATGGAAAAGTGATTGCCTGTTAATTCCAGTTTTATGCTACTTTTGCTTTTGCTATAGATGTTTTTGATGATGTTAATGTAGACATCATTTACTCCTTACTGTCTCAGACTTGTCCATATATGCGAGTGATTGATTGTGTCGAATGCTTTAGAGTAGTCAATAAATGCAATGTACAAATTCTTCTGGTATTCTTTGCAGTGTGAGTGTGGTCGATTGTGCTGAAGTGTTTCCTAAAGCCAGCTTGTTCGATTGGTTGGTTTTCTTCCAATGGTTTTGATATTCTTTCCAGAATCACTTTTGCAAACACCTTATAAACATTCGACGTGAGACTTATAGGCCTGTAATTGCCAATGTCATCTCTGGCTCCTTTCTTATGTATGAGAATACTGTGAGATTCACCCCATTCGTTTGGTATAAGTTCTGTGCGTAGGATGTCATTGAAAATGTTGGCTAGGATTGGACTAAGTTCCTGGATTGTTCCTCTCATCAACTCGTTTGGGATTCTATCTGGGCCTGGCGCGTTTTCTAGTTTTTGAGAGTTGATGGCTTTCTCTACCTCTGCGATGAGTATAAGTGGTACTGGCTCTGTTGGGTTAAAGTAATTTGTCTGCATATCGGTTTCTGGAGTTGGATTCTGATCAGAGTACAGGGTTCGGTAGTATTCAGTGGCTAATTTGTGGATTTCTGTTCGTTTCCTTATATTTGACTGATTACTTTTGAGATTTGGGATCCATTCTTTCCCTTTTTCTCTGAGTTCTTTCAGGGCTTTTCTCGTGCCACCCGTCTTCATGATATGTTTCTCTAGTGTTTCCATCCTTCTTGCTTTTCTGTCCTTTTTCATGCATTCTCGTATCTGCTTGCTTAATTTTGAGATTTTCCTTTGGTTTTCCTTGTTTTTATCTTGTATTAGAAATTTTCTTTCTTCCATGAGTGTTTTTACTTGTTCACTTACTTTTATGGCTGATTTAGTAGTTCTGCTGTATTTGGCTAATTCATTTAGTTTTGTTGCAAAGCTTTTGTATTTTTCTAGTATATTTGCCTTGGATTTGCTAATATCTAATAGAGATTTGATATCAATACTTTCGATTTTTTTGTAGTCTTGTTCCGATGGTAACAGCGTCCAGTTGATTATTGCTCTTCTGGATTTTCCTGGTGGGTACAAGTTGAGGCAGCTGCGTACCATACGATGGTTTGAATGGAAGTTGAGGTTTTATATGTAGTGTCGCTAAAGGGCTTGATTTTGTTCGTTATGATGAAATCTATTTCATTCTTAATCTTTCCATTTGGAGATATCCAGGTCCACTTTGTCTTAGGTTTTTTCTTAAAGATAGAATTGAGTAGCGTCAGATTGTTTTCCAATAGAAAATCTATGAGTTTTTGGCCATTATTGCTTCTCTTACCATGTCCATATTTTCCCATGATTTGTTCTTCACCCGCTTGTCTGGTGCCTACTTGGGCATTGAAATCCCCCATTACTATGAGGTAGTTATCTGAGTGCTTTTTCACAACTTCCGATAGGTCGTCATAGAATTGCTCTAGCTCACTCTCTTTGGCTTGCTCTGTCGGAGCATACACTTGAATTATTGTCCAGTCTTTTTTATAATTGTCAAGTTTTATATGAATTACGGACAATCTGTCTGATATTCCTTCGAATTCCTTAATGTTTCTTCTGAGTTTTGTTTTTATTAGGAAACCAACTCCGCGATGCCCAGTCGTACCTCCTTTATGGTACAATATGTAATTTTGACGCTCCTCTATTCCTTCTCCTTCTCTTCTCATTTCGCTGATGCCTAGTATGTCCCATTTTAAATCAGTTACTGCTATTTCTAATTCTTGTAAACTTTCTTCTGTCCTCAGTGTTAGGGCATTTAATGTACATATGTAAATGGAATTGTCTCTCTTCTTGTTATTTTCATTTATGTGAGTTAAATTCTCCGTTTGTTGTTTATTACATTGCTGCTTTTTTTGCATTTGATTTTGTTGTTCCTGGATTTGATGATTTTGTAGTTGGTTCTGGTTTGGTTTGTTTTTGTTACCTGGAGGGAGTTGGTCTTTTCCCCCTTGGCGACCACTCATACTGGGGGAGTCATTTTGTTTTTGCTTATTTAATACTTTTTTGCGGCCGGTTCCGGAGCTTGTTGTGGTATTGAGGGGTGTGGGCCTTTTTCTGTAGAACTTTTGAACCATTTGTTTGTAGCTTTTTTTGTTTCTATTTTCTTGTCTTGGTTGCCAGGTGAGGGCGCTTCCTTTCTTTTGTGAGGGTTCTGGCGTTGCTGTCCTCCCTTCACAACAATGCGATTATATTTTAGGTATGCAATGTTACCCTTCTCTCTTTCTTCTTTGAGTTGAGGTAGCAAGGCCTTTCTTTCTTCTAGTACATCGTTTTATTCTTAAAAGATATTTGATGCATTGTGAGTTCTTCTGATACTGTGTTTCGATAACCCAGTACTTCATTATCCATGTAGCTGGAATGCATTGATACATAAAAAACTGAACAAATGTGGTTGGACTCGCATGCTAAGGGTCTATACCTGTCTACTATATCATACTTCGAGCTTTTGCCCTTTGATTTCAAAAACTTGTGTGTCCACTTAAACTTCATTAATTTAATTATTTGAATATTGACCCCTAAGTTCTAACTTAAGTGTGTGGTTTCCGCACTTAGTCCTATATGGACCACTAGCTGTGACATGGCTTCGCCCGCGTGGAATTCAGACAGTGTACAGTATTGTGCACTCTCTCCCTCTCCCCCTCCCCGTCCCCCTGCCCCTCTTCCTCGGGAGGGATCTCTTTCTCTTGGGGGATGATTTTTCAAACACGCTGAAACACATGTTTATTTCTTTTTTTTATTAGTCTAAATCCTAATTTTTAATAGAATTTTCAAACATACTTTCATCCCTTATTTCACCCCCCCAAAATTGCTGAAACATGTGTTCTTTTACTTCTTATTATTAGCTAAAATCCAAATTTCAAGTACCTCACGTCAAAACTGAAGGATTTTCATAAAAACTTTCATCCCTTATTTCACCCCTTTAGGGAATGAATCTCAAAACTGCTTAAACACGTGTTTATTTACTTCTTATTATTAGCTAAAATCCAATTTTTAAACACCTCATGTCATAACTGTAGGATTTTCATACGAACTTTCATCCCTTATTTCACCCCCTTGGGTGATGATACCTCAAAATTGCTAAAACACATGTTCTTTTGTTTCTTATTATTAACTTAAATCCAAATTTTCAAGTACCGCATGTCAAAACTGAAGGATTTTCATACAAACTTTCATCCCTTATTTCACCCCTTAGGGGATGAATTTTGAAAAATTCTAAATTACGTAATTTTTTAATTTTTTACCAAGAGCTCAGAACCAAATTTCTATAATTCTACTTTTAGAAATGAAAAACTTATAGACCAACATACGGAAAAAAAATCATCCCCTTTTTACCCCCTTGAAGGGTGGTTTTTAAGAAATGCTTAAACATGTGTTTCTTTATTTTTTGCCAGAAGCTTAAATTCAAATTTGTGTGAATCTAACTCAAGAAACAAAGGACTTTCATACAAACTTTCATCCCTTATTTCACCCCCTTTAGGAAATGAATTTTGAAAAATTCTAAAACACGTATTTTTTTTTAACCAAGAGCTCAGGACCAAATTTCTATAATTCTACTTTAAAAATGAAAGACTTATAGACCAACATACGGAATTAAAATCATCCCCTTTTTCACCCCCTTGAAGGGTGATTTTTAAGAAATGCTTAAACACGTGTTTCTTTATTTTTACCAGAAGCATAAATTCAAATTTGTGTGAATCTAGCTCAAGAAACAAAGGACGTTCATAAAAACTTTCATCCCTTATTTCACCTCCTTGGGAGATGAATTTTCCAAAATTCTTTCTTAGTGGGTAGTTTTGACGTGCATAGAACCTGTGTACAAAATTTCAGATCTGTATTTATAGCGGTTACGGCTCAGCGTTGATGAATCAGTCAGTCAGTCAGTCAGGACAAGCTCTTTTATATATTTAGATTGTGTGTGGCATATTGACCCCTATTAAATGAATGTACTTGAAATGGAATTAAACCTTAATCGGTTCTAGTTGGTTGTGAGAAAATTTTAATATTCAATTATTTTAACTTTTTCCTGTGGTTGTGCTATAAAACCTAGCTTCTTGCCAAATTTCATGATTCTAGGTCAACGGAAAGTACCTACCCCATAGATTTTGGTTGGGTTCATAAATGTATAAAAATAAGGACATAAATGGCCATATTGATTGTGTTGTTGACATTTTTACACCTCTAAGTGTATATACTTCTATATTTGCCCATTAGTGAGAAAAAGGGCCTTAAAATACAGAAAGTTGGACAACAAAGTGATCCTATAAGGGATCCATTTTATTGTTTTCTAGACATGGAACCCTAAAAAGATTTTTTGTATTAAGTTCAATTAAATTTATTTACATCTTGGCTGATTTATAAATTTTAACAGTGACTGGTTCTAAGTTCTAAGTGGATGGTTTCCACACATAGTCCTATGTAGACCTTTGTGCATGGACAGTAAGTGGTTCAATAGCAACTCATTTGGAGCTTATCTGTCCAGGAACTGATTACCCGAGTTACATTTCAGGCTGTTTTATTTCTGAAGTTCTCAAAACTGTAAATTACCTTGGTACTAACCTATCTTAAAGAAACTTTGAAGTACTTGATTTTCGTTTACCAATCACTGGGTAAATCCGTTCCATATTGACTAGCCTGTTGGTGAGATGGCGACTTTTATCCCTATATATTTTGAGAATGAAAATCCTAAACATTTCACTAAACTCACCTCTGTGTATCTCGATTTTGGACAACCCAAAATCAGTTAACTTTACATGACCTGTTTTAGAAATCAACATATTGTCCGGCTTTAAATCTCTATGGATAATATGATGTTTATGCAAGTAGTCCAGAGCTAAGGTCACTTCAGCAATGTAGAACACTGCCATAGCCTCCTCTAGAAACCCATGGGCCCCTAGTAAGGACTTTAGGTCACCACCCACCATATATTCCATTACCTGAAACATAAAATAAAAATGTAAGTATATAAAAAACAGTACCTGGGCAACCAAGCTATGCTCTGTATAATTAAAATATCATCGGGTGAGCAAGCTATGCTACTCAACAACAGATGCTGTTGTGAGTTTCTTAAACGCACTAAAACGCGCAAAGAAATTATTAAAAAAACCGGTCAAGTGCGAGTCGGACTCGCGCGCCGAGGGTTCCGATATACCTATAGTATTTTTGGAAGCAATAAAGTCCATTTTCAGGACCGCAAAACTAAATTTGTTTGTAAAGGTTTTTTGCAGATTTCTGAAAAACTGTGCAACTTAGAAAGATCGTTTTATTTTTGCTGTAAAGTTTACATAAACCTCTGTCAACTGTAATTAATTCAGATTTTCCCTTACTCAAACTTCGGAGATAAGGGGGGGGAATGGTATTTTTTTTGACATTTTTCATCATAACTTGAAAACTAAGAAACTTAAAAAAATACAAAAATATATTTTAAAATGTACAAGTAAAGCCCTTTCATATGATACCCCACTCGACCTAGTAGCGACAATTTGAAATTTGGCCCCCCCTATTTTGGCCCCCTTTACATTAATAATCATACTTTTTTCAAAAAATTTTCATGTGCAATTAAGTTGGGCAACTATATTCTAAAACTATTCCAAATTTCAGCTCGATAGCGTAAGTGGTTGCTGAGATATAGAGGTGTGACAGACAGACGGACAGACAGACAGACAGACAGACAGAGCGGCACCATAAGGGTTCCTTTTTTTTACCATTTTGGTATCGGAACCCTAAAAAACAGTGAAATCGAATTTTCCCAGATGAGACCTAGCTAGGTAAATTTTTCACCCCCAAAAACCCCTGTATAGTAAATGTCATCGAAATCGTAAGAGCAGTCGAGCAAGGAACATATATACTCCTCGAGAAACTGATTACAAATATACATATACTACTCTGTGTAAAAAGTACCGGGAATTCATAAATTACAGAATGCGCGGTAAACACATCGACATATTTGTTTTACTATAAGTTGGTAGCACTATAATGAGTTACCGCGCGAACTTTGAGCGCTATATTCTCCCTCAGTGTAATTACAGCTACCGTTTTTTAATGTCATTGTTTTAAGTGTGCTGCGATTTTACTACACGGAAGCATTTGTAGAACAAAGAGTTTGCCTTAAATTTTGCGTATTAAACAAAACTCCTGTGCCGAATCACTAAAAATGATGCAGAAGACTTACGGTGATTCGTGTATCTCAAAAACACTGCATACACTGGCATATGAATGGTATAAAGTATTTGAAGAAGGCCGACAAGTAGTAGTTGATTTGCCTCTTTCTGGTTGACCCCCAACAGCTGCGAATGATGAAAACATCAATCTAATCAAAAGCCTGGTACTTGAAAATCGTCGTATGAGTCTTTGTGAGAATGCATCCGGAGTACTACAGAATGCACTCTGAATTTTCAACTCAACCTGTCAGATCACAATATTCTACAAAATTACATAAACCTCGCGTCCGTCTTTGCATCTACGGTAAAAGCTCTTACAGCACATCGATTGAGCTTTACAATAAATTACCTGAGAGTTTGAGATCGGCTTCAACGCAGTTTAATAAGTTTAAGGGTGCTTTGACTAGATGGCTGAGTGAAAAGTGCTTTTACACAGTGGGGGAATACATGTTGCATGACCAAAAATAGGTTTAATCTTTGTTTGGAGATGACCTGTGTATTTTGACTGCTGTTTAAAATTTTATTTAAATTAGCTTGGGTTCCTGACAATTCAAAAACTGTTAATCTTTATTTTACAATATTATCTTTAATTATTGAATTTACTGTTTATATCAATTTTATCCAAAATTTTAGTAATCTTTATAATAATTTGACATTCAGAATATTTTTGAGTGACATTTTTTTATTGTAAATATTATAATTTTGCATGCCCTCACTTTGCACACCTGAATACAGGTTGAATATATCTACTGTACTAAATTTAAGATCTTTAACAATGTATATTCACGCAAATAAATGAATGATTATGATTAGAGATTTAGCTCTAGAGGTAAACATATCTTTTAAATCCGTTCATAATATTCTGACTGACATTTTGGGCATGAAACGCGTGGCGGCACGATTAGTTCCAAAAGAGCTCAATTTTGTCTAAAAAGAGCATCGAAAGCAGGTCGCTAAAGGCATGCTTTCCCGAGCTTTTACAGACTCCACCTTCATGAACCGCATAATAAATGGCGACGAGACATGGTTTTATGAGTATGATATGCAAACAAGTCAGCAGTCTTCAGAATGGCGCCTCAAAAACGAATCGAAACCCAAAAACCGAAAATTCACTGAAGGAGTTGAAGACCACACCTCAATCAGCTTACAAAAAACGTATGGAGGACTGGTTCAAGCTCTGGCGTAGCTGTATTGTAAGCGAAGGGGCCTACTTTGAAGGTGACAAAATAATTTTTGACGAATAAATTACTTTTTTGGTTTTATTGAACAATTCCTGGTAGTTTTTACACAGAATGTATATACAAATATTGCTTGTTTAATAGTATAGGATATAAATGTAATAGTAACAGTAAAAATGTATTTTTAAATAACATTAACCCATACATCATACAAAAGAATATCAAAACAATACTTCAGAATATATCGTTTTCTTGCTCCATGTACAATATGATCAATTTGTACAACAGTATGGATAAGAAAGAAAAATGTACGAGGTAAAAATACACACATGCAAGTACACATTTTACTTTTTTTTTTACTTATTTATTTAATGAAATTATATGTACTGACAAGAAATGAACAGCCTAGACTGGTGTGTCTGAAATACTGAAATTTTGCACAGGATTTCTCAAAGTCCATTCCACTAGACAATCAGAAGTCAATAACATAAGAAAGATACTTGTTCATGACCACAATATGAGCACAGGACTCTTTTTAACACACAACCAGTAAAAAATGTCCACATTTACTACCACTTTTTACAACCAAAATGACCATTGTTTTCTTAACTTCATTATCTAAGTAAACGCGAAGAAAGAAGTATAATTTGGGCATACGGCCAGTCCAGCGATAAAACAGAACATACCAGGTATACAGAAGACACTGACTGGAGAGAGTAAAACAAATGGACACAAAATGGGCTTCTTGACAAGGCCAAAGCATTCCTCTCGGTCACAACTTGAGTGACCATGTTCTTATTGATCATCTCTGATTTCTTCATCACTTTAATAGCGTACATCAACTCTTTATTGCTTTTCTTGTGAGCTAGAAACACCTTCCCATAAGCACCGCGACTTATGGGCTTTACAATAGTAAAATCATTTATATCTGGAGGCTGCAACAATAAACATTTACGGCTGTTTGGATAGACACATTTCAGAATATAATAATAATATAATATTCTCGTGAATACACCTTGTGATGGTGCAAGTGCACAAACCTTTGTGATAACATTATTGTTAATGGAATTGATTTTATCCAGAATAGTGTGGCAAGTGGGTTCTTCATTATTAGATGTATTTGTGTCCATTGCTTTTAGATAATGAAATCAGTATTCAGTAGCACTACGAACCATTTCAGAAATAAAACTTTTAAAATTACCCGACCGCCGACGGACGATAACCATGACCAGCCCAGATTAGTAAGTTTAATGACCAGAGGATATACACTACCTTTTTTTTTTTGGTTTCATTCTTCCTTTCGGAAAGGCAAAGAGTACAAAGCCCATACAGCCATGTCTGATGTGTTTAATCTTTCTTTTTGCTCCCCTCGTAAAGCGATAGTGAACTTTACGAAGGAAAATGTTCGTGACTTTTTGGGACAACACAAACGGGGCTTAAACACGAGATCACTTGAAATCTTCATCAGCTGCGCACTCCGTAGTAAAATCTTTATTATCCACTAAATCACTAAATGCACAAAAAAACTAAATTTCAATTAAGCAGGCAAACGCCCATGTCGAGTTCCCGCCAAAAGTCATATACACTACCATCAACCATGACTTTATTTTTTTTTATAACGTAAAAGTAAAAGTTCACGACTTGGTATCTAGGCGGTGTGTAAGATACATACACAGATATACAAAAAAAAAGAAATGTAATGCATTTTTACCCGACTGCGGCGAAGCCCAAAAGAAGGGTTATGTGTTTGACTATGGTGCCTTGTATACGACGCACAAAATAAGCAAAAAATGGTACATTTTTGACTTCTGCGCATCAATGACAGGGCCAAAGTTATTTTGTGCGTCGTATACGTACTAAGGGTGCGTTTCGAAATGGATAGAAATTAGCGACATCAGAGGCCGTGGACGGCAGACAAACGGCCTTAGACTATATAATACTAAACGGCAGACTTTATGTCCGTGACAGTCCGCCAGGGTGGCCGGTATTGCGAAAATTATTGTTTTTAACAGAAGAAAATTCAAAATTATCGTTTTCATAATTGCTCTACGTTTTAAACTAAATAACAATCAATCTGAAAAACCTTTTCGACTAAATAACTCTTTGAACTGATAGTGTTTTCCAAAGAGATTTGAGCCTCGCTACCGAGCGCAGCGAGGTTCAAATCTCTTTGGTGTTTTCCTTCCAAACAAAAGATTTTAGAAAATACGCGCATAGAAGCGGAGCGTTTTTCTCATGTCAATGATATTAGTGAACTCAAGGAGGTTTTAACCCACGCTAAAGCAAAGCGTAGTAAAACCTCCTTGAGTGAACTATAATAAATAATATAAATTAAAAAGTTGCAGTACCGGCCACACAGCGTTGCCAGAATGTTGCTTTTGTAACATTTTGTGTTACTTTTGACCCTCTCATGTTACCTCCATGTTACACGAATTAAAATGTTACTTTTGTGTCACTTTTAGCAATATTTCAGGACTAAATAAAATATTCAAATTTTCTGGCAAAAATAATCTTAATACGAAACGCACTCGAAAAAGTTTTCGTTCGTCGTGATGGTGAACTTGATTTCCAAAGAAATTTGACCTCATAGGTCTTTGTTCTGAGTTGATTTCGGTCACAGCGAGGTTCAAATCTCTTTGATTTAAGCTCAGAACAAAGATCTCCTTGCTTCGCTCGGAGGTCAAATAAAATTTCTTTGGATTTCATCTTCTTTCTCTTTCTCACACTTGAAAGAATGAAGAAACTTCGAAAGTTCGTTAAGACTTCGAACACACTTCGAAGTAATTCGATTCGAACCAAAGAGATTTGAGCCTCGCTGCGCTCGATTCGAAAACTGGAAAATTTTGGTTAGAGTGGATTTGAGTGGAACATTGGAACTTCATTTAATAAAGTTTATTCGTTGTGAATTTGTGTGTGCTTCAATAATTGTAGTTTGAGTAGGCTGAGTTCCGGCCAGCACACTGTGCGTTCCAATATGCACTAACAGACTGCTTTAGAGCACTGTGAGCGCGCTTAAGTCGGTCCAAATTGACCAAAAGCGTGCTCTAGCTCGTTCACCGCCTTACGTCATTGATGACGTCATCGTTTCTGCTATCAGTGCTTTAGTCAAATAGGTGGAGCAGTGAAAGCGCTAATGTCAAAATCGATTTGACACATATAAAATCCCACACGTTTGCAGCCAGCTGATTTTTCTCAAGTTTTGATTTTAATGAGTTTGTCTCTAATGGAAATGAGAGTCGATTTGGCGCACATTTTTCAGGGATTAGCTTAGGCTTTGTTAAAGAAAATAAAAACAAAACTGACATTTTGACAGATCAACACGTGAGCGCGCTTAAATCCATTCCAAATTGACTAGAGCCATTAAAGCAGTGATAGCTTTGTGAGCGTGCTAAATCAATTTGGACCGTCCGTGAGTACTGTATACGCTTTTAGCAGCGTTTGTACAATTTGGAACACAGCGACAGTCGTTGTATTCTGTTTCATCAGTGTCTTCGCGGTACGAATTTGAATAAGCTACCCCGTCTCAATAATAGGTTATACCTAAGTCTTTATCAGAATAAAAATTCAAACATAATTTTTCAGAATTGCTCTACGTTTTGAACTAAATAACAATCAATCTGAACAAACTTTTCAACTTTTTTATTATTATTTAATCATCAAATTTACAAACAGAAGAAAAACTAAAATGCATTGATAAGGCCCAATCGGGTTTGTCCCAATGGCATTTGGAGCAAATGGGATCTGATTAGCAGACGAGCAATACCGTTCACTTAAACTACGCATTACCTATACTATACTTATACAATACACACATAAACATCTAAATACTATTACAATACAAGACGTACTGTAATTATAGCTACCTATAGATTAATTAGCTTGTGGCCATAGGGCCGAGATGATTCAACAAAGTAGTGATCTTAAGATCCATCAAAGATAGTTCCTTGAAAGCTAGCAAATTCCTCCCAGTTAGTGAGAACCTGCTTGAAAAATAATCTTTTCGTCTTTAAGTGAAAAAGCTGACGGAACCATCCGCGCGAAAGTTTGTAAACATGTATGGATGTATGTTTGTTACTCTTTCACGTAAAAACTGCTGAATGGGTTTTAATGAAACTTGGCACACATATAGGTTAGGGCCTGGAATAACACATAGGCTACTTTTTATCGCGGGAAAACACTTCAATCCCACGGGAAAATGCATTTAATGCGAGTGAAACCGCAGATTCTGCGCAGACAAAGTCACGGGCACCAGCTAGTCTACTTATATCTTAAACCCTTACACCAAACGTCAAGTTCTCGTAAGTGACTTGTCGGAAACCGGCGTCTTCGATCATTGTTTTGAATTTTTCCTGAAATTAAAACAATTTTGTACAGAACTAACATAAATCAAATCCTATCCTATCCTTTCCTATCCTATCCTATCCTACTACTCGTAATATTATAAACGCGAAAGTTTGTAAGTATGGATGGATGTTTGTTACTCTTTCACGTAAAAACTAATGAATGGATTTTAATGAGACTTTACAATAATATGGCTAATACATCAGAATAACACATAGCCTACAATTTATAAACCTGTACAGACGAAGTAGCGGGTACCAGCTAGTTTGGATTATTTTGGCAGCTCTGTGCGCCTACAAAAAAACAAAAAAACAACGGTCGTCTTGCATCTTGCAATCGTGCTCTGCTGGACGTACAAATGGTGCGTAATTTTCCCAGCTCAAAGCTCTAGCTACCTCGCACAGTACTGGTGGAAAAGAAATACCTATAACCCTATAACATAAGCTGGACCTGAGGCGCTACTGCCGAACTCAATCATTATCAATTCTCTTTTTTTCTATAAAAGAAGAAAAAAGAGATTCGATAACGATTGAGTTCGTGGCGGTAGGGTCTCTGCTTTTGACTGTACGAGAGTAATCCAATTAAATCAACGTGATCGTGATCGAAGTGGAAGATATAGTAAAGGTCATTCAAAGAAGTGGATTAGTGCGGCCGATTCGCTGTTTCACGTAGACACGCCTTAAAATTTCACCAAATTTTTTTCAGGTAGGTACTAGTTACAGCTGGTTACCACTATGTCGGATTCCGATTTTAATCGGGTGTCGGTGCCTCTGTTCCCACTTGTCGGATATCGGATTCCGATTTTTAATCGGGTGTTTGCCCGGGCGGGGTGGGCCCGCACGACATCCGACAAATATGTAAACAGCGAACGTGATCCGACACGACTTTTTTCCGGACGGTCGGCTGACAAAACACACGACATTTCTTGTCGGATGCGACACAAAATCGCACTGTTTGTCCCGGTGGATTGACCCATTACCGGGTCCACGGGTAATTTTAATTACCCGTGGTTCCATGGCACTAAGGATTGCTCCCTGAACTTATCGTAGTCGGACGAGTGTGAATAGCTTCATTTAAAATGTTCTTCCACTGGAACCTCCGATTATTAAACGGATTCGACACAAGACAAGTGGGAACTGGCCCTTAGGTACATAGCTCTAGATAGGAACCAATTCTTAAATTTCCACTGAAAATTACTACTACCTGACTAGCACTTGGAAAAATTTCGTGCATTTATAAGGTGTGTCCACGTAAAGGAGATATAAGATGTTAAAGCGACTGGACTTGATGTTTTGGCCAGTGGTCATTTCGGAAAGGAGTCAAGTCATGTTAATTCAAAACGCAAT
This sequence comes from Athrips mouffetella, assembly GCA_947532105.1. Lineage (NCBI taxonomy): Eukaryota > Metazoa > Arthropoda > Insecta > Lepidoptera > Gelechiidae > Athrips > Athrips mouffetella. The sequence continues at coordinate 18,102,031 of OX383960.1, read as the reverse complement.
TTTGTATTTATAAATCGATCATATATTTTATCACAAATAACAAATAGAAAGACATAACAAAAAGTAATATTGCTACTCTATTCATTTACTCTTGTATTCTGCATGATGTAACACACTCGTTAAATGCCTTTACAATTGATGAACAAAGAAGGGGTTGATGGGGATTGTCTTCGTAACATTGCACGATCTGTAAAGTTACAAATCAATTATTATACGTTATTTTTTATCCAATCCTGTCCCTAGGAATAAAGGTTTATTAGTATCTAGTAGTTGTCTTACTTTAGTACGCCATTCAAAACAAGGTTTTACTTTATTTAAAGTTTCAGTCCCACGTCTGTCTATGAGCATGCTGGTACGTTCCAAAGTTTTCTCATATTCAGTTTCGATTATTTTATTTATCAGTCTGTGTTCTTGTTTAAGAGCTTCAATTCTGTTGGCCCAATAGTCAACTTCTTTTTCTTCCTTTTCTATTACAGCTGAACTGTTTTCTTCGGGAAAAAATAGCTCATCGTCATTATTTTTTTCCTATAAATTGTTAAACAAAAAAAAGATAAGATCTCACGATGTATTTTAATCTGCAACTACTTCTTTGTTGACAACGGAACTCTAAGACAACAAACAATGGACAAAAGTTCCATGGGGGCTTTATAGAAAAATATTCAAATAAAATGCCATAAATTTAAGCCCAACCTAAAACCATCGCACCCAGTATGCTGCACTGCAATGCAATCACTCATGAGTAGGTATATTAATATCTGATCCAGAGAGAAGATCTGGGGACCAATTTTTAAATATCACCGACTAATAACATATCACTCAAAAAATTCAAAATCACAGATTTTTCTTTTCAAAAGTAGAGATTGATATCCGTTAAATATAAAGCAGTCCTTGATTGTTAATTTTCATGTATTCTGATTTAACTTTCAACTGTTTATCAGGGTAAATGTGAATTATTAAAGTCTCAAAAGTGATATTTTATCACCCGGTGATTTTCAAGAATTGAGTCCCAGATCTGTAAACTGCGAAAACAGCGCAGAGTGTGACGAGAGAGTTAGTCAGTATACAGGGTGTGATAAAAGTACAGTGATCCTTTCTAGTCTAGGCAACGAAGCGGATCGTTGTATGAAGACCCCCGCATTAATTCCTCAGTCGATGAATCTTTGCTGGGGTATTACCCGTGGGTATTACACTATATGAGACAAACCTTCTTTAAAAAAATCCAAAAAAAATCAGTACTTTTTAATTTTTCCATACAAAAATTACAAAAAATGTATGAAAAATTTAAAAGTAGGGTAGACTGGGTACGGTTGTAACAATTTTGCTTTGATCGTCCATAGCTCTGCGAATTGCGATTATAGCTACTAAAGAGATAAAAGTATTTTAGATAAAACCTATACTATTTTGTCTTTAATTGGATTTGGGAAAAAGAGACATAGTTGCAACAGATTGATGGGTATGAGATGTTTTTGCAAGTGCGTGCCATTGTTACAACTGTACCCATGCCAGGGGCAGTTGTAACAGTAAAGGGGGACAGTTGTAACACTCACAAATAATGACTATTTATGGAATTGTAATTGGTTTTATTACACAAACATTACCAAACAGTACCATTAAACTAATACAATCACATTTAAGGAACATTTCCAGTATTCTTTGGCAAATTCTCTTATAACTTAACCTTTAAATTAACAAAAAAAAACAAAGATAACATTCTTTATCATTATTTTTATCTTTAGTAAAATTGACAAACCTTATATCTTTTTAGTGACAATCAAACAAAACAATGAGTAGATTAGAGCCCCTTTGGTATTCATAGTATTTTTATCTTAAGTAGAAATATTAAACCTATTAACTTCTCAGTGCCATCAAACAAAACAGTGAATAAAGTAAAGGTATAAACTAGAACGGCTTACTGGAACAATAAAATTTTCCTCATCAGACTCATCGCAGTTGTGGCAAATGTAATTTCTACCCCCATCTGTACACTCTAAGTGAGACCAAAGTTTACAACCCCCTTGACATTAAACCCATTTCTCCCTAGATCTACGGTTTGAATACGCTTCTTGACATATTAGGCAGTAAAATTCATCTTCTTCTGATGAAGCTGGTGGTGTGTTGGGTTTCTTTTTCTTCTCTTTGCTTTTACCCTTCTTTCCAGTAGACGGTTCTAATACTTTTTTCTTCTTTTGTTTCGTTTACAATCGTTTTCGTCTCTCTTCATACTCCTTTCTAACAGCCTCTTTTTCTGGGGTGTCTGTGTAAAAATGCTATTAAGGCAATTTCACCACGAGAAGTCTTTCTAATTCGATTCCTTGGCATCTGCAATACAAAAAAATAAATTAAAATCTGTTACAACCGCACCCACACAAATTGTTACAACCGTACCCAATTACCCATTTTATTTAAAATAAAATATAGTTACGACCATCTACTTATATATAAGTATACTAGCCCATCGGCACGTTGCAATGTCCCCAATTCGTTGGTCCGAAATTTGACGTTTAGGACCAACAAACGTCAGTCGTTGTCAGTCATATTGTCAACATTGGATGCAAATAAACTTACCAACAAAATGGAATGTTCTTAGTTGAAGAAACAATATACTCTTATTATTATTATTGTTATTTCTAATTATTGTTTTTGACTATAATCCAATTAATGAAACTGAAAAACCAGGGCTAAATCACATATAAACAGTAAAAAGTTTGTTTTGTTTTTTCCCGCCATATTATATCCGTTCCGTGTATTTAGCACTGACCGAAGTACTACACAACGTAGTTCACGCGATTTTTCACAGATGGCGCTATTTTTTCTTGTATGGGGATATTTTGAACCGCTTGTTCCTAAGACCCTATCTTGACTATATAAATCTATGGTTACGACGCAAAATGATCTAGACAAAAAAGAACTAGCGTTTTAGTATCTCTATAACTAGTACAATCATGCATTTATACATTCGATTCTCTAATTATATTAATCATCAAGATATATTGTAAAAAAGTTGGTAGAAAATACTTAGTTTTGGTCGAAAAAAGACAATAGGTCCCTCTGCAAGCGTAATCAGCGCGCGAAGGCTGACGCAACACTGAGAATCATGTCCATGCCTGAAATATACGTACCTTTCCCCTTAGACCCCTCCTCGCAACGCGTTTAGTTTCGAGAATATTTGAGTTGTTACAACCGTCCACTGTTACAACCGTACCCAGTCTACCCTACCGATTTTTTTTTTGAATTTTTTTATAGAAGGTTTGTCTCATATAGTGTAATACCCCAGCAAAATTTCATCGACTTAGGAATTAATGCGGGGGTCAACTGCTTCGTTGCCTTTACTGTTCGCTTCGATTGAATTGATCTGCCTTCTGGTGCGGAGGGAGCCCTAAGAGGGAGCCGCGGGTTTGTCCCCCGAACATAACAAGTATTTTGGTGATTATCTGTGGGTTATTTGAATATCCGTCTTTGGCACTCATTGCACATGCCTGGTTTAGGATCAGATAAATTTGTGTTAGTTAAATGTCGCTCATGTTAAGAGCTTACCGCTACCGCAGTAATTTCATCAAGGTCCAAAACATGATCATCTTCTATAGATTTAACAGACAAAGCTGGCACGGTAAAGGTATTATCAAAGCTGATTCGTCTCGTATCTTTAGAGCTGACGGTCCCCATTTTGATCGGTGTATCGGCATTTGGCTACAAAAAAATACACATTTTATTTAATTTTGAAAATAAACATACACTTGAAAAAGTCAAACAACCTTCAAACAAGTATAAGTGAAAAAAACGACAAAAAACTTTTTATGCTGCCAGTAACTTTTTGAGCCAAGCGTCAGCCACGCATGGAGTAGAGCATGAGTAGAGTATATAATGCATTGATGTTCTATAAATATCAATATACCTACATTTATTGTGTACAGTCAGCGTCAAATTTATATGAGCGTCTATCGTAGCCAAAAGGATCTGTAGTAAACAAATTCAATTTCATATACGAAATTAGAATTATCATATACCTACATAGTTGTAAGCACCCAAAGTGTTCAAAATATCATGGAAATATAGTTTCCAATATTATGTTCGCAGCCGTCACCATCAGGGAACAGAGAGACATGCTAGTAAATGAGCATGCTTACTAGCATGCTAGAAACGAGCATTCTCTTTAACTGTCTATAATTGCTAGCAAAAAGCATACTCGTTACTAGCATGTTACTAAATAAGCATGCTCAAATCAAATACTCTTGACACACATGCCATTAAGTAGCATGCTAATATAACCTATAAGACGTTAGTGAAAATGGAAAATCAAGTGGCCCTTCGAATTGAACTTAATAAAACAGTCACCCCAGCGAGATATTTTCATCACAGAACACTATTACTTGTATTTTGATGCGATACACACCTGTGACAGCTTTCAACTGATTGACACTAGCATGCTCATAAGCAAACCTGTTCACACGTGCTCAAAACACACCCCCTTCCACCCGCGCCGCAGGTAGCATGCTAGAGAAATTGAACAACGGTAAATTTTTGACAATGACATAGGGGAGCAGGGGGCAGAGTGAATCAGGGGGCACAGTGGTTATTCATTAATATCTCGCTCGCTATTCATTAAAAACACACACTCACTTCGAACGATTGCATGATCTATCCAATACCCCTCCCTCCCACCGGTCACCGTCACGTTCTCACTGCCAGAGGTCAAGCTGCAGCCGCTCCGCGAAACGTAAGCCACCACTTTTTTTTCTTGATGTTATTTTGTGAATCTTTTTGACAAACTTAGCCATTCAAATTGTATATTTGTTTGTTTTTTTACTAATAACCATTTAATGAGCTACGTAAGTCGTGGTTATTCTATTGCGTCACGATTAATTTTAATAGTAGTTTCAGTTATTGTTTCTAATTTGACCATAAGGGGTACAATGAACTAATTTCATGTGGGGCACTGTGGACTGTGATCCATAGTGCCCCATAAATGTATTATTTAACTTAACCTTTCTGATTGATTCAGGTAAAAATGATAGATACACAATCGTATGCACCAATGTTAGGTATTGGTGCATACGGAAAAAAAATAAAAAAATGCTGTTTTATGTTTTTCTTAAAATAAATTTTAATTATGATACCTACTAAATGTAAGTATATAATGACTCAAATGCAACAAAAGAGACTAATTTATGCCAATTAAGCACTAAAAAGCTTTAATATGTGATTACCAAGCAAATTGTGTTTTATTTTAATAACACATCAATTAAGTTCAATGTACCCCATATCAATTTTGAAGTAAACTTAAGGTAAATATTCACTGTGCCCCATGGAGATTCACAGTACCCCAAGCCTAAGTCCATAGTGCCCCATATCTTGGGCACAGTGGACCATTATCCACTTTAAGAAAAATATTCAATTTCTCAGAAACTGTTGCGTTTATTTTTTATTTTTATGTTTTTTTGTATACCTTTAACACCAAGTTACCCCTTGTAAGTAAAATATAAGAACCAGCGTTAAAGATAAATGCAGTAGAGAGCACAAATAAAAAAGTGGTTCACTGTGCCCCCCGCTCCCCTAAGCATGCTAGATATGAGCATGCTTATGTCAAGCAAAGCGTGTAAGCACATGCTACTAGGTAGCATGCTTTACTAGCATGTCTATCTGTGTAATCTAGAACTTGTTTACTTCACATCAGTTTGACGCTGACGATCGCGAACATAATATTGGAAACGTTGCTGCCAAGATATTTTGAACACTTTGAGTACTTACAACTACATGACCATTCTAATGGCGTATATGAAATTGAACTTGTATTCTATAGACCACTTTGACTACGATAGACGCTCATATGAATTTGACGCTGACTGTACGTCACATCTCTTCCTTTTTATATGATTTGAAATAACTTTTATATCATTCTTAACAGGATACTTAATGGTCAACATAACATGCAGAATACAATCCAAATAGAGCGACTCGACTACCGTTTCGGATCGTGCTATGGTAGCGTAAAAGAAATGGCTAGCACGGCCTACTATTCATAATCAGTAATCACTAATCAGTTCAGTTTATTTAGTTCGTTGACAAAATACTTTGTGTTCGAAACATAGGTCTAACTTAAGATAATAATTATAACAAGGACACATAACTAAAACATTATAAATTAAGTTATGTCATGTCTGTCAATGCAAATTAATAACAACCAATAATTTCATGAAGCATAATAAAACAATAAGTAATATTTTAATGTAAAACTAGACGAAAAACTGATGTCAAACGAATACTAAAAATATTCACTAAATGTCAGGAAGAATTACGTCAAATCAATTTCTAATTAATCAAGTCTTATAATTTAAAAAATCATTTATAGAAAACTTTTTAACGTGACGTCTCCTTTGAGCTCTAAGGCCGATATTTCACTGGGAGAGTGGCGCGACTGGTTGCGCCACTGGTGTTCGTGACTAGACACCAGTAAAAACACCAGAGTCGCCATACCCTGCGGCCACAGTATTAAGGGCTTTATTTCACTGGGAGAGGTTGCGCGACCAGCATCCGAGCTGGTTGCGCAACCAACACCAGGTGAGTAACTCTCTATAGAGCTGTATACATTTTGTTGGTAGCGGCGACTGGTTGCGCTGCCATGGTGTCCCAGTGAAATACCGGCCTAGGGGCGCTTTTCCTGTCATACGGATTTCTCTCCGGATCCGGACCTAGTACGCATCCGGACGGCATCTGGTCTGGACCGGAGAACAAACTGGGATACCGCCGGCCTGACGTTATGAAAGTTGCGACCTTAAAGTTTTATTATATATTTTTCTTCAATTTTCTATCAAATTCGAGCTTCAGTGATGTTGCACTATCGTTATTCGCGATAACGTAGTGTCGCGCTTCCGTGATTCGCACTTCTAATATGTCACAACTATGTGGTAAGATCCGTCTATTCATATTGTCACAATTTGTTTTCCACTTACCACGCTTTCATCCTCGTCACCACTGCTGCATCCAGGACGTCCTGTTATTCATCGAAATGCATCTAGTCATGTTCTATGAGTAAAACTACCAAATAATAGTACGTGGAAGGGTCCGCGCACACCAAAAGCCAGAGCAGACTAGAACAGTTTTTGATAACATTGCAAAATGGACCTTATATTCATAGAAATAAAATGCAAAATTTGCCTGAGAGGCATGAAAACTGCTCGCAGCTCGTAAATTATTAAGACCGAATTACACTTTTTTCGTATTCATATTCGTAATTGAAATTTTTCGTAGTTATAGGTAATTTATTTTTCGTATTACTAAAAATTATAAAATTAAATTCTTCTGAATAGTAAATTATTAGAAAAGGTTAGAGAATTTCTCCAAAAATATCTTTTCTGTCGTGTCTCCTCTATCTATATTGAAAATTCAGATATTCTTATGTTTTAATTAATTTATAATTCTGTTTCTGCCAAAAGTGCATAATTACCCAGTCCATCACATTCACGCATGCACGTCCCAGTGTTGAATTATCGCCACAAATTAGAAACATGGCATGGCAGCCCTGAGAAACTGCCGCCAAACTGCTCGAGCATGCGCGAGCATTTTGCCGGTCGCACAGTCTTTTAGAAATGCTTGGGTGCGGACATTTTTAGCTGATACCGTACATCGATGTAGTAAGTCATAATACATCAAATTGTAGAAGAAACCCAATTTCAATTATTAGTAGTTTTCGAGAAAAAAATTGTTAAAGTAGCTAATTCGGAGGGGGTCTTTAATAAGTTTTTTAATTTTTTTTTGACATAGTCATAATTAAAAGCAACGATTAATAACCGCATTATAAAGCTTAAAATTATACGTCATTCAAGATTTACAACGGGTAAGAATTCTAAGTGGGTACAAAAATATTAGCAAAAACTCTAATTTCAGTTATAATTTTTTTATGTTTTTTTGGCAGGGCTTCCGCGCAATTTTTTTTTTCAAACGGAATGCTTGTCCTTCTGTTCTATCTATATAAAAAAAATCAGCGTCCTATTTCACTGCATCACGAAATTATTCACAACTGAAAAATTTCTCATCGCCGCGCCTGTATTATTACAGTACTGTGGGATAATTTGTTTTTAAAAATCATGTTTATGACTATAACTTGCAGGACGTTACATAGTTTGTTTTGTACCAAAACATTTTGGTTTGGTATTTCGTGTGGTTTTAAAAATATGCCTCTTTTCTTTGATAGAGATTAGAACATTTTTGTGATATTGTGAAATATTATGTGCTAGCAGTGTCTTCGAGAGGGGAGCACAAAAAATACATAACGGTAAGATTATTAATATTACTAGATACTTCACGTAATTTAGGGTAATGATATCAAACAAGCGGAGAAAGGGATAGTGTCCTTTTTAACACGATACACTATCTTTATGGGCGATCCACATGGTTCATCACTATTCATCTTGGTTCATCATGTCAGATCAGGAGTTACGGCTCTGCCCACCCGATTAGGAATACGGGCGTGATTATATGTTAGTATATATGAAATAACGTCCTGCAAGTTATAGTCGCAACATGATTTTTAAATAGTTATTTATGCAACTGTTGCGTAATGAGAGTAATTTTAACACGAGATCTGGTTTTTGATACGAGGCGCAGCCGAGTATCAAAATAGTATAGATCGAGTGTTAAAATGACTAATTACGTATAGTTGCATACAAAACTTTATCTACGACCGACGAAATAAAATTTTTTTTAAAGAGTAGTGATCAATTTATTGAACTAAGAGGACAGTTAGTACAGTTAATTAAAGTTATTCCCGAAGTTATTCCAGATCCAGAGCTTGTGGATGGTGTATATGGTTACTGACAGCCTCTTGTAGAATCATGTTCTCCTGGTACATACTTTCCATTTTGTTCAAATCACTTCTTTGGTTGCCAATGTCACTTTATATAGAAGCGAGCCAACTGTCAGCTTCTTGTCGATTTATGTACTTCTAGTCACGCCTGGTACTCTCCGTTTTCTTTTAAATATAGGTAGGCAGTCGTCACCCCAGTAAAAAGTATTTTTACAAAATTACTTTAAAATAGGCTGTATGTAGTACTGTGGTAGTATTGCCTTAGCCTATGCAGATTGAAAATTATGTATTATAACAGTTGCGGAATGAAAATCCATACTCCATTTCCGTACTGCTCGTAGTATGGAACAGTGTGGAAATGAAAATGATAGCGGACAATGACCTCAATTTCGAATCTGTCATTGGTTTCGAATTCGGAATATTCCGGTACGGGAGTAGATAAAGCAAATTATCACACAGTACTGTAATAATACAGGCGCGGCGATGAGAAATTTTTCAGTTGTGAATAATTTCGTGATGCAGTGAAATAAGACGCTGATTTTTTTTAAACAGATAGAACAGAAGGTCAAACATCCCGTTTGAAAAAATTTTTGCGCGGAAACCCTGCCGAAAAAAAATAAAAAAATGATAACTGAAATTAGCGTTTTTGCTAATATTTTTGCACCCACTTATAATTCTTACCCGTTGTAAAGCTGGAATGACGTATAATTTTAAGTTTTATAATGAGGTTATCAATGGTTGCTTTTGATTATAACTATGTCCAAAAAAAATTAAAAGAACTTATTAAAGACCCCCTTCGAATTAGCTACTTTAACAATTTTTTTCTCGAAAACTACTAATAATTGAAATAGGGTTTCTTCTACAATTTGGTGTATTATGACTTACTACATCGATGTACGGTATCAGCTAAAAATGTCCGCACCCAAGCATTTCTAAAAGACTGTGGGTCGGTCTGCGCCAAAGATTTTGGAAACTACGCCAGGGGCGCAGCGTTTTTCTTACGTCAATGGTCTGCGCGGACCCGAACACTGACATAACATCCACGCTCGCCGGGTCCGGGTGTTGAGTGATGTTCTATCAATGTACCCCAGGGACTAGATAAGTACTAATGTACCCACATTTATTTGTGTACATCAACAAAGTCCAGGCCAGGAAAAAAAACAGTTATGTCATCCGGCATCACTGAGTGTGACCATTTGTGGCAGATTTCTGCCATTTTAGCAGAATTCGCTCCAAAATTTTGTTCCTGGCAGATCATGCTCGCGATTAAGAAAAGTGGCAGATTTTGGCAGATTTAAACGATTTCAAGAAAATTCACATTACCTTATTTGAATTTTCTATGAATTCATCTTTTTTTTAAAGTAGGCCAATACAAATGAGCAGGTAGGCCACCTGGTGGTAAGTGGCCACCGCCCATAGCACCCACTGTCTTACTACTTCATTAGTGAAGCAATTTGACACTAATAAGACAGCAAAGCGCGTTATGCACCCTGAGAACCAAGATTGTATTTCTCATGTGCCGGTAATTTCACTGGCTGCCTTACCCTTCAAACCGAAACACAGCAGTGCAAACACTGCTACTTTACGGCAGGAAAAGGCAAGGGGGTAGTACTTCCCCAGACGGACTTTGCACAAAAGCCCTACCACCTGCAAAGTGGTGTGCGGTTCTGTGTAACGAATCATAAATTATGGAGAAAAAATACGAGTGGGGAGCAAGATCCCTTGCTTTCTGCCTGAGGCGCTACCGCCGAACTCAATCGTTATCGAATCTCTCTTTTCTTCTTGTATAGAAAAAAAGAGAGAATCAATAACGATTGAGCTCGGTGGTAGCGCCTCTGATTGTTGAGGGCTAAGGATGACCAGGACGTCGCATTCTGTAAAGCTTGCAACTGTAAATTAATTCATCAAAGAAACTTCATTAAATTCGTGTGTATCTTTATTCGTTTCCATGAAGGCATATTTTTAGCATTTTTGGCGTCAAGTGTGGCAGATTTTTGCCCAGTCTGTGGCAGATTCGCCATTTATGAGATGGTCACAACGACGTTGGCTGTCATCGAATCCATCAGGCAGAATCCTTTGAATGTGATAAAGTTTTTGGATGGTGAGAAGCGGCTTTCTTCGAGACTTCTATAATATCCCCTATCAACTTATCGGAGTCATCGTGGTGCACAGGCTTTCCTCGTCGGCGATCTTCGAGATGCGGATTCCTGTGCAAATCTTTCTTTCACTGGACATTGGCGTGTCGCCATATTTTTGTAACAATTCCTTTACTTTGACATTGGCGAAATACGTTTTGTAATGAGATGTGATGCCATTAAATAAATATACATACAAATATTTTAAAAAGTGAAGTGAAAATATATTGAAGATTTTTATTATATTCCACCTGTTTAATAAAGTAAATTTATTTTAAAGTAAATACAGTTAAAACTAGCTACAAAAGATGTCGTTGTATGATGATTTGGACACCATTAAAGCTCGGACCACGGAGAAGGTGGCTGGGTGGTCGTCAGGCATAAAATTACTCCAATCACAGTTACAGCTGAAAAAAGCCGCTGTAACACAACCAAAGCGAGAAGCCTTGCGAAGATCCAACCAGGTAAATAATCCTCAAGAAACTTTGGAGTTGTGGTAAATTGCAACCATACAATACCACCAGCTTTCTTGTTTTTCACCACTTGATTTTCCAAACAAATTATTTATAATAGGTGTTGACTCCAGTCATAGACTTAAAGAGCAAGCAAAAAGATGATGATGAATCTAACTCGAGAAGTCCTCAAATGCAACCAAATACATTGACGGCATCTCTGAATGTGCGAGACTTTGACTGGAATGTGGCCAATGAGTATGATCCCCTGTGGCCTAATGATTATGAGAAAGTTGCCAAAGGTAAGGAGTAATTTTTATTGTGCTACCTACCATCCAAATTATCTGAGTGAAAATTTAAAAAATGTGTTCTGTTTCGAAGCAAACATATGCAATATAAACCTTATGATAAATTATTAGATAACTATATCAATGACAAAGAGGTATCATGCTCCAAATTCTTAATTAAAGTTGACTTGTTGTTGTGGTTTCTTGCAGTTTCAGCATGGTCGGAGTCTGTAGTAGACTCAAAGATATTCTGCATGTTAAGTTATAATATTCAATTAGTATAAAAAAAATAGTAGTTAAAAATATGCAATAAATACAATAAAGATAAAGACAATTAAGAATAGTAGTATTCTGTAAATAATCTACATTTAACAAATGAATGTAAAATTAACTAAAAATTAGTTCATCCCTTCATGAACAAAATAGCTTAATAAATTTCAAGTTTCTTTTATCTTTTTCAGAAATGCAAGCCAAAAGATTGCAGCTAGATGGAGACCGAGATAGACCAGACAGAAAGCGAAAAAGTAGATTTGGAGATGATGAAGAAATTATTCCAGAGAAAACTTTAGTTCCCATGGTAAGAGTAATATTTTTATCAAAATCTTATTGATTATGCTGAAATAAAATAGCACCTTTGTAGATATCCAAAAAGAAGAATTGTTTAAAATTTATGCTAACGAATATTTTGCATTTGTTGAACAGTTTTAAAACATTAATGAAAACAAGATATAATGTCGTCATTATTCAAAAACTACATACAATATTTGAATGTGTATTTTAATGATTTCTTTGCATAAACCAAGAAAGTTATGCAAGATTTCTCCCTTCAGGACCAAGTTGAATTCCCATTATGTTGAATTCTCCAAAAGTTCGATTCCACAGGTGAAAACTTGTAGTTTACATTTGATATATGCTTTTTGTGTTCTTACTCTGAGCATTAAATAAATATATGATACATAACACTCCTAAAGAAATTTCTTAGTTGCGTGTTCCAGTCATGGTAGGTAACTGAACAGCTTTTGTTCTACAATTTTAGAAAATAAAATTTTAACAATTGAATCTTCATTAAATTAACTGGATAAAATTTCATTTTGTAAGAAGAATCAATTTTTTATTTTTATTTCTAAAAGTTGTTCAGTACATGAAATGAGTGGAACTACTAGCTGAGAGGTTTTGTGTTAATATAGGAAGACATTTCACACAAGGTCATCTAATTCCAAACTAGGCAAAGCCTGAAATGTTTGCTCAGGGCGGGGATCGAATCCGCGGCCCATGGCGTGAAAGGCAGACTCACTACCAGCCACACCAATGGGATTGTCGCAATAGCATTGTACTTTGTATAAGGAGCTGTCAATTTGTTGTTGTTTTTAAGAAAACAGTTTTGCATCCTATTCATAAGGCTGGGGACCAAAATTGTGTCGAAAACTATAGGCCTATTTCAATTCTACCAGTAATGTCTAAAATTCTTGAAAAATTAATTAATGCAAGGCTCGTTACTTATTTGGAGAACCGTAAAATTTTATCTGACAGACAATACAAAAAAAAGGTCTACAACGGATGCCGTTCACAGTCTGACTGACTACATAGTTCGGAAACTAGATAACAAAGAAAAGTGCGTGGTATTATTTTTAGACCTCCAAATCAGACTTGCTCATTGTCTAAGTAAGCCATTGCAAACGAGACGTCTGAAACGTACACATACGTGGGACAACATATAAATAAAATTGTATGTCTAATTACACATGAAGGCAGCCTGACACTGGAAGGGCCCGCCTAAAACGCCATCACAACATCTAAATTAACTGCTCATGGTCTGAAGACCGATCGCATGTTGGACAATTAAAATAAATGAAAAAAAAATAAAAAATTTTTTAGACCTTGCAAAAGCTTTCGATACGGTTTTGGTTCCCATTCTTCTCTCAAAATTAGAGTTTATTGGTGTGAGGGGCGCTCAACTATCACTTTTTCAAAGTAACCTAACGAACAGAACTCAGTGTGTTAAGATAAGATCTCATACCAGCTCCGTGCAATCAATTAAATACGGTGTGCCCCAAGGCAGTATACTTGTGCCCAGCTTATTTTAAGTTTATATAAATGACCTGTGCAACCTGAACTTAGATAATGGATCAATATTTACCTATGCAGATGATACTGCGATAGCCTTTACAGGGTATACTTGGACGGAAGCCTATAAATATGCTCAAAGGGGCTTCGAAACTGTAAGGAACTGGCTAAATGACAACTTATTAACACTAAATATATCAAAAACTAAGCTTATAAACTTCTCGATTCGTAATCCTACGTGTCCATTAGTCAGTTCCCTATACAAACCGTCCAACACATAGTAGATGACTGCCCTGCCAGGAAATTTGCTGGAGGGCTGCAGGATCTCCATCAACTGACACCCGAGGCGGAGATATGGCTGTCCAACATTGACATTCAATTTTAAACGTAGGAATGATTATGCCATACGATGATGATGAGTTCCCTAAGTATCTCTGCAAATTCTGGCAATCTCTATGATTCTTCAGTAAACGTCCAACAACCTTCTTACATTGAAAAAGTCTCTTCAATAAAATATCTCGGCATAGTGCTTGATAGTCACCTTTCTTGTAAAGAATATATAGATCACCTTTCTAAGAGGGTGCGTAAACTGATTTATTTATCTAAACAACTACGTCATCCCGCAAACGCTGAAGTCATGAAAATGGTGTATCAAGCATTATGCCAATCGATATTAAACTACTGTGTATTGGTATGGGGTGGAGCGGCTAAGTGTCATTTAAAAAGAATAGAGCGTGCTCAAAGAGCCGTATTAAAAGTATGCTGTTTCAAACCACGATTGTTCCCTATGATTCAGCTATATGCATTTTGTCAAGTACTGACTGTTAGACAGTTGTTCATGCTTACACTTGCCTTGAAACAGCATATCATAACTGGCTACCACAATGAATCCTCTCGTCGAAACCATGTTGTTGCTCTTTCATCTCGCCTTAATACTGGTTTCAGTCATAGGTTCTTTGTGTTTCTAGGCCCTTATCTTTATAACAAGTTACATAAGATTCTATCTCTAAATCATTTAAATTATCATAATATGAAAACTGTCTTGCGAGAATGGCTACTTACAAAGTCCTACGCAGAAACAGAGGCTCTGCTAGTCGTTCTGTCATAAATATATATCTGCTTATATTTGTAATTTATAATACATACTTCTACATGCGCGCGTTTCACACATACACACACACACTCACACACACACACACACTCTCTCTCTCTAACACACACACACACACATACATATACATACATACATATAGTTGTTTTTTTGGGTACTTTCTTGCATTAGTTATTTCTAAAATATTTCTTTGTCTTACTTACTTTGTGTACTGTGTCGACTTAAGTATTCACTAATTTGTATCCTGATTAGAGTGGTGGAGACCTGGCGACCTGTATCACAGGTTTTTTTACCTACCACAGGCACCAGCGATCCACAACCAAGTTTGTTACACAACAGTGTTACTTGAGTTTTGTAATGGTTGTGTTGAAAAATAAACATTTTTATTTTTTATTTTTATTTTGTTCTATTTTTCAGCAACCCGAAGAAGAAGAACAAGAGGAGATAACAAAGCGTGCGGCAGGAGTCGCCATTGCGCCGCCGCCATCTTTGACACAGGAGACACCGTCGCCGCCCCCCGCAGCGCCTGCCCCCGCGTCTCCTGCCGCAGGATTCTCGCTCGGGGGCTATAGCGCATGCTCTGTTGCTGCCAAAATCATGGCTAAATATGGATTTAAGGTTGACATCACTTTCATATCATGTTAAAAATATTTACCAGCATGTCAGTGCTAGAACTGCAACTAGATAATATTTAGGAATTGAGTTAAGTACATCTTTTTGATAGGGGTCATTTTATTTCTGTCGCTTTTACATTCATCCTTACAGCGCGTTCAGGACAGGTCTGTCTATGACCGTTATTTTCTGCGCATCACTGCGCATGGGTGACAGGCGGAGAGCCAATGAACGATTCGCACGCCTGTCCTACCTGCCGCACTCACCCCCGCGACAATTTTTTTTACTGCGTATTAACGGCATTTAACGGTCAAAGCCAGAGTTATTTACTAATACTCAATTACTAGAAATTGTTATTCCTACATTTTTGTTGTTGCCATATTTTCCGGAGGTGGAGGCCTGGTTACCTATAGCACAGGTTTCCTAGTTTAGGGGCCAGCCTCTACAAATAAAGCACTTGTTAATTTAAAATTTATTTGATAGATGTAAACTTTGTTTGTTGAGGAAATAAATACTTTAATTATTATTATTATTATTTTGTACGTCGTATATGTCAAGATTGTAGTAAGTAAAAAGCTTTGGTCACTGACTACCCTGACGAGAAAAAGGCGTGATGTTATGTATGTATGTATGAGGGATTTGGTTATTCAGTTTATTTCATTGTGTACTATTTTAACAAATACTAAAATTTTTCTTAACAGGAAGGTCAGGGTCTAGGCAAGAAGGAACAGGGCATGTCAGTTGCTCTGCAAGTAGAGAAAACTTCAAAACGTGGTGGTCGGATCATCCATGAAAAAGATGGGCCCGTTTTGCCTACACCTGGATTTGTAATGCCTCCACCACCAGCACCAGGTAAAACTTGTACATTAACTTAACAATGTTTTTTTGTTCACTGGGCAATTTACACAATGTCATCTGATCTCAAACTAAGCATAGCTTGTACTATGGGCACAGATCATATAATACTTGGGTACCAAGTGACTGATATCAATCACACTAATTACATCACACTTTAATATTATAAAGGTGAAAGTTTGGATGTTTGTTACTCTATTAAACCCTAACCGCTGACTAAATTTTGCTGAAATGTGGCAGATTAAAATCAAGAAAAACATAAAATTGGCTTAAATTGTGGAAAATTTTAGGATTTCCTTAGGAAAATTTGTTTTCTTTATGTTTTTTGATAGATACACGCGGACGAAGTCGCGGGTAACTGCTACTGCATACATAAATAGATAAAGAACACCCAAATACAGAACAAACACTTGTGTTTATCACACAAATGTTTGCCCTGGGCGGGGATCGAACTCGCAGCCATCGGCGTAGAAGGCAGACTCATTACCAGCCACGCCAATAGGCCAGTCAATGTAATGTGTTACCTATACAGGGTCTAAACAAAAAGAGAGATGAAATCTTTCATGCATTGGTGACTCAGATAAAAAAATTGGTTGAATAAAAAATTATTAAATAACAAAAAACCCAACTGCTTAGCACAAGAGAGGAAAACAAGCTTAAATCTATTGGATTTGGTAACTTGAATTGTATAAGATACTGCGGGCGGGGACGAAAAAACGTTTTGTGGATGTTTACGACTTCATTTTGTTCGTCCCCGCCTGCAGTATCTTATACAATTCAAGTTACCAAATCCAATAGATTTAAGCTTGATTTCCTCTCTTGTGCTAAGCAGTTGGGTTTTTTATTATTTAATAATTTTTTATTTTAAACTTTTTAGTTTTCAGATTTGCTATGTCAAGTTATACTAAAAAAATTGCCTAAACCTTAGAATCAGGTTTTTACCACCTATTGTTTGATACTCATGTTGTAAAAGTAATTATTTTAAATAAAATATTTTACCCTTTTTTTCTCTTCAAAGGTGCCGTACTAAAATATTATACCATTTGACACTCCTACAATGAAAACAAATCTAACGACACCTCATATGTTAAAATCTATTAAGCCGTTTAGGCTGCAGAGCGCGACATAGAAATCGACATACGAGTACATACATATAAAAACAACTCTTTACACAGCCTGGAATCAGACGAGCATCAGACGAGCCCAAACCCAAGATATTTTTCTACATACACCCACGTCAGTAGAAACACTTCGAACTTCGAACATAGTAATAGAGTTGCAAATCTTTCCATTCACGTGCGGTTAACCGTACGTAAGGTATGGTTGGTGGTTGAATTTGGTAGTCACAAGGAGGTTTTAGTCGCTGGTGGTTCGCTTTGGCAAAGCGTGGACTAAAACCTCCTTGGGTAGTCGACATCAAAAAGCTACCTCCCGTCCACTAGCGCCCCCATCAGTTAAAAAAATATTACTCGCTAAATACAAAACTTATCGACGATCCGGAAATACAGATTGAAGTTAAAGTACCCTAGTTTATTCAGGATCTATCAATTCTGAAAAATATAGTTCACTGTAGTAACGGATACAAAAAGTGCGAAAAACGGCCACTTTTAGCAGTTTTTGTATCTGTAACTATAGTGAACTTTATTTTAGAGAGTAAATAGTTTCTAAATAAACAAAGGTACCTTTACTTCAATTTGTCTTTCCGGATATTTGACAAGTTTTGTATTTAGCGAGTAATATTTTTTTAACTGATGGAGGCGCTAGTGGACAAGAGGTAGCCCCATAGTGCTGCATCTTGCACGGGAAATTTAGTCATTACTTTATACGTTAAAACTAAGAAAATTATTTCCAAAAGGCATAGCTAAACCCAAATATTTTATAAAGAAACCTCCCAGAGTTGGTTTATCAATAAAATATTACCAGATGAGTAAGTGACGCTACCCACCAACAGATGGCGCTGTAGGTTTTTGAAACGCGGTTATAAAAACAGCGCCTCTGGTATGGAGTGGAAAAACTACAGTACGAGGGCCAAACCGAAAAGATCGGGAATAGAATACTCAGGAATAAATTAGATTAAAACCTTTTTGGTTTATGACATGTAGTATTATTTCAAACACAATTCTATTTTTGAATTTTAAAAAAGTAAAAAAGAAAAGAGTAGTAGCCATTTGAACTTGACAAGTCAGTGGGGAAAATGGAGCTTACGCGGGAACATTTCCGTGCCATAATTTTTCACAACTTTCGTCGAGGTTTATCTCAAGAACAATGTCTCGCCGAGCTTGTTTCTGTTTATGAACTTGAAGCACCCAGTAAAACGACAATATATCGTTGGTATTCTGAGTTTCGTCGTGGACGTTCCTCTCTCACGACAGTTCCTTCTACTGGTCGACCAAAAACAGCGGTAACACAAGATAACATCGATGCTGTGCGCCAATTAATAAAAGAAGATAGACATGTGACATACGTGCAGATTCGGGCTTCTCTCAGCATTGGTATGACAGCGATTCAAACTATTTTACATGATGAACTGGGTGTCAAGAAGTTAGTTTCCCGCTGGGTGCCCCATCGTTTGACCGAGGAACAAAAGTCGGCTCGTGTTAATTGGTGTCGGTCTACTCTGCAACGGTTCAATAGAGGGAGCTCAAATGCAGTTTACAATATCGTCTCTGGTGATGAATCGTGGATTTATTCATATGAGCCCGAAAGAAAACATCAATCGGCTGTTTGGGTCTTCGAAGGCGAGGTCAAGCCAACAAAAGTTGTCCGCTCTCGTAGCGTGTCGAAAAAAATGGTCGCTTCGTTTGTATCGAAAACTGGTCATGTGGCTACGATTCCTTTACAAGAACGCAGAACGGTTACTGCTGATTGGTACACAATAGTTTGTTTGCTGGAAGTCATAAGAGAACTTCGTAAAATTAATCCGAATCGTCGCATCATTCTTCACCAGGATAATGCGAGCTCACATACCGCTCGCAAAACGATCGCGTTTTTAAATCAGGAAAACGTGGAGTTAATGGACCATCCACCGTATAGCCCTGACTTGAGCCCCAATGATTATTTTACATTCCCAAGAATTAAAGATATGCTACGTGGTCAACGATTTCAAGGCCCAGAAGAGGCAGTCGAAGCTTACAAATCGGCCGTTTCGTCTATATCCACTTCAGACTGGAATTACTGTTATAATAATTGGTTTGATAGAATGCAAAAGTGCATCGATTGTCACGGAGAATACTTCGAAAAACAATGAAAGTAAATATTGTTGTATTATTTTTGTACTTTTTTCTATTCCCGATCATTTCGGTGTGGCCCTCGTATTACAAAAGTAATGAATGCTGCATCTTGCACGTGAAATTTAGTCATTGCTTTGTATGTTAAAACTAAGTGATTTTTTTTCCAAAAGGCCTAGCTAAACCCAAATATTTTATAAGGAAATCTCACAGAGTTATTTTATCTTTCTTATTTTATCTAAGGAAATCTCACAGAGGATTCTGAAACGCGGTAATATCTCCACTTTTTTATGGATATCTGCCGGCTCCAGCATCAGATCAGCTCCTAGTTACAATAATATTGCATTGTCATCCGATTCACATACGCATGCAAAATTTCATTTCAATCGGAAACCGATTGAGATTCTTTTTTCAGTCGGGTATTTTGTTTTTTGAAATAGTTTTTTATTTAGTACTTTTAATTTTTTTTTTATACCCTATGACACTCCTACAATGAATACGAACCTGACGACACCTCACATGTTGAAATCTACCAAGCCGTTTTGGCTGCAGAGTGCGACAAAGAAATCGACATACATACATACATACATACATATATACATACATACATACACTAGAAAAACATAACCCTCCTGTTTTGGGGCAGTCGGGTAAAAATATGGAGTCTTCATACATAATCTCTCAAAATGTTTTTATTTTAACACTGTGTTTGGATCATCATCATACCGTGACGTGCACTGCTGGACATATGCCTGTTAGGATATTTCTATACAAATAAAAAATATATCTTCTCTAAACTTATAAAAACTCTTGCAGTGACTTATGAGTACGAGAAGATAATTTTCAAACATATAACTTTATACAGTTCCATCAGGTTCTGAGTCATCCCTTTATAACTTACATTCTGTATACCCATCATGCATGTTTTATTCAAAAAAGCATAAACAAAAATGGATAATTTTGCAGGCTTTCTAAAACTAAAATAATACAGTGAAAGTGTTTTTATTTATTTACAGACTCGCCCAATGCATCTAACTCGCCACAATCTGCAAAACAAGAGCCATCCATAACAGAAATAATGAAGTCGCCTAGTAAAGTTGTTTTGCTAAGGGTAAGCATAGCTTGAAATCTTTTTTTTTCTAACGGTCCCTTACACATAGGATAGAGTCTATCCAGGTTGACAAAAACTGAACATCTTTCAGGAAATTGAAAAATAATCGGCCTCTCCATACAAAATTGCAAACTTGATTGGACAGTTTGTATGGAGAGCCCGATTTTCCATAATATATCTACGAGCAATATTTGTTTTAAATTGTAATCACATGAAATTTACAATATTATAAAGCTTTTCGATCTAGCTGTTCCTTATGTCTGGAAAAATTGGAAAATTTCGTTTCCTCCATGTTTTCACTAAACCCCTTAGCGCCATCTAATTGGTTGACTAAGGTTTTAAATCACTTCGAATATAGAACGGTCGCTATGCAAGGCTAGGCAGACCACTTGGAAAAGCTACAAGTAAAAATAGTATCTATAAATGCTTAGATTGCCCTATGTGGCAAAATTCTAGGCACCATCACTACTTTTGAAGGTGGTAGGGCCATAGATATAGAGTATACTACGTACAAAATAACTTTGTCCGTGACCGTTAATGCGCAGTAATAAAAAAATAAGTCGCGGGGGTGAGCGCGGCTCCCCCCAGGGGGCGAGCGAATCGATCATTGGCTCTCCGCCTGTCACTCATGCGCGGAAAATAACCGTCATGGACAAACTTGTTCTGAACGCGCTGTAACTGGAACACAAATGGTAAGGCTATTGTGCAAAGTTTGGCTGGAGATGTGCTATACCCTTACCTAATCAGCAGCTGCAGTACTCCTCACACTGCTGTTTCAGTTTGGAGGGTAAGAGAGCCAGTAAAATTACCAGCACATGAAACATTCCATCTTAGTTCTTAAAGTAAGCAATGCCCTTTGCTACTTATTTGTGTTAGACAGCAGATGCTATTGGCGGTGGTGACCAGACTTTTGTAAAATAAGAAAGTAATGCTCTTTAAAATTTTACAGAATATGGTTGGTCCTGGTGATGTGGATGAGGAATTGGAACCAGAAGTAAAAGACGAATGTAACACCAAATATGGAGACGTGGTAAAAGTGATAATTTACGAAATTCCCAATGTTGTTGCTGAAGAGGCAGTCAGGATTTTCGTAGAATTCAAACGTATCGAGAGTGCTATAAAAGCTGTTGTGGATCTCAATGGAAGGTTCTTTGGTGGTAGACAAGTTAGAGCTGGTTTCTATGATGTGGAGAAGTTTGCCTTATTACAGCTAGGTGAATAATTTTGTAAGTAGATATAGATAATAAACTATTAAGTAAGAGAAGTCGGTTTATTTAAAACACTATTTTTAGGTTATTGACCACCCGTAAGTTTGCGACTTTACTATCTGTCACACCCTATAACAACTATACAATGTTTAACGGAAAGGTGTGATAAAATTGAAGGGTGTCAATCTGCTCATGAAACTGAACAACTTTTCCCAAGGAACATAGGTCGAAATAAAAAAAACAAAAAAAAAATGCGCTATCAATCAGCTGATGCAGTTTCTAAGGGAGGTCAAAAATTTACTTTGATCCATGAGATCCAGCAATATGTAATACAAATTGCAAATTAAATATTTTTGATGTAGCGAAAGCGGTGATCGCTGTGTTAAATATAGAAAATATTATTGGTTGATGAATACTGAGAAGTCGTCGTACAAAATAACGGTCTAACCAACGGTGGTTAATGCGCAGACCTCAAAAAATAAATCGGAGTGGAGTGAGCGCGGCAGGTAGGGGGAGGCGAGCGAATCGTTTAATGGCTATCCGCCTGTCACCAATGCTCAGAAAATAACCGTCAGAGCCAAACTTATCCTGCGCACGCTATACAATGCGCTCATTTCAAGGCAAGTGAAATAATTTTAACAATATTTTATTTCCATTGCAAATGGGGTAAAATGAGAGGGGGCTGTGTCTCCTAGAGTTTAACGAAAGGGCCACAGATTAGTATATATGTAGAGGGAAAGGGCTTAAATATATTGTGCACCTCAAAAGTTTTTGTGTAGGTATGTGGCGCTGTGATATGGCGTTGTAGCTCCTTTAAGGATATGGTCCTTAGTGCATCACGTGCTTAGAGGAGCTTCAAGATCACGGGTTAAATCCGCGCAAGCTTGCGCAGAAAAGTCGTGTACCTAACTTATGATATAATATGTGGCCACTTGGAATCACGGAGTCACCGTGAAATTCGCGCCGCGCTGGCCTCCATAAAAATCCCACAGATAAATCCACTCTTTCCAAAGATCGTGTGTTGACGTCACATAAGCAGCGCGCCTGCAGCGCCAAACAAGGAGGTCTTTTATGCGTCAAACCGCGCAGGGCTTTGCGCGCGAAAATCGTGTTACCCTATTAACAAAACTATCGACAAGGCTGTACAGTTTAAATACTCTTTGCCTAAAAATATATAACCTGTGCTTTTAAACTTTTGACCACAGACTACGATGATACTGACGTATCAGACTACCATCTGCCATACAGCCTTTGTAGGGCGTAAAAAAAAAAATCATTTTTGGAGGTGTATACATAACATTTCTTTAACTTTTTAAATTTTCTTTATCATGACAAAGAAAAAAATACATACAGCCAGTTTTCCTGGCCTTCATAGGTACCTTAATTCTTAATTGAAGTTATAATTATTATAAAGTTGAAAATGGGAAACAAAATAAAAGATATTATTTACTACAAGCAGATTTATTTATGTTACAGGCAGATTTTGATCAGCTGTGAAGATGGGCTCATGATGTTGGGTTATCAATAAACTATCAAAAAACTAATGCACATTCATTCTCCTTACCTAAAAACAGCGCTACAATCACCACAAATTATTGCTTATGAACATAGAAATAAATGTCATTTTTAAAGGTAGAGATATAAAAATTTAGAATTAAAATCTCCGTAAAAAATAAAAAAGTACATGTTTTAAATACGTACGTGTTAAAAATAAAAATTAAGAAAAATGATTTGTTTGAAAGTCGTTTCTTTCTGAAGATAAAAACACGAAATTTGAAGGATATTTTGTTCATATTATGGAGGTTTCCACTAAGAAAGGATTCTTTGAAATTCATCTCCTAAGGGGGTGAAATGACGGAAAATGATTTGTATGAAAGTAAAAAATTTCTCTGAGCTAAGCCGCGGACAGACAGACAGACGGACATGACGAAACTATAAGGGTTCCTTGTTGACTACGGAACTCGAAAAAGGACGTGTTTTAGCATTTTTAGAAATTCGTCCCCTTACGCGATGAAATGAGGGATTTAAGTTTGTTGAGGCACTTGAAAATTTTGATTTGAACTAATAATTAGAAGTAAAGAAACACGTGTATCAGAAGTTTTGATAAAAGGGGAAATAAGGCATGAATGTTTGTATGAAAATCCTACAGTTTTAACATGCGGTACTTGAAAATTTGGATTTTAGCTAATAATAAGAAACAAAGAAATACGTATTTCAGCAATTTTGAGATATCATCACCCAAGAGGGTGATAAAAGGGATAAAAGTTCGTATGAAAATCTTAGTTTTAGTTTGTATGAAAATCTTAGTCTTAACAGTTTTAATTTTTTTTGTTACTATTTATTAAACGATTTATTTTTAAATTTTTTCGAAAATTTTTGTAGTGCTAAATTTTGCATCGGTGGCAAGTTTTTGCCTTTTATTCGGACAACGTCCACACCCTTCAAAATTTTATTAATTCGGTTGCACCAGTTAAAAATACAAAATTTTATAGTTACTGCCAGGAAATACTCGGTTACAAAAGTTTGATGTTCGGTACAGTCCACTAAATTAAATGAGTGAATCTCATAAATTTTTTCTTTTATTTTTGTTAATACATTTTTCTCGTATGCGTGATTTTCCAAATACTGATTAGTTTCGGTAAGGACTGTACCGAAACACCTGACGGCCTGTTCGGATGGGTAGTTCAGCTTTATTTCCTTTTTGCACTCCTTATACTCTCTGTGGCTTATCCACTTATGGACCGTTTCCTCAGGAGTGCTTGTCAGGGACTTTTTACATTTTTTGCATGACAATTTCATTTTCCTTACCACCCATCCGGTAGTATACGCCCTGGAATCGTACGCCTGCAACCTGCGGTTCAACCTCAACATTTTTTAACTGGCGATTTTCAGCTCGCCTTACAAGGAAACAACGCCGCCAAAAGCGACACGCGTACAATCGACGCAATTTCATTTTCCTTACCACCCATCCGGTAGTATACGCCCTGGAATCGTACGCCTGCAACCTGCGGTTCAACCTCAACATTTTTTAACTGGCGATTTTCAGCTCGCCTTACAAGGAAACAACGCCGCCAAAAGCGACACGCGTACAATCGACGCCAGCAGCGCGGAGACCAGCATGAGCAGACCGCTGTGAGTGACGTCATCGTGGTGGCACCACGGCAGCACATCGATGAGAGCGTGGTGACTGCGAGTAAAGACATCACCACGTCGCCAATGTCGCCAACACATGATGCCGCCGCGCGTGAGCAAACTGCTGTGAATGACGTCATCGTGGTGGCACCACGGCAGCACATCGATGAGAGAGTGGTGACTGCGAGTCAAGACATCACCACGTCGCCAATGTCGCCAACACATGATTCCGCCGCTGGTGGCGCCACGGTGGAACAGCAGCCACCTGTCGATAACAGCACAGAGACCACGGATGGCGAGGACTTTTCGTCGACTTCCAATAAAAAGAAGACCTTTGTATATTCAGACAGGATAGGAGTAGGTCTAGGGTCTATTTTTAATTACTGCCATAATCAGCAGGTGACCAATATTTGCTGTCCCGATATTACTTTCGATGGTCTTGTAAGAAAGATTGCTGTAGGCAAGTTTGACATAAACACCACTGTTGTTATCGTGGTAGGCAATCATTCTGACATAAGTAGATTAAAATTAAACAATTTTGTGACATTGTTAAACAAGATACAGAGTGAAACTAAGTGTAGGTTTATTCTGTGTAACTTTCCATACTGTTCAAATGTTACTGAGCAACACAACAAATGTATACACAGAATGAATTTACATTTACAAAATTTGACAAGTCGTCATAGTGACATTTTATATCTTGACATGAATATTTTTGTAAGTTATTTTAGATTGACAAAGGATACTATGTATCTGCCTCTTAAGTTTAAGAAAGACCTGGCTACATTGATAGCATATAATATATCTGACTCTGTTATAGGAAGTTATACACAAAAAACTTCTATAGTTAGTAACATTACTAACACCAATTCTTTAAACTAGTTCATACGACAAAAGAGGGTTTTTCTACACAAAATTTTACTGAAGTAAATGAAAAAAAACCTTCTGGCAAAAAACTTCCTATAGCAAAGACAAAGGAAAAATCTAATATTTTGAAAATTTTACATCAAAATATTCAAGGTTTTTCTGGAAAAATTTTAGAATTAGAATTATTCTTAGAAAGAACAAAATTTGACATTATTTGTCTGACAGAACACTGGCAAAAAGACTATCAAATGTTGATAAATTATGAAAATTATTGTATAGCCAGTGCTTTCAATCGAAAGTCTGCTTTACACGGTGGATCACTGATTTTAGTTCGTAACAGTTTTAAGATAAAGAACCGTAAAGATATTGTTCGACTTTCGGTTGAAAGATGTATTGAAATATCTTGTGTTGAGCTGGACAAGCATGTTGTAGTATGCGTATACAGACCTCCCGCTTTTCAAAATTTTTCAATGTTCGAGTTAGTAATGGAAGATGTTTTAAAAATAGTGACAAAAGAAAATAAGTTTGTGATAGTGTGTGGTGACTTTAACGTCAATATCTTAGAAAATAATACCTATAGTAACAAACTTATAAGTCTTTTCAAATGTTTTAATTTAGAGCATGTATTTTTTGAACCTACAAGGGTGACGTCATCCTCGGCTACCTGTATTGATAACGTCTTTTGTAATTGCGATTATTTTGAGAAAGGTATCATAAACTCGCTTCAGTCTGACCACTCTGGTCAAAGTGTTACTTTTAATTATTCTCGAGTAACCCAGAATATAGATATAGAAACCAGGAGCCTAACGAGCGGTAGGTTAGAAAAGTACAAAAACACGTTGCTAGAAAAACTGCCCTGTCACAATTATAATACTAACAACCCTAATAACTCATATGAAGATTTATTCACATTGATTAATACTGAATTCAGTAAAATTTTCACTATTAGAAAAAAGCAAATTATTGTAAAATTCAAATTCAGTGACTGGGCTACCGCTGGTATTCGCAAAAGTAGAGAGAGACTTTTTGAATTAAATGAGCTTAGAAATTATTCAAATGACGACAATTTCATTGAATATGTCAAAAATTATTCAAAATTGTTTAAATTAGTTTGTTTAAAAGCAAAATCATTTTTTCTACGGAAAAAAATACAGTCTGCTGATAACAAAATTAAGGCTGTATGGAATGTTATAAACAGTGAAACTGGAAAAGTGAAACCGCGTGACAATCAAATCACACTTCATACAAATCGCGGAACTATTAGTTCAAACGTAGAAGTGGCTCAAGAATTCGAAACCTTTTTTACTAATATTCCTTTGAAAACAACAGAGTCACTCAATTCATCATCTTCACTTGCTAGCGATTTACTTCAAAAGAATGTGGACGCCTGTGAAACTGAATTTGGGTTTAATCATGTCACCCCTAACGAAATTGTTAAAGCCTTTAAAAGTATTAAAATGAAAACCACTGAGGACCTATGGGGAATGTCAGTAAAAGTCTGTAGTGCGATCATTGATACTATATCTCCATATTTAGCTGTTATATTCAATGATTGTGTCGATCATGGTACATTTCCTGACTTAATGAAAAAAAGTAAAGTAGTTCCATTATTCAAAGCTGGTGACAAAAAGGATCCCAGTAATTTTAGACCAATATCAGTCTTACCTGTACTTAGTAAAATTTTTGAGAAGGTCATACTCAATCAAATGCTTTCACACTTCAATAGAAATAACTTACTACATGACCATCAATTTGGTTTCACGAAAGGGCGCAGTACAACGGATGCCGGGACTGCACTTTTAAAATACATCTTTTGCGCGTGGGAAAAATCTGAAGATGCTATTGGTATCTTCTGTGATCTATCCAAAGCATTTGATTGCGTAGATCATAGCACATTGTTGCTAAAACTTGAACATTACGGTGTTAAGAATAATTCACTTAAACTACTTAGGTCATATTTGGAAAACAGGATTCAAAAGGTACAAGTAAACAGGACGAAATCACTGGGATCTGTTGTCAAAATTGGCGTACCTCAAGGGTCCATATTGGGGCCATTTTTATTCCTTATTTATATTAATGACCTTCCTTCTGTGGTGAAGAATCTGTCAAAGATTGTGTTATTTGCTGATGATACTTCATTAATATTCAATGTAAGTAGGAAATCACAAAATTATAACGAAGTCAATGATGCACTTCGACAGATTCATGCATGGTTTACTGTTAACAATCTAGTCCTAAACGCCAAAAAAACTAAATGTATTAAATTTGCACTACCAAATGTAAGGTCTACTTCACATAACATAGTATTGAATAATGAACCATTAGATTTTGTAAATAGTACAGTTTTCTTAGGGTTAACACTAGACTCTAAACTTCAATGGGGCCCTCATATAACGGCTCTTTCTGGTCGATTGAGCTCGGCTGCATATGCTGTTAGAAAAATCAGACAACTTACTGATGTAGCTACTGCAAGGCTGGTTTACTTTAGCTACTTCCATAGCATTATGTCTTATGGCATACTGCTTTGGGGCCGAGCAGCTGATATACATTCAATATTCGTTTTACAAAAGAGGGCTATAAGAGCAATTTATTGCCTGAAGACTCGTGATTCCCTGAGAGAACTGTTCAAGGAAATCAACATTATGACAGTGCCATGCCAGTATATCTATGAAAATATAATGTATGCTAGAAAGAACATTCATCAATTACCTAAAATTTGTGACAGGCATAATTTTAATACTAGAAATAAGCATAAAATTGATCAACCATATACTAGATTAACTAAAGTCAACACATCTTTCGTTGGTCTGTGTATACAATACTACAACAAAATACCTGACAATATAGTGCAATTACCTGAGAGAAAGTTTAAAGAATGTGTAAAGCAAACGTTATGTAAAAAAGCTTACTATAGATTGGATGACTATATGAATGACAAAGAGGTATGGTGCTCTGATATTCCAGCGAAACACAAGAAACACATTGTAAAAAGCCGACTCTTAAAGTAGGCCGTGCTGCAGTGGTTTCTTGCCGTTTCTTTTACGCTGCCATAGCACGATCCGAAACGGCGTAGACTCGCTCTATTTGCATTGTATTCTGCATGACATTCAATAAGTATTCTGTAAAGAATCTACATTGAATAAAATTATCTGAATCTGAATGTATATTTAACCGCTCTCTGCGAGCTCGTTCGAGTACTCCCTGGACATTTGCATTAACATTAGGTACAGAAGGACCCGGTTGAACATTGGGTCCTGGATGACCCGGCTGAACATTTTCGCTTTGATTTTCATTTAAATCCTGTTCAGGGTTAAACAAAATATTAAGATTGAATATTTGTTTAGCTGGGTCATCCTCACAATTGGTAAGACTCTGAATGGAATTTTATCAGTCTTGTAATGGTGAGGGCTTTAAAGGTGTTCATGAAGTTGTGGCAGGTAGGGTCATTATTTCGGTAATTATACGCCCTCACCTGTCCAAAGTAATTTTCAATTGGATCGGTATTGAAATACCGAGGGCGCATAATTTTTAGACCGTAGCTTTTGAAAACCTGCCACAATTTCATATAACTCTTCAATGTAGTGATAAAATTTAAAAGGGTGGGAACAGTCTTCTCACGTCCATTTTCTAAAAATTTAATTTTTTCTATTTTTTTTTATAGCTTCCAACCAAAAGTCATGATGACTACTGGATTTGCGCACAGCTGTTCTTAAGGACTTTCCTTTTGCTTTTTTGAGAGAAGTCGCTGTGCCATTGATGCTGTCAAACAGGTCGTCAAAGAACGATACCGTCTCTGCTGTGTTTTTTAACGTGGTGCTTACAGGAGTCCCATCAACGTAGTGAGCTGAAATAAAAAATATATTAAATTGTATTGTATTTAGGCAAAACAAACATTAAACTTAGCCTAAAGGAGAATGGGTGGTTTTGTATGGACCCCGTTCCCAATAAAGTTTACTGTAGATTATGACGTACGTTGGTTTTTGTTGCCCTCATAGAGAAGTTTAAATCTTCCCAAGACAGTATGTTTGAATTTTATTGCAGATAAGATATCCCATCAAAAAAATCTCGCAGCGCAATACCAATACGAAACTTGCATATTTTTTTGTCGTATTTATTAACAAAATAAGAAAATACCGTACTTTTTTCCAAAGGGCATTTATAAAAAGGGAATCCAATGAACTCTACAACATATTGTGTATAGCTCTATCAATATCCGCTACTTGGATCAAGGTTCATACAAAAATATCAGATCTCCTTTTAAAAAAAATAATTATTTGAAGTGACTTACAGAACTGGGAAGTATAAGACAAAGCAGCAGCTACCGTTTTACTCAAAACCCGAACACAGTTTTTCACCTGAAAAAATATATTGATTTTTATTTGTCATAACTATCTTCCTTATCTACAAAACATACCTAACCGGTGGTCCAGGTTTCCTAAGAAAACTTTTTATTAAACTAAAATAAATGTTCTATTACTTAGCAAGTCCCTACTACCAAAGATGCTAAGGGGGATCTTACTGTCAGACTGAGATAAATGATCTGCTACCTAATATACAATCAGCTGATCAAATATGTAGGATGTGTAGTGCCTAAATTAAATTCCATCAAAAAAATTTCTGAAGTATACTTATAATACCTACCTTCATTTTCTTTATTTTATCGGGGATGACGTGCTCATCATTTAATTTGTGTAATAGCCTTGTTTTGGTGTGATTGGCATCAGTGTTATACACATCAACAATGTCTTTCCATCTAGAAACCTTTCCTTCGTAAATAATGTCTTTTGTAATGAAATTGTTTCTAATCCCTTTAATTAGATGGGATGGGTCATAGATGACTTGAAGTTTGTTCTCTCCGATGATAATAGTATCATCTGGAAACAAAAATAAATAAAACAACAAATTAAAATTTAAAATAGACAACAATATTCAATACCTATAAACTCCAAAATAACTAGGATATTAAAATAACCTGGGTGTTCATTTCGCAGTAGCTGGTCTCTTCTAGTGTCAGCTTGCAAGCTTTTTATGGCTGCTTGAAACGCTGACCCTTGGTCACAACCCAGTACCAAAGGATTTAATCCAGTTTCAGCAATGGCCGGGACAATTTCGTTCAAAATGTTTTTTAATTCGTGCCCTGAAGTAGCGCCTTCACAAAAATAGTAAGCAATGGGCTGTTGCCATTTGTGTACGGCTCCACGAAGCATGAACACTAGCACATGATCAGCAAATCTCGCTTTTCTTTGTCCAAGGTCGACGAAACCGTTTATGTGATCATGTTTTGTGTCGTACGACAGTCCCATTCCCAACGACATTTCATCGAATAAAAGGGAACAGTGTTTACGGGACTCTGGCCAAGACTCAACCTGAAAAAGAATAAAACATAGCTGTAACTTTGTTCATCGCTTTTAAGTTCCATCTGAAGATAGTGACTTCATACTATGTATGTAACAGCTTACCTCTTTTTTCACGAGTGCAAGAAATTGTTTGTTGATTCCTGCCTCTATCTGTAGGCCTGCAACCATTTTGTTCAAAGTAGAACTTGATGGCAAAATGAAAATTTTATGCAAAAACCGATAGGATTTGGGGCTCTGTTTCATTATAGCTAATGCTATTAATTTTTCTTCTAATGTGAACCTTCGCCCCTTTTTTTTCTTCGTGCACAAGTGAATTTGCATTTCTATTATCTTTTTAGCATAAGGGTTCAAATTTTGCGTGAATTTTTCAAAATCATTCTTTTTACAAAATTTTGTAGCCAGTCTAGCACGTCGATGAAAATCAGCCTGCTTTTTTGCTTTTGTAAATTCCTTGTACAATTGTTTACACTTGGGTGTAAGTTTGTTAATTTTGGTGATTACTTTTCTCCTTATAGATTTCTTAGGAGTGGTGGTAATTTTACCCTCATTTGAAGTAGAAGGAACAGCTGTAATAATACAATGAAAGTTTAGTGTAAGTATTTAAAAAATATTAATTACTCCATTGGCTATAATAGATCTAATGAAGGTTGCAGTGGCCGTTGGGAACTAGGATCCGGGCCCCTTTACTCTCATAATATAATTACTTGATCATGTCCCCCATATTAATTTACTACTAAACATATCACTAGGATCAGCATGGTTTTCATCGAGAAAGTAAAATTTTGCATATTAAATATGTTTTTAGGGTTCCGCACCTCAAAAGAAAATAAATGGTACAGCAGCACTGCACTTACTTTCCTAAAAACTATCAACCGCAAACTTAAATTTGTAATGCCATATACATAGTATGCAAATACAAACTTTTATTTACGTTTTTCCAAAAAAAATTAGGAATGAAATATACAGATCAATTCAGAATTCAAATTGTCAAACATTAAAACAAACAAACCTCAAACGATTTCGATAAAATCACATGTTTAACTTTTGATAGTACTGGAACACCCTTTATTTGAATTTTCACAGATCAATGGATACTACCGTAGGATACTTGCATGGAGATTTTTTAATTTCCCAACACATGATCCTTATGGATAATTATTCAGTTTTGTATACTGAGCAAGCCCTTTCAGTTTTTGGTACACTTACAAACTTGAAAATTGGTATGTTTATAGTGCATAAGCTATAAAATAACAACAAATAATAAAATATGGTCAAGCGCGTGTCGGACTCAAAAAATCTAGCAAATTAACTTACTGAAATTTCAACTAATACAATTATGATTGTGGTGGTACGGAACCTTCGATGCGCGAGTCCGACTCGCACTTGGCCGGTTTTTTTCTTTATATAAATGGTTTTACAACAATATTCTTGCACACAAACTAACCTGGAGGTGTTTTTGGACGGCATTCAATCTTCAGTATGGACAATGTTTCCTGGTTGGGGTTGGTTTTTCTATGTGTTATTGGACTTTTAGAAGTACTAGGTCCTGGGATATCTCTGTTTGTACCTGAAATCATGACAAACAATATAATTCAGAGTCATCTGCAGTAACTTTAGACAGCAACATATAATCTGTTTCATTCATTAATTCCAACGTTTACCAACACATTTTGCAGCCTTGACTCTAAAACCAGAGTATATTTGAAGTAAAAATAACATTGTTTTACAAACTTGTTTATTCTTACTATTGACATAGTTGCAAAATGTGTTGGTAAGCGTTGGCATTGATGAATGAAAGGGATTGTATGGGTAGTTATAACTTGTTTTTAACTCAATGAGCAGTTATTAATACTTAATGTAACTAAATTGTCTTTAATGTAACTATTTTGTGTGATAGGTTGACTTAAATACTGGTATAGTTTTTTTTGTTAACATTCATTGAACAAATTACTTACTGCTTTCTGGTAAGATGTTCTGGTTTTTATTTCCAAGAACTGGCAGGTTTGGTCCAACCTCTAAATTGGGTTTGCAAACTTCTGAAATAGAAACAACATAATTTTTTTTACAATCAATAGTTATTAATTATATTTGAACTGTGAAACTTGGGCGACTAAAAATAGGTACTGTGGCTATTAATTGCAAAAAAGGTAAGTGGTATGTAATTTTCCTGCCAAACAGTAGAAAGGCAAGAGGACATCAAGCTTTGTAGAACAAGTCTATAACATCCCATGAACTATCCACTACAAGACGGAGAGCTCCTTCCAAAAATCTATCAAAAAATGTGTGGTACAATAGCTTTGCAGCTGGCATCATGGTCTGCAGTGGTTGGTGACCGCAGTATGATGGTACCAATACAAAAGGGTGCTGCTGCCCATCGTAATTCAAATTTAATTCCCATGGTAACCCGCCTCTTATATCCATGGGTTAGACTATTGAGTGGAGTAAATAAAATAATAACTTTAGCCTGCTACGCACCATCCTTTTGCTCGACATGGATGCAGCAGCATGAAAGAAAGAAATAGTGATATAACTTAGACCTATTCTATACCACTAGTCGTTTCTCTCCTATAGCTGCATCTCTTGTTGTAAGTTGTGCATGCTGGATGGTGAGTAGCTAGTGTATCAATATAATCTAACTAACCAGATGTTGTCGATTGGTCCTTACAATAAGTGTGATCATAGTGTCTTTTCCTGCTGTAAGTATGATCGTGTGATGGAGCCAAGTTTTCTGTAAGGAAGAGATAGCAGACAATAATTATAATAACATTTTATAAACACAACTGAAATAGGCAGTGTGCACTCTTGTCGCTCTAGTTATTATGTTGGATAGATAGACAACAAAAAAGGACTGAAACAAAATACATATAATCGTACAATCTGATGATGGTATTATGAATACGTACTTACCTACATAACATATGTAGATACATAACTTGTATACCATGTTTTACATAAGCAATTAATGAAAACAAACTTATTAATAGTCATAATTATCATAACATCCCATGGAACGTCCACTGCAGGACAGGGAGCTCCCACCATTTCAGATTTTGTTAGAGGAATGTGGAGGAGAAGTACAACAGTCAATATGCTTGCTAGCATTGTGGTTGGCACAATGGAACGCAGTTGTTAGTGACCGCAGAATGTAAGATGATACAATACAAAGAAGAACGCTGCGGCCCAACCTACACCAGTAGAGGTGGGTTGGTGCTTTCCTTGCACCACACGGGCGCAAATATATAATGTAAATAAAATATTATGAGTTCAATCTTACCTGTATCATCATTATCTGGGCGTCCACTTGCTATCTCTTCTGGGGTGAACAATGATGGATATGCATCATTTAGCAGACGCAATTTCGCCCCTACAAATCTTTTTTCAAAATGCTTGTGGCACACGAACAAATTCTTTAGCGATGAGCCTGTAAGGCTGTCGTCTTTCAGGTGCTGTAACCACTTATTGAGTCTTTTTTCCTGTTGCGGAAATTTATACAGAGAAGCGTCTTGTCGCGTACTGGCACAATTTCTAACACAGCACTTGAAGTACATCGTGTTTGTTTGAGCGTCTTATCGCAAACAGAAAAAAGCGTCCCGTCGCAAAAATAAACAAGAAAGCGTCCTGTCGCAAATACAAGAAATAGCGTCCAAATGCGCACACGTATAAATAAAATAACACAAGCTATTACCGCTACAGTGGAGAGGTTAGGCACTAGGCTTCACTCGATCGCACAGTAATCAGTAAAGTTTAAAGAGCGTCCTTTCGCAAATAAAAGCGTCCAAATGCGCACATAACACGAATTATAAAATAACACGTGAGTATTACCGCCACAGTGGAGAGGATAAGCACAAAACTTCACTCAATCGCACAGTAAACAGTAATGGCGGACCCAAGGCTTGCCGGCTGTCAAGTGTGAGGGGGTGGGACAAGCGGGGGGAAACAAAATGTCGCGTACAGCTCGACCAACTTTTCTGTAGAATGGCCAAAAGAGGAACTACTTAGGTACGTCATTTTAAAAACGTCATTTTGTTGTTGACAGTCTGAGTAAAAACTGTAGAGTCCGTCCTAAACATAGTCGTGTAAAGCGTCTCCTAGTCGACTATTACAAGTCGGTCAAAAAACTAGGGTCTAGGCACAGAATTAATAATAGTACTACATAGTCTAGGTTACGTTTTACAAACATCTTTAAAAAAATCTAATGTTTAATCCAAAATTTATATGCGAAAGTGAAAATATATCATTTTTACTTGTGAATTGATCATCAATTCTATACATACTCGTATAATAACTCGCCGATTCTGTTCATTGAAAATTATCGGGAAAAATTGATCTTGATCTGGGGGGTCACAAAAAAGGTAATAGAAACCATTCGGTTCATTTTTGGAATTTTTGTCTGTTGGTCTGTTTTGTGTATTCGCGGTAAATTCGCAAACCACTGAACCAATTGGAACCGGGTTTTCGATGGGTAATGTATTAAGCTTATTTCCGTGCAACATATAAGCTTAGTTTCATTGCAATCGGTTCACTCAAACAGAGTACAATCGAAGTTTCAAGCGGCGGCGCCAATAACTCACAGACCACTCAACCGCTTGAAATAAGGTTAACAATAACACATTAGGCTTAATTTTGTTTCATTGCTCAGATTTGTTTCAATGCGAACGGTTCACTGAAACAGAGGATACGTGAAGTTTTAAGCGGTGGCGCCAGTAACTCGAAAACCACTGAACTTATTGACTTATTTTTGACAATATTTAAGCTATAGATCATTGCAATCGGTTCACTAAAAAAAAGCAAACAGAAGCCACAAGAATGCAAATTATCACGGCCTGTGCACCAATAACTCATAAACAACTTAACTGATACAAACGGGGTTTTCAATAATATGTTTGGCGTTCTTTCTTGCAATATAAAAGCGGTGTATCATTGTAATCGGTTCACTCGAACAGAAGATACGCAACTCATAAAAAAATATACGTATGAAACTTCTAGAGTTTTGAAAACTTAGGTAAAATAGATAAATAAAATACTTTAAGAAATAAAGAGAGATGTGAACCTTCATGTTTTAGAAATTATCTTTTAAATGGAGAAATAAGTGTTCAAACAAAGTTTGTATAAAAATACTACAGTTTTGTGTTCAGGTACATGTACTCGTACCTACAGTCAAAAGTATTTGTATCTTGACACGGTGGACTTTGTACCGCTCTTTTTTCAGTACCTACAGAAGCTAAAGTGACTGAGCCTCAGATTTCGTTACAGGTTTTGTTTTGTATATGAAATAAAGAAACCCGTATGACACTTCGTCCGCATTTTACACTTACGAGGATAGTGGGCGACCTAACAGTCCATACGTGAACAAGTGTACATACATTTTAGTATGAAGGTCCCTCGCAAGAAATGGATACGGTTATGGCTCCCTCCTTAGCCGAAAGAGCTGCTACTTAAACCTCCTTGTATCAGTCAGTGTTGCCTGTGCTGTTCTTGGTTTTCTGCATATTTCCAAGTATTTTATGAGAAAATCATTCCAAAATCGCTGTAAAGTGGTGTGTGAGAAATGATTCTCATAATGCAATCATTCTTTGATGCAGAAAAGGAGCAAGAATCTCCAATAGCACCATTTGTTCATGTATAACGGTAGCTCGTTTAACGTACTTGTCAAGCAATTTTGATTGTTTAGAACGAAGCTTGATGTGCTTGACAAGCAATCTACGTGCTTGCGAATGCTTGTTGAAAATTTTATATTTTTACAATGCTTGTCAAGCATGTTCGTTCGTTTAGAAAGTGCTTGTCAAGCATCAAAATTTAATTTAATTACTGTGTGAAAGGTTATCAGTAAAAGGAATAATCAGGGTCTTCTTTTTCTATAAAAAAAAATTCTTAAAATAAAAATAGCTATATTGATATGTTATCCTCCCTACTAATATTATAAACGCGAAAGTTTGTAAGTATGGGTGGATGGATGTTTGTTACTCTTTCATGTAACAACTACTTAATGGATTTTAATCAAACTTTACAATAATATAGCTTATACATCAGAATAACACATAGGCTACAACTTATAAACCTGCGCAGACGAAGTCGCGGGCACTAGCTAATATAAAATAAAAAAATTAACATTTAATATATTACTTGTATGCTTTAAAGTTTAATTATTCTGAGGCCAATTTGCCTAAAAACCCTTACTGTTTAGTCAGGGCCGTTGTCTTTATCATCGATCTTTGTATTTACTTATACAGGGTGTGAAAAACCGGCCAAGTGCGAGTCGGACTCGCACCCTTAGGGTTGCGTACCTATCTACCATATGATATACTAAAAGCTTTCGCTCATTGATTTTAAAATCTCCGCGACCATCCAACTTGACCCCTCTTTTATAGAAAAGTTCTTGAAACGGGAGCTCACTTTAATTGGTTACTATTAGTTGTGAGAAAAATTGAAATATTAGTTTTTAGACTTTTCCCTTTATTTGTACTTTGAGACCTAGCTTCTTGTCAAATTTCATAATGTTAGGTCAACGGGAAGTACCCTGTATGTTTTGCTTTTTTGCATAAATGTATGGAGATGAGGACATAAAGAGCCATATCTTTTGATTGCGTCGTTGTAAAAAAATAAATTTTCAGATCTTGTGTGGTTTATGGACCTAAATATTCTTTATCAATTTCAACCTGATACCTCTTCTCGTTCGTGAGAAAAAGGGTCTTGACAGACAGATAGACTGACGGACAACACAGTGATCCTATAATAAGGGTTCCGTTTTTTATTTTGAGGTACGGAACCCTAAAAAGTACGATGATCCTTCTAAGGCGTGATTCTACATCATTAATAGATTGTACAAAAAATATTAAAAATACTTTTTCTTACAAAAATAGATTTAGCTCAAGTAGAAGTGAAGCGCCCCGAAAAATATTAAATTATTAGTGATGTAGAATCACCCCTAAGAAGGATCATCGTACTTTTTTTTTACATCCTGTATCTTTTATCTGTGATTGCGAGCAAGGAGGCAAACAGTAAAAGGTCATGTCGTATTTTATCATGTAGTTAAGAGTATTTAAAAAGGCTGAATTTGTTTATTTTTGTAATAGGTGGCAACCCTTTTCGATCGTGGCGCCATCACAAAATTCTCCAGATAAGTTGGTCAAGCTGTACGTATCTCTAGAAATCAAAATGGCGTCCGCCAGTATGACCAGTAAATTGACTTATGAACACTACGGATTGTTTCTTGAAATCAACGCACACATTACATTCACTGAATATAGTCGGTTTATTTCTATATGCGTGCATTCGTCGAATATCATCGAATACAGTTTTAAACCAGACTAGAGCGCGCTTATGTCAATATCACTGAGAAAAATTAAAAGTTTGATTTTGTTTTGCGTTTTAAGAAATTATTGAGAGATAATGATTATTTGATAAGATAATTTAATCTAAAACCCCATAAAAAGTTGAAAAAAATCTCTCGAAAACGAGATTGATGACAAATGTCTTATGAATTTGACGTTTCGCACACGCTGCACTACCTCATTTTCGTATGCATTGATAGCGCGCTAAAGTGACGTCACTGATGACGTCACGTCACTTAAACGAGTGAATACGAGCAAGTTTTGAACCGACTATTTATTAAAGTAAGCGGTAATTGAGGTATTTTGGATAAATACAAAGGCTTTATGAAAATTATAAACAAATCGATATATTTAAAGACAGTTTTTACATGAAGAAAAGTGACAGTAAACAACGGTTGCTAGGCTACACTCATAGACCAAAAAGAGTATATACAAGGAGTATATTCTGGTCTTAACATCCACCCCTGTTTTTAATGCCTGCCATCTTCTTAAGCATTTCAATTCTGGGCCCATAAAGTGGTTTGGTATGTCAGCAATCTGCCTGGCTGCAGGCACATGACAGATGCTAATGCTTCCATCTTGAATGCATTCTCGTATGAAGAATGACCGGATCCTGATGTGCTTAGTTCTTTGGTGAAACTCTGGCGGATTTTTAGCCAACTTGATTGCAGACTCATTATCCACACATAAGGTTGCTGAGCATTCTTCATCAGTGATGTCTTTTATTATTTTTCGAAGCCAAATGATTTCTCGAGCAGTTTCACTTGCTGCTACTATTTCAGCTTCGGTGGAGGAAATGGCGACGGTGCTTTGTCGTTTGCTACTCCAGGAAATGGGACCTCCAGCATACATGCATAAAATACCTGAGGTTGATCTTCCAGTTTCCATACAACCTCCATGATCTGCATCACTGTAGCATTCTAAGTTGAGGACTTTATCTGGTCTGTAGACAATGCCTTCATCTATTGTCCCTTTCAGGTATCGCATTATCCTCTTGACATTAAGAATGTCCTCATTTGTAGGTTTTTCCAAATTGCGAGATGCTACGCTGACTGCATAGGCTATATCTGGCCTTGTGCCAGTCATCAAATAAGCTAGGCTACCAACTGCTTGTCTGTATGGGAAAGACGTTATAATTTCTCCATCTGGTTGTGCAGCATTTGGCTTCAGAATTGGCGTTGGCACTGGCTTGCATTTTTCCATGCCAAACCTTTCTAACACACGTTGAGTGTACGCTCGTTGATGCAGCAAAATAGAGCCATCAGAGTCTCTTTTTATCTCCATTCCAAGAAAATAGCTCGCTGGCTTTACTGTTATCTTGAAGCGCGCTCTCATTTGTTCTAGAAAGCAGTTAGCCTCTTTCTCGCTACTGGACGCAATTAAACCGTCGTCAACGTATAAGGCAAGAACAATTTTCTCCTTCCCTTTTGTCCTTACGAACAGACAAGGATCATTTTGACTTTGTTTAAACCCGATCTTGACGATGTAGTCCGTGATGCATCTGTTCCAGCATAGAGGGGCTTGCTTCAATCCATATAAGCTTTTCTTTAACTTGAAGACTTTCTTCTCTTCGGTATAGCCTTCAGGCGGCTTCATAAAAATTTCTTCAGTTAAAGTTCCATAAAGAAAAGCTGTGGACACATCGAACTGTGCTAGTTTCAACTTTTCTTTTGCAGCAACGCTTAGTAGTGCTCTTATCGTGCTGCTTCTAGCAACAGGGCTAAAAGTTTCATGAAAGTCTATGTCCTTCTTTTGTGAATATCCTTTAATTACTAGCCGCGCCTTATATTTTTCAATAGATCCATCTGGGTTAGTCTTTATTTTAAATATCCACTTACAAGGAATAGCTTTTCGACCCTTTGGCAGTTCAACAAGCTCCCATGTTTCATTATCTCTTAGTGAGTTTATTTCACTTTCTATGGCTTTTTGCCATTTATTTCTGTCTTTACACGACATAGCTGCCTTAAAAGTTTTTGGTTCAAGCATATCTTCAGCATCTATAGCCATTATGCAATCTCGGAACCTAATCGGTGGCTTGAGGTTCGCTCGATCTCTCAAAGTCATCCGACTTTCTTCTCTTTCAATGTCGGAATCAGAATCATTGGTTTCAGGGATTTCATCTTCTTCAGAACGGATAGATTCAAACATAGATTCATTTTGATCATCAATGTCATGATTTATGCCTGACGAAGATGGTTCTACAATCTCAGTTTCTAGTCGTTCTTCAGTTTCGATTACGTTGTCCCTGTCGGATGAGTTTACATTTTGTTCTGCGATCTCCATATAATCATCAACTCTTCTTTGGAGATTTGGAAAAGCATAGTAAAAAGTTTTCTGAGGAGCAGAAGCAGGAGTTGACCTTTCTGGTTCAGGTATATTCTCGTCTGATTTTCCCAGTAGAGGTATTTCTTGAAATGTTACATCTCTGGATCTTATCAGTTTAGATGCTTCTTTGTCCCAGATTCTATAACCTTCGTCTCCTTCATAACCAATGAGTATTCCTTTTTGAGTTTTTTTCTGTAGCTTCTTGCGATTAGCTTTAGGAACATGTGCATAGCAATTGCATCCAAGGATTCTGAGGTGTTTTATCGCTGGCTTCTTTCGGTACCATAGCTCATGAGGTGATTTGCCTGGCACGCTAGTTGGCCCTGTACGATTTAACACATAGACAGTCGCATCTATAATCTCTGCCCATAGGCCATCAGGAATCTTCTCATGTGCATGCATGATTGCACGAGCTGCTTCAACAACAGTTCTGTTTTCACGCTCTACACAGCCTGCTTGTTCCGGAGTATGGGGCATTGTGAATCGTTGCTTAATTCCGTATTCAGTTAAGATATTTTTAAATTCTTCGCTGACAAACTCTCCACCATTGTCACTTAATATTTCTTTGACAACATGTCCCACAACCTTAGCTTGTTGAAGAAATGTCTTAAGCTTTGAAGCTGCTTCAGACTTTTGACGTAGAAAATATATGTGTCGAAATCGTGTAAAGTCGTCTTTAAATAGAATATAAAATCGTAACTTATTTCCGATTGAATATGGAAAAGGTCCGCAAATATCGGTATGAATTAGTTCTCCAGGCTTAGTAGCTCTAACTCTTGTTCCAAATGGTTGCTTGTGAGCCTTTCCATATACACAGCCTTCACAAATGTCAGATTGTGTGTTGTCTATTTTCAATCCAAGTTCTTGTTCAATTACCTGTCGAACATGTCTTTTGTTTTGATGTGCTAGCCGTTCATGATACAATTGTAGTGGATTAGATAGCAATAGGTTGACTTCCAGATTTTCTGGTGCTACACATTTCATTTTAAGATTATATAGTCCACCTTTAATATCTCTAGTCCCGATTACTTTTACTTCTCCATTTACTTTCAGTAAACATTGCTTCGGCGTAGACTCAAACGTACTTAAGGACGAGTTATCGTGTACAGAGAGAACTGAGAATAAGTTTCTTTTGATATTTGGAACATACCAAACGTCTTTCAGCAGAATATGTTCAATATTGCCGTTGACATCTGCTTCAGCTCGAATATTGCCTATTCCAATGGCTTCGATTGACTGTCCATTAGCAGCAGTAACTGTATGTGAACTTTTGAAGTGTTCAAAGCTCTCGAAAAAATCGCTTGTGTTAGTAACATGGCTTGTCGCACCATTATCTACGTACCAGTTACTTTTGTCCGTTGGCAATCCTTCATCTATGGCTAACACTGTCAGGTTTACATTTTGGTTCTGCTTCTTATCAATATTTGACAGCTTTGGTGGACGTCCATCGTTCTTCCATTTTTGGCATTTATGAACTGTATGTCCAAATTCTCCACAATAGTTACATTTGAAAACTTTCTTCTTTCTCTGTGTC
The DNA here is from genome assembly GCA_947532105.1 of Athrips mouffetella. Lineage (NCBI taxonomy): Eukaryota > Metazoa > Arthropoda > Insecta > Lepidoptera > Gelechiidae > Athrips > Athrips mouffetella. Next base: position 18,059,623 of record OX383960.1, on the reverse strand, counting down.
TTCACAGTAAATACTTCTTCTGTATTATCTGTTTCTTCATTACAACTCAAGGCTTTTTCATAAGCACTAAGCTGCGAGGTGAGGTTCTCTATTGTTCGATCCTTTTTCGATACTAGGAGCCAACTCGACTTGAAAGCAAAGTAATCTTTTGGTAAAGTGCCAAGTATTTTACAAATCAGTAATATTTCTGGCAAATTTGCGTTGAGTTGTCCATTCAGGTCATGCCAAATGTTTTTCAACTTAGATATGTGCTTCCTTATGTCATGTTCAGGATCCTTTTTGTAATCAAAGAATTCAAGGCATAGATCATAGCTTTTGTCTTCACTACTTCCACTATAGAGACGTTCTAGCTCATCCCATACCTCTTTAGCGCTTTTGTAACGCATTACCTGGTCGAGTATCTCATCCGTCATGTTCGTCGTCATCAAAGTTAAGACTGCACTGTCAATAGATCGATATTGTAGCAAATCTTTTTCATATTTTGTTTTAGCGGCAGCAACAGCAGCAGCATCGCCAATGTTATCAGGTTCATCAGGCTTACGAATCTTTCCAGCTAAAATATCTTCAGCTCCAGGAATCGCCCTGCACACTGTTTCAATCCTATACCTCCAATGCTTGTAGTTTTTTCCATCCAGGTGCATTACTTGTACTTTTGAGGCTTCTGCAATCGCCCTTTCCATGGTGACGTCAGACCAAGTAACAGGTTTGCGAGAATATTATTTTATTCTTTCCCAGACGAGGTAAAACTTTGAGCAAACTATTTTTCTCACTTTATATCTCTGCTACCATATTAAAGTAAGCGGTAATTGAGGTATTTTGGATAAATACAAAGGCTTTATGAAAATTATAAACAAATCGATATATTCAAAGACAGTTTTTACATGAAGAAAAGTGACAGTAAACAACGGTTGCTAGGCTACACTCATAGACCAAAAAGAGTATATACAAGGAGTATATTCTGGTCTTAACACTATTAGCGCGCTAAAACCGCACACAATGAGCAGGTTTTAATCCGTACTGAAGATTACAGGCCGTGCTTTTGACGTAGGATGTCAAAACTGACAACTCAACTTTTTGTCCTCCACTCCAAAAATCATGTGAAAAAAATCAAAACTAATCAATTTTTCCTTACAAAGTTATAATAAAAACCTTATAAATGATAAGTTTCATAAAAGCTACCTTTTGTCGGAAAAATTCTCATTGAAGCAGTGCATTTTTACATTCGTTAACTGTCTATAACGTAGCAAGTAATAATCAAGGAAACATACATATTCAAATCGACCAAGATTTAAATTAAAATATGCCGTTCTATACTTGCAATCGATACAGACTCGTTGTTTTGTCATTAATAGTGTTGATTATGTGGCAGATATTTCGATTACTACCACAGGAGCCGCCTAAGTTGTCTGCAGTAAGTTCCGTGATTTATCTATTTTTATCTAGAGCATTTACATTTTTATCTTATTTTGAACTGGAAACTAAAAAAGATTCTTTTTTATTAAGTACCTAATAATTCTTTTAACCTTTAATATTAATTCTTTTAACCTTAAAACACAAACCTTCATTTTTTGTTTTAAAATGTTACAGTCACAAATAGTGGAGCTGGAAGATGACCGCTACAACATTCATAAAATAGATAAAGTGAAGATTCGGGTGTACTATGAAGCTCTCTGCCCAGACTCAAAGTACTTCTTCAAGAAGCATTTGTTATCAGTTGCACAATCTTTACATGAGTTCATTCATGTCACTCTTGTACCTTATGGGAAAGCCAAGGTAATTATTACTACTTACCTATTTTAATCAATAATAATGGAATATTTTATTGTAAAAGTTAAGTAACTTAAAACTGCCCTAACAACAACAACATTTTTTCAGTTTTTTTACTTAAACAATTCACTTATAGGGTTCCATACCCAAAAGATCTGTTTATCAATGGGCTGTATCTCTTGAACTGTAATAGGTAGACAGTTGAAATTTTCACAGAATATGTATTGCTGTTGCTGGTATAACAACAAATACTTAATAAAAGTAAAAAAAATGTCAAGAGGGCTGTCCTACTAAAACATGTTTTTAGGCAGTTTGCTTGATTTTTTTGTATTAGCTCTATCATAAAAACAGGAACACACACAAGTATGAAAATTTGCAAGTTTATAGTGCTTAGGCTATAGAATAAAATCAATAAAAACCGGTCAAGTTCGAGTCGGACTCGCGCACCGAGGGTTCCATACCACAAAAGTAAAAATAGTTAAGGATGTGCAGTCAGTAAATTTACGCGAGTCCGACACGCTCTTGACCAGTTTTTAATATTTTTTGTTTTTCTTTAGTTTATGCACTATAAACTTTTACGCTTTTAAGTGTTTACGTTTTTAGTTACGATAGAGCTAAAACAAAATATCAAGCAAAAATCACCTACAACCGACGTTTTTAGTATGGAATAATGGAAGCCCACTTAATTTTTTATATTTTTATTATTTGTTGTTGTAGCGGCAACAGAAATACACAATCTGTGCAAATTTCAACTGTCTACCTGTTACGGTTCATGAGATACAGCCCGATGACAGACAGACTGACATCGGAGGCATATTAAAATGGTGCCATTTTTCACCCTTTGGGTATGGAACTCTGAACTAATCAAATGCATGTCGGACTCGCGCACATTTAATATACACCTCTGTGTGACTGATGGTATTGATTATTCTGTGCTGATAAAAAACCCTTGGTGTGCAAGTCCGACTCGCACTTGGCCGGTTTTTGTATTGATGGAAATTGAAAAAAATATGGTAGGTATCTTATTTTGTACAATTTTTTCTCTCTATTATAATAATCAGCATAACCCTTCTGGCTGAAGATAAGGAATTATCTCAACATGAAATGCCAGTCAAGAATAAATAATACAATAAGATAAGACTAACTTTTTTGCAGACTAAAGAAGAAAATGGCAACTACTACTTTATCTGCCAGCATGGAGAGGATGAGTGTTATGCCAACAAGATACATGCCTGTGCTATTGAAGCTGCTGATAATTCTACTGCAGCTGTCATCATTACAGAGTGTATGATTGAAGATAATATGGATCCCGATGCTGCACTTGACAGGGTAAGCTATTATAATAAGTTGTCTGCAATATTGTTTTTCTGCTACAATTAATTTATGTAGGTTGTATTTACAGTTGGGAACCGGTACAACGGAGGCCATCCTAAAAATAATAAATCAAAACCTTTTTATTCACATCAAGATACTTTAGTTAGATCAATTGATGATGCCAGTAAATTTGATAATTCCATGTGGCATTAGATTAGGCCCATCCTTTGTACATCTTTGCAATGAAATAAATAAATAAAATACATTGCTTGTCCCATCACAAACAAAGTGGTGCAATGTGGGGAAAAAACTGTGGAAGTGCAGGTCGAATATGCATACCAAGGGGTCTATACCACTACACAATACATTATTGATAGCTGATAGACAAAATTTTAGTGGTAGGCTCAAAACAGCTGTGCAAAAAAAATCTTTCTAAATATCTTCTTATTTTTATCTGTGTAAATTTTTAGGGTTCCTAACTAAAATGGTAAAAACAGAACCCTTATGGTGGTTTTGCATATCTCAGCAACCACTCATGCTTTCGACTTGAAATTTGGAATAGTTTTAGAACATGATTGCCCAACATTATTGCAAACAAAAAAATAAAAAAATCCGGCCAAGTGCGAGTCGGACTCGCGCACCGAGGGTTCCGTACCACCACAATCATAATTGTATTAGTTGAAATTTCAGTAAGTTGCTGTGCTAGATTTTTCTAGTCCGACACGCGCTTGAACAGATTTTATTATTTGTTGTTATTCTTCAGGTACCAATTTTAATGTTTGTAAGTGTTCCCGTTGTTAAGATAGAGCTAAAACAAAAATCGCCTAAAAAAACAGGTCTTTAGTATGGGAGCCCCCCTTAATTTTTTTAAATATTTAGTATTTGTTGTTATAGCAGAAACAGAAATACATAATCAGTGAAAATTTTTACTCTCTAGCTATTACTGTTCATGAGATACAGCTCAAACAAAATTTTATAAAAACAGCTGACTTTGGTGGCAACATACTCCTTTGTTTTAAAATATTTTTTTTAAAAACCAAGGAATATGACAATAAGGAAAAAAATACAGTATTTAACTCAACGAGCTCTAAACAACGATACCCCACTCGATGGGGTAGGTCAAACGTTTTTTTACCCTCCCCCCTTTAGCTGTTTGGGAGCCCCCCCTTAATTTTTTACTTTTTTCATTTTTAGTATTTGTTGTTGTAGCGGCAACAGATATACACAATTTGTGGAAATTTCAAATTTCTACCTAATACGGTTCATGAGATACAGCCCGCTGACAGACAGACAGACAGACGGACCGACAGACATCGGAGGCATATCAATAGGGTCCCGTTTTTCACCCTTTGGGTACGGAACCCAAAAAAATATTATTGTTATTGTAAAGGGGGCCCAAATAAGGGCACCAAAATTTTAAATTGTCGTTACTAGGTCGAATGGGGTATCATATGAAAGGGCTTTACCTGTACATTCCTAAATAGATTTTTATATTTTTTTACGACTCTTAGTTTTCAAGTTATGACGAAAAATGTCTAAGAAAATACCATTCCCCTCCCCTTATGATAAGGGCCTTATCTCCGAAGTTTGCGATTGGAAAAAAATTATTAATTACAGTCGATAGAGGTGTATGTAAATATTACAGGAAAAATAAAACAATCTTTCTAAGTAGGATAGTTTATTTGAAATCTGCAAAAAAAAATTACAAACAAATTTTGGTTTTGTGGTCCTAAATATGGACTTTATTGCTTCTAAAAATACTATAGGTATATCAGAACCCTCGGCGCGCGAGTCCTACTCGCACATGACCGGTTTTTTTACTTTCCATTGTTATCATTATTACATACATGTATTCTAGGAATTTGGATTTTTTTTACCAGGTAGCTATTCAAGTAAAATTTGTGAGCATATTAAATGTTTCTGTAGGGCTGCATATATTCTTGAGTGCCTGCTAGTGTACATGTTTAAAACTAATGTGTGACAAATGCAATGTTATGGTTATATAAGAAAATCTTATCAATTGTTTTGCATCTATTATAAGCATAGAATTATGATTTACCATGTTATAAGAGTGAACATTTTCCATAATCCATTTCTGAAGTTATTAATGTGCCGTTTTTAGGATTCCGTACCTAAAAGGTAAAAAACGGGACCCTATTAATATGCCTCTGATGTCTGTCAGCGGGCTGTAACTCGTGAACGGTAATAGACAGATGAAATTTTCTCAAATTATATATTTCTGTTGCCGCTATAACAGCAAATAATAAAAATAAAAAAAAAATTGAGGGGAGCTTCTCTACTAAACACGTTTCTATTTAGGTGTTTTTTCGCTCGAATTTTGTTTTAGCTCTATCGTAAAAACGGGAGCACATAGACTAGGATGAAATTCAGAATTATGCTCTCTTTCTTAGGGCCAGAACTTAAACTAGACCAGATCTGACAATAAAGTTTTTCTGGGGTTTTGAACACCGCAGAATTCAAAAATCTATGTTGTCAAGGCGAAATCCTACTAGTTCAAAAAAAAAACCGGTCAAGTGCGAGTGGGACTCGCGCGCCGAGGGTTCCGATATACTTTTTGTATTTTTGGAAGCAATAAAGTCCATTTTTAGGACCGCAAAACTAAATTTGTTTGTAAAGGTTATTTGCAGATTTCTAAAAAACTGTGCAACATAGAAAGATCGTTTTATTTTTGCTGTTATGTTTACATAAATTTCTGTCAACTGTAATTCAGATTTTTCCTTTCACAAACTTCGGAGATAAGGGGGGATAATAATCATAATTTTTTCAAAATTCTCTCATGTGCATTTAAGTTGGGCAAACATATTCTAAAACTATTTTAAATTCCAAGTCGATAGCATGAGTGGTTGGTGAGATATAGAGGTGTGACAGACAGACAGACAAAGTCGCACCATAAGGGTTCCTTTTTTTACCATTTTGGTATCGGAACCCTAATGACAAAAAATAACCTAGGCTAAATTAAAGTGTCCCTGAACATATCTAGAAAATTATCCGTTGATCCCACTACTCATTTGGACTACTATTACCAAGAGCTTGCTAACCGGTAATCAGTAGTAAGTGCAAACTTAACTCTATAGGATGACTTTTAATTAGTTCTTGATAGCAAAAGATATGCATGTACTCATTATGCTGAACCACTTTTCTCAAGGAACATAGGTTGAAATACGAAAAACCAAATTTGACCTCCCATACAAAATGCGCTATCAGCTGATGCAGTTTATAAAGGGAAGTCAAAACTTGATTTTCGTATTTCGACCTATGTTCCTTGGGGAAAGTTGTTCAGTATCATGAGTTCATTCATACCTATTTCTATCAAGAACTAATTAAAAGTCACCCTGTATATTTCAGATACTATATAGGTCACATTGAAATAAAACAGGTGTCAACGGGTTCGTAATTTTATAACAAATAAAGTAACGTTAAGGATTTTCATCTATCTTTAACCGTTTCTGAGATACATGAAAAAATAAAATAAAATCAGGGACCCGTTTGACCGTAGGGAGAGGGGAGCATACATGGGATCAACGGTAGAATTTTCTAGATATGTCCAGGGGGACCTAAGGAACACTTTAAAAACAAGAAACCTCCCACCGTAATTTAGCCTATGTTATTTTTTGTCTTTTTCGAACTAGTAGGATTTCGGCTTGACATCATTGATTTCCGGATTCTGTGATGTCCAAAACCCCATAAAACCTTTGTTGTCAAAAATGGTCGCGTTTTAGTTCAGAGAAAATTTAATTATCACTTATCTCCTACTCTAACATGCAAGCGTGAAAATATGTATGTTTATAGTGCACAGACTATAGAATAACTAGTCAAGTGCGTGTCTGCGCGTCCATAACTAAGACGGTATTTTTACCTTAGTAGTACGGAACCCTCGGTGCGCGAGTCCGATTAGCATTTGGCTGGTTTTTCTGAATACGAAGTGCTTTAAACTTACACCAACGAATATGTACTAAGCGGAGCGATACAATACAGGAAAAGTATCGATACTACACTACACAGGTATATGACTTTTTTAAGACTCGATGCTTTTGATGCGATACTTTACTGGTTTCGATACTTTTTAATTATACTCGATACTTTTACGAGTAAATACTACTTAGGCAACAAAGAGTAAGAGTTAGTGATTACACGAGTTCTGACCTACCGATAACTTACGGTGTACCGCAAGGTAGCGTTCTGAGTCCCACCCTCTTTCTTGCCTATAAAATTACCTGTGCAGCCTCCAATTGACAAATTGGCCCTATGTCAGTCCATTCTATGCTATTGTATCACAGTATGGGGTGGTACACGTAAAACTGTATTACTTAAACTCGAAAGAGCTCAGAGAGCACTCTTGAAAGTATTTATTTTATTTATTTAACTTCATGCACAAAGGTACATAGGCGGACTTAACGCCTAAAGGCATTATCTAACAGTCTACCTTAGGGTGATGCAGAGACAGGTTGGTAGGTGCACAAATAATTTATAGTTAAATAAAATTAAGAAAGCCGTGTTTGATTAATAATACATAAATTGATAAGTATACAGTAACATAAGTGTCTACGGGCTAAATAAGAACATATAAATAAAATACATACATATACTTAAATATATTACATATACATAGTTATAGGGTAAGTTTGACCATGTGTCTGAATACAGGAGCAAGTTAAAATGGCTTCCTATCAGGTTGCACCGAGATGAGCATGTCCTTGTACTTCTCTAAAACGTACTGCATGACCCTCGTACTCCCTCATACCTTAAAGAACGATTCCGATACCTGGGTGCTGACCGCTCTCGTGATTTGCGATCCAAGACTGATAATGTGTTAGAAATACCCTTTACTCGGTCAGGCTTTACTATAAGGAATCTTTCACTTTAAAAGCTATCAGTCTCTGGAATGATCTGCCATCTGAGATTCGTCACTCCAAGTCACTACCTATTTTTAAATCTAAACTGCAGAACTTCTTACTTAATAAAATTGTACCTTAGTTTGCAACTGAGTTTGTATATATTTATATGTTATCTATTTGTCTATATATTTTATATATTTATATATTTATATTTTTATATGTATTTTTTATTTATTTGTGTATATTTTGTTTTTATTGTAGTTGTACTTACATTAAATATTATCTATATATTGGCATTGGCACACTACTACAGTTACTTACTATTTACATTTTCCTACAAGCAACTAAGGTTGTCTGGAAGAGATCGCTTTAAGCGATAAGACCGCCTTTGTCCACCCTAGTTTTAAGAGTCTCCTATGTATTGTTTTGTTTTTGTGTGACAATAAAGAATTTATCTATCTATCTATCCACGCAACAACAAGCAATAAATAGTATATATAGGTAAGTACATCTACATCTACACTATAATATTATAAAGAGGAAAGATTTGTACCTATTTTTGTATGTTTGTATGTTTGTAATGAATAGGCTCCGAAACTACTGGACCGATTTGAAAAATTCTTTCACCATTAGAAACCTGCATTTTCCGGGATGAACATAGGCTATAAAATATTTAAAAAAAAGTTAGGGTTCCGTATGAAAACTTCGATAATGTAACCCAAGGTGTGAAAAAAATACTAAATAGCATCCTTATATCGAGTACGCTGCCGAAACTATTAACAATAGAGCAAAGTAATGTATTACAGGTTTATAGAAGACATCAATATCTACAAAAAAGTCCGCGATACCATATGTCTAACTATTACAGTTATGTCACAATAACTACTTTTTCATGTTAAAATATGTAATAGTAACGCCGGTACAAACTATATAGGCCACATTATTCGTACCTATTAATCCTTATCCAAATAAATGATTTCGTATTCAAGGCTATATCAGTACCTGTAAATAACTTTTTGAATTATTCAAATCGGACATACCATTCAAAAGTTATCATGAGTGTAATCGTTATCAAAATTGAAATTAAAGAAACAGCGCCCTAAGTGACTGTAATGGTTTTATCTACAACAGAGAATAGACACAATTTTTTTGAAAAATTTGACTGGTCAAGTGCGTGTCGTTCCGTGTGGTAGCGGCAAAGAATAGTGCCAACCCATCTCAACCTGTAGGTGTCGTAAGAGGCGACTAAGGCTTTACAAACCGGAAGATGGGCAGCGACATCTTTCCGTGTATCGCACCATCTTACATACTGCGGTCACCAACAACCGCGGTCCATGGTGCCAGCCTTAATGCTAACAAGCGTGGTGACTAAGATACTTCCCCTCCACATTCTTCTAGCAAGGGCTCGAATTCTGGAGGGAGCTCCCTGTCCTGTAGTGGACGTATTATGGGATGTTATGATGGTTTTGAGGAAGTGCGTGTCGGCTCGAGCGAATTTAATGCACTTCTGCGTGACAAAGATGGTATGACTGCCCATAACTAGGACAGTATTTTTACCTTAGTGGTACGGAACCCTCGGTGGGAGTCCAACTTGCGCTTGGCTGGTTTCTTTAGTAACCCCCGATGCAACAAGAACCTATATCTACCCGTGCGAAGCCGGGGCGAACCGCTAGTATTTTATAAAGAAGAAGTTAGCTGGTGTCTGACAGCAGTTTAAGGTAGTGGCAACGAAGTTTTACTTTAAACGAGTTGCGACTGGGAGCATTTCTAATTTCCTCAGGAAGCGCATTCCAGAGAAAAATGGTTTGAATAGTGTAGGGTTGGTGTCAGAATCCAGTCCGGTGGGGAGGGCACCGAAGAAGCAGATTATAAGAAGACCGCAATTCCCTGCCATGCGAATCGCTGAGGAATTTAAAACGTTCTTTAAGATAAGAGGGGGATTGAGGCTCATTGAGGATAGAGTATAGTAGTAGTATAGTAAGTATCCTTATTTCTACCTTTCCGTTTTCCCACAAAAGATTTATACTCTCTTTCTGATGCTCTGACTGTAAGGCAACTTTTTGTTCTCAACACCGTTCTAAAACAACACTCACTAATTAAATTTGATTCTTCTCTTAATATCAATAGACGTCGGAAACATATTGTATGCGATTCCTCCTACGGATGGTCAACAGCCGTAGCCGGTAGGTTTTTGGATTTTAGGAGGCTATCTATATAATAAAATTAACAAAGAGACTGCAATATACCCCCTTACAAAATATAACTGTAAAAGGGTTATTACTATATGGCTAAAGTCCTTAAATTATGAAGAAACAGAAAGTCTCTTCAAAATCCCTTCCTGATTCAGCTTTACTGGTTATACTATCTTTAGTTTTGTCCCTAGTAGTAGTCACATCCATAATATCACTCACATACACACACTTACACATATACACATACAAAAGCATACACACATACATATGCATACACACGCACACACGCAAACACACGCACACAATATACACAGTCACATCCACTCTCATCTACCTATTTTTGGATTAGACTTTATATAGTTAAGTACCTACCTTTTACTCACTTGGTCCAGAGTTGGAGAGGCTGGTTATCTGTAATACAGGTCTCCTAGTACAGAAACCAGTCTCTCACATAGATTGAATCTGTTGTGTACCTAACCATTTAATGACTAAGTTCACCTTATTTGTGTGAGAGAAAATAAAGTTATTTTGTATTTTGTAGTATCGTATCGATGTATCGAAAATTGAGAGTATACACCCTGATATCGAGTACGGTATCTATACTTTCCTATCGAAACTATCTGCTCCCCGCTAGCAATGAGCTCCATCCACCGCACCCACACGCACGCTAAGTGTGATTCTAGGGGCGTGCGTGTTTTCTGTCTCTTTCACTCTCACACGGCGCTTTAGCCTTACGCATACAAATATTTGCAAATACATTTTCTTCCCTGCGGGGAGGAAGAAGTACTTTCGTCACGAAAAATCACGTACTGACCATTGCGCATTGGAGGAAATAAAGAATGCTCAGATGACACGTTTGACACACTCGGCTCCGTCTCGGCAATATGTGATATGGAGCATTCTTTACTATGTCTTCTTTGGAACGTAATCTTGTATTCATTGCTTGTTGTCGTGTAGATAGCAAAATCAGCCCGCTTCTAGAGAGCTGTTTGGGAGTGTTTACACAAAATGGGTTATTTAAAAATAATTTTACCTTGTTACAGTGTACAAAGAAACTCGGAGTGGAATCGGACCTCATCAAGGAGTGTGCTAACACCGAACATGGTTCAGCTTTATTAAAGAAGCATGGAGATGACACAAACCGATTAGACTTATCTTTCATTCCTACAGTCACTGTCAATGGGTCTAAGGGCAACCAATCAGGTATGCTCAAAAACTTTCTCTTAGAAGTCTGTAAGCTAATCGACATGCCCCTACCTCCCCCATGTTTGTGACAAAACGTAGATGAATTACGCAACTTGCACCAGATATTACAATATAATTCCTAATTCCTAACAATTACTAAAAACGTTCCAAAAATCAATGACTTGAGGCTCAAATATGAAACCTAAGTATTATGTTATATCTTCCTAATTTTTTACAAAATATTGCTAAATTTGTTATATGTAGGTAGGTACTTAAAAATAAGTAGCTGCACAAAGAAAACCTATAAATTGATGCATTGTTCCTCAACCTTTTTAGTGTCGCGACTCGGTAAGTAGCCAAAGAGTTGAGTAAAAATTTATATATATTTTAGTTTGCCTTATATGAGGTTGAATTTATAACTGTTTTGTAGATATAAAATCGGTTCCAATTTTTAGGGCATTTACAACTAAATGAAATCAACAATAACATTGGAAACTATGACGGCTATGAACCGTTATATTGTTATTTTAGAATGTTATAAAATACAAAAAGAAAGCTTTGAGAAACGATTAATTAATATAATTAGCAAACACGACGTGAATTTATTCTTAAATTGTTTTTGATACCTTTGAACAATTAGATCAAAGTTTTGGTTGTGCGTTTTTTAAGTTTATTTCAGATGAGGTTGTGTTAATATACTGTTATGTAGATATAAAATCGATTCCAATTTTAGTGCATTTACAATTAAGTGAAATAATCCATTTTTAGGGTTCCGTACCTCAAAAGAAAAAAAAGGAACCCTTATAGGATCACTTTGTTGTCCGTCTGTCTGTCTGTCTGTCTGTCTATCTGTCTGTCTGTCTGTCTGTCAAGACCCTTTATCTCACGAACGGGTAAAGGTATCAGGTTGAAATTAATACCATATATTAGGATCCATGAACCACACAAGATATGAAAATTTAAATTTTTTCCAACGACGCAATCAAAAGGTATGGCATTTTATGTCCTCATCTCCATACATTTATTGAAAAACCTACAGGGTACTTCCCGTTGACCTAAAATTATGAAATTTGGCAAGAAGCTAGGTCTCACAGTACAAATAATGGGAAAAGTCTGAAATCATTAAATATTACAACTTTTCTTACAACTAATGGTAACCAATTGTGGTGAGCTCCCGTTTCAAGAACATTCATATAAGAGAGGGGTCAAGTTGGATGGTTGCTGAGGCGATTTTTGTTTTAGTTCTATTTAAAAACGGGAACACTTACAAACTTGAAAATTGGTATTTTTATAGGGCATAGGCTATAAAATAACAACAAATAATAAAATTTGGTCAAGCGCGTGTCGGACTCAAAAAATCTAGCACAATAACTTACTGAAATTTCAACTAATACAATTATGTTTATGTGGTGGTACGGAACCCTCAGTGCGCGAGTCCGACTCGCACTTGGCCGGTTTTTTATTATTAAAAAACCGGTATAATTTAAAAGTATGGCGGCAATGACCGTTAATATAATAATACGCAGTGTCATTACCCTGGGCTAGTTTACTAGTATTATATGATCTGTGCCCTGGGTAACTTGGCAAGCGTTAAATCGAATCCGGGCCGGTGTAGGCAGATGTAAGGAAAACCGAAAGAAACGAGGCTTTTCGAATGACAATAAGTACAGCTGCGGTGACATAACATAGATAGGTGATAGAGCATTTGCTCTCGTGTCCCGACAGTCCTGTTTCTGCCCAATAACTTGCCAAGTCTGTCGATTTAACAATTTATTGGGCTGCCTGGTCTAGCTGGTGTAATGTAAGTCGACACGAAAAGAAAAAGAAGATTACTCTTATAATGATGCAATTCCTTACCAAGAGTTTGTTGTAAAGGGTAAATAAAATAAAAGTGTATCCTGATCTGTGATCCATGAAAAATATATGCCCGTTTTAAATACACGAATTTTGTCAACCCTACATTTCATAATTATAATTGATTTTTGAATCCTTGCAATCCATGTCCTTGACTATTGTAAATTTAATTTAGATTGTAAGTATATATTGAGTATTGTACAAAAAACAAACATTGGATAGGTACATAATATGAAATAAATATTATTTTGACATTTTGTGTATATGTACACCTACTTATTTTAACATACCTACCTACCTATGATATACTATTATACCGAGTGTTAGGGTAAACACTGTGTTCCTTGAAACTCTGCATTCGGACCATGAAATTGATAATTTTTCACTAAGGAACGTAGGTCGAAGTACAAAACAAATTATTCCATCTCCCATACAAAATGCGCAATCAGCTGGTGCAGTTTCTATAGGAAGTCAATTTTTTTTCGTATTTCGACCTATGTTCCTCAGGAAAAGTTGTTCAGTTTCAAGGGTGGCGCAACGCCGCGATGAATACCGATTGCTGACCTCCAAACTTCATTCCGAAGATGGCACCCCATGATGGTGGTCTGAATGCACAATTATAAGGAACACAGTGTATACCTTAATAGCCTGGTTTCTTATGTCTTGGAGTTGACCAGCTTCGAGTTGAGCTGCCACTAGGCATGAGTGTTAAACAGGACCGTCAAACTCTACCACACCCTGACACTACATTCATCGAGCGCAAATTTGAAATTGGAAGGTCGCGTAGGCCCGCCCGCATATACAGGAGGTACAAAAGACCCTCAGAAGGACCACGAGAATCTCGCGGGCGGGTGCGCGCGGGGGTGCGAGGTAGATTGCAAGGGGGGTGGAGAGTGTCCGTTCTGTATGATAGTATATACTATTACTTTATTCTATGACACTACTCTGCGTAAAATGCGTATATACCAAACTGGTCTTTAACTACTTACTGTGTGTATTTGGACTATACATACTAGACCTAGTTTGGTGTCGTTATCAGATAAATCGACAATGACGAATTCATCTTTGATACCAATTTTGTAAGGTTCCATAGAAAAATATGTCAATATAAGTGTCGCAGATGGAAAAAAAACTTTGAACCAATGTTTCGCTTATTTTTTTGGTGACCTTTGTTATTTTGTGAAGTTCGCAGAAAAAGTTTGTGGACCCGATGAAATGGTCGTAATTGGACGCAAATCAAAAATAAAACTAGTAAGTATGACATAATAAGCTAATGTGATATTCCAGCTCCAAACAACAAAGCAGTTACAATAAAACACACGTTACATTAACAGCCCTACCCTGGCACATCACGGGTAGCCGCGGTCATTAATCATTGCACCAGTCGCCTTCTTTTCCATACATCGCGTCCGTGGCCAATAAATTAACCCCACCTGCCTCCCCCGCGCACCTCGATCCAATCCTCCTGTGCCACCGTGACTCACCGACGAAGCAAACAAACTTCACTCAATTCAATTTAAAACGTCTGACAACACCAATTTGCCCTCGTCTAAATGGCTACCTTTGCTCCATTTCAAACACAACAATAAATCTCCACTGAAATCACGGTCTAATTTCGTAAAAGCCTCGTCTCGCTTTGCTAATTAATATGAATGGCATTTGCATCCGGCTTTTTCTCGCGTACACCGTTTCCAACTATTGTTTTGCAAAGATCCTCACAATTTATTCCCATTTTTATCCGACTGCATCTCGCGAAGAGGGTCGTATTGAGGAAAACAAAAACTCAGCTTTATGGCTCTCCTGAAATGAAAACCTTTTGTAGTTTTCCTAAAATGAATTGAGGCAGTTTGTTACAGTGGTCATCGAGGCAAGGCTTAATATAAAATTTTTGAATAACTGCTCAAAAACACGTATAAATGAAATGTAGATACTTGCTGCGGAAGGCGGTAGGTAGGTACTCAGACGGAGATTTTTTTTCATGTTCTAATGCAGCTCTAATAGGATCATGTCCTACTATTTTTACACCCTGTACGGCAATGTTATTATGTTTGGGTAACTACCACTTATCTGGTAGATGCAGTGTTGATATCATGGTAGTGGAATGACTTGACTGGTGGTGGCGGACAGCAATAAAGCTTACACGCGGTCAACTGATGCCTGCATGCATCCACCCTCCGCACCGCCACCGCTCCGAGCCATGTCGATGCTCGTTTGCCTGCCATTGCACAAATCTAATGGATTTTTTATGTATTCTCAAAAACGACCGATATGAATAAAATGGAAAATGCATCTCGCCAAAAGGTTTCCACTCATGCTTTATGAATCAGATTTATTTTTTATCGATTTAATAAGTATTTGGATGGGTGAAATGGATTGAGATTGGATTCATTTCACGAGGGTCTGAGTGCGTCGGACCTCTGCCAAAAAGTGTTCCAAAGCGCATAAAAATATCTCGCTGTTTTATTTTGATACAATTCCAGTTTCATCCGGAACAAGCTAATTAAATGGATAAGTTTTTTTCTTCAAGGAAATAGAGTTCGTAGGAAAGATAATAATGTGTTTTAATAAAATGTATAATACCTTGCGGAAAATGCGTACAAAATTTTTTGTTCGTCGAGCTAGGTTCGTCTGTTGTTGGAGCGAGCGTGTACTCTCATTAAAACTTTCCTCGAGCTGGGTTTGCACGTGTTTTTAATTTTTATCGAGAGCTCTCGTCGTTAGCGGGCAGACGGGACGGGCGTGCTGCGGCTTTGGTGCTTTGATTGCGGTAATGACGTCTCTCGCTCCTCGTTCCCTCTCCACTTCATGCTCCACTCTGCGCCACTCATCCTTCGCACTATCTTCAAAACGCTTCTTCGCAAATTAATGCCGACCATGACCACATCGTTTAATTATTCCAATGCACCTTCCTTATAAATATTATTTCCGTTCGACTCTACGTGTTAAACAGTGCAGTCTCTTAGGTGGAAACTCGGATCTAGAAATTAAACAATTTATAGTTAACTTTTTAAGAACCGTAAGATTTTTCATCAGTTTTTCATCAGGTTCTATTAAGAGCATCACTTTTTTCAATATTTGAAAATATGACCAAAACTGGTGCATTTACCCTATTATTTCAACACCATGAGACGCAAGTCTGTTAGTACGTCGACTTTAATTTAGTATCCCGATTTTTATTAAATTATACCCTGAATCATATCATATATACAAGAGTTATTCCAAGATTTTGACATAAATATTGTTCGAGGTGGCTGACCAGAAAAACTGCCAAGCTGAAGGCAGGCAATTCTATACATTCATGAACGGCATGTCTTGTGCAATCGATCTGCATCAATTTCATCGTGCCACCTGATGAGGTAATTGACCCCATTTTTAGGGCTCACAAAACATGGCTGATCTTGAAACCTGCCAGGGTTTGGGCTGGCAACCTATGCGGGTTGTTATCTCCAAATGTGTCTCTTTCGATAAGTAAACGTATCGATCAGCCACCTTATGATGTAATTTTCGATCAAAATAGCGACACGAAGACGAAAAAAAAAAAAGATTTTCCAGGATATGCGATGGCAACCTACTAAAATCCAGTGTTCCTAAGTAGTATCTATCACTACATTACATTTCTGCTCTGCCACCTTGTGAGGTAGGGTTTCATGCAACGGGAGCTTGGTCTTAAAGCTTTAGTCAAAACTCTGTTGAATCTAATGCTGACACTTTTTGTATATTTTATCAAAACATGCGACGGTAAAAGTAAATTCTTTTTGCGTGAATGAAGCACGTTACTTGACTGAAGGTATAGGGCTTTTGTGCAAAGTCTGTCTGGGAAAGTACCACCATTTGCCTATTTCTGCTGTAAAAGAAGGGAAAGGAAGCCAGTGAAATTACCAGCACATGAGACAAGTCATCTTAATTCCCAGGATGGGCAACGCGCTTTGCTGTAAATCGGCCTCTCTCTCTCTCTGACTGGTATAGAAGTGCAGTGCGGCTAAATGCAGGCAGCAGCGAGCGGGCGACCCTCTGCAGTATGGATGTAACAAATCCGCTTAGCACGGTCACTGACTCCGCGCCTGCCAGCGCAACAGCCTCCTCGCAAACAACTCTAATGGATTTTTCATGTCGATTGAACACGATGCCTAAGCACGCGCATAAGTAAGTAGTTTTGCTACTGTGTAGGTCTTATCTACGAAGCCGTTAATGTCCCACCCCTGGAAAAGAGTCCATATTTTTCTTTCACTGGGCTCTAGGCTCTACTCTTGGCATTCTTTATTAAGTCTTCAGCGTTGAGTTAATCGCGACATCTGCGCAGTAGCCGGCCTCGACGCCTTGAGCCATTCATTGGGTAACAGTTGGTGGTGAATCCAGTGGCATGCTGCTAACGTGGTCCCGCCCAACCCTAGTTGGGCTTATCGGCAGAGAATGCTACGCCGATTAGAAATCTTCGTCATCTATTGTCGCCTTAGAATCCCTTTTACTAGAAATCTTCCCCAAAACACAGATTAAATAATAGTAAACTAACGTTCCCAAAATAGCCATATGTTATCAGTTGGCGACCGCAACGAACGTGATCAATAAATATTAAAATACCTAAGTACCTATATAAACAGAAAGTCGTTGCTGTCCACCTTCTTTGTTCGTTTAGTCGCTTTTACGACGGTTTAAGGAGGAGACAGGTGGTACTTTTTCAATGTGTAGTGTACAGTCAAGAGCACATCAAGCTTGACACATTGGCTAGAGTCGCACCGCGAGTGTCAAGCTTGACCTGTCGTTGACTATCTCAGACGGGGCGACTAAAAAAACTGTTTATTTATAATATCATTAACAAAACTTAGACAGACCCAAATTTTAAATTGTTCCCTTGTAGCAGAGCGGTTGAATGTAGACCAGCGTGATTTCGCAGGGTGTCTTCAAACCATTAATAATCATTAGGACTGATATCGCGAAGGCTCGTTGAGCCCGCGCTGCTCCGTTCGTGAACGTTGCAAATTATGACATTAATTTTATAATCATTATTGTCTAGAGCACAATAGAGGCAGCTGCACAAAAACACGTAGGTAAGTATTTCAGCTCCCTCGCTTTGTTCAACGAGAAAGCAATGATTTTGCGGAAAGCCGGGTAGTGACTAAGGGTGGTTTTCCACCAGAGCTATGCGAGGTAGCTATGCTGTGAGCTAAAAATTCAAACCATTGAGATTGCTCCATTTGATAGCGCATTTAACAAGCTAGGAAAATGGAGCAATTCTACGTATTGGTTGGAATTTTCCCAGCTCACACTTTAGCTCTCTCGCGCAGCACTGATCGAAAACCACCTTAAAGGTCTCACGCCAAGGCTTAGCTTGTCACACATTGCTTTATAATCAAGTGGATTTCTTTGGCTAATTTGGACACAGGCATTGTTTTAAGTTCGATGTCGCAGAGATTTGATAAAAACAGAAATTTGATAAAATCCCTACCTAAGTAATTTGAACAAATCATAGATGATGTCAAAATAACCACACCACTTTATTATTAGATTAGACTAGAGATTTGGGGAAATATCTAAGTGAATTCAAAAATTAATTGACCCACTGAACTAGATTTCGAATTGCATAGAAATTATTTTTAGAATTTATTCACAAAATCGTTTTTAGGGTTCCGTACCTCAAAATAAAAAAACGAAACCCTTATAGGTTCACTTTGTTGTCCGTCTGTCTGTCTGTCAAGACCCTTTTTCTCACGAATGAGTAGAGGTATCAGGTTGAAATTCATAACGAATAATAAGGTCCATAAACCACACAAGATCTGAAAATTTAAATTTTTTACAACGACGCAATCAAAATATATGGCTTTTTATGTCCTCATCTCCATACATTTATGCAAAAAAGCAAAACCTACAGGTTACTTCCCGTTGACCTAATATTATGAAATTTGTCTAGAAGCTAGGTCTCACTGTACACATAAAGGGAAAAATCTAAAATCATTAAATATTTCAATTTTTCTCACAACTAATAGTAACCAATTAAGGTGAGCTCCCGTTTCAAGAACTTTTCTATAAAAGAGGGGTCACGTTGGATGGTCGCGGAGTTTTTAAAATCAAAGAGTAAAAGCTTTTATATCATATGGTATAGATAGGTACGGAACCCTTAGGGTGCGAGTCCGACTCGCACATGGCCGGTTTTTTTAAATCACATAACGTTGATATACTAAATCAACTAGTAGAACCGATGGTTGTAATTGTAACGTAAGATTTGCACATCCACTTACCTGTTCTACGTGTAATGTAATAAGACATGTAAGTACATACTATTCAGGATTCATGTGAATACACAGATTAAGCACTTAACGTATAATTTGTACGTCGTTAATAAGGAGTTAATTAAAAGCCTGTTAATAACTAGATGTTGCAAGCGTTAACAACTGAAACTATAATTAGTCACAGAAGTTACTCCTGTCGTATTGTCTAACCTGTTTACTATATCTAATGAACAGCTTTTAGAAAATAGCTCCTAACTACCGCTTGAAGACTAGACTACCTGCTTATTCATTCATGTTGGGAAAAGTTTCCGGCTGGTGATTACAGCTTGTGGTGCGCGGCACTCGTGCTAATTGCTGACTTCAGGTGACTTGCCGCTCTGCAGTGTGTCATTGGGATCGCAGGCGCGAGTAATATAAGGCTGGCGCGAACTCTCCACTGACGGGCGCGGAGCAGCGCAGCGCCATGTCGTCGCCTGCGACGCTGCCTGTCTTACTTACACTGTTCGTCTTTGCATTCGGTGGAAAAGAGAGACCGGTAAGAGAAAATAATATTTACTTAGAAACAAATAATGGGTGTAAGGGACAGCCTTCCGAATACTGAAACGGCATGATCAGTCAACGTAACTGCACAACTTTCCGAGAATAAAACTTTCAGGAAATAAAAAAAAAATCGACCTCTTCATACAAAATTACTTGATTGGACAGTTTGTATAGAGAGGCCGAATTTTTTTTTTCCTGAAAGTTTTATTCGATGAAAGTTGTTCAGTTACATTGATTGATCATGCCCTTTCAGTATTTGGAAGGCTGTCCCTTACACCCTGTATACTTAAAAATAGAATTTTAATAGGTACATCCTTAATTTTTTATCACTCCGGATTACTTAAGAGGTGGTTCTTTCCATGAAACTGAACAACTTTTTCAGGAATGCAGGTCGAAACACGAAAAAATATTTTCAACTTTCCATAGGTACAAATTGCACCAGTTGACAGAACATTTTGTATAGGTCGAACTTTTTTTTTCGTATGTTTCTTGGACAGAACCATCTCTTAAAATATCGGGTTGATAAAAAATATTCCTGTATTTATTAGTCGACCGCTAAAAATATTTATTATCAGAGCGTTCAAAAGTTACTTCGTAAATAAATAACTTATGTAAAATTTTCACGGTATGTTTTGATGAATGATGTCGTGGCGGGGTGTGCTATGGTAACGCACAGTGACACAATTGCTCAATGTCGTTGCCGGTGAATATGTAATCCAGAATGCGGCACAAAGTCTCAGCTCACAGAGACTAGCTCCAATGATGCACGATATCGATTTGTGGAACTTCTTTTCAGGCAATTTCCACGTCGTCTTCGTTTCTGTTGTGTTCGCTTTGCACAAGAAAATACTTAGTTTAAAAATTATCTCTAAGTAGTACTATCAAGAGCAGATCAAGCTTGGACTTTGAACATATTTGGTCCTTGTACGTTCTTATTTGAATAGAAATACGGGCTAGAGTCGCACTACGAGTATCAAGCTTGACCTGTCGTTACTGTACATGGTAGTTTGGTAGTATACATTCAAGAGCAGGTCAACCTTGACACTAGTAGCTTGACTTTTGCCCCATAATGGGCAACGGTGATTCAGTTAAGTACGGTATAAGGTATAAAGTTCATTTTGTTACGCTCGACGTGCGCTTGACTGTACCTGTGCCGTTGAAACCTTTTTTTTGGAACTAAGAAAAAAATTGAGAAATAAGAATGAATAATAATGAGTCTCACAAACGAAACACATCATCTGTTGGGACGCGGTTCCGGGACAATGGATCCAAGCCCTCTTCTCTACACTTAAATTAATATTTAACATTTTATGATACAAGTTGATGCGCATTGGGTCGCTCCCCGTGGAATCACGACTTAATAATTTTCTTTGGGAATGTTATCTCATTTTTAATATTAAAACGACTTATTTCCCCTACGGTGTTCACAAAGGTAAAGTGTGTAGAGAAGCCGTAGTATACTCAGTGCCTGAATAAATGCATAGAATATCAAGTCACAGATTGTCAAGGTAAGGAGGCTGATGTTTGCCTCTCAGATTAGCTCTATATTTGTTACTTGTTGATATGACGCAGACAAATTGTATAATTCGTTGTTTTACATTATGCCTTGGCATTCTACAAAATGCCCAGGAATTTTTAATTCGTCATTTTACATAATGCCGCAGCATTTCACAAAACGGCGCGTAATTCGTTCCTGGCACTCGCAGGGGCCGCTGCCGCGGCACGCTCGCTTTTATCGCTCGGCTCGTGCGTTGTGGTCGTAAGATAACCTAGCCCAACCTAACCGATCTCTGCTCGGGATCGGTTAGGTTGGGTGTGTCGTGGCTAACGAACCTATGATGCACCAGCGATCTAAACCCGTTTACAATCTGCAGACGATGTTTTACAATTTGCCGACCGTTTACAGTTTGCCCGCCGTTTGAAAACTGCGAATTATACTATTTGCCTGCGACAGATATAATTTTGCGATTCGACTTTTTTATATCGATTATCGACTCTTATAAGAATCGCTGGGTGAAGTAAAAAGGGTATATTATTATTTCCTGATAAATTACAACTGCACATTGTTGCGCATACCCCGTGGTTCCACTTTCGCTATACATACGAGTATATTTATAACATGAAAAACGTAAATAAAATTATACAAGTACTATACTAGGACCATAGGTTGGCTGGAAGAGATCTCTTAAAGAGATAAGCTCGCCTTTGTGAACAATTTTCATATTACAACTTTATGTTATTTGTGCGCAATAAAGAATATATATACTTACTTTAATCCGTATAATAAACCTTTATAAAATTTAAAACAATATAAATAATTCTAGTGAAAGTCTATTTTTGTAAAATTTTTGGCTGTACTCAGGTATACATATATCTAATTAGTACACATTTATGATATTTGCAGGTATTTAGCGAAGAGATCAACGAGATAATTCAGCATGTGCATAACCAGTGTACTGAGAAGACCGGCATACCGGAGGGTGAGATATGAAATTTTATTTCCGAGATAATTGTTTAGTTTGCGGCTTGCGGGTACGAGTGCTCACTGTAGACTCCTATAATCTAGTGGGATTATCCTATAATTATACCGCCTATTAAAGTGCACAAAAACAGAAGAGAATTGTTAAAATTTGCTCATACATTCAAAATAGGTTAAAAATCCCATGAAAAATATGTAGAGAGGCTATACTTAATTAACACTTTTGATGCAATCACATCATGAAGTATTTTCTGTATAAGGTAGATTTTTTTAAAATTGAAAATGGGCTTACCTACTCTTGACCTCGATCTAGTCTTGAAGACAGAGATAAGGTCGACGATGGAACGAGCTTACCCAGAAGAAGCCTATTCACTCGCGACTTGAATAGATTCGGGTTATATGAACTTGGGAACACAGACGCAGGCAGAGAATTCCACTCTTTAGCCGTGCGCATTATAAAAAATGTTTCAAAGCGCTTTGTGCGAATGTGCGGAATATGAACCAAGTACGGATGATATCCTGCGGTGCGTCTGGACTCCCGATGGTATAAGGGAGATGGTGGAATAAGCTCGTGGAGCTCTAGAGCACATTCTCCGATCATGTTTTATGTAATTTAAATCAAGCTTGTGCGAACTTTATTTTAGTTTTTTCTATTCTGCCAACTTTATGGCCCATGTTTGCGTATATTAAAGCACCTTTATTCTACTTGCCCCCAGAGGATATAGCGAATTGTGAAAAGGGCATATTTAAGGAGGACAACAAATTGAAGTGCTATATGTTTTGCCTACTGGAGGAAGCGAGCCTTGTGAGTTATCCGCCTTTTGTTTGTTTCTCTCTCCACCCTTGCCGACTCAACATCGTTTAATTTATTTTTAATTCGATTCGTTTGTTTTCCATTTTCATACAGTCAACTTGGGGTAAACAAACACAACGTTGGCCCACTTGAAGAGACAGCTTATACTGTTCAAACAACAATCAAAAGCATTAAATTGCCTACAAAGGGACTCATTTCTTGTACATCACACGGTGGTTTTCGAGATAATAAAAATTCAAATAATCCTTGATTAACTCTAAAATAGTGAAATACCTAAAAGATATTTTATCAAATAAAAAAAACATACATCTTTACATACAGTCTTTCAGGGCTTATATCGTTTAAAACGTCCGCGCTGATTAGGGAATATCCATAAATTTTTTAGTCGCATATAAGGTGTATTCGGCTAATTCCGAAAATCGGGTAATTCCAATAATGTCATTTTGCTTCCAAATGCGCCATAATTTTTTGTGCTGATATAGGTACGTTACCTAGCAGCCAACTTAACCCGCTCCCCTGCTTTGGTTGATTCCGGTCGCTAAAAGTGAGCGTACGTTGTGGAGGCGCCATTACTGTCATCGTCGCAATTTTCGCGCACTTTTTACGTTATCGGAATTACACCCCAGTTGATAATTTACTTGTTTGGTAAGTTTTTAAACTGCACGTTTCCACATTCGATAGATTGTCGTTTTTGTGCATTGTGAATTAGATTCAGAACGCTCTACCTAAAGATTTTTAGTTATTTTTGTCTTTAACCGACGAGGGTAATTCCGAAATTTCATAGTTAATGCCTACAAAATTCCTGACGGTTAATTCCGAATTACATCATCTTATAAATATGTTTATGCTACTCAACGACCAGCTACGATAAATATTTTTTGGGAGTGTAAACCCGAATGAAAAGCAATATTTTCCATATGGCACAATAAAATAAAGACTACTTTTGGGTGTCATTCGGAATTATCCGCGTGTCATTCGGAATTTAACTCGTGCAATGAATTGAAAACCAAATTTCAAAACATTTTGATCTCCTTAATGGGTCAATTTTTGGAAACTAGCTTCAAGTTGGGGTGTAGTTTTATTCAAGAACCCATTTATTATGAGTTTGATACTAAAAACACAACCACATTTTTATTAGTCACTTATAATTTGTCAAGCTGTCAAGTTATCTAAAAACGTTTCACCCGAATGCACCTTATTAACAAAATATGAAAATACTGTACTAGTGATGACAAAAACTGAAATTAAAATTAAATCGGCTAAGAAATACGGCCAATATAAGCATTTAAAACTACTAATTACGTGCCGATTAGACAGAGAGATCCGACATGGATATTGACGTCACAATGCACTACGGCCACTGACCTATACGTATATATAGAGGTCAGTGACTACGGCCATATGAATTCCATATTAAATTTAGTTTTGCTAGAAAGAGACAGAAGTAAATCTTCGATGGCTTATATCTTTTTCAATATTATAGTTATTTGAAAAATAGTTTTACTAGACTGTTTATTACCTACATGAATGAGAATATTTTTTTAAATAAAAAAGAAATCGTGCACGATCCCCTTCTCTACTCCGTGATGATCCCTAATTGGATTCCATTCCATAGTTTTATTTGGCGAGGTTAAAATTATACTATAGGTAATGATTTAAATAAAAAATTGTTTAGAAGCAAGTGGCTGTAAGTTTCTTAAGAGTAGGTATACTTATAAGAAATTCGTAAACAGGAAACCAGGTTTTGACTGAGAATTAAATTGATTAATAGGCAGATGAAGATGGTGTGGTAGACTATGATATGATGGCGAGTCTGATTCCCGAACAATACTACGACAGAGTCACCAAAATGATCTTTGCGTGCAAACATCTTGGTAAGCCATTGCTTGTTACATTGTTGAAAAAGCAATTTTAGTTTCCCAAAGATATATCCTTTGTAAAGTACACTTTTTCTCTTTGTAGACACGCCAGACAAGGATAAGTGCCAGAGGGCTTTTGATGTTCACAAATGTTCGTATGAAAAAGACCCCGACGTAAGTTTTTGAATAACTATTCATAAATAGTGTAAGTTTATATAGGGTGACTTTTAATTAGTTCTTGATAGCAAAATATATGCATGTATACTAATGATACTGAACAACTTTTCCCAAGGAACATAGGTCGAAATACGAAAAACCAAATTTGACCTCCCATACAAAATGCGCTATCAGCTGATGCAGTTTCTATGGAACGTCAAAATTTTATTTTCGTATTTTTACTCTATGGACCTACTATGTTCCTTGGGGAAAGTTGTTCAGTATCATGAGTATATTCATACCTTTTTCTATGAAGAACTAATTAAAAGTAGCCCTATAGATTCAAATTTAATTACTTATATGAACTTTTCCTTGTTTCAGTTTTACTTTTTATTCTAAGGCTTTAATTATGCATACTAACAAGATTGACGAGAGAAGCTTTTAATAAAACTTAAGTGCAACCAAACAAATGTTTCATTTTAATGAATTTTGGTACTGTTCTTACGAAGATATATAGACGTCAAAATAAGGTAAGAACGCTCAATTTTTATAAAAATATGAACGATGAATAATAATGAAAAAACGTTGAGTAAAAGGTTTAGAATTTTCTTAACGTCCTTCGAGCCAATGCTAAATACCTTGTCTTTAATAAAACGCAAGCCACCTTGAGCAATGTTGTTTAAAGAGGAGCGCTTAAAAAATTTCAAAGTCAGAATAGCTACACATAATTACAAATATTTCATTTCGAATCTCCAGTGAGCCGAGATGAAAATACTTACTCGCTCTTACTTGTAAATAACGACGTAATTTGGCGGTAGCCGCGGGCTTGCCTCGTCTATTTTTTATGAAATCCTGCTCAAGTTTATTCGGATTTTGAAAGAAGTATAATGCCAAGGAATTAATTTGCTTCACGAGAAATAATTTGTTCAGCCACAAATAAATTACTCAGCATCTCGTTTAGCCGTCATTGTGATCTTTTGCTAAATTACATTCAAAGAAATTGGTTTTTTAAAATAATGAATGCTAAGTACAGGGTTAGCTCTGACGGTTATTTTCTGCGTATGGGGTGACAGGCGGATAGTCAATAAAGGATTCGTGCTCCTCCCCCTACCTGCTCCACTCAAAGATATTTGAACCTAGCTGCGGCCCCACTCACCCCAGCGACTCACTCACAACGACTTGAAAACGCACGTATAGTTACAGTCCAAACAGCTTGATTAGATTGACAGCAGGAAAAACTGCGTGAGAGCAGGTCGGATCGATACGTGTCGCTCCAATGTGTAGCGCCCCGCACCGTGTCCTGCCTGCCCTGCTCTCACGCTGCTGTCATGGTCATTCTAATCAAGCCATGTACCATTGAATCTGTTCGGAAAAAAAACGTTGTTTCTTTCCACGTTCTGTCTACTAGCAATAAAAATGTAGTAAGTAAATATTTAATTGATAATTAGCAATAATTTAATTCGAAATGAAATCTATGCATTGCTCTATTCATGTTGGTGATTAGATAATTATTTCAAACTAGCTGTTGCCCGCGACTTCGTCCGCGTGGGATTCTATCTATCTGACCATCCATACATCCACCCTTCCGTCTATCTGTCGTCCGTCCGTCCGTCCAACTATCTGTCCAACCGTCCGTCACACCATCCCTGTCCCTGCCCCTCTCCCCCTCCTCCCCCTCCCCATTTCCCCCTCCGTATCCTGCCTCCTCCCCTTCCCTCTCCCTATCCCTACCCCTAACGCCATCTTAACCGCTATCCCTATCCTCATATAATCATAGAAACAACACCCATATTGATTTTTAGACCCTACCCAACTCCATCCCCAGGGGATGATGTTATTTCACGTTCACCACGTTGGATTTCAAAATTGTTGTAGTTATCGTAATCAGCAACCCAATAAACCATACAAACGATACCCATATTGGTTTTTAGACTTTTTCATCCTTTTCCCTTTTTTAGGGGTTGATTTTGGGGTGTAATTTCAATAACAACCACGTTGCATAGAATTACAACCCTTATACCTAAATAATAAATTATGTGGATTTTACTTTAAAAATAAAGGATTTTCAACTTCATCCCCCTTTTCACCCTTTAGGTTGTCGAATTTTCATAAACCCTGAGACACATAAATATTAATTTTTAGTCGTTAGCCTAAATACAAAATTTGAAGATCCTAACTACAAAACTGACGGACTTTCATACAAACTTTCATCCCTTATTTTACCCCCTTAGGGGTGGAATTTTGTAAAACCCTTTCTTAGTGCACCCTAAGACCTCATAGAAAACCTACATGCCAAATTTAGAATTTCTAGGCCCAGCGGTTTGGGCTGTGCGTTGATATGTCAGTCAGTGAGTCAGTCACCTTCTTCATTAACATTAAATGCGTTTTCCCGTGGGAATGAAATGTTTTCCTGCGGTAAAAAGTAGCCTATGTGTTATTCCAGGACCTAACCTATATGTGTGCCAAGTTTCATTAAAATCCATCCTTCTTCATTAACATTAAATGCGTTTTCCCGTGGGAATGAAGTGTTTTCCCGCGGTAAAAAGTAGCCTATGTGTTATTCCAGGACCTAACCTAAATTTGTGCCAAGTCTCATTAAAATCCATCCTTCTTCATTAACATTAAATGCGTTTTCCCGTGGGAATGAAGTGTTTTCCCGCGGTAAAAAGTAGCCTATGTGTTATTCCAGGACCTAACCTATATGTGTGCCAAGTTTCATTAAAATCCATCCTTCTTCATTAACATTAAATGCGTTTTCCCGTGGGAATGAAGTGTTTTCCCGCGGTAAAAGTAGCCTATGTGTTATTCCAGGACCTAACCTATATGTGTGCCAAGTTTCATTAAAATCCATCCTTTTTCACATTAATTTAACATTAAATGCATTTTCCTGTGGGAATGAAGTGTTTTCCCGCGGTAAAAATTAGCCTATGTGTTATTCCAGGACCTAACCTATATGTGTGCCAAGTTTCATTAAAATCCATTCAGTAGTTTTTACATGAAAGAGGAACAAACATCCATACATACAAACTTTCGCGTTTATAATATTAATATTATATATATATATATAATATTAATATAATAATACTCCATATATATAGTAGGACTAAATCAATAACATGTCATACTCGTATTAGCATTGGTTTACACAAATTGTAAACGAAATAGCATTCTCGTATATTTAAATTACATTGGGCTCGTTTCAGAGATTTACGTATTGTTAACATCAGGCTAATCTTTATCAGGAAGCACACTTTAAAATCCCAATTACAATAAAAGAGCACGTTATTTAACAGCAAAACGACATTCAAAAGACGGAAAAACCGGAGGGTCGGAACATCTGCACATAAAGAGGCAATTTGGAGATTGCCGGGGGCGCGCCACCGCCACCGAGAATTGTGCTCAAATGTATTCAAAATAATAAAAAAAAAACTAAAATATTGCAAAGAATTCATTGCGGTGAAATAAACAGGAGTGGCTTGTGGCCTAGCTATATGGACAGAGTAGGACGGGTGGGTTTGTGATTCAAATTTGGGTTCGTTCAGGTGACCCTCGGGTACGCTCTCAGCTTTCGCCCTCTTGAACTTTGAAGGTGCTGTCTTAGAAGCGTACTGCGTAGGTGCTTATGTTTTGATTTGGTGTAGGTTTATTTTATTTTATAGTGAGGCGGAAGGTGAGAATTTGGACCGTATACAATTTTTTGTAACTTAGTACGATTAGTAGGAATGTTTTAAAGAACGTTCTCCTGGCTGGACAGCAGAGCGTCATTACGGCTGCAGCCGTGCCAAATTGCAATATCCACCACCGCGTTCCTCCAATATCAATGAGTGTTAAGACATGGTGGAGGTAGTTGCCTAGCCTAATAGGGTACAACAGAAAAGACTAGTTTTTTTTATTTTTTATCGTCAATGGGCTTACTCTTGACCTCGATCTAGTCTTGAAGACAGAGATGAGGTCGACGATGGAACGAGCTTGCCCAGTAGAAGCCTATTCACTCGCGACTTGAATAGATTCGGGTTATATGAACTCGGGAACACAGACGCAGGCAGAGAATTCCACTCTTTAGCTGTGCGCATTATAAAAGATGTTTCAAAGCGCTTTGTGCGAATGTGCGGAATATCAACCAAGTATGGGTGATATCCTGCGGTGCGTCTGGACTCCCGTTGGTAGAAGGGAGATGGTGGAATAAGCTAAAATTCTCGTAAAACCGGACTTTTTTTAGCTAAAGGTTAATATAAAAAAAAATACCGGTCAAGTGCGAGTCAGACTCGCGTGCCGAGGGTTCGATATACCTATAGTATTTTTAGAAGCAATTAAGTCTATTTTTACGACCGCTAAATTTAGTTTGTTTGGAAAGGCTCTTAGCAGATTTCTAAAAAGCTGAGCTTCTCAGAGATCGTTTTATTTTTCCTATAATATTTACATAAACCTATATCACAGAAAAGAGATGGGCTTATCTCTTTACTGTGCCTATATCGACAGTAATTAATTAAGATTTTATCAAACTTCGGAGATACGGGGAGGATCTCGAGGTATGGTATTTTTTTAGACATTTTCATCCTAACTTGCAAATTAAAAGTCGTAAACAAATATTAAAAAAAACATAGTGGAATGTACAATTAAAGCCACTATTCCAAATTTCAAGTCGATAGGTCGATAGCGTGAGAAGTCGCACTATTTAGGTCCCTTTTTACCCGACTGCGGCGAAGCCCAAAAGGAGGGTCAAAAGCCCTGCGTGTATGTATGTCGGTTTCTTTGTTCCTTCGTAACTACTGAACGGCTGAACCGATTTTGAAAGAAAAATAAAGAAAAATCTATATAGGAGCGGAATTGAGAATATTAAAAAAAAACGGTCAAGTGCGAGTTGGCGCGCCGAGGGTTCCGATATACCTTTAGTATTTGTAAAAGCAATAACGTCCATTTTAGGACCGCAAGACTAAATTTGTTTGTAAAGGTTTTTTGCAGATTTCTCAAAAACTTTGCAACTTAGAAAGATCGTTTTGTTTTTGCTGTAATATTTACATAAATTTCTATCGACTGTAATTAATTCAGATTTTTCCGTTCACAACCTTCGGAGATAAGGGGAGGAACGGTATTTTTATTTATATTTTTCATCATAACTTGAAAACTAACACTTGTAAAAAAAAAAAATAATAATATTAATACTCATATTTTTTTCTTAATTCTTTCACTTGCAATTAAGTTGGACATAGTAGTTTATGCCACTGTTAAGTAAATATCGTCATTGTAACATGAGTGCTTGTTTGTGACATGAGGCGAAGCCGAATGTCACAATAGACAGCACGAATGTTACAATGACTAGTTTGCAATCAGTGGCATACATTACTTTTTCTACGAGCATAAAAATCATTAAAACAATGACGACTAACTTTGTTTACTTTTGTCGTAGTAGAAGAGCACAAGAACACCTCCACTTTTTTGGCAATAAAGTCCTCTTGAGTTTCGTACGCTGCCTTAATTATTTCGTTCGGCTTGAATATTTTACTCATATTAACAAATTTTTAATGAAAATCAAGAAGATTATCGTTAAATTATAAATTAAAACTTATTTTTGACAGATTAAATAAGCGCGAACGTAAATCACTACGTTCATGTATTACAGTGTATATCTTTCTCTTTCTTTCACACTGCTGCATCCTGCATCCCTCTCGGCCAGCCATCATATAATACTGTGTATTGGGGGGGTTCAGTTCATAAGTGCATGAATTCTTTTTTGAAGTTGTCCTTTATGGCTTAGAAACTAGCATATTAGCCGATGGCATCCAATACAACATAGTATTAGCGTAATTTTGTTGCCAAACCTAACAAAAAGGTGAAAAAATTATATTACCGTATTGTAGACAGTTGTATTTATAAATATTACGCAACTGTTGTAGGAATGGCAATGTTTGTGATACTGTTTCCGGTTTCGTATTTCGAACTTTAACAAACGGGAGTAGGAAAACCATATTCTAAAACTATTTCAAATTTCAAGTCGATAGCATGAGTGGTTGCTGAGATATACAGGTGTGACAGAGACAAAGCGGCACCATAAGGGTTCCTTTTTTTACCATTTTGGTATCGGAACCCTAAAAATGACCTTAGCCTATAAAGTGGGGTATTAAACTGAAGTTCTTTATGGTATAAATAATAATAAGGTAATATATAATGAGGTTCTAATGAAATAGTGAACATAATTTGAGCATGTTACTCAGACCATGGAACTGAACAACTTTCCCAAGGAAAATAGGACGAAATACGAAAAACTATTTTTGAACTCCATTAGAAACTGCATCAGCTGATAGCGCATTTTGTATGGGAGGTCAAATTTGTTTTTTCGTATATCGACCTATATTCCTTGGGGAAAGTTGTTCAGTTTCATGGTATAGGTTAAACATACTTAAATTATGTTCACTATTTCATTAGGACCCTGTATACAACTTGTATGTTTAAAACAAAGCACTTGACTGCGTAACAGAAAAGAGGAAGATTTAGTTAGGATTTACTTAACTAAAATTTTATAACATATTGCAGGCGGGGACGAATAAAATTTTGTTTACCACCATAAAACGTGTTGTATGAGAATACACCTTTCCAGGGTTGAAATTCATTTGTAAGGATTCAAAATTTTAATTAATTGAACTTCTTCTGAATTTGAATTTTTGTTAAAACTCGTTTCTGTATTAACTGTACCTACGAGGTTAAGTTTGCGGTGAAAAATCTGCATAAACTGAAAAAATGCGGTTCAGCTACGACTTGCTACGGAAACCGTCTACCTATAACCACGTAGCCGTGTTATTGGTATGTATGTATATTGTATAAGTCGATGCTACGCTACGACGAGACTAGCCGGACTTTCCCCCAAATTATTCGCTGCTGCGGACCCCTAATTCAGAATATTAATAGCTTCGACTAGGATTGCACAGTGATTTGATAGTCAAAACAGACGCCGGTCAGCATGTTGACCGTAGTTGCTAAGTTAGTATACCTATGTTTGCAATAGATGACGAGGCATAGAAACGAAGATGTTCCTATCGGTTGGGAAGTCAAACTTCCGGATATATTGGATCTTGGCATAGATATAATGTAGGGCGCGTTAGTGAAACAAGGCAATTATCCATATAAATTGAGTTAGGCCGTCCCCTCGGGCGGCGTCCCTCAAAGGAAGCGCGTTATGCTCCTTCGGAAAGGTGTTTGTTTCGTAGGCGCGCCGCGAAATGAATATTGATGACTCTATGGGACCGGAGATGATTTGCTGAAAAATTAGCTTCTTTTCATCGTTTTATAGCCCGCGCCGTTCGGGAAGCGGTGATGAAGACTAATCTAACCGTTAATTCTGCTTAGTAACGGTATGCTGATTTATTTCGATTGTCAAAACTATGGCAACAAAAAGATAACGACCTTTTGTCTTTGTAGGGTCATTCAAGCACTTTTAAAGGTTTAAAAATTGTATTATTTACACTAGGTGTTATATCGTAGTTCAAATAATTTTTATTTTTCATCGTTTCATTTTATTTTTACATTTCGTCTAGTTTGTCAATTTTCTTATAGTTCTGTACGTGACTATACGTAATAGCAAAATAAGGCAGCATAAATATGCAGCTCGGCTTTCGGGCATGACAGCGTGTCATCTTGGTTGCTCCTGACCGGAAGACACAATCTATATGCAAATGGCACACAAGATACAAGCCACTGATGTCGCTCGCTAGCCGCCGCCGACCGGACCGCGGTCTCGGACGTACCCCACTAGCATTAATACCCCTAAACTAACTTGTCTGTCAGTACTTATAATTATATACACGTAAACTCAAATTAATATTATTTCTACCTAACTGCGATTTAACTATGGTTTGAGATTTTCACATCCTTGGCTGTAGGTAACAAATAACAATAACATAGATTTTAATTATTACTTATCCTAAAAGTCGAGAGAAAAGTTTAGAGTAACTTTTAATTTCTCAATGGTTGACGTTGCTTCATTCTAGAAAGAAAAATTGAGCTAGCGATAGAAATTTTTATCTTAAGACACGAAACTACAAACAAAGCCCCAAAGTTCGTGTCGATTGGTCTAATTAGCTTTATTCTTTATCGAGTTGGAAGCAGCAAGGTCAGGAAGTGAGGACAGTTACACAAGTCATGCGCCGCGCCTTGTTACAGTGATTGCATCTTCATTCAGGAGTCACTCCGCCAAATGGTGCTCACGTAGAGATCTGCGGTTTTCTTCGCAGTGCGGATGCGGTATGCTTTACATTCATTACGTACGTATGTACACTTTTTATCACAGACTACATTCTGGGGTTTTTTTACCACTTTCTAAAATTTTAGTTTGTTGCTCAGAACACATATGTAAATAAAACAGCTTTCACAAAGAAACGTGAATCGAAAAATTTGATTTTCTTGGCTTTTCCATGAAATCCTTACGTTGGCAGTAGTGGAATTTGTATGGAACAATCAAATATTTTTATAATTTTTCTATCTGTGTCTATTTGAAAAAGTTGTTCAATGTACAAGTGTTTCAATACCAAACTACAGTATTTCAGCTTTATGTTCGCAGTAATAAAAATGGCCATGTGTCCAAAAATAATCGTGTATAGGTTATTTATTTTATTTTTTTTTGTTTAGTTGCTTATAACCTTAAACAGCATATTATAATCGTGATGAACATTAATATTTTCCATTATCCACGTCCACTGCAGCATGGTGGTACGAGTACCTACTACGATGCGCAGAAGGAGGCTGCTGTTCATCCTCCCGTTCAAGGTCCCTCAGAATGGGGTGGTAGGTACTATTCGTAATTTGCACCACAAGGATACACTTATATTTATATGCCTACAAATAAAAGTTCATCATAGCATCGTCTGCTCACCCAATAATGCCATATCCATAGTGTCAGTCGCATGTTGCGTCTCGGTCTCGTGGCGGTGCGCGGTGGCGACCGCTGGCTAAGCCAATTAGTGTCCACTTGGGTAAACACCGGCTCGTTAGCGGACTTGTGTGCTCTATTCAATTCAATTTGCGACGTTCCACCGCCACTTATTGATAGGACACACTTTTGCGTCCTCCACAATTTGGTGAGGCGTCGGGTGGAATCGTAAAAGCTTATGTTTTCTGATTTGGTTTTGCTTTGCTTGCTATTAAATGTTGTTTTTACAATATAAAGCACAAGTCCGATCCTGCATGGTGAATTGCTGTCATCTTTGGGATGGCTCAGCCAAATATCAACAAGCCGCACTTGACTCGATAGATCGCAGAGCCACGAAGCTCGTTGATGATGAGATGCTGGTGAAAACCAAGTTTCACAGTCTGGCCCACCGTTGCAAGGTTGCATGTCTGTCGATATTTTGCAGATTGTACTTCGGAGAGTGTGCTCAAGAGCTGCATGAGCTTATTCCACCATGCCCCGTATACCATCAGGATTCCAGACGCACCGCAGGATATCACCCACACTTGGTTGTTATTCCACACATTCGCACAAAGCGCTTTGAAACATCTTTTATTATGCGCATGGCTAAAGAGTGAAATTCTCTACGTGCGTCCGTGTTCCCAAGTTCATATAACTCAAATCTATTCAAGTTGCGAGTGAATAGGCTTCTTCTGGGTAACCTAGTCCCATCGTCGACTTCATCTCTACCCTCAAGACTAGTTCGAGGTCAAGAGTAAGCCCATTGACAATAAAAAAAAAATCTACACAACTCTATAATGCAACTGTTTTACTATGTTTAATATAGAGTCTAGTTTCGATATGAGCAGTGTAGTTGCTTTAATCAGAACAAATGTTTTAAAAGAAAATTCTATCTATACAGAGTGTTAATTTAATTGCGTGCCATAGCTTAAGGGGTGCTTCAGTTACGATAAAGGAACACAAAAAAAAATATAAAAAAATCCTACAAAAAAAAACTAAAACTCCATTGAAACTACACTAACACGGAGCACCGCGCAATCACCGAGCCAGCGCGCGAGTATCAGTGGATAAGGTAGGCACATACGAGTACATAACTGAAACTCTTTCGCGCGCTTTTGGTAGCGCGGTGCGTACAATGGAGTTTATTTTTTGAGTACATGGAGTTTATTTTTTTTAAGTAGGATTTTTTTTTATTGAGTTCTTTATCGTTACTGAACCACCCCTTAGGCTATGGCACGCAATCAAATTAACACCCTGTATATATAAAAGAAGAAGGTAACTGACTGACTGACTGACATATCAACGCACAGCCCAAACCGCTGGGTCTAGAAATTCCAAATTTGGCATGTAGGTTCCTTATGAGGCCTAGGGGTGCACTAAGAAAGGGTTTTACAAAATTCTACCATTAGGGGGTCAAATAGGGGATGAAAGTTTGTATGAAAGTCCGTCAGTTTTGAAGTTAGGATCTTCAAAATTTGTATTTAGGCTGACGACTAAAAATAAATATTTACATGTCTCAGGGTTTTTGAAAATTCGACACCCTTAAGGGTGAAAAGGGGGATGAAGTTGAAAATTCTTTATTTTTAAAGTAAAATCCACATAATTTATTTTTAAGGCATTAATGATGTAATTATATGCAACGTTCATCACTGTTATTGAAATTCCACCCCAAATTCAACCCCTAAAAAAGGGAAATGGGGTGAAAAAGTCTAAAAACCAATATGGGTATCGTTTGTATGGTTTATCGGGTCGCTGATTACGAAAACTACAACAATTTTGAAATCCAACTAGGTGGACGTTAAATACCATCATTCCCATGGGATGGGAATGTATATGAAACGATGATAAATATAATGTATTGGATAACTGTAAAATTATATTTAGAAGAATAAATAAATAAATAAAAAAAAAAAAAATGGGGTTGGGGTGCGATAGGGTTGAAATGTGAATATGGGTGTCGTTTGTATGGTTTATCGGGTCGCTGATTACGAAAACTACAACAATTTTGAAATCCAACGTGGTGGACGTGAAATACCATCATCCCCCTGGGGATGGAGTTGGGGTGCGATAGGTTTGAAATGTCTAAAAATAAATATGGGTGTCGTTTGTATGGTTTATCGGGTCGTTGATTACAAAAGCTACAACAACTTTGAAATCCAACGTGGTGGACGTTAAATACCATCATCCCCTGGGGGGGTTGGGGTGCGATAGGTTTAAAATGTCTAAAAATAAATATGAGTGTCGTTGCTATGTTTGGGATAGCGGTTAAATTGGCGATAGGGATAGGGGCAGGGATAGGGAGAGGTCGAGGTAGAGAGGTCGAGGTAGAGAGGTAGAGGTAGAGAGGTAGAGGTAGAGAGGTAGAGGTAGAGAGGTAGAGGTAGAGAGGTAGAGGTAGAGAGGTAGAGGTAGAGAGGTAGAGGTAGAGAGGTAGAGGTAGAGAGGTAGAGGTAGAGAGGTAGAGGTAGAGAGGCAGAGGTAGAGAGGTAGAGGTAGAGATGTAGAGAGGTACAGGTAGAGGGAGAGGGAGAAGGAGGGGAAGGGGGAGAGGGAGGGGGAGGGGTGAGGGAAAGGGAGAGGGAGAGGGATGGGGCAGGGGGAGAGGGGTGAGGGGGAGGGGGAGAGACAGAGGGAGGGGGAGAGACAGAGGGAGGGGGAGGGGGAGAGGAAGGGGGGAGAGGGAGAGGGTTTTAGTTTTTCTCAATTACTTCTGCGAATTGGCTCTGTTTTGAAATATTACATAAAGGTGTCTCTCATTTCTCTCTTTACATTTGTTAGGATACTGCTGCTAAGTTCCTCTGTTCTGAGTAATTTATGAGTAACGTCTGTAAATTATATAAAATTCAGCTGGATCTTGAATTATACTCATTGATTTGCGCAGGGTTAGTCCTGTTTTTCCTCAGTTTAAAATTACCCCTAAATGACGGGTAAATGTCTCATTGCTTCGGAAAACCGGTAACAACATAAATACGAAATCCACGCGAGCGAAGCCGCGGGCAACAGCTAGTTGCGTATAAATTTTAGATTCAGCTTTCTTATTCAGAAGAAAAATTCTTCCGAGTCTTATTAAAAGGTCTACTTTTTAAGAGTTTTATTTCCTTGAGTAAATTACTGACATAGAGATACAGTGTATATTCTAATTGTATCTCTTACAAGTAACGACTTGCGAGTGTCGTGTACCTATCCATACCTGTCTTGATTTGAAATTAGTTATTTTGTTTACATAAATAAAACAATAAACACAAATTACGTAACGGTGTTATTGGTGTTAACCTTTGACGGTAACCCAGCGACCGCCGGCCGGAAGGTTGCGGTTAGCCCCGGCGTGACCACAACTCTGCTTGCGGCTACCCAGCGTAACCCCGGTGGCCCAAGTAGCCCTAAACACCCTCTCTTAATTTACAACACTAACTTATGGAAGTGAGACAATTAAAATAATACTTATTAACACATTTGCTCATAAAACAGCTCTAGTCGCACTGTACTTTGTTTTACCTGAAGAAACTCGAAAAATAACCCAAAGAAGGCAAGTTATCCCTATATAGGGTACTTCATCGACAGTGCAGGAAAATCTTAATTAATAAAATTGCTTTAATTTTAAGCTACGAAATTAAAGGAATCCAATTAAGTAGGTGAGTTTTCTTCGTTTGTCGCTTACCACACACCGCTAAGCGGAGTCGCACCGCACCCGAAAGTTTAAAAGCTGAGTTCCTTCCTATCTGATATTTAAACATTTATCCACTCTTTGTATATAGTTCCTACTTTATGTTGTATAAAGGTACCTGGTATAACTCCACAATATTGGAAATGTCAGTTAGATAAGTAATCACGTTTGTCCGTCCGACCGATCGGCGCATCGAAAGGATGTCGCGGATGTCTCGGTAATCTAGTCCGTGACTTGCAAGTGGAATGCGTGGTTTTATTACCCCCTGCCCTCGCACCCCTCTCACCCTTCACCCCTCCCCGCGACGTGTCGTTAGGTGTACCGCATTGTGCTGGTTATTGCCGCGCCGGCTCTACGCTGCCAACCGCACGGAAATTTTCCAGCACGACTAGTTTCACTAATCGAGTTCGATTCCAAATATTATCTTAGTTCTGAACAGAAGTTCTGGCTAGACACGATTTAACTTCTAAATTACTTTCCAAAATAATGCTTCGGATCAGAATCCAGACTGCAGCATTGTGGTGTTTTTCTAATTGAAGAAAAAGTAAAAAATTCTTTGGCATGAGTTTTAGGGAGTCGGACACCCTTGTTTTGCCCAAAGGCCTATGTAAACGCCTTTAAACGTTCAACGCAATATTAGAAAATTAATAAAAATAATTTCTGAGGGAACTTTGCAAGCTAATTACTGTTTGTAGAGTTTTATACATATTTTCTCATTTTTACAGTAAGTAGGTTTGTACAGAAAAGCTGCCATTGAGTAGAAAATTATATGCAGAATCACGACGAGAGTCAGGACGTAGCGTAGGTAAGGACAGAGCACGGTGTAATTAATATTGAAGCTTTTACAACTTTTGCCAGAATAACAAAGAATATTTCTTACAAAGCTGGTTATTAGGTTTATGCAACAACATCGTAGTAGGGGATTAATTTGGCTCGGGGCAAGCGGATCCGAAGCCGTTTTAAAAACATGGCGCGTCCATAATGATTGCTTGATGAGTAGCGCCAGTTTGCTGCACTCGCCCACGCCTCCCTCCTACTTCCGAACATTTTCCAAAAATACGAGATAATACTGAGCAGTCTTACGTAACCAATATTGTGTAAACAAATTAAATTTTGCGAGTGCAGCTAGCGCGGTAAATTATGAGCCTTAGAGATGTAGTAAATATTTTTTTATAGGAAATGACAACTACTTATCGTTTCATTTCGTTCAGCGTTCAATCTGTCGCGAGCGCAGGCTAACGCAGGCTAAGGCATTTGTAGACTTCAAACTTGATGTTATTAAGAGCTTTGTATGCGAGAGTTTACGCGGAAAGTTTATGTGGAGTGGAGAGAGACTCCAAGTATAGATGTTAACATGTTTGTAAGTGAAAATTAGAGGGTAAACTGTGCGGAGTTAGAGAGGGCTGGGATGAGACTTGGCGAGTTAAACAGGGCTCTAACAAAAGCCTAACAAGTAAACTGTCCCGGCCCGGAGTTAACGCGCATAACAATCTGTACACGAGTTACGGCTACTTGCCACGATCTACTAACTTCTATACAGCGTGAATTTTCATTCGTTTTAAAGCCGAAGCCCAGTGATTCTACTCATGAAAACAAGCAACTTTCCAGAAGAAAAATTTTTTTTATTCGAAAAATTTCTTTCGTCTCCCGATAAAGTGGTCACGTGATCGACTCATTTTGTATGGGTCTAAATTTAAAAAAAATTGCTTGTTTTCATGAGTAGAATCACTGGGCTTCGGCTTTAAAACATGAAAATTCACTCTGTAGGTATATATATTTTTACCTTACATATCTGGTATTTTTAGGTATAATCGTATTCAAATTATCTTTTTCCACAAATTTTCTCAGTATAAACGTAACTAATATGGCTTTAACTCCAACAGTTTTAGCTTAGACACTGTGTTATAAAATAAAAATATCTAGCTCGTAGGCTGTCAATCTGTCCATCGAATTGAACAACCAACGTTTTCCAAACCAAATAAATAAATAAATAAAAATCAAAACTATTTATTTCGGAACACATGGTCCATATCTATACATATAATAAAAGAGTAGAAACCGCGTGTCTGTACTTTTGATAAATTTATAAAAAAAAATAGTGTGGGCGATAAGATACGACGAATAGAACTCAAAAATATGTTTTCTGAACTTTTTGTCTGTCTGTATGTTTTCGATAAACTCC
Organism: Athrips mouffetella; assembly: GCA_947532105.1. NCBI lineage: Eukaryota > Metazoa > Arthropoda > Insecta > Lepidoptera > Gelechiidae > Athrips > Athrips mouffetella. The sequence continues at coordinate 18,019,638 of OX383960.1, read as the reverse complement.
GAAACTACTGAACGGATTTTCTCGCGGTTTTCGCAGATAGATTAAGCTTAGCTCTGAGCAACATATAGGCTATGTTTCATTCAAATCGGTTCACTCAATCAGAAGCTACACTAATGTAAAGTATCAAATTGCCTGTACTATAATAAATCACAAACGGATTCAAACGGGGTTTTCAATAAACTGTCAAGCTTACTTCTTTGCAACATATTAGCTTACGTTCATTGAAAACGGCTCACTCAGACAGGTGCCCGAAATTTCCAGCGGCGGCGCCAATATCTTACAAACAACTGAACCGATTAAAATGAGGTTTTCAGTGACGTATTTGGATTACTCCATGCAACATGTATGCTTAGTTTCATTGCAAACGGTGCACTCAGACATAAAATACACTAAGTTTCAAGTGGGGGCACCAATAAATCACAAAATACTAAACGGATTTAAACGGGGTTTTCAATTACGTGTTTAGCTTAATTATTTGCAATGTATTAGCTTACTTTATTTGAAAACGGTTCACTCAGACAGAAAATGCCCGAAGTTTCAATAGGCGGCGCCAATAGCGAACAAACTACTGTACCGACTCCAACTGGCATTTCCATGACGTGCTTGGATTAGGTACTTCCGTGCAACATATAGGCTTAGGTTAGTTGAAAACGGTTCACTCAGATAGAAGTTACGCAAAGTTTCAAGCGAAGGCGCGAATAATTCAAAAACTTTTGAGCAGATTCAAACGTGGCTTTCAATAACGCGTTTGGCTTACTCCTGTGAAATAAATAAGCTTAGTTTAATTGCGAAAGGTTCACTCTGACAGAAGATACGCAAAGTTTCAAGCTGCAGAACCAAGAACTCACCTACTGAACTGGATCAAAGTCAAACGAGGTTTTCAATGACGCATTGGGCTTCTTTCTGTGCAACTTATAAGCTGTATTTCATTGCAAACGGTTCACTCAGATAGAAGGTTCGAGAAATTTTAAGCGGCCGCACCAATACCTCACAAACTACTTGAACGACTTAAATGGGGTTTTCAATAACGTATTTGAGTTGCTTTTGTGCAATATTTGAACTTTTTTTTTAATGCCATCGGTTCATTCAAACAGATAATAGGCGAGTTCAAAGTTTCAAGCTGTGAAACCGAGCTGAAATCAAACAAAGCTTATAATTTTGTACGGAAGAAAGCCAAATACGTTGTTGAAAATTCCGTTTGATCCGGTCCAGTTGTTTGTGTAAAATTCGTGGGTACAGCTAAAGATTGGTAAAATCTAGATTTAGTTTTATTGTAAAAATAATAATAAAAAAATTCCTGTTTCGGCATGGCGGTGCAACAAATGTAAAAAAGATTATGAAAGTTCTAAAGTTTTGAAAACTTAGGAAGTAGGTACTTATAAACGAAATACATCAAAAAAAAAAAAAGAGAGCAGTGAATCATTGTTTTTTAGGAATTGTTTTTTAAGGAGAGAGATAAGTTACAAAGATTGTACGGAAGTGAAGTCCAACAGTTTTGTATGTAGGTACATGTAGAGTTAAAAGCATGTGAAGCTAGACACGTTGGACTTTGTACCGCTCTTTTTTCAGTAGCCACAGAAGCTAAAGTGACTGAGCCTCAGATTAAGTTAGGCTTTGTTTTGTATAAGAAATAACGAAACCCGTATCATAGTTACTCCTCGTGGAATTCGACTATGATTTTACACTTACGAGGATAGTGGGCGACCTAACAGTCTACACGTAAACAAGAGGTATTTAATTTACAAAAATCCGTATTATCGGTACTCTTTATACCTAATAATATAAAGGCGAGAACTGCAATGTCTGTCTGTCTGTTACGCTTTTATGACTAATCCGATAAACCGATTGTGATAAAAACTTGGTACGAAGATAGTTTGAACCATGGGAAAAGTCATTAGCTACTTTTTCTGAACCGCGGGCAACAGCTAGTTATTCATACGTTTCTAAATATTCGTATTTTAATCTTTAACAAAAGCCCATCATATACAGCGCTATCTTGTATGGAGCAGAAAAACTAACCGCTATTCTTGACCGGCGTTGTAAAATTTAAAATAAGTCCCTAAAAACTTTTAAAACGTGAATAAAAATGGTATAAATAACCATTTATAATATATATTATTGTAAAACTTTTAGCATTTAATTATCTCCGGGTGAGCAGGCTATGCCACTCTACAATAGATGGCGCTGAAAGGTTTCTGAAATGCTAGTTTGAACCATGGGAAAATTCATTAGCTACTTTTTCTGAACCCCACGCGGACGGAGTCGCACGCAACAGCTAGTGGGTTAGTAAGCCTTAAAACTATGTTAGTTTTAGCTCAACGTAAAATCAGGAATACTTACAAGTTTGAAAATTGGTATGTTTATAGTGCATAAGCTATATGTAATAACAACAGATAATTAAAACTGTTCGTGTACGTGTGTATTTGTACCTTAGTGGAGCCTTCAGTGCGCGAGTTGGACATGCCGGGTTTTTTGAAATAACTTTTTTTATTTCTTAATTTTTTAAACTTTAGTTTTAATTGCAACTATTTTAAAGTAATATTTTTTTTGTTCGAGTGTCTTTTGTCATTTTAACTGATTTTGATGGAACATGCACTTTATCCAGTTGAATAATACCTAGTTCAATAAAAAATATATCATTCTAGCTGTTGCCCGCGACGTCGTCCGCGAGGGATTCTATCTATCTGACCATCCATCCGTCCATCAGTACACCCGCTATCCCTTTCCTCATATAAACATAGAAACGACACCAGTATTGATTTTTAGACATTTCAACCCTATCGCACCTCAACCCCATCCCCAGGGGATGATGGTATTTCACGTCCTCCACGTTGGATTTCAAAATTGTTGTAGTTTTCGTAATCAGCGACCCGATAAACAATACAAACGATACCCATATTGGTTTTTTAACTTTTTCACCCCATTTCCCTTTTTAGGGGTGGAATTTCAATAACAGTGATGAACGTTGCATAGAATTACAACCCTAATGCCGAAATAAGAAATTATGTGGATTTTACTTTAAAAATAAAGGATTTTCAACTTCATCCCCCTTCTCACCCTTTAGGGTGTCGAATTTTCAAAAACCCTGAAATGCGTAAATATTGATTTTTATATGTCAGCCTCAATACAAAGTTTGAAGATCCTTACTTCATAACTGACGGACTTTCATACAAACTTTCATCCCCTATTTTACCCCCTTAAGGGTGGAATTTTGTAAAACCCTTTTTTAATGCACCTCTAGACCTCATAAAAAACCTACATGTTAAATTTGGAATTTCTAGACCCAGCGGTTTGGGCTGTGCGTTGATATGTTAGTCACTGAGTCAGTAAACTTCTTCATTAATATTAAATTGAATTTGTTTTAGCTCTATCTTAAAAACGGGAACACTTACAAAAGTGAAAATTGGTTTGTTTATAGTACGTAAGCTATAAAAAAATAACAACAAATAATAAAATCTGGTCAAGCGTATGTCGGACTGAAAAAATCTAGCACAGTATCTTACTGAAATTTCAACTAATACAATTTCGACTAATACAATTATGATTTGGTGGTGTGGAACCTTCGGTGCGCGAGTCCGACTCTCACTTGGCCAGTTTTTATTGTAATTGTTAGTGTTGCAAAAACTATTTAATTAATAAGTGTCCAATGTTTGATTGACTAAAATTGTTAAGAGGTTACTTTGACCTGTCGTAAGTCAAAGTTACCCCAAGTATTCCCAAGAAGAATAAATATATCAAAATCATTTACTAAGAAAAAAACCTTTTGTTTCCTTGCAATGTAAGTATTTATTTAAAAATGTAAACGTTACCAATAAAAATGGGTACCTACTGTCAGTGGCGTGCACAGAGATTTTAGACAGGGTAGGCAAAAAATTTTCGATGCTATTACTTACCAAAATACTAATACGTATTGGTTTGTGTGTTTAATTTAAAAATGGGGTTCGAAATTTTTCGTTTTCTGTTTTCTCAAATCTTATATTTATTTGCCTACTATCGCCAAAACGAATCAAAACAAAACAAACAATGACGACTCAGTATAAAAAATAAATAAAATTTATCATTCAAATACATAGGTATGTACCTAAGCACGAAGAAAATAATAATAATAAAAGGTAATAATAATGGTCTTTATAATGTCATTTTTAGGGTTCCGATACCAAAATGGTAAAAAAAAGGAACCCTTATGGTGCCGCTCTGTCTGTCCGTCTGTCTGTCACACCTCTATATCTCAGCAACCACTTATGCTATCAACCTGAAATTTGGAATAGTTTTAGAATATAGTTGCCCAACTTAATTGCACAAGAAAAAATTTTGAAAAAAGTATGATTATTAATATAAAGGGGGCCAAAATAGGGGGGGCCAAATTTCAAATTGTCGCTACTAGGTCGAGTGGGGTATCATATGAAAGGGCTTTACTTGTACATTTTAAAATATATTTTTGTATTTTTAAATTTCTTAGTTTTAAAGTTATGATGAAAAATGTCAAGAAAAATACCATTCCCCCCCCCTTATCTCCGAAGTTTGAGTAAGGAAAAATCTGAATTAATTACAGTTGACAGAAGTTTATATAAACTTTACAGCAAAAATAAAACGATCTTTCTAAGTTGCACAGTTTTTCAGAAATCTGCAAAAAACCTTTACAAACAAATTTAGTTTTGCGGTCCTGAAAATGGACTTTATTGCTTCCAAAAATACTATAGGTATATCGGAACCCTCGGCGCGCGAGTCCGACTCGCACTTGACCGGTTTTTAAAATTGTTACGTAAGACTTCGGTAAGTTTCGGCCAAACTGAGACATTGCCTACCCTGTGCGATTGTGTGCGTTAATTGTATCATTGTGTGCCACGTATTTATAAGAACGCACACACAGTGCATTCGCATAACCACGTCGGCACACATGCAAACATTTAGACAGGAATAGTATGTGTCTTTGCCGTTAGGCGCGTAGCGGCGCTAGTGCAGCGCAATAATGCGATGTGGAATGTGCATACCACAGTACTTACCGAGGCGATGATACCACTGATACTCGACAGGTGGAGCTAATTTAAGTTTTAAGAATGTTTCTTTCAACCTATGCTTTCAATGATGGTAGGTAGTAAATACAATGTGACAAGGTATCCAAATAAAATCCGATTATTTTGTTAGAGTAGGTAGGGTAGGCAGTGTCTTTTTGTCTTTATGGAGTGCACGCCACTGCCTACTGTACTTATTTAACTCGTTATATGTCGCGGGGTAATTGTTATACAAACAGGAAATTATACTGTTATTCAACTTGATGTACTTCTCTTATTTTACTATATATTTAGGTAATTATTTTTGAATACTATAAAGAGGATGTTTGGAGTTTTTTGGTATGTATTTTGTAAAAATCAAATCAGTCGTTTTTAATATAGAGCGGTTCAAAGTCAACTCTGAATTGTGTTTTTTTTTGACGTTTTCTAATAAATTGTTAGACCAAGTAGCAAACATGTTGTAGTATGTTATATATTTGTAATTTACTCGTAAAGCCCTTTCATTAGATACCCCATATGGTATGTTTAAGAGGTTTTTTTTGTATGACCGTCTTTATGACGTCACAGTTTCAAGCCCCACCACACGCGCGCTTGTTATCTTATATATGTTAGTTCAGGACATGACACTGAATGCATTGATACCATATAAATGCCTATTTCCGAGATGACTTGAACGGAGACTAACCTATAAACCTCAATTTGCAATCTACTATTATTGCACTTTTAGTTTTACTGAACCGATTTTAATACATTTAAACTAACAAACATACATACACTTATAATAATTTTTGACCATACTACATACATACGGGTCGAAATGATAACCTCTTTCTTGAAGCCGGTTAAAAATGTATCTCAGGTACTGAATTTTAAAAATCGTAGATCTTTTCGCCTAAGTAATAATAGACCTCAAAAGATTTCACATGAATATTAATCCTCCGTATGAAGTTGCCTAAACTTTTGAAAAGGAAAAGGGTAAGGGTTTACAATACATCTTTATTTTTAGTTTCTTTCTTGCAGAATGTTTATACATACAACGGCACAAGTTGAGGAGTTTTTCAAAGTTTTCTTCACTTATTTGAGGACGGTCGGAGTGAGCGCCGAACTCACTAACTCACGTTATTGAATTTAATCTACCTACCTCGTCCTGTCGCTGTTAGTACACTACTACGATCACAAAAATGTACACATTTTTAGCTAAATATGCTTACGGCATTAAGAAGTAGAACATGTTTGTACCGAAAGGATTTATAAGCAAAACATGCCTAATAAATAAACTATTAGTCCTCCTTTTATCCACCTTTTCATATATTTTTCTTTTAAGCCTTAACCTACTTAACTTACGTTTATAAAAGGGTAGACCTCGAAACTGTTTATTTATTCGTGTAAATCCCGTTTGATGTTCCCGGGCACCCGTTTAGAGAGCACGTAGGTAAATGCCACACAAACGGGAGGAGGCGTGTAAATTTTTCTTTGGGAGCCGCAAAAGGTCGCGGGACAACATTTACGTTGGCGCCGCGACGTCTCCTTTGGCGCGCTGTTTGCGACGACGCACTTTAATCACGGAGAACAGGTGCCGCGGGAAGAAACGACGAGCAATTTTCATATTGGAATTTCTTATCGAATCACGCTTTCCGCCGAATAAACGAAATAGCGAGAAAACGTTGTTTTGATTACATTTTAGACGTCGCTCTGCACAGCTATCTGCGATTTATTTTCGAAATTAAATCAAAGTGAAACCACGAGAATAAATTTGATGTAATGAAGATAAAATGCACCCCATAGTAATGTTAGCTCGGTGGGTAAATAGGTATCCGAAGTATCGTACAAAGGACACCGAAATTACGTTGAATGCTTTCACGTATTCAATTTTCCCGACAATATTTCACTCTACCCGCACTCAGCGTTGTTTGGAAGGTCTCCGCAAGAATGACTCAAAACATATTTATCTAAGGAAATTGAATTACTAAAAAGCTTTTTCGTCATATGCTTCTTACGAAGGAAAATTGTGGGGGATCATTAAAAATATCCGTCAGCGGTTGTTTCGTATCAATATCCGGATTAGGTCGAATCAAATTTGGTTTGTAGGATCAGGATTTATGCAGCGTTCTCAATTTCCTGCGACGACAGCGGAACATCCGGCATGCAGCGCCTTTCAGCTCTCGGCTGCCGGCGCCCGCGACTCGACCGACCGCACCGCAGCGCCATCGTCGACGGCCGGAGCGGAAAATGGAGCGGCCATTTGCATAGCGACACTCGAAACGAGACGACCGGCAAATTGTTGTTGCATCGGGAATTATAAGGCTCGATCAATATACTATTATATCTGCGTTTAAGGTCTGGTCAGTCTTCATTTTGATAAAGGTTTTCCTTGTCGCCACTTGAAAGATCGCTATTCTTCATGCTATTCTAACGTAGGATTGCTAATTCTTTGCTATCAAGTATTTATATTTAAATTGTTGGCACTCGAGGTCTGTACTTAGATTTGCATACATTGCAAATATAAATGCAGACCTTTTTTAATTGAGTTTTGTCGATGTATATTATGACTGTTAGTGGCCATAATATAAAATAAATAACAAATTAATAATAATAATTACAAGAAATAATAATAATAATTAGAGTAAAAAAAATTGGGGTTAAACTTCAGTAGAACATGTTTATACATGTTTGTCTTGAGACAGCGAACTCTTTAAATAAATTCTCTGTCCAAATTCGAAATATATTTGTTAAAAAAAAGAAAACTAAGGTTTGAGTAATTTAATAAAAGTTGGTACGTGACAGCCAGATATGAAATAAATATCAAAGCAGAAACTGGATGGTTTGAAGACGCAGAGGTATGAATTGTCTGCTGGTTTGTTGTTTAATAAGCCAAGCGCGTGCTACGTAGCGAGGAGCTGAAGTTTTTCTCAAAGCACGTATTCTGCTTGGTTCGTTACGGCAGTCGCGATATGTAGGTACATGTTTGGTTCGAGTCACAGGGTCGATTTCGGTTCGTTTAAGTTGACATCCATAACTCGACTGTTTGTTTAGCAGCCCCCGGCGTGTATCCCATAGCACGACGACAGAATTTGCAATGAAAATTCTCTCTGTCAATGTGAACTGCAATTGTGAGCTGACATCTGGCAAAACAAGCAACAGAACGGTAGAAAAACGTTGAATATTTTAGCTAATGAATATTTAAAACTGGCTCTACTGACAAGAATTGGCTCTTTATAAAAAGGGATTGTTTGTTGTCATCAGCGTGGGGAGGTGGTCTGTCGTTTGCTAAATATTTTAAAGCGTAAAATCCGTTATTTCTGGCAGAGTGGCGGAGTGACGGCGTGTTTGAGCGTGGTCCTAAACAAATAGCGGGATTTAATGAGGCCAGAAAATGGCTGTTATCGAGCCCGCGACCGGCTCACACTCTCCTACCACACCACCGCATTGATGCTAGTTACTCAACGGTTTACCGGTACATACATAACTAGGTATCATTAATACATACCCTTTGCAAAACATTAGGTACCTACCTATTTTCACAGCGTCATATGGAGTGTAAGGGACAGCTTCAACTGAAAGATCAGTCAGTCAACGAAACAATCAGGAAATTAAAAAATATCAGCTTTTCAATACTAGATTAGAAACTTTCATTTAAATATGGAGAATCTGTCTTTTTTTCATTTCCGGAAAGTTTAATTAACTGAAGGTTGTTAAGTATGTTGGACTAATCATCATACCCTTTCAGTTTTCGGAAAGCTTACCCTTGCATTATACATGTTTACTGATAATTCAGAACATCCGAAACAGAAACTCTCAAAAGATTTTTCAAGATGTTATAAATTATAATAACTTGAAAGACAAGACAATATGCCTTCGTTGTCAAATTATACGTATTCTAAATGTAAACATGAAATTGATTAAAAGTTTCGCAATTTATTTTAAAGAACTTTCAATTTATTGAGAAAAACTAGCTTTGAAACAGTGCATTGCAAATAAATTAAAGAGCAAGAGTCGGGACAATGGGTGGCTACGGTATACTCAGGATGTACTATCTGGTTACGTACATACCTGCGTACAAATGTACCTACTTACTTGAACTAAGAAAAGTGGGGTTCAGATGGAGATACCAATTTGTGTGTTCAGTCAGACATTATCTTAGTTATATGAATAGGACCCATAGCTATGTTATAAATTATCATTATTTTGTTTATTATAATGTTAATGGCGCTTTGTTGTTTTACAATTTAATTTTTAATATATACAGCAAAACTCTATAGGTTAATATAATGATAATATTACTTAGATCTTAAAACAACAAAAGCATAGACCGAAAAACATAGGCCAAGTGCGAGTCGGAATCGCGCCCTAAGGGTTCCATGAGCCTGGCGGTGTGCGCATTGCATTCATTTTTAATTCGATACAGTCAAAGTTAGGCACAAAACGTGCGTCGCGGCGTGCGGGGAATAGGAGCGTTCATTACCGCAGCCGCCAGAGCGTGCCACTGCGCTTTTTGTAAATTTCATAGTGATATGAGCTATGAGTTGCTCTTGCTAATTCCTTAACATCTTTTAAATATCTCGTCGCGCGTTTCAAAACCATAAGTTCTAAAAAAGCTAATACAAAATTTCTTGTGGCTCTATATAAAAAAACCGGTCAAGTGCGAATCGGACTCGCGCACCGAGGGTTACTTTATACTCGTACCTTTAGTATTTTTAGAAACAATAAATTTGTCTCTAAATGTTTTTTTGCAGATTTCTAAAAAACTATGCAACTTACAAACTTCGTTTCATTTTTGCTGTAATATTTATATAAACTTCTATCGAATGTATCATATTAAACTATCATTTTAAGAAAGCTGTAATCACCTCTAATTGGTTTACCGTTTAGCTATAAACCTAGTTTAACTGTATCTTCTATCTCTTTGTTTAATGTGTAATCTGTTGGTGATCATAAATAAATAAATGTAATTAATTCAGATTTTTCCTTTCACAAACTTCGGAGATAAGGGGGGAGGGGGAACGGTACCATTTTTCATCATAACTTGATAACAAAAAGTTGTAAAAAAAATACAAGAATATATTTTAGAACTAGCTGGTGCCCGCGACTTCGTCTGCTCAGGTTTATAAATTGTAGCCTATGTGTTATTCTGATGTATAAGCTATATTATTGTAAAGTTTCATTAAAATCCATTTAGTAGTTTTTACGTGAAAGAGTAACAAACATCCATACTTACAAACTTTCACATTTATAATATTAGTAGGATGTACAAGTAAAGCCCTTTCATATGATATACCACTTGACCTGGTAACGACAACTTGTAATTTTGACCCCCTATTTGGGCCCCCTTTACATTAATAATCATATTTTTTTAAATTCTTTCATGTGCAATTAAGTTGGGCAACCATATTCTAAAACTATTCTAAATTTCAAGTCGATAGCACGAGTGGTTGCTGAGATATACAGGTGTGACAGACAGACAGACAGACAAAGTCGCACCATAAGGGTTCCTTTTTTTACCACTTTGGTATCGAAACCCTAAAAATCAACAAATAACCCATAAAAACCTAATATTATCCCTAGTTTTTAGGTTTTTAATTTTGTCTCTTCTAAATACACTCTTTATCAAAGCTTTGGACGGGCAAAAGTGATATTCTTATTTCCTTAACTTTTTTCAACGAAGAAGGTATTGAATTAAAAAATAATTTTTGACAGGCCCACAGGACAAGACTTCGTCAAGCTTCGTCGGGGGATTAATAAAATTTGACTCTTCCAAGCTGTGGACGCATAAATTTTCCTTCGGCTATATTTCCCGAGAGTGCAGGTTTCCAATCGGCGGTGTCGGGTCAGTCGGGAGTCAATGAAAAGCGGTAAAGTGGTGCGGCGCTGATTAAAGCCTCGAGCAATCGCCCCGGAAAGTATTTATAGTACACCTGTTCGTTAGCGGCGCGAGTCCCGGCCAACTCCTTGATTAGGCGCCGACGGCGTGCTTTCTTTCTCCTACAACAAATAAAAGAATTCCCCAACTAAAGAATTCACTGCGAATTGAAAGGTTGCAGGTGCCTCGCGGTGACTGAACTCTAATACACTCGTAGCCAGACTATGCAAAGAAATATTTCAAATAAAATTCTCCTCTGACAAAATGAATAGAGGGAAGATCACTCAAAGTGAAATTCAAATTTTTTTCGCAATTTTGTGTACGAACGTGGTATGAAAGAGCAATTGGTGTTAGTTTCTTTTAAAATGGTGCTGTCACATTTATTTGCAGAAAAATAGCCACAGCTATTCAAAAATCCAAATTTATCATGGCTTTCATTACTCAAGCCTCAAGAAAGAAATCCCGCTGGCGAGAGGGCATTGGAAGATCGTAGAGAGGGTGCTGATTTTTGTCAAAATAATAGTGTGTTATTATGAAAACTTTTAAAGATGAAATGAACTTCCATCTTATAATTTCATTTCAATTATATTATTTTTATTTTACATCAATAGTTACTGTACAGCAATATATCGTTACACATCATTGAATTTCCTAGTACTACGGCGTTCAATAAGTACCTAGCTAGTAACAATGACCCAAAATATTAACGACTACTGATAAATTAATAATACACTTTTCTACGTAGCTTCAACATCTCTTTAGACCCTGAATCCCGCAGTTTACCAAAGCTTCGATCCCTATGAAAAATAAAACTTTTATTTTGGTCCTAACAAAGCTGTCCCTATTGGATATATATTTCTCCTACAGTTTTGAAGATAGAAGTTACTATGAGCAAGGACGATAATAAAACAGCTACCTATGAGTAGAGGACTGTCAGTTAAATCTAGTAAGTGGGGATATTGGACAACTTGCTAAAACACAGCTTGTTAAATGGCATCTATTGAACATTTCTTTTTTCAAGTTGCTTGCTGGATTAGCCGACTGGCTGGCTCATCTATACGAGTACATATACCTAATAAAAGAGTAGAAACCGCGTGTCTGTACTTTGATAAATTTATAAAAAAATTAGTATGGGCGATAAGAAACGACTAATAGAACTCAAAAATATGTTTTCTGAACTTTTTGTCTGTCTGTCTGTCTGTATGTTTTCGATAAACTCCGAAAATACTGAACGGATCTTCTCGCGGTTTTCGCAGATAGATTAAGCTTAGCTCTGAGCAACATATAGGCTATGTTTTATTCAAATCGGTTCACTAAATCAGAAACTACACTAATGTAAAGTATCAAATTGCAACATAAAAGTTTAGTTTCATTGCAAACGGTTCACTCAGACAGAAGGTACGCTAAGTTTCATGCGGCGGCGCAAATAACTCACAAACTATTGAACGGATTCAAACGGGGCTTTCAATAAATTTTCAAGCTTACTTCTTTGCAACATATTAGCTTACTTTCATTGAAAACGGCGCTCTCAGACAGGTGCACGAAATTTCCAGCGGAGGCGCCAATATCTCACAAACAACTGGACCGATTAAAACGAGGTTTTCAGTAATGTATTTGGCTTACTCCATGCAACATGTATGCTCAATTTAATTGCAAACGGTTCACTCAGACATAAAATACACTAAGTTTCAAGCGGCGGCACCAATAATTCACAAACTACTAAACGGATTTAAACGGGGTTTTCAGTAACGTGTTTAGCTTAATTCTTTGCAATGTATTAGCTTACTTTCATTGAAAACGGTTCACTCAGACAAAAAATACCCGAAGTTTCAATAGGCGGCGCCAATAGCGAACAAACGACTGTACCGACTTCAACTGGCATTTCTATGACGTGTTTGGATTAGGTACTTCCGTGCAACATATAAGCTTAGGTTAGCTGAAAACGGTTTACTCAGATAAAAGTTACGCAAAGTTTCAAACGAAGGTGCGAATGATTCAAAAACATTTAAGCAGATTCAAACGTGGCTTTCAATAACGAGTTTAACTTATTCCTGTGCAATAAATAAGCTTTGTTTCATTGCGCTAGGTAGGTTCATTCTGACAGAAGATACGCAAAGTTTCAAGCTGCAGAACCAAGAACTCACCTCTAAACTGGTTAAAAGTCAAACGAGGTTTTTAATGACGCGTCGGGCTACTTTCTGTGCAACATATAAGCTTTATTTAATTGCAAACGGTTCACTCGGATAGAAGGTTCGCGAAATTTTAAGCGGCCGCATCAATACCTCACAAACTACTTGAACGACTTAAATGGGGTTTTCAATAACGTATTTGGGTTGCTTTCGTGCAATATTTGACCTTTTTTTATTGCCATCGGTTCATTCGAACCGATAATAGGAGAGTTCAAAGTTTCAAGCTGTGAAACCGAGCTGAAATCAAACAAAGCTTATAATTTTGTACGGAAGAAAGCCAAATACGTTGTTGAAAATTCCGTTCGATTCGGTCCAGTTGTTTGTGTAAAAGTCGTAGCTAAAGATTGGTAAAATCTAGATTTAGTTTTATTGTAAAAATAATAATAAAAGAAATCCTGTTTCGGCGGTGCAACAAATGTAAAAAAAATTATGAAAGTTCTAATGTTTTGAAAACTTAGGAAGTATGTTCTTATAATCGAAATACTTCAAAAAATAAAGAGAGCAGTGAATCATTGTTTTTTAGGAATTGTTTTTTAAGGGAAGAGATAAGTTACAAAGATTGTACGGAAGTGAAGTCCAACAGTTTTGTATGTAGGTACATGTAGAGTTAAAAGCATGTGAAGCTAGACACGTTGGACTTTGTACCGCTCTTTTTTCAGTAGCCACAGAAGCTAAGTGACTGAGCCTCAGATTTAGTTAGGCTTTGTTTTGTATAAGAAATAACGAAACCCGTATCATAGTTACTTCGCGTGGAATTCGACTATGCTTTTACACTTACGAGGATAGTGGGCGACCTATCAGTCCACACGTAAACAAGAGGTGTTTAATTTACAAAAATCCGTATTATTGGTACTCTGTATACCTAATAATATAAAGGCGAGAACTGCACTGTCTATCTATTAAGCTTTTATGACTAATCCGATAAACCGATTGTGATAAAAACTTGGTACGAAGATAGTTTGAACCATGGGAAAAGTCATAAGCTACTTTTTCTGAACCCCACGCGGACAGAGTCGCGGGCAACAGCTAGTTATTTATACGTTTCTAAATATTCGTATTTTAATCTTTAACAAAAGCCCATCATATACAGCGCTATCTTGTATGGAGCAGAAAAACTAACCGCAATTCTTGACCGGCGTTGTAAAATTTAAAATAAGTCCCTAAAAACTTTTAAAACGTGAATAAAAATGGTATAAATAACCATTTATAATATATATTATTGTAAAACTTTTAGCATTTAATTATCTCCGGGTGAGCAGGCTATGCCACTCTACAATAGATGGCGCTGAAAGGTTTCTGAAATGCTATATTCAAGAAATGTTCAAAACCACGGAGAAAATAAATTTTCGCGTACATTAAAACAAGCTAGACTCGTCGCCCCCGGAAACCTCTGTATAATTAATTTCATGGAAATCGGTAGAGCCGTTTCAATAAATAAATATTGCTCGTTAATTAGTATAGGATACTCGATAAACATCAAAAGACTTTACAGCCAGAGTTTTGTTCATTCTCACTATTGAACACCCCGTGTATAGTTCAATATTACTCACATAAATATCACGCCTCTTAAGGGTATGCAGAGACCACAACTCTTCCATAGTTATCACAAATAAATATTTGGTGGTATGTTGTTCTCGTAGCAGCTACTTTTATGAACTGTAACCCCACACTATCAGCATCTCGAATTTATCGCATACTTTACTATTGGAATGTCGCGCGGAGTTTGATTTTGCATGTGAATTGGTCGGTATGCGGTGCACGCGTGGCTGGTGCGTGGCGCGTATGAGTCTACGAATCATGGTCTTGCTGGATCTCGAGGTTAAGACGGATCAGACACTGGATTGCTTACCGGAGCGTTGTTTCGATTATAGCTTGTATGAAACTGCAAGTTTTATGACGCTTTGAAAGTCTAAGAGATGCCTTGAGAATATTAAACTCATTTGTATTATACTCAGATTACAAACGCGTCTACAACAAAACGTCAATTTCCTTGACTAGTCTCAAATTTTTTTATTTTTTTTTATTCACGGTCAGTACGAGTAGACCAAAAAGTCTTCCACCAGCTTCTGCTTTATTTATTTATTGTGTACGCTTTGTAGTTTACAAATATGATCGAATGTATTAAGTCTAATCATTACCTGGTGACCGAGCTTCGCTCTGTATAATCTTAGCCAAAACCCACTAACAGATGGCGCTGTAGGGTTTCTGAAACGCGCTTTTTTAAAGACTTTCTCAAAAATAAAAGAAAACGAATGTTCCCAGAAATGACACCTAGCTAGATCGATTTTTTGCCCCCGAAAACCCCCGTATCGTAAATTTCATCGAAATCGTTAGAGCCGTTTTCGAGAAACCGATTACAAATATATATATATATATATATATATATATATACACAAATATTGCTCGTTTGATAGTATAGGATTAGAATCTATTGTATTTAATCATTACACTAAATACATTAGATCATACTTGTAAACTACAAAGCGTACCTACAGTAGACTCTAATGTAATAAATAAAGAAAAAATTCAAGATAGTAAAAAAAAATCTATCTTGCTGCCATGACTTAGTGCAAGTATAGAGAGAGTGCAGTACATTTATAGAATTTTAGACAGATTGCTAAGCTTTCATATTTGCTGACTTGTGCTTTAGTTGGCGCAGCGGCAACGCTATCCTGCAACGTGCGTTTTTAGTATATCAGTGCGCTGTTCGTTTCCAGTGTGGTCTACCTTATTTACCCCAGTCACGGAACCCCTTAATAACATCACGTTTGATGCGCCTCTATTATTATATTTTCATCTTCGGCCGGTCCCATGGCTGGGAGTTGAGGGCGTGCGAAATATGCGTAGTTAGGTCTTCGTTTGAATTTCTTCGTCACGTTTGGTATTTGATTTGTTATGCGGTAGTTTTAGTTGATGTTTTATTGTTTTATAAAAAATATTTTTTGTGAAATGTTATATCCAAGACCTCTAAAGGATTTTATAGGTATTTGTTTTAAAGTCTATCTCTTCACCGTCACGTGGCAGATCATCGTAGCAGCAGTGGCTTGCTAAAACAAATGGCGTCGGTTATGTTTAGATAGGTATCCGTCTTCGTGAAGTGACTGGCGAGGCGAGTATAAGGCGGGGTGCATACTGTAGGCTGATCACGTCCCACAAAAGAAGACGCTTACCTGAAACTTTCCTACCCCTTAGCACATTAACCAACAGGCGCTGACTTAAACCGACCCCATGGAACACCCGCCTAATATTAAGTCGACGCAGCATTCATTTAATCATGTTATTGCTTTATTTAAGCAGGATATTTACTCATTGTTTCTAGATCACAAACGTGATCTGAATGCTGAAAATTTTCATGTTTTAATATCACGTAAGTAGCTGATGCTACTTTTGTTTGATAAGTACCTGCCCTTTGCTGTTGTACAACGTTTGAGCATGACGGTATTTGCTTTTTCAGAAAATCGATTTATTGACCAAAAAGTGATTTACGAACAACCTAACCAATTTTCGTGTTAACAGTACTATTTTGCAGTGTTATTTTTTTCAAGTGAAGTTTTCAAGGGTAAAGGTAATTTTACAGTTTTTTTTTAATTGAAAATGGGCTTACTCTTGACCTCGATCTAGTCTTGAAGACAGAGATGAGGTCGACGATGGAACGAGCTTGCCCATAAGAAGCCTATTCACTCGCGACTTGAAGAGATTCGGGTTATATGAACTCGGGATCACTGACGCAGGCAGAGAATTCGTGCGCATTATAAAAGATGTTTAAAAGCGCTTTGTGCGAATGTGCGGAATATCAACCAAGTATGGGTGATATCCTGCAGTGCGTCTGGACTCCCGATGGTAGAAGGGAGATGGTGGAATAAGCTCGTGGAGCTCTAGAGCACACTCTCCGAAGTACAATCTGTAGAAGATCGACAAATAACTTTGCGTCGGTGGGCCAGACTGTTAAATTTCATACGAAGTTTATCCGTAAAAAACTGACATTCAAAACCTACTTATCTCACTTATTACTTACAAAATTTATTTCTACAAATTCCTTCCAAATATAACATGAAGCGCAAAACAGGATAATACAGTGGGATGAAATAGTGTTAGACAAATAACTCGTCTGAGTATTTCCCGGATCCCTACCACCCCGCATTGTACACTCGGGCATGGAATCTCGTGTTTGCATTGAAGCGTGCGAGGGGAAAGCGATGATACTAGAAAGTAATTTTTCATAGCTACATACGCAAGTCAGTTTTCAGTATTAACGTTATACGTGTTTGCGTAAAGATTAAACAAAATTGTGGTTGTATTATCAGTATTATCAGTTTCTATGCAGCGTTATTGCAACGTTTAGTTATTATTTATTCGTGAAATCGTAGTCGTGTTCTCGAATTCGGCTTTAATGATTTTCTGTTGTTAAAAATCGATCCTGCTTGGTCTCATGTCCGTCAAAATTATCGCGCGAATTACTGAACCTAGCACGCCATCTGTTAGTCCGCTTGGATTTAGCTTATACAGAGCGTGTGTCATAATCATCGTCACACATATCATAACCAATCTGGGATGAAGTCCACGCTAAAAGCCTTTATGAGTGACTGAATTTTAAAAATAATTAAAATGCAGATAGTTTTTCTTTATAATACGATGAGTAAAAGATGTGCGGTAGTCGGTCCTCGCTCTGACTTCGTTACGTTCGCTCCGCTGAATTCACGAGTGACTTCGTCGAGCCTCTTTGCTTCGAATCGCGAGTTTTGAACCACACGACAAGACTGTATTAAAATAAAAACAATGTATTTATTTTATTGAATTATCTTCTTTCAATTTGAAATAAAGTCGGTTTCCTAAATCAGGGGATTTGACGTAAGCACAAGCTTATCTGAACCATGACAGCAAACCAGATATTTCTGCCAGGTTAGAGGCCGAACTGGCTGTCAAAGTTTTCAAGCCAGAAAATGACCTCTGTCTTATCTTAACGACTACTATCAGTGACAACCGGGTGGAACCAACGACTAAGCGTGCTTTCCAAAGCACAGAAAATGTGCATTCATCCATCACGTTGTCCACCAGACCTGAAAATGCTTATATTTTTTGTAACTAGTCCGATGGTTATTTTCTGCACTTAGCACTGTGGTAGACAATTTTGTTGTGGCACAAAATAAACACGCCTTCAACGACTTGTCAAGGAGCTCAAGAGCTAAAAAAAGAGTCTGTTAGTTTCGCATTCAGGCTCGAGTCGAAAGTGGAGTTGAAAATAATCACAACTATACAGGGTGTTACGAGAGGTGAATTTAATGAAACCTAACAAGTAGGTACCGTAATTTTTTTTGTAGAAAATCTCAGCATTAATTGCCCATTACATACTTTCCGCAAAAAAATTATTAGCTATAATTTTATAACGGAAAGCATATATTTTGCGAATCATAATTAGTCGTATAGGTACTTAACAATAAAGAATCTTTCTAAGTAAGACTTATTTAAAAGGTTTTATACGAATTTCTTAAATTATAATACTTATTTGATTTTATTTGTAACTGAATTAGAAGTATTAGAGCCCATTCAAATGCAAAATATTTTTTGGCCTAAGAGAAGGGCCTTGAAACATAACAAAATTCAACTACGAAGCTCTTGCCTTTATAGATTTTTGTAGCTAGGGAACCTTTAAGATGCTTTACGAACTGGCTATACAGCCATATTTTGGGCTAAGCTACGGCAGACCAAAACAGACAGACAGACAGACTTTGGTGTTAGAAACAGTTAAAATGCAAAAAATACGTTATGGTTGAATAATAGTAGGTAAGTACTGACGCGTACAATCTACACAATATGCAATGCATATGTCACAGGTAAATTGACAATCGGCTTCATTTTTAAGGTTTCTAAACCAAAATGGTAAAAAAAGGAACCCTTATGGTGCGACATTGTCTGTCTGTCTGTCACACCTGTATATCTCAGCAACCACTCATGCTATCGACTTGAAATTTGAAAAAGTTTTAGAATAGGTATGGTTGCCCAGCAAAATTGCACATGAAAGAATATATTTTAAATATAAATATATTTTTGTGCTTTTTTACAACTCTTAATTTTCAAAAATGTCAAAAAAAATACCATTCCCTTATCTCCGAAGTTTGTGATAGGAAAAATCTGAATTAATTACAGTCGATAGAAATTTATGTAAACATTACAGCAAAAATAAAATGATCTTTCTAAATTGCACGCAGTTTTTTAGAAATCTGCAAAAAACCTTTACAGACAAATTTAGTTTTGCGGTCTTAAAAATGGACTTTATTGCTTCCAAAAGTACTATAGGTATATCGGAATCTTGGAGGAGGAATCTCGGCGCGCGAGTCCGACTCGCACTTGACCGGTTTTTTTACAATTTAACTAGATAAATTATAATTTCAAGGGGCCTGTTTTTGTAATTTCGGTTAGGTTACGATGTATTCAGTTAGGTTAGGTTACTTAGTAATTTACCTTTTACAATTTACCTGCTAAATTATAAGTTAACTAAGTAATTTATTATTATTTATTTTAATATGTTAATCCTATATATATTATTAAACGAGCAATATTTGTAAACTATATATTTGTAATTGGTTTCTCGAAAACGGCTCTAACGATTTCGATGAAATTTATTATAAAGGGGTTTGTGGGGGCAAAAAATCGATCTAGCTAGGTCTCATGTCTGGCAAAATTCGTTTTCACCATCTTTTTAAATATTTTTTAGCGCGTTTTAGTGCGTTAAACTATAAATAATCTATAAATACTCACAAACATTAAAAGACTTAAAACCAATATGTTGTTCATTCTCACTACTTATTGAACAGCCCTCGTAACATCAGCTGTCTCTCTGTCCATCTATACAGGGTGTTAATTTGATTGCGTGCCATAGCTTAAGGGGTGTTTCAGTAACAATAAAGGAACACAAAAAAAATATAAAATAAATCCTTTTTTTTCACATTTTTTAAATTTTTTTTCTTATTTTATTTTCTTGATAATATTTTAGGGTGTGCATCTGCCCAAGACACTGAACAACTTTTCCCAAGGAACATAGGTCGAAATACGAAAAACATTTTTTGACTTCCCCTACAAACTGCATCAGCTGACAGCACATTTTAGTATGGGAGGGCGAATTTTTTTTCGTATTTCGACCTATGACCTTCGGAAAAGTTATTTAGTGTCATGGGCAGATGCACACACTAAAATATTATCAAAAAAGTAAATAAAAATAATAATAAAAAAAAAGAAAAAAAAAAGATTTTTTCAATATTTTTTTTGTGTTCCTTTATCGTTACTGAAACACCCCCTAAGCTATGGCACGCAATTAAATTAACACCCTGTATTTGCGATCCGTCTTGTCGATCCGTTTTGTTGGTATTCTTCTAAAAACTCATCATTAACCAACTTCATTTGGGCCTAATTGAGAGCCACCTTCTTTTTAACCGACTTTAAAAAGGCGGAGGTTCTCTATTCGATCGTATCTTTTTAATTATTTTTTTTTAAATGAATGAATCATTCCCTACCAAGTGACATCTGTCCACATCTGAAACTTTTTTAAACAAATTCCAACCCAAGGGCATCACATAAAATCTCTCAATAATGCCCGGCACAAAACTTTGATGCTGACCGTAAATGGCTCGAAATATCTATCGTGGGAGCGCAGGGCAGGCGTGTGAATTATTCAGTCAATAAGAACGCAGCAAATAACCGGCAGCATCAGATGTACTATTTTCCTATTATTGTACAACAGTACAGGTTCCGTTGTTTTGTTTGATTTTCTTTTGAAACTAATGCAAGCTGTTTTTCTCTTTCATGTTTAGATTCAGATATCTTCATCATAATGTTATTTCATCATAATGTTCTTTGGGACAAGTTGTTCAGTTTTATGGGCAGATTCTGCAGATTCACATCCCACAATACTGATGTGGTTGTACCTTTTTAGTTTCCTTTGTGTTCAAATATAGTACATTACAGGCACCCTACTTCATACGTTTTCATAGAAAAATTAAAGGAATAATGGATACCCATAGAAGAATATTCCGCAAATAGCATAACTATCAATTTTGCAGCCATTTACTCTACAATATTTCACTGTTTTTGCAGAAAAAATACGCGATTTTAAACAACATTTAGCATGACATAAAAAATACGCGATTTTAAACAACATTTAGCATGACATAAAAATCGTTAAGACGGGGATACCAGTAATGTATTAAACAATATTACCAAAAAGGTTGATGACCAATGAAGAAGTACATAACCTGCTTGACCTTAAACAACACAATTAGATCAAAAATATTTTTGAGAGTTTCCTAGATAAATCACAGAACCAAAAGCACCCGAAAAATATTAAATTTTTAAGATTTAGTTCTAAAAAGGTTTTCTATATGAAAACCAAGCATAATGACAAAAGATTTTTTCCTACCAACCCGCAATTTCGTTTTGCTATGGCAACTGTGTGAGCGTGACACAACCGCGACTAATTGACCTCTCGCTCGGCACAAATTCTCTTCTTCGCAAATCACAGGAATTTATACCGTATTACAATATACGATTGACTAAATTTGTGTAGCAAGATTTTTGCATTAAACACTCCTTACTAAAGCGAAGCGTAGTAAAACCTCCTTGGGTGCGATACTATAAATAAGTATGAGGAAATGTGTTGAAAATTATAATTCAGCGCGTAAATTGTAAATGGTGAATTATCGAACCGAACCTTACCCACAATATACCTGCGACTTATATAACCATTTAACTAAATAACTTGTCGGCTGCTACCCTGGCGCAGCGGACGCCGTCACCGAAGATAGGATCACCATTGATATTTAGCCTTCCATCACGTCACGTCGGCTAATTCTCATTTCCAACAAAAACGCCCGGAAATTGGATATAAGGATCTCCGCGCCGGTTCCGGCTACGTGACGTTTGTCGAACACGTCACTACACTATGTGGTAATTTCCGCTCCCAGCTCGCGGAAAATTACTTTAGCCGCATGAAATTTCCGACGGCATGTAAAGTTCAACTGATAAAATTTTGATAAAATACTCAAGTCCTGAATAATCTTTGGTTTTCGACACGTACTTTATTATAGGAAATTGCAGGTTAACGCTGTTTGACTTAGTAGCTTCTAGCTATCAGACTAATCTCCAAAAAGATTACTCTGTCTAAAATAAAAGTGAAAAAAAATTATCTACTTTTGCTATTTCATTTATTCTGACGTTGAACTTGGCGTATGATACTACTGATTACGATTCCATTTGATTTACAGCATGTAGTGAATGGTGTAATACGGGAGGCAGCATGTCAACGCGGACGCGTGTGCCATGTGGTATGTGACATGACGCCGCGCGACGTGCCGTATTGCGGCACACGCCACTGTCGATGAACACGTCATACACGTAACCTGACAAGAGGAAATAGTATTGCTTTATTTAATTCCGCCAGCTGCCACACTGGTTTTTCGGATGGCTCTCAAATAAAGTTACAGGTTAATGGAAAAACACTGTTATTTTTAAGTCGACTTTTTTACTTTCCGTCCTCTATTTTATGGATGCAATGAAATTGAAATAAATCTAGGAAAAACATTTTTGTTTAACGTAGTGTTAATAATTTATAGGTATCCTATGTTGAAAAGTGCATAAATGTCAACCGAGCCAAGTTAAAACCGTAGCAGGGCGTGCAGGGTCCGCATAATAGCGTGTGAAGCGCATCTCTACCGAAGCGAGTAGCGGGAGACTGAATGAGCATAACAACCGACAGACGCACCGATGTTTGTGTATTAATATTGCTGGAACAGAACCTGGTTCCCAGATTACCATAATTTGCTTCGATGCATTTGAATAATGAGAACGTGTTCCCTCACTCCTCCCAGGCTTTGGGTAGGTATCTATGAAAGTTACTCGCTTGCGAAACGTAGTATCGCTCGTAATTCCGTTATTTTGATGTAGGGTACCATTGACTGTTATAAACTCAATCCATAGTACACTGTTTCTACATCAGATTAAGATAAGTGGTTATAAAATCTGGCTGGCTAGGTAGATTGTAATTTATGAAATTGGACATAACGGCGGAAATCTCAGTGTTGTTGTTTCAATACGAAAGAAGTAGGTAGTCTAAGCATCCATCAGCTCTGAATGTGACTGCTGGTAACGTAGTCCTGAAATAGGTGACTTCGACTCGATTGCTCGGTTTTCAAATAGACAATGGCCTTTGTTGGGACGAGCATATTGAGGAGTGGTGTGCGAGGCTAGGAAGAGCATGTTTCGGACTGCGCCGGCTGGCGTACACCGTTTCTACGGACGTGGTCAGAACCTGCTATTTTGCGACAGTCCACGCGATTCTTACCTATGGTGCAGAGCTATGGGGACGCGCCGCAGACTGGATCAGAGAATTCCGGATGCAAAAGCGCGCAGTTCGCGCCATAGAACGAGTCCCCGATGATGTTTCCGCTCGAGAATACTTTAAAAAGTACAAGATTATGCCCTTACACTATTATGAATTCTGTGCCCTTACCGTGCATCGTGATACAGCAGATCGCGTTATTTGTTTCCAAAAACCAACAAAACTTTGACAAGAAAGGTATAAATAGCAACTACACTCTAAGAAGCAACAAACAGTGTAACGACCTTCGTACACCTGCACATAAATTAAAGACGACTGAACAATCAGTTAATATACCTATATGTGGGCCATTAATTTATAATAGAATACCAGACGAAGTGCACGATGCACCTTCCAACCAGATATTCAAGAATAGGTTGAAAAATTAGCTTCTCGAGAAGCAGTTTTATGATTTTCAAGATTTTAGAATTATACAATGAATGTAATTTAATTATATACAAAACGACTTGTAACAACTGTTATCAATAAAATTTTCATTTTCATTTCATTTTTTCATACTAAATAGGACGACATCCGTAGGTAGCTATAACTGGTTGTATAGATAGGAATATTTGTAATATAGAGCTGTCATCGCTCGGCAAGGGGTTATTGTGATATTGTGGCTCATATTGCGGGCGAGATTTATGGGGCGAGAGTGGCGGTCGGCGGCGGTGTCGCCTCTGCCCGGTAGACAGGGTGCATTCACTGCATCGTCAAGTTCTCATCCTGATAAGATACTTACGCTAAAATCCCAACTTCAAAGACGTGGAAATTGCACTGTTTATAATCTGCTGCCTTTAACATGCTAAAACACAGAATGTAATTTTACAAAGTGCTGTAAAATCTCCCGATAAGATATTTATCTACTTACAACAATAACTGTAACCTAGTTTTGGTAAACTTTATCATACATTTATGAATTTGAAACCAAGTGTAGTAAAACACAGCATTAATGCAGTAAGTTGGCACAGCGCGCTGCTTTGCCAGAATAATTTTAACTAAAAACGCTATTTGAATGCTATGTAAACAAGTTCCTGGAACAACCAAACATATTCTCATTGAATCGCAATAAGCAAACTTTATCCAATAAAATTAGAATTAACAGCGTATTTTTATGTTAAATTCGAGAAAGTTTTTATATTAGTATCGGAAATTTTCAACATGACATTTTGGTCCTAAACGAAATCTCTAAAAACTTTGATTCCAAAGAGAGTTATAGTAGATTAGTAGCCAAGGGCTGTAGGGCATCAATTGCAGCCCGAGATATTTAGGCACACGAGCGCAGCGAGCCTATAGTTCGAGGGTGCAATTGATGCTTACGCCCGAGCTAACTACTCTGCTTTACATCTCGATTGTGAGGTAAGTAGGTCCTTATTTTATTACCACCAAATTGTAAGTGACCAATTAGCGCTCTAGGGTAATAATGTAGCTAGAAAAGCCCTAGGGCGGTAAGTAATTAAAATCAAACACTTCACTCTTTCAAAATTTAATTACTTACCGCCCTAGGGCTTTTCTAGCTACATTATTACCCTAGAGCGCTAATTGGTCACCTACAAGCCCCATTTGGGGGTAATAAGGACCTATTTACCGAATATGAGAGATGTAAAATAATTTTAATCTTGACACTTACCCTTACCCGAAGGAAACTATTATATTTTTGCTAAACTAAGCAAAAATAGAAGACGATCTTCGGTTGGGGCTCTCATTTTTATCCAAGTTAGTAGTTGCGATAAGCAAAATATAACCGGGGAGCGAGCAGGATGGTATCGATCTTCCGAATAAAAGTTTAATTGCGAAAGTTGTGTAAAGTTGTTTAGGTATAGTGCGCAGACGGCGCCGTGGCGCGCTGTGCACCCGGGGAAGTGCGCTGCTTCGCTTTTGTTGACTTGTGTCCACTTTTAACTTGAAAGTAGAAATACTCACCTCCATTGCAACATATGCTTCAGAGTAGAACGAATGTAAAAGAGATTTTTTTATCTTAAAAACTAGATGTGGTTAAGAAAAAAACACTTTCAGTAGGTACTTCCTGAATTTCTTAGTGTTTCGGGAAAACCTCATTCGGACTGATACAAACATTTAAAAAGAGTTAGCCAAATCTGTCCACCCTCCAGCCGTTCTCAAGTGATGCGCCATACACCCTTACTTTTTATCACCCCGGATATTTTAAGAGGTTATTTGGTCCATGAAACTGAACGACTTTTCTCAAATAAAACAAAAAAAATTCAACCTCAGTTGACTTGAAAATTCAACCTCAGTTGAGATCGAATATTTTTTTTCGATTTCGAACTATTTTCTATGGGAAAAGTGGTGCAGTTTCATGGGCAGAGGGTGATAAAAAAACCGGCCAAGTGCGAGTCGGACTCGCGCACTGAGGGTTCCGTACCACCACATAAACATAATTGTATTAGTTGAAATTTCAGTAAGTTAATGTGGTAGATTTTTTGAGTCCGACACGCGCTTGACCAAATTTTATTACTTGTTGTTATTTTATAGCTTATGCACTATAAACATACCAATTTTCAAGATTGTAAGTGTTCCCGGTTTTAAATAGAACTAAAACAAAAATCGCCTCAGCGACCATCCAACTTGACCCCTCTCTTATATGAATGTTCTTGAAACAGGAGCTCACCACAATTGGTTACCATTAGTTGTGAGAAAAGTTGTAATATTTAATGATTTCAGACTTTTCCCATTATTTGTACTGTAAGACCTAGCTTCTTACCAAATTTCATAATTTTAGGTCAACGGGAAGTACCCTGTAGGTTTTGCATTTTTGAATAAATGTATGAAGATGAGGACATAAAATGCCATATCTTTTGATTGCGTCCTTGCACCTTTATACCTTTACCCGTTCGTGAGATAAAGGGTCTTGACAGACAGACAGACAGACAGACGGACAACAAAGTGATCCTATAAGGGTTCCGTTTTTTTCTTTTGAGGTACGGAACCCTAAAAATAACCCTGTATAACGAACGGCTTTTAATTTTTCATAATGCACTGCAGTGCTCGCTCATTTTATGCCACGGGGTAGCAATATTTTGTTGCTCTGGTTCTTATAATAAATAGAACGTTACTCAGAGTCCAAATCTGGGAACTATCCCAAAAAAATATGAGACGAATTTTTATTTCTGTTTTCCCATACAACCGTTGCGCTGGCAATCGTGAACTTATTTTAACACGCTTTTATTAGCTTCACCTGTAACTAACTAACAATGTAAAAAAATCTTGGAAGCTATATTTCACCCACTTCTAGTTGTCGTAGGAAGTTGAAACTTTGCAGTTGTATGTAATTCCAATGACAATGCAATAATATGGAACTACGAAGCTGGTCTCATGATGGAGCAGGAAGGTGGACCATGGAACCCTGGAATGGCTTCTAGTAAATCAGTCGTGTTTGGGATCATTAGAATTGTCTCAATGAGCAGTTTTCATTTTGCCTGGTGATGAGGACCTGATGATGACCAGGAAGGTGGACCATGGAACTCTTGAACGGTTTCTAATAAATGAGCCGTATTTGGAGTAATTGTAGGTGATTCCAATGACAATGCAATAATATGGAACTATAAAGCTGGTCTCATGATAGAGCAGGAAGGTGGACCATGGAACCCTGGAATGTCTTCTAGTAAATCAGTTGTGTTTGGTATCATTAGAATTGTCTCAAAAAGTAGTTTTCATTTTGCTTGGTGATGAGGACCTGATGATGACCAGGAAGGTGGACCATGGAACTCTTGAACGGTTTCTAGTAAATGAGCCGTATTTGGGGTAATGTATGTGATTCCAATGACAATGCAATAATGTGGAACTACGAAGCTGGTCTCATGATGGAGCAGGAAGGTGGACCATGGAACCCTGGAATGGCTTCTAGTAAATCAGTTGTGTTTGGGATCATTAGAATTGTTTCAAAAAGTAGTTTTCATTTTGCCTGGTGATGAGGACCTGATGATGACCAGGAAGGTGGACCATGGAACTCTTGAACGGTTTCTAGTAAATGAGCCGTATTTGGGGTAATGTATGTGATTCCAATGACAATGCAATAATATGGAACTACGAAGCTGGTCTCATGATGGAGCAGGAAGGTGGACCATGGAACCCTGGAATGGCTTCTAGTAAATCAGTTGTGTTTGGGATCATTAGAATTGATTCAAAAAGTAGTTTTCATTTTGCCTGGTGATGAGGACCTGATGATGACCAGGAAGGTGGACCATGGAACTCTTGAACGGTTTCTAGTAAATGAGCCGTATTTGGGGTAATGTATGTGATTCCAATGACAATGCAATAATATGGAACTACGAAGCTGGTCTCATGATGGAGCAGGAAGGTGGACCATGGGACCCTGGAATGGCCTCTAGTAAATCAGTCGTGTTTGGGATCATTAGAATTGTCTCAATGAGCAGTTTTAATTTTGCTTGGTGAAGAGGACCTGATGATAACCAGGCAGGCGACTAGTGAACTACCGCACAAGACTGGGACCATTGGCGGATTCTTGTTTTGGAGGTCAAAAATAACATGTCATGTGTCATGTCGCAAACGTCACTGTAGTTAGTGAGCAATTTGTATGGAGTGGTCAGAATTTTTTTTCATTTCCCAACATATGTTGGTTTGGGAAAGTTGTTCAGTTTCGTTGACTGAGCACGCTTTCGGTACACCGTCCCTTACACCCTTTATTTATACCTATTATATCAGTTATAAACGTGTCAAAGTTATTTTAAGACTAAAAAGTATAAAATAAAATATTATAGTTTAAAAAACTAAAAAACACGCTTTGATCACGCACTAAAAACTTAAAAATAATAGAATTGAATACTTAAAAATAATAAAATTTAACAAACTTGTATTTGGTAGCAATATATGCACGTTACCATTGCCGATGTTTTAATTTATAGTAAACGCATGACGTACAATAAATACGCTAGGTAGTTTAAAGTAAACTTATTACTTCTTTTATGTCTAGTGACTAATTCAAAAAGCTTGGAGCGCTCTGTGGTAATGTACCAAAAAGCGCTCCACGCTTTTTGAATTAGTCATTAGACATAAAAGAAGTAATTAGTTTACTTTTAACTACCTAGCGTATTTATCGTACGTCATGCGTTTACTATAAATTAAAACATCGGCAATGGTAACCTTCATATATTTCTACCAAATACAAGTTTGTTAAATTTTATTATTTTTAAGTATTCAATTCTATTATTTTTAAGTTTTTAGTGCGTGATCAAAGCGTGTTTTTTTAGTTTTTTAAACTATAATATTTTTACGAAAAAAATTCTCGTTTTTCGACCCATGTCTATCTGGAAAGTTGATCAAATTCTAAAAAGCTAATTCAAGTCTTGTGTTTATTCAATCAACCCTAGTCATTGTATGCAATCACTCAAAAAATTAAAAGAGCACGAGGGTTTGTGGCACACCTATGCGCTGGACTGAACAAGTAGGAAGCCGCCGCGTATAGCTGACAGCGCCAGAAAATCTGCAAACACGGAGAGGTGGCGAGATATCAGCGTGCGGAGAGCTGTATTATCCGCCTCTACCACCGACGTGGATGCCGAAACAACAAACAAGAAGTAAGTTTTTCTTGCCGCTTCTTTTTATCCCCCTCATGGGGCACTTTGTTGGGGCACTTTGTTTGTGAAGCCATGTAATTTTTTTTATTGCGAATAAAGAACTTTTGTATAAATTTCTTTTGAGTAACCTATTTGGCCACTTGTCCAAAAACAACGTGTATGTTTTGTGAAGTTAGGGCTCACCACAGCTCGCCGAGTGTCTAGTTAAGGGATTTTCCACTAGTTCTGTACGAGGGAGCTATGCTGTGAGCTGGGAAATTTCCTAGCTTGTCAAATGAAGTAATCTTATTGATTTGAATTTTCCAGCTCACAGCTTAGACACCTCGCACAGCTCTGGTGGGAAATACAATACAATACAAATATACTTTATTGCACACCAAGAAATGCAAGGAATAGTTACAGAAATGTAAAGATAAAGAACAAAGCAGTACAAGAGGCGGCCTTATTGCTAAAGTAGCAATCTCTACCAGGCAACCTTTGGGTGTTGAAAAGGGCGTAGAGTGGATTATGCGATTATGGAAACCACCCTTAGTGCGGCGTCGTAATAACCTCAAGGTGACATGTTGCCACCGGCGCGTGAACAAAATTAAAACTGCATCCGCACGGCGTCACTTGGGATGTGTTCTTTAACACAGTATTTTCCTTACCTCGTAGTTTTTTGTCGGAAAAGTGCGTCCGGTGGTGTCAATTCTAAAACTGTGTAGATCAGCATCGCCATTTATAACGGTAAATTATAATTTTTCAGCCAGCTTGAAAGTTAAAAAAAATAGGCAGAGTACACAAAGCCAAAGATTAATAAACTTTATCCACATTTTTCAGTGTGGCAAAGTGGTCGATAAACGGCGACAGGAGCGCAGTTGGCCCAGAAAACTTGGTAACTTATCGTGACATGGGTCGTTACATCACAACGATTGATACGTGGACTTCCAAATTTAAGTGACTTCTTGTGGTTCTATTTTTCAAGCAAGAGATACCTAAGTGAAAATTTCCTACAAAATAAAGGCAATGGCCGACAATGGGTCGTATTAGCGAATCACAATCAGTTTAACCTGAAAGTGGCGTTGTTTAGCCATTAATGTGTTAGCGGCCGCATTACGCTAATGTTTATTTCCGACACGGAGCTTATCTAGTTTTCTTAAATGGCACTAAAATTGTTGGTTGCAAGGTAGTTAACCCTTGCGGTGCGGCCGACGCGAGGGCGCGGGTCGCGCTCTAAGCCCCGCAATAGATAAAACAGTGATAGAACATGCACCGAGCCACCGCTATGAATAATTCATTAGTTTCAGTTGCCACTTTTGTTGGTATCGGTAGATTTTCAGCGCTTCGCAGCGTCAAAAATGTGCGTTGAGGGGCTGCTTATTGTACGACTATACTCTTTACCATCTCATTCATTTTAAATATCGGTTGAGGACGTATTTATGGAGTACTTTGAGAATATTTAATGTGTTTTGTTTCTTCTCTGTTTTTGATGTTTAGAATCAAAGACTCAGATTCTAAGTCTTTCAAAGTTTGTAGGATGAAATTTATTGGCTGATGGTGATTTTTTTATTACTTTAATGTCGTTGTAAAATAAAAGAATCCTCCGTAAAATGTGTCTCAACTGTAGCGACACACATTTGCGGATCGGATCTTTCCGACAAGTCTGACATCCTAGAGCGAAATTTCCGCATTGGAACATTTGCTTTGTGGTTACGGGTCGTTCCGACGCGGAAATTCCGCTCTAGTGTGTTATACTTGATAGAAAGTTTCGTCGCGGAATTTCCGCAGGTGTGTCCTGCACTATCTCAAAATTATATACTCAATACTTTAACTTGTTAGTTTATTTGTATAAAAAAGCTCCTTGTGTTAGTGTACCTGAGATGAAACACAAGCCTGTTGCTCTGCGGCTATGCCCAAGTCTTTTCTTAGTGCCCACCTACACAGGCTATTAATAATTCCTCCTTTGCGGAATTTCATGTCTCTTGACCACTTACCTTCATCATACAAGGATGTGTAGGTATTATAAAGTTCAGTGCTGTAAACCCACCGGATTACCACAGTCATTCTTAAAAAACCGGTCAAGTGCGAGTCGGACTCGCGCGCCGAGGGCTCCGATGTGCCTATAGTATTTTTGGAAGCAATGAAGTCCATTTTATGGTACCGTACCTCAAAATAAAAAAACGGAACCCTTATAGGATCACTTTGTTGTCCGTCTGTCTGTCTGTCTGTCTGTCTGTCAAGACCCTTTAACTCACGAACGGGTAGAGATATCAGGTTGAAATTAATACCATATGTTAAGGTCACACACACAAGACCTGAAAATTTCAATTTTTTACAAGGACGCAATCAAAAGATATGTCATTTTATGTCCTCATCTCCATACATTTATGCAAAAAAGGAAAACCTACAGGGTACTTCCCGTTGACCTAAAATTATGAAATTTGGCAAGAAGGTAGGTCTCACAGTACAAATAAAGGGAAAAGTCTGAAATCATTAAATTTTACAACTTCACTCACAACTAATGATAACCAATTGTGGTGAGCTCCCGTTTCAAGAACATTCATATAAAAGAGGGGTCAAGTTGGATGGTCGTGGAGGCGATTTTTGTTTTAGTTCTATTTTAAAAACGGGAACACTTACAAAATTTAAAATTGGTATGTTTATAGTTCCATAAGCTATAAAATAATAACAAATAATAAAATTTGGTCAAGCGCGTGTCGGACTCAAAAAATCTAGCACATTAACTTACTGAAATTTCAACTACTACAATTATGATTATGTGGTGGTACGGAACCCTCAGTGCGCGAGTCCGACTCGCACTTGGCCGGTTTTTTTGGTACCGCCACACTAAATTTGCTTGTAAAGGTTTTTTGCAGATTTCTAAATGCTGTGCAACTTAGAAAGATCGTTTTATTTTTGCTGTAATTTACATTACCTTCTGTCGACTGTAATTAATTCAGATTTCTTCTTCCACAAATGTCGGAGATAAGGGGGAATGGTATTTTTTTTGACATTTTTCATCATAACTTGAAAACTAAGAGTTGTAAAAAAGTACAAAAATATATTTTAGAATGTATTTGTATGTGTATGTATTTGTATATGTTCTTTCAAATGATACCCCACTCGACCTAGTAACGACAATTTGAAATTTTGCCCCCTTATTTGGGCCCCTTTACATTAATAATCATAACTTTTTTTAAATCTCTCATGTGCAGTTAAGTTCAGCAACCATATTCTAAAACTATTCTAAATTTCAAGTCGATAGCATGAGTGGTTGCTGAGATATACAGGTGTGACAGACTGACAGAGTCGCACTATAAGGGTTCCTTTATTTTACCATTTTGGTATCGGAACCCTAAAAAGAATAATGAATTTTAATAAGAATTATATAGGTTCAGTTTTAACAAGGGGAGGCAATCCTTGAAGTGCGAGAGGCAAGACAAAAAGCGTTAACGCAAGCGACGACGTCGTGCGCCCCAGCAATCCCGTTATAATTTACGATCATCCCTAAAATCCCGGGATTATTTTTATTTGATAACAATAAAGGTTCCGCAGAGGGTTACCTTTATTATCACTCAGTGTGGGTGACTCTTTTATAACTTTACACATATTTTATAGCCTCGATATGATAGCTTGATTTTTTATCACGAAAAAACTGCGTCGATAATATTAATTATAAAAAGGCAGGAAACGTGCGTATAAAAAATGCACAGAGCTTAAGATTCTAAGAGATTTAGACGAATAAAAAAAACAAACCTCAAAATACCTTTCTCATTATGCAAGAAGGCTATACCTACTTCAAATTGAGATTATAATGTAAATCCAATTTTTAATATCCGCCGGATCGATAGAGCTTTCTGTCCTCCGGGCACGTGCTCGATCGAGGCTGAGGCGCGGATTAGACGCGAGCGAAAGTGATCCGTTATAATTTAGAGGGTGGACAGTGACGGCTGGCACGCACAGATTAGCCCCTTCGATAAACAATAGCATTAGTATGCGAGGCTCGCTGACCGCCGCCGATCAGCCCGCCGCCGCCCGTGCGCGGATTAATTTGCACGAGGCAAATTATGGAGGCTCCGCATGTCCTGCCGGGATCACTGGCCCGCACGATATTGCTTTGTTTCCATCTGTGGACCCTACCTCTTCACTCATCTTACGCTCGATTACCATAAAAGGG
This sequence comes from Athrips mouffetella, assembly GCA_947532105.1. NCBI lineage: Eukaryota > Metazoa > Arthropoda > Insecta > Lepidoptera > Gelechiidae > Athrips > Athrips mouffetella. The sequence continues at coordinate 17,986,503 of OX383960.1, read as the reverse complement.
ACTTGATTCTGTTAGATTCTTAGCTTAATCGTAATCTTGAAGATTTTTCATATCGTTTAAGTACATAATCTTAGACGTATCTGCCTACCCCGACGGGAAATAGGCGTGATGTTATGTATGTATGTATGTATCATCATTGCCGTAGACTTATTCCGCTGTTACGGAGTCAGCTACCTAGCCTACCTTAACAGATTTGACGAGTTCAATGGCTGCTTTCTTATCTCAGCAACCCAGAGCGCAAGCAAGATCATTAGATCATGAGATTGGTTGATTAATATCAACATTTATAATTTACATTATATAGTTACTTAACTACCCAACCCGTAATCGGAATTTCGATTTGTTAGCAGTGACATGACACAAGCAATATTAATGATTTTCTATCGGTCATCAATTAAACGATCAAAATTTGTTTTGGAAATATGAGTATTTACGCGAATCTAATCTAATTACAATTTTTTTTGTAATTAACATTTTCCGCTCTTTAAACTAGTCAGGTCGAATAATATCATTCTTAATAACCGAAAAACGACAATTGCATTGATAGAAAATATTCCACAGTTTTATGAAGCAGATTTTGAAAATATTTTGTTTTGAAAAGGTACTTACCCTCTTTTCAAATACAATTTTAATGAAGTGGAATGTCCTCAAAGATATTTAGCATCGGTGTTTGGGGTGCTACTGCGGACGGCAATAAGCTTTAATTTGATTAGCTCGGCCACTATATCCGTATCCGGAAGTGCACGCCTTCGCTAAGTAATGAAGCTACTAATATTACAAGACTAAGGTACTTACCATGTTAAACAATCAACTACTTTCAATTATATTTACAACTGTAATTTCTGATCGTCAAGTGCAGGCGTTGTTATTGTAACTGCTCATTTGATAAAAACGTTTATATTGGACTTCCGCCAAAAATAATTATTTCGCGCCATTTAATTAAGGACCGTACCTATTGGACGTGTTCGTCGCATTGATAAGTATAGCGTGTGATGGTGTACACTTTATTTATTCTTCTTTATAAAAAGGCGAATTACAAACAAGGATGGAAGCTTTAACTTAAACTCGCAGGCGCGGCGGGCATGCGACCAACTTTAATCTTGATAAATCAAAAGCTAATTTAGTCGGAGATTTGTAAGTTAGGAAGATGCGTACCGTAATGTGTTCTTAACATCAAAAACACATTTAAAAGAAGTTAGATTGGCTTACAGGAGTTGGCGTGCGGCCATATACAGTTGGAGCCTTTTCGCCGCCTCAAAGCCACCCTAATCTTCAAAGATTTGCCGCAGATTGTTTGCAAGCGTTTCGCCCGATCAAAATATGACGGATACAAACTTTGCCCACATAAATTATTTTTGCGAACCCGACAGAGGAAAAATCGTTTTTGGACTTTGATAGAACTTTTGAGCTATAAAGCTAGCAGAATAATCAAACGAGCTTGCTGCTGGCTCAGGACTTGCTACAAAGGATTTCATTGAAAGAACTGTTTTTAAAACAAGCTTTAATTGATACATGACCTACTCATTTTGATGTTTGCACGGATTTTGAAGTATAGTTAGTGATGTAGGTGTGTTACAATCGTTCGCATCTCATACAATGAACGCACAACAATCAATACACTCTGTTTATTAAAAAGACACTCCATTGCTTTGCTTAATGATATATTTACAAAATGCCTATCTATGTAGCATTCACCTTATATTTAGCATTTTGGCAACATGTTTAACGGTAACATTTACATACAATATGCTACTTTTAATTGACAGAAGAAATTTGGGTTTTGAAATAGACACAAAAATACACTGTTAAAATCCTTCTTAACAGAATAATTCTAGCAGAAACATATTAAAATTGTAAAGTATAACAATATTCCTTCTATGTTAAAAATTAGTATCCTTAATTTTGGAAAGAAAATACAATGCCATTTCTCTAAAGGTAGGTATTGGAAACGTTGTTTATTCCATGGTTACTTTATCACAGCGAACATGAGGTTTACAGAAGCACACAAAGGAATAATATGCTTAATTATCTAAAGATTTTTTTAAACTTTCAGTCTTACTCTATATTAAATTAACCATTATGATAATTAGTGCACAATATATTATTTTAATACGTGTGCAATTATTTTTATGGCCACATTTAGCAGAACTTTATTTTTAAGTAGACTATAATTCTTTAAAATTATTAAACTTATTTTTTTCTTTCATTCTCAAATTCTGCTAAACATGGATCAACTTACGCCAAAGGAACTGTTTGTATATCATAATATTATTCTTTATCATATAAATAACAACATTGTTTATACATAAAACATTTGGTTTATTATTTTCGGAACTTAATAATTATTAAACTATTATTCAATACGAATATATGGTTCTACTAATTATTAAATTTATTCTAAATTACCTGTTTTCGAGGACCATTGTGATCGCAATAACTTTGTCAATATAAATCAATTATTTTCGTTTATATGTTTTTCAGTTATTTTCAATTAAACAATTTTTGTGAGCAGGTGGATTTAGACTTAAATCATACATTTTTAGGGTTCCGTACCTCAAAAGAAAAAAACGGAACGCTTATAGGATCACTTTGTTGTCCGTCTGTCTGTCTGTCTGTCTGTCTGTCTGTCTGTCTGTCTGTCAAGACCCTTTATCTCACGAACGGGTAAAGGTATCAGGTTGAAATTAATACCATATGTTAGGGTCCATGAACCACACAAGATCTGAAAATTTAAATTTTTTACAACGACGCAATCAAAAGATATGGCTTTTTATGTCCTCATCTCCATACATTTATGCAAAAATGGAAAACCTACAGGGTACTTCCCGTTGACCTAAAATTATGAAATTTGGCAAGAAGCTAGGTCTCACAGTACAAATAAAGGGAAAAGTCTGAAATCATTAAATATTACAACTTTACTCACAACTAATGGTAACCAATTGTGGTGAGCTCCCGTTTCAAGAACATTCATATAAGAGAGGGGTCAAGTTGGATGGTCGCGGAGGCGATTTTTGTTTAAGTTCTATTTTTAAAACGAGAACACTTACAAACTTGAAAATTGGTAAGCTTATAGGTAAAATAACAACAAATAATAAAATTTGGTCAAGCGCGTGTCAGACTCAAAAAATCTAGCACATTAACTTACTGAAATTTCAACTAATACAATTATGATTGTGGTGGTACGGAACCCTCAGTGCGCGAGTCCGACTCGCACTTGGCCGGTTTTTTCTATGTGATTAAATTTGATAAGATAACATAATTTTATTAGTAATGCACATAATCTTAATTAAGTAGTTGATACACACGTCAATTCGAGATAGAATGTAATCATGACATGACATGTTGTAATTTAAGTTCTATAATCTATTTGGATAAATTAGCTAGAACTTTAGCTACAAAGCGTAACGTAACTGATACAATTATTACGAACGCCACTTATCATACCAACTTTGTGCTAAGGTGCGGCTCTTTAATAACGCGTAGTGTAACGTACATTGGACAGTGCATCTGGATGAATTTCATTATATAAATCTAAAAGTAAAAGGAGGTGATAACTAGTAAAAATACAACACCTAAATTGCTTCTCCTCCAATCTGCATCACCTGTAAAAGATGAAATAGATTATTACACAACGAAAAACAGTAACAATTGATTTCCAAACACTAATGAATGTTTTTACCTGTTACTTGAGACGCTCCGCCTACCCAGTTGAGGTGTGACTTCCCGCCGCCCTCGTCCGTCTTCTGCTTCCCTTTATCGATCTCGTTCAGGTTCGATTGGTACTTCGTGCCTGGATTAATAAACACATAATTACAAATAACAGCAAGCCCATACCAATTCAACGTCAACGAAAAATAAGCAGAAAGGAAAATGAGAAAATAAAGATTCTTCCTCGATAATGGAACTCATCGAGCAAAGGATTCAATATGGGACAGGACGGGAGGGAAGAGGCGGTCGGTTATTGAAAAGTTGCGCAATATTGTCGAGTGGCCGGGCCAGCCGTAAATTCGTAATGGGCGCAAAAAATAAAACACTAGCGGGGGCTGATGTCGCCTCGCGCCCGCGCCGCTACACAGCCGCCGCTTCCGCGCAAAAACAACCATCTGTGAAAGTTATGCCGCGACGCGACGCCTAAATGGATTTTTCAAGTTCACAAGTGCATTTTAAACCGATATCTTTTGAAGGTTCAATTATTATTTTCATTTTCAATAAGTATCAATTTTCTTTGAAACATTCAGGGCCCTGAGTCAAGTGGCTTTCTACAATCGCAAACGCTAGTAGAATAGAATGAAATGACACTAGCTAACGAAATGTTGCGTGACAGCTAATGTCAAACCCATACATTTTTATTTTATTCTATAGAGTTTGCGATAATAGAATGCCACTTGACTCAGGGCCAGGAGGTATTATGTTTCGTATACTGAACTATTTTTGGACCTCTTAGCCAAATATAATGTATGTTCACAATCAGTTCGACTAACCCAAAGAAACAAGGATCGAAAAATTATATATTTTTGGCTTGGCCACACAAACCTTGCGCTACTGGCAATAGTGAAATTTGGTTGGGATGATGAAAGTTGTTCAGATTTACGTTCTGAGTAACATTCAAGATTTAGGCCAGGCATCTAAAAATAACCCTATATAAGCAATACGTTTATATACTGTAAGATAATGAAGGAATTCGGGTGAAGTAGCACTTGTCGGTAATGGGTTGTCGTGCAAGATGTCGTCGGTGTCCGGCCGGGCGGCGAGGCGGCAACATGTCCGGGAAAACACCCAACTTGCCAATATCGTCGAGTAATGACGCAAGCTCCAACTTATGACTTTGTTACTCATAACATAAAACTAATTTTCAATGTAACAAAATTAATTTACTCTGGAATCATCTGGAGCAAAACAATTTTAAACCGAGCTTTACTACTTTTATGAAGCAATACATTTAGATCCACTTCATAAAACGAATGTTTATAAACGATTTGTTTACATTTTACGACGGCCGTAACATTCGAAGCCAGTTAACAAACTACCGACTGGCGACAACCAGATCGTCGTAACAGGTTTACGATCTATAAACAAATATAACGGCCACTAATAATAACTGAAACAGCAACAAACATTGAAACCAAGCTGAGCAATCGGCGAGATACAGCCCATAAAGGTACCATTATATCTAAATAAACGGAATCACCCAAGTAAAAATGTATCGATGCATTTATGAACACCGATATCAAAAATTAATGAGTCCCTGCCACAGAGTTTGTTTTCGATGTTGTGTATCATGATGTGTACTTTGAGAATTGAATCGAACATATAAATAATAAAAGAAACTTGAGGTTTTGTCTGGACTCTGGTTTTTGGGTTTGTAAATATTTACCTTTGTCTGTGTGTGGGGTGTCGCGCCGTGGTGGGTGCGATGGCGGCGGGACGGTTAAGGCTCGGGGGTCTGGCGTCGTAGTTGGTGGCGATGAAGCTACAACAAATAAACAATGAAGACATATTGCCAGAAGCACAAATAATATTTAAAGTGAAAGCTGAATTACTTAAATCATTTGCCATCACTTTCTTTTTCAACAAAATATTCATAATTCAAGGATTTGAATCCCTACCTCTTAAAATTCTTTCATGTAATTCACCTTACCCCTCAAAGCCAAATACATATTAAAACCTAACATTAGCCGTGATGGAATTAAGCATCATTCATAAATAAATGCGCATAAGTATTTATTTTATTTTTAACCATCCTTTCTGTTTTTCGTAGAAATTTCTCAAATCTTTTCTTAATGAGCGCCTATATTAGATATCTGCTTATTTAAGTCCAGTAGTTTTGCTGTGCGCTGATATGTCAGTCAGTCAACTTTTTATTTATCTTTTGTGGTGAGCATAGAATATATGAAATTCATGTATTCTATGGTGGTGAGCTTGTCCTTTTATTTCATAAAATTGATCTGTACATAACTATAATCTTCTTAGTTAATACTTATTAATTTTGAATGATCCTAGAATTTTATTTTAACTTAGCTTAACATTATAAAGATTATATAGGTATAGGTACTTAAGTTAGATTATATTATTGACTGCATGCCTCCAAATCATTTGAGATGCCCAAAAAGGGTTTATGTACTAATAATGTAATTAAATTTTTAAGATCTTTAACATGTACATGAATGCAAATAAATAAATGAATGAATGAATGTACTTACTGTACAATCGTATAGTCCCATCAGATTCTCCTCTAGGGTTTTTAGCAACGCATTTGTATGTCCCATAGTCTTCAGTGACAATATGCCTGATGAGCAGTCTCATGTGCGTCTTGTACGCTGGTACTCCGACCGTGTTCTCCATATGGTACTTGGAGCTCTCGTGTATCATGTGGCCATCGTCCCGAGTCCAGTAGTTCAGGGACGTGGGGTGAGCTTCAGTAAAACATTCTAGAGTCACGTTGTAGTAGAGAGGCGCTCCTACCAGCTGGTGAGGAATCCATAGCATTGGAGGGACTAGAAACATATATTTAAAATTATTTTCTTGATGAAATTATCATATTAGATAAATAACGTATAATTTTCAAAACCCAATTATATCAAGTACGTTACACAGAATAGTACCAACCCATCTCTACCTGTGGGTGTCGTAGATTCAGATAATTTTATTAAATGTAGATACATCGTAAGAGGCGACTAAGGGTTAATGAGCCAGAGGATGGGCAGCATACTCGTAGTATCCTTCTGTATATCGCATCATCTTATATTCTGCGGCCACCAAAAACCGCGGTCCATGATTCCAGCCGTAATGCTTAAAAGCGTGGTGACTATAGTACTTCCCCTCCACATTATTCCAGCAAATTGTTTTGATGATGATGACGTTACACAGGCTCAGAAATTAGAACTGAAATATTGCATCTTAGATGCCACACATATAAAAGTCCACGCCTAGACAGGCAGCTCCCTCTGAAACTTCATAGAAAAATTGAGTGGTAGTAAATTTTAGAGGGGAAGTACCATAGTTATATTGTGCACAGGATAAGTTTGACTCTGACGGTTATTTTCTGTGAATGGGTGACAGGCGGAGAACCAATGAACGATTCGCTCGCCTCCCCCTACCTGCCGCGCTCATACCCGCTATTTATTTTTTGAGTTTTGCGCATTAACGGTCATAGCTAGAGTAATTTTGTACGACGTATACCACCCTTGTGGCGTTGCAGTTGGGACCATGGTGACCACAGTATGTATGACGGTACATCCTCTTGTTCAAACTTCCTTAGTCGCTTTTTTGACATGACGATGAACCAAAATTATTCCTGCCTTTCGATCAAAGTTTCCTTGGGAAAGTGATTCTGGTGTGTAGGTGTATAATTTGGCCGCAGAGGGTCAAAAATAAACCTCTTATAAAAATATTCTAGAAACTTACAATCAACGCTAACTTTAACCCTCTTCGATACTGTAGGAGGCACTCCGTTGCTCGCTATGCACAAATAAGCTCCCATGTCCAATCGAGAAATTCTTGCCATCTCTAAAACTTCGCCTTCCCATTCTGAAACTGCCAAAAAAATTGCACAATTTATTCACGACAGAAATAATAAAGTAGTCATTCGTCCAGTCATCGAGGCAAGCGTTAATGTTCGCTGTCTTATTAGCAACAAACTAAAAGCAATTATTTTTTGCTTCGATTCGTTAGCTTACCGACGTGGCCTTTACTGATGGATATTTTGGAGTTGTCGTCGCGCTTCCACTTGATGGTGGGCTTAGGGGAGCCATTAGCGCGGCACGTCAGCGTCACGTTGGCACCCTCGCGGACGATAACGTCGCTCGAACTGAGCGAGTCGTCGATCGTCGGTGGCACTGTAAACAATCGGTAAGCCCACGTTATGGAACGAATCGCGCTTCTGCATTCACGGCACGGTTTCTTTGTATATCCCAACAAATACCTGTGTGTTGTGTGGAATGCAGTTGTTTTGTTTATATTATTGACTGTACTCTTTCCTGCTTACTTGTCTCAGTTGCGTAATACGAGAGTTGTTCCAACAATATTTAGCTATCTGGTCAGTATTTTATTCGTACGATTGCTTCTAAACTAAAGGCATCTCTATATGCCCACCTAGGTTTTTGTCAAATATTTGTCAAGATAGTTCAAGAGCTTTTGTAATGTTACTGGTGGCGGGACAGTACGAAAATAACGATTTATATAATATTCTTTTATTTCCCTTAGGTTGCTAAAAAAAGAACTATTTATTTTTAATAATCTAAGATGGTAATTAAAAAAAATTCTTAATTTATTGTAGGATATCACCTACTACTTATCTCAATCGTAAGTGGCGAAACTTACCAACAACATGCAGATACCCGAACTGCGTCTTGGCAGTGACGGTGTTAATCTGGCACATGTACCGGCCGCGATCTTCCTCCCTTACGTCGGAGATGTGAAGGAACCACGTGCGGTGCTTGTCGTGGGTCACACTGACCCGCGGGTTGCGTGTGATCACGTGGTTGTGCACGGTTAAGATCGCCGACTGCTCGAAGTGCATCCAAGCCACCTAGAAAGAAAATTATGTATTAAACTTTTATATTCGTATAGAGGAACAGCATCCGTGGTCTAGAGTAGTGGTTAAAGCGATCAGCTCTCGATCCAGAGGTTCTGGATTCGATTCCGGGTGGGGACACTAGGCTATCTAGCAAAAACTCACTTTGCGTGACTTCCCCAGTTGACATTGGAGGTTGAATCATCCGATTCTCCAAAAAAGTAAGGTGTTTCCGGGTTTTGGAAGGCTCGTTAAACCATTGGTCCCGGCTATTACATGCGTTACTGCTATGTCAGAGGCCTTTGGCGATTCAACAACTCTAACACCAGGGTTCGTGGGGTCGTTCTCTAACAATGCGAATGAGAGTAAAAATCTAAAATTTAACTAGCACACAAGATTATATTTAAATCTCCTTTGTATCTTGATATCAACAAAAAACCAATGCACCAATATTTAATACCTACCAAAAATTTATTGACTATGACTAGTGATTTTAGACACTTTAGTTTGACTCAAGAATGTCTCATATTCAGAAAAATCTCTTGTCATTTCGTTTAAAAATACTTTAGCTATTGGCATAGCTATTGGGGTGGAGAGGAGAGAACCTCAATAACTGAGTCGCTTTCTCAATTTGACGAGTGACGTAACGGAAATTAAAGAAAACGTTTTTACTTCTCGATACTGTATTTTTTAAGGATGACTGAGCGATCAGTGTCGTACCTACCGATATAAGAACTTAATTTTGCGGCATGATGGGTATAACATTTACACAATTTTATGAAACAGAAATTATTTTCTTTATTATGATAGTAGGTCTTAATTCATTGAATTATTTTTATACTAGCTGTGCCTGCGACTGCGTACGTGCCATAAAGTTTCTGCTTGTAAGTTCATTTACGAAAGCATAGCAAATTCTTCCTATATTTTTTTTCCACAGCTCCACTGGGCCAATCCCAACCCTCCCAGTTCTTAATCACAGTTCTACTAAGTAATCTGTAAATAAAATTATAAATTTTACGGCTTGAAATTGAGATATATTTTCTTCTCGTCGGCCGATTTAGTTAACATACTTACTTACTTACTACGCTGGCTCAGCGACCCCAAGAGGATCTTGGCCTCCGACACGAGAGTTCTCCATTCTTTCCTGTTCTGTGCCGCTTCTTGTCAATCGGCTCTTTGGAGGGCATCCAGGTCTTTCCGCACTTCGTCACCCCATCTGTACCTAGGACGACCGACTGGTCGTTTTCCAGTCGGTCGTCTCACGTAAGCTCTTCTGGCGGCCCGATCCTCTCCCATTCTCTCCACGTGGCCGAGCCAGCGAAGCCTTGCAGCCTTGGTCTCGCCCATGATGTCGGGTTCGGGCAAAAGGTCTACGATCTCTCTATTTTTTCTTCGCCTCCATCTGCCATCCGCCTCCTTGACCGGTCCCAGAATTTTCCGCAAAATTTTCCGTTCTGCCACTAAGAGCTTATTCTCTTCTTTCTGTGTCAGTGTCCAGGCTTCACAGCCATACATTAAGATCGGTCTTATTACTGTCTTATAGACACGGATCTTGGTTTTTCTATGTATAAGCTTGGACACTAACACTTTATGTAGAGCTGCCGAGCATCTTAGAGCATTTTGGACCTTAGATAAACTAGTAAGGGTGATGATGGAGATAACATAAAGCCTAAAATATGTAAAAACCCCATACAAATTCGTTTAGTGGTTTTTATGTGATACGTGTGCGTGCAGACAGGCCACAGACAATAATTTTAAAAATTGCAGATTTAGGGTCTTTACTTAAATAAGTTGAGTTTAATTAATCATTTCGTAAAATACATATTTAATGTACAGACAAGGTGTTTTTACAGATTTTTATGATTAATTATTATAAGAAGAACTGAATTCAATCAAATCAAGAAAAAAAATTGGTATATAGGAATTCCTGTTAATGAGGAGAAACAATTGAAACACAACTTTTATCTTTAGATAAACTAGTACGAGTAAGGGTGATGAAGGCCAAATCTTTGGCTGATGATAAGGAGCGTCCTCTAGAATACAAAAAATATTGGCGGACATCCACACCCCTGCGTTTTTGAGGAATTAAGTTTTAACTATTTTGAAATTTTACAATGAAACGTACACCTGGCAGACTATGACTATCTGATTAAATACAATGTATAAAACCCCAGAAAAATGGTCTGCCACCATAATAGCCCTGTGTCGTAAAGTTACAGCTCTTCAAAATGCAAAAATTCACTACTTCGTCCCGTGATAATACAGAGCCCTGCATGTCTACCTCTTCGATTTTCTACATCTTCAGAAGTATTTTAAACAGGAGCTACAAAGGCAGACAAAAAAAAATTTTGTATCGTATTTTTTTTTTGCTTTAACTCAAAAGACAGCGACGCACAGAAAAACTTGTAAGGACCAAATCGATTCGTATTGAGCTGATCTATCATCCCTATCCCAAGCAACAATTTTCTGTCGTGTAAAAGTCGAGACAACGTATCTTATTCCACCGCCAATTTTGTATTGAAGTCATATGCACGTGAAAATTACGCTTATATGACGCGATTTGGGCACAATTTATATGGCTATTTAGTTCCATAAAAGATATTGTTTGCGCATCCTGGCGACACCTATCGTTGTCAGCTAGTAGCGGAGGAGAGCTGCGGGATGAAGACGACGCGCGAGGGGGTCCAACCAACAGCCATTCATTCCACGACGTTATCTCTCGATTAGCGCATCGATTTTTATAATAATTTTGTAATTTGCGAATAAACGCATTTTTTCTTTAAAAGAAATTTCTTCATTGAAAAGTACTCTACACACAAGAAACCCTGAGAACCCCTTGCCCTGAGGAGCTTGGGATTTCCAAGCAGTTAAATAATTTTCAGAGGAAAATTCCAGAGATTTTATAACCTCAAGTGCAGTTCCAGATAATGCTTGTCGCAAATAATTAAATTTTTGAATATTATTGAAATCTTTGCGACGGTGAATAAGCGATAAAAATGTGTCTCGAAACTCAAGCCAATGATCATACGACCCGTTCAAGGAGGGCAAAGAAATAGTGGGCAATTTAACGACGTTTTGAATTCGAAGAGTCTTTTAACATACATTTACACAGAGCAAAAACTTGATAGTACTGAGATTCGAATTTCTCCCTTTCAGCTAACTCTTTATTAAAATCAGAATCTTCCTCTCTTCCTCTTCCTCGCACACCCACCAAAATGACGAAAAAAAGGCAGTCTCTTGGGGATATTCCACCTTTAGATGTTATGCGAGATTACTCAAGAAGAGGGGTGTAATTTAAGGCAAGTTTACATTGTTCGTCAAATATATTGAATCTTTAAAAGATGAACGTCTAACTGAGATTGAAAAGGCTGAATTGCAAGCCCGTTTTGACACGTTAAAGACATTATTTGACCAGTTTTCTCAGATTCTTGATGAAATCGATTTTAAAGTCGCGGATTCTGATTTTAATAAAGAGTTAGCTGAAAGGGAGAAATTCGAATCTCAGTACTATCAAGTTTTTGCTCTGTGTAAATGTATGTTAAAAGACTCTTCGAATTCAAAACGTCGTTAAATTGCCCACTATTTCTTTGCCCTCCTTGAACGGGTCGTATGATCATTGGCTTGAGTTTCGAGACACATTTTTATCGCTTATTCACCGTCGCAAAGATTTCAATAATATTCAAAAATTTAATTATTTGCGACAAGCATTATCTGGAACTGCACTTGAGGTTATAAAATCTCTGGAATTTTCCTCTGAAAATTATTTAACTGCTTGGAAATCCCAAGCTCCTCAGGGCAAGGGCTTCTCAGGGTTTCTTGTGTGTAGAGTACTTAACAATGAAGAAATTTCTTTTAAAGAAAAAATGCGTTTATTCGCAAATTACAAAATTATTATAAAAATCGATGCGCTAATCGAGAGATAACGTCGTGGAATGAATGGCTGTTGGTTGGACCCCCTCGCGCGTCGTCTTCATCCCGCAGCTTTCCTCCGCTACTAGCTGACAACGATAGTTGTCGCCAGGATGCGCAAACAGATATGTAACCGTTGAATAAGACGCTAGAATGTCATATAAAAAGCACGTTGTTGCGATAATATGACTTATCTGTTCTGTCCTAGTAATTTATATGACAATACTAGCGATAGTTAATCATAAGAATAAAATTTATTCATCTTTTACAGCGCTAAATCCAAGCGCAGCGATATAAACCACTATCTAGTCCTTGATTTGATTCAGTGTGTCAAGCACAAGCGTCCTAGAAGCAAGTGTGTGTAGTGAATTGTGGTGTACGAATATTATTATAGATAAATAAGAATATTTCGGTAAGTTAAGTGTTTACTATCAGCCATTATTAAATAAAGTATTATAATATCTAATGTGAACAGGTGAAAGTTTGTGTATTTAATACAAAATCATGGTGTGGGCTCCACTATCCCGATAAACTACCTATGGGTTTATGATAAAAACATTGTGCGCCGTTGAATCAATATATGTTTATAATGTTTAATTATTAAAATAATGATTACAAAATAAATAATTTACTCTTCATTCAACTAATCAGCAAAACAAATTTATACGTTGCATTAATACGCTGATTCAGTCATATAGTGGCCACTTATATCGCCATCGTTTGCCGTCATGATTGATGTTTAGGGATCCCTAGTAACTATGGTGGACTATCTTGAACACAATTACTTTTTATAATCTTTTGCACTCGTCTACGAAAACCACCACTTCTTTTGAGGTTTTTCAAGTCTATTTTCAGAGAAATAATAAAATTATGTTCGTAAACGTGTTAGTAACAAACAACAATCAAAACAAAATGGCGACAACAACGTCACGTGACTAGTAAAATCATCCTATTTTAGTTACTTATACAGCTAAACAGGCATATACCAGCCAAAATTCGGCCTATAATGCGACTTAATTTCACTGTTTTCCGGTGGCCTTTATATGACTTCCTCGCCATATATACTGCTACTATGTAACCAATTTTATTAAGAGATAAATTTACTATAATATTAATAATTTTCTTTACTTCATTACAAATCGTTTGAACAGTTATAAACGTAGTATTTTAAATGTAATTATTCAGCAATATAATAAATTCTTTTTTAAATGTATTGACACATAAGTTGCTATTATACAGGGTGTTAATTTAATTGCGTGCCATAGCTTAAGGGGTGCTTCAGTAACGATAAAGGAACACAAAAAAAATATAAAAAAAAATCCCACTTAAAAAAACAAAAACTCCATTGAAACTAAACTGACGCGAAGGGCAATGACCCGGACGAACCATCGCCGCGTTAATCACCGAGCCAACCCGCGAGTATTAGTGGATAAGGTACCTAGTCACCTACAAAACTGAAACTTTTTTTTGTGTTTTAAACGGGCTTAGGACCGTCAAAAAGCAATACCTAATAAATGATTCGTATCACTGTTAACAGAATTCAGGTAACTAGTTAGAGGCTGTATTTAAAAATGGAATCATCTCGTATTTGCAATGATAAAAATCAAATAAACTCACCGGGCATTTCTTGTCTTTTTACGATTTATTCACCTACATAACTGAAACTCTTTTTTTTGTGTGACTTCAATTTTCCCTTCATACTTTAACGGGCTTAGGACCGTCAAAATGCAATACCTAATAAATTATTCGTATCACTCTTAACATAATTAGGTAACTAGGTAGAGGGCGTATTTAAAAAATGGAATCGTCTCGTATTTGCAGTGATAAAAATCAAATAAACTCACTGTGCATTTCTTAAGTCTTTTTACGATTTATTACGTTCGTTATTTTTTCACTTTAAACACAAAATAAGGCACAGAAACTTATTCAAAACAATTAATAATAAGCAAACGCAAAAAAAATAACTGACTGACGACAAGAAGTTTGTTTACATAAGATCGGCAACAACGCATTTTCACCACAACACCGCGCCGCCCGCGCACGAAATGGCAACGTAGCGCGTAAGAGGCGTAGGTACAGTCAAGACCACATCAAGCTTGCCTCATTGGACTTTGTACCGTTCTTATTTCAATAGACGTACGGGCTAGAATCGCACTATGAGTAAAAGATCAGATTAAAATCTTTTGTTTCACGCACTGGAGCGTGTGAATGTTTCTTTTTCACACGGCACATAGGTACTGGATTTTATTTACAATACTTACCGCCAAAACACAAATCAACCGCCTCGCACCTGCTATCCCTTTTTAGCCCGTAATGACACACATAACGCTATCTTGTTTACTTGTTTACAAACACCGAGCGCAAGAGTGGTGGCGAAGGACGTCTTTGTTTGCTAATCGCAGTCGAAATTAGGCCGAGGTCACGCAAGGTGCATCGTTTTTTAAATATCGGTGACGATTTGCATATGCGAAATGTGATAAAATGGCTCGTCAGTTCAGTGATATTGAATACCACGAAATGATTCGTGTTTACTACGACGAAGCGAATTCGAGCGTTAGAGAGACTGTGAGAATTTATCGGGAAAGGAGTATTGAGAGTTTGCGGAGGCGGGGTGTTGAAAACCCAATTGTACCTAGCCGCTCGACTGTTATGAGGGCAGTGAACAACTGGTTTGAGTTTCGACAGTTGCAAGTACCCGATGGCTTCCATGCTCGTGGCCATGCAGCTATCGATCCAGAAGTGGAACGAGACGTACTGGAGTATTTTGAAGAAGAACCACGGCACAGCACTAGAGAAGCTGGTCGATACTTTGGCCTGAGTCATGTTACCGTATGGAATGTGCTTAAACGAGATGGACAACACCCATTCCATTACCAAAAAGTTCAAGCCTTGCATGAACAAGACGCGCCCGGTCGTCTGGCTTTCTGTGAGTGGTTACTGGAGAACAGGCAAGCAAATATCCTGTGGACCGATGAGGCTATGTTTACCAGAGTTGGCCTGTACAACATACACAATGAACACTGGTGGACATACAGAAATCCACACAAGATAAAGGAGCACGCGCACCAAATCAGATTTAGTGACACACACAAAAAAAGAAAGAGTTTCAGATATGTATGTGCCTACCTTATCCACTCACACTCGCACGCTGGTTCGTTACTAGCGCGGTGCTCCGGGTCATTGCCCTCTGCGTTAGTTAAGTTTCAATAGCTATAATTTTTTTTAAGTAGGATTTTTTTTATATTTTTTTTGTGTTCCTTTATCGTTACTGAAGCACCCCTAAAGCTATGGCACGCAATTAAATTAACACCCTGTATAACTATTACGGTTATTAGTCAGAAGGGTCATCTAAAATGAATTTATAAAGCTTAAGGGTCAGAAACATGACATATAAGCAACAAATTCACAGGCATTTTTATATATATCTTTTTTTTTATATCGTATAATTCAGTCATATAAACATGTCTCTCACTTTTCTTATATGACCTTATGTTACATCATGCCGCTGTTAAATGATCACCCAGTTACATGTCCCTCACGTTCTAGAATAAAATGATATTATTGTGCTTTACACGTTTCTCATGTGACATTAAGTTAATTTAGTCGCCTGTATTAGACCGATAGGTTATATGACGGTCTATAACAAGGTTATATTGACGTGATCTACACGTTCCTAATACCACATGTGTTACATTAGTTGCTAATATATGACAAATTAGTTACATGACCAAAACGTTGTATAATTAGGTCATATAAACGTGCTCCGCACGTTCCTTATATGACTTTATGTTTCATTAGTTGTTAATATATGACTGATCAGTCACATGATCGATTGGTCGTAAAATATGGTCGTATAAACGTGTACATGAGCACAGATTATATAATACTATACTAGTTGTTACATGTTAAATGTGCAGCAAGCTTGCGATACCAGTCCCAATATTATTTAGACGCTCTCTTTCTGAAGGCTATGTTCCCGTTATGTGGAAATCAGCTTTTATCACCCAAGTCCATAAGAAAGGCGACAAAGCGAATGTAGAGAACTATAGACCGATCTCTAAACTATGCCTCTTTGCGAAAATCTTGGAAAGGTTAGTCTACAGTCAAGTTTACGCTGCTCTCAAATGTACTTTTAGTAATGAGCAGCATGGTTTTCTTAAAAAACACTCTACCACCTCTAACTTATTATTAGCTAGTGATGCAATATCACAGTCTATGGACGATGGAGCCCAGATTGATATTGTCTATACTGATTATAGCAAGTGTTTTGATCGTATTGACCAAAAATTTGCTTCTTGCAAAATTATCTAAAGCGGGTATCCATGGTGACCTGTACCGCTGTTTCACCTCATAAATCAAAAATCGCAGCCAAGCTGTTGTTTTGCAGAATTTTAAATCTAGTTGGTCTCAGATTCCTTCAGGTGTTCCCCAGGGCTCACTCTTAGGTTCATTATTATTTATCATATTTATTAATGATATTCAGGATTGTTTTCAAAATTCCAAAATATTATTGTTCGCCGATGACATGAAAGTTATGAAAGTCGTAAGATCCATTGAGGATGCAAGTAGTTTGTAGGCTGATCTTAATTATTTTGAGACCTATTGCATTATTAATAAATTAGAACTTAATGTATCAAAATGTTTCTTTATGTAATACTCCCGGAAAATTAATGGAATCGATTTTGGCTATAAATTACAAGGGCAAAATATTCAAAGGGTTGCATCGATCAATGATCTAGGTGTCACATTTGACCACAAAATGCTGTTTGATGAACATATAGATAAAATAGTTAATAAAGCATTCAAAGCGCTTGGCTTCATTAAGCGAGTATGTGCAGATTTCGACAATTTCGAAGGATATCAAAGTTTTATATTGTGCCTTTGTGCGTAGTCACCTGGAATATGCATCCTCGGTTTGGAACCCTCAATACGAGATTTATAACTCTCGAATTGAGAGTATACAGAAAAAAGTTTCTCCGGTACCTTGATTTCAAAGCTAAGATAAAAACTTCAGGCTACGAACAAAGATGCAAGCGATATCATTTTGTTCCCCTAAAAATTAGACGCAACATAGCTGACATTTGTAACCTGTTTAAAATTGTGAACGGAACCATCGATAGTCCTGACTTACTGTCAAAAATATACCTCCTTACTAACCAACTTGGCTTACGACAACGATCATTACTGCATATACCACTTGCCAAAACCAATTACAGACAAAATTGTTTTCTAATTCGTGCTTGCCGTAAATCAAATGAGATATTGAGTGATGCTAATATTGATATGTTTTGTACTAGTGCTGTGACCTGTGACTATCAAAAGGTTGCTCACCAATCAATTTATTAGTACCTAGTTAATGTCTTTTTTTTATTTCTTGTTTTTGAAACCCTTTTTCTTGTTTTCTTGTTATTTATGTTTTTCTTTAAATTATTTATTTTATAATCTCAGGCGTAGTATTACATTCTTCTTCCTATACTTATAAGCCTCTATAAACGCTCTGTCAAAGGATTATTTTTATGTTTGTGTTATCGGTGAAGATTTGTTATTAGTATAGGTATACTCATTGTTTATTTATATAACTTCATTTATCTGTTAATCTTCCAAATAAAAAAAAATAAAAAAAATAAAATAAAAATTAGTACAGATGCCTCACGTCATAGAACGAATTTGTACCGAAAATTGTTCGGGCTATTTTTCCATAAGGTATTTTCTTAGAATAAATTGATATCTGGATGTTAAAATTGAATTAATGTCATAGTTTACACCTTTACCTACCAACCTAGTAGTAACATTTAGTTTAATTATTAGAAACAAAAGGGCCAAATGAATTCGGGCTATTTACTCCATCGAAAAAACCGTAGTACGGAATGAGACCCCATGACATGAGTTAATTATACGACTAAATCGCATTTTAGCTAAAATGATGGTGTTCGTTACGTAATTCAATACTTTTATTTGAAAGGTCTCAGCCCAACTAATATCAAAGTGGAGCTTGATTCTACTTTGGGGGAGTCTGCTCCTTCATTTACAACAATAAAATATTGGGTGGCAGAGTTCAAGCGCGGCCGCTCGAGCTGCCAAGATGAACATCGCAGTGGACGACCAAATGAGGTGACTAATCCAGAAATAGTAAAAAAAATCCACAAAATTGTACTGGATGACCGTCGACTGAAAGTACGCGAGCTAGCAGATATGGTAGGCATTTCAAAAAGTGCAGTCCATCGTATTTTAACAGAAAACTTGGACATGAGAAAGCTATGCGCAAGATGGGTGCCGCGATTACTCACAGTAGAACAAAAACAGCGCCGTGAGGATGTGTCAGTCGAATGTTTAGCAAAATTTCGCAGCAACAAAGCCGAGTTTTTGCGTCGATTTATCACCATGGATGAAACATGGGTTCATCACTTTACACCTGAGACTAAGGAACAGTCAAAACAATGGACTGAAAGACGAGAATCAGCTCCAAAGAAGGCAAAAACAGTTCCATCGGCAGGAAAAGTCATGGCTTCAGTTTTCTGGGACGCGCGTGGCATAATTTTTATAGATTATCTTCCAAAAGAAAAAACCATTAATGGCGAGTATTATGCCAACTTATTGCAGCGTTTGAGTGAAGAAATAAAGTAAAAACGGCCTCACTTGTCAAAGAAAAATGTTTTGTTTCATCAAGACAACGCTACAGTCCACACATCTGGCATTGCAATGGCTAAAATCGAAGAAATAAAATTTGAATTGCTTCCCCATGCACCTTATTCACCAGATTTGGCCCCGTCAGATTATTTTCTGTTCCCAAACCTAAAAAAATGGCTCGGCGGGAAAAGATTTTCGAGCAACATAGAGGTTGAGTCGTTGGTTAATGGCTATTTTGAAGAGTTTGACAATTCCTACTATAGACGTGGCATTGAAGCTATAGAGCACCGCTGGGAAAAGTGTATCGAGCTACAAGGAAGCTATGTAGAGAAATAAATATAGTTTGTCCCATTTATTTTGATTTTTCTTGGTTAGGTCGGCTACTTCTGGGACCACCCTCGTATACCCAAATAGCAGCCAGCACCCTAACTAAATGATTCGGAGAGCAGCGAATCATTTACCTAAGCTTTTACCCTTAAGCTTAGATTATCAGTGTCGCGTACGTACAAAAAGGATGTAAACAGTTTGTTAAACAGTGTAAATAGCTGAACTTGAACGTTTACGATTGCTGTTAGACGGCACGCGGTAGAGCTCGCAACATCTGTGTAATTGCTGCCCCGTTCCTACCCCCGTACCAGGTTCGCACCAATTTCCACGGCATTAACCGCTTAAAATGCATTTCGCAGGGATTGTTACACCTCCAGCAAGCTCGACCCTTTTAATTTCGCTTTAACTTCTCGAACTAAACAAAAATATTTAACTAAGGGTACGTTTCTACAGAAGCGAGCAGCTGCCGTATTCCGAAGTGAAACTACGATAATATCGCGCCGATAATTAGTCGATGGTTCGGCCTTTGACAAAGAATTCCCATACAAAGTAAATTTCCGAACGTAATTGTTGTTATCAATCTGATAATATCGCAGCTCCGATAAAACTTCGGAATACGCATCCAGAACGGAGACGTGTAAAATTATATTAATCAGGACGTAGGAATTCAAATTTGGTCTAAATATTATAGGTAAAATTTTCTTCGCTTCGCTTCAGTGAAAAAGTATCCCTTAAAGTTGCTAAACACTTCTGATTTTTTTACTGCTACTTTATGGGTAAAGCTATCAAACTAATCTTTCACTTAAAACTACCTAGGAAGTGGCTCATCTTGAGTTTGAGAGTTCACTTCATTATTAACTTATTACAGCAAAAATTGGCTCGGGTTAGAAAGGGTCTAGACTAAAAGTTCGACGTGCATACTTCGCCTCTTAATCCGGCTTTAAGTTTGAATCATGGGTAGTTCTTTTTATCAAGATTGTGGAAGCAATATAGAGAGAAGTTTGGGAGTTGAAACTCGTGCCGGGTCACATCTTACCTATCTTAAGTGATGCGGCTCTCAGCCTGTCTAATTTATAATGGACTTGAGGAAACTTTGCCCATTTTATTATGCAATGGGACGGTAACCCCTCTAATGACGCGACCTGACTTCTCGGTGTAACCTGGGGCTCCAGAGATATTAAACAAGGCTTAATACTTCAAGTGATTTACTTGGAATAGCTGTCATGCAAAACTCGAATTAGGCTCGTTTCAGCTACCTAACTTTTGGACAAGGTTAGGCAAAGATATCTAAAGTGTTTAATGTTTTAAAATGACGCAAAAGAAGTTATAAGTTGTACTAGCGCCTTTCGAAAATAGGTAACATTGACTCATGCTCTAAGCAAGTGGCTTTCTGTCATCATATGGAATGAAAATGTATGGAATTGACATTAGCGAATGAAATGTCATGTGATAGCTTATGTATATATTTTTTATATTCGAATATGATAAAAGAAAACCACTTGTATATGTCGTGGCCAGATCGTGGTATTGGTCATTTCACGATGTGGCCACTTTCATCTTGGTCTCTTCATGAAATGCAACCTAACCTAACCGAACCTTTCATAAAGTGATCTTGATAATATACACTCTTGTTTTTTATCACCCCATATATTTTAAGAGAAACATAGGTCGAAATATGTTCCATGCGGAAATTCGTTCAGCTTCATGGACAAACCACCTCTTAAAATATCCATGGTGATAAAAAAATAACGCTGTATAAAGTTATAGTAGAGAGTGAGCGAGGCGCGACTAGCTTCGGTGATGGAGGGCGGTGGATGTAAATCTGACCTGCGTAATTGTGGCCGGCGTCTAATCTAATCACGCCGGTGTGTCCGTCTGCAGCGCACTGATTCAATTACGAGCAAAGACCGGCGCGACCAAGTCCTCGTCGCCGCGTTATCTACCCACCACCAACCAAACCTCACAACGATCGGTACATACCATAATTCGCGAAATATCCGCCATCTCACAACCATAACACAAAAGGATATTCTTCAAACTCCTCTTTAACGCGCCGAACAATTAAGATAAAATTAAAGACGAATCAAAATTTTATTAGCGGTTGAGATAAGCGTTGAGTGTTGAACTTTACCAACTTCGCACAGCGTGGTCGGGTCGTGGTCTGCTCCAAATATTTTGTAACAACCAACTTCTTCGGAATTTCAGTTATTTCCGAGAAAGATCGAAGGATGAATGAAAGATAAAATTAAATCTTCGTTCGATTTAATTATAAAGTAGACACAGTTTCTATAAATAGAAGTATGGGTATCGTTTATAAAACGTAAAACTTAATAGGCAAATGAAGCCGACAGATGCGAAACGATGTTCGCAATAGCCCCAGCGGTAACTAATTTCATTCGTCTGCGGATCCTAAACGAGTTAGAGGAGTAGTCACTTTGTGGCGCTCACCGTCTTCCCGTCCCCGTGTAATATGCAGTATTAGCTGCCGAGTCGGTCTACTTAAATACAGATAACTTTCATCTCAGGATAATATTTCAGATTGAGTCCCCTCTGCTCGCTAAAATCACGCGTTTCAACGTTTCAGTGGTAAAGTTAAAGGGGCCTATTAACTCGTTATCTTTTAACCACCTTTAATTTAGGCCCTTCTTTCTTTTTATCTTAATTGTTGAGGCATTAAGAGGCGAAGTTGAAGTTTGGAGGCTCGGCGGTAGACGTTCGTCCCTCAGGACATGCCCGGGAGGCGTCGTTTGATTTATAATGGACTCGTTGGGAAGTTTAGCCATTTTGGGTGAGAGCGCAGCGCGCACGCCGCTCGAACCTCTTTAACGAGGGACCCCGATCCGGCAGCCGGCAGCCGGCACCCACCGCCGCGGGAGATCATTCCTAGACGTGTATAATATTATTACGACAGATTTAATTACAGAATCTTTGCCAGATTTACGCTCCACTCTAATCTTAATTTGTTTACAAAGTTACTCGGGTGATAAGGTTGTTACCTCAAAGTGTTTGAGGAATAAATTTTACGTCAATCATTGGCCTTATTAAATGCATACACTTGCATATTTTTTTCTTTGAATTCAGTACTTGTTGATAAAATATTATAAAAAACAACTACACAAGGCAATACCAAAAGTAGAAGAAGACAAGAATCGCATTTTGTTGCTTTGTTCAGGCTGCCCCGCTGTGATTTATACACTAAACTATTGTAAAAAAAACAAGTAGGTACCACTGAGATGAAAGCAAATACGAAAACAAAGCAAGGTTGGTTGTATTAAAAACAGGATGCAAGAACATTTGGACTTATTTATGCAAACTCAAGTTACGAAGTTCATGTTTTTAACGGACTGTTTCAACTTTAGTGTTTAATGAAATCGTTATATTATAACAAATTTTTAAGGGTTTTTTTAACTTCTTACTGGAAAAAGCAATACCTTAATCATCATCATGTCGTGTGGGTTCCAATGTCGATGACCGACCTCAAAAACCCTGGTGGCAGAACAGTTGAGCCGCCAAAAACCTCGAACATGGCTCATTAACGTCCGTAGATAGTAGTTGAGACCAACGGCTTATCATGCCCTCCGAAGCACGGAATCATCTAACTTTTCGGACAAAAAGGTGATTCATACTGCAATGTCCTAACCAAAGTGGGTAGGTTCCCACAAAAGGATTTTAACCTATTGCAATGAGAA
Source organism: Athrips mouffetella (assembly GCA_947532105.1). Lineage (NCBI taxonomy): Eukaryota > Metazoa > Arthropoda > Insecta > Lepidoptera > Gelechiidae > Athrips > Athrips mouffetella. The sequence goes on along the minus strand of OX383960.1, from coordinate 17,963,439 downwards.
GTAATAATGAGGGTAACAACTTTATAAAAACGTAATTTACTACACCGGAAAATCACTAGTGTTAGGTATATGTGTGTAAATAAAGCAAACTAACCGGAAAAGCAAACATGGGTATAACAACCGCGACGTACCTACTTATGCAATGGTAGAGTAAAATGAGCAAGTCGCTTGCAAGACGGCTTAGCTCACTCCCACTAAAAGCCCACTTAGAGATCTCTTCGCCGCCGGATTTGTGAGGGCTCTCCAACTTGCCGCGAATCTTCGGCCAATAAGTTACTTTCGACGTCAGTAATACCAACATTTGACTCATAAAATTCTGCTTGAAGAACCATGTAGAATCGACGAAAATAAAAAATTGGGTAGATTCATTCATATCCTGTTAGTTGTGAGATCAATGACCGACCTCACAAACCCTGGTGTCAGAGTTGTTGAGCTGCCAAAACGACTACTTACGAGTACGTAGATAGTAGCCTAACTTTGTAATCTACTATTAAAGTGATTTTTGTTTTGAACCTAGGACCTCTGGATCGCAAGCCAAACGTTTTAGTCAATAAGCTAGCTAGCTGTTATTATAGTAGATAATTTCCGTAAATACTAACACTGTGTCCATATTCAAACACAGATGCAACATTTTACATAGTTTGACAATTACTCCGATTCGGTTACGCAGCGTAGCGCGTAGCATTGTGCTGCTACGAAATTGCTACGGGCGCGGAATAAAAATGGGCCCTTGTGGACGTGATGATCGTGATCTGCGTATAACTGGAGACATTTTGTAATTAAGTACTTCATTACGAAATTCATTACTTGCGGGATTATGATTAACGCACGATCACACTAAGGAAGTAATATTTTCTGGTTTGAGTGAATTAGGTTAAACACAAATAGGTCATCTTTGCCTTATTTACAGGTTTTACACAGAGCGCCTGCTATTTGACCTCAACAACTCAGAGGGTGAACCAAAACCAATCCTAGATAGGCTTTGCCAGGTTTGTGTTCCACGTGACTGTTAGAGTTTGCAGTTCGCCAAATGGCCTCTAACTTGGTGTAACGACTGCTGTCATTGACATCAAGCAGGACTAAAGGGTAGCGTGCCTCCCAAAACACAGGAAACGCTCTATTTATTTTGCTCTAAGCGGTCTACCTATTTTCCTAGGTCTTCGGCCAACGTAGCTTTCCTTACGTGATTGGAAATACAAACTATCACTTGGCTAGGAGCACTTCAAGCAGAAAGCAAATACAAAATCCAAACCACGATATTTAAATTTTGCAAATAAAATATTGCAAAAGAGGGAGCAGAAGGAGACTTGCAGAGAATAGCATCATCAGCTATCATAACTACTTCTTTATAATTTTGAGACACGGTATCAGATATTTCATCAAGTTACTCAAGATAGCAAATTTCATTGGTTTCCGAGATGAGAAGTTCCTATGTATCATTAAGGATGAATGGCTCCACTAACGTGATCCGGTCACCCGTCTACGTGCGTTGCGGCGTCTCCCCACAAGAAATTAAATTATTAAGTATTGAGCAAAAATTTCACGTAAGCTCAAAAGACTCGGTATAGAAATAGAGCCACCAGGAATATGCGAGAATTTGAACAGTGAGCGGTGGGGAGTGCAGAGCGCTCACATGCTGCGAGTGTAACATAGCTGCGACTCGTTGTGGCATGTTATTGCAAAGCCGCACACGTGCTGCCAGCGACTATCTGACATTTCATGCCGATGAACCAGGCTCGTGCCGCGTACCGGCCCGCCTCACCACTAAACATACACCTATTTTATGCTTCAGATACGCAAATAATCACTCCTCTTAGCATAGCATAGGTTTAGATGGTACATTTTCTGCCATGTTTTAGGATAAACAAACAATCATGTACTACATTATTGTACATTTGTCCACTTGTGACATAAAAAAAACCATCGGGTCCCCAGCTGTATACTATACAAAGATATGCCGTAATTTTTTGAAGTGAAAACTTCTTTATCGGCGCTTGGCACTTTTTTAGATAGCTTGATCAAAAGCGTCAACTGTCAACCGTATTGTTATTACAATACGGGTTTTTATTCAGTGACATCGAAGAAGTTCGCGAGCAATGGCGCGATTGACCCTTACAAAAACCATAAAAAATGCAAGTTTTCACTTCTGCCGGCCCTCCCAGAGTGCAACCCGTCCTTTATTTTTGTTTATACATACATACTTTTGACGTGGATACGTCTATGCTTTCGTTCGAGGGCTCATTTTGTGCAAAGTGGATATAGGCCCTCTGGTGGCAATCATTGGTACTACATCGAGCTTTGCATGAGTCAGGGGGTGAGGGGAGGGGGGTTGAGGATTGGGGTGGGGGTGAGGGGATGGGCGCTGAGGGGGAGGGGCGTTGAGTGGATGTGGGATTTTTCTTTGTATGATTTTTATTCTGTTACCTATCGTGTGGGATATCTATAAGGGTTTCTGATATTAAATTATAGAAAATAACATGACACATAGCCATCATGTGGCCACGAAATGGCACTACCTACAATTCTACAAAACTGTCATGATACTGTATGTCTGATACAGTAAAATTGGTATCCTACAACAAAATGCACAACAAGTAAAATAAATAAGAGCTGAATGTTTCGTTTCACCGCAATATTTTGTGGAAATCAATAAGTCTATATAAAAAGACGGACGAGGAGGCAAATCTTTTTAACCGATGCGAGAAACTAATGGCACAGGCGAGGCTTTCGCGAAAATCCGCTTCTTGTTGTCAATACAGGGCAACCGTGATGGCTCCCTCCGTTAAGCCTTTATTTTTGAGGAGAACACTATCTTGGCTTTTATTGCGCTCAGAACGTAACGCAGACGAAGTACCTACTTAAGTAAATTTAATAAAACAAGAAGAATTATCGGTCAAACGTACAAGGTATTTCTACATTGAGCTAAATGTTCAGAAAATAAGTTTGCTTGTTAGTCTAATTTTAAGAGGCTACCTCCCGTCCACTAGCGCCCCCATCAGTTAAAAAAATACTACTCGCTAAATACAAAACTCACACAACATCTTCACGTCCAAAATACCGCAGTGTCTCAAGACGAAAGTCTTTGACCAGTGTGTGTTGCCAGTGATGACATATGGAACCGAGACGTGGCCGCTCACGATGGGCCTTATCAGGAAGCTCAAGGTCACCCAAAGAGCTATGGAAAGGGCTATGCTCGGAGTCTCTCTGCGAGATCGAATCAGAAATGAGGAGATCCGCAGAAGAACAAAAGTAACTGACATAGCTCTGAGAGTCGCTAAACTAAAGTGGCAGTGGGCAGGGCACATCGCAAGAAGAACCGATGGCCGATGGGGTGTAAGGGTTCTAGAGTGGCGACCACGTACCGGAAGACGAAGCGTTGGCAGGCCCCCCACAAGGTGGACCGACGATCTTGTCAAGGTCGCGGGAAGCCGCTGGATGCGAGCAGCGCAGGACCGGTCGTCATGGGGATCTTTAGGGGAGGCCTATGTCCAGCAGTGGACGTCTTTCGGCTGATATGATGATGATGATGATGAAATACAAAACTTATAGAAAATCCCGAAGATCAGATTGAAGTAACCTTACTCTAGTTTATTTAGAACTTCTCAATTCTGAAATATATAGTTCACTGTAGATACAGATACAAAAAGTGCGAAAAACGGCCACTTTTAGCAGTTTTTGTATCTGTAACTACAGTAAACTGTATTTTTCAGAATTGATAAGTTTTAAATAAACTAGAGTACCTTTACTTCAATCTGATCTTCGGGATTTTCGATAAGTTTTGTATTTAGCGAGTAGTATTTTTTTAACTGATGGGGGCGCTAGTGGACGGGAGGTAGCCCCTTAATATTTAGAAATAACGAGTAAACTACAAGTAATAGTTTAGTTATACGTGTAATTCTAAATACGCAAAACCTCTCGGGAGGTAGCTTAACCCACGTAATTGAACAACTTTTGTTCTTCAACTTTAAAAAAAAAACGATTATCCATACAAAATAGAAACCGGTCAATTTGTATGAAGAATAATTTATTTTTAGTTACATGGGTAGAACTGTATCCCCCGAGAGGTTTTGCGTATTTCGAATCACGCGTTGTTAATTATATTTAATTTAATAATTACAGGTTTTGGATACTTGATTACGTGAGTATCTGGTTTTAAGAGGGCATTTGCAATGGGCACCAATTCGTCCTCGGGTGGAGGTTGAAGCCTGCGGTTCGGTAGTTATCCGGCGGCGGCGGCGCCGTCACCTTGCGGCTTATCGGCGTCCGGTGGCTCCGGTCACGCCATCTGTCGGAGCCGGTTGGCGGCTGATACTCTAGTAGCTAAATCTAATACTCTAGTAGCTAGGTCCACTATACTCTACCAAATTGCATAACCAGATTGGAATAGTAATTACGGGAGACGACTAGCCTTATCGACATCTCGTACAAGTGAATTTGAAGTTAGTCGTACTGATTGAAAATGTTTTTCTTTGGTGCAAAAGAAACCTCTTCTTACAAAAACAGCCGAAATAAGTAAAACCCCAGAATAATATATATTTGAAAGAAATGTATGGGCCATGTTTAAAATTCCAATCACTATTCTCTGCGACAACACGAATATATAATATAAATTGTAACTGAAGAAAAAAAGAAGTTACGCAATCGTGATAGGGGCGGTTTTTCAATGTAAGCTATTATTTTAGTTTTTAAACCTTATTCTAAGCTCAAAAAGAGGTGCAAACTCGGCGCAGCGTTGTAAATCATATCCTCCTCCATTTATATGGACACTTTATTACGACGGCGTGTTCTAAATCAAATGATAAAATGCTTCTTATTTTATGTTTCCTTTCGCCGCTCCACGCATATTGTCGACTTCCCCACTCGAGTAGATGGCTGCTTTGAAAGTGGTGCTTCTACGGAGTCGTGATTTCGGGCTCTTATTTGAAGATAAAATGCTCTGTTTTCGAGCAAGAGCGCGATGTAGTGAATTTTCACCCTAAACACGTGTACTGTCTCAGGTTCTAGGACACATTTTTATGAGATTTTGATATAGTTACGGTAGCTACAGATATTACTTACTTTGTATGAGCCTAGATTTTTGACGGAGCACGCGAGACGAACACTGCGTCCAGCAGGCACCGTCATGTTCTGGATAACATCTGTGAACTCTGGTTCTTCTGTCACTGAAACAAAACAGATAAAATACTGTAAAACAAGGTAAATTTTAGTTTCGATGGCATAATTCCCCTGTTGAAGTCTATTACATCTCTCGACTTACTCGGTCGGAACGGGGTATCCTATAGATATAAATTTAGATAAATTGGAACGATCTCCCCTTATCAAAGAGCGCTGGCAAGACTTTGCAGTTATGAGAACATTTTTGTGTCAGAGGATACGATTTGTAATTCTCAAATTATCAAAGCAAAATGCTTTTAAACAAATTGAGTGGGCGATAAGGAATAATGTCGTCGTTTATCAAGTTCCGAGATAGATGGCTCCTGCTCTGCTCTGCCCATTTTAAATGCGTTTGTCTTCGACTTGCCAAATTGGCGTTCTTTGTTTTCTTCGTGGGTTCTTAGTTTTATGTGAAGGCAGTGAACGCAAAATGAGTATCAGATGGCGTGAATTCTCTAACCGTATAAATAAGGCAAGAGGCAAGGAAACAAGAAAACTCTATCTGAGATTGTACAAGCAAATAAACCCTTTTGAAAGAGGGAGTCTGAAGATAGTCTGAAGACGAGTTCTCACGCCGTGTTTGGTGAATAAACTTGCTCAGTGGCGATAGTTGGTCGGCTCACTGTTTGCGTATCACAGTTCAACATCAGTGGATTTATTCTTATTTGGACAAAATCAGCAAATACCCTACCGATGACGTGCTGATGTTTTAGCGTAAAGAACTGCATTTTAATTAATCTTGAATCAAAGAAACCACACTGACCACTCTAAAAGAAAAATAATTTAGCTATTAGCACGATACTTTTTTTTATGTTACAAGTGAGCAAACCAGCAGGTCGCATGATGATACTAAATTAAATCTTAAATTCTCAAAATCATAAGAGGTTTATGCATACACACGGCCGATAATACGTTAAGATCCGTACGTATAGGGTACTCGATACCCGAGTGAAGATGAAAGCTGGCTGTTCTGTGTTTGCCCACCTGATCGCATTAGCGGTAAGCGCGCGGTTGCGGGGCGGGTGCGGGACGAGACCGTTTTCGCCCCGCTGCTCCTGACTCCACTCATGTAAATCGCTCATTACCTTCTATAACGCACCCTATTAGCTGCCTCTGCGATTCTCTTATCAATTGAAATACAAGTTTAATTGATCCATTTTATGTTTCCCTAGTGTAAATGTTTCGTTGGTTGCTTATAATTTTATATTTAACGAGAATGTCATAATTGTTTGTTTACATAGAGTTAAAAGTACTTCAAAAGTTTGAGATATGTTTATTTAAACTGATTGCGGAGTTTATTTGAAATACAACACTAACTTTTCTGTAAATCCGCTAATTGGCCTCTGTTTGCTCAAAACGCGAGCTCAAACTGTAGTCTAGTATTTAGCAACTGTCAAAAAAATATATGTGTTTAGCAAAAATAATAAATATAAATACCTACATTAAATCTACATTATAAAAGCAATAAAATCAGACTACTTATTTATGCAGACAAAGAAAATTTATGTAAAAAAGAAATTCTGCGTCTTAACGAATATAGTATACAACGTGATTTTGTAATGTCTGACTATACTTGAGTATGGTACTTAGAACATGAAACTGAACAACTGAAAAATGAGATTGTTTTGTTGGTCGTCCATACAAGTTCCAGTATTGGCGGCGCAAGGTTTGTCCCCATAGCCAATTTTTTTTTTTAAATTTTCCTACCTATATTTCTTGGGGAAAGTTGTTCGGTTTCATGTACTAAGTAACATACTCAAGTATAGTCAGACATTACAAAATTACGTTGTATAAGCCCGTGTATGTTTATGACACCTCTATAGATTTTTTAAACATCAAAAGTTAGTATGAAACTTATGCAGTTGTGATAATAATATAAGATGTATAAAATTTGTATTCAAGTAACGAAAAAAAAATTACATGTATTTAAAAAAAAATTCTAAAACATTCTCTTAGGGGTGAATTGAGGTATGGATCTTTATATGCATGAAAATTCGGATTTGGGGTAAGTGAAAAAAGTAAAGAAGCACTTACATTCACATTTTTGCAAAATCAGCCCTCACATAATTTTTTTACAAGAAAATAAATTTTATGCTTGCGAAGCCACAGGGCAAAATGCTAGTATACCACTGTGTGTGTAGCGATGTAAATTCCTATACTATTAAACGAGCAATATTTGTATAATATATATATATATTTTCAACACATTAGCTCATAAAACAGCTCTATTTGCACTGTTAAGGTCCATAATTTGGAAGTTATAAAAATCAGAGAAAAACACCAAATTATGTAGCCTACAAAATGTTCCGGTGGACGTGCGTGGACATAAGGTTAACAAGTAATTGTACTCGCAAATGTGTTGAAAAACGTCGTGAGATGCATGTACGCATTGTTATTACACTCTCGGCTCCATTACGCCTTCGCCTGCAGCTCGGGCTGCAATTTCTGAGCCTCGGGTGTAATGAGCAAAATAGCGCACTTGCATCTTAATGATCTATTGTATACAAATATTGCTCGTTAAATAATGTAGGAAATTACGTCACTACATGGTGACCTGTAAAAAATGCAACAAGAAAAACTCTCGAATGCCTCTAAATATGTTAAAAAACAACGTTGTGATGTAAAGAGAGGACTCTATTTACTATTTATACTTTTGTCGGCACTTGGTAAAACTCCATATTCAGTTTTGTAATAAAATAAAATACACAGTTTTGTAATAAAATACACAAAATACACAATACACAATTTTTTTTCACGGTCGGTTAAATAGCAGCGAAAACGGTCGAGAAAAATAAAATTCGTGTACCAGTGTACAAGTACTTCAATAAGTACAGGACTCTATTTGTTTCAAAAATACCGTACATTAAAATTAACAAACCCTTGTTACGCCGGCAATAATCTTACACTACACGTCGTAAGCTTGCAAGGGTATTTAGGGGTTAATTAAGGAACCACAGACGCGACGGAGGGGTTATCCCTTTGTCACCGACCGAGGCAAGACGCCGCGCTCCGTCTCCGTGGCTACTGATCCTCACATGCGCACAATTTATTGTAAACACAGTCTAGCAAACGGTTTAAAGACTAAAGTTTTTTTTAATGTTATAATATAAGTAAAGCAAGATTAATCAAGAGAGGCCAACCAGCTTGTATAAGCAGGTGAGCCATATGGTAAGTGGTACTACGAGACGAACTTTGCCCGAAAGCCCTACCACCTGCAAAAGGCTATACAACGTGTAATGGAATAAGCGAAACCCTCATAAACCCCAACTGATTTTTATTAAATTATATCCATTACCGTAAAAAAATCTTATTTTTTTAAATCTAGATATTGTTATTTAAAGTTTCATCATTGTTCTAATTTCATCGCTGTTCTAGTCTTCCCCGCCGCCAGCGCGTGTATCCACAGAAATGTTTAGAATAGAAGTGGCAAAAATTTTAAAAATAAAAATAAAATTACCCCTATCAAAAACCCGTGGAATTGATTCTACTCTCAATTCTGAACAAACGATTTTCTCAGTTTTGTTTATTCCGTTAACATGTTGTATAAGGTCCTAATTAAATAATGAACATACTTTTAATATGTTACTCAGACCACTGAACAATTTTTCCCAAGAAACATAGGTCGAAATACGAAAATCAATTTTTGACCTTCCATAGAAACTGCATCAGCTGATGGCACATTTTGTATGGGAGGTCAAATTTAGTTTTTCGTATTTTGATCAATGTTCCTTAGGAAAAGTTGTTCAGTTTCATGGTCTAGGCAACGTGCTAAAATTATGTTCACTTTTTCATTAGGACCCTTTAAAAAGGGTTATGTAGCCTGTGAATGTTACAGAAAAAAATAAGTGCGTTTATTAGTTCCTTTTGTTAATTCAAAATATAGCAGCGCAAAATCTAATAAATTTTTGAGAAAGAAATATTCTTAAGGTTTACTAAAACTACCATAAGCAAAAAAATTTTTGAGCATCCCTGATGACACGTGTGTGTGTATCTACTCTTGTAAGATTTTCTATGTATCGATGTTATGTTATGTTTGTTTCCGTTCTAACTGTTTCAAGTCCGATTTGCTACGAGTGAGCTACGCCGTAGCCCGTAGCTTTAGCGTAGCCAGCATATCTTGATTGAATGTCGTTTCGAGGTAAATTAAGTAAACGGAGCTATACGCTAGTAATTTAATATTTCTTGTATTTGTATTATGTGTTAATACATTTCCTGCCTGATCTTGTACAATTACAAGTTAAACAGGGTGTAAATGAAACAGTAAAAACCTAACTGAAAATCTTTCAGTAAATAAAAGTTTCAGAAAAAAAAACGGTCAAGTGCGAGTTGGACTCGTGCGCCGAGGGTTCGATATACCTACAGAATTTTTAAAAGCAATAAATTAAATTTTTAAGACCGCTAAATATGTTTGTTTATAAAGGTTTATTGCAGATTTCTAAAAAACGGTGCTACTTAGAGAGATCGTTGTATATTTGCCGTAATAAATACATAAACCTCTATCGACAATAATTCATTCAGATTTTTCCTTTGGCAAACTTCGGAGATTAGAGGGACGGGAAGAATAGTATTTTTAGACATTTTTTTTTCATCACAACTCGAAAACTAAGAGTTGTTTAAAAAAATCTATTTTAGAATGTACAAGTAAAGCTCTTTCATATGATACCCTACTCAACCTAGTAATAACAATATAAAATGTTGGCCCCCATTTGGGACCCCGTTCCAACAATAATAATAATATTTTAATTAATGCTTTCATTTGCAGTAAAGTTCGGCAATCATATTCTAAAACTATTCCAAATTTCAAGATGATAGCATGAGTGGTTACTAAGATGTACAGGTGTGACAGACAGACAGACGAAGTCTTACATAAAAGTTCCGTTAAAACTCGGCCTCTCCATATAAACTGTCCAATCAATGTATAAATGAGATGAGAGACGCAAAACAGGCACACTGCTATTCCGATCTCTCATAGTCTGTTCTAATTCAATCAAAATTATTAAAACAACTTGATTCAAACCCACTCTCGCGGCAATCGTGACGAATACGAGTGGCTAATTCTAATAATTACGTCCAGAGATTGGGTCGACTAAATATTCCAAAACTAATAATGAATGGGACTGTTTTGAAGGGTCTAACTAGAGAATAATCTCGTATTAGGACTGGCCCTTATGCAAATGCGGGGCGGTCACTCGGAAGTCATCAGGCGGCGCGACGCGGGTTCGAGTCCGGCCCGAGCCAGCCGCGCCGCAAATTGACAGCCGCCCAATCTAGCAAATTGATTATGGCTACACAACTGCCTCGTTATAATACTGGCGACGGAGCTCTGACAAATAATGTATCATCCAGCTTTCATCCCCTCGTTCAAAATGTTGCGGAACCTACGTCACAATACTCAGATATACTAGATGTACAAGTAACAAAAAGGGAACCAATATTTTCGGACGCGATTCTACTCAAAAAATTGATAAATTTTGTCATAGGAACTCGGATTAAAATGTCAAAAATCTAAAGTTTATTTTTTGGGTTCCGTAGTGAAAGGTCGTTTAAAATACCTATGTATTTTAAAAATAATGTGAGTCTGCAACGATAATTTTCGATTGCTATTTGGAATAAAAAATTACAGTATATAGTATATATGATTATAGTATATATGATGAAATTAAAAGAAAAATATATTGAAATTAAAAGGAAAGCTATCAGAGCAAAGAAGGCTCCACAGGTTAATGAGCTATGCCGATAAACTGGAAATAATAATAAAGCAATGGCAATCAGGTGCTAGGAACACGCTGAGTATTAGGAGGTAAAAAAACCGGCCAAGTGCGAGTCGGACTCGTGCACTGAGGGTTCCGTACCACCACATAAACATAATTGTATTAGTTGAAATTTCAGTAAGTTAATGTGCTAGATTTTTTGAGTCCGACACGCGCTTGACCAAATTTTATTATCTATACATATAATAAAAGAGTAGAAACCGCGTGTCTGTACTTTTGATAAATTTATAAAAAAAATAGTGTGGGCGATAAGAAACGACTAATAGAACTCAAAAATATGTTTTCTGAAGTTTTTGTCTGTCTGTCTGTCTGTCTGTCTGTCTGTCTGTCTGTCTGTCTGTCTGTCTGTATGTTTTCGATAAACTCCGAAACTACTGAACGGATTTTCTCGCGGTTTTCGCAGATAGATTAAGCTTAGCTCTGAGCAACATATAGGCTATGTTTCATTCAAATCGGTTCACTCAATCAGAAGCTACACTAATGTAAAGTATCAAATTGCCTGTACGATAATAACTCACAAACCGATTCAAACTGAGTTTTCAATTACGAGTTTGGCTTTCTTTTTTGCAACAAAAAAGTTTAGTTTCATTGCAAACGGTTCACTCAGACAGAAGGTACGCTAAGTTTCATGCGGCGGCGCAAATAACTCACAAACTATTGAACGGATTCAAACGGGGTTTTCAATAAACTGTCAAGCTTACTTCTTTGCAACATATTAGCTTACTTTCATTGAAAACGGCTCACTCAGACAGGTGCGCGAAATTTCCAGCGCAGGTGCCAATATCTCACAAACAACTAAACCGATTAAAACGAGGTTTTCAGTAACGTATTTGGCTTAGTCCATGCAACATGTATGCTGAGTTTCATTGCAATCGGTTCACTCAGACATAAAATATACTAAGTTTCAAGCGGCGGCACCAATAACTCACAAACTACTAAACGGATTAAACGGGGTTTTCAATAACGTGTTTAGCTTAATTCTTTGCAATGTATTAGCTTACTTTCATTGAAAACGGTTCACTCAGACAGAAAATGCCCGAACTTTCAATAGGCGGCGCCAATAGCGAACAAACTACTGTACCGACTCCAACTGGCATTTCCATGACGTACTTGGATTAGGTTCTTCCGTGCAACATATAAGCTTAGAGTAGTTGAAAACGGTTGACTCAGATAGAAGTTACGAAAAGTTTCAAGCGAAGGCGCGAATATTTCAAAAACTTTTGAGTAGATTCAAACGTGGCTTTCAATAACGCGTTTGGCTTACTCCTGTGCAATAAATAAGCGTAGTTTCTTTGCGATAGGTAGGTTCACTCTGACAGAAGATACGCAAAGTTTCACGCTGCAGAACCAAGAACTCACCTACTGAACTGGTTCAAAGTCAAACGAGGTTTTCAATGACGCGTCGGGCTTCTTTCTGTGCAACATATAAGCTTTATTTCATTGCAAACGGTTCACTCAGACAGAAGGTTCGCGAAATTTTAAGCGGCCGCACCAATACCTCACAAACTATTTGAACGACTTAAACGGGGTTTTCAATAACGTATTTGGGTTGCTTTCGTGCAATATTTGAACTTTTTTTTATTGGCATCGGTTCATACAAACAGATAATAGACGAGTTCAAAGTTTCAAGCTGTGAAACCGAGCTGAAATCAAACAAAACTTATAATTTTGTACGAAAGAAAGCCAAATACGTTGTTGAAAATTCCGTTTGATCCGGTCCAGTTGTTTGTGTAAAAGTCGTGGGTACAGCTAAAGATTGGTAAAATCTAGATTTAGTTTTATTGTAAAAATAACAATAAAAAAAATCCTGTTTCGGCATGGCGGTGCAACAAATGTAAAAACATTTATGAAAGTTCTAAAGTATGAAAACTTAGGAAGTAGGTACTTATAAACGAAACACTTCAAAAAATAAAGAGAGAAGTGAATCATTGTTTTTAGGAATTGTCTTTTAAGGGGAGGGATACGTTACAAAGATTGTACGGAAGTGAAGTCCAACAATTTTGTATGTAGGTACTGTAGAGTTAAAAGCATGTGAAGCTAGACACGTTGGACTTTGTACCGCTCTTTTTTCAGTAGCCACAGAAGCTAAAGTGACTGAGCCTCAGATTTAGTTAGGATTTGTTTTGTATAAGAAATAATGAAACCCGTATCATAGTGACTTCGCCTGGAATTCGACTATGATTTTACACTTACGAAGATAGTTGGCGACCTAACAGTCCACACGTAAACAAGAGGTGTTTAATTTACAAAAATCCGTATTATCGGTACTCTGTATACCTAATAATATAAAGGCGAGAACTGCACTGTCTGTCTGCCTGTCTGTTACGCTTTTATGACTAATCCGATAAACCGATTGTGATAAAAACTTGGTACAAATATAGTTTGAACCACGGGAAAAGTCATTAGCTACTTTTTCTGAACCCCACGCGGACGGAGTCGCGGGCAACAGCTAGTTTGTTATAATTTTATAGCTTATGCACTATAAACATACCAATTTTCAAGTTTGTAAGTGTTCCCGTTTTTAAATAGAACTAAAACAAAAATCGCCTCAGCGACCATCCAACTTGACCCCTCTCTTATATGAATGTTCTTGAAACGGGAGCTCACCACAATTGGTTACCATTAGTTGTGAGAAAAGTTGTAATATTTAATGATTTCAGACTTTTCCCATTATTTGTACTGTGAGACCTAGCTTCTTGCCAAATTTCATAATTTTAGGTCAACGGGAAGTACCCTGTAGGTTTTTAATTTTTGAATAAATGTATGGAGATGAGGACATAAAATGCCATATCTTTTGATTGCGACGTTGTAAAAAATTGAAATTTTCAGATCTTGTGTGGTTCATGGATCCTAATATATGGTATTAATTTCAACCTGACCCCTTTACCCGTTCGTGAGATAAAGGGTCTTGACAGACAGACGGACAACAAAGTGATCCTAAAAGGGTTCCGTTTTTTTCTTTTGAGGTACGGAACCCTAAAAATAAGTTATGAAATACTTAATCAAAACCTGTTCTGCGATAAAAAATCGAAAAAAAAAAACTACGGAACCCTATTCTGCGCGCACTTCATATTCTTATTTTTTAGTTATGTTTGGCATAAAGCTTTTTTAGGACAAAGAGAACTAGGAACTAATCAATTAGCAGCTGCCGGTATCGAGCCGTCTGTTTTCTCCGGTCCACAGCTTCCGCTAAAAGAGTTATGTGTTTTCTCTTGCCTTAAAAAGGCTACTGGACACTGTCCAAATGTAAAAGGTATTGGCAACGTTTTTGTTTATTACGTAACGCATATTTGTGTCACGCTTTAGTAATTACACTTATAAAGTGATAATATATTTCTTGCAGAATACAGGGTGTTAGTGTAAACACTGTGATCCTTGACACTGTGCATTGAGACCATGTAACTAAACAACTTTTCCTAATGAACATAGGTCGAAATACGAAAAAAAAAATTTCATCTCCCATACAAACTGCACAATCCGCTGGTGCAGTTACTATGGAAAGTAAAAAAAAAACCGGCCAAGTACGAGTCGGACTCGCGCACTTAGGGTTCCGTACCACCACATAAACAATTGTATTAGTTGAAATTTCAGTAAGTTAATGAGCTAGATTTTTTGAGTCCGACACGCGCTCGATTAAATTTTATAATTTGTTGTTATTTTATAGCCTATGCCCTATAAACATACCAATTTTCAAGTTTGTAAATGTTCCCGTTTTTAAATAGAACTAAAACAAAAATCGCCTCAGCAACCATCCAACTTGACCCCTCTCTTATATGAATGTTCTTGAAACGGGAGTTCACCACAATTGGTTGCCATTAGTTGTGAGAAAAGTTGTAATATTTAATGATTTCAGACTTTTCCCATTATTTGTACTGTGACACCTAGCTTCTTGCCAAATTTCATAATTTTAGGTCAACGGGAAGTACCCTGTAGGTTTTTCATTTTTGAATAAATGTATGGAGATGAGGACATAAAATGCCATATCTCTTGATTGCGTCGTTGTAAAAAATTGAAATTTTCCGATCTTGTGTGGTTCATGGATCCTAATATATGGTATTAATTTCAACCTGATACCTTTACCCGTTCGTGAGATAAAGGGTCTTGACAGACAGACAGACAGACAGACAGACGGACAACAAAGTGATCCTATAAGGGTTCCGTTTTTTTCTTTTGAGGTATGGAACCCTAATTATCGTATTTCGACCTATGTTCCATAGGGAAAGTTGTTCAGTTTCATGGTCTGATTGCACAGTTTCTAGGATCACAGTGTTTACACTAACACCCTGTATGTTCAAAATAAAACGAAAAAGTATAACCAACAAAGAGTTTGGAATGTATAACACCTAAAACCCCTTACGAGTCAACCAAAGGGTTTGAGGTGCACGCAGCCATGTAGCCAAATACTTAACTTATACGTCCCTTGTCACAGATGTTGCTCGTAATATTCTCGTATGCGATCAAATTCTTTTAAGAGATCCGCAGATAAAGAATATGGCGGCGGGTGTTCGGCCGGTTTCGGACTTTCACTTATTTGTATGCTTCGCCCTCGCCGGCCGGGGACGTGACTATTCGAGATACATAAACCCTGAGTGAATACAGAAAATAGAAATAAAGTAACATATTATCTTTTAGTGGACGGATTGTGGAAAACTACAGCGTATTTTGTTTTATTGCAACCCACGTCACGGATTCTTTTCAATGATTGATATTGTTGTGCAGGCAAAAACAAATAATCGGGGATGGGTTTGTTTTTCTATGAATAGTTTTGGTGGAATGTCCAGACCTCTGAATGCGCAAAAAATAAACAAAGATAGTTTTTCTAACATGAGATTGTTGTACAGCGTGGACTCTACAATGGTGATAGTAGACGGAGAGCGGGCAGTTGGCAACCCTACCTCATCGCATACCAAAAGGTGACCCATCTAGGCTGCTGCACACTTAAAAGGTGAGTCTTAAAAACAGGGTTGCCTGGGCGCAATCGGGCACGTTTTCAATCCAGGCAATCCTGTTTTTTTTAGGTTCACCATTTCATTGTGCAGCAGCCTAGATAGGTAGATTAGATTAGATAAGATTAGATTTCTTTATTTCTTATGAAAAGATAACAAACAGTTTTTACAAAAGTAAAAAAGGGCTACCCGACATAAGGTCGTCATAAAATTTTATATATGTAATAATAACCTAAAAGTTACTCATAATACAAAGTTCATGTCAAAAAATATAAAATAAAATGTTTTTATGTCAAAAGTAAAAATAAAAATTTTAAAATATGTCTACAAAAACAAAAAAAATATTGTAAAATAGTTATAAATTCATTGACAGAATACAACTCTTTGTCTAACAGATATTCTTTTAGTCGGTGACAGAACACTTCGTCATTTTTTTCATCCCTTAGTTCAGCGGGTAAGTGTTCGTAGTATGTGGGACCAAGGTAGGTGGCTGTTAGGTAAGTATCCGATGAGGTAGGGTTGTTCACTGCCCGATCTCAGTCTATAGGTACAACGTGGTGCCTGGTGCCCATAGCCTGTATCGAAACGCGGAAGCAGATGTCGGTCCGCCCCCTCTTATCGCCGACCGCTGTCGAACTCAGGAACTGAACGCCCTTCAATCTCCTCAAACTGCCCAATAGAAACGCCACTAAAGATTTCTTATTTGTACAATTTTCTACACCCTCTTTGTCGTAATGGTTTGAAGTGGATGTTTTTGCGATTTACGTCATGTTTTCTTTTGGGCTGATAAAAGACAGCTGAATAAAAAGGTTCAATAATGGAGTCTTGCACAAACGAATCAACGTTTGCATAATAAAGTACCTCGGGCTGATCACTAATTGAACAAGCGTTCGAAGGCTCACGGCGGGCGCGTAAGTCGAGAGATCTAATTAAAGCACCTACTGAGCGCAGTGGCGGCCAGTGTTGCC
Source organism: Athrips mouffetella (assembly GCA_947532105.1). Taxonomy (NCBI): domain Eukaryota; kingdom Metazoa; phylum Arthropoda; class Insecta; order Lepidoptera; family Gelechiidae; genus Athrips; species Athrips mouffetella. The sequence continues at coordinate 17,946,600 of OX383960.1, read as the reverse complement.
ATACAACAAAATGCAGACAAAAGTAAAAAAATTATTTTTTAAAGTTTAGACTTTTAAAAGTATGGACTTTTAAAAGTTTGACCTTTCTCTCCCATTTAAAGTCTATTCTGGAAATAGAGCTCCCCCAAAACTTTACGGCAAAAAACCTGGCAATTTTTTGGAGTTATGCTTGTTATCGTTGCGGCTGGCACAACCGCAGTGGTGACACTTCTTTACGATATGCAGAAGGATACTACTGCTCATCCATGGATCAACAACCGTAATGGGTGTGAATTTGCCCATGAAACTTAACCACTTTTACTCAAAAACATAGCTTAATGTAACAGGGTAAATGCACACATAAAGTGGGCAACCCAGCGGCGACAGTGGTGCGCCGCGAACCGAACCCCAGCCGGAGCCTATTATCGCGCCTCCAGCTCCTATTAGCATTGTCTTCTCGAGGGCGATACTTATCTTTATTTAAATTCACTTCTTGGTAATTGGGTTGACGAGTCGACAACGTGATTTGCATTGATGGAAATTGGCCGGCATATCCGCCAACCGACCGACCGACGACGACGTCTAATTTGTTTTTATTACGCCCTGTAAAACCTGCCCCAATTCAACTAAACGGATTTGCTTGACTTTGGCAATTATCGAAATGGACAGGTGATCTGCGATCGGGAAAAATGTTTGTAAAATTTTTCAAGAGAAACACTATGTGGATTGAAATTATTAATTTAAATTTGTTGGTTCATCTAAGCACCACGAAGCAATTTTATTTTCAATTAGCATGTATAGTCAGCAAGAAAGGTAAATATACAGAAGTTGACGTATCAACGACGGACGGTGTACACGACGACTTGGAATAGTTTTTGATACAAGCTCTCTACGAGTGCAGTCAAAGAGGATGCGCTTGGTTATTTCTCATTACGGCACACGCGATAAAATCACACAGAGTCGTTGCCTCATTAAAATCTTCTGGTGCGCGCATCTGTAAGCCTTTTGTGCAGGCGAGGCGCGCCGCTCTCGACGCCTTTCACGTGTCATTTCGGGCACAATGTCGCGCGGCTGGGACTACGCCGCCGCCTGCGCTCCCGACTCGCAAATTTTGCTCTGACATGCCACCGGTTATCAGATTTTTATCAGTCTATTTAAGAATATTTTATGCGGATATACGGTTTCAGCGTCGTCGCCCCGAGCACTGTAACATTCTAAATTTTTTTTTAAATTCATAAGTAAAGTAAAGACACTATTTATTTTCGATACGATTCATCTATTCTCGTAATAACGGAAAAATAATTAACCATACTTCTTGTATCACTGCACATAGAGAGTCTCCTAACCAGACGCTGCGCTCTATTAAAGGCAATTCCTTTGAATCACTTTGTCACAAACTGTAAGTAGTAATAGAATATTGAGGAGACAGCGTAATTATGTGAAGCCTTACAAAGGATTTCTGTCAAAAGGGTGTTCAATAATATTGCTGGTGGATTTGCTTGTTGTAAAAATTTAATAATAAAAATAACATAGTTAACGTTTTTATTTATGTCACAAGTGAGCAAACGAGCAGGTGGGCCACCTGACGGTAAAGAAGTCACCACCTATTATACACCTACTGTCTTATAAGTGGCATATTTTGACTAATAAGACAGCAAAGAGCGTTATACATTTTGAGAACTAAAATGGTATATCTCATGAGACGGTAATTTCACTGGCTCCCTTACCCTTTGCAAATACAGCAGTGAAAACACTGCTGCTTCACGCCTAGACGGACTTTGCACAAAGCCCTACCACTACTAAAAAGTTGCATCTAACAATTAATACTAACAATGTATGGATAATATTGTTAATAAACAGATTATTATAATGTTGCATAATTTCCTGTAGATACTTAATTATAATCTAATTATTGCGAAGAATGAAAGTACAGCAAGGAAAATAAGCAGTAATTTAGGCACAATACGGCGGTTCAATATTTAACGTGGCTCACTTTGCATATTCACAAGGCGGTCGACGGCTGCGGGGTTGCTCAACGGTCACCCTCACCGGTTACCTACCGCTCACCTACCGACTTGGAATGGTAATGCCTCCCATTAACCAGCACTTTGCTGAAACCGCGAAACCACGTCACTTTGTTAGATAGGTACAAGCAGTCACATAGTTTAATAGTGTTCTATCAAGCAAAGAGATATATCATCATCAACAGCTTGTGGTCTTCTTATGCTGTAAGCAACCTCTCACGTGGTTTTTGGTCATGTTTCATTCGACCCTCGTTTAATCTGCTAGTGGCTAAGTCTGTCAGCAATCGCGAGCTACAGATATGTATATGTCACAAAAAAATCGTAAGTTGATCAATTTCCGCGCTAGTTCATAAACTTTTGAAAAATAATAAACTCGTAGGAAACCCTTAGATCCATCCGATCCCGAAGGGAATCAGTAGGTTGTATTAGGTTCTCTTTAGATCAAACACACGAGCCGAAGAGAGTTTGCTGCGACAGCAATTAATGTGTGCCAGAAGCGAATTCGGTAAAGTTAGAAACTAAAGTAGGGTATCGTAATAGGTCCATTTTGACAGCTGTCAAACGTATGACAAATTACGACCTGCAAAGAAAAATTAACCTTGTGTGTTGGTGATAAGAAAATGTCAAAAGGTACTTCTTATGTTGGCCCTACTTTAGAAAATTGATCGACCTACTATTATTGTTATTTTCCGGTGACATATACGTATATTTTACTGCATAGCGTAGAAATATTTTTCAAATCCGCGTAGGGTGATGAAACTCCTGTCGAGAATTCATATAAAATGTTGTACAGAAATCTAAACCAATTTGTAAAAAAAAATACGCAGCCACTACGTTGCGCTGCGTGCAATGTGCGGATCGGTGCACAAAGGTAAAATCACATTGATTGAAGTTTGTGATATTTGATTTATCGCTGTTCACAAAAAATGTCTGCTTATAAAGAGAATGTACTACTCTCGGGTCGGCAAAAATTAATGTGCACAATATTACAAAAATAAAAATAGATCTTTATTTCCAATCATTATAGATTTTTTACATATTACATCTAACTCCCTTTAAGTGTGTTTTAAAGACTCGTTACCACGATATGGCAAATAAGATATTTTTCCTGTTTGATGTTCTTCCGCAACGTTGACTTCACATCTATAGTCAAATGTGGCCTAAGCTACTAAATGCAAGTCACGAAGTCGCGACCACGTCTATCCAATCGCTTGTAACTGACCAAAATCGAAAGTACTCGTATGTGGCTCTACCTATCACTATTGTCGATCGCTCAACAAATTACCTAACGTAAATTGTAATTTTGCTGCCAATACATGCCATTATTATTATTACACTTCGGTATTGATGCTAAAATAGGTATTTCTTTGCAAAAAGAACTGGAATTTTTTTTTTAATTATCTTTAGAGTTGTCGGTGCCAATCGAAGTTCCTAAAAATTTATTTTTACGTACAGTGAATGTGTTGTAAAAGAGTCGATCCTAAACGAAATTTGCACTTGCACTACCTGAAAAACCTTAGATGATTCATCGAATGAAAAAAATATTGAATCCGTTCATCAAACAACGACCTATCCACGAGGGTAGTTGAATATTCTATGAAAATTGAGTGAAAAATGTATAAACCTTTATTTTGTCACGCATTTTCGAGGCAAGCCATGCATCGCGATGCCGAGCACGGATGCATGACGTGGCGTCTCCAGGGAATCAATGTTCGTCTCGCTTCAGCCCTTGGTCCCCTGAGCCCGGACTACCTAGCTTATGTACACATGAGTTTATCGTTAAGCAACTTTCTGTTACTTATTTCACTTTATAAACTCAGTACCTAAACTGCGAAGAATTAAAACAGCTCTATTAAAAACCGAACAGAAAGAAGAAAAGCCAAAATCGGATAAAGAAAAAACTTATTGAAAAGAAAAGCGCTACTCATCCAGTGGCACGATGAAATGAATGAAGCGGAATATCATCCAGCGACAACACTGACTGAGCACTTTCTTCCTCTTTGAAGGAAATCAGTTGTGATACCTTTGATAGGCGAGCGAGCCGTTAGTATGTAGATCTATGCTTAGTGAGTGCAGTTACGTATTCTGTCGTCGGCAGTGGATCGTTATCTGTTTCCAGTAAAGGAAACTGGCTTTTCTACGAAAGAACCACCCCGTCGGTTTCACCCCCTCCCGCGCTTCTTCCCCCGACATCTCCTTTTTACGTTATTTCATTTTTCCTTGCTAACGTGCACCTGTTAGTTAGCTGCCGCGGGCTCTCATTGCTTCCACAGTTAGCTGGACGTTTCCTCGCATCATAAAGAGGATATACTAAATTGTTTTCTTCGAGAACGTGCTTAGGTACCGAGGGAAAATTAAATTACGGCTAAAAGAACGAGATATTTAAATTGCAATAAGGCTAGAAAATTTAAAAATAAAATCTGTTGCACCACTGGATATGAAACGGAGCTATGAAGTTTAATGTTGGATGTCACTACAAAGGATGGGTCTCAGCGAGCTAGGACACTGTGCCTTGATACTCGTACATTTGTATTCCTTACAGACAAGTAATCAATATCCGTTCGAATAGCGAGTGCCGACAGACGAGTCTTCTATGTAGTAGCTTTAGAGCAATTTTCATTTTAATGCACACGTCCGTGCGCAAACGCAAAGATGGTTATTTACTTATTGTTTAGATTTTTCTATAAAATTTTACACCGGTTACTTTAATGTGGAGACAAATTTTTATTAGAAAACCCTTAATTTGAAGATACGTCAACTCGGTTAGGGGTTCGTACAGTCAACGGCAGGTCAAGCTTGACACTCGCAGTGCGACTCTAGCCCGTACGTCTATTAAAATAAGAACGGTGCAAAGTCCAATGTGTCAAGCTTGATGTGCTCTTGACTGTACATGCTTAATATGGATTCTAAATTATAAAATATGGGTAAGTAGATACAAAATAACATAGTAATAACCTATCATAATCCATCCGTCATACAAAATAACATATAAACACGTAAAATAAAACAACTAACTTATACGTTATACACGTCATATTTTTTGTAATAAAACTTATAATTAAAATAACCCACCCCGAATCGTTCCTAGTGCAAAGTTCCCCATGAGGCTCGCATCATTGCCACGCTGAATCGCTATGGATAACTTGCACAAGAAACGATCTGGAGCAGGAGTCTAAATGATGCTATTATATCCTTGTGTATCGTGAAAAAATAAAGCTTGTTGCGGCGTCACGTGTACGAAATAAAATAACAACGGCAACACGGTGCGGATGGGCTTGATACATATTTGAATACATTACTGAACACGCAGATAATGCCGACAACATGCCATAGGTATTCATAACGCTGCTCAAGCTGCTGTGAATACAGATATCTACCTTATCACTGAAGAATTCATATAGGTAAATCCACATTATTCAAAAAGCATAAATAATTCGATATTTACATGAATTTATTCAAATGATCAGTACTATTCACTCAGATGTTTTCCACAGTAGTAGAGTAAGGTAGTTATCTATTTCCAAGTGGTCGTTAAAGTTTTAAGTGAAAACTAATTCATAGAAAAGTGGATTTATCGAGTACTGCTTTCCGAGAATCCTTTTTGCGAGGAACTGTAATTAGGCTCGAGCGGGAGTTGGGCGAGGTTGGTTGCTTTAATGATACAAGCAAACCACACATTGAATTAATTTGTGAAGTAGAGTATCGGGCTTAAGTAGGTAGATAGGTAAGTTTTCGTCCAGTCAAGACTAGTTTGACACTAACATAAGTTGACTTTTCGAATTAGCTGATTATCAGACTATCTAATTAGGAAAGTAATACTTTGGTAACAGGAGTCCATCCTAATAAAATGACATCCAAGTAGGTGAGATTAGTTTCCTGTGGCGCCGGTCCCTATTTTGCCGATTGAAACAAACAAATTAAGGTAACAAGGTAAACCCATATCGGATCGGGAAGTTACAACCATGTTAGGAGATTTGATCTAAACTTGGCCCTGAAGTTGTGTAATGGTAAATTTATCGTGCATGAAGGCGGGCTCGCGTATGTTTGTGCCGGGACTGCCGGGAGCCGGCGACGGCGGGCGAGGGTGGACGCACACTGGCTTCCTGTAAACACGTCCATTGTGTCGCAGACGTGTCGGCAACTCACGCCCTTTCATTCGAGAAAATGTTACGAGTAATTTGTTTGTTATATTCCGTTACACACGCTTACCCGCTCTGTTAAATGAGAAAACAAAGGATGGACGTGCGTACGTGTGCTACTCGGTTACGCCACTTAACGCATATTTAATTGAATTTGTCGGAAATTACACGTTACTGTAAATATGTATTTCGAAACTCGTTACGAATGGTTTGCAAAGATGATAATTGCACGTGCATTGTGGGATAATTTATAGTATTCGTCGATTAATAATTACATAAAACGTGGACAATATGCGTTTAAGAGAATTTCATTTATCCGTGACAATGTAAAATTACAGGCAATGAATGATATGCTAACGATGTAGTTACAATAAAATATTTAATAATGTTGTTATTGCGAAACAATATTTCTAAATAGCAATATTCATGAAATTGGCATTATAATTGAAATACAAAATTTGTATCAATATTTTGAAGCTTAAAGCAACAACCCAACTAATCTAATCGAAATGCGGTTGAGCAGCTAGACAAAGCTACGGAAATGAGATACTGGTGGAATTTCCGAGGGTCCATCGATTCAAATCTACGGTTACATTCTGACTATAATATTAGAATATAATAGAAATGTTTGTTCCAGAATTTGCAAGTGATCAGCTTTGATGAGCGCATTTATCGTCTGTCATTTAGGTTGAGCTTTCCTAAAATCACATGAAACCAAAAGTCATAAGCAATAGGTACTCCAAAAGTGTGAAAACTCATCTTTTATACCTTTTTCTTAAAATTTGGGGGCAAAAGTTATGTGTAATCATTAAGTAACAAATAAAGTGAAGTAAATGAAAAACTAAAAATATTGGTTTGTGGCTGAAAGTCCACTTCACAAAATTACCTCGAAGTAGACGTGTTAATACTATGTTTTCAAAGCTCAAAGCAAGGCAAATAATTAGAAATGTTCAGGCGCAGCGTCCGCGAGTGATTGATGTAGTGGAAGCGCTGCTCTTGCGCCCCACCCCGTCCCCCGCATACCTCTCTCCCGTTTGCACCCCCGCCGCGACAACTTGGAGACATTAAGAATATTTAAATTGTAAATTGCTCCCCTGTACTGAATACCTATTTGCCGAAAGTTTGCCCTTTTCCGCAGTAAGTTGCCCCGCAGTATTCGAACTTAAATCTTCTGGCTTAGCGCACTCGTTAGCAAATATTTTGACATGCCGAAGTTATAAACTGAACTTGTTACATTCTGTCAAGATATAACGAGCAATGTTCATATGAAAATAAACGCTTTATTTAATTGGAAATGCATGTGTGAAACAACGATGTGATACAAATCTATAGAAAGCTAAGTTCTCCTAGTCAGCGTAGAGCTGAATTCTGATACGAAAGTGAGCCAATGAAATAAAAAGGCGACACGTGATAACAATACACACGTAGATGGGCGAGTCGGTTCTAACATGAATATAACAAACTAAAGAGCTTGCCTGATTGAATCATCCGACTGTTCTTTGTCATAAATCCGACAACGGCCAGCCGGCCAACAATACGTCTGAAATCGTTCCATTTCTCATTTTGTTACTCTCCCCTTTAATCTCGCATCCGTAGAAAAGTGGATCAGCTCTGCCAAAAGGCATTGCAGACGAGCCCTGATTAATATAGGTAGGTACTGTGTATTAGCTACTGCCTTACATTCAGCTCGACGACAATGTCTCGAATCATGACTAACTAATATCAAAATACCTTTAAGGAAATGGAGCTTTGCGTTGCTGATGAACAAACATTATTCGATCCTCACACGACTGCAAATATAGGAATAAAAGAGATGGATAAAATATTGACACTTTTATAGAAATATGTTAAAGGAAAAAAAAAACTTTTAACAAGAACTACAAACCTCCTTCAAAGTTTTGCAAGGTTTCTCGTAGCACAAAAATTTATTTTTATTTGACATTGTTACAATCAAAGAAATTTGACCTCATATAGAAGTAATATCTAAGAAATAATCGTCACAAGTAGGGATGTGTGCATGCTTTCATCTATCGATAGTCGATAAGTCACACAAGGAAAAATCGATGTCGAAACTTTCACCAAAAAGTTGAAGTACTAAACTTAAATAAAAGGCAAATCTGTTAAAAGCAGTTATTAAATTCATTCAGGAAAACAATACTTTAAGTATTTTTTACTAACGGTGATTTGTTACGTAGCTGTTTAATACCAAACTTCTTACTTACTTACTTACTAAAAGTACGGTTGCGGTGGAGGCAAGAGGAAAGGAGGTGTAAAGGTTTTTTTTTTAATTTTCATGAATATCTCTAGCTTACATACAAATTATGTAGGATTTTAACACAAACATTTATCCCTCAATGCAGGGGGTGCATTTGCGATGGTTTTGCAAACATGCTGAAATACGGGTTTGTGGTTTTCTCCTAAGTAGCTCAAATCAAAATCAAAGCGTTGCATGTGCACAACAGTTGCTCCATGTTTTCGCTTTCCTCACCACATGCTTTTAAATCTTTTAAAGTATTGTTTTTAGCGAAAAACTTTCAAAACCTTTTTTGTTTAGAATTTTATGTAGATTAATTTAATATTTTTTTTATCATATTTCTTACGATTTGTTGATTCAGGATGATTCATGCTGTTTAAGATATTTAAATCTGGCGAAGACACACAAAGTGATATTTGTTTGACAGTGTCCCCATCGGGATTCGAACTCAGAATAAAAAACCAGCCAAGTGCGAGTCGGACTCGCGCACCGAGGGTTCCGTACCACCACATAATCATAATTGTATTAGTTGACATTTCAGTAAGTTAATGTGCTAGATTTTTTGAGTCCGACACGCGCTTGACCAAATTTTATTATTTGTTGTTATTTTATAGCTTATGCACTATAAACATACCAATTTTCAAGTTTGTAAGTGTTCCCGTTTTTAAATAGAACTAAAACAAAAATCGCCTCAGCGACCATCCAACTTGACCCCTCTCTTATATGAATATTCTTGAAACGGGAGCTCACCACAATTGGTTATCATTAGTTGTGAGAAAAGTTGTAATATTTAATGATTTCAGACTTTTCCCATTACTTGTACTGTGAGACCTAGCTTCTTGCCAAATTTCATAATTTTAGGACAACGGCAAGTAACCTGTAGGTTTTGCTTTTTTGCATAAGTGTATGGAGATGAGGACATAATAAGCCATATCTTTTGATTGCGTCGTTGTAAAAAATTGAATTTTTCAGATCTTGTGTGGTTCATGGATCCTTATATATGGTATTAATTTATTTTAACCTGATACCTTTACCCGTTCGTGAGATAAAGGGTCTTGACAGACAGACAGACAGACAACAAAGTGATCCTATAAGGGTTCCGTTTTTTTCTTGAGGTACGGAACCCTAAAAACAAAACTTGCGTTGAATATTGTAAAATATAATAAATGATACAGCAGCACTGCACTTTCTTTCGCGCGATATGCAAGTAAAACTATCAGCCGCAAACTTATATTTGTTATACCATACACATAGTATGGAAATACAAATTTATATTTCGGTTTTTCTAGAAAATGTTCTAATGAAATAAGCAGATGAATTCAGAATTCGAATTGTTAAATATTAAAACCAACTAACCGTAAACGATTTCGGACAAATCACATGTTCAATTTTTGGTAGTACTAGAATACCCTGTATATGATTAATTACCGATTTTTTTTATTTCAAGACACGTTTCTTAAGGATAGTTGTTCAGTTTTGTCTACTGAAAAAGCCCTTTCAGTTTTTCGTACATCCTGTGTACTAAATTTTCGCAAAAACCAATCAAATTGAATATCCATTCAAGTAAATAACCAAAACAGAATTAATATAATAGAAAATAATTTAAACTTAATGGAACCAATTATGAGTAAATCACAAGTTTACGTTTTGGTAGTACAGGAACACCCCTTATATGAAATCACACAGACAAACTGATGATGGCGCAAGATACCTTGCATAGAGATCCTTAGTCAAGCAAAGTTTCATAAAAATCATTTTAGTCGTTTTTCAAAAAAAATCAATTCTTCATTTTTGTTGTATGACAGCTACCCTCAAAATGAGAGCCAGCAAAAAACCATTAGGAACCCTTCGACCAATTTGCATAAAAGTCTTAAATTTAAAATATGGTGTTAATGGGACCATTCGTTTAGCCGCTAGGCCAAAGCGTGACGGACAGACCGACCGACCGACCGACGAGGGACGGACATTTTTAGGGGACTTGCTTTTTTTGGTATATAAGTGATATAGAGCACATTTTTGAGAAAATTTGTGCAACTTTTTTCACGATTACAATACCTTTCTCGCTCCGCTCGAAAGTAAAAGCACCACTATCGTTAGAAAATACATCACTCATGACCTTCAACATGATCTCACAAAAAACGATAAATTACAATAAAATACGTTACAATTTCCATATTTCTGACTGTAAGAATGATAGGTTGACATTTTTTAAGCAATATTTGTGATAATAATCCACAAACATGAAAAATACTGAATAAAACTTACAGATGAAAACATAAAATTTCTTTTCAATTTTCGTTTTGTTGTTTTGAAGATGTACAGCCATCAACTACACACGATATTATTGAAAAACACACTCACTAATATGGAGATCGACTTAAGAATAAATTAACGATTCTTTTTATTTGTTCACTACATGTTTTTTTATAATTTTCACAATGTTTACAACGTATGTTTAGAAAATATTTTCAACCGTTAAAATCACAACAAGTTAAAATAATCCTATAAACTTTGTAAATGCAATGAACGCGTCGTTCTTCTAATTTGGTAGGATGTGATCATTGATAATTTGACATGGCATGTGACGTGCTAGCAGTTGTCATCCCATACTGAAAAAAATTAGTCTCAATGCTTACGTAATGCATTAAATAATATTTAAATAAATTATAAACAAACATAACTCAATTTATATACTATTTGTAGTTTGGTACCAAGATCGAAATAAATTACTCAATCACACTCACTCTACGTTACGTTGCCGTATAAAATAACCATTAATAATAATAACGACTCCAAAATGAACTGTTGTAATAAATTTTTAATTGAAATAAATAACAGGCTTGGTTATTTTCTATTACTTTACTAAGTTATCGATTATTAACTGCTATGGTTATTTTATACTTTTTAGTGCTAATAATACTTTGAAGGAGGTGTGTGTGTAGTTTTTGTTAAAACTATTTTTATTTTACAAGTTTTAGTGTTAAGCAAACACCGTAAGATACAGGCACCAAAAGGTGGTTAGTGGTTACCAATCACCAACAATCAGTCTGGGTTCTGACTGATCTAAAATAATGACCTGATGATCACTCCTTAAGAGTGGCTAGGATAAACGACTTAAAAGGCCGAAGAACTAATAACGCGGTGTTGTCATATCACTATTTACAATCATGATATCACTAAAAAAGTTCGTGCATTTCACGGATAAAATCTCTAAAATTGATGGTCAGTAATAAGTAACCAACTTATAGATAGGTACGCACGTCGGTGGAAACAATTTGACCTTGAGCGGGTATCTGGTTTTTGACGTTTGTAACGAAGCTACAGAATATACGTGTTAATGGAATAAGCGAAACCCTCATAAACCTCAACTGATTTTTATTAAAATAAATCCTTTCCTGTTATTTCAAAGTTTCATCATCGTTCTAGTTTCATCGTTGTTCTAGCCCCCGCACTCCGCGAACGCCATGCCCACTTCCCTCCTCTCCTCACCGTTCATTAACCGCGCGGCACCGCCGCCGCCAGCGCGCGTATCCACAGAAATATTTAGAATAGAAGCGGCAAAAATTTAAACAATTAAATAAAAAAACAATATTACCACAAACCCGTGAAATTGATTCTACTCACGATTCTAAACAAACTATTTTCTCAGTTCGCTTATTCCGTTAACACGTTGTAAACAAGTTCAGCGTAGCGCTGGTTCGGCTGACTTCAGCTTACACTGGTTTTGTCTCTACGTGCACGCTGCCGTGCGTTCCATGGCATCATGTTCAATTTCATGTGTAGAGCTTTCACCTGAGAGGTTTTGCGTTATTTGCCTAATGCGTTGTTTCTGAAACACGTAGGTAATCATCCTATCAGCCGAAAGACGTCCACTGCTGGACATAGGCCTAAGAATAAATAAAGGTAATAGGCAATACGTGCCTATGAAATTTGAGCGTTACTTTCGATTTCCCTGGAATCCCATAACGAGATCCTGACTTGTTGACCATGGGACAACTTCAGAAGTAAGTAAGTTTTTTCGGATAAAAAAGACTTTTGAAAATTGTTTTACAATAGACAGAACGCTCCACTTGTTGTGGCACTAACGGTCAGCCATCCACCTTCTGACTACACCACGGCCAACGTTACTTCATTCTCGTGATCTCAAAGAAATAGCAACTTCCACTCAACCATGAGTGCTTTATATTATCGCCCAATACGTAACTACAATTTCAAAGAATTATCCTGCAACTCCTAACTGTTAAGGAGTTGTACCTTCCATCATCAGACTATGAATACCAGACGCAAATACTTATGTAGATTAAAAATGTATTAAAAATGTTATACGTGCCTACAAACTTTGAAGGTTGCCATTGACTTCCCTAGGATCCCATTATCAGGTCCTGACTTGGTGACAATGGGACCACTTCGGATAAAAAAAATAATTTTGCAAATCGGTTCAAAACTGACGGAGTAATCGGTGAACAAACATAAAAAAATACATACAGTGGAACAAAGAACCTCCTCCTTTTTTGAAGTCGGTTAAAAACAAAAAGAACGTATCTAGTGTTTGAACAAGTTTCCTTACTCGCATACGAATCAGATGAAGTAGGTGTACCCACCCTGCTCGCCGCCTTTCGATACATACGTGATCAGATCGAGTTGCGCTACCGATAACTTTTTTCTTTCATGAAAATTATGAAAAACTTTTAAAAAGGTAATGTCACAAAATTCGTAAGAAAACTAAAATAATCGTGTCTAGCTCTTGCCGGCGATATCGTTTACTTAAAAAAAATTTCAAAATTTAACTTTGTCCCGTGGTAAAAAGTAGTATAAGTAACTAGATTACATAACTAGAAGTAGTTCAAAGCGAAATAATATTTTGGAATTGGTTCTGTAGTTCCAAAGATTGCCCTTATATTCAAACACAAATAACATTGGTGTAGATTTGTTTACAACTTACTTTGAAAAATGAAAACGGCTACGAAAATAGGTAATTGACTCTTAAAAACCGCAGGGAGTCCCCCAACACAACAAAGACTATAAAGGTATTTGTACGCTTGAACAGGAACAAAAAGAAAATGAAAACGTTATTTCCGAGATTTACCCCCTCAAATAATGGCATGGTTGGACTAAACGACAGGACTTCTTTCTGATCGAGTTTTTTTTCGCTAGAGGTTATTTTTCGTCACAAAGTGCCTAAGCAGGTATTCCCTAAATCAAATCAAATCAAATCAAAATCGTTTATTCATTGTTGGATATTAAAATCTCTTAATGACGTCAGCTAAACTACATCGCTTCACAAACAATGTGGTGCCATTGTGGGAAAAAAAAGAAGCGACAATAAAAACCCACGCGCTCTTTTAAATATGTTTGAATGTACAAGGTTGATATACAACATACATAGGTCAGTTTTAATTTTGAATTAGCCTGTTAGAACCGTAGTCTAATCCCATGGATTTTTCTCTTCTAGATAATCTGATATTTTATAATAACCCTTCTTACATAATTTCTGCTTGATTACAGTTTTGAATTTATCTAACGGTAAACTTTCAATATCAGTGGGTACCTTATTATAGAAGCGTATACATTGACCTTTATATGTTTTACTAATTTTGTGAATACGGCTGACATGAGAAGCAAGTTGATTCTTGTTTCTTATGTTGACACTGTGCCTGTCACGATTTTTATCAAAAATATGTATATTCCGTTTAGCATATATTAAATTCTCATAAATGTATTGCGACACAAAAGTCAAAATGTTGATTTCTTTAAATTTATTTCGAAGAGATTCTCTAGGCTTCATTTTATAAATTGCACGAACAGCTCGCTCTTGTAGTAAAAAAATGCTGTTTGCATCCGCAGCATGACCCCATAACAAAAGGCCATATGACATGAGACTATGGAAATAACTGAAGTAGACTAACCTCGCGGTGTCTACATCCGTCAGAGCTCTTATTCTTTTCACTGCGTATGCTGCAGAACTAAGTCTGTTCGACAATTTATTAATATGCGGTCCCCATTGTAATTTGTTGTCTAAGGTAATACCTAGGAACACAGCTGATTCCACAAGACTCAATTTATCGTTTTTCACTAATAGGCTTGTAGCAGTTGGCTTTACATTAGGCAAAACAAATTTAACACACTTAGTTTTCTTTTCGTTAAGTAAAAGATTATTTACGGTGAACCACTCAACTACATTAGAGATTGTACTATTTACGTCGTCAAAATTTGATTGTTGTCTTTTGACTTTAAAAATCAAAGACGTATCATCTGCAAATAATACTATCTCATTCTTGTCCTTTACAAGGTTTGGCAAATCGTTAATGTAGACAATGAACAGGAATGGTCCCAGGATTGAGCCTTGTGGAACGCCCATACAAATTTTTGATCCTAGTGACCTTTTCCCATTTACATCAACCTTCTGGATCCTTTCACTTAGATACGACTCCAGAAGGCTTAGAGCCTGGTCTCTAATTCCATAATGGTGTAATTTCCTGATAAGAATATCATGATGTACACAATCGAAAGCCTTGGACAAGTCACAGAAAACGCCAATGGCATCACTTGACTCCTCCCAGGCGTCAAATATACTTTGAATAAGCTCAACACCTGCATCGACTGTTGAGCGACCCCTGGTAAAACCGAACTGTTTTAGGTTCATCAAGTTGTTGCGATAAAAGTGGCTCTGAACCTGATTTAAAATTATCTTTTCAAATATCTTACTAAGAGTTGGTAGAACAGAAATAGGTCTGAAATTAGTGGGGTCTGATTTACTACCAGCTTTAAACAACGGAATAATTTTACAACGGAATAATTTTACTAACAACCAAACATTATATCAACAAGTTAAACATAGGAATCACTGTTTTCACACCGAAACGCTCTTTGATGTGGGGAGATGGGCCATTGACGGCTGCGAGTGGCTACTCCCCCGCTGTCACTCGAACAGAGGTTTTATCTCCCAGGCTAATTTGGGGTCGGTTCGGTCCACTGTGTAGCCTTCTATCTTACTTTCCTTTTGTATTTTCTTTCCCTTTGTCAGAAAAAAGTTGTCTACATTTTCGTTACGATTTGCATTGGAGATAAAATACCTATCTATAAAAAAACTGTGTGGTTACGAACTTCACTTGAATTATGAAAAGCGTAACGTAACACAGGTAAGAAAAGAAAAACGTCAAGAATCCTCATAAATAAAGCTGAGCGGGAGGTGAAACATGCGAAAAGCCACATAATTGTATAATTCCTGCTTCCTGGGAGCGCAAAATCCGAGTCGACCGAGATTACAACCGTTAACCAACTGATCCCGGAACGGAAGAAAACAGAATGTCTCGTGAGTTGGATAATGTTAAATTTATTGCAGTGCTAAAATGTTTACGGATATCGCGCGGGGTTGCGGGGAGGCAGCGGGGCGCCGCTCTCTAGGACGGGCGAGCTCAGCTCACCCTTGTAAACACGTTTTATTGGCTTTATAATATGTTTTACGCGTGACGTTTTACAAACGATCCCCACGGAGCGTCGAATTATTTTTACGGCACGTACTCGCGCCGCGTGAAAACACCGGGAAAATAACAGATACACGAGGGATTTTGTAATTACACATCTTCAAACACTCTTTGTTCTTTGATGTTAAGAATGGAAGCCATTCGCCTTTCAAAAGTTTTAATTACGGTTTGAAATGAAAACTAACGAACTAGTTTCGCGTCGAGTCGAGTGATCAACAATGACAACACTAAACAAGCTGAGCAGATTTGAGTATCTTTGAATAGGGGGTGTAGATGTCCTTTCAGCGAATCAGCGATATATGTTTTGTTGATAATGAAATGAGTAATGATTTGTAGCAAGCTTAAGGCAAGGCCGAGTAGACATGGGTGCTAATTTGTAAAATCTCACAGGGAAATATGTGTTGTATGGAGTGTGGAATGCGCGAGAACAATGTGGACCCCTAATAGCAGTCAGCCGGTTGATGAAGGTCCGGTCCAACGCCCCTCGCCTCGCTCGCCTCCTGTCAGCGTCTACGTGCAAGAACATTTACACTTCTATTATTAATCTCATCTGCTTATTAATTAATTAATCTGAACACGTAGCTCTTACTCTCTGTTTTCTTTCACGCCTACTTGTATGCAAAGATTGTCTGGAGGAGATCGCTTTCAGCGATAAGACCAACTTTGTCACCCTAGATTTGTGTGTGACAAGAAAGTTGTAATCTATCTATCTACCTGATCTGTGGACTGGACTGTGGTCTCTGCATACCCCGACGGGAAATAGACGTGATGTTTTGTATGTTATCTACCTGATCTTATAATCTAGTATATCTATACAATCTAAAAATCGTAAACTCGCCGATTCTGTACATTGAAAATATTTGCAAAAATATAACTGTATTTATTTATTTCGTTGTTAAGGGAACACTTTGAAAATTAGAACCCATTCAGGCCATTTTTGATTTTTTTCTGTTTGACTGTTTCGTTGTCCGCGATTCACACAAAAACCTATAATCCGGCATCCATACAATGCTTAGGCAATGAACTAACAGAACGCGAAAAACGTGGCGGCGATGTTGAAAATATTATGTTAGACGCAACTACATTCCAGCGCTGGCAACACCAACCGACTTCGCCTATATAAGCAGGCTGCACACCTGCTTGGCCTCTTACTTGCTGCTCGACGGTTGAAACGATCGGACGTCTTAGGAGCGTTATAGTTGGCCGTTGTGCCTAGGTCGTATCTTGTCCTTTTAGTTTTCCTGAATATTGTCCTTGTTGTGCTAATTTATTAGAAGTTCGGTTTAATTATCAAATGTGGTGTTATTTCAATAAAATGTTGGTTAGGTCTATCTGTGCCTCATTTCCTAAGAACCCCATTTCCTTCTGGTTTGTAACAATGATTTATTTTGTGCTTAGCCTGGGCATTCTACAGAACCCTATGACCGGGTTCTTCCGGCTTTGCTCATATCGAGCAGGAGGCCTACAGCATATTGTCTACAGTTAAGTGTGTCTAAAATTTTTTGAATGTAAGTGTAAACTGCCTGTATCGTAGACCGGTTCTTTCTAAAGCCGTATTGGTTACAATTAAGAGTGTAAATTTTTTCAAAAAAGTAGTAATATTTTGCACATGACGGATTCAAATATTTTAGACGATGTGGGGAGTAATGCGATAGGACGGTAATTGTTACAGTTATTTTTTTCACCTTTTTTGTGGACTGGTTTTATAATACTCGTAGATGTTTTTAAAGCTTCTGTAAAGGTACCTTCTGAAAACGACTGATTGATCAAGATAGTGTAAGGGTAAGTTAAGATTTCAGCACATTTTTAATTAAAATAGGGGGGGACTTCATCGATACCGAAACTAGCTTTATTTTTTAATTTATGTATTGTGGAATATATTTCTCGGGGCTCTACCGGTTGCAAATATATGGAATTTTTGACGTAAGTTTTCAACGTAAGTGATCAAATGCTTTAGGGCAAAGTGACATAATAATATAACCACGGCTATTATCTGAACATCACTATGAATATTTTCAACACATTTGCTCATAAAACTATTCGCACTAAAACTAAACTATTTGCACTGTATTAAGGCCCATAATCCAGCTTATTAAACACGCGTGTTTTTGTCATTATATTACCACACTAGTGATTTGTTTTTGTTTTTTTTTTAATCGGTTAGGAGCAATGAGTTTTTATGCTTATTATGTTAATAAAATTTTCAAGCTGAATTCGAGAAAATATTATTATTATTAAATATCATAAATGAATGTTGATTTTATGAAAGTGTTGAATTATTTATAGTAATTAACTAATTAATTTGTCATTTACGTAACAAGATATTCAATTTTTGATCATTTATTTTCAAGTTTAATGGAATAGGGTGTTTCGGTACCGAGTGACAATTACTTTTTTTATAGCTTGGTTACTAGATTGACTAATAATTGATAAAAGATTGATAGTCTAAGATAACACAGTTGGTAATTTCTTGGAGCCTCCTCACGCGACGTATAATCCGTGCCAGCTGAAAAATAAATAATGCGCGCCATTTTACAAATATTTGTAGTGTTTATTATTGTAATTATTTCTAAAAGTGTCGACTCCTACAAATAAAAAACTGTTCCTGAACCGTCTAAAATACTCATACACTAAATACAATTTTGAATGTTGGTAAAATTAAAGGCAAACATGAACATATGCAGCCGACAAAATGTTCCGGTGGACGTAAGGTTAGCAAAATTTTGTATTTTTAAAGGTAACCAATTTGATTTGTTTTTATTCACAAATGAGTTGAAAAACGTCGTAAATAGCTCGTGCGTCCTCGGCTCAATTACGCCCTTGCCTGCGTCTCGGGCTGCAATTTCTGAGCCTCGGGTGTAATATCCAAAATAGCGCACTTGCATTTTAATGTAATATTATTAAATACCATAGTTTAAAAATAACATTTTCAGATTACAATATTTTCTTGTTTCATACTTTTTACGGCAAGATTTGCCTGTAGGCGGGTTCTACTTTTTGACCGACTTCAAAAAAGGAGGAGGTTCTATGTTCCACTGTATGTATTTTTTTTTACTTTTTTTTATTTATGTTCACTGATTACTCCGTCAGTTGTTAAGAGGATATGGGAAAAGATAGATATTTGACAGTGCGCAGTCTTTTCGCTTGAAAGAAAGGGATAAATATCGACTTTTTGTAAAAACTAAGTTAAAAAATAAAATTTTAGGTTAGGCAAACCCTAGCAACTACAAATACCTTTTTGTATACTTAATTTCACTACTTACAACACCTCAGATTCCACAAAAAGAGGAATTAATGAAAATTGAAGAGGCAACGTTAATTTTTATTTTTTCGAGTCGATTTTCACTAATCATGTTTTGGTCTTGGTGACGCCCTCACTTTAATGGTCAAGAAACATACCTGAAAATCACGGCAAGATACTGAGTAAATAAAAAGATATTTCTCTTCAGAATACCCAAAAAAAATTACATATCGCCTTAAACGATTTGCAATTTTTTTTTTATCCGTAAAGGTATACTCCTGAGATGGTCCCTTTGTCACCAAGTCAGGATCTGATGATAGGATCCTGGGGAAATCGAGGGCAACCCTCAAATTTTATAGGCACGTATCACGTGTTTCATATATTTTTTAAGCTATAAGTACAAGTATTTGCATCTGGTATTCATCATCTCATTGCGTCTGGTATTCATCATCTGGAATGGAAGGTACAACTCCGTAACGGTTAAAAGTTGGAGGATGATTTGTTAAAATTGAAGTTATGTATTGATCGATAGTTTGAAGCGCTCGTGGCCAATTGGAAGTTGCTCTTTATTTGCGATCACGACAATTAAGTAACGTTGACCGTCGTGTAGTCAGAATCTGTATGGGTGACCGTTAGTGGCACAACTATTAGAGCGTTCTGTCAATTGAAGAACGATTTTTAAAATTCTTTTTTTAACCGGTAAAACATACTTATGAAGTTGTCCCATGGTCACCAAGTCAGGATCTCATTATCCCAGGGAAATCGAAAGTACGGATAAAAGTTGATGGGCACGTATTAACTACGAGTTTCATAAACAACGTGTTAGGTGATTATATATTTTTCAAAAAACCTAATGTTATTTTAAAACTTATAGAGCTTTTTTTAAGTATTCATAAATGTTATTATTCTTCCTAGTATAACTAACTACGTACCTACATATTTTGTCGAATATCTTAACCATTCTTAAGAAAAGTGTGTGTAAAGAATTTTCTAGAGTCATCTCATGGCGCGTCCCTCGTAACCGTATATTAAAGGTAAGAGGTGTTTATATAAATGCAAAGCAGATCGGCAGCTTGTCAGTTCGGCTCAGTGCAGATCCCGCTGATCGAATATGGATTTAGAGTCTCCGTCTTCCCCATTCCGGCCCCTTCCTGTCCTACAGACGCGGTCAGACAGCCGAAAAA
This sequence comes from Athrips mouffetella, assembly GCA_947532105.1. Lineage (NCBI taxonomy): Eukaryota > Metazoa > Arthropoda > Insecta > Lepidoptera > Gelechiidae > Athrips > Athrips mouffetella. Next base: position 17,926,295 of record OX383960.1, on the reverse strand, counting down.
TAATCTCTTGTATACTTCATATTAAACTTTGCTTCGATAAAGATATAAATATAAATAGATAAGAGTAACGTTAAGCACATTGAAACGTGGTAGAGTGAGAAAACCTGTCATTTGGAATATTTACTTTATCTCCATAGTTTTTATTATGACTTGCGTACGGTGGTATAAAAACTTCTGAAGCTTTATTTTTTAGGTCGACATAAATTCTTAAAAGCCTCTTAGCAGTCCTCAACTTGGGTTGTAAACAGCGAGGGTAGAGATAAACGCAGGGACCATCAAAATCCTGTACATCTTAGCCGATTTCCTTATCGGCCGATATTCGCATTCGTGTTCAATGGTGGAACATTTCCCTGATCCCCGTGGCTTCGTCCTTGCGGCTGAATCCAATCGGAGGGATATTAAAACTTTCCGTCCGCAGAGCTCTGGCCCTTTGTATGAGTGGAAAGCCCTGCGCCCCCTTACCCTTCGCGTCTCTGATCTGCCTACGTCTTTTCAAAGATGCACGGAACTAATTTGACTTTACAAATCAGAAAAAATAAAATCCAGCTCTGAAACCCAAGTTCGCGATTGCAGGCGGAGTGTACCGAATTAAAACTTCTTCGATTTCTTACTTAGAATTTTTATGTCGTTGATAGCAGGTCGATGAAGTTATATTACTTTACTTGCTTGTTTTGCGAAAGCACTGTTGATTCTTTCTCCTTTTAGCCTACTTTGGCGCAGTTAGGCCGGATATAGCAAAGGTGCGTTTCATAATCTATCTGCAGCGCATAAATAATAAATAAGTAGGCGTTGAAACGGTCTTGCTCGACTCAACCAAGTGAGTTGGTAATTACAGCATTTACAGCAACCACTGTATTACCTCGTAATATGAGACTCAGTAAATGTAATTGTACAAAAGAGGATAAATTTAGATTTTCTAACCCGCCGTCCACTAGCGCCCCCATCAGTTAAAAAAAAAACTTGCTGAATATAAAATTTATGGAAATAAGTTTAAATTTAAATAATTAAATTTTAAAATTAAATTTTAAAAAACATTATTGGGAAATGTAGAAAAATTTTGATCTCTCCATACAAATTGTTCACTCTGATGGAGTGGTAATTTTTTATTATTTTCCAAAAATGTTTCTTTGGGAAAGTTGTTCAGTTTCGTTGACTGAGCACGCCCTTTCAGTTTTCGGTACACCATCCCTTACAACCTGCATAGTTCACAGTAGTTACAGATACAAAACTGCGAAAAACGCTTACTTTAGCATTTTTTTCTGTAAAATTAATTTCACTGTAGTAACAGAATTGGTAAGTTCTAAATAAACTATAGTAGTACCGCCTAAATGAGTCCTCGCCCGCGGGGTAGAAGGGCAGGTGCGGGGGGCGGATGCGCGTAGAGAATGGGAATGCCCCGCCGCCCGCACCCATTTTTCGTCTTATCCCCGCGTCCCTGTACCCCGCGGGCGAGGACTCATTTAGGCGGTTTATCTATAGGGTAATTTCTGGATTTTCGATAAATTATGTACTTATGAGTAAAATTTTTTACTGATGTTAGCATTACTGGACGGTGGGTAGCCTCTTGTAAGTTCAAAATTTTATTGTAATTTGTAGCCATAGTTGGAACAGTGGGAACTATCTGAAATCCAGACGTTTGCACACATTAACTAGTTGGTGGAGCGGCGCACGGCGTCTGGTTAATTTGTATGCGGCCCTCGACTCGCCGAAGGCACCGGTGTGTGCTTCTTTTGTAGCTTCAGAAACCAATTTGTATACCAGAAAGAAAATTAAAAACTTCCTCAACTTTTCGCACATACTTAGTAACCCAATAAAGGTTTTACCGACCGACGTAAGTTTCACGTTTTGTTTTATTGTAAGAAACGTATTAAAGTTTTAACAGGTTCTACAGAAAAAATACTTTTAAGGTTAGCAAAATAATGGATAAGCTGCGAACAATTACACACAAAGAAGAATATCAGCGAAAAGCTAAAGAGCAAAGAATAAGCGTAGGTAAGTATTAAATGGAAAGTGAAGGTGAGACAGATGTTAAGAGGCGGAACAATAATTAAGAGGCCGTCGGCGGTAACCGCGCCGGGATTTAATTAGTGAGGAACAATCCGCGCGCCACACTTCGCCCTGACGCGCTACGAAACCGTTACCGTTTCGTGTCCGTACCGTGTCGTGTCTATTCCGCACTGCACCCGCCCTCGCATCGCACTCTCCCTCATTCCGTGGAAAATAATTTGAAAATATCTTTAAGTCTTCGAGAAAAATCCTCGTTTTGGTAAGTATTCGTTAGTTATCCTCACTTTAATAACTTGAAGATAATTATTTACTTCAAGGGAAAATGTACAAAAAACGACACGAAAAGTAAGATCAGTCACAGCAGCGGCTTACGAAAAATAGGTAATTTAATTTATAGAGTCACTAGCTTCGAGCTTGGAGGCTTCGTGTGAAGTGAAACTGAGCCAAGAGAATTTAATTAGTGAATTCGAACATTTGTCTTTAATACTAATTTGAACTTGTGCCTACGTGACATGCTCTAACATTCACGGACGCTTGTATTTCCTTCCTAGGAATTCTACGTCGACATTCGCTAAACTACATTTTCCGAATGATAAAGCTCTGGAAGCTAGGAGGAGATTTTCTATATGACTTTAACATTGTATGTGTGCCTGTCTATAGCATATTTGACAAGTTATCATTTATTCAACATACTTATACAGCCAATGATATTACAATTATATAGTATACAGCGTTTTCTTTATCACCCCGGATATTTAAGAGGCATTTCTACGAATGACTGAACAACTTTTCCCAAGGAACATAGGTCGAGTACCGATAAGAGCTGATGCAATTTGTAAAGAAAGTGTTAAAACTAGATAAAAACCGACCACGGCTGTTATCTGATCATTACAATGAATATTTACTAAATACAAAATTTCAGATCACAATATTTTCTTGTTTTATACTTTTTACAGCAAGATTTTTCAGTAGTCGGTTCTAGTTTTCGAACTCATTTTTTAGAAAATTAACTATAACTTGCCCCGTGTGGTGCCGGCAAAGAATAGTACCAACCCTAACATACCCGTGGGTGTCGTAAGAGGCGACTAAGGGTTATAAACTGGAGGATGGGCAGCAGCATCCTCCTTCTAACATCTTACTTACTGCGGTCACCTACAACCGCGGTCCATGGTGCCAGCCGAAACGCTAACAAGTGAGGTGACTATGGTACTTCCCCTCTACATTTTTCCAGCAAAAGCTAGAATTCTAGAGGGAGCTCCCTGTCCTGTAGTGGACGTTTGGGATGTTATGATGATGATGAATTTTGTCCTTATTTTTCATTAAAAAACTCACAGTTATGCATGGTAGGGCATGTAGTCAGAGAAAAATGAAAACGTGCTTTGTTGAATAAGGATTTTAAGAAATGAAAAATTATAGAAGTTGTCCTCTGAATTTCCCAATTTTACAATTGGGAAATTCAGAAAAAAAACTACCAAAAGCGCCTTTTCACGGATTTTTTTTACAAATATTTTTTTATCGTTTTTTGTTTTTTTTTTCTTGTTTTTCATTCAAAAAGTCACAGCAATATAAGGTAGTCCTGTAGTGGACGTTTTCATGGGATGTTATGATGATGATGATGCACTATAACTTTAAGTTAGAAATATGGCGAATCGCCAGTGTTGAGTGAGAGAATTACACACACAATGCTCCCCTCGTAAAGCGATAGTGGACTTTACAAAGGAAAATGTCCGTGACTCTTTGAAACAACACAAACGGGGCTTATACACGAGATCACTTGAAATTTTCATGAGTTGCGCACTCCGTAGTCAATTCACTGGTTAATATACTCGTATTATCTTTATAATCCACTAACTGAATCACTAAATACACAACGCACCGAGTTCCGGCCAAAAAATAATTTAGACTTTCTCTTAACATTCTAAAACGACACAAGCGCCAAAAATACACCCAAATGCTGAAGAAAATAGAAATGTCAAGTGTCAAGGCGAACATTTTTAGGGATCCGAGCCAAAATGGTAAAAACTGAACCCTTACGGTATTGTCTGTCTGTCTGTCACACCTGCACATCCCTTATAATAATAAATAATAAATAAAATCATTTATTTCAGGCCAGTGACCCATAATTAATTACACAAACAATAATGTCAAAAATTAAAATACAAAATTAAAACTAAATTAAATACAAAAATCAAGTTATAATTGAATTTAAAATTAAAATTAAATTAAATACGAAAATCAAGTTATAATTGAATTTAAAATTAAAATAAAATTGGATATTATCATGCAAATGTCAAACCTATACTAAAATAAAATTTACAAATTATTTAACTTATGCTATCGCCTTGAAATTTGGCAGAGTTTTAGAATATGACTGCCCAACATAATTGCAAATGCAAGAATAAAAAAATATATATTATAATTATTATTGTTCAGGACCGGAAGGAAACAAAATTTTAAATTATCGTTACTAGGTCGAATGGGGTATAATAAATAGAAAGCTTGTTCATTCTAAAATATTTATGTATTTTTTTACGACTCTTAGTTTTGAAGTTATGATGAAAAATCCCAATAAAAATACCAATAATTATCTCCGAAGTTTGCGAAAGGAAAAATCTAAATTAATTATTGTCGATAGAAGTTTATGTGAATATTACAGCAAAGATAATGGCGCGCGAGTCTGACTCGCACTTAACCGTTTTTAGGGTTCTGTGCCTCAAAATAAAAAAAACAGAACCCTTATAGGATCACTTTGTTGTCCGTCTGTCTGTCTGTCAAGACCCCTTTTCTCACGAACGAGAAGAGGTATCAGGTTGAAATTGATAACGAATATTAAAGTTCATAAACCACACAAGATCTGAAAATTTAATTTTTTTCCAACGACGCAATCAAAAGATATGGCTTTCGCCTTCGCGGAGTTTTTAAAATCTAAGAGCAAAAGCTTTTAGTATATCATATGGTAGATAGGTACGGAACCCTTAGGGCGTGAGTCCGACTCGCACTTGGCCGGTTTTTTTTTGTTTATTCCAACGCTTACCAAAACATTTTTAAACCATGACACTAAAATCAGAGTAAATAACATTGTTTTACAAATTTGTTTTTTCTGACACCTTTAGCCAATTGCTTATGACATAGCTGCAAAATGTGTTGGTAAGCGTTAAATATAAGGAGTGCAAAAATCAATATTTAGTACTAACAATTTTTCATTTTTTTGGGAATTAGAATTCTAATATTTTTTTAGGTATGAATGGAAAGATATGCTTACAACAGCTTTAATTTAATTTTCGAAAGATAGCATCTGTAAAAATAAAACTTATCTAATAATGAAAACGGACGAAATTTAAGACAAATAATTTTCGAATCTTTGAATGGAATTGTGATCGATCCGATCCATCTCAATAATCTGCCAGAAAATGTGGACAATTTATTAGCATGGAAAAATCTCAATATTTTCCTTTTAAGAGCTTTTTTGGACTTTTAAATTATTAAAATTTTAAATTACTAAAATTTGATTCGATGGAAAATAAAATTTCATGATCACCCAAAATAACAAAAAATAAAAAGAAGTAAGTTTATATAGTTTTTTTGTACAATCTATTACTTCGTGATGTAGAATCACCCCTTAGAAGGATCATCGTAGGTACTTTTTTTTACACCTGTATATTGAGATTTGTGTTTAGTTTTTTCGCTACACACATCATACTTAAATACACCTTAATTTTTCTATCACCCCGCATATTTTTGGAACTCTTTCTTTTTAGTGGGTGAATGAATATTGATGGCTGAAGTCGAACTTGTCATATTAAAATGTGGTGCATTATAAAAAGAGTCCGATTATACGACACGTCTGAGACTTGGCAAATCGGATTTCCCTATCTCCCCATATTTGTATTCGAAGCCGGATCCGTCTAATATTTCCTTCCAGCTCCGGCGCTATCGCGTTCCTCCCTGACACTGAATCTAATCGGAATAGATATTAAAACTTCTTGCGACGGACTCTTTCCTTCCCCCAAAGTATGTACATTTTAATAAACTACATAGATTTACGTATACGAGTAGAGCGACAAGGATTTGTTGGCTGTTGGATGACGGTGACAAGAATTGCTGACATACATTTTGAGCGTAAAGTGTTAAATTCCAATTAAATTCACAGAGCGCGGCAACATCCAAGGCAAGGCATTAGTTTCGATTTAAATTATTTAATCTCTGTTGCCCTATACTTTCCTTTTGACGATTTTTTTTACATTTCTCGCAGGCCGCAGTCCAACCGTAAACTCGTAAAGTGCAGACTTTAAGATCGGCTGTTAGTTTTAATAAGTATAGAGAAGGTGTGCATTTTGCACAGATTTGAAATGGACCAATTATTTATACTAAACCCAACTTTCAGCGGACTAACCGCTAGTTGCACAAACCGACTTTAAAGTTAAAGGTTCTTTCAATAAATTGCTGTGAAGTATCAAAATAGAAAGAAACAGCAATCTATTTAACAGAGTTTTAAATTTGAAGAAACTCTGTGCAACTAACTTGTAAAAGTAGTCGATGTAAAAGAATCTGAATTTTCCAGTGCCCTGTGTAAAAAAATTATTGCTATAGATAGCAATACAATTTTTACACTGCAGCTCAGCAGTGGGACATTATAGGCTAGAGCCTACGAGTATAATGTCCCACTGCTGGGCAAAGGCCTATTGCTAAAATTAAAAAAAAAAAACTTTTTATGAACTAGTTGTTATAAATGAAGTACTTACCTGTATATTAATAATAAAATTGTTCACTTTTGTTTTTAAACTTCAATTAGATCATTTTCATAACCTGCATTGAAACAAACATGCTTATTACAAACAAATAATGATAAAGAAATTGAATGAGTCTATGGCTCTTTTATTCAAATATACAGCGAAAAAGTGACGTCCTGATTAAATGAAGCATCCAATTTTAAACCCGTGCAGACAGACAATATTATGTGGAGCTACTCTAATGCGCACCAGAAAAAACGCACCAAAATTGTTTCACTGACCGCATTTTAATCGGCCCAGGACTCAATTCTTGGATATCACCAGGTGATAAAATATCACTGTTAAGACTTTATCCTGAGAAACCTTTAAGAAGTAAATTGTAATATGGAATCTCTTTATTTTAGAAATTTTTGAGTGAAAAGTATTTTATAATCCGGTGATATTCAAGAATTGAGAACCTGATCGTCAGTCAGGCAGGAGGTATAAAGGCATAAGGCACCTACCCTCAGATTTGGTGAGGTATTTTAGGTGCGCAAAGCGGACTAGCTACCTCATTATGCGTCCGCTTCTCTCCGCCGGCTTACATTCGCAAGGAAGTGGTAAAAAGAAAAATTGTTCTTTGATTTCCTGATTTATGTAAAGCAGATGCAAAGAAGTATCCGCGTGTACTGGCGGGTTACCTAACATAACGTCGCGGTAGCAACTGTAACGATGTTTAACAGGTTTAATTTAAATGAAACCTATGCTATTGTTAAACGTTTACACATAGTTACTTATAACAAAAAAACTGGAAAAGTTGCTTGTCGGGCCACGCGCAATATTTACTACGGTAAGGTTGCCTTAGCAATCATTGTTGTTAAGCAGGTTTAAATTTTTTTTAAAATGTTTCCGTCATAACAACCAGCGAAGCCCAGCGCCTGATTGCTATTTATATTTCTATTACTCCTTAAACTTTAAAGCCTACTTAGCTGTGATAGTTTTCCTTTTAATTATATCGTACTTGCTACTACAATGATTTTTATCACATTTTTAGAAACAACCCTTTAGCTGGCAGAGGGAGGACACTTGACTCTAACAAAAACTTATGCTTCTAAACTGAATATTTCGCAAATGGATCCATAAATCGAAAAGCAGTCTTCAATTACACATATCTTCAACATAATGTTACAACCTCAGCGTTGATAGACAATGATAAAACATCTAGGCACTCAGCACATGAAACTGAAAAAAACTTTCCCCAAATAACATAAAAATGGCTTTCCCATACAAAACTTGAGCCGTCAACACTGAAACTTTTATGGGACGACCATAAAATTTTCTTATTTTTCGACCTATATTTCTTGGAGAAAGTTGTTCATTTTCACATCCTGAGTACTACGTTGGAGTATAGCGAGATGTTTTATTATCACGCTCTATATTCTGTTACAACCTGTTCTATAACTTATTCGTAATAGACTATGTTACAGATTTGTTAGACAAAACAATATCAGAAGAATTTAATAGGTCGTAGTCGGTGTAAATAGGCCATTCAGTTTAGTTCTATGAGTAATAAAATTATAATTGCCGTGAGCACACACATTGCACGATCCCTCGAATCAGCGTAATGGGTCAGCTCAATACACACATAAAAGTGTTGACGTCGACGGAAGTTGGTAAGTGGGCGAGTCAGCGCGTATCCCGTCTTATCTAATTTATTTAACTGTTAGCCGGGCATCGAAAACAAGCGTTCACCCTTCGTTCAGCATCCGCTAGCATGCGCCGACATTCACCGAAATCCACAAACTACACAGGTTCACTTCGCTCTGACACGATTCCTCTATGGACTATGACACACATACAAAAATAATATTATAAACGGTGATATTATAATTTTCACTTTATAAAACTTTTATATCAGCAGATTTTTTTTTGTATGGAATCATTTTTATTTTTGCTTATTTTCAAAAGTCATAGAACAAACGTTGTTGCATTGAGCCCCCAGAATGAACCCTTAAAAAGTTTTAGAAGAATTTTTTGATACCCGGTTTAAAAAATAAGATTGATTTTGGTGACCGTCCCGTCAGGACAAGGTCTTCGTGGTCTCATGAATATTCTGCGCTCGTGAAGGTGTAAGTCACATGTAAGTACAATTTTTTTATTTCTGGTACTAATGTAATGTTAGTTGGTTAAGCAAAAAATTTGTGTGCAAAGTTTTTTAAAAATGTATTCCAACCTAGATGCTTTTAACAAATTTATTCAGTTTTATGGGTAGAACATGTCGTGTCGTTAGGATCGCAGTACTTTTGCTAACCCCCTGCGGTTGGACTTGTGTCATTGCAGAACGAACCTCAGACGTCTCCCCAGCCACTGTGATAACATGTGTACAAACTCGCAGTCGTTATTTCATATTGTTATGGGGATATTTGGGAATCAACTTGAATTAGAAGAAAATGTAACTCATGCAAGTGTTGTTATTGGATTCCTTTAAGTGATATATGAAACGAGAAACTTTCTACTCTACCCTGATATGGTGCTTTTAGAATAAATTTTGTACTAAATAATAGTTGTATCTCTGAGTGAGATGTGAATTTGTAAGAAAGTGTATATTATAAGAAAACCGGCCAAGTGCGAGTCGGATTCGCGCACCGAGGGTTCCATACCACCAAAGTAAAAATACTTTCTTATGTATGGAAGCGCAGTCAATGCACGTGTGTCCGACACGCACTTGATCAGTTTTTATTATTTGTTGTTATTTTATAGCTTATGCACTATAAACATACCAATTTTCACACTTGTAAATGTTAAAATAATGATCGAATATTTTTTTATTATTATTATAGGTGTTATATGTATAGCGGCAACAGAAATATATGATCTGTGAAAATTTCAACTGTCTACCTACAGTTCATGAGATACAGCCTGCTGACAGACTTTGGTCACGGAACCCTAAAATAGACCCAATTTCAGAATGTCCGCTAATTTCACCACATAAGTATTTTGCACGATTTTCAATGGGGAATCAACAGCTAAATTATACTAAGTATGAAACTAAGTAACTAGGCAAGTGTACTTTAATACTGATGCCTATATGAAACTGCTGACCTGCATTGTACCTAGTCAGGTTCGGTGCACAAGGGGTCCTATCCTGCTCCCGAGTCCCCTTTAAAATACCCTTTAAAATATCAGGGGTTCTACAGGGTGAAATCGAAATAATTCGTCAAATTTTTAGGGTGAAATCAGACCATGAAAATGAACAACTTTCCCCAAGAAACAAGGGTCCGGCAACGAAAAAAAATTTTCGACCTCCCATACAAAGTGAGCCTATCCGAGCGCGCATTTAGTATGGGAGGTTAAAAATTTTTTTTTCGTTTCTGGACCCATATTCCTTGGGGATTGTTGTTCATTGTCATGGTCTGAACTCACCCTAAAACTTTGTCGAATTATTTCGATTTCACCCTGTAGATATTTTTTTAAAAATCACTGCATACAGCGTTATTTTTTTATAACCCCGGATATTTTAAAGGGTGGTACTTGCCTATGAAACTGAGCAACTTTTCCAAAGATACATAAATTAAATATAATATATGCTTTAATTTTTTATTTATGACTTGTGCAGACTTGTGCTTTTATTTCTCTACTAGCTGTTGCCCGCGGCTTCGCTCGCGTGGTTTTCGTATTTATGTTGTTACCGGTTTTCCGAAGCAATGAGATATTTTCCCGTCATTTCGGGGTAATTTTAAACTAAGGAGAATCGGGACTAACCCTGCGCAAATCAATAAGTACAATTCAAGATCCAGCTGAAGTTACTCATAAATTACTCAGAACAGATGAACTTAGCAGCAGTATTATGCCTTAAAATTGTCACTTAACCTAACAAATGTAAAAAGAGAGATGAGAGACACCTTTATGTAATCTTTCAAAACAGAGCCAATTCGCAGAAGTAATTGAGAAAAACTAAAACCCTCTCCCTCTCTCCCCCCTTCCTCTCCCTCTCCCCCTCCCCTCCCTCCCCTTCACCCTCCCCCTTCCCCTCCTTCTCCCCCTGCCCCCCTCCCTTTCTCCCTCTCTCCCTTCCCCTCCTTCTCCCCCTCCCTCTTCTCCACCCTCTTCCTCTACCTGTACCTCTACCTCTCTACCTCTCTACCTCTCTACCTATCTACCTCTCTACCTCTACCTCTACCCTATCCCTGCTCCTATCCCTACCCCTAACGCCAATTTAACCGCTATCATTAACATAGAAATGACACCCATATTGATTTTTAGAAATTTCGAATCTATCGCACCCCAACCCCAACCCCAGGGGATGATGGTATTTCACGTCCATCACGTTGGATTTCAAAATTGTTGTAGTTCTTGTAATCAGTGACCCGATAAACCCATAGAGTAACACGATTTTCGCGCGCAAAGCTGCGCGGTTTGACGCGTTGATCTAAGGATAAACCATACAAACGACACCCATATTGATTTTTAGACATTCCAACCCTATCGCACCTCAACCCCATCCCCAGGGGATAATGGTATTTCACGTCCACCACGTTGGATTTCAAAGTTGTTGTAGCTTTCGTAATCAGCGACCCGATAAACTATACAAACGACACCCATATTGATTTTTAGACATTTAAAACCTATCGCACCCCAACTCCATCCCCAGGGGGATGATGGTATTTCACGTCCACCACGTTGGATTTCAAAATTGTTGTAGTTTTCGTAATCAGCGACCCGAAATACCATACAAACGATACCCATATTTGTTTTTAGACTTTTTCAACCCGTTTCCCCCTTTCAGGGGTTGCATTCTGAAAAAACCTTAAACATGTGTTTACTCATCTATTAATAGGAGTACTCCTGTGAAGTTTCGAACAAAATAGTTTAACTAATCTTGTTTCCCCATACAAACTTTCAACCCTTTTTCACCGCCTTAGGGGTTGAATTTTCAAAAACCCTAGGACACATAATTGTTTATTTCTAATCTTTAACCTAAAAACAAAGTTTAAGCTTCTAGCTCTAAAAATGACGGACTTCCATACAAACTTTTAACCCCTTTTTCACCCCTTTAGGGGGCGAATTTTCAAAAATCCTTTCTTAGCGGATGCCTTCGTCACTAAAACTATCTGTGTGCCAAATTTCAGCGAAATCCGTTCAGTAGTTTCGGCTGTGCGTTTTATAGATCAGTCAGTCAGGTTTGCCTTTTATATATTTAGATATTAGGTTTTTATCTAACTTAAAAAATATATATACGAGTATATGTCGAGGACACGAACTGGGGCGGAAGAGGGATGGCACTATGTGGGCAAGGGATAGACATCAGGAATAGCAGAGAACACGGTATTGGCCGAACTATTGGTAGTGGACATCGATAACATCTTCGACAATCGCCTAATTCATTCGAGTGTGACTTACTTGCATAACGATCATTCATCCTGACCTGCCATCGACCTCTCATACGGTATTCTCCTCCATCACGTCGTCGGTAACCACAGCGGTATGCACGTTTCGTCGTCCCACCTGTTGTTTTATTTTAAGAAGATTAACTAAGTGCCACATCATATCGCGCTTTCATAAGATTCTATCCACATTTCAACTACAGCAAACTCACAGTGCACCGTGTTTTACTATCACAAATAGGTATTCGCGTATCATAACCTAAAATCTCACAGTCTAGGGAAGAAAAGACTATAAACACTTAGCTGTCATTAAAGGGTCGCTCCTGTCATCGCAGAATTGCCACGGCTGACCCGCCAGCGGCTGCAGGCTTCATCTCGCGGCCAACTATCACTTTAGAACTTAACGTGGTAAAATCTCGAACAAGAATGAGCTGTTGAAAATGGCGGCCTCGTCTTCACTTTGCTACGTGTTGGCTAAACTGACACAAACCACGCCCCTTTACGCGCCATTCGTTGTAGTAGTACCAACCTCACGATCTAAATAAAGCCATCATTGCCAACATCATCGTCCAACATCGACAATCTACACTGGTACGGAACTTCAGTACTAATTTGACGTTTGGCGTAGCTTCGCCGTGCTTGGGCCACTGTATAGGTGCCGCCGGCACGAACGTTTGTCTTTGAAAATACCGCGGGAAATTCGAAATGAGAGTCGCTCTACGGCATATATATATAATATAGATCAGTAAATCACTACGATATTTATCACTAACTCAAACTAGTTCAATTAACAATAAGGTTAAACTTCCCGTCAGAGACAAAGAGAGCGATGTGCATTATCGCACCAAGTCGACAGCACTATAATTCATAGAATACTGTAGCTCAAGTCTTGGGTCTTAGGGCAGGTTTACATAAGGACGAACATCGCATGTTTTATGGACTTTTCGTCAACAATGCTAGTTTCTTATCGGTAAAACTGTGTCATATGAAAAATGTGTTTTGTTATTCTGGACATGCCAACTTTTTTCAAAACATGTATTAAACGCGCTTCTTCCTCTTACATTGATGTTGCATTGATGCACAGATCACTATCATAAGATGGCAAGTGAAAGAGAAAGTGATTGAGAAGTAAACTACGTATCTAGAGCTCTATTTTCGATTTGTTCACTACACATAGGTACGTTTTTTGTTGATTATTGTTTAACTTTTGGATTTTTCAATAGTTTGCCTTTAACAAGTGACTGGCACGGGCTGGCGGTGCCGGTAAACAATAGTACCAACCCTTACATACCCGTGGGTGTCGTAAGAGGCGACTAAGGGTAATAGACTGGAGGATGGGCAGCAGCATCCCCCTTTGTATCTAACATCTTACTTACTGCGGTCACCTACAACCGCGCTACACTTTTCCAGCAAAAGCTAGAATTCTAGAGGGAGTTCCCTGTCCTGTAGTGGACGTTTCATGGGATGTTTCGATGAACAAGTGACTTCTATACTCAATGCTAATCATTGATTTACGAACTATAAACAGCACAAACACTTAGTTAGACGTGTGGCGAGCGAATTAAAATAGAGCTCCTGGGCAAACACCTCTAGGGTCAAGAGCTAGCAAAATGGATTTAACATAATCCATTTTGCTAGCTCTGCTATGATCAATATGATAGAATTCGATTAACGATAGCTTTACAGCTTCAAATGCATTTTGTTCCCAGTGCAGTTTGTTTTGTATCTGTCTGTACATGACCTTTCGAGTAACAAGACAGTGTTCGATTGTTGTCGTTGAACTAATTAAAAAGTTTCGAGTTGATCGTTGGTGACGGAGCGGTGAGGACGATCGGCGAGACTGCGACGTAGAGCTGCCAATTCATATAAGAGACAAAAGAGCACGCCCAGATGAGTAAAATAAAAAAGAACATTTTTATCCTTCATGTTAGGATCATCAAAAGGATCATAATGTCGTAATTTTTATGTGTTGCGCTTACAGACAGACGATATTTTTAGGGTTCCGATACCAAAATGGTAAAAAAAGGAACCCTTATGGTGCGACTTTGTCTGTCCGTCTGTCTGTCACACCTCTATATCTCAGCAACCACTCATGCTATCGACTTTAAATTTGGAACAGTTTTAGAACATAGTTGCCCAACTTAATTGCACATGAAAGAATTTTGAAAAAAATATGATTATAAATGTAAAAGGGGCCAAAATAGGGGGGGGCAAATTTCAAATTGTCGCTACTAGGTTGAGTGGGGTATCATATGAAAGGGCTTTATTTGTACACTCTAAAATATATTTTTGTATATTTTTACGTCTCTTCGTTTTCAAGTTATGATGAAAATTGTCAAAAAAATACCATTCCCCCCCCCTTATCTCCGAAGTTTGTGAAAGGAAAAATCTGAATTAATTACAGTTGACATGAGTTTATGTAAACATTACAGCAAAAATAAAATGATCTTTCTAAGTTGCACAGTTTTTTAGAAATCTGCAAATAACCTTTACAAACAAATTTAGTTTTGCGGTCCTAAAAATTGACCGTATTGCTTCCAAAAATACAAAAAGTATATCGGAACCCTCGGCGCGCGAGGCCGACTCGCACTTGACCGGTTTTTTTTACCTTACAAGCTCGGAAAAATTTGCTTTATCTGTCGATATTTACGTGCAAAACTCATTTTATTCCCGCAAGCGTGGAAAAGGTTTCTGAAGTTTTATTGGCCGAAATCTGCGTGCCAAAGTTAGTTTGAGCCGCTAGAGTGGAAAAGGTTTTTGAACTTAAAACCTGATGATGAGGTATGGCATAAAGTGCTGGCATTCGTTAGTAATTTTCTCGCTATAGTGAGGTGAATAATTGAGCGTTTTGCTCGACAGCAAAATAATTTCACGTCTCGTGCTTTGAAACCCTCGTCACGCTCTTCGATTGCTCGTTCTTCTTTTGAACCATTTGCTTCGCTTGTGGCTCAACCCTATAATCCTTCGCAAGCTCCAGCTTCAATACAAGGCACTCGCGCCAAATATCATAACAAATAACTGATTTTAATTGCAGATTTGGGTTCAGTATCGATAAAAAAGTTGGCTGTAATTCATCGTTGCAAAAAATATTTACAGTCAAATCCCCTCTACGTTTAGTGTAAAATTCGTTTTTATGGATATTTTTATTTTATAATTGACGTCAATTCTCAGCTCACGGGTACGACACACCCAAACGTGGAATCAGTCAGGCAGACCGCCGCCGCGTACAAAGCAAATGCAACGTCCACTCGCCGCTTGGCTGCACCACCGCCGCCGCCCGCGCTTTCACCTCTCTTCCCTTCAAATTGAAACAAAATCACATGCCCCATACAGATTCACTCGCTAACATTGATTTTATCAAATCGGATGAATATTAATTGCTATGGATCCGCATCCATTCAGATAATTATTTCAAGTTCTATGAAATGATTGATGGAAGTACAGGAAGCGGAAGGAAGTAAGTATGTTAAATTGTAGCAGGTGGAGGACTGTGGTCTCTGCCTTTGCCTATCCCGACGGGAAAGAGGCGTGATGCTGTGTATATATATATATGTACGAATATAATTAAAGTAAAATTTTGTTTGACCATATTTATGCTGTATCAAAAGTAAAGCTCAACTGTCCAAAATATGGCTTTAGAGTTTGCAAGGTGACGTGAGTATTCAGAGGTGCTAAGCAGCGGGGAGTGAAGTGTCGCAGTGAAGGCGTCCCGCGGGGCCGCGCGCAGTCGGGACTCTTTTGATAAATATTTTATGCTCCTCGCGACTCCGCAACACAGTGAGATATTTCTTCTAGTTTAGATTAAAATAGTTCCATCTACTTTCTTGTGTGTACCTCATTGATATTCATCTCGTATGGCTGGGACGTGTTTTTATTATTCATACATAGTATAGGAAAAACTTTTCGACCGACTTCCTTTTTCTTTGAGGCTTGCTGTGGGGCAAACTCAAAAAAAAAACAAAGTAGGTTAATGAAAAGTATATTAAATTGAAACACATGACATGTTAAATACTGGGTGTAAGGGTCAGGTTGGCAAATACTCAAAGGACATGATCAGATAACGTAACTGAACAACTTTCAGTGAATAAAACTTTCAGGAAATGAAAAAAAAATCGGCCTCTCCATACAAAATTGTAAACTTGATTGGACAGTTAGTACGGAGAGGCCAAATTCCAGAAAGTTTTATTCAATGAAAGTTGTTCAGTTACGTTGACTGATCATGCCCTTTCAGTATTTGCCAACCTTTCGATTACATCCTGTATAATAAATAAATATGTCATCATCACACTCAAAACCAGACTGATAAACTCGAACAGCCATTCTCGTATTAGCTCGGCTTTGTGGGTAATTGTTTTACAGATGAGCACACAACAGCGATTTCATGAATTTATATGGCGAGTAAGAGCGTGGGCGGCGGGTGACGGCCGGCCGCGAATGAATGCCCATCGGAAAGTCATCAGTTATGTAGGGCGTATCGTCGCGCGCCATGTGGCAGCGGCCGACCTCGCCACCGGCCGCGTCTCTGCGTAATTTTTCCGCGGGCAATTTTCCGCAATTTCCCAACAACCATCAGCAGAGCTTGGCCTCGCTCGCCCCTTTGTTTAAAATGTAAAAAAAAAACAAACGCTCAACCGGAACTGACCCTCGATGCGTAAAAAACATATAACGCGTTGATTTGTTGGTATTTTAAGCATCGAAATAAATATGCAACGAATTTCATGACTTATGGTTATGTTATTCTTATTGATTAATACACTTTTAATTAAAGATTTTCGAAATAGCTACCGACTAAAACAAAGTGAACACCGAAAACCGTATATTTTTTTTAAAAATGGAGCTTTCCGTATTGAGCTAAATGCCATGCAAATTGACTGAAATATAATTGATAGCATTTCGAAATATTCCCCACTGCAAGCAAAATACTCGCGAATGTTAATTTTAAAGAGATTTATCAGCAGTACTCTTTTAAAGTAATTTAATAGTTTGGAGAGTAATTTATAAGTTTAAAAAACAAAAAACCCGACTTCGTAACAGAAAAGAGGAAAACAAGTTCAACTTAGTAAGCTTGAATTTCATAAGATATTGTAGGCGAGGATGATAATACGTTTTGTGGTAGTTTTCATTTATATTTTTTATAAAGGATATAAGCATTTGACTTCTATCTCACCTGATGGTAAGTGACGATGGCATCGAACATGTAGCGTGCCTACTCAGAAGATGATTTTTCATTCTTGCCTTGAAAAGATCCAGATTGTATAGATCAAGGCGGTTAACATACCTATAATTTTGTTCGTATGTAATTCAAGCTTACTAAGATCCTAGAGCTTGCTTTCCTCTTTTCTGTTACGCAGTCGGGTTTTTGTTTTTTAATAATTTTATATTTCCAACTTTTTAATTTCAAATTTGTTACGTCAAATTATTCTAGATACTTTGTTTACACATATAAAATACATAACTTGCCTCTTAAATTCCTCCCCCTCTTGATACCCCACTTCATAGATTTAGGAGAAATAAAAAATCATGATACTCAATTCGCCCCAAAAATCCACCATAATGACTTTTCACAATTTTAATATAGCCAGTGCCTCTGCGCTATTATGCTTTTATTATTGTCTAGTTTTATTGTGTCTCCATTAAACGCCCAGTAGTAATAAAACGACAATGATCAAGTTCACGAGGAACAATGCGTGCCGTCGTCGTCGCATGTTGCCAAATTTATCGACGTATAATTCATCAAAATCGGTTCAGCCGTTTAGTAGTTAAGAGGCTACAAAAAACGGACATAGGTACATACTTACAGGTCAAACACATAACCCTCCATTTGGGCTTCGCAACAGTCGGGTAAAAAACAAAACACAAAACGGAAATTCTGTTAATAAAATGTAAAAGAAATGTTTATAAGGTGAGTTATGAATGATTGATAGAAAGATAAAAAGATTATTCTTGAGTATAGCACAAATCCATCCATGAAAGATTGATTTAATTACTCTGTGGCCTGCGCCTTGCGCACAAACAGGTGAACTTATATTAGAAGCAGTAGAAACAAAAACCGCTATAAAAAGTTATGCTCCATTTAGCTCAGCCCAGCGCCATAGTTTCGGAAACCGGTGCAACATATTGCCAAACAAAATTAATAAAATAGCAAAATGAAAGACGCTTTTACTATATCTACCTACATATTAAGCTAGGTACGCAAAATTTTGTCCATTATATATAAATACGTATAATAAATATAAATACGTGTATTAAGATTTTGCCAAGTGAAAATTATTTCTGACTTTAATATGTTGATTTTAATTATAGAAAATATGTAGAAAAAAATAACAAAGTACGTACTTGGAATAAAAATGCAACGCAAATTTAAAAAAAAACTATCTTTTTTCGTCTACACCCATGGAATATTTTTATTGATATCCCATTCATAACAATGAGATGTTTACACAAGACTCGCGAACTTTTAATTATGGGTATCACGAACTACGCAGCTATTGTCACGTAATTAATGTTAATAAATTAATCTCAAGTTACAGGAGACAAATTAGACGCAGGCTGCTCGACTAACGACGGACTATTCCGATTAAATGGAGGGGTTGATGTTTATGATTTACGGAGGCCGCGTAATTGTGGCGCCCGACAGTCGTGCGGTGAATCGCACTCTGCAATGGCATAGACCTGAAAATTTAAACCAACAGTACTTTGGTAGGAACTAATTTATATTGATTATCGAATTATGTATAGTAAATTATTCAAGATATAATGCGGAGTTGTTGAAAAGTGCCCACTAGCTCCGTGCCTTTTTCAAATCTGCTAGGTAAGGGGCCGCCGGATTGGGTTTAAAAAGCCGTCGCAATATATATTTTTTAATGTTTGATTTTCGGTTTAGCTACTGTGACTAAAGTAGGTCCGTTAGGTAAGGCAAAAACACCCTGCCCTAACTGATCCCGATTGCGAGTGCCAGAAGCGAATTTACGCGATAAATCTTAATATTGTCAGTCAGAAACTAAATTAAAAACAAAACGTTCAACGGCATTCTAAAATTTACCCAAGGGGCCTTCTCGCGGAATAAGGCTAGCTAGAGCTAGGGCAATTCTGATGTAGAGCTTTTGAGGAGATCATAATTAATTTTGGGATCGACTGATAAAAGAAATTAATATCTAAATATCTCATGTAAAGTGGGAACATAATAGCGTCTACAGAATGACTGGTCCGTTTACTTTCAGCTCTTTACGCTCTGGCAACAAAAGCCCACGCGAAGTCGCGTCGACATTAGGTGCTCACCCTAAACCTTCACACTTAACCGCCGACAATTAATTCTCGCTTAGCGCTTCATTATGACGTAGTTGTCTACAAAACTGTGTAGGTATAGAAGTATCAAGTTGTTATGCTTTTATTATTGTCTAGTTTTATTGTGTCTCCATTAAACGCCTAGTAGTAATAAAACAACAATGATCAAGTTCAGGAGAACAATGCGTCCCGTCGTCGCCGCATGTTGACTATTCATTATAGCATCTCGCCGTAACACAAACAATCCTCTGTTATGTTATTAGATTTCCTGCATAGTCGAGATATTCCGACGCACGTATGTGGTTAATTCATCCCCACTCGCTCCATAAATATGTTCAGTTAATGATTTAATGAAATAACTTATTTTGCCGGTCGATAAATCTGCCAAAATAAAGTGGTAGCACAAGTTATTCTATTTGGGGAACGCGAGTACCTACCCTGCAGCGTATGTATCGGACGAACTAAGAAGACACAGCTTGTTTGTCCTCGCAGACTAATTAAAAAGTTTGTTTGCGGAACTTCCGAGTAGAAGTGGCGTCGAAGTGGAGACGGCAGCATCCGATAGAGGAATATATTTAGACGACGGCTTCCGATGAATGTAGAATACTTCGATTTACATCCTGTTCCAATAACAAACTTGCTAGTTCATCACTGTTTCAGGTGGCATCCTCTGTAACCAATTTACATTCAGAGTTATCAGATTCAGAGAGTTACCTAACTACAACAACTTGGTATATATAGGATTATCTTATTAATCCTAACTCATTTTCATAGACGTTAAAAAATTCAGATTCATATTTAATGACTCGTTCCACTAATTGATGAGCTAGCGCATAATCTCTCTCAAACTGGTATCTGAATCCATTTTACTACAATGCGTAACAGGCTATATGACAGGAATGAGTGCACCGTGACATTGATTTAATCGTACCGAGCGCGGTTGTCGTCGCGCGGCGGTGGCTGTGAGTGGTGGGCACCAGCAGCGCCAATGCTCTGCTCCTATGAATATGTATGAACCGGACACGATCCTACGGATAATGGAATCTGCACACGGCGGCGATCCGATTACTCCATGCCACAATTAGCCGACCAAATACAAAAAGATTTAAACAAGAACTGCGTCATGGATATGTGCGGAAGGGAAAAATTGTACTTTTTCAGATTTTCTTTCTTATACAATGGCTTGGTACGGTAATCACTTTTCAAAGTATTATCGACTTTTGCGAACAATTTATTTCCGAACATATTTATTTACATGCTTTATTTTGGCATATCAAAGACTGTTTACGGAAATTTGCTGCGGAAGCATGCACTCCCCTCAGGAAATAAACATGGGAGTCGAGCTTAGGCGGCGTGGGCGCGGGCGCGGGCGCGGTTTGTTTGTGAGGCTGCGGCTGCGGGCGCCGGCTGGAGATGAGCGATAACGGGACCGACCCATGAGCACGTACGGCTCTGGCCCAACCAGGTGCAAGTGCATCTTTATCGCTGAATACTTTATCGCGGAAATGATAAGATAACAAACCACATACCACATAAAATTAAATATCATAACAACTTATAAATGAGTACCCAATCACTGACTTGAGCTTAACTCATTACTGAAAAACTGGGCCATTTCATTGCGACAAACAAAATATCTCATTGAAGTGACTACAACTTTACATCCCGCTGCCCGCTACTGTTAATTAGTCTCAGAACGCAGACTAGGGAATATTCGGTTAATATTAGATAATTTGATCTGCTGAGTGGAGAGTTTACGTTAACTAATGACTGGTAATTGTATCGGTAAGCATGTTAGTTAGAGACAACCGATAAGATTTACTCATTGTATTATCTCATTATGTAGGTATTTATGAACTTTCTTGCATTAGTTAAAAATAGAGTTGGTGGTAATGTCGGCAATGGGGCCCGACCACAGCCGACGCACGGGCCGGGCCCGCCACCGTCCCGGTGCTAAGCCGCACTACGCCCTAATAAATTGCGATTTAACTTGTCTCCCGGATAACGCCAACTTTCCCGCGTTTCTTCCACACCCGACACTTTTTCCGCCTCTTCATTTCCTATCTCTTACTTTTGTATTTTCCGTTCCTTCCTCACCGAGATAAACAGGCGAGAAACGCTGAAAGGGGCTTTACAAATTCAAATTGAACTTATCACACAACTTTTTACATTTGTTTCTGGTCTCGAGTTCGGGGGAAAAGAGCGAAGAGGCATTTAATAGTACAATCTCGGGTAAGATTGATGATTTTGTATCACACCTCGCTTCGGGCGGCTCGTAACGAGGAGGATGGCTCTCGACGTGGGTCGTGCTGCCGCTTATCTGGAAAGGGATGCCGCTTTATCTCAAATTACATATTTTACTTGAGACGTTTCAAGAATCGCACTCTTTTTTCGACATATAATTGAGACTTTTAAGGAAATTCACCCCTTTCACGTACCATAAAAAAATATTCCATATAGGGTGTTTACTTAATGAAATAGTGACAAATTATACACTGATATAAAGCAGGTTAACTCATAAAATGGATTAACAGTCAACAGTGTCCCTCCTTAGTGACTCCATAATAGTGTGTCTTCATACCTTAATGAGCTTTTAAATCGGTGCTCGTAAAACATGTCCTTCCTCATTGTTGGTAATTTGATATGCAGACGAGAGACTCGACTGCGAGCACGGCGTATCGTGGCGTGTTGCAAACAACGTGTGTACCGCTACGACGCAGATACCGTCGCGGGTAAACACAATCTAGTTAATCAAGCGGGTAAGGAAGTTTCACCGCGTGCAGTAAATAGCGCTCACTTAATTCGAGGGCCATGTGTGGGCACATAACCGCAGCATATTTATCCCATTATGCACGGCGGTGCGGTGTGGCGGCGCGGCGGACACTCGCGGCGATGCGAGTCACGTCGCCTGAAACGAATCGCATGTGACATTATTTGTGAAGATCGTGCTCTATCTTCGTCGGCGACATCGCCGGGACGTGGAGGGATTACTCACAAAGAAGTACGATTTCAACGGTACGATAAAGAGCGAGAAAGTTACGGCGGCGTATATTCTCACTGGGATTAGCGCAGTTACGAATGGTTTGTATCGATTAGGTACTTACATCTTTTCCACACAGCGAGATAACTAAGCCGCGAATACATTACTGCCTTTGTTTAGATCAGAAAATGTTGTTTAATTTGTAACATAAGTACTTGTATTTTGAGAATTTGTTCTTTCAGCAGAAAAGATTTGCAGGCTTAGGTATAAATATGCAATGCAACACGCCAGATACCATATCGTTGTGAAATGCAATAACATGCAAGTCTATGACACTATAGCCAAGCCACACTGCTCACACCCAATGCATGGAATTATAATCACACAATTTGAATATCCAAACATATTACGTTCTAGTATCAATTCAAATGCAATACCAGACGTTATTGAACTATACACGTTTATAGGTTTATCAAAACATGCGTAACGTAGTGCAAGCATTGTTTCTTTTTGCAACTATAAATTGGACAAAGTTTATTTGTAGTTATATCTTGGATATATTGAAGACGCGTTTTCTGAACTTCAAATTGAAAGATTGTTCATCAAATCTCAATTTCACCCTATAAAAAAGTTATTTACTTGATGAGGTGGACACAGCGTCGTAGATAAAAGTTAATCAAATTATAAGAAAGGTAGTGACGTAATATAAAAGAAAGTAAAGGAACGTTAGAGGTATGTGAGTCAGCGAGTCAGCGTTATATTAGCCAGCTGCTTGGTATTCCTGGCGCGACTGTCCAGCTTCGCGCCTCCGACTGCGAACCAACTGCGGGCGGGTCTCACACTGAAAAATTGATGCGACCTGCACAAGCCACACGTTCATTTCATTTAAGGTGGATGATACTCATAATGTCACATGTGTATTCGGCTAATTCCGAAAATCGGGTAATTCCAATAATATATATATGCTTCCGAACGCGCCATTATTTTTTGTTCTGGTATACGTTACCTAGCGGCCAACTTAACCCGCTACCCTGCTTTGGTTGATTCCGGTCGGTAAAAACGAGCTTACGATGTGGAGGTGTTATTATTTGTCATCGACGCAATTTTCGCGCACTATTTACATTATAGGCATTACACGCTAGTCGACAATTTTTATAATTAGTAATTTTTTAAACTGCATGTTTCCACATTCGATAGTTTCTCGTTTTTGTGCATTGTTAAATAGGTTCAGAACGATCTAGCTAAAGATTTTTAGTTATTTTCAAATTTAAACGATGAAGTTATTCCGAAATTTCATAGTATTAACAATGAAATTGCAAAATTCCTGTCGGCTAATTCTGAAATACATTTATAAATCTTTTATATGTTTATCGACCAGCTAACTATTTTTTTGGGAGTGTAAACCCGAATTAAAAAGCAACATTTTCCTTATGCTACAATTAAATAAAACTCAGTCATGAATGTTGTTCGAAATTACCCGCATATGATTCGGAATTAAACTTCCGTAATGAAATAAAAATCTAATTTCGAAACCTTTTTACTTACCAATTTTGTATTTTTTGTAAACTATTCTAAAGTAGAGGTATAGTTTAAATATTAAAGAGCCCATTTAGTTTGTATTTACTAACAAAAACTCACCCACATTTTTACTGGACAATAAAAATTGATCACACTGTCAACGCTCCTTAAAATCATTTGTAATTACACGAATGCACTTTACCACTGAAATGCGTATGCTACGCTGGGCGGGTGGAGTTACGTTACCCTCAAAGATAAAGTCCGAAATGTACATATACGGGGAAGTTTTAAGGTAGCAACTATCACTGAGCAGCTTTCTGAATCCAGGCTGAGGTGGTATGGATATGTGATGATAACCACATAGTGAAAAAGTGCCTATCCATGGCTACACGAAAGTGAGGGAGAGGCAGACCGCAAACAACTTGAATGGCCAATGTCCAGCGGGATATGAAGGCTTTAAGTCTATCTGTTAACGATGCTTATCAAAGAAGCAAATGGCAAAAGGAGAAGAAGATCGTATTTAGAAATCAGAAATGTTTATTAACACTAGGACATCACAACACAACTCTATAAATATACATTAAATGCTTAGCAACAAGAAGGAATATTCCCATGTGGGTAAAATACAAAGGAAGAGAAAAAAAAGATACAGTGATGTGACATCGGCAGTGATAAAAGGGACTCACTCAGCAAAAGCCGCAGCACGCAGGCTGCGACGCTGGTTTTCAGTGAGCCCTGCTGAGTGAGGCACGGACGATAGTGTGTATTAAATATACTTACATAAACAACTTAGGTATATAATACATACAGACTTAAACTATATAAGAAGCAGATGATTCATAATAATACATATAATCTGTGTAAGTGTGGTGCGAAAAGAAAGAAATAAATACATAATATGCAATGATGACGGTATGCCATCGCATCGGGATTACGTAATAAACCTGTTTGCGTGGCGCGCACGCTTGCAGTCTGCACGCACATTGTTGGTTTATTCGCTAGTCGACTTCTGTCGCTCCAGAGACAAGAAAATAATATTGACGATGTTGTAACTAAAATAAGAAAAAAAAGTATTACTATTCATTTCAACGATATTACCAGAACAAAAACGTTTCCCTAAAACTTTACGTTAACTAAGTGTTGTAGGCAAACATTTTTTTCAAGTTCACCATTATCCACTTAACTGAACGATGATGTTCAACGCTTCTACGTATATCTATTTTATTTTTTTACTATTCTTTAGTTCACCTCCTACGCAGCATTTCATATTTCTACGTAACCTCCTGCACAACAACGCTACGAAATCTATCTTATATGATCGCTACGATGCAGGTTCCAGTGTAGGATCGGCTTTAACTGCAGGGAAATAAACTCACATATTGCCGCAACATGAAAAAGTATTTTACCACGAAATGTATTACTTACAGAAATAATTATATACACGTGTTAAGTATATTGCGCAAAACCTCTCTGCTTTAAATATGAAACTGAACAACTTTTGTTCTACGACTTTAATAAATTCGCAATAAAATTAGCTTTTTCATAAAAATTGTCTCGGTCAGTTGAACGATTTGTATGAAAAAGCCAATGTTTTTTAGCGAATTTCCAAAAGTCGTTGAACAAAAGTTTCATGTCCAGAGCTTCAACTCGAGAGGTTTTGCGCAATTCACTTAACACGTTGTAGAGAGACGAGGGTCTTGTACAATATAGACTTCTATTTGGAAGTTTTCGTCAACGAGAAATTTCACTCAAAATAAACTTCAGTCATTCTACACTTTTTAGTGAGATGCATGACATTTTAGAAGGCAAAGTAACAGGTGTGTTAACTTTTTTGTTTTCCTTTCCATTACGGGATGAAATTTTGTATGAACAGGGCACAGGGCAGAGCAGAACGCGTCTTCCCTCTCGCTTTATTACAAAGAAAACTGAAAGATAGAAATACTGTTCTGTGCTGCTCCGTACACGTCTAAGCTTACGCGTACCCTAACGCTCACAACAAGAAAAAGAAAACGTTATATTTCCATGGAGCTTAAATTCATAACATCAGCCACTTCATCACCAGCCATGTCGTATACCCCCCCAACTCTACCATGTATGCTTGGGTCTTTGTATCCCGAAGGGATTGTTGTTTCATCAACCGTAAACTTGCAGCAGCGTGGACATGGACATGCACCTACATACGTGACTGCTCAGGAGTGCGACCGAATTGAATGGCGCGCCAAACGTTTCTCCCGCAATCCCGTTAAGATATTTTACAAATTTAGTTTAAACTCCATATAAATATTTTTTTTTAGTTTCCTTCAAACAGTTGAGCATGGAAATCAAATAATGTCGCGTGCATTGTCTACTAGTCTAGCGGGACGCAATTATAGTAAAATAATCATTCATTTTTCCGAGTGCCGAGCGTGCGCACTCAGCCGTACGCGGTTTCGCTTTTGTACGTTTGTTCACTGTCTGCCCTCTACTGCGGTTGTATTTCAATATTTCCAAATCGATTTGCATAAACGAAAACCTATCAATATTTTGTTGGTTAATGGTTCGGGTGATACGTATAAATAAATTTCAGACTTATCAATCTACAAAATATTTTAGTAGTTATTCGTAGAAGTAATCTCGAAAAAAGAATAAATAGATGGAATCTGTTTTCGCTTATTCTACTAAAATTATTGAATGATTAGGGAACGACTCGCCAGATTACTTTGTGTTGTGTTTACCGCAGAGAAGACGTGCCACGAATGCCGGAGCGTTTCCTAGGACGCGACGATGAAAAGATTACACATTCAATACGTTCAAAAGCGCAGATCCCTAAGTCCCAAATTAAATCATGAAACAGCTGTGCACCTGCCTCGTCGATTGCTGCACACTCACCCGCCATTATTTTACGAACCCCTCAGATTTTTATCAGACATTTTTGATCTTACTGCTATTTGATTTCCGTGTTTTCTTTAAAAAAGTCTTCGGCAGTGTAATCTATGTACAAGGTTTGCATTTGAGAAGTGGTTCGTAAGTTTGTAGATAAGCCCTGTCTGACCTCGTAAAACGTCTAAAAATATATAAAAGGGAAAGCCGCAAGTCACAGTTTGAGTGTCAAGGGTTTAGTTGGGCTATCCGCTTGAAGGAACTATCTCTATCTGGTCCATCGAATGTGAGAAAATGGCCGCGGCTTTAGCGAGACAAATTCCTTCCGATTCAGTCACGTAGCGCAGAGATGGGCTTCTTAGCAGATTTGGTGAGTGTATGTTTAGATTCGTCGTAAGTGTTTATTGAAAGGGAAAAGCTTGTCCTAATATTTGTTAGTTTGGTTTTCTATTACATTTTATGCAAGTAATATGATTGGATAGTGATCCAGAACATATTTGAAGCACTTGTGGCTCCAAATGTTCAGTCAAACAAGATTGCTAGTTGTACGTCATTTGGCGTGTAATTGCAACGCACAGCTGACGCGGGCCGCACGTGCTACGCTGCCGCTACGAGCTACGGACAGCGCTGTACGTAGCACGTAGGCTCGTAGCAGGCGGCCCATGGCGTCGGACAATATTGCAATAGTAGTCTGGGGAAAATTTAACACAAACACATTCCACCTTAAATGAACGCTGCAATTTTATGAAAACAAGGTGTTTATTATATATCAGTTGCAGGCAAATCGTATGATTCGCCGTTTACAAACGGCGGGCAAACTGTAAACGGTCGACAAATTGTAAAACGGCTCCGGCAGATTGTAAATGGGTTTAGATCACTGGTGCATTTTAGGTTCCTTAGCCACACTAAACCCATGCAACCTAACCGATCCCTACTCGGGATCTCGGGATCTTAGGTTATCTTATGACCACAACGAATTACGGGCCGTTTTGCGAAATGCCGCGGCATTATGTAAAATGCCGAATTAAAAAATTTTCGGCATTTTGTAGAATGCCAAGGCATTATGTAAAGCGATGAATTTGCCTACGACATCTCAACATGTAATTAACTTTCAAAAAGATAATAACTGAATAAAGAATACTTTTGGTCCAGTATAGACCTGACATTGCAGTATAAAATTGTGAATCGTGGACAAAGAGCGTTTTAGAGAACGACTCAGTGGAGTGGGGCAAGCGATGGAGCCGGGGGGAGGTGGCGAGTGCAAACGAGTACAATAACAAGCCAAGTTTTGTCTGTTTGCTAAGCGCGAGTGTTGGTAAGCGCCGCCACTGAGCCACTGCTCCGTAACGAATGTTTTCACAAGTTTCTGCGGTAATGCAGCCTCAAGTGAACACACTACTTAACTTTTTGAGTAGTTTTGTCGTGTTGTGTATTTTTAGGCACGTAGATTTAGGTATTATTATTTTTTCCATTTTTTTAGATGCTTCGTAAGTGTTTAAGTGTATTTTTCAAAATTAAACATCTCTATTGAACCACCTTAATCTTCTAATCTTATTTCCTGGAATAAAAACATCAACGGTAAATGTCGTTATACTGAGTTTTAGAAATAAGACCAAAAAGTGCGGCGCGCCGAACTTTCTGCCGGCGTACAAACATGGATAATTAAGAAGCATGAACCATTTTGAATATTTTATGAATGAGTATTTCATATGTATGAGGACATGGCTACTAGAGGGAAAATTTATAATTTGCATTCTTAATGAATACATTATGTGAAGGGATGAGGAAGATATGCAGGAATAGTAAAAAGATAACCTACCTATTTAAATCTAGTTTTCAAATTGTCTATTCAAATATAAAATGATTTCATGACATGAAAAAGTTAGTGAAAAATTTGCCTTCACCTTACTAATATTGTGTTGCATTGCATAATACGTCTCGAATAAATTGTTATTCGTTCACCGAGCGCAAAAATATCTTAGGTGACAAGTGTTACAACGTACCCAATTCCGCCGCCCCACCACCACCATGATCACCATAGAAGCACTTTTCTCAGGAAATATTTTTTTTTGCTACTCACACGAGCGTTTGATCACCATTATTCTTTAGTCTGACGTTTAAAGAACGCAACAAGTGCATGGCTTCAATAACCCAGCAGAACAGTCTCTCGGAATTGTGAATGACGTGTCAGTCGGCGGCGACGCGGTGACGAGACGACCAACAAAACGTGGCGCGACCGCATGTACCGACACATCGCGCGTGTAATTGCCGCGCGAAAACCTGCCATTAATCTCAACCGTCGGTCTGCAATGCCTCTCGATCAAGTGTTGCCAGGTGGGAATCCAAAAAATTTTACTTTGCCAAAAATTCTTTTCATCTAACTAGCTCGGCAAAGTTTGCTTTATCGTTCCAAATCTGCGTGGAAAAGTGTTTTTTTTAGCGCTAGCGTAGAAATAGTTTTTGAAATTCGAAATTGATGATGTACTATTAAACAAATACTGTAGCATGGCAAACCACAAAATTATAATAGAGAAACCGCTAGTACAAAATAAGTCGACTTTTGATATTTTTTACTCTTCCTCATATTCAGTAGCTGAATAGTCATAGCGCTGTAGAGTTAGTGCAACTATTTTTCATGCATCTAGCATTTTCTTCGCTAAGAGAGGTGACAAATTGTGTGTTTCGCTCGTCTGTCGAAGTTAGAAACTTTTGTCGAATCATCTGATATACAGAGACAGAGAGAGAGACAGACAGGTGTACCGAAAACTGAAAGGGCGTGCTCAGTCAACGAATTTGAACAACTTTCCCAAGGAAACATTTTTAGGAAATGAAAAATTTTGACCTCTCCATAGAAATTGCTCACTCTGATCAAACAATTTGTATGGACAGAAAAAAAATATATTTCCGAAATTGAGCATGCCCGTTCAGTTTTCAGTAGGTACACCGTCCCTTTCACCTTGTATACTTAAATCTTTATTTCTGTAATCTCAAAACGCTTTAAAAGTTTGCAATTCCCTTAAATCTGAATTTATAAAGAAGATTAATCTGGCAACATTGACTCGATAAAACGCAAGTCACTTGCTGAGTGCTAGTTATATGCGATACGAACACCAAATTCCACGGTTGAAAGTGAATACTTGACGTAAGCTTTGATTAATTGAACGTTAAAATTATTCTGCTTATTAGGCCCGAAGTTATTGCTCTCAGCATGAAACAGTTGATCAGACTTCAAGAGAGGGATGTTGTAAAGATCATACCAGACGAAAGGGTATGTCTCCGATCTGCCTTCTCTTTACGTGAAAAAGGTGTAATGTTAATGTATGTAATGTAAGCTGCGTGTATGTATAACGGCATTCCTTCTAGTTTGCTATAAGTTTGTGGCACTGTGTCAGTAATATTCTGACAATATAAACTCCGGTCAAGAAGCAAGGCCTCGCTAAGTAAACACACATGACAGGTGCCGAAGGGAGCCACTGAGTGGAGGTAGCCGGAGCGGGCAGTGCTCCGAGCATTCGAGACAAATTGGATTTGGGCGAACGCCGACGACGACCAGTTTGCTCTCCTAACTAGCTGCGACGTGAATGTTGCCTCACTTGTCCTTATATAATATCACTCTGAGACTTTCTTCCACCTTTATTGTAATCAAAGACTGGACAGAAGAAGTTGAGTTTAAAATGTTCTTCCTATCTGATCATCACGAAAAATCACGAGAACAAGCTTCTTTTGAAAAAAAAAAAGCCATTGGGATATTGAAACATTCATACACTGGTGTTGTAAAAAAACTAATAAGTATAAGAGATGAAAAACACAGTTCAATAACTCCAATGAAGGTAATGTAATTGCCGTCACCTTGGTCCAACCAAAAAAAGAATGCGCGATTTTAGTGAACGGAGTACAATTTGATCAAGAAACAATATATCTCGGTTGAACGTCTGTACTATTCAGAAACCAAGGTAAGACTGACAAATTTTGACAACAACAGCGCCAAAAAAGGGATCGAAAATGTTCAAAATTAGAATATTTACCACTGTAATATAGTATTGGAAGAGCAAGGATACAAGTATGAGACTTTACTAAAAGCGCATAAAGGTAAGCTCAAAGAAAATGCATCCATGAATCTGATCATTTTTCCTTTACAAATCAGTTCGTTGAATAAATCACGAACCATGAGAATATTGCCAAATGTGCCTTAAAATCCAATAATAAGGCGTTGTTTTCAATCAAGACCCGGGCCGTGCTCGCAGCGAGTCTAATAGCACCGAGAGAAAACACATTTGTCTTGTCCCGGCCCGTTAGCGTATATTACACGACGAGACATCGCCCGCTGGGTCTCCTTTACTTTCTCAGCCTTAGCTACGGGAAAACTACACGTTTTTCATCATTATATCAAAATTAACTTAAGCTTGAGCTATCTGGGAAGAAGCTAAAAAGGATTTCTGGAACGCTAAGAAATTACCTCCATTAATTGATGACCTACCTCTTACTTGGCCGCTATCTGCTTTCTACACAAGGAGAAGAGTTTTCTAAATGAGGAAGTCAAACCTTTTAATAAATTGAAAATTCCCTCCCCCCCTCGTATTTGGGCCCCATTTACAAAAATTATAAAAAATGTTTTTTTTTATTCTTTCGTTTGGAATAAAGTTTGGCAAGTTGCTGAGATAAACAGGTGTGATAGACCAAAGAGATTTGAACCTCGATGCGATAGACAGACAGACAGAACCATAAGGGTTCCGTTTTCACTATTTTGGTTTGGAACCATAAAAACGATTGCTTCACCAACGGAATGTGAGAGTTGGGTCTTTGTCACATTAGTAGAAGATATTAATTAACTTGTACTATATTCTATGCCACGGTAAAGTGAAACAAGCTGGCTGTAAGTAGCCTCAAACAAGAACAAACTCTCAAGCTGCAGCGCAGCATGTTACGTTAAGGCTTATTAAAAGTTTATTTTTCAAATAAAGAAGACACTTAAACGAAGTTAACTTTATGACAACAAGGCACTCACTTCAAGAGTTCTCCGATAATGAGTAGGGAGTGTGGGTAGTCTATGGTTCAGTGATTCAAGTAGAAAAGTGAACCTTGTGAAACTGACCTTTGATTCTTTAAAAGGGGTTCACGAGGGTTCAAGAAAGCCTTTAAAACAAAAAGCCCATAATAAGTATGTTAGTATTTATGTGGCAGGTATATTGTCAGAGCCGTGATAGTATAATTTTACTAGTGAAATTATAATTGCACTGTGAATTGTGAGCTAACCGATTCTAACCTAGTAAACAAAGCCCCCGTGTCCGTTAATTAAATTGTAAGTAATGGAGCCAATTGTAAATTTACCGTGCAATTATAATAATTAATTAGTTAATTATTATATTTTCATGGCTCCGACAATAATTATACCTGCAACAGATAAATACACCTGCCTGTTTTACACCCTTTATGTAGTCATTGCACGTGCATAAAGTACAGGCAGTTATAAAAACCTAAAACCGAAAAGTACGATTAGTCAACAATACCGAACGAAACGACAAAATGCACATTCTCGCAACCAAAAGATTTCTCGGAACTAAAAGATAATTTAATAAGTATGAACACTGCCTTACGTCTATTATATTTAAGTTTACATCCTTTACGTAAAACTACAAAGTTTAAAAGTAAGTTCCTAACCCACGCCCGTTCCCAAACAGACATAAAATTATTAACCAAACCGGTCCAACTCTCCCGAAGTTCCCCTATACTTAGCGTGTTCTATCGTAGCGTAGCGCGGCGACATTGTCGTCTACGGGCTACGCGGCTACGGGCTACGACCGCTACGAGCAAACATTCTTCTACGGAAAAGGTTTGTAAAAACTGAAAAGGCATTAAAACTGAACATCTTAACCATTCAAATGTATTATCGGGCTTTGGATATTTTATCGCAAAGCAGGTTTTGATTTAGTATTCCAGTACCTGGGCGACCGAGCTTCGCTCTAATAGCCGCTTCAACATTAGAATATCATCGGGTGAGCAAGATATGCTACCCGATAACAGATGGCGTTGTAGGTTTTTGTCTAAAACTCGATATTTTCGGTATTTTACCAAAATGCTTACGAGGAAAACGAATTTTCCCAGACATGAGACACTAGATCGATTTTCCGCTCCCGAATACCCCCATATGCTAAATTTTATCAAAAACGTTAGAGCCGTAAGAATAGTACCCCACCCATCTCTACCCGTGGGTGTGGTAAGAGGCGACTAAGGGTTAATGAGTCAGAGTATGGGCAGCAGCATCCTTCTATCTATCGTATAATCTTACATTCTGCGGTCACCTACAACCGCGGTCCATCGTGTCAGCTGTAACGCTGACAAGCGTTAACAAGGAACCCTTGTAGTTTCTTCATGTTTTAGACAGAAACCTACAGCGCCATCTGTTGGCGGGTACCATAGCTTGATCACCCGATGATATTTTAATGTTGAGTCGACCTGGTTCTACGTCTAAAAACGAGAAAAAAACATTTTGGTCGTTCTGTACAAAAAACATCTGTTGACGGGCAACGTTTGTATAATAAAGTCATTTGTAATTATGTAATGTAAAAATAACCCTTTCTTTAACTATAATTTCCATTGCATATCCAGTCACACTCCCTCGTCACGACTCCTCGCTACAATCTTAGCGACTAGCGATGAAGAGCTAACAGTCTTAGGTAAAGTTTCAACAATCTAATGTAGTGAGTGACTGATTTATTTGTATGAGCCTCAAAGGTAACGGCGCTGGTTACAAAAGTGTGGCTATGACAAAGTAAGAAGCGTCTGGCGCCGCGGCGTCTCCCCTCTGACTCCCACAGCAACACGGTGTCGTGTCGTAATGCAAGCAAGACACAAACATGTCTACGTGCGCCAAGCTTGTTAAGTGGTTTGGAAGAAAAACATCACAAAAACTTTTTTATTGCCTTATGCCATTTAAGCCATATTCCTTTTGTAGGTATTTTTCCGTTTTCCCACTACTCGCCTCGGAAATCGCTCCAACTAACTAGATAAAAAGTA
Organism: Athrips mouffetella; assembly: GCA_947532105.1. Lineage (NCBI taxonomy): Eukaryota > Metazoa > Arthropoda > Insecta > Lepidoptera > Gelechiidae > Athrips > Athrips mouffetella. The sequence goes on along the minus strand of OX383960.1, from coordinate 17,892,540 downwards.
ATCTTTTAATTTTTTCAAGTTCAGATTTTAAATTGTAAGGGGAAGAGTGAAAGAGCGTCCGGTATCGCCCCTCGAGAAGTTGGCAAAACAACCCTCGTCTCCCGGTTTTTTGTGGCGGACTTCGTAATAATAACCTTTGTAATTCTTCAAGTGAAACTTGGCGAAGTTTATAAAAGTACCTCAAAGCGAGTTCACCGTCACCGCCGCCGCTCGTCATACATTATAAAGCGATCTGTTCCCGCAGCTTTTCTCGTTACTATAATCGTTCATTTAATTATTATGAAGTATAGAAATTCAAATTACTTTAAACAGTAAAGGTGTGAATATCAAGTTATAAATAAACATATTTTGAGTTATCAACAATACCTCCTTATTTTTATTACCAAAAAATCAAAAGAATCCTCCCAAGACCCAAATAAACTTGTGGTTATGTGTAGTAGCATCGATGCGCGGCATTTTGTCGTATATGAGCGGTATAAAATTTTACGGTTGTCAAATAGTCGTAAAAGGATCTACGGATAATAAAGAGCGAATTTCAAACTCTTGATATTTTTCGTAATATACACACGTACATTAATCTTTACTGAATATATTCATAGCACATAATATTAGTATTATATATTTTGTGTATTATGTACATCTCATTTTACATTCAAGCATGTTGCACAGAAGTATGTCGTGGATACGTCAGTAGTATAGTTTAAAACGTATTCCTGCTACATTATAATATTTTAAAATAGTTTCGATGGCATTTCTTAGGTTCATTGTGTGACAGCAAACTGTCGTAGAGAGCGCAATTTTAAACATGTTCAGGACAGTGAGGGCGAGTCGGGCCGACACAAAGCCAGTCAAGACGTCTGTCCCTCGTGGACACGGCTGCTCGACTACATTTGAGTGACTCCCTAACCCCTCACCTCACCCTGACCCCTGCCCTCGCCCTCACAACAACCAACATTTTTTGCGGGGACATCATAATAATAGCTCCGTATTACTTCAGGACAAATTCCAAGAAGTTTATAACTCGAGATGAGTTTCGTGTTCCTTGTCATAAATAATAAAGCGGTCGTCGAGTACAACGCTGTGCAGATTTTAAGGAAGTAAAAATTCAAGAAATATTTTTTCATTTTTGGCCTCCAAGTCAAAAGGAAATTGTTAGAAGTTTCTTAAATGAATGAAGATTTCATGGAGATTGCCCGGCGACTCTTTCAGACAACTTAACTCTTTGTGTCGTAATGAAGACTAAACTCTCCTCGTAGACATTTATACCAAGTGTTCTACTTGTGATTAGTTGTAAACATTTTACTATAGTACCTATCAACACTAAAATCGTGAAAAAATATGAAAATATGCGATTCGATAGAGTTCAGTTAGATACTGACGATGTATGAAACAGTAAAAGTGATATAAGCAAAACGACGACGGTTTATGTTTATACGAGTATATAGGGTCCTAATGAAATAGTGAACATAATTTTAGCACGTTACTTAGACCATGAAACTGAACAACTTTTTCCAAGAAACATAGGTCTAGACACGAAAATTTTTTTATATCTTCCATTTAAAATGCACTCTTTGCTGACTCAATCTCTATAGGAAGTTAAAAATGCTTTTTTCGTATTTCGACCTAGGTTCCTTGATAAAAGTTGTTCAGTTTCAAGGTCTGAGTAACATGCTAAAATTATATTGACTATTTCATTAGGACCTTATAATGTCTTATATTGAGGTACTTAGACCTGAACAAAAGTTCATATTATTTGCAATAAGAATCATAATATACGTTACACACCATGTTTGTACGTACACACGAATATGTTACAGCGGCATATTGTCAGAGGGTGACTCGACAGTTCACTGCACAGTGTCGCGAACTCGCGTTCCCTTCAACAAACTGCATGATAAATTACACTTTACCAGCATAAAGCATCGAGGCGTTTCATTTTCAATCTCACCGATTCAAAAACAACGGTAGATATCAATGCAATGTCATAAATTTCGCTTAACGTTCAAACTAGGAGCGCGGTGGAGGCACTATTCTCCTCTCAGTGCTGTCTACAGATTCTACTCAAGTTAATGGATAAGTTGCAAAGGCACGGAGTTTACTTTGTGTTTTCAGGTAGACGGACTTGATCGAAAAGTTTCCTTCGTTAATTTGAACAAGTCAGGAGCTTCACAAAACTGTCAGGATAGTTTAGAGAACAACGCTCCCAGATTGTAAACTTTATAATTACCTCGTTCAATTTTATTAGCGAGATTGTGTCTTGTTAACTGCCAGCGATTAAATTAATTGTTTGCTGCCACTCTCTGAAATTTTCAATGTATGAGGTTTTGGAAAATGTACGTAGGTATATCTTCACTTTTTAGGGTTCCGTAGTAAACAAGGAACCCTTATAGTTTCCGTCTGTATGTCTGTCCGCGGCTTAGCTCAGCGACCCTTAGTACTAGAAAGCTATAATTTGGTATGGATATACATATTAGTCGCGCCGAAAAAGTGGTATAATTAAATCTTAAGAAATATTTTTAGGATACATCTCGTACACGTAAAATGGGGATGAATTCTTTTTTCCTGTCGATCCCGTAGTGTGGGGTGTCTTGTTAGAGTCAAGTGCCCCCCCCCCCGCCCCCCTGCCAGCTAAACGGTTGTTACTAGAATTGTGAAAAAGATAACAATAGTAGCATATATCCTATACTATTAAACGAGCAATATTTGTATATTTATATATATATTTGCAATCGGTTTCTCGAATTTAGTATGCGGGGGTTTTTGGGGATGAAAAATCGATCTAGCTAGGTCTCATGTCAGGGAAAAATCGTTTTGCCGCTGTTTTTAAGCATTTTAAAAAATACCGCGTTTTAGACAGAACCGCGTGTTAGCGAGTAGCATAGCTTGCTCACCCGATGATATTTTAATGTTGAGGCGGCTATTACAGAGCGAAGCTCGGTCGTCCAGGAACTGATAAAATAAAGAGAAACTGTCATAGCTAAGTAGAATTTACAGGTTAAGGAGTAATAGTCGAAAAACTGAAAATAATAAAATTAAATAGCAATCAGGCGCTGGGCTTTACTGGTCGTTAGGACGGAAAAATGTATGAAAATTTCGAAACCTGCCTAACAATAATGATTCTTAAAGCAACTTTACTACGGAACCCTACATTGCGCGTGGCCCGATACGGACTTGGCCGGTTTTTACTTCTTACACACGTAAGCGACAGAATTACAACTTATTTTAAAAACGTAACTTTTTAAAATTCCCTCTGCAAAAGAATTATGAAGATTAACATAACAAAATAAACCGAAACTGTGTTCAGGGAATGCGTCACCTTAAATCTCATGTACTGGTACGGTCAACCGCTTGTTGGTAGAAACTTTTTCAACTCTATTACCACGCCATAAGGTCCAAAAGTGTTTCTACCGATGTGCGGCCGTGTGTACCTTCTTACTGGGAGAATATCTTGGAAATATTTTACTTTTACTTACTTGCAGCTTGCCGTTCTAGCAGTTTTTTTACCGTTGAAATTCAAAAACTCTTTATCGATAACGTGGTGAACCAAATAAACCAATTTGCAAGTCAAAATTTAAAAAAAATAAGTCAGTGTGAGTCCGTGTACCTTCTTAGAAAATTACCTCTCTTTCTATCAAAGGGCAGAATACGCGAGTTAGAACAGAGCGGATTCGTGCTGTTTTACGTTTTTCGCTCATTATAGGGTTCTGTACCCAAAGGGTGAAAACAGGTCTCTATAAATATGCCTCCGACGTCTGTCTGTCAGCGGGCTGTATCTCATGAACCTTAATAGGTAAACAACAGAAAATTTATTTATTGTACTTTCCAAGTCAACATCTGGAAGTAGCGTGAGGCTCGCATCTAGTACGCGTCTCGGTCACTCGCTCTATCAATTACGCTAATGGAATTTATTTCATTTGGAACCTATGCCACTCGAGGACTGCACGAGTCCACGCTGAGCGCAAAGTGCACTTATACCGACCGGCGAGACGGAAAACCCTCTATTTTCTCATCGGTCACAACCTCCGTTTCGAATTCAGTTATTATTGAGACAAGTAGCAACCTAGATAACAACGCAAACAAGAAGTACAAGAATTGATCTTAACGTAGTATTTACCGATTTATTACTTCAATCTTTTTCGGATCGTAATGTAATAAAAAGTAATAAGGTGATTAAATGTTTTAAAGTTTCGTAATAAAGAGGTGTCGGCGGCAGCTGTAAGGATTGACCGAAGACTTCGTATTAAAAGCTAAAAAGTAGCCCTTATAAACCCGTACGTGTTCTTTGTCTCAAGTTTGTGCTTACCTCTAAGGAAGTTCCCCCTCGAAGCAACTAATATTAGTCAATTAGATATTCAGGACGCGTGTGGCGCACCCCGCTCGCTCGCCCGCCGACTGCGGGTTGTGCAAACCGTCACGCCGCCGAGCTGCGCGCCGCGCAACGCTCGCCTTCTGCAGCCCTGCCTGCTTCCCGACATATTGCGTCTACAGCTGAACGTAGTTACACTAAGGGCTGCCAATTCGTGGGGAATTCCCAAAAATGCGGGGAATATAAAACCGATTGGAGCATTGTTGGTGAGGGCGTCGATGCGGGGAAAAAACGGGTTTTTAGGACATTACTTACTAAAAACAATAATGAAAAATCACAAACGGGCTACTTTGAAGTTATCACCCTCAAGTAAAATACGAAACAAGAAAGTTTGTAGAAATCAAAAGCTTCCTACTTTATTTTCACCAGAAATGTTCTAATTATTTTAAACTGAAAGGTAATTTGATCAAAAAATAAAATACTTTAAATTTAAATTTTTAAGATCTGCGGGGATTTTGTGGGGGATCTGATCATGGACTTTGGAGAATTAAAAACATAGGCATTGGCAAAGCTGCCATATACCTACTATCTAAATAGGGACAGTGACAGTAGTTTAAGAGAGTATTTACTTTCTTAGAAATCACGCAGAATCCTGTATATGTATTTCTTTAGTATCCAATACACGATGTAACTAGAAAACTTGTAGATGTTAAATTTAACTTGCATACAAGTTTTACAAAAATACTTAAAAGTTCGAAACTACTTCTACGACTGAGATTTATACTAACATGAAAGGTATTTGGTGTTATCATCCGGGTACTTCTTAGACCGTTCTTGGTGCTTCGAGTTTTATCGCGGGAAATCTCTCTCCTTTCTGCATAATTCATCGCTATGAAGTTGAAACCGAAGTCGTAAAAGAAATCGCTCTATGATTTCATGTCTTTGGCGGGAAACTTTCTACTTGTCTTTCTTTTGAATCGATGGTAGCTGCGGGGCGTTATATTATCCGGCATTGCACTTTTTCGACAGAGATCTGAAGTACTTTTTGAGAGTTCGTTTTAATTTGCAGAAGTGGAGTTTACGCTTTTATCCTCTTGATTATGGACTGTTATTGAAATTTTCCTTTCCAAATGATCAAATTGAATATTCTGTTTGCATAAAATATACCTATTTTTTTGTCTTTTTTGTACGTTTCCTTTTCAACGTATTGCTTCGTCAAAGTAAAAGAAATGGTAGCAAGTAATTGAGTGTGTAGGAGTGGAAGGGTGGTACTTGTGTATTCACTAGCGTCCAGATTCGTGGTTCGCTTGTACTTATTTTACTTTTTGCATTTGCGGCCGTCTAACTCCCAGCATCGTCGGAAGCTTCTTTCCAAGAAATGCTTTAAAGTAAATTCCAAAAATTTCCCCTCAACGTTGCGATTTACAGAAACAAACTTATATTAAAGTAATTTAAATAGCGTCTTTGTTATTCTTTGTTCAGAGTTAGAAGTTATTTGTTTCTTTGTATGAAAATGTAATGTTGATGTTACCACAGTTTTGTTCTTCACAAAACATAAAAGACCACCTTCTTCTAATCAAAATATTCAAAGGAACGCTATAGTGTGGTCAGTTAGCTGTTTTACGTAGACACGATTTACAATTTCACCAAATTTTTTCCAGGTAATAGTTAGGTACATAGCTCTCAATTTTTGATAGGAGCCAATTCCTTTTTCAGCCATCTTGTATTTTATAGAGGCCATTTTAAAATTTTTGTTCTTTTATAAATATTACGATTGTGGGCGTGCGGTCAAAACTGTACGGTTGTGCTTTGTGTGCATGTGTGAGTGATCGTACTCATGTAAACACGGACTGACGAGAGTAATTGACTTTAGTGGACATATGGAGATATTTTTTTATCGAAATTGTTGTTAGGCGTTGAAGTTGCACGATGAAATTTACGCGAATCAACTTTTTGCACATATATAGTTGGTACTTATTGCATAAAAAAAAATAAAACCTTATATTTGCAGCAGTGGCTCCATCTAGTTGCGTTCGGGTCTAAGATGGCCGTCACAGATCACCTTGCAACATGTATGACGAAGCATCACTTAAGAACAGCTTGACCGATTTGGCTGTTTTGCTTCCATATCCAATTATACCTCACCTCAACATCCTCACTCCTTTTTAGGGTTCCGTACCAATAGGGTGAAAAACGGGACCCTATCAATTTTCCTCCGATGTCTGTTGAAATTTACCTTTAAATTTCTGTTACCGCTATAACAACAAAAAAATTAAAAAAAAAAGTAAAGGGGGCTTCTCTACTACAAACATGTTTTAGGCGATTTTTTGTTTTAGCTCTATCGTAAAAACGGGAAAACTTACTAGCATAAAAACTGGTACGTGTATAGTGCATAAGCTGTAAAATAACAACAATAAAAACTTGTCAAGTGCGTCTCAGGACTGTGCGTTCCTGACTACGGCGGTATTGTTACCTTCGTAGTACGGAATCCTCCGTGCGCGAGTCCGACTTGCTCTTGGCCGGTTTTTTCTCATATTATTTAAGTATACTCTTTCACACATCAATCAACAACACACCTCAACCTTACCTACCTACCACAGCTTAAGGTAAGCAGGTATTAGGAAAAATAAATTCTCGCTCTAAATTACAATGTTGTGTCATAAAGTCGCCCGCAGCTCAGAATAATTTGAAATTATAATTTGATTGGCTTTGTCTTGTGTACCGCCGGAGGATGGACTTTAATTATTATTATTTACTACCAACGTCAACGCTAAAAAGGAAATTCTGTCGTCTTTTTCGTCCATATTTTGTTAAAATATAATTTGATTATTTTCTACGAAATTTATGGTAACGAAAAAGCATCCCCCCATTAAAACAAGCTGCTGCCAATATTAAATTCTTGAATCTTGAGAGAAAGTATAATCGCATAATATTAAATTACTCCACTTAAGGCGTAACCCAGAACTACTAAACTTCCATCGTTACGTACCAAGAAACCTAAATTGCGATCTTAACAACTTTCTGTAAGTACTTTCTTTAATTTGGAGAAATATTAGGGTATTTGACCGCAGTTGGGTAAAGTTTATTTTTATTTTATGAGTTGGAAAGGATGGACACCTGCAAACATTTTACAAATCATAGCCATTTATATGCTACAAAGCCGATTTCTAGCTGATTTAATGTGAGGATGGTATTATGGTATAAATAAAGCCAATCTCCCCACAAAATGGACCGTGTGCCTGTCTAATCCTGTAATAAATCATCATTGTGAGCGAATAATCATCATAAACCGTGCGTACGTCGTGCCCGATGCTGGGCCACTCGCGACGATCGCCGCCGATCACACCCATACATCATGTTGCGATTACATGTATCAAATAAACATTACGGTCTCGGATCGCCTTTTCATATTATACAAGGGCGCGTGCGGTCTAGCCAATAACGATATCGGCATTTTTTTCACCGCAAAACTGATTTATGATTAGATTCGCTCGCGCCTTATTACGACACGGTCTTTGTGAATAAACCATGTCTTATATGAATTGTAGTCTCAGCTGGCCGATGATTTTATCACTCAAATGTCAACTTAATTTACAATGTATGTTTTTGCCGAAATAAAATATTTACGCATAAAAGTTACTCCATGTAGAACTATAGAATGCAGAAGAGAACCACATTTGTGACATATGAATGTGAGCTACGAGCAACACGAATCCCTCGCAGAGAAAACAAATGGCAACCGTGAATTACTGTCTACATCGCCAGTGCCAGTGGCAAGACTGAGATTTGGTTACGATAGTGAACTTAGTGGAGGAGCTATCTTTGATATGAATTTTAAATCCACGTGGGGTGGCGCTCGCGGCTGCGCCGGGAGCGAGCACAAACGACATCAGTGCGCGATTAAAAATTCGACAGGGGGACGAGACGGCCAATGTTATCGAAACTTGGTACACTGCGTCGTGCTCGCTCTCTTAGCTCACCCTTCCGCAGTTCAAGAGATAGACTATTCACCGACTTTATTAATGAAGAGTGAATACTTTGTATAAAAATACTTACACTACTACTACTTATTATAAATACTATTTATATTTTTGCAAATACTACTTGACTTGTACAAAATCTTACTTGAAAATGTAAATTGTAAATTCTTCAAACATAGTTTTCATCATTTATATGCATGATTTACAACTCTCATTTCTTTTTATAATGAGTTTTGTTGTAAGAAGACGGTTTCAAAAGTCTAAAATAAATTGTCATTATTTTCATTGGGTACCTTAATTAAGTTGCTGGGTGCCAAAATGTCTACATTATTTTTTCATGTCTGCCTCTTTGACTGATAATCAGAATCATCGTCTAAACGATGAAAATCAAAGGGGCAGACATCCACACCCCTGTGTTTTATAGGAATTTGTCTGCCATTAGAATTTCTACATTTTCAGATCTATTCTGAACAGCAGCTAAAAAGGTAGACATGAAAAACCTTATTTTGTACCCTTATTTTTTTTGTTGTAACCCAGAAACGCAACGACTTACAGCAAAATTAGTCAGAACTAAATCGATTTGTATCAATCTGAACTAACATCCCTATCGATATGAATCATGAACAAAATCATATGTATACCGAAATGGGAGCCAGCACCCGAACTACTAGTAGATACTTATTTGCCTCAAAAGTCCAACTGTGTCTGTATTAATCAGATGCTCATAAAAATATTTTATGTTTCATAACAGCTCCAGAAACGGTCCAGATATGGAAGAATTAGTCGATAAAGTTTAGGCAGTATAATTAAACTCCTACGCGTTGTGGAATGAGTGCATCAAAAATTTATCAAAAAAATCGATTCTGCACACAAGAACTAATTTAAAATTTTATAAAGAAGGCAACGAGATGGGGGCGCACACCGCACCCCTAATGTTCGCAAATTAAAAGGCGAGGTGCCCCTGGGACTTCTATTTGGGCCGGTAAGGATTTAGCGGAGGGCCAAGTCTCCGTGGCTGCTGTTACAATCAATCGTTAATTACGTTTAGTTACATTTACACGCCACATGTTACTGTGTCACTGTGCACAGCCATAATGAATGACTGGCCAAAACCCCCTTACTCGAATACGTAACTATATTTGTTGCGGTAATTCCGACACATAAGCGGCATGTGACGGTGAATGGATAGAACAATTAATGGTACTGCAGTACTGCACTTACTTTCTCGAGTTATGCGATAGATCGATGACCGACCTCACAAACTCTGGTGTCAGTCAGAGTTATTGAGCCACTCAAGCCCTCTATGGTCATGGGCCATGACTAACTACCTTCCAGGTAGCCCTTTTTTACATTGTGTAAAATCTGATGTTACCTTAAGAAATAAATAAACTAAACTAAACTACCGTAGATAGTAGCCGGAACCAACGGTTTAACGTGCCTTCCGAAGCACAGAATTATCTAACTTTTCAAACAATCAGATGACTCAGGCTGTAATACTGGGGAAACCACACAAAGTTATATTTGTTTGAAAGTGTCTTCACTGGGAATCGAACACAGAACTTCTGGAGTCTGGATCAAGAGCAGAACGCTCTAGCTAAAAGATAGATTACGGAGGCTGCAGAGAATAAAGAAAGAAATATATAAATACAAACTTACCTGCCTATAGTAGAAATAAATTCAATGAAACCGAATTTGAGTAAATCTCATCATAACATTGTAGTAGTAAGGGGGAACACCCCTTATATGAATTTCCACAGACCAATGGATACTATCGCAAGATACCTTGCATGGAGATTCTTAGTCATGCAAAGTTGCATCAAAATCGTTTGAGTCGTTTTTGCGCAAAATTCTACTTTTCGTTGCTCACAGCTACCCTCAAAATGAAAGCCAGCAAGAAACAACTCAGAATCCTTCGATGTATTTACATAAAACTCCTAAATCCTACTAATATTTTAAACGCGAAAGTTTGTAAGTATGTTTGGATGGATGGATGTTTGTTACTCTTTCACATAAAAACTACTGAATGGATTTTAATGAAACTTTACAATAATATAGCTTATACATCAGAATAACACATAGGCTCAATTTATAAACCTGCGCAGACGAAGTCGCGGGCACCAGCTAGTTTTAAATATTTTATCAATCGGACTATTCGTTTAATATAGTTTAGGCCAAAGCGTGACGGACAGACAGACCGACCGACCGGCGGACGAACATTTTTGAAAGACTAGCTTAGTGAGTGTGATAGAGCTAAAACTAGAAACGTTTTTTTGGATGGGATATCCAATATTTTTTATTATTTATTAGAATATTCATCAGAATAACAACGTTTCTTCAAAGATCGTTAATCAGGCTTATTGTTTGTAATAGGGTCCTGATGGCACCCTTTGCGTTTCGTACCATACACATGATCAGAGGATCGATTTTTGATGGGTGATTTTTGATATTTGATTTTTGAGAAGTCTAGAAAAGTAAAAGGTTAATAATCATATTATATGAAAATTTACAATTAAACTCTACTTTATATTTCCCGAATATAATTTTTCACTTTTGAAAGGAAGATTCTGTATTATTTTTTTCTATATGATGTTTAAGAATTATTCGCCAGGTCTTTTTAGGGTTCCGTACCCAAGTGGTGAGAAACGGGACGCTATTAATATGCCTCCGATGTCTGTCTATCAGCTGGATGTATCTCATGTACCGTAATAGACAGACAGTTGAAATTTTCACAGATTAAGTATGTATTTAACGTTGTAACGTGTTTTAGGCAATTTTTGTTCCATTTTTGTTTTAGCTTTGTCGCAATAACGGGAACCCTTACAAGCGTGAGAATCGGTAAACTTTTAGTGCATAAGCTATTGAATAATAATAAAAACCGGCCAAGTGCGTGTTGGCCCACGCGCGGTATAGGGTTCCGTAGTTTTATTTTATAATTTTTTATCGCAAAACAGGTTTTGATTAAGTATTTCATAACATTTATAACATGAAATGTTTACCTCCTAATGCTCAGCAAGGTCCTAGTGCCTGGTTGCTATTGCTATTTATATTATTTCCAGTTTTTGGCTATAGCTCATTAACCCATGAATTCAACTTAGCTGTGATAGTTTTCCTTTTAATTTCATCATATATACTACTAGTTTGATTTTTTTTACATTTCCAATAACAACCGTTTAGCCGGCATGGGTAGGGGACACTCGACTCCAACAAAAAATTGCGCTATCGAGCCTAACAATTCGCAAACGGATCCCTAAATAAAAAAAAAATAAAAGACCTATCCAAAGATACCCTACACTAGGTATTGGGTAGACAAGAAAAATAATTCACCCACACTTTACTTTAGGTACCATAAAAAATACTTTTTAAAATTTTATTTTACAAATTTTTCGGCGTGGATAAAATGTATATCCGTACTAAATTTCAGGTCTCTGAGCTAAGCCGCGGACAGACCGACAGACAGACGGACATGACGAAACTATAAGGGTTCCTTTTTGACTACGGAACCCTAAAACTGTTTAAAGGCGTGTCGGACTCGTGCGAATTTAATACACATCTGTGCGACTGTGTGTTTCTGACTAAGACGGTATTTTACTTTGGTAGTACGGAACCCTCGGTGCGCGAGTCTGTCTCGCACTTGGCCGGTTCTTTGATATATTTTTCAATCTCGTCAGTCACTAAGCATAAATATGTATCAGCAAAACAAACGAAATTTTTCTTCCAGCTTATAATCACAATTTTGTATCGACAAGAAGTGTGTATTCTCATTCGCAGAAACGACGCTGGGTTGATAGAGGCATCGGGTGTGCAGATAAGCATCTGCTGAGTGTTCCCCTCCGTTTCGATCGCGCGTGCTATTAATTTCCAGCCTCGCACGCTGGACATAATGTGATTGTATTTGCAAGTGAAATGTGTACGATTATTTTATGCACTCGTCTCGGCGTAAGAAAACTTTTTGGAAAGAAATCTCCAATTAGTGCAAGTTGGGCTTTCCCGGATTAATCTAATAATCTATAATACTTCTTCACAGTTCGTTTACAAAACAACCCATAAGTATAAGTGTGATATTATTTTCAGGAAAAGGTTTTTCTCTTGTTTATGAGAATTAATACTACATATATAGTACAGTCAAAAGCACATCAAGCTTGGCACATTGGACTTTGTAGCGTTCTTATTTCAATAGACGTACGGGTTAGAGTCGCACTGCCATTGTCAAGCTTGACCTGTCGTTCACTGTACCTATATGCCAGTAAATAAAATAATATTTCTTACTTACAATAAAACCCTTACTCCTGTCTAAAAGCTTTGTAATTCACAAAGAAGCAAGTCCTCGCAAACAAAAAGTAGAGATGCCTTGTATCAAACAGATTACGATGATCTGCTTATAGTCAGGTACCTATTACGTCTAAGAGAATATCTTTCAAGTCATCCAAGATATTATACAGTAAAAAAGAAAAGTTTCTCTTCACCTTGACTTGCCTATAACAGCGTCGTCTTCGTAATGCAAAGCTAGGGGAGACGTTAATAAAAATTCCACGCTGAAACAACAAATTAAACGAAGCCGAGCCACTCGAAAAGCCATAAGTACTCATCTCAATTGCTGCCGATAAGAAATCCAAGCCCTGGCAATGTATTCGAGGCACGTTTCGGCGCACGGTTTTTTCTCGCTATGCTTCTGCGCCGCTTAAAACCCATCGCCTTTTAAATTCTTCAGAATGAAATGTTGGCAGAGTTTTATTAAATCGAGTGTAACCATTCCTGACATTACGCAAATGGCGGGTCCTCCCCTACATCTGTCGCAGGGATGCACCCCCTTAATAAGTGTTAACGCTTGCCGGCTGCGATGAACACTCCGCTGCGCCGCACTCCACTCCACTCCCGGCTCAAGCTAAATCTCTACAAATTCTTGATACAAATTAATGCCGCGGGAGGAGTCCGCGACTCTCTTGTAATTTCGTTTGTAATGCATCAACCCCTGTGTGCCGCGACCTCCGCAGTGGAAAGTTACAGAACGCATTTTAGTCTTAGCGGTCTTAAAATACGTCTTACATAAACGAAAACTTATTAGTCTTGTACGGTTACTACAAACGTATTAGTTGTTTATTGTTCTACATTACAACTAATAATATAAGTAAAACGTGGTTACTTTTGCAAATAAGTGTACGTTAACAAAATTAGCAATATTTCTAAACAAAGCAGGTCACTTTCATTACCCACACAAAATAAAACGATTAGGTACCAAAATGCAATCAATAAATTAGATTCACACACGATATATTGCCGCCGGACATTCGCAAATGAAATTGTTACTATAACTTACCGACGTACACGAGTAATAGCGTCATACAAATTGCAATTCATTCCTATTTTTCAGACCATTAACTCCGGACAATAACACGACAATGAAACGCTGAGAGTAAAATAAACGCCGGGCGAAATAGTTCGGAACTGGTATCATCGTTGCAAATGTAAATGAACAATTAAAGCGCTCGCCGTGGCCAGGGACAATGATGATAATTATTTTAGTTTGGTGTCGGCGCAAGCGCTGCTATCAGCCGCCTGCCGCCGCCCGATGGAATGCTTCTCGGACCCCTATTTTCGCCATTAAACAGTGACACTTCTGCTGTTCGTAAATTATTATCAGCGAGCGCTTTCATTACTCGGTTCTTAACAAAGGAACTCCGACTGTACGAACTGATTCAACTTCAGGAACTTCGATTCTAGTGCGCCGCCACCCATTGTTCCGGCCAGAAATCATGGTTCATATTAGGCCCGAGGTGAAATGTTGATTAATTAGTTACAGTGTTCTGGATATCGGCTTCCATTGGCAAACTTCTATGAAAGGACACTACTTAGAATAATATAATAATTGCACTGCAACCCGCATAGTTCAGATTGCAATTTAGTTGGCTTACCGTGATAAATAGGCAAAAGAGTATCTAACTTTATATTTTGCCTTAGAACATTAATGTACAAGATTTATTATTTAGACTGACACTTGCATTCTCGGAAGCTCAGCACGTGAGGTGGTAATTAATAAAAAATTATTAAAGCTCATTTGTGAAGTGCGTCGCATGCCAGCATATCAGCGACTGCTAGGTGTGCACAGACATAGGGTTACCATCGCAACAACAGTAACCATGACTGTGGTAGAATCAAAACTCAAAACAACGTAGTTGCAATAAAAGCAGAGAAGCGCGACGCTTATGTCTACAACGTTATTTCATCATCATCATCGTTTGGCATAATCATTCCTACGTTTAGATTGAATGTCAATGTTAAAACAACGAACCCTAATAATACCTACATAGTTTGTTTCGAACATTAGTGAAGTAAGTGGAGGGGGAAACGCGAATTACCCGTTCACCTACCAGTGGGAAACTCTTAATATGGTTTTAGTTTAGAAAAAAGCTCATAACTGTATTCAAATGCTTTTCGAGTTTCATCTACCAGTGGGAAACTACAAATATGGTTTTAGTTTTAGAAATAAGCTCATAACTGTATTCAAATGCCTTTCGAGTTTCACCTACCAGAGGGAAACTCCAAATATGGTTTTAGTTTTAGAAAATAGCTCATAACTGTATTCAAATGCCTTTCGAGTCGTAGCTATAGATGTAAGGCCGGTTTAAAACCAATTAAACCAATCCGTTTAAAACGAAAAAAACCGTTTAAAAACGAAATAAACAATTTTTTTCGGTTTAAAACGGTGTTGATGGATGTCTATGTTTTCCTTTATTATAACTACATTTTCTGGATATTACCGAAGTAGGGATATAACGGAGTACCTACCTATCAACAGTGTAAAGATTTTTTATAAGTGTGATATTCTGATATTGATATACTTAGCGGGTTTGGTCCGTCCGACCAAGAAGCGCAACACACAAGTAATAAAAACTCGTGTGTTGGTAAATAAATATGTTTTTCATTGTTTTCAAACGATGTAAATAATAAATTTCATTCGGTTTAAAGTAAAACGGACGGCATTATGTTAATGATGTCTTCAACACTAGTATGTGTAATATAATAAATAAGTATTGTATGTTATACCGTATACCTACATACTTAAGTTTTCGTTTTGGTAGTAGTTAGGTATTTTCTATTGATTTTCTAAAAACTAATTAAACGAAACATGACGTCAGGTGACCAAAACTTCCCCATAACGACGTGTAAAACACAGTTCTTTTATTTTTGTAGGCGAGTTTTCAACCGTTTAAAACGGTTTTTTTTAGGTTTAAAACCGCAACATTTTGTTTAAAACGTTTTAAATCCGTTGTTTTACATCTATAGTCGTAGCTCAGGAAGAGTTGAACCTCAATACCATCCGTTACCACATCCAGCATGATTTAAAAGGTGGAGGACAGATCCTTGCCACATGGTAACCCTATGTGGGAATGAAAATGGCCCGGTCGCCGCGCTGTCCAAAGTGGAATGCTTTCGACTCGCGTAATTCAGTTAAACGTGTAATTTATGAGTAGCCAAATTACTGACATCACTACGTCTAGCTATCTGATAGCCTTAACATTTCTGTACAGCAGCCCAAATATCAGGCACATATCTCGAAAATAACACGTGCCTGAAAAAAACTCTATGCGTAGTTGTATTGTTACAGTCAAAACCCATAAACCATTCAATAAGCTTATTGACCAGTCAACAACGTTATTGACTGAGGGTGTCAGTCAAATTCGTTTCTGGCACTCGCCGGCCGGTCCCGCAGCACGCGAGCTTCGCTCGCTCGGCTCGTGCGTGGAGGTCGCAAGGTAGCCTAACCCAACCTAACCTTTATTTATTTTTTGAGTTAGATTTACACAACTTTGAATTTAAGCTTTTGGTAAATAAAATAAAGAAACACGTTTTTAAGCGTTTCTTAAAAATCACCCTTGAAGTGGGTGAAAAAGGAACGATTTTTTTCCATAATGTAGGTCTATAAGTCTTTCATTCTGAAAGGTATTTTCCATTTATTTCATTTTACAAATAAGAATTGCATTGTATAATTGTCTGTTCTGTTCTACATAAAAACGTAAGCATACCGTGGACAATGGCTTTTGTTACTTAGAAAATTTAAGATATTCAATGTAATTTATGCTGTTGTTGTCCCCAACATAGATAAATAAGTAAAAAAAATAAAAATAGAAATTTGATTTTGGGCTCTCCGTAAAAATAATTAATGGTACAGCATACTTTCTCGCAATAATAAAGGAAAAACTATCAACCTCAAACTTAAATTTGTAATGCCATACACATAGAATGGAAATACGAACTTTTATTTACGTTTTTCCAAAAAAATGTTCGAATTAAATAACCAGATCAATTCAGAATTCATATTGTCAAACATTAAAACAAACAGACCTCAAACGATTTCGAATAAATCACATGTTTAACTTTTGGCAGTACTGGAACATCCTTCATATGAATTTTCACAGATCAATGGATACTACCGAAGGATACTTGCATGGAGATTTTTTTTTATTTCCCAACACATGTTCCTTATAGATAATTGTTCAGTTTAGTCTACTGAGCAAGCCCTTTCAGTTTTTAGTACACGCAGTGTGCTAAATTTTATTCAAAAAAATCATAAATAATATCCAGTCAGGTAGACAACCAATCCAGGATTAATATTATAGAAAATTTTAATAAACTCAATGGAACCAATTTTAGGTAAATCACATATTTACGATTTGGTGGTACAGGAATAGCCCTTATATGAAATTACACAGATCAATTAATACTGGCGCAAGATATCTTACATGGAGATGCTTGGTCATGCAAAGTTTCATCAAGATTCTATGAGCCGTTTTTGAGAAAATTTCAATTTTTCAATTTCGTTGTATGACAACTACCCTCAAAATGAGAGCTAGCAAGAAACCACTTAAAACTCTTCGATGCATAAAACTCCTAAATTCAAAATATGATGTCAATCGGACCATTCGTTTAGCCGCTAGGCCAAAGCGTGACGGACAGACCGACCGACGACGGACCGACTGACCGACCGACCGACCGACGGACGGACATTTTTGGGACACTTGTTTTTTATGATATATAAGTGATATAGAACACATTTTTGAGAAAATTAAAAAAACTTTTTTTTACGAATACAATACCTTTCTCGCTCCGCTCGAAAGTAAAAAAGTACGTGTTTTAGCATTTTTAGAGCAAGTGATAACATACATAAAGATATAGAATACCATAGATACTACTGAACCAAAGTTACAGCGTGATAGATATAGTTATTTTAACAGAAATCAATATAAAGCATGAGGAACTACCTTTGTATACGTTAGAAGGATACGACAGCTTCGCGAGTACAAGAGAAGTACGAAGAGGTGGGGGAGTACTTATTTATTTTAAGAAAATATTGAACTTAGAGTTTGATATTGTAAAAACAACATCATTTGAAAACATATATGGGAAAATAATCCTTCAGAATAAAATCATACATATTCTAGCAATTTACCGACCTCCTAGCAGTAACAAGAAACTTTTTATAGAACAACTAGGAATAACTATACGAA
Source organism: Athrips mouffetella (assembly GCA_947532105.1). NCBI lineage: Eukaryota > Metazoa > Arthropoda > Insecta > Lepidoptera > Gelechiidae > Athrips > Athrips mouffetella. Next base: position 17,874,751 of record OX383960.1, on the reverse strand, counting down.
ATATCCCACATCGTGACGACTTCGTTATTATTGGAGATATCAATATTGACCTATACGGTGACAAAAGCAATGCAGTCTCGTCGAGCTATGAAAACACCTTGTGTGAAACGGGCCTTTGCGCTGCCATTCCAAGTACGGAGATCACGCGACACGCGATAGTCGACGGACGGCTAGATGAGTCATTAATCGATCACGTATGGGTGCGAGCGAAACCGCTACGAAATGGTGAGGACAATGCAACTGCGTCGGCGTTTGTGTTTGAGTGCGATATATCAGATCACCACGTCGTTGGAGTTACGATGGACTTAGCTACAAGCAGTACCTACAGGTGAAGTAAATCGCAATCAATGTGTTAAAAAAACAATATTAGATGAAAATCTAGTAAAAGACAATCTTAACTCCTATGACTGGTCACAGTTATTACGAATTATGTGCCCTATATTGTTATATCAACAAATGTTCGATGTATTTAAAAGTATTTATGAAAATTGTAGAATAGAAATTACAATTAGACAAAGACGTATAACTCAGCCATGGGTAACAAGAAGTCTGTATCATATGCTTTTGCAGAGAAATAACTTGTTTCGTGTGTGGAAAGCTTCTCCTAATAGTATGTGTAAAAGACTGGAATATACTAGCTTTCGAAACAAGGTGAATAAGTTGATAAATGAGGCCAAAAATAATTATAGGAAAGAAGAAATAAAAAAATGTAACGGAGACTATAGAAGAATATGGATTCATATAAATAGCTGGATAGGGCGTGCGAAACCAAGTTTAGATAATGTAGTAAAAAAATATTTAGGTAAAACTGATACTATGTATAACATATGCTGTGAGTTTGCTAGAACATTTACGAAGGAAATATTGTCTATAAAACATGTTTGTACTAGTATAAAATTACTGGATAGAAATTCATACGTAAATAAAAGCAATGTATCGTTCCGATTTGTAAAGGTGAGACCACAAGAGGTGAGAAAAATTATAAAAAGATTAAGCAAAGAAAAATCTCCAGGTTTAGACAACATAAGAGTAAGAGATTTAAAATCAATTGTAGACAAGATTAGTCCTGTTTTAGCGCACTTCATTAATTTGAGTTTATCGACCGGTGTTTACCCAGATTATTTAAAAAAGGCTATAATACGACCAATATATAAAAATGGCAGGCATTATGATTACACAAACTATAGGCCGATTGCCATATCGTCAGTCATTAATAAAGTTATAGAAAAAGTTGTAGTAAATCAAGTTAGTGGTTTTTTAGAGAGACATAGTGTCCTAACAAATAGTCAGTACGGGTTCAGACGTGGGCGCAGCACGAACACCGCCTTAACTCAATTTTCGGAGTTTGTTAATAATAGTTTGAATAGTGGAAAGCAGATAATAGCTCTTTTCATAGATTATAAGAAGGCTTTCGATACTTTAGAACACGATGTGCTTCTACATGCCATGGACGAATGCGGAATAGGTGGACCAACTAATTCGTGGTTTAAAAACTGTTTAACTAATAGAACCATACGTACAGTTATAGATGGGACGGAGATGGCAGAGGCGAGCGTGACGCTTGGTGTCCCGACCGGATCAGTATTTGGCCCAATCGGGTACATAATGCTCGTAAATAGCGTAATTAATGTTGTGCAAAACTGTGAGGTGCTTATGTATGCCGACGACATGTGCCTACTTTACGCATCTAAAGATATTGAAGAGGCTCGTTCCTGTATTCAGTCGGACTTTGATAGGATCGTAAAGTGGGCACATGACAATGGCATTATTCTAAACATGAAAAAAACGCAGTGCTTACATATGTTCTCCCCCTATAACAGACTAGCTAAAATAGTAGATTACGCTAAGATTGGTATAGTCGGTCATACCTACGATTGTTTACACCTGGAAAAAAGTGGTTGTGGATGCAAAAAATTGGATTATGTTGTGAAATGTAAATATTTGGGACTATGGGTGGACAATAACTTTAATTTCAAATTAAATATAGAGGAACTTTGTAACAAGCTGAGGACTGTATTGGGTAAGTTTTATTATTTAAGATCAACGGTCGATAAACACACTTTAAAGATAGTTTATTATGCGCTGGCGGATTCGCTTATTAACTACGGTCTAAGTGTCTATGGTCGAACTTTCTGTACTTACATTAAGAATGTTAAAAATCTACAAACTAGGTTAATAAAATATTTGGTTGATAAGAGAACTAAAACAAGTTGTACTGACTATAGTGAACTATTTCCTATTTGTAGAATTTTGCCAATAAACTTGAAAGTAAAATTTTTATTAGCAATTGATCATTATTATAAAGATGATGATTTTTATTTTTATTTATTTATTAGTTTTTAATGAAATTTCGTGGTTAAGAGAGGAGCCCAAACTTAGTACAAAAGTATTGAAAATAAAATTAAAAAACACCTTACTAAACCTATAAAACTTGTGAGTACTTAGTATCATTCTTTATAAGGTATCTTATTCTTTTTGACTACGGCTAGGAGCACTTCAAGCTTGACACATAGGACTTTGTTCTGTGCTTATTTATAAAGCAGCAGGACATAAATTTGCACTGTGAGTGGCTTGACCTACTCCTGGCTGTACTTGCCTGCTTGATGTACCTATTTAAGTAAGTATATATAGCTAGTACCAGGTGCATGATTTTGTTAGTATTGCGCCTTCTTCGCCAACAAACTGTCACAGTTTGGCGATCATTTAGTTTGTAAGAAATGCATGTACCTTTCGTAATTAATAAATTTAAAAAAAAAAGAAATTCAACCCCTAGCGCGATGAAATGAGGGATAAAAGTTTGTATAGAAATCCTACAGTTTTGTCATGAGGCACTTGTTATTTGGATTTTAGCTAATAATAAGAAGTAAAGAAACACGTGTTTCAGCAATTTTGACATATCATCTCCCAAAGGGGTTAAATAAGGGATGAAAGTTCGTATGAAAACCCTACCAAAATTAGGAATTAGGCTAATAAAAAGAAAGGAATAAACATGTGTTTCAGTGTTTTTGAAAAATCAGGTATTTTAGGGATGAAAATTAATATGAAATTCCTACAGACCAAAAAACGGGCAAAATTCATTTTTACGACAGATTTATAACAAAAAAGAAACACGTTCAAAATCGGGAAATACTGAAAGTGCTTTTATCTATGGGATCTTTTTATGAACTCTAGCTTCCCGTGCAAAGCTGGGGCAGTCCGCTAGTACAATAAGAAAAATAGTAGCCGTACTAGAAAACCGAGGGCTTTAGCTAAGAAAAATTCGCCTGAAAATCAGTTTTTATTCAACTGCGACGAAGCCCAAAATGAGGGTTATGTGTTTGGCCTTTATGTTTCTTTTTTCCCTCGTTACTTAGGCCCGTCATATCGAACATTAGAATCGCAAACTAACAGCTAGGTGTGATTTTTAGGTAGGACTTTGTCTGTCTGTCTGTCTGTCTGTCCGTCTGTCTGTCTGTCACAACTGTATATCTCGGCAACCAGTCATGCTATCGACTTGAAAATTGGAATAGTTTAAAATATGGTTGCCCAACATAATAGCACATGAGAGAATTTAAAAAAAATATGATTATTAACGTAAAGGGGGTCCAAATACGGGGGGCCGAATTTCAAATTATCGCTACTAGGTTGTGTGGGGTATCATATAAAAGGACTTTACTTGTACATTCTAAAATATTTTTTTTTATATTTTACGACTCTTTTCAAGTTATGATGAAAAATATAAAAAAAAATAAACATTTCCCCCCCCCTTATCTCCGAGGTTTGTGAAAGGAAAAATCTGAATTAATTAAGGTCGATAGGAATTTATGTAAATATTACAGCAAAAATAAAACAATCGTTCTAAATTGCACAGTTTTTTAGAAATCTGCAAAAAACCTTTACAAACAAATATAGTTTTGCGGTCCTAAAAATGGACTTTATTGCTTCCAAAAATACTAAAGGTATATCAGAACCCTCAGCGCGTGAGTCCGACTCGCACTTGGCCGGTTCCATACCTCAAAAGAAAAAAACGGAACGCTTATAGGAGCACTTTGTTGTCCGTCTGCCTGTCTGTCTGTCAAGACCCTTTATCTCACGAACGGGTAAAGGTATCAGCTTGAAATTAATACCATATATTAGGATCCATGAACCACACAAGATCTGAAAATTTAAATTTTTTACAACGACGCAATCAAAAGATATGGCATTTTATGTCCTCATCTACATACATTTATTCAAAAATGCAAAACCTACAGGGTACTTCCCGTTGACCTAAAATTATGAAATTTGGCAAGAAGCTAGGTCTCACAGTACAAATAATGGGAAAAGTCTGAAATCATTAAATATTACAACTTTTCTCACAACTAATAGTAACCAATTGTGGTGAGCTCACGTTTCAAGAACATTCATATAAGAGAGGGGTCAAGTTGGATGGTCGCTGAGGCGATTTTTGCTTTAGTTCTATTTAAAAACGGGAACACTTACAAACTTGAAAATTGGTATGTTTATAGTGCATAAGCTATAAAATAACAACAAATAATAAAATTTTGCTAAGCGCGTGTCGGACTCAAAAAATCAAGCACATTAACTTACTGAAATTTCAACTAATACAATTATGTTTATGTGGTGGTACGGAACCCTCAGTGCGCGAGTCCGACTCGCACTTGGCCGGTTTTTTTTTATATGTTGTAAGGACCACTACCAGAAGCGTATACAACGTGTTAATGGAATAAGCGAAACCCTCATACACCCCAACGGATTTTAATTCAAATAAATCCATACCCGTAAAAAAAATCTTAGAAAATGTTTTTTTTAATCTAGGTATTGTTATTTTAAAGTTTCATCACTGTTCTAGTTTCATCGTTCTTCTAGACCGCGCACTCCGCGCACGCCACGCATACTTCCCTCCCCTCCTCATGAACCGCGCGGGGCGCCGCCGCCAGCACGCGTATCCACAGAAATATTTAGAATAGAAGCGTCAAAAATTTAAATAATAAAAATTACCCCTATCTAAAACCCGTGAATTTAATTCTAATCTCGATTCTGAACAAACTATTTTCTCAGTTTCGCTCATTCCGTTAACACGTTGTATATGTTGTGGGCCAATCGTTGAACTGGGCCGATTGAGATCTGCCTGAGCACATCACGATTAGCCGGCATTTCGTGATCTGGCCAATTATTTCATGATGTGCCCAATATAAAATTGGGCAGATCGATTAGAGCAACCTATTTGCCCAAATAGTCACTATGGCTGGGCACATCGAGATATAGCTGGGTGCAATGTAATAAAGTTCCGTTTCGCGACGCTTGTGGCGCTGTTTGCGCTCTGTTAGTTTTAGGTTAGATAGCTAGGTTATGTTCGGTTTTATTATGTAGTAAAATAAATATTATCTAAACTTCATTTTATTTGCTTGTACTTTGGCTACCCTACAGAATGCATTTGATTTCGAAAATCGTCAAACGTTATGCTTTAAACGATATGGCGGGTATTAGATAGGCAAATCAAGAAATGCCGGCGTATCGTAATGTGCCCAGGCATATCTCGATCGGCCGAAGTCAACGATCGGCCTACGACATATAGGTACAACGAACGAACAAACGACGGCTACATAGTTGGAGATCTAACAAGGCGAACCTTGCACCTAAACCTGCTGGGATGAAACTTGGCAGGAGTCAAGTACATACCCATAAGTAACATATTAGAAGTAGTGCTCCCCAGCAGGACGCGACTGAGATGCACAGTGGGGCATAATGTAAAAAATATGTAGTTTTTTACTAGGTTGAAAATTGTATCTGTTGACCCGACATAGGTAGATATATATATATACCTTATAATAAAAATTAAAAATAAGGGGGGTCGCCATACAAGAAACATATTTTTTTTGTTCTATCGTCAGAACGGTTAGTAATTCGAGTGTCAAACTTGGTATGAGTATAGTTCACTAAAATGTCAATAAAATAAAATGTCCTGCCTGACTGACTAACTGACTGACAGATTGACTGACTGACGTCTATCCGTAACCGCTTTAGCTATACGTATGAAATTTAGTATCCTTATTTATTGCATGCCAGAAACACCACCTAAGAAAGGATTTTCCAAAACTCATAATATTTTATGAAAATCTTCCATCCCTTATTTCACCCCCTTGGGCGATGAATTTTGGAAAAGCCTTTCTTGGGTGGTGTTTGTGGCATGCAATTAATTAGCATACTAAATTTCACACGTATAAAGCGTTTAGGGATAGACGTCAGTCAGTCAGTCTGTCAGTCAGTCTGTCAGTCAGTCTGTCAGTCAGTTAGTCCGTCAGTCAGGATATATCATTTTATTGACATTTTAGTGAACTATACTCATACCAAGTTTGACACTCGAATTACTAACCGTTCTGACGATAGAGCAAAAACAATAAATACGTTTCTTGCATGGCGATGGAAATAAGGGGGTCCCTTATTTTTTTTTTCTTATAAGGTGATACTTATATTTGTTAAAAAATACAAATTCTGTGAAATTTTCCACCAGCTACCTATGTCGGTTCAACAGATACAATTTTCAACCTAGTAAAAAACTACATATTTTTGATATTATGCCCTGTGCATCTCAGTCGCGTCCTGCTGGGGAGCACCACTTCTAATATGTTACCTATGGGTATGTACTTGACTCCTGCCAAGTTTCATCCCAGCAGGTTTAGTTGCAAGGTACCCCATACAAGCTCGGCCTTAGATATCCTACTAATAAGGCCATATAGTTTACGCCACACCTCTATGTAGGAGTTGACAGCGGTCGCCAAGACCGAAAACGGTCGGATGATGATAGATGATGATGATAGTTTACTTATAAACCTTTTCAAATGAGTTGACCGTTATTTGTTTGGCACCTTCTATTCCCAATTCTCTAGCCTTGTGAAAATTAATCTCAGGGGCCGAAAGATTCCACTACCAATAGATAGCAGGTTTTTTGTCAGTGGAAATGGAGGGTGGATATCAAACAAATGCTCTAGTTTCTCCTTATCAATAATGTCTCTTTCAATCTGTGCTGCCCTCATATCAACATGCTACTCACCGGTGGTACGTCCCAAAATGCCTCCAAGCCATCGTGAATTATTTGCAAGCCAAAAAAGGTGCGAAATCTTCGCGGTTTTTCGAGTAATGCCAAGCACAGGTCTTCTGAAGCTGCAAACATAGATAAACTCTAATGGGCCTACCAACACAATAATAAACCTGAACTTGCCGTTAGTTTGCGATTTTAACGATTTTAGTGTTCGATTTTACTGATGTAACTACTAAACGGCTGAACCGATTGTTAGTTTTTTTTATGTCACAATGGGTAAATGAGCAGGTGGGCCAGTTATACATGGTTTGTCTTTATAGCGCGAGTGACACTGAGCATATTAAATAAAATTATGAAAAATCAATATTGCGAATTTTAGGGGCCACATAGAGCATCTTGGAAAAAATTTTCTCCTAATCCTATCAGGTGGGGTATAAAAACCGGCCAAATGCGAGTCGGACTCGCGCACTGAGGGTTCCGTACCACCACATAAACATAATTGTATTAGTTGACATTTCAGTAAGTTAATGAGCTAGATTTTTTGAGTCTGACACGCGCTTGACCAAATTTTATTATTTGTTGTTATTTTGTAGCTTATGCACTATAATTATACCAATCTTCAAGTTTGTAAGTGTTCCCGTTTTTAAATAGAACTAAAACAAAAATCGCCTCAGCGACCATCCAACTTGACCCCTCCTTGAAACGGGAGCTCACCACAATTGGTTATCATTAGTTGTGAGAAAAGTTGTAATATTTAATGATTTCAGACTTTTCCCATTATTTGTACTTTGATACCTAGCTTCTTGCCAAATTTCATAATTTTAGGTCAACGGGAAGTACCCTGTAGGTTTTGCATTTTTGAATAAATGTATGGAGATGAGGACATAAAATGCCATATCTTTTGATTGCGTCGTAGTAAAAAATTGAAATTTTCAGATCTTGTGTGGTTCATGGATCCTAATATGTGGTATTAATTTCAACCTGATACCTCCACCCGTTCGTGAGATAAAGGGTCTTGACAGACAGACAGACAGACGGACAACAAAGTGATCCTATAAGGGTTCCGTTTTTTTCTTTTGAGGTACGGAACCCTAAAAATGAAGGACTTTTGGAGGCGATCTCTAAAAAATATATAAATAGTTCAAGCATATGTTTAAGAATAATTTGAAAAGAAAAAACTGAAACTAAAAATTATAAAATATTTAAAAAAATTAAAAAGGCACGACTGTGTCAGAAAAGAGAAAAACAAGCTAGGACCTAAAGGATTTGTTTAACTTGAATTTTAATAGGTACTTAGATTGCATGCGGGGACGAACAAAATTATATTTCAATACATACACATTGTAACCATTTGTTATAAATAAATTTTTCATTTCATTTAATTACATAAAATCACGCCTCTTTCTCGTCGGGGTGGGCAGAGACTACAGCCCTCTACCTGCTACGATCTTGACTTCATTTGTTTCCTCTACTTTTATGAACCCTTTACCACCACAAATGTATTTCCGTCCCAGCCGCTTGCAATATCTTTTTAAATTCACTTAACCAAATGTTAGATCCTAGCTTGTTTTCCTCTTTTCTATTACGCAGTCGGGTTTTCTGTTTTTAAATATAATTTTTTTATTAAAGTTCCGGATTTTCATTTAATAATCACAATAATAAAAAAAACCGGCCAAATGCGTGTCGGGCCATAGGGTTCCGTAGTTTTTTTTTACAATTTTTTATTGCAAGGCGGGTTATAACATAAACTTTTTACCTCCTAATGCTCAGCGAGGTCCTAGCGCCTGATTGCTATTGCTGTTTTTATTATTTTAAATTTTTTTCGGCTATAGCTCATTAACCTGCTAAGGCTACTTAACTGTGATAGTTTTCCTTTTAATTTCATCATATATGCTCCTATTGTGATTTTTTTACATTTCCAATAACAACAGTTTAGCCGACAGGGGGGGGACACTCGGCTCCAACATATAATTGCGCTTTTAATATTTCGCAAACGGATTCCTAAATTGAAAAATGATTTCAGAAAACTCATATTATTTTTAAAAGACCTATCTAACGACACTCACACTATGAGGTAGACGAAAACAAAAATCATCCCCACTTTACTTGTATGGGAGGTACCCTAAAAAAAAATATTTTAAAATTTTATTCTACCACTTTATCGGCGTAGATGAAATGTATCATCATAACATCCCATGAAACGTCCACTACAGGACAGGGAGCTCCCTCCAGAATTCTAGCTTATGCTGGAAAAATGTGGAGGGGAAGTACCATAGTCACCTCGCTTGTTAGCGTTACGGCTGGCACTATGGACCGCGGTTGTAGGTGACCGCAGTAAGTAAGATGTAAGATTCAGAGGAGGATGCTGCTGCCCATCCTCCAGTTAACCCTTAGTCGCCTTTTACGACACCCACGGGTATGTATGGATGAAATGTATATCCGTACCAAATTTCAGCTTTCTAGTACTAAGGGTCTCTGAGCTAAACCGCGGGCAGACAGACAGACGGACATGACGAAACTATAAGGATTCCTTTTTAACTACGGAACCCTAAAAACCATTCAGCTTAATTTCAAGTGAAATACTAATACCTCAGCCACACAATGTCCACAAATTACATGCAATGCCAAGACCGACGGAAATAAATTTCCCGATGCTAACCAGCCAAGAAAATTTTTCGCCAATACATCACGATAAGGCTTCTTTGATTACGCATATACTCGTAAGTAAGTAGGTGTTGTTCTATTTCGTCACCGCCCACCAACCGCCGAATGCCGACCGGCCGTCTTAAATAAAATAATGGAATGATAATTCGACCGCTCTCCGACTGGCAGCCGCTCTCAGCACCATCCGATGTGGAATGTTTTAATTAAAATCTGTCTCAGTTTAATTACTTGACACTCACATTCTGCGCTTAACCCAATTCCCTTCTCAATAGAACACAGAGGAAACGGAATTACTGCAAATTCAGAGCAAATCTGCGGTTATTCAAGGATTTTCTGCGATAGATACGGCATACGAGTACCAACGTCCAAGGGAAAGATAATTTAATTTAAAAGTAGATAATTTGAGATGTTTGCTTTTATTTAAATTTTTGTCTAATCATACTTACAAAAATCCAATTTTTTTTAATAAAGGCCACGAGTTAATGCCATTATAAAGTAAGTCGTTTAAATCTGGTGATAATTTTATAATTAAGTTCACATAAGATATTAATTATAATGTTGCAGTAACCTATTTTACATGTTATAATTTAATTACTTTAGGCGTGAAATTTTACGTTAAGTTATTATTTGTTTCACCGACGGACGGCATCGTGAAAATTTTGGGTTGTTTTATGTTTCGTATTTTACAGTTACAGACGAGGACGTTACGAACGTTACATTATTTACATTTTTTGTCGATAATTTAATGAGTACCTAATCATCCAGAGTAATGTTTAACTCGTTTCAACTCAATAGGTACGCTGGCGAAACTCTTCTTGTAGGTTATCTAAATCATAAATACCGAATTAAGCTTGTTAATACTAAAAATAAAAAGGGTTTTAAAAGATTTTTGTAATAAAAAGATTAAGGCTTATTCTGGGGTCTAAACGCAACATTTTTTGTTCTACGACTCAAGGAAATTCTCAAAAAATATATACTCCCCGAATGGTAAGATAATATTGGTCCCATTTGTATCAAAACTCGATTTTCTTTTTTGCGTGTTTTATTTTTATTTTTGACAAAACCAACAGCTTATGCACTCAAGTTTTAACATTTTAAAAAATTACTAAGAGAATAAAGCCAATTACAGGTTTTCAAAAGATAATCAAAAAGTGCTATCGACTACTTACTTAAATAAACAAACAAATAGTTTGTACGCACGGCAGCAAGCACTTAGGAACAAAACCAGTATAAGCTGAACCAGCAGCGCCACGCGTGTGTACAACTTGTTTGCTCCTATATACGGTGTGCTCGTTTGCTCCCCCAGAATGAGCCTTCAAAAAGTTCTTCACTAATTTATTAAAGTCCTGTATTGTACCTAATTTATTTAGTTGACTTTTAGGTATTTAAGTATATTATGCATGTGCACAAATATAAAAAAAATTGTACTGGAAAAATACCTGAATTAGTAAGTGTGTTGTCCCCGTGTCCCGTGGAGGTGTCAACGTCGGGATGCGCGTGTGCAGTGGCCGTGGCCAACAACGCGCACGCCCACGCGCAACGTGCCACCAGCAGCGCGCGCGCACATCGGCTTGCCTCGCCTTCCTCGCGGCGACCCATCACATCACCCACTTTCTAGTCTACAGTCCCGATCGTCTCAAAATAATACAACTTTATACTGACAATTCCAAAGTTTAAAAGTTAAAATAAATAAATTTTACTACTAACACAAGACGAAAACTTATAATTTGCAAACTCGAACTAACATAAGACTACTTTCAACTTTTCTAGCAAGTTTGGCTTAGTTTAAACAGTTTGTCTGAGCGCAAGTTAGTACAGTCGCGGACTCGTAACGCCAGGTTACGTGTGCGAGCGACGGCGACGAGGGAGCGTGGTCGCGGCAGCACTGTCCGTGAGAGCGGCCGCATCGCGCCGCGACCGGTGCCTCCGGAGTCTCCGCATCTCACATCTGACGCGAGGAGGGCCGTTGCGCGCGCACTTGCACCGAGGACCAATAGCGCTGCGGGGGTGGGCCCGCGCGTAAGACGTACGGAAGTATATGCGAAGGCCTATGTACAGATGATAGCGGACAGGTGGTTTCGCGGCCGTAATTAGCGTCCTGATAACTTATTGCTACGTAAATATGCTTAAACGCTGGACGATAAAGATAGCGCCAAAATCGCTCCCTACGTCTACTTCTCATCGGTAACCCATTTCCGATTTGAGCCTACCCTTTCCGCCAACTTTCTTTACGCTGACATCTTTTTGCGTCTTTACACACCTACTATGAATGGGTAAGTTAGTATGCGAGGCGTGAGGCCGGCCGTTGACATTGTGACCTTTGCGTGTGTAAGTAACTTTGCTCTCTAACTTTAAATTTATCTAACAAAACAGTATTTATTTAAATTTCAATTTTGTTTGACATTAAAATATTCTGATCACAGAAAGAAACGCACAAATGCGCTGTACAGACCACATAAGTAGTTAGGTATCTGTTATCCAAGGGTGCAAAATTTCTAAACAGTTTAGTACCGATTCAGTAGTTTGTGAGTTGTCTATGTAAACGTTCTCTATTTGCATGTCTACCTCTTCTCTAATTTCATTGATTCTTTTTGATGAAAACATAGAATTCGCAATAATAGCTCTCCTTTGGTCCAACATTCGTTGTTCCGATAAATATGAAAGATTAGGGTAAGACTCGTAAGACTACAAACTTTCCATACAGCTTTTTCCTATACGCCGTCAAATCGCGTTCGTTCAAAGTCACTTCAAAGTAACATTTGAGTACAGTCTCATTCATTTCAGATGTCCATACCAACCTACTTCTGCCTGCGGTGTTTTGACTGATGTTGTACTCTGTACGTCAGTATCTCCTAAGTAGTCTGTGGTACTCTGATTGCTGGGTAAGTGGCTGTTGTACGAGATATCCATAAGTTCTGTGACGTCAGCTTTAATTTTATTGAGTGTATCTAGGGAAAGCGGTCACCTAGCGTTTGCCTTGATGCATTATATTCTGGAATTTTTTCTGTAAAATCTTTGTGTAGCCGGTCTAAGTATCCACTTTCGATTGTGCCTAATTTGGAATGTATCCGAAGTACGTGCGCCAGATTGTTTACATGTTCTGTCTGGCCATCTTTTTCGCGCACTAGTTTTGTCTGCGGTGGGCGCAGGGTAATTGGCTAAAGCCTCCTCAGCAACATCCACAGACAATGGCGAATTGGTGTTCGATCGCGGTACATCGCCCCCCCCCCCCCAGAATACGTGGGGCTGCCCGAGCAAGAGTGGTCGGGACGGGATTCTCCAGCGCTTTGCTCGCTGCTGGTACCCGCCTGGGGTATCCTACGCCTATTTCGTCTCGCTTCCATTGTGATGAGGCTACTAGCGCTCCGTTAGTCATTGGTAAGTTTATAGCTGCTATAATGCAACTGCCAATGTCCACCCCTCACGTGACTACAGATGGTCGAGTCGGACGTGGAGTTATGTTTGTGAGGGGCAAATTATTATTATTGTCATTATTTTCAAAAGTATTGACTTCTACAAATAAAAAACCGGCCAAGTGCGAGTCGGACTCGCGCCCTATGGGTTCCGTACCTATCTTATCATAACCTCCCATGAAACGTCCACTACAGGACAGGGAGCTCCTTCCAGAATTCTAGCTTTTTATTTTGAGGTTACGGAACCCTAAAAAACAGTAATTAGTGGAGTGCATCAACGTCGAAAATATTTAGACACAAAACACCGGGTGTATATTGAAATGTAAGGAAAAAGCGGAAAAAGTCTAAAAGTAAGCAAATTTGATTTGTTTTTATTCACAAATGTGTTGAAAAACGTCTTAAAAAGCTCGTGCGCGTTGGTGATTACACCCTCGGCTACATTACACCCTCGCCTGCGGCTCGGGCTGCAATTTCTGAGCCTCGGGTGTAATATCCAAAATAGCGCACTTGCATTTTAATGTACTAATATGTGATGCTTTATATGATGCTGTAAAATACAGCACATAAAAATAAATTTGATTACCTTTCAAATGATGTTGATATCATAGTTATATCTTATCATTGATTAAGTAGAGCTAAAAGCAGTAAAATAGTAGATTGTATCACAAGGCTGTAAAATAATATTTTTAAGGCGAGGGCGCTATTTTGAATCCAGAGCGAAGTGAAAGATTCTTGAGTAGAATCCTGAACGTAGCGAGGGATTCAATAGGTCGCCCAAGGTAAAAATATTTTTGCTGCCGCGTAATACACTCTACTTTTCATCTCCCTCTAAGAGAAAAGAATAAGAGGCTCATTAAGTCACACTCGTCATTAATTTTAAACAAAAAATACCATTACAATATTATTTCTTGATGAAACAATACTAAAAATCATATTAAGTAGTATTTGTAACCACTGAAAATGTTATTGACATTTTTGTATCGACTAGGAACAGAACCTCTTTGGTTGGTAGTCTTGTTTACATTTCAAGTATATTTCTTTTTTTATATTCATAATAATTTTAATAGTGCAACCAGCCAGTATCATTTTTCATACAATATTTTGGTTCGAGTTCTATGGTTGACCTAAAATATCCCTATGGTGGACCTAAATTCAAATTCTAATTTTAAATCCCATTTTTACCCGCTACGAAAGTCTCTTGCAGAAAAAAGCTATTTTGTTCGCCTTTATTGACGAACCGTTCAGCGATTTTCGAATAGATGGGATGAAAAATATATTTCAAGTGGTTCAAGTGGTGCTAATTCCGTGCCGGTAAGGAAAAAGTACAGGATCTACGAATGATTTATAGATTTGACGCTTCTATATATATAGAGTGCGTTCTAATCTGATGTTCTAATCAACTGCGTACATTTCAGTACGTTACACGGGCCATTAAACTGAACAACTTTCCTTAGGCCGGTATTTCACTGGGACACTGGTAGCGACTTATACAAATTAAAATAAATAACTACTTTTACAAATTAAAATAAAAAAATTTGGTTCTGCATCTTGTAGAAGAAATATTTAAGCTAACCCAAGAAATGTATAAAACAGGCCACATACCAGAAGATTTCAAAGTCACAAAAATTGTCACCCTTCCAAAAAAGCAGAATACCCTAAAATGTGAGGAACATAGGACCTTAAGTCTTATTTCTCAAGCATCAAAGATTCTTCTTAAAATTATACAAAATAGAATAAGACCCATAGCTGAAGACTTCCTCGGACCAGATCAGTACGGTTTCAGACAAACCAAAGGAACACGAGAAGCTATTTTAGCTTTAAGACTAATGGTGGATAGACGAATGGATGTGGGTCTTGACACTCATATAGCTTTTATAGACTTAGAAAAAGCTTTTGATAAGGTTCAGTGGAAAAAAATGATGAATATTTCGAAAGAAGTAGGCCTAGATTACAGGGATAGGAGGATCATATATCAAATTTACAAAGAACAAGAAACCAAAATAGGAATTGGAGAGGATATGAGCACGGCAAAGATAAGGCAAGGAGTAAGGCAGGGATGTCCACTTTCACCTTTGATATTTAATATTTTTATCGAATGTGCGATACGGAAAATAAATGCTTCAGGGAAAGACGGAATCATAATGAATGGTGACAACATTCAGTTCATACGGTTCGCAGACGATATAGCGGCACTAGCTGAAAACTCCACACATTTACAGGTTCTTGTTGAAGAAATGGATAGAACATTTCAGGAATTTGATTTAACAATCAACGCTAAGAAAACGAAGACATTAACGTCCAGGAAAAAACATAATACATCAAATAGACCAATCATATTAAATGGCAGTCCGCTTGAAGAAGTAAAAAGCTTTAGATATTTAGGTAGCCCGATCACAGACAATTCCAGATGCACGCCCGAGATAACTTCAAGAATAGCTATGGCAAAGACAGCTTTCAATAATAAAAAACACCTGTTCAAAGCAAACATTTCAAAATTAGCGCGGAAACGATTGATTAAAGCCTTTACATGGAGTATTGCGCTCTACGGCTGTGAAACGTGGACCCTAACGCAAAGAGATAGAGAAAGGTTAGAAGCATTCGAGATGTGGTGTCGGAGGAGGATGGAGAAAATCAGCTGGACAGAAAAGAAAACGAATGAAGAGGTGTTAAACATGGTTAATGAAAGAAGAAGCATATTAAATACTATTGAAAATAGACGAGGGAACATGTTGGGACATCTGATACGACACGACAAATTTTTAAAAACTATCATAGAAGGAAAGGTTGAGGGAAGGAGAGGTAGAGGAAGGCCAAGACGTTGCTATATGGACCAGATTAAGGAAAAAATAAATGTCGTGTCGTATCAGAAAGTCAAACAAGTTGCAGAAGATAGGAAGGCGTGGAAGTTACTCCACCGACAAGAGCGTAGCTCTTAAATAAGAAGAAGAAGAATACAAATTGACCGGATCAGATTTTAATTTAATATTAAAATTAGATTTTCTTTTTTAATTTTTTTTTCCAAAAATTGTAAAACAAATGTTGTTCAGTTAGGGCGCGTTTCCACATTTCCGGTTTAGTCCAGTCAATCTGCAAAAGTTTGTATGGATAGGGTTGCAATAAATGCACTTTAGGGGATAATTTATTAAATTACCAGTAAAAACGTTCAAAATTTTATAACCACAGCAATCCCCGACATAACGTTGAAATTCTGAAAACCAGTAAAAGGTGAACTCAACCTGTATAATATTTACCATTTAGTACAGGTCAGCTTATACTGGTACTTTTGCATAAAATGTGTTACTACAAATTTGCCGGATTTAATTATTTACATCTTAAAATAGCCTATATTAGTAATTAAAATTAATTTCTATGAATGTGCATTCAATGCAATCTCATATCGTAGATTGACCGGACTAAGTAGTTTGCGCCGCGCGGCCGTCATTGGCTGCAACCGGCACGGCGCGCCGCTTGCGTCATACACGTGGATACAGCTCCTTGAGCTTCAACATTACTAATCTATACGTATGGGTGGAACTAGAACTACCTACCCCATAGAATATTCTATGACCTACCCCATACAGCCCATCTCTTTACTGTGCCCATACCTACCCCCAAGAAGTTTTGCGCCTATTAAACATGTTGTATACTTTTGTGGCTCCTTGTGCTTCTACCTTCTATTCATTCACGTCACCCCGTCTATGCTTCTACTTTTCTACCCACGCCTGATTTAATTAAAAAGGATCCATCCACAGATTCCGATCGGATCGGAATAGATCGTACAGTCAACGACATGTCAAGCTTGACACTCGAAGTGCGACTCTAGCCCGTACGTCTATTCGAATAAGAACGGTGCAAAGTCTTATGTGTCAAGCTTGATGTGCTCTTGACTGTACTTAAGATCGCTGGCTGGTTTTGAAACTGAATATTGAGATTTCAATAACCACCTTTTGAATAATACTTAGACTATATATATAATACTAACAATATGTTATTTATTGTAACAAAACAAATGTCATCCGGCGCGCTGGTTAGCGAGCTAAATCAGTGGTGTCTAAAAGGCCCTACAGAAAATTATGAACGAAAATTTGTACGTCACATTTGACGTTTGATAGTGTTTTTGTAGCCACATCTATTTAGGGTTGCGTTCCGAATCGGGTATAAATTACTCTGACAGCAGGATAGCGTTATATGACGTCCATCGGTGTGGTCGAGACGGACAGACTGCTGTCAAAGGTAATTATGACCGTTTTGGAACCCACTCGTACTTACTATCTTTTTATTTTTTATACATGAGTGAATTTTGATTATGATAGAGTTCCAAAACGGTAATAATTACCCTTTGACAGTAGTCTGTCTCGACCACACCAATGGACGTCGTGTAACGCTATCCTGCTGTCAGGGTAATTTTTACCCGATTCGGAACGCAACCTATCTTTTCTCTGTATCAGTATCATCTGTAGTCTGTGTCTGTATCGTTCTTAGAAAAATTCAAGAAATCATCTGTTCTGGCTCCAAAAACACTGGTCAAGTTGGACACGAGCGAGTCTTTTTGCGATTTTGTAAACAATTATTTTTAGCATGCTGAATTAGAGTAATAATTGAAAATGGATCAAAGTAGTCGCCCCAGAAGAGATTTAGACGTCGACAGTTTCCGGAGCGATGAGCCGAGTTATGATAGGGCTCGTATGAGACGACAGTCTGGCGGCTTCGTGGACTTGGGAAATGAATCACAGTATGGCAGTGGTGGACACCAAGCATCTGGTGCCAATGAAATATTTGCCGATGTACAGGTAGGTAAATTTTACTATAAACTTGGTTTTAATCATATGTAACACTAGACTTTGGTGTCTAGGTCAATCACTTAAGTACTTATCAAGTCGTCTATGCATCGATATTGTATGAAAAATGATACTGGCCGGTTGTACTATTAAAATTATTATGAATAAAAAAAATGCTTGAAATGTAAACAAGACTACCAACCAAAGAGGTTCTGTTCCTAATTGATACAAAAATATCAATAACATTTTCAGTTGTTACAAATAATACTTAATATGATTTTTAGTATTGTTTCATGAAATAATAATATTGTAATGGTATTTCATATTTAAAATTAATGACGAGTGTGTGTCCCAATGAGCCTCTTATTCTTTTCTCATAGAGGGAGATGAAAAGTAGAGTGTATTACACGGCTGCAAAAATATTTTTACCTTGGGCGACCTATTGAACCCCTCTCTACGTTCAGGATTCTACTTTAGAATCCTTCACTTCGCTCTGGATTCAAAATAGCGCCCTCGCCTTAAAAATATTATTTTACAGCCTTGTGATACAATCTACTATTATTTCATTGTTCACAAAGGTGTGTGAAAGGTTAAAAGATAACATTAAATACAGTCTGTCTATGATGGTTATTTTCTGCGAATGGGTGACAGGCAGAGAGCTAATGAAAGTTTCACTCACTTTATGGGAGGATGCCGACCTCCCCCGCGACTCATTTTTGACTGCACAGAAGTTAAAAAATGAGTCGCAGGGAAGATTAATGGTCACAGACAGAGTTATTTAGCACGCAGTATACAACATCATTTAATTTTGAGTTCCTGTTGTAGTTAGTAAGTAGTTCAACAATAAATTATCAATATCTTTCTCTTTACAGGGAGATGTGCCTTGGTGGAAATCAAACTTTTTCATATCACAGCCAGTGCTTTTTGGCACTTGGGATGGAGTGTTTACATCCTGTCTCATAAATATTTTTGGAGTTATTGTATTTTTACGATCAGGTTGGCTGGTTGGTCAAGCTGGTTTAGTTAATGCTATTTTTATAGTAATTTTTACAGGTAATTAATATTCCATTACATTCGGTGTGGTATGTATCTCCTATAAAAGTCACTATGTAGAAACCACGGCACAATGCACTTTAGTATCATACAAAAAGAGGTGTATTTTTGCATGCCTACTTCTTTATTTCCCCTCCCATTTGTATAACTAATATTTTAATTTTGTGTCTCCAGTGATTGTAGCTCTGATCTCAGTATTGTCAGCAGTGGGTATTTGCGAGAGATGTCGGATAGAGAGTGGAGGAGTATACTTCATACTGGCCCACACATTAGG
Source organism: Athrips mouffetella (assembly GCA_947532105.1). Lineage (NCBI taxonomy): Eukaryota > Metazoa > Arthropoda > Insecta > Lepidoptera > Gelechiidae > Athrips > Athrips mouffetella. The sequence goes on along the minus strand of OX383960.1, from coordinate 17,855,548 downwards.
GTCACGGATGGGAGGCACTCTGGGCATGATTTACTGTTTTGGACAGGTATGATATATCGCAAATGTAAAATTCCATTACTGCTCTTAATTATTTCTAAGTATAAAGTGTATTCCATCAGATAGATCTAGCTTACCTTCAAGCAGAGATTTCTTTTCAACCTAGGACCAGACAAGCCATTAGACTTTAATTTAACTAGAATTATCTATACTTATTTTTTACTATCCCATAGTACTTACCCATCTCGACCCATGGGTGTTATAAGAGGCGACTAAGGGCTTATGAAAAAAGGATCATCTAATACACTGCGGTCACTAACAATGGCAGTTGCCAGGCGCAACGCTTGCAAACGTGGTGACTATGGTAAATCCCCTCCAAAGTAGCACACGTTTTTGCTGTAGTTCTAGAGGGAGCTCCCTGTCCTGCAGTGGAGGTTACATGGGTTATAATGATCATATTTACCAGTTCTATCCACCATCAACCGAAATCAATATTGTTAGTTTAGTATACAGCATGTAACGGAATGGTGTCATAGATACTCGTAATATTGAAGCGTGTGAATCTGCCCATGTAACTAAAGGTGTCTCACAAGGCTCGTTTGGCTGTTCATAGGGGTGTTTTGGTACCAACACTGATGTATGGCAGTGAAAGCTGGGTATGGCAGAAGAAGCATGAAAGTAGAATTAATGCTGTGGAAATGAGAGCGCTAAGGAGTATGATTAGTATTAAATTGAGTGACAGGATTAGAAATAGTGTGATAAGAGAATGGTGTGGCGTAAAAGAAGACTTAGTGACCAAAATCGAGAAAGGGATGCTGAGATGGTTTGGTCATGTAGAGAGAATGAATGAACGAAGATTGACGAAAGAGATCTACCAGGCGAGAATGAATGGAAACGTTGGAAGGGGAAGGCCTAGGCGAACGTACCAGGACCAAATTCAGGATGTTCTGAATAAAGGCCAGGTTAAAAGTACCCTAAACCGACGAGCATGTATAAAAGGATTGATGAAAGTACAGGAAGCAAGGGAAGTATGTCAAGATCGTAGCAGGTGGAGGACTGTGGTCTCTGTCTACCCCAACGGGAAAGAGGCGTGATGTTATGTATGTATGTAACTAAACAAAACTAAATAACTTTTCCCAAGGAACAAAGGTCATAGAATAAAATAAATCTTTAACCTCCCATATAAACTGCATCAGCTGATAGCGCATTTCGTAAGGGAGGTCAAATTTGATTTTTCGTATTTCGACCTGTTCCTTAGGAAAAGTTGTTCAGTTTCATGGGCAGATTCACACCCTTCCACACCTTTGTGTTACACTTTGTAAATGTTGTATTGAATCATCTCATGGAATGAACTGTTTGTAAACTATTTCCTACTGGTTCACATTTTACAAATGTACATTCTTACAGGATTTTTTAATACATAATGGGGGCGATTCTAGCGTGGCCGCTAAATTTAAGGCTATAATTTGACAGGTCCAAAAATGTTACTATCTTTGACTCGCTGACTTTATTGTCGCTTTATTGAGCGGTTTTTACTGTCGCTTCTTTTTTTCCCACTATGGCGCCACATTGTTGGTGAAGCGATGTAGTTTAAACGGCCCATACAAAGCCCTGCCTGCAGGGCCCTGCTTGCAGTGCGCACTGCCAATCGTACCGTGTGTGGTCTTGCAGGGCCGATGTAACGGCTATTTTGGCGGCCCTGCATGCCCACACAAAGTACGATTGACAGTGGCACTGCAAGCAGGGCCCTGCAGGCAGGGCTTTGTATGGGGCCCTTTTGCTGACGTCATTAAGAGATTTTAATATCCAACAATGAATAAACGATTTTGACTTTGACTGCCTAGGTATAGGCCACTGACCTCTATATATACAGTACTTGTATATATAGAGGTCAGTGCTATAGGCTGAAAAAAGACAGCATCATTTTTAGACCTGTCAAATTTTAATCATAAATTTTGCGGCTATGCTAGAATCGCCCCCAATGTGTTTTTACTTTTTTTTATTTTGGCAAAATGTTGTGCCAATAAGTCTCTTTTGATGTTTTTAGGGTTCCGTACCTCAAAAGAAAAAAACAGAACCCTTTGTTGTCCGTCTGTCTGTCTGTCAAGACCCTTTATCGAACGGGTAAAGGTATCAAGTTGAAATTAATACCATATGTTAGGGTCCATGAACCACACAAGATCTGAAAATTTAAATTTTTTACAACAACGCAATCAAAAGATATGGCTTTTTATGTCCTCATCTCCATACATTTACGCAAAAAAGGAAAACCTACAGGGTACTTCCCGTTGACCTAAAATTATGAAATTTGGCAAGAAGCTAGGTCTCACAGTACAAATAAAGGGAAAAGTCTGAAATCATTAAATATTACAACTTTACTCACAACTAATGATAACCAATTGTGGTGAGCTCCCGTTTCAAGAACATTCATATAAGAGAGGGGTCAAGTTGGATGGTCGCGGAGGCGATTTTTGTTTTAGTTCTATTTTAAAAACGGGAACACTTAAAAACTTGAAAATTGGTATGTTTATAGTTCATAAGCTATAAAATAACAACAAATAATAAAATTTGGTCAAGCGCGTGTCAGACTCAAAAAATCTAGCACATTAACTTACTGAAATTTCAACTAATATAATTATGATTATGTGGTGGTACGGAACCCTCAGTGCGCGAGTCCGACTCGCACTTGGCCGGTTTTTTATTTTTCTATTTACTTATTATTAATTTAATTTGTTATCACAGGCTGTAGGATGTGCACTAAATGTGTATGGTTTTGGCGAGTCAATGGCAAGTTTAGTTGGTGTGTCAGCGGAAAACCAGTGGCCTGCTCGAGGATTTGCCATTGCTGCTTTGGTCCTTCTTGCCACCATTAACGTGGCTGGCGTCAAGTGGGTCATCAAGCTGCAGTTTGCATTGTTGTTGATTATCCTGCTGGCAGCTTTGGACTTTTTTGTAGGGTCGTTCACCACAGAAACTGGTAAGAATCATGTAATAAACTAGTGCTTGAATCGTAAATAAAAAACCGCGCAAGTGCGAGTCGGAATTGCACGCCGAGGGTTTTTAGAAGCAATAAACTTCATTTTCAAGACCACAAAACTAAATTTGTTTGTAAACATAGATTTATATAGTCAAGATAGGGTCTTGGGAACAAGCGATTCAAAATTTCCCCATACAAGAATAAATAGCGCCATCTGTGAAAAATCGCGTGAACTACGTTGTGTAGTACTTCGGTCGGTACTAAATACACGGAACGGAAATAATATGGCGGGAAAAAACAAAACAAACTTTTTACTGTTCATATGTGATTTAGGCCTGGTTTTTCAGTTTCATTAATTGGATTATAGTCAAAAACAATAATAAGAAATAATAATTAATAAGAGTATATTGTTTCTTCAACTAAGAACAACATTTTGTTGGTAAGTTTATTTGCATCATAGATTTATATAGTCAAGATAGGGTCTTGGGAACAAGCGGTTCAAAATTTCCCCATACAAGAATAAATAGCGCCATCTGTGAAAAATCGCGTGAACTACGTTGTGTAGTTCTTCGGTCGGTGCTAAATACACGGAACGGAAATAATATGGCGGGAAAAAACAAAACAAACTTTTAACTGTTTATATGTGATTTAGGCCTGGTTTTTCAGTTTCATTAATTGGATTATAGTCAAAAACAATAATAAGAAATAACAATAATAATAATGAGAGTATATTGTTTCTTCAACTAAGAACATTCCATTTTGTTATGTTGACAATATGACTGACAACGACTGACATTTGTTGGTCCTAAACGTCAAATTTCGGACCAACGAATTGGGGACATTGTAACGTGCCGATGGGCTAGTACTTATATGTAAGTAAATGATTTGCATCCAATGTTGACAATATGACTGACATTTGTTGGTCCTAAACGTCAGATTTCGGACCAACGAATTGGGGACATTGTAACGTGCCGATGGGCTAGTACTTATACAGGGTGTTAATTTGATTGCGTGCCATAGCTTAGGGGGTGGTTCAGTAACGATAAAGGAACTCATAAAAATTATAAAAAAAATCCTACTTAAAAAAAATTACAACTCCATTGAAAGTAAACTAATGCGGAGGACAATGACCCGCAGCACCGTGCTATCACAAGCGCGCAAAAGAGTTTCAGTTATGTATGATGTATGTATGTGCCTACATTATCCACTGATACTCGCGCGCTGGCTCGGTGATAGCGCGGTGTTCCGCGTCAGTTAAATTTCAATGGAGTTTTTTTTTTCAGTAGGATTTTTTTAAATATTTTTTTTGTGTTTCTTTATCGTAACTGAAACGCCACTTAAGCAATGGCACGCAATTAAATTAACACCCTGTATATAAGTAAATGTTTGTAAAGGTTTTTTAGTAGATTTAAAAAAAACTGTACTACTCAGAGAGATTGTTTTATATTTTTCATTATAACTTGAAAACTAAGAGGTGAAAAAAATTAAAAAGTATTTTGGAATGTTTAAGAAGAAAATGATACCCTCACTTGACCTAGTACGGCCAATTAAAATATTTTTCCAATTCTTTTATTTGCAATAAAGTTGGGCAATCATATATATAATAAAGTTAGGTAATGGAGTTGGGGCCAGGGAGCCAATTTTTGAGTCACCAGGTGATTTTTGAGATTTTTAAAATTAAAATAAGCTCTGTTAAACTCCTCAAAAGTAAGGATCAATGTCTGTCAATCTACAATTACAAACATAACAATTTGAGTTTTATGACTTTATCATGGTTTTATTTAATTTTAAAAATCTCAAAAATTACCCGGTGACTTTTAAAAATTGGCTCCTTGAGCTCCCAATAGCCACTGCAACTTTTAAAATAACTTGCACATTGATGAACTCAAAACTCCCTTATACTAACGAATTTGGCAGGTAATTTACAATATACATTATAAAAAAAATAAGATAGGTATTTATTTTGTTACATTGTGATAATAATTTAATATTTGTTTCATTCATGTTTAAGCAGTTTGAACTTTAGTACAGTTAATCCATATTTTCAGATGTGGAGTTTCAAGGCTGGCTAAATGGCACAATTTCCAATAATATCTGGTCAGACTACCAGCAAGGTTACTCCTGGTTCACATGTTTTGGAGTGTTTTTCCCAACTATCACAGGAATTCTAGCTGGTATCAACATGAGTGGAGATTTAAAGAATCCATCTGGAAACATTCCTAATGGCTCTTTGGCAGCCATAAGCACTGGGTAAGAAAGAATTTGTTATTTGTTAATATTACTAAATGAAGGGGAGACAAACAAAAAGATGGGAGCTGACGAAATTTGTGAATGGGCTGGATTAACATGGAGAAGGAAGGCCATTGACAAAAAATTATGGCAAATTGCTAAACCATATCTGAAAAAAAAAACCGGTCAAGTGCGAGTCGGACTCGCGCGCCGAGGGTTCCGATATACTTTTTGTATTTTTAGAAGCAAAAAAGTCCATTTTTAGAACCGCAAAACTAAATTTGTTTGTAAAGGTATTTTGCAGATTTCTAAAAAAACTGTGCAACTTATAACGATCGTTTTATTTACATGAACTTCTATTGACTGTAATTAATTCAGATTTTTCCTTTCTCAAACTTCGGAGGTAAGGGGGGTGGGGGAATGGTATTTATTTTTCATTTGTCATCACAACTTAAAACACTACAAAAATATATTTAAGAACGTACAAGTAAAGCCCTTTCATATGATACCCCACTCGACCTAGTAACAACAATTTGAAATTTTGCCCCCCCTATTTGGGCCCCCTTTACAGTAATAATCATATATTTTTTTAATTCTTTCGTGTGTAATTAAGTTGGGCAACACTTATTCTATCACTTGCATGCATTAGATTACACAAAGACTCTTTCTTTCGGCATATTTTACGGTGAAAAATTTCTATCCTAAAAAATAACCTAGTTGGGAACACCGTCTAGACGCCATCAGGAAAGACCGTCATATGCCGGTCTTGACTGCGTCAGAGATAGCAAACCTGTTTGGCTTAAACAAAAAAATTAAACACAGACGAAATAATAAACAGTATTATGATGAGGGGTTTACAACTTAAAATAATAATAATAACAACAAAAAAAACAACGATCTTAAATTTTCTTGAACAAAAAACACCAAAAAATTTAAACTAAAATTTGTCCGTCATTTGAAAATGTTTACAAACCCTGTCATGTGGTATATTATGCCGGTCTTACCTTGATCAGACAAAAAAAAATAATTTTAAGGAATTTGGACTTTATCTACTCCAACGTAAGATTTATATTTCAGTAACAAACATTTCTCCGTGCAGTCTAAACGTGTCCCTACAAAATATGCATCAATTGGCCTATCAATTGACCACCAGACGGACTTACCTTAAATAGCTCGGAAAGTCCGTCTACAAGGAGGGTTTTAACAAAATACTTGTAGTGAAAGCATCTTTCATTATAACGTTATTTCATTGACAATAACTTGTCGCCTGTAAATGTTTTATTTTATGGGCTAAGAGAAGTCACTCTAGAACCTAATTCTTCATAAGTTTTATTGATTGAAATCTAGCTTTTAATGAAATATGCCGGACTTACCCACATTGACCTTAATCCTTTGTTGTAGACAAAGTTTGCAATAGATTAAAAGAAGATTCAATTTTAAAGATGCTTTCCGCAACTGGCTATTAGAATACCTCTGTTATTCTTAGGGAGCGTTCACACATACATCCTATATAAATAAAGAGATTACACATAAAATTCCCCTAAATATGAAACCATACTCGCATCAAGAAGTATTAGTGTTATTTGCTCACGTCATCCCGTGTATTATTATAAACGAGTTACATTTTCTTATTGCAAGTCAACATGGATTTTGTATGAAATACTGGCTTGTGACTGTTTGTCGATTAAGAACCTAAATTGAATCGAATTTATTATATGGAACTGAAATTGCCCATGTAAATTCAAAACTGCAGCCACAGTTGTGCTTTATTTTTCTTATATGAGAGCTGATTTCTGTCTTCAACATATAAAAAAACCGGCCAAGTGCGAGTCGGACTCGCGCCCTAAGGGCTCCGTACCTATCTACCATATGATATACTAAAAGCTTTTGTTCTTTGATTTTAAAAACTCCGCGACCATCCAACTTGACCCTTCTTTTATAGAAAATGTCTTGAAACGGGAGCTCACCTTAATTGGTTACTATTACTTGTGAGAATAATTGAAATATTTAATGATTTTAGACTTTTCCCTTTATTTGTACTGTGAGACCTAGCTTCTTGCCAAATTTCATTATTTTAGGTCAACGGGAAGTACCCTGTAGGTTTTGCTTTTTTGCATAAATGTATGGAGATGAGGACAAAAAAAGCCATATCTTTTCAATGCGTTGTTGTAAAAAAATTAAATTTTCAGATCTTGTGTGGTTTATGGACCTTAATATTCGTTATCAATTTCAACCTGACACCTCTTCTTATTCGTGAGAAAAAGGGTCTTGACAGACAGACGGACAACAAAGTGATCATATAAGGGTTCCGTTTTTTTATTTTGAGGTATGGAACCCTAAAAACATCTGGATTGTTACACAACTACTTCACTAATTGGTTTCAGAACATTCCTGTACCTGATGTTCATAATAACCCTAGCAGCTACGGTTACGCGCTCGGCCCTGCAGACCAACCTGTCTATAGTCACCCACATATCTGCTGTACAAGTGTTACTTCTAGCGGGCTTGTATGTAAGCTCCATGAGTTCTTGTCTTGGTGCCATGTACGGAACCCCGAGGGTGCTACAGAGCATTGCCAATGAGAGAGTCATTCCGGGATTAGAAGTTTTAGGAAGAGGTGTAAGTACTATTATTAATATGTTATATTTTTCATCAATTGTATAATTTAAAATTTTTCAGTTGGGGATTAACGCGCGGAAATTTTTGTAATGTTTGTGTTTTTTATGTGTTTAATTAGTCAAATAAGCAATTCTTACACTAACAGTGAAAAGCAGAATTTTCTGAAGACTTTGTAACAAAATTAGCAAACAAAGACATCAATAGAATTTCTAATTTAGTAACCTATCTTGGATAGTGTATTAGTAGTTTTCCACTCGTCTTATTGAACCTCAAAATGGAAATTTTCATAGATTTTAAATGAAATTCACGAACTATGGTGTCATAATTTTTTGCCGTCACCACATAAGGGCGCGTCCCCATTAGGCTCACAGTGAGCGGCTGACTGTCCGCTGACTGACTCTGAGGACCGTATCGATCGTTAAAGCTCAAGTCACACAGAGGCGGTATGATTGCGAAAGCGGTCCGGGGCGGTTTGGCGGGAACAAAATACCGCGCCGCGACCGCTTTTCAATGTGACGGGGTGCATATGAACTCATACTTTACAAAAAATACCGGCCCCGGAACGCTTCCGCTACCGCCTCTGTGTGACGCGGGCTTAAATCAATGTTTAGTTAGCGGCTAACTGTAGCGTATTTGCAGCGAAGCGCTTACTAATATTGGGAGGGAGGGTACGGTTAGTATATATGACCGCGGTGACGCTGCGCAGCGTGCCGGCGGCGTAGTGGGCTCACTGAGCCGCTGACCGCAAGCATTGTTCGCAGCGCTGAATGGACACTCCATTTAAAATATATAGGGAGGCGAACTAGAGGCAAACAGTAAGCCGCTCACTGTGAGTGTAATGGGAACGCGCCCTTACTTTCTAAAAAACTACAAAACTTATGGTAGATTGTTAGGTGCAAACAGTATTTTATTTTGAACTTTTCTCTGTACATAGCGAGGCCCGAACAAAGTGCCGTTATACTCTATGGTGGTGGTGGGCGCGGTAACGATCACGTTCATCATCATCGGAGACATCAACGCGCTCGCTCCCATCGTCACCATGCCTTTCCTCATCACCTACGCCAGTATAGACTACTCCTACTTCGCTCTAGCGCAGACATTCGACTTACAGCATAGACGGGAGATGAGGTAACAATAAATGTGTATTTTAGTGTTGTGAAACAAGATAATATTCTATCAGTAATTGGATAGGTCTTTTTAATATAATGACAATTCGCAACAAAAACGCAAATGTAAGGAACCTTGAAACTTAGTCTATAAATAGAGATAGGAGGAGTTATTATAAAAATATTACTTAAATTGTTTCGAACACAAATAACGCAGTTAAAATTGTATTTTTTCGTATAATATCGATTCCCGTGCGGCAGAATAGAATTTAGGCGTAGCTTGTCCCATTAGGGAGATATAATAAAACATAAAGTTCACATTTGAAAAATAATTATGTTTTATAATGATAACTTAATGACCCTATCTCCTTATGGTATGGGCCATATGTCGAGGCTCCTTACATACATACGGGCTTTTGTTGCGAATTATGATGACTTACTAAAAAATTCAATAAGACAGACATGGCTTACATGACAAACATCACTATTACAAAATTGCCTCAATGAAATGACTACATAAAATTTGGCACACTTTTGGACCTACGACTAAATTCAAGTTTCAAGTTTATTTAATCTCTTCGGGCAATTTATTAAACAATGCTACTGACTGATACCTGGCACCATGCTTCACAACCTCAAGCGTTGGCGGAAAGTCATTAAGTCTTCTTTGAGTTGCAAACCTCATTTCCATTTCCTTATCTGATTCAAAAATGTGTGTTCTTAACCAGATCTAACCATTAAGTAAGTTAAAATGCCTAATTCCTTAAAATGATCTCTACCACGTTTCCATGGAGGAATACGGACCATGGTGCGAATGGCCCTTTTTAGGGTTCCGATACCAAAATGGTAAAAAAAAGGAACCCTTATGGTGCCGCTCTGTCTGTCTGTCTGTCCGTCTGTCTGTCACACCACTTACGCTATCGAGCTGAAATTTGGAATAGTTTTAGAATATAGTTGCCCAACTTAATTGCACATGAAAATTTTTTGAAAAAAGTATGATTATTAATGTAAAGGGGGCCAAAATAGGGGGGGCCAAATTTCAAATTGTCGCTACTAGGTCGAGTGGGGTATCATATGAAAGGGCTTTACTTGTACATTTTAAAATATATTTTTGTATTTTTTTAAGTTTCTTAGTTTTCAAGTTATGATGAAAAATGTCAAAAAAAATACCATTCCCCCCCCCTTATCTCCGAAGTTTGAGTAAGGGAAAATCTGAATTAATTACAGTTGACAGAGGTTTATGTAAACTTTACAGCAAAAATAAAACGATCTTTCTAAGTTGCACAGTTTTTCAGAAATCTGCAAAAAACCTTTACAAACAAATTTAGTTTTGCGGTCCTGAAAATGGACTTTATTGCTTCCAAAAATACTATAGGTATATCGGAACCCTCGGCGCGCGAGTCCGACTCGCACTTGACCGGTTTTTTGTGCTGTAAAGGCTTTACTTACATTGTCTTTGTAACTTTTACCCCACACTTTAACACTATCTAAGCTTTGATTCGATTAGTTCATAGTACACATTCTTTAACTGTTCTACATTGAGTACACCCCTAAGGTTACGAAGTGCATAGCATACGGCACTTATAGAACAAGCAATGGCATCTAACTCTGGTTTCCAACAAAAATTTGAGTCAATATACATTCATAGAAATTTTACGTTATCAACACATTTTACAGGATCACCATGTAGGGTAACATTTAAGACCTCATTTTTCCCAGCTGTTGTTTTCAGTCAAATCACTTTAGTTTTGCTAGTATTAATGATAAAAACGTTAAAATGGAACCACTCATAAAAAACTATCTGCCGTACTTTCACTAGACAACACCGCTCTCACATAGACGTCCATTAAATCGTTGTTGATCAAAATTCCCTAGTATAGTACAATTGTGTGGTGGTATGGAATCCTCGGAGGGGAGTCTGATTGGCAAGTTTTTGAAATATTGATTACACTTATTTATCTATCTACACATCAACCATAGCTTACTGCGTTGTAATAATTTTTTTTTATCACAAGCTACATAAAGTGCTATTTTACAGATTCCAAGGACATTCGCAAAGAGACACTCAAGTGTACGGGGCAACTGGAAGCGACTTGGATCTTCTATTCCCGGAAAGAATACGGCATAAAACTGTTGGCGTAAGTTTCCTTTCAACCTGAGAAGTACACTTTTTTTATATATAGAAGAGGGAGGCAGACGAGCAGGCGGGTCACCTGATGGTAAGTGATCACCGACGCCCATAGACACCTGCAACACCAGGGGGATCACAGGTGCGCTGCCGGCCTTTAAGATATTTGTAGGCTCATTTCTTGAAGGCTGCCTTGTTGTACCCGTCCGGAAATACCTGCGCAGGAAGCTGATTCCACAGTGCGGTCGTACGAGTAAGAACGTAAGAAGTTTCTTGTAAAACGTACGGTGGAAGATTGCCAGTTATCTAAGTGGTAAGGATGAAATGTTAACTTCTGGCGAGTGGTGCGGTGGTGAAATTCTGCAGCAGGTATTAGCTCGAACAATTCCTCAAAGCACTCCCCATGATACATGCGATAAAGGATGCAAAGACTTGCAACATCTCTCCGCAGTGCTAGATGGTCAAGTCGGCCGGTGAGGACATCGTCGCCAGTGATTCGGATCGCTCGACGTTGAAAGTGGTCAAGAGGAAGGAGCTGATACTGAGGCGCCCCGGCCCAAAGGTGGTAACAGTACTCCATGATAACGCTCGATGATAATCTGTCGCTTCTACCCTTCCTTGGCAATAATGTTCATTGTATTATATTTTTTTAGGATTTCACGCCGTCGCCGACGGACCCGGCCATAATGAACGGTCGAATGTCCAACGGGGAGGCGGTACGTCGGCCCAGCGTCAGCGTGCATTCCAAAAACAAGAACTGGTACTCGCATCTGTGCAACCGGTGGCTCTCACTCTTCGGCGTAAGTAGTATTGATGCTTTCAAATGATACATTTCAAATAAATCAATGCAGTACTTCGATAAATTTTATGTTTTTTAGACTATTTTTGGAAGTTACCTCTAGAGATTTTTTGTGTTTATCCAAGTGCCGACAAGAACAGAATAGGATACGAACTATAAAGATTTTTCAATTGTTGCTGAAGTATTGTTTTTATTTATCTTCAACTTAACATCCCATGAAACGTCCACAACAGAACAGGGGCTCCCTCCAGAATTCTAGCTTTTGCTGGAAAAATGTAGAGGGGAAGTAACTAGTACCATAGTCACCTCGCTTGTTAGCGTTACGGCTGGCACCATGGACCGCGGTTGTAGGTGACCGCAGTAAGTAAGATGTAAGATACAAAGGAGGATCTTGCTGCCCATCCTCTAGTTTATAACCCTTAGTCGCCCCTTAAGACACCCACGGGTATGTATGGGTTGGTACTTTTCTTTGCCGGCACCACACGGAACTATAGGTTATATTGAAAGAATAACTAGACATCCCGTTTTTAGTGACTTGTAATGGTCCGAGAGCCAAGAAGATATTTTCTTTGGTTTTTCACGTAATATTCAGGGCGAAAACGAATGAATGAATGAATAGGTGGATGAGATATAATGAGGATTAAGAAAAACCGGCCAAGTGCGAGTTAGACTCGCGCAACGAGGGTTCCGTTCCGTACCACTAAGGTAAAAAAAAAAAGGTACCGTATTAGTTATAGACGCGTAGTCACGCAGAAGACACACTTAACCAGTTTTTATTATTTTGTGTTATTCTGTAGCATATGCACTATAAACATACAAATTTTCACTCTTGTACTAGTAAGTGTTCCCATTTTTACGATAGAGCTGAAACAAAAATTTAGCAAAAATCGCCTAAAACACGTTTTTAGTAGGGAAGCCCCCTTAATTTACGAGTATATATATTTTCTTTATTATTTGTTAAATAGCGGCAACAGAAATACATAATCTGTGAAAATGTCAACTGTCTTCCTATTTCGGTGCATGAGATAGCCCGCTGACAGACAGACATCGGAAGCATATTAATGTGGTCCCATTTTTCACCCTTTGGATACGGAACCCTAAAAACCTTGTGAGAACCTAGATTGGAGCCCGATGTTCAGGTTTTTAGGATAGTCTGTTTTAGCTAAAGCTCCGGCTTTCTTGTTTGGCCAATTTTTTTTAGTATCAGTACACGCTATCATTTTTGTTCCATCTGAATATCACCATTATATTCAAACAGACAAGCCTGAAAATCAGAAATAGACAATTTCTTTGTGATTTCCGGTTATAGAGTAGCTTGTTTTTGTTGTATTTGTTGACACTTTTAAACATTTGCCGGACAAGAAAGCCCCCCGGGCTTTATCTATGGCTGACCAGGTTGAAAATCTGAAAAAGGTCTCCTGAACGCCGGCCTCCGGTTTTGTGTGATCCTCTTATCATCCCCTATCTACTGAGATATCTCACTTTCACCTGATTATCACGTGAAAAATACCTTCTCGGTCCCCGGTCCAATGGACAATATGAGGGCGTACGATCTGAGTAAACTAACTATTATTATCATGATTTTCTCGGCGAAAAAAGCCTTCTCTCATTGTTACGTATATAATTCCAGGTGCTAATAAAGCTGGTTCTGATGTTCCTCGTGAACTGGGTGTACGCGCTGGGTTGCTTATTGATCCTGTGGCTGCTGTGGCTCTACATCGGCGCCGCCAACCCCGCCGTGAAGCCGGGCCGCGCTTCAGAGTTCCGCTTCTTCCACTGGATGAAGATTGCCTTCCTGCAGGCTATTGGGTAAGATTTAGCTAAACATTGTAAGTTAAGGTCCTACATACTACTCTCGAATCTGTGACTGCTTGGCTTTGCATCGGCGCCGCCAGTTCTGCATTCAAGGAAACCAGCGCTTCAGTTCCTCTTTATACACTGGTTGAATATTGACTTCCTGCCTTCCTGCGGACTATTGGCTAAGGATTTTAAAGGGCTGTCTTCAGATTACTATCGTAAGTTAAGCCCTGCTCGGGATCGGTTAGATTGGGTTTACGGTGGCTAACGAACCTAAAATGCACCAGTGATCTAAACCCGTTTACAATCTGCCGGCGCCGTTTTACATTTTGCCGACCGTTTATAGTTGCCCGCCGTTTGTAAACGGCGAATTATACGATTTGTCTCCGACATATACAGGGTGTTAATTTAATTGCGTGCCATAGCTTAAGGGGTGTTTCAGTAACAATAAAGGAACACAAAAAAAATATAAAATAATTCCTTTTTTTTAATTTTTTTAATTTTTTTTTCTTATTTTATTTTCTTGATAATATTTTAGGATGTGCATCTGCCCAAGACACTGAACAACTTTACCCAAGGAACATAGGTCGAAATACGAAAAACATTTTTCGACTTTTCATACAAACTTTACAGCTGACAGCACATTTTTAGTATGGGGGGGCGAATTTTTTTGTCGTATTTCGACCTATGTTCCTTCGGAAAAGTTGTTCAGTGTCATGGGCAGATGCACACACTAAAATATTATCAAAAAAAAGTAAATAAAAATAATAATAAAAAAAAACCGGCCAAGTGCGAGTCGGACTCGCGCACTGAGGGTTCCGTACCACCACATAAACATAATTGTATTAGTTGAAATTTCAGTAAGTTAATGTGCTAGGTTTTTTGAGTCCGACACGCGCTTGACCAAATTTTATTATTTATTGTTATTTTATAGCCTATGCCCTATAAACATACCAATTTTCAAGTTTGTAAGTGTTCCCGTTTTTAAATAGAACTAAAACAAAAATCGCCTCAGCAACCATCCAACTTGACCCGTCTCTTATATGAATGTTCTTGAAACGGGAGCTCACCACAATTGGTTACCATTAGTTGTGAGAAAAGTTGTAATATTTAATGATTTCAGACTTTTCCCATTATTTGTACTGTGAGACCTAGCTTCTTGCCAAATTTCATAATTTTAGGTCAACGGGAAGTACCCTGTAGGTTTTTCATTTTTGAATAAATGTATGGAGATGAGGACATAAAATGCCATATCTTTTGATTGCGTCGTTGTAAAAAATTGAAATTTTCAGATCTTGTGTGGTTCATTAATCCTAATATATGGTATTAATTTCAACCTTATACCTTTACCCGTTCGTGAGATAAAGGGTCTTGACAGACAGACAGACAGACAGACAGACAGACAGACAGACAGACGGACAACAAAGTGATCCTATAAGGGTTCCGTTTTTTTCTTTTGAGGTACGGAACCCTAAAAATACGAAAAAATTATGAAAAAAAAATGATTTTTTAAATATTTTTTTGTGTTTCTTTATCGTTACTGAAACACCCCCTAAGCTATGGCACGCAATTAAATTAACACCCTGTATATGAAGTCCTTTACGATATTTTTTAAATTTAAACTGCACGCAAAATTTGAAATGCTTAGTTTTTCAGCAATTTTGCGGGTCTCTTTTCAGATGCAACATTTGAATTTAACATTTCTTCTCTATACATAAACAGATCCTTCGACTTTTCGGTTCAAGCGAATAAATGGAGAACTAACAACGCCACTACTACAACTGACACAATTCGGTTGCAGTGTAGTTTTTTTTTACCCGACTGCCCCACCATGAGGATTATGTTTTTTCATATTATTAAATTCAGATTAACATAGAATTGTTTAAATGTCAGACAATAATATGTGTTATGTTTGAATGTTTGCAGCAAAAGGCCACTGGAGTACGAGCAACTGGTGGTGACGCCAGTACACGCAGACATATCTGTGGAGCAGGAGCGGCTCAACGACGACAACGAAGACTTCGCCTCCCGCCGCCGCTACCACCAGTCCACCGCGCTGCAGAGCCATCTGGTCGATGTCGACGCGTAGATATACTATACTATACTATACTACCTTACAGTAGACTCTCTATAGACCTATATTATCTCTCTACAGACCTAGATTAGATAATATAGGTCAATAAGGTCTATAATTAAACTATAGGTCTATAAGTCTATAAGGTATATAATTCTATAGGTCTTTAAGGTCTATAGGGTCTATATGGTCTATAATTCTAAGGTCTATAAGATCTATAATTAAAACTACCTTACAGCAGAAGTACAGCAGTGTGAGAGCAAGACAGAGCAATGCGTAAACAAGTGAACAGGGTGAATTTTCATTGGTTTTGCTCGCGAAGCCCAGTGATCTTTTCCGAATAAAAAAAAATTATACGAATAAGTTTTTCGACTTCCCATACAAAATGGGTCAACCACGTGACCACTTTAGTAAAGTCGAAAAAAAAATCTAGTATTTTTTTTTAATTTGGGAAAGGTGTTTGTTTTTATGAGTAGAATCACTGGGCTTTGAGAGCGAAACCAATGAAAACTCACGCTGTATTAGCGTGACAGAGACACATATCTCTAATACTGCTCTCACGCATAGTTCTGTACTGTTGTTATAGTGCGGTCAATTAGCTGTTTCACGTAGACACGATTTACAATTTCACCGAATTTTTTCCAGGTACTAGTTAGGTACATAGCTCTCAATTTTTTATAGGAGCCAATTCTTGAATTTCAAAAAATTTCCATACTAAATTCAAGAACTGGCTCCTATCAAAAATTTAGAGCTATGTACCTAACTAGTACCTGAAAAAAATTTGGGGCAATTTGGTGTTTTTGGCGATATAAGACTATAAGGATCCGGACTGTTACTATAATCAATCAAGCTACATGATGTCATGTGTAGACCATAGACAAATAAAAAGGAGGACATGCCACCCCCTTATAGAAATCGTTACCCAGATAACATAATTAAATGGCGCTGAAAACTAATGTCGAAAATTATTAAGATCGAAATTTCAACATTATAGAAGCAATGCTGAAATTTTGAAGGTATTTTTAGCAAGATACTTTGTAGATCGTAATTACTTTCCAGATTATTTGTCAGCTCCGTCTAGGTTTAGTAAGTTTTAAGGTTTTCTGGATACGATTTTAAGTAGGGGATTTACAATCCTTTATTATTATTCGTCCATGTTTAGACGAATCAATACACTACGTTACATACTTTGCCCGACCGTGTCTCCGAAAGGGACTCAAAATAAAAGAGTTAACGTAAGCACACGGTGTGCCTTCAAAGAAAAAGCGGCATGCAGTGCATATAGTAGATTTTACAACAAGTGCACAAAACGAACCATTTTTCCGAGACTTTTAGCAGCCCGATCCGAAGGCGAGGGCTGATAGTAATGTCGAGAATAAAATGGTTTTGTGGACGAGTTATAAACTCTGCTTTTCACTTTGATTGCGAGGAAATAAAACGTAAAAGTACTCTCTAAATGTAACTGAAGAATGAGTTGTTCTGTTTTAGTGAAGAATATGTTGACGGTGTGCCGCAGGCCCGCGCGCAGGGCGTACACCACCGCGATTACTTTTTTGCCCTAGTGCACAAAATTCGATTTTGTGCAGCCTATATCCTGCACAAAGAATAACTTTCAGAGCATGAGAAGTGAAAAAATGTTTTCGATTCAGTTATTTTTCTCTCCACTTAACAACAGTCGAAATAAGGAGGCTTGATTAGTATGACAGCAAAATAGAGCCATACTTGAGAGCAGGATGTAGTGATATGTGCCTTTGTCGCTCCAATATTTTACACATTGCTCGTACTCGCTCGCACACTGATGCGTAAAATAATAGAATGACTTCTAATCAAGCTAGACTTACTGTAAGCGAGGCGCGCACTGATGCGTAAAATAATAAAATGACTTCTAATCAAGCTAGATTAACTGTAAGCGAGGCGCAAAATAATAGAATGACTACTAATCAAGCTAGATTAACTGTAAGCGAGGCGCGCACTGATGCGTAAAATAATAGAATGACTTCTAATCAAGCTAGATTAACTGTAAGCGAGGCGCGCACTGATGCGTAAAATAATAGAATGACTTCTAATCAAGCTAGATTAACTGTAAGCGAGGAGCGCACTGATGCGTAAAATAATAGAATGTCTTCTAATCAAGCTAGACTAACTGTAAGCGAGGCGCGCACTGATGCGTAAAATAATAGAATGACTTCTAATCAATCTAGATTAACTATAAGCGAGCCACGCACTGATGCGTAAAATAATAGAATGACTTCTAATCAATCTAGATTAACTGTAAGCGAGGAGCCACACAATGCGTTGCGGGGCCGCATTGGATGCATTGAGTTAACTGTATTTTTAACAAATGACAGCTAAAGTCACCCCCGGTTAGTGTCGACTAATTTTGACGTATACTATCACAGACAACGACATTATACAGGGTGTTTGGTATATGTCTGCAAACCTCTCAGGTGGTTCTCCACTCTCCACCCATGAAACTGAACAACTTTCCCTAAGGAACATAGGTCGAAATATGAAATAATATTCTCTGGTTTTCGTTCCATGGACACTATTTAAAATGGAGTCGACAAAAAGATTTCATGTATGTTTCCACACATAACTACATTTCCGTCCCTGAAAATAAATTCTGTAGGTGCATCCATCTCTTTCTATCAACCGTACCCGCGGTTTGCTAGAAAGAGATGGAGGCCAATTTAGACTGAAAGTTCGTAGGAAACTTCCGGGACGTTTTGCCAGTCGCGTCTGGTGCAGTGTGTAAGAACGACTCAAAACTGACCATGTCAAAATAATAATAATATGAATGTCTGTGAAATGGGTGCTCACCGTATATTGGTAACACTCGCTTACTAAACTTGGTTGTGATTTCTATTTTGTCTCAGGTTCCCTTCATTATACATAAATAATGGGTAAAACAGTGATTTAGATTGAGGGGCATCTCAATACCATATCGTAATTTATTCTTTGGTGCCAGTGATGTTACATGCGCAATTACACAAGCATGCAAAAGCCTGTCCACACATACATTATTAACGTCATTGTATATTTTTTTATATCTCAATGTAAATATAACGTACCTATACTGTAAAGTCGTATAAATCATAATGAAAATAATCGTCATTCTCTCTGATAAAAGCATGTAAGTCAATGCAATATTTTCTATGATTAACCTGATGAATTTTTTATACCAATTTTAGGCAAAGAAAAAGTATCACGTTTAACAAATACGTTGTGTGATTCTGACGCACAAAGTGATGTACTAATGATGTCAAATACTTTGTGCGTCACAATCACACAACGTATTTGACATCATTAGTACATACTTAGGGCTCCCGCACACGACCGAGAATCGGTGGCCGATTTTTTGTCGGCATCCCGCTCTTACGTGTTATCACCTGGATCTTCCGTCCTTGTCCTGGGCGATAATCGGCCACCGATTCTCGGTCGTGTGCGGGAGCCCTTATCTATCATCATTCTTAAATGGGACCATATTCTTACTGTAAACGCTGTGTTTTGAGATTTCTGAAATAACTGCTTTGACTGATTTGATGATGATTTCAATTGTAAAAATTTACCTATGTATTTTTAGCTTTAAGTGTAATAAACGTAGGTATACAGGTATACATATAGTTTTGTATAAATTAATACCTAACGTAATATTTATTGTAATTTTAAGCACAAACTCAGTAATTAGGATCTATATTTGTCATTAGAAAAAAAATCAAATATGGAAACTTTCAACTGATTACCATTTTAATCATGTAATTAAACTGAGTAGAAGAAGTGTATTTTTACAATATTTTTTATTGTAACTTATTTTTGTACGTAAATAAATGAGATTCTTGATTACTAATCAGTAACTTCTATTTTTAGTTCTTCTTTAATCACATTATTATTTTACGTAAAGACGCCAAATTTTTAGGGTTCCATTTCAAAGGGTGTCAACGGTACCTTATTGCGAAGATCTATTTAACGACACCCCACACCTACACAACACCATCGGATAGACGAGACAAAAAAATCATCCACACTACGTGTACGGGAGGAAAACTAAAAAAAAACTTTGTACTTGCATAACGACTTATGTCTAATTAGGCTTTCTATTAGTATAGTCACAGATTATATAATAGTAAAGTATAGTCAAGATGACGTCGAACTTGACACATTCGACTCTGTACAGCGCCTATCAAGAAACTAGTAGTTTTCAAAAACCGACCAAGTGCGTGTCGGACTGCGCGCAGTATAGGGTTCCGTAGTTTATTTTTTTATTTTATTGAGTATTTCATAACGTTCAAAATATAGGCTGGGTCGGCTGAAGTCAACATGTGCAAACAAAATAGTTAAGAGAGCGCGAAAAGCGCAAAGAAAATTTAACTTAAGCCTGCAGTACACGTTGGCCCAAGCGTTGGCCGCGCCGCCGCCAGCGTTCACACGTTGGCGCGACTCATTCCGTGTCTAGCTCTGGCAAGCAAGATAGATGCGGAGACTATCGCCGCCGCTGCAATATACAGTGCTTATTATATAGATATTACAATTAATAAAACGTCTGGATCTGCTCCGACGCACATATTTGAGAATAGAGGGCTTAGAGAAGACCAGAGATGAAGCAACTCCTTTTTAAACGATGTTATTTTTTCATGTTCCGCGCGTCGTCGTCGTCTTGTAGGTACCTACTCAAAGAATTATCTTTACTCATCTACGGGTTTTAATCATCATGACATCCCATGAAACGTCCACTACAGGACAGGGAACTCCCTCCAAAATTCCAGCTTTTGGTGAAATTATGTGGAGGGGAAGTAGAAGTCACCACGCTTGTTAGCGTTGCGGTCATGGACCGCGGTTGTTAGTGACCTCAGAACGTAAGATGATACGATACACAGAAGGATGCTGCTGCCCATCCTCTGGTTCATTAACCCTTAGTCGCCTCTTACGACACACACGGGTAGAGATGGGTTGGTACTATTCTTTGCCGGCACCACACAGGGCACGGGTTGTAGTGTAGTGCGTATAGTACTTATCTAGTCCCTGAGTGTAGTATATAATACTTACTAAATTGCTTTTATTTATATTTTTAATAATGTATTGTTTTTCCGCCAAAACAAGAGCATCCTTTTTTTTTATTCCATTCGTCCCTGTTAGGGACAGGCGAAGGTATCAAGACCATACTGCCTCTTCTTAAATTTCTTCTTCATCAGTGGGTTTTCTTAATAAAACTTCTTCAGGTAATTTTCTTCTTCTTCTTCACTTAAATTTCTGTCTTCGTTAGTAGGTTTTCACCTATCATCTTCAGTTATTCTTCTTTTCTCGTCCGTTCGATTCTGTCTTCAGTCCCCCTTTCTCATCATTAGTTTGTTAAGTTGAACATCTTTAGTTGAACTACTCCAAGTTCTTCATTGTCAGAAGTAATTTTGTTTCATCACTATAATATTTAACGTCTTCTTTCTTCAGTTGTTTTGTTTGACGAAGCAGTCATCCCCCGGCACTCAGCGGTAATGCCGATTGATGAGTGCACCGTCAGTTACGTCCGCTGTTTTTATTTTTCATCTGAAATCCCGCGGTCCTGCCATCAAATTGAACATCTATCTTCAGTTTTACTTCTTAATGTGTCTTAAATTGAAGGTCTTTAGTTCCCCATGTTCATCAGTAGGTTTTCTCGAATTATGTCCCTCTTCATCTGGTATGGTTTTCTTTGTATCATTGTGCTCCTCTCGTAAAACGATAGCAGACTTTACGAGGGAAAATGGCAATGACTTTTTGAGACAACTCAAACGGGGAATATCATTTACTTATATATAAGTACTAGCCCATCGGCACGTTACAATGTCCCCAATTCGTTGGTCCGAAATCTGACGTTTAGGACCAACAAATGTCAGTCGTCAGCTTAGACTATATAATACTGACGTCAGTCATATTGTCAACATTGGATGCAAATAAACTTACCAACAAAATGGAATGTTCTTAGATGAAGTAACAATATACTCGTATTATTATTATTGTTATTTCTTATTATTGTTTTTTACTATAATCCAATTAATGAAACTGAAAAACCAGGCCTAAATCACATATAAACAGTAAAAAGTTTGTTTTGTTTTTTCCCGCCATATTATTTCCGTTCCGTGTATTTAGTACCGACCGAAGTACTACACAACGTAGTTCACGCGATTTTTCACAGATGGCGCTATTTTTTCTTGTATGGGGAAATTTTGAACCGCTTGTTCCCAAGACCCTATCTTGACTATATAAATCTATGGGGAATATACACTGAATCATTTGTAATTTCCATAAGCTTCGCACTCCTAAGTTAGTTTACTGTATAACACACTATCTGTATTATCCATTAAACCACTTTAGACACAAAAAACGAAAAATCAATCGAAATAGAAAACGCCGCCGTCGAGTTCCCGCCAAAAAGCCTCACAAGAGCATCAAGCCCAAAAAGATTTTAAAAAGTCAAATTGACGTTGCTGCCAGTGTGACCATAAGCATTAAACTACTTTTTTATTAGAAGATTGCCTTTCAACTGTAGAAAAAAAATTAGTAGTTTTAGCGTGGCATAGTATCGGCCACCATCTTGGTTTTTTTTCCAAGAAAAAATCTTCTAAACTCGATATAAAAAGGCTAAACAAGTAAGAAATGTTCTAATATAATGTCTGGCCGGCCGAACACATCCGGAATCAGAACAGCAATTCAGATCCGGAATTAAGATTTTGAATTCAGAACGCACTGCTTTTCATACAAAAAGTTCTACCTGGCGCACACATTCTTAACGGTTTCAGAACGAAAAAAACTCTGACGTTCTGTTCTAAATTTTTCCGGGCGTCTGATTTTCAGAACGGAAAAAAACCGTTAGAACGCAGCGCAAGCAAACAAAATGCACCGACCGCCGCACACATCCTAAAATTTTCATTCTGAATCTCGCTAGCACCGAGCCGTGTGGACGTCCGACCCGCTTTTTCTGACTACGAAATAAAAAATGTCTGAGACTGAAAAATTTATTATACGTGTGGAAAAGAATTAGTATTAACGGGTACACCCAATAACGACGTTCCCTCTTCTTCTCGAGCGCCAGTAATGGTGCAAATTGTAAACAATCATTCATCGTCCATGTCATCCATCTTGTATGGCGTCTCCAAACGTACTGGTTTCGACAGAATAAAGTAATAGTACTATTAGGCCGGCCGCACACATCCGGAATCAGAACAGGAATTCAGATCCGGAATTAAGATTCTGAATTCAGAACGCACTGATTTTCATACAAAATGTTCTACCTGGCGCACACATTCTTAACGGTTTCAGAACGGAAAAAACCCTGACGTTCTGTTCTGAATTTTTCCGGGCGTCGGATTTTCAGAACGGAAAAAAACCGTTCAGAACGCAGCGCTAGCGAACAAAATGTACCGACCGCCGCACACATCCGGAAATTTTCATTCTGAATCTCGCTACCGCCGAGCTGAGTGGACGTCGGACCCGCTTTTTCTGACTACGAAATAAAAAATTTTGCGATAGTAATACAGAGCGGTTTTAGATTCTTTCTGATGGTTATAAAAGTAATTTAATATTTTTCTGATTGCAAATAAAGAAATATTATAAGCACTGAAGAAGGCAGTGCTTAGATTAATAGTTAATACAAAATAAGACGGGTTAAATGGAAGTCTTTAAGATATATTACGAAACATGATTCTCAAAAAGAATTTGGGTTTCTGCTCGCAGTGTGGAGTCTTGCTATTGGATGATCATATGAAGAACATATTACGGCCTCGGAAGTCAAATATTTGATTTTCTTTTTCAGCACGTTGTAACGATGTGGGCCTACTTGGACTCCCAGGTAGATTATGTTTATACAAATCTATCGGGATCAAAGGACCAAGTTTAGAGGCCTTATAATTGTTAAGTGTAAGCACATCAATAGTATTGATGTGTCCAAGCTTAACAACTTTGCTTTGCTTTCGGGCATAAAATTGTCATAGAAGTGGATAACTCTCTAATCCCGTGCGGAATAGAATATGTCAAGATTTTGAGAAAAGATCTTGTGAATGAAACTCGCTATGATATTTGTGCGTCAGTTCAAGGGACTGCGCCGTCGTAACACTTGTGTTATGGCTAAATTAAAACCCTATAACGAGTACTTCGGTACTTGTCATCTTAGAATATGTTTATTCTATTAAGTAAGGTTTAAGGTTCAGTTACACTTGGGGGGCCTCCGCGGAGGCCAGTCTCACGATCGGAGATTTGAGTTGTTCACGCCACAAACGAGGTCGAACCCACCAGAGTATTCTCTCTTAGGGGAGGCCTGGCTATCCGTTAAAGAAGTGGCAGCTTCCCTTGAAGTCCCGTGCAGGAGTTTTCCTCGTCTTCTCTTCATTGGAGGTCTCAAGGAAAGGATATCTATCCTATCCCATGGGAGAGTATGGTGAGGCTTTAGCACGCAAGCGCGTCGCGCTCGCACGACGCTTATCAGGATTCAGCTGATATGGGGCTTGTCATATTCATAAGTGCTCGGTTGGGAGGAGAGGACGTAAGCTGCCTGCAGGAGAGGTTAGTTTGGAAGGTGAAATCGTTCGCTGCAGTTTTGGAAAAAAGACCAAGATGGCGAACGTATGAATCCCTTTTTAGCGATTGTTACGCTGGAAGTTGACCTTATTGTCTTTAGATTCATTCAATTCAATGATTATTTTTCATAATAAATCACTAATAAAAGAGTTCATTTACTATGTTTGTAAATTTTTAAGATGATGAAGAGAAATTTTTTTAAACCTACCGTGCCGAACGAGAGCAAGATCCCTTTTTTAAAAAGTGGTAGTGTGAGTATAAAGACAAGCAAGCATTTAAATAACTGTAATAGTAGTTTAAGATACAAGTTCCGTAAGTAGGGTTATTACAAACGAGTTGACGTTTTGTAAGCCCGAGGAGGGTTTACCATCGGCACGAGTTTGTCATAACCCTTACGGACGAGTATCTTATGACGTTTTTCTATACATTTGTGAGAAAACAGGTATAAGTAATAAAGGAACAAACCATGGGAACTGTAAGCCTCTTGTCGATTTAAGTTCTCCTGGTACTCTCCATTTTATTTTAAATATAGGTAGGCAGTCGTCACCCAAGTAAAAAGACACCAATGTAGTATTTTTACAAAATAATTTTATGATCAGAGTGTAAAAACTCCTTGGTATTATACTGTTTTTACTTACCGCACTAGTTCGGTTAGTAACTACTTACGAGCAATGTTTGGGCATTTTTCAATTTACTTGTACGCTATTGAAAAATTCATGATTTTATCAAAGTTGATTACATTAGTATATTTTTAGCAATTATAAGTAGCCTAATAGATAAATTTTGTCTTTTTATTTAAAGAACCAATCAATTTTAAATAATTATGATCTAATCAAAGAAAAATCTAAAAAGTTCGCTAAATTCTCTCATGTTCGTTACCGATAGAAGTATGGCTATAATTCTAAAATGAAATTTAAGTTTCATGTTTTAATACATTTATTGGGGAAAAAAATAAGTTATTTTTCTTTTAATAATCACGAACTGTTTTAAAAAAATATTTATTCATTATTTTTGCATTTAATTGGTCCTTACCGTTACCTAATGAAAAATCTTAATATTTCACTTAGTGGTATAATCATATTCTTAGACTAAATAATAACTAGTTTTCTTAGATATTTGAGCTCACTATATTATAGTTATTTTAATATTGATAAATAAATGGATTTCCGATAAATATAGGCAATAATCAAGAAGATTGGGGAATTTATTATGGGACAGTCACGTAACCTGACCTACTCATAACGAACAGGACACAGTAAAGATGTAGAAAAACAGAGAAACTTGCCTGCATGTATTGATGATCAGAAAGCCATAAAAACCTTAGTTTTTTTCCCAATAAATGTAAAAGGTTATATTTGGACCAGACATCAATTTAGACGCATCTTTATGTTGTCCTGTTCGTTACTAATTAGGTCCGGGTCGTACGTTACTGGTTTTAAAGTAACGAACAGGACGTAACGAAACCACATCATGCTACCGAAAATGGTTTCCTCGCCTAAAAATACTGTTTAAAAAGGCTTGTTGTGGTTATTCCTTTATTCCAAAATAGCTTAAACGTATGACAGTATAAAGTGAAGTTAAGTTTATTATTAATTGTTTTTTGTACATTCAAATTACTGACCGGACAATCAGACGTGAAACCAAATAGATTATATACCGCATAGCCCACTCTACCCGTAAATCTTGTTAAAATGGCCGACAACATAGAGTGAAGTTTGAGAGATTCATTACAGTGTTACCATTTGATAAATACAATACGTATTTGGTAAAGAAATTCATAAAAATATCGCCTGTAACACGGTAACGGTGCTAGGACATGTCCGTTACAACCAAATGATGGGACAGTATTTAATATTGAAAATATGTTTCTTAAGTAAGGTTTAGAGAGCTTTTTAGTATTTATTTGTAAGATAAAAAGATATTTACACACAAAAAAGTCGAAACCACAGTATATTCTATGAAAAGTAATGTTGAAAATCAGGTCATCAGATGATGAATGGAAATGGGACAGTACTGAACGACAAAACTGCCAATTTTTGAAATTATTCTTTATTTATTTTAAATATAATATTGTTAGTTTAATGTATGTAAATCAGCAGAACAAAAGTTCATTTAATATTTAAAAATAATTAAAAAATATCTCAAGGATATAGAGACATAAAAAAGTAAATAATTGTCCATGGGACAGTAAATTTTGCGGTATGTACAAGTAGTTTGAAATATGCCCGTTTACGTCCTTGTAAGTACGTTTTTCGAGCAAATGTATTGAAAATTATCTTTACAAAATAAATTCTGCTTAGTTTTTACAGTTATATGCTTGCAATGAGCACTTGTAATATTGCGTATTAATATATTATATTATCTTTACAAAATAAATTCTGCTTAATTTTTACAGTAGTATATTTTATATATTTCTGGTCAGTAGATTTTCACAGGGTGTCATAGTAGACTCACCAAAAAAAACTGGTCACACTGGTTGCTGTCATCACAACAGCCCAAATGTCAATGCTGTGACTGTCTGTCAATATTCCTTGGCAAAAAAAGTATATTTTGTGGCAGTTTTTTCTAAAATTAATATATTGATGTCTTTGGTCCAATTGCTAAAATGGCTGCTGAAGATTTAAGGAACTACAACCTACAGTTGCAGCAGGTAAATACTATGTTATAAAACTTGTAAATCCAAAATCCATCCATTGTATTTTGTTGTATTCATTCAACACGTTTCATGGCATAATGGATTTGCTTTCATTTTGTTCATAGGTTGAGGCGGCGTTGCTTACTGACCCTCAAAATGAGGAGCTGCTCAAGTTAAAGGCGGATTTGGAAGAAGTAATTGAACTGACAAAAGATCTTATAAAAACCCAGGAAGGTGAATCGAAAGTGTCTAATATTCATGGTTCTAGTAATGATGATGATGTTACAGCGTCGCTGCTCGCAGCCGAGAGAGCCACAGAGAGGGCTGCACTCCAATGGCGAGTTGGGGAGAAATGCTTGGCAAAGTGGAGAGCTGATGGCATGTAAGTACCATGTATAATAGGTCCGCTTGGCCACGACAATGCGTAATTTGCTTTGTTGAGTAGCATGCATGGTTTTAATAAACTTTACTTTGAATCCCAACTATTATCAAGCACAGCATTGTTGCTGCTTATGGTTAGGCTGTCTATTGCCATTAAACCTTGCACATGTGTGGCTCCAAATTTTCAGAAGACACAAAACTGTCTGATGAAAATTTTATAAGGGATCCAATTATAACTTTTCAGTCTTTTCATGCATTTAACATACCACTACATAAAAAAACCATTATGATTATATATATTTTATTTTGTTTGAATTAGCTAGGTTTTCGTGTGCGCATGCATGAAAACCTAGCTAGCTTAATGTCATATTTATAGAAGAATATTCATAGGTACAGTCAACCGCTTGTCAGTAAAAACTTTTTCAACTCTATTACCACACCATAAGGTCCAAAAGTATTTCTACTGATGTGCGGTCGTGTGTACCTTCTATCATGCCATTATTCTACTCCACTCTGTGTTAATTTCAAATAAATAGAAGCAATTTGGATAATATGCATCTGTTTATGTTGGAAGTGTGTGCAAAAACAGGAAGGGTTTTGTTTAGATTTTAGTTTAATTACATGCTGTGATGTATTTTAAACTCAAGTTATTATTTCAGGTTTTATGAAGCCTTGATTGAGGAAATATTAGAAGATAGTTTTAAAGTGAAATTTGATGGATACACAACTTTAGAGAAGATAGACATTGATGATGTGAAGCCTTTAGGTGCTGGTGTTAAGAGACCAGCTAGTGGAGATGATGGCAAGTAAGTATTGGGTAGGGAATCTACTAACAAGAACTGTGTACTTGACTCTGTGTTAAATTTGGTGATAAACTGATAAATTATGAATAACATAAAAGAAAAATGCAAAATTTGCCTTTTGATTCAGTGGAGGAAATTTTCAACTCAACTTATGATTTCAGTATGAAAGCACAATTTTTTTTATTGCTTTTTAGGCTTCCGATACCAAAATGGTAAAAAAAAGGAACCCTTATGGTGCCGCTCTGTCTGTCTGTCTGTCCGTCTGTCTGTCACACCTCTATATCTCAGCAACCACTTACGCTATCGAGCTGAAATTTGGAATTGTTTTAGAATATAGTTGCCCAACTTAATTGCACATGAAAATTTTTTGAAAAAAGTATGATTATTAATGTAAAGGGGGCCAAAATAGGGGGGGCCAAATTTCAAATTGTCGCTACTAGGTCGAGTGGGGTATCATATGAAAGGGCTTTACTTGTACATTTTAAAATATATTTTTGTATTTTTTTAAGTTTCTTAGTTTTCAAGTTATGATGAAAAATGTCAAAAAAATACCATTCCCCCCCCCCTTATCTCCGAAGTTTGAGTAAGGGAAAATCTGAATTAATTACAGTTGACAGAGGTTTATGTAAACTTTACAGCAAAAATAAAACGATCTTTCTAAGTTGCACAGTTTTTCAGAAATCTGCAAAAAACCTTTACAAACAAATTTAGTTTTGCGGTCCTGAAAATGGACTTTATTGCTTCCAAAAATACTATAGGTATATCGGAACCCTCGGCGCGCGAGTCCGACTCGCACTTGACCGGTTTTTTTAAAGTGGTTCAGTTTAATGGTCAGGTTTATCTCCTAAAATATTGTACACAGTTTTTTAAAGGATCCCATGTAAAGTAGTTAACATTAAGCTATCAGTCTATGCCTCATTTAATTAGATAAATTATATATTTGTAAACTAACCATGACACCTACATTTTTAAATCTTAAATACAAAGATGATAACAGTGGGTTATTTGTATAATAATACAGGGTGTTAATTTGATTTCATGCCATAGCTCCGGGGCGGGATCAGTATCAGAAACTGAACAACTTTTCCCAAGGAACATAGGTCGAAATACGAAACACCAAATTTGACCTTCCATACAAAATGCGATATCAGCTGATGCAGTTTCTATGGGAGGTTAAAAATTGATTGTCGTATTTCACTCTGTTTCTTGGGATAAGTTGTTCAGTTACTGATACTGATCCCGCCCCTGAGCTATGGCACGCAATCAAATTAACACCCTGTATAGGTTATTTCTGTTAAAATTACTGCTAATGACATACTACAAACTAAATTACAACATACAATATTTTAACAAACATGTTCATTGTTAACAGTATTAACATGTTTTTACTTATTCCAGACACGGCAAAGGTTACAATAGAGAATACTTAAAAAAGAAAAAACAGAAGAAACAACAAAGATTTAAACAAATTGAAGAAGAACGAGAAAGTGAAAAGAACAAATGGTTGAATTTTCATACTAAAGCTACAAAGAAAGCTGGAGTGAAAGGGAAAAGTATATTTGCCTCTCCTGATAATTTGACTGGTAGAGTCGGAATCGGAACTTGTGGAATATCTGGAAAACCAATGACTGAATACACTCCTGGTGAAAAGTGGAAAAAGGGTGGATAATATCATGATACCACTTGTTAAGATATAGGCTATGTATGATTATTTTTAGTTTAATTTGTGCTGTTTATACATCAGCTTTTAAATTGCACTGTAGAAATATGCTAAGAAGTATGTAAGTATGTTGAATAGAATTGTTTTTACTGTCAGACCCATATGTATTTTTCCCTTGTTTCAACATTGGAGTGCATTTAGTTTGCCTAAATGTGTTGATTAGGACCAAATATAATGAATGAGAGTTTACTAGCATCATTGTAGTTGTATT
Source organism: Athrips mouffetella (assembly GCA_947532105.1). Classification (NCBI taxonomy): domain Eukaryota; kingdom Metazoa; phylum Arthropoda; class Insecta; order Lepidoptera; family Gelechiidae; genus Athrips; species Athrips mouffetella. The sequence continues at coordinate 17,825,528 of OX383960.1, read as the reverse complement.
TTTTTTTACTGTAAAATAGTTTTTAATGCCTCTACGTCATGGGAATACATAAAATTTGCATATTATACAGCGTTTTAATGGAATAAGTGAAACTGAGAAAATAGTTTGTTCAGAATCGAGAGTAGAATCAATTTCACGGGTTTTTGATAGGGGTAATTTTTTTTTTATTATTAAAATTTTTGCCGCTTCTATCTACATTAATATTATAAAGAGGAAAGATTTTTTTTGTGTCGATTTCAAAAATTCTTTCACGATTAGAAAGCTACATTCACCCTGTGTGTGTAACATAGGCTATATTTATTGCTAAAAAAGATTAGGGATCCTTACTAAAACTTTAGTAACGTAACCGAAGGTGTAAAAAAAATTCCGTAAAACATCTTTCGTCGCATGCGCTGCGGAAAATATTGACAATAGAGCAAAGTAATGTATGACAGTTTTATTAAAGACATCAATATCTACAATAAAGTCCGCGATACCATATGTCTAACTATTACAATTATGTCACAATAACTACTTTTTCATGTTAAAATATGCAATAGTAACGCCGGTACAAACTAGGCCACATTATTCGTACCTTAGTATTAATCCTTATCCAAATAAATCACTTCCTATTCAAGGCTAAGTATATCAGTACCTGTGAATCACTTTTTGAATTATTCAAATCGGTCATACCATTTAAAAGTTATCATGAGTGTAATAATTATCAAAATTGAAATTCAAGAAACAGAGCTCTTAGTGACTAATGGTTTAATCTTCAACATATCTTAGGTACATTAAAATTTTTTAACTACATTCTCTTTTTAGGGTTCTGTACCCAAAAGGTGAAAAACGGGACCCTATTAATATGACTTTGATGTCTTCGATCTGTCTGTCAGCGGGCTGTATCTCATGAACCGTAACAGGAAGACGGTTAGAATTTTTCAAATCGGAACACTTACAAGCGTGAAAATTGGTATGTTAATAGTGCATAATATATAAAATAACAACAAACAATAAAAACTGGTAAAGTGCGTGTCGGACTCGCGCGTTTTTAATACACTTCGTCGTGACCGCGCGTCCATAACTAAAACGGTATTTTTAGTGGTATGGAACCAAAGATTTCGGACCTCCTTGCTTCGCTCGTAATAGATACCTTGCTAATTAATTTTACTATGGGATGACATCTGCCAACATGTCCCAAATTTTTATGTCAAATCATCAATGATCGCTAGGAAATATTCAAAATGACCCGTCAAATCCATAGAACGACGCCTTCTCTAGCTTGTGACGCATTATTTCTTTAATCCTCCTTCTAATTACCCTTATTTTTCTGTGTATGGAACCCTCGGTGGGCGACGCGAGTCCGACTTGCACTTGGCCGGGTTTTAGTAATGTCAAAGTCAAAATCGTTTATTCATGGTTAGATATTAAAATCTCCGTTAGTATTATATAGTCTAAGAAATTCTCTTAATGACGTCAGCTAAACTACATCGCTTCACAAACAATGTGGCGCCATAGTGGGAAAAAAAGAAGCGACAATAAAAACCCACGCGCTCTTTTAAATATGTTTTGATATACAACAAACATAAGTCAGTTTTAATTTTGAATTAGCCTGTTAGAACCGTAGCCTAATCCCATGGATTATTAATCCCCGACGCAACAAGAAACTATAGTTACCCGTGCGAAGCCGGGGCGGACCGCTAGTTCTAAATATTTCTGTGGATACGCGCGCTGGCGGCGCAGCGTCACGCGGATCATGAGCGGTGAGGAGGGGAGGGAAGTGCGTGGCGGGCGCGCAGCGCGCGGTTTAGGGCTCCCGCACACGACCGAGAATCGGTGGCCGATTATCGCCCAGGACAAGGACGGAAGATCCAGGTGATAACACGTAAGAGCGGGAGGCCGACAAAAAATCGGCCACCGATTCTCGGTCGTGTGCGGGAGCCCTTAGAACAAGGAGAAACTAGAACCGTGGTCGTCAAACTGCGGCCCGCGGGCCGCTTGCGGCCCGTGGCCGGTATTGGTGCGGCCCGCGACAAAGCAAATTATTTCAGTAGTCAACTAGGTACATAAATAATATCAAAACAGACAACCTATTTGAAATAATATCTGTTAGAAATTCAAAATAGATTTACTGATGTGAGGAAAATTAAGAACTGTTTTATACTCGTGGAAAACCCATGGCACGTTGAAAACGAAGATATGAAATTATTTTGCCAGTTTGGATTTTCTAAAACACAGTTAATGAATGAAATAATTGAACTAAAGCACGACACGCACTGCCTGTGTGGTGCCGGCAAAGAATAGTACCAACCCATACATACCCGTGGGTGTCGTAAGAGGCGACTAAGGGTTAACAGGAGGATGGGCAGCAGCATCCTTTGTATCTTACATCTTATTTACTGCGGTCACCAACAACCGCGGTCCATGGTGCCAGCCGTAACGCTGACAAGCGAGGTGACTATGGTACTTCCCCTCCACATTTTTCCAGCACTAGCTAGAATTCTGGAGGGAGCTCCCTGTCCTGTTGTGGACGTTTTTTTTCATGGGATGTTATGATGACGACACACAGCTCAAAGCTTATTTCATTGAACACCGTGAAAAGCAGGAGTACAATTTTGGAAAAAATGTACCTAGGTACTCGTACCAACTATAAATGTTTACAAGACTGCGCACAATTTGTTTTACGAGTAACTATATTTTCTTCGACTTATCTCTGTGAGGCTTCATTTTCGAAAATGAGTTTCTTGAAAAACAAATACCGCAATCGTCTTTCCACTCATTTAGAAGACACAATGAGGATTGCATGTAGTCCCAAAGATGCCGATATACAAGCAATAATTAAAAAAGTTCAACACCATAATTCTTATTTTATAAATACATGTATAAAAGACATTTCTTAAAAAATTTCTTATTCCAATAAATAATGTGATGAAAAATATGTGTGAGTATTTTTTTCGATTTCCTAAAATGCGAAATTAATAACGAAATAAACCGAATACGTATAAGTGGGCAAACGCCCTTACTCTGCGGCCCGGTGCTGATACCCACATTGTCCTGTAGGGCCCTTGGCCAGAAAAGTGTGACGACCGCTGAACTAGAACGATGATGAAACTTTAAAATAACAATCTTTTTTAAGATTTTTTTTACGGGAATGGATTTATTTGAATAAAAATCAGTTGGGGTGTATGAGGGTTTCGCTTATTCTATTAACACGTTGTATAATTAAATTCATTATTTAACGTCATAAAACACCTACGGAACGCTTCACGCGTAAAGTTCCTCTCATTAATGCTCGCTATGCTTTTCATCCACGGAACCTTCCGTTGCTCGCGGCGAAGCGCCGATCCACAGAATATCTATGGGTGACTTTTAATTAGTTCTTGATAGAAAAAAGGTATAATTGTACTCATATAAAGTAAACGGGTTTCTTCTGCCTGCGCATTTACAGCCAGAGTTATTTTGTACGCCTTAATCCGCCTTATACTGTTACCATTCTGCCATGGGAAACAATATTTTACAAAAATAAAAAAATATATTGCGTTACTTGTGTTCGACCAAATTTTATATTTTTAAAATAACTGAATGACCCTATCTATCTCTAGTTTCGAAGATTGGGTTTCTGTTGCGAATCAAGGTTGACAAGGAAGCGATGGCGTGACCCCAGATTAGTAAGTATAGTACAGGGCGTAACGATCTTGATGCCTTCCTGAAAATTGGGAAGAAGTCATAGAAGATCGTGACATTTGTGACAAAACGCTAGTCCATTTATATTATACTAGCTGTTGCCCGCGGCTTCGCTCGCGTAGATTTCGTATTTATGTTGTTACCGGTTTTCCGAAGCAATGAGATATTTTCCCGTCATTTCGGGGTAATTTTAAACAAAGGAAAAACAGGACTAACCCTGCGCAAATCAATGAGTATAATTCAAGATCCAGCTGAATTTTATATAATATACAGACGTTACTCATAAATTACTCAAAACTGAGGAACTTAGCAGCAGTATCCTAACAAATGTAAAGAGAGAGATGAGGTACACCTTTTTCAAAGCAGAGCCAATTCGCAGAAGTAATTGAGAAAAACTGAAACCCTCTCCCACTCCCCCAATCCTCTCCCCCTCCCCGTCCCTCTGTCTCTCCCCCTCCCCCTCCTCCCTCTCCCCCTGCCCCTCCCTCTCCCTCACCCCCCCCTCATTCTCTCCCTCCCTCTCCCCCTTCCCCTCCTTCTCCCTCTACGTCTCTACCTCTACCTCTCCTTTTTAAATGTATGTACATGAAGGCTAATAAAGAAATGAAATAATAAGCTGGATTATGGACCTTAACACCTTGATGTTGACCTTGGTGTTGTGATCGATGGGAAAATATAATTTCGTTCGCATGCTGATAACATTGTTATAAAGGCGTCACAAATGCTCGGTTTCCTCAGGCGCAATACTCGTAATTTTCGTTCCATGAGACCCAAAATGACATGTATAATGCACTGGTGCGTAGTCGCCTTGAATACTGCTCTACCGCTTGGTGTCCCTTCTATGCAGCACAATCTCAGCGCATTGAACGAATTCAGAGGTGTTTTACTAGAACGCTTTACATCGAGCAATATTTCCCATCGTTGCCCTTACGAGACACGCTTATCCTTTTTTATTATGAAAACCTTGAGGACTAGAAGGAAAATTCGCGATATCATGTTCTTATATAAGCTTATAAACAACTTCATTGACTCTCCGTCCATCCTAGGCTCTGTCGGTCTTGCAATTCCTTTTCGTTATCCTCGTGCTTTTTTCACGTGCGTGTTTCACGTCCGCATTGTAGAAAAAATTTAGGCTTAAACTCCCCCCCTATCTCGGATTTCAATGGCATATAACGAACTTATTAAGCTTAATGCTAACATCGATATATTTAATGACAGTTTGTGCAAATTTAAAGAAAAAATTACTTCTGTGTTGTCTTGACCGCCATTTTATTTAAATTTGTGTTTAATTTTGATCACTGTTAAAATTTTCTATGTATTAGTTTAAAGTTACTAACCTTACTATTTAATTAAATTAAGAGTGCTGTGCTCGCCTATAATAGGTCTTGGTGTCAGACCGTTTCCCTATGTATGCTTTAAGTAAGTTTAACACCATTACTGTTGGCGTTCCTAATTAATAAAATAAAAACAAGTAAAATTTGCTTACCTCTTTTCCCAAAGGAAAATTCGTAGACAACAAGCTACGTATTTTTCCTTAGAACCTACACCCGATTCTCCAGACTTGTTTTTCGTACCGTAGTATTTTCTAGTTACGTTGAGGAACTACATAAATTATACGGTTTTTTTTTGTAGGAGTCAATACATTTGAAAATAATTAAAATAAACACAATGTAATCACCACAAATATGTGATAATAGTACATTAAAATGCAAGTTCGCTATTTTGGATATTACAGCCGAGGCTCAGAAATTGCAGCCCGAGCCGCAGGCGAGGGCGTAATGGAGCCGAGGGTGTAATTACCAACGCGCACGAGCTTTTTACGACGTTTTTCAACACATTTGCGAATAAAAACAAATCAAATTGGTTACCTTTAAAATAATAAACTTTGCTAACCTTACGTCCACCGCACGTCCACCGGAACATTTTGTCGGCTTCATATTTTCATGCTTCCCTTTAATTTTACCAAATTTCAAAATTGTATTTCGTGTATGAGTATTTTAGACGGTTCAGGATCAGTTTTTTATATGTAGAAGTCGACACTAAGTATTAGAAATAATTACAATAATAAACACGACAAATATTTGTAAAATGGCGCGCATTCTTTTATTTTCAGCGGTCACAGATTATACGTCGCGTGAGGAGCCCCCAAAACATTACCATGTTATCTTACACCATCAATATTTTATCAATTATTAGTCAATCTAGTAACCAAGCTATAAAAAAAAAGTAATTATCACTCGGTACCCAAACATCCTATTCCATTTACCTTGAAATAAATTTTCAAAAATTGAATATCTTGTTACGTAAATGACAAATTTATTGTTAATTAGTTAATTACTATAAATAATTTCATAAAATCAACATTCATTTATGATATTTTCTCGAAGTCAGCTTGAAAATTTTAGTAACATAATAAGCATAAAAACTCCTTGCTCTTGGCCGATTAAAAAAAAAACACTAGTTAAGTAATATTATGACAAAAACACGCGTATTTAATGAGCTGGATTATGGACCTTAATACAGTGCAAATAGAGCTGTTTTATGAGCAAATGTGTCGAAAAATATTTTTCAACAAAATATTTTTCAACACATTTGCTCAAAATAAAACACTAGTTAAGTAATAATCCAGCTCATTAAACACGCGTGTTTTTGTCATAATATTACTTAACTAGTGTTTTATTTTAGTTTTTTTTTATCGGCCAAGAGCAAGGAGTTTTTATGCTTATTATGTTACTAAAATTTTCAAGCTGACTTCGAGAAAATATCATAAATGAATGTTGATTCTATGAAATTATTTATAGTAATTAACTAATTAACAATAAATTTGTCATTTACGTAACAAGATATTCAATTTTTGACAATTTATTTCAAGGTAAATGGAATAGGATGTTTGGGTACCGAGTGACAATTACTTTTTTTTATAGCTTGGTTACTAGATTGACTAATAATTGATAAAAGATTGATGGTGTAAGATAACATGGTAATGTTTTGGGGGCTCCTCACGCGACGTATAATCTGTGACCGCTGAAAAAGAAAGAATGCGCGCCATTTTACAAATATTTGTCGTATTTATTATTGTAATTATTTCTAATAGTGTCGACTTCTACATATAAAAAAACCGGTCAAGTGCGAGTCGGACTCGCGCGCCGAGGGTTCCGATATACCTATAGTATTTTTGGAAGCAATAAAGTCCATTTTCAGGACCGCAAAACTAAATTTGTTTGTAAAGGTTTTTTGCAGATTTCTGAAAAACTGTGCAACTTAGAAAGATCGTTTTATTTTTGCTGTAAAGTTTACATAAACCTCTGTCAACTGTAATTAATTCAGATTTTCCCTTACTCAAACTTCGGAGATAAGGGGGGGGGAATGGTATTTCTTTTGACATTTTTCATCATAACTTGAAAACTAAGAAACTTAAAAAAATACAAAAATATATTTTAAAATGTACAAGTAAAGCCCTTTCATATGATACCCCACTCGACCTAGTAGCGACAATTTGAAATTTGGCCCCCCCTATTTTGGCCCCCTTTACATTAATAATCATACTTTTTTCAAAAAATTTTCATGTGCAATTAAGTTGGGCAACTATATTCTAAAACTATTCCAAATTTCAGCTCGATAGCGTAAGTGGTTGCTGAGATATAGAGGTGTGACAGACAGACGGACAGACAGACAGACAGACAGACAGAGCGGCACCATAAGGGTTCCTTTTTTTTACCATTTTGGTATCGGAACCCTAAAAACTGATCCTGAACCGTCTAAAATACTCATACACGAAATACAATTTTGAAATTTGGTAAAATTAAAGGGAAGCATGAACATATGCAGCCGACAAAATGTTCCGGTGGACGTGCGGTGGACGTAAGGTTAGCAAAGTTTAGTATTTTAAAGGTAACCAATTTGATTTGTTTTTATTCGCAAATGTGTTGAAAAACATCGTAAAAAGCTCGTGCGCGTTGGTAATTACACCCTCGGCTCCATTACGCCCTCGCCTGCGGCTCGGGCTGCAATTTCTGAGCCTCGGCTGTAATATCCAAAATAGCGCACTTGCATTTTAATGTACTATTACATTCAAGTTACCAAATCTTATAGATCCTATCTTGTTTCTCTTTTTTGGTTTTAATATTTTTTTCAACCTGAGTTGGTTCCATACAGGTTTTTGATTCGTAAGTATTAAAAATAGGATCATAAAAGAAATGTATTTGTGTAAAATGACAATTTTATTGTTGCACTGTACATTTTTTGAATATTTGAATGAAGAACAAACATAAATAATAAAATTATGGATAGCCTTCAGTTACCATTTTCGTATAGGTGCAACGGTTAAGGTACTTCTGTTTACAGCCCCGCTGAAAGTTTCCACACTGTATATTCCTTTGTAAGTGTCAGTGTTTCCATAGTCATAACATTTGAGATTGGTGCCATTACTGAACTTTAATCCCTACCGCCTACGTGCTAAATGCGCTAAACTTGTATGTGGATGAAGTCATAAAGTTTTGAAATAGGCGGTTACGTTACATACGAGATTACGATGCATGTCCGAGTGCTGTGCACTATAATACCGACGTACGCGTAGGCGACCGAACTAAAGCAAATCAGTCAGTCATGTTCACTTCCAAATGTTTACAAACACACATCTCAAATTAGTGCCACTTTCATTCATAGCACTAGTAACTCGCCAGACATATTTCAACATGTTTTCAGAAGAGATTCGTCTTAAAAATAGACATAACTATTGTTAAGCCAGTAAGTGATGTGGGTATGGAATCTACTTGTCTATACTACAGATTAGATAATAGTAAACTCGCGTTTTCTTTACCAACAACGTTCTTTTTATTTCTACTTAGAAGGTTCGATGGGCAAATAATCAAACATGTCGAAAGAATAGTACTTTGCTCATCGAGAAGAGAAAGGGACCGATTCCCAACGAGGGCTTCAATACACCCGATGTGGGAATCGTGCTTTCTTTAGACTAGGTAATGCATAGTGCTTTATACTTATACACAATTAAAACACATAAATGACGATTCAGAACTTCATTCTCTTCTGATTAGTGTATTATTTTTCTGCTTCTGATTATATTTTTATGGCGTGTACATCTTCTACGATCTTATATAAGTTTTTAAATTTTGGAAAATTGCAAGTGGCCAGTAACATTTCGCGGAATTAGAAATAAAAACTTTTTCGTTTTTGGCATTATGATATTAAAAGAAGACCATCGACCTACATTGACTAAATAAAAAAAAAGAACAGCACGTTAAAAATGGATTTTCATACAGCGTGAATTTGTATTAGTTTTGCTTCCGACGCCCAGTGACATTACTCAAGAAAACAAGTAACTTTCCCAAAAAATATTTTTTCACTCGAAATAATTTTTCGCTTTCCCATAAAAAATGAGTCGATCACGTGACGATACTTGACGTCATTTTTCATTATAACTTTAAAACTAAAATTCGTAAAAAAACACAAAAATCTATTTTGGAATGTGCAAGTGAAGCATAATTATGTACCCCACTCGACCTGTAACGACAATTAAAAATATTGGTATATAATAATATTTTTATAATTATTTCAATCGAAATTCAGCTAGGCAATCATTTTCTAAACCTATTCCAAATTTCAAGTCGATAGCTTAAGTGGTTGCTGAGATGCACAGCTGTGACAGACAGACAGATAAAGTCGCACCATAAGGTTTCCGTTTTTGCTAGTTTGGTTCGGAACCCTAAAAAGGACTTAGGTACTTTCTTAGGAGGTGAAGTATAATAGTACATTAAGATGCTAGTGCGCTGTTTTGCTCATTCCACACGAGGCTCAGAAATTGCAGCCCGAGCCGAGGGCGTAATGGAGCCGAGAATGTAATGGCAATGCGCACGTGCGTCTTACGACGTTTTTCAACACATTTACGGGTAAAAATACTAAACTTTGCTAACCTTATGTCCACAGCCACCGCACGTCCACCGGAACATTTTGTCAGCTACATATGTTGGTGTTTTCTTTTTTTTTTTCGATTATCCTAGTTTTATAGTTTTCCCTTTATGTGGCCATTAAATCCTAACTCTGTACCAAATTTCAGCTCTCTGAGTTTATGGGAAGTACTAGTTCTTTTTGATGATCATGAGTGAGTGAGTGAGTGTGTGTCATAAATGCGAATCTTTGCTTTCTCTTAACTTCGGAACTAAATGACCTACAGACTTGAAATTTTGGATTTTAAGTATGTGATTATAGCTTACTGGATGACGAAAATTTCTGCGTTCTGGTCTTATCCAGAGGTTCTCAAATAGGGGCCTGAAAATGCAGCGAAATGGTTCCAGTAAAGGATGGTACGGCAGTGCTTGCTTCGCGAAATAATAATCCCACCAAAAACATAAATGTAAAAATGTAGGCCAAGTTCTTGTACACTCAACCGCACGTCAGTAGAAACACTTTTGGACCTTATGGCGTGGTAATAGAGTTGAAAAAGTTTCTACCGACGAGCGGTTGACCGTACATAAAAAAAGAGTTGAAATCAAATCTAAACTACAGCCAAGTTAATAATAATCAGAACCGATATTAATCATTCCAACTTGGCGGGTCTTCATCACACCAATACTTCTGAAAAGAGCAAATCTTGCGGAGGTAAGTTTTAGAGTTGGACTTTTTTCCTTCATTAAAATTTCAAAACCCGCCAAGTTCGAATGATTAATATCGGTTCTGATTATTATTAACTTGGCTGTAGTTTAGATTTGATTTCAACTCTTTTTTTATGTACAAGAACTTGGCCTACATTTTTACATTTATGTTTTTGGTGGGATTTCATTTCTTTTTGCTCAGTTTGCTTTATAGTACCTATCGCAACGTTGTTCATATTATGTTATTATTATTAAAATGAAGTGTGTCTGGTCCACCAGATGTAATAATATCGAAAATGTACGAGAAATTTGATAGCGGCCCCACCTGCGTTACCAGGGTAGCCTAGCCAAATAACACGTAAACGTAAACGACACACACAACATAAGCCCGAAGGCATATAAATAGTAATTGAAATTGGAGTTTTAGCCAGTATCAAAGCGCTAAACTGTTACCGCCTTCACCGCGTGGAGGTACTCCCAGCTTATGTTGATTACCAAACCAATATTTTAAGATAGATATGTTTTATAAAATCTGAATGTTCTTTCATAGTTTCTTTAAAACATATTTAGGTACTTGTTTTCATGCATGACTAATTCTGACCTTCTAGAAGTACAACTTTTTTAAATAATTAGTAAATTATTTTTAGTCTGACTCGCACTTGACCATTTTCTATTTTCTAAAGTTTTCCTTTACTTTTATGCTAACGACTACCCCGATGCCAAATTTCAGATTTGTAGGTCTTAGAGAAGTATGACCAACATTTTTATACATAATAATGACTATAACCTGACTCGCACTTGACCAATTTAAAATTTTCGATGTTTTCTTGACTTTTTTAAATGTTAACGACTATCCCCATGCCAAATCTCAGATTTTTAAGTCTTAGAGAAGTATTACCAACATTCTTATACATAATTTTGACTAAAACCGGACTCGCACTTGACCAATTTTTAATATTCGAATTTTTCCATTACTCTTACCCTGACGACTAGCTAAATGCCAAATTTCAGCTTTGTAGGTCTGGTGGTCAAACATTTTGATGAGCTCTCAGTCAGTGAGTACCAAATTTACAATTTTCTCGAGTCTATAACTTTTTTTCTGTAATAGCTACAATATTGAAACGTTTTATTCAAAGTATGTTAAATGGTGTTATTATGTCCGTAAAGTTTCATCCAAATCTATTAATCAGGTAAGAAGATACAGGGGGGTCAAAAGTGGCTCGAAGCGGTTCGGGTAAATAGTGCACGGTGTGCGCGCGGCCTGTGCTTAGAACTTGGCCGGCGCACTGTCGTGCGCTTTGATAATAAAATAATAATCACCACAAATATTTGAAAAATGGCGCGCATATTTCTTTTTCAGCGGGCACAGATAATACCACAGGTGTATTTGAGAGGCATAGAATAAACTTCCAAACAGCCTATTCCATTAACCTTGAAATAAATTATCAGGACGTTCTGAATAAAGGCCAGGTTAAAAGTACCCTAAGCCGACGAGCATGTATGAAAGGATTGATGAAAGTACAGGAAGCAAGGGAAGTATGTCAAGATCGTAGCAGGTGGATGACTGTGGTCTCTGCCTACCCCGACGGGAAAGAGGCGTGATGTTATGTATGTATGTATGTAAATTATCAAAAATTAAATATGTTGTAAATCTTGTTACGTAAATAAAAAATTTATTGTTAATTAGTTGGTCAAGTTTAATATCTATTTTATAAAGCGACAACAGAAATACATAATCTGTGAAAATTTCAACTATCTAGCAATTCAGCCCTCTGACTGATATACAGACAGACATCGGAGGTATATTAATTGGGTCTCGTTTTTCACCCTTTGGATACGGAATCCTAAAATTAATGTACCTATGACCAACATTTTTCAAGAATTTTATAAGAATAATTTTTTCCTTTGAATTTTTTTTCGTATCGATAATAGTTTTCGCAAAAAAGTGAAGAAACCGGTAAACGGGACACATATCACTGTGAAGGGGGGTGAGGGGAGAGTTATAAGTTTTGAACACCACACCCAAAGGTATCATTCCACATAAGTTTCAAAACTTTATTTATTTGTCTAAAAAACATAGAATTACCGTATTATAAGACGAAATTCTGAATTTGTTTCTTCTTCTCAGGGTCAGAACTTAAACGAGACCGGTTTTGACAACAAAGGTTTTATGGGGTTTTGGACATCGCAAAATCCGAAAATCAATGTTGTCGAGTCGAAATCCTACTAGCTCAAAAAGACAAGAAATAACTTAGGATAAATTACCGCAGATTTTTTTTTAAAGTGTTGCTCAGGTCCCCCTGAACATTATAGAGATAGTTGCTCGTCGAACCTGAGTGCGCTCCTCCCTCCACCCCCTCAAACAGGTTCCTGATCTTAGTTTTTAGGGTACCGATACCAAAATACTAAAAAAGGAACCCTTATGGTCTGTCTGTCTATCTGTCACACCTGTATATCTCAGCAACCACTCATGATATCGACTTGAAATTTGGAATAGTTTTACATTTATGGTTGCCCAACTTACATGAATGACTTAAAAAAATATGATTACTCGTATTACTGTATAGGGGGCCCAAATAGTTGTGATGAAAATTTACAGAAAAAATACAATTCCCCCCTTATCTCCGAAGTTTGTGGAAGGAAAAATCTAATTTAATTACAGCTTACAGAAGTTTATGTATATTTATTTATTTATTTATCGTATGGCGTGTTCTCTACTTAAAAATTAATAAATATATTAGATTTTAAATATGTTACTGCGTCCGTTGTAAGTGACAGAAGGTCCTCCTCATTCCCGTCAAACTTAGTACCTAAGCGGGCAGTCAAACACAATGTGGTGCACGGTCTGTTCAGGACACCCGCACTGACATGCAGTCGACTCGCACCAGCCCCATTTATACCGCTGAGCAGCACAGTTACCAACTCCCGTTCTGATACGGTTGAGAAGGCACCACACCCGCCGGTGTTCTTCAAAACCTTTTGGCCTCTGCTTGGTGTTCAGCTTAAATAATGCGTTGGGGTGGGATTTGAGATCGAAGTCAGCAGACCAAGCTTTGTGGAAGTCGGCTAGCTGTTTGTCATGCACTTGAAGCGCTGGGGGTGTCAGCCTGGTGGCTTGGAACTCGTTGAGGTCGTTGTGGATGGGCAACGCTTTGTTTCCTCGGATTTTGTCCAACTCAAGGCTAAGGCACTTTTCTCTGCGGAGGTGCGGTGGCATAATGTGACTCAGCGCAGGTAGCCAATGGCAGGGGGTTGGTTTAAGGCAGCCAGTAACAAGCCGCATTGAGTGGTTCAATTGAACATCAATAACGGGTGTATGGGCACTTCGCAGCCAAGCCGCAGCGCAGTATTCAGCCGCCGAGTATACTAGGGACAGTGTCGAGGTTCGCAAGGTGGATACGCTAGCTCCCCAGGAGGTGCCTGTCAGTTTTTGAATGATGCTGTTACGTGTCTTCAGCTTCACGGAAACTTTTTCTAAATGGTTTTTGAAGTTAAGGCTTCTGTCCAGGGTGACACCCAAGTATTTGGGGTGGAAGTTGTGGGAGAGAAGGGTGTTCCTAAACTTCGCATGAAGTTCCTTCTTGGCTAACTTGTTGTTGAGGTGAAAGCAGGAGACTTCGGTTTTGGAAGGTTAGGGCAGAGACGCCAACGAACGAAAAATTCATCCACGGTCGCCAGGTCCGCCTCTAGGACCGCTTCTGAAATTTTCAAACTTATATCCTGCGTTAGAAGAGCTAGGTCATCCGCGTCCGACTGGCAGTATCAGGAAGGTCGTGGATATACAAGTTGAAGAGTAGCGGCGCGGGACTGAGCCTTGGGGAAGGCCATTATTAAGCATACTTAGGCTGCTGGTGTGGTCACCCAAGTGGACCTGATACGGCCTGTTGCTAAGAGCGTTTTCGAGAAGCCGGAAGATCTTCATGCAGGGCACGATTTTGAGCAGCTTATACAGAAGCCCTTGGCGCCACACAGTGTCGTAAGCGGCGGTAAGGTCTATAAATGCCGCAGAGGATTTAAGTTGACGGTTAAACCCGTTTTCGACATGTGTCGTCAATGCCAGCACTTGGTCCGTGCAGTTCCTGTGTGGTCGGAAACCTGCTTGCTCTGGTGGAATATGCTCATTAATTGTGGCTGAGATTCGGTTATTTATTATGCGTTCCAGTAGTTTATAGACGACGCTGAGCAGCGCTATTGGCCGATAACTCTCAGGCGCATCTTCTGGTTTCCAGGTTTGAGGATTGCTACGATTTTGGCCCTTTTCAATAGAGGTGGAATATTGCCTGTATCAATGATGCTTGTATACTTAGAACTTGGCGAGCCACTCCCGGGTACGCGGTCCACAGTATTTCACAAATTCTGGGAAAATGCCATCTTCGCTGCAAGCTTTGTTGGTAGTTATTTGTTTTATGTTAAGCGTTATTTCGTCAGCTGAAACAGGACGACTATAGCGCTCATGTGGTGTTGACTTGGCCTTGAGCTCGCGCAGTTCTTTACGGATTTTACGCGTATGAGCTTTGTGGCTAGGGGCCTTCGAAAGCTTGCGTATTCTCTGGGCAATGGCGTTGGGGTTCACTTTCGGCTGCCCTTTCTGTGTGGTCTTCCCGGACGTAAGCCTATTGAGCGTATGCCAGGCTTTGCGGCTGGAATGCCTGAAGTTGATAGTTCCTACTGTTTGTTCTCACTTTTCTTTTCGAGCTACATTTAAGGATTCAATGAGCTTATGAGCAGTGCCCACTCACCAGATTTAGAGTAGTCCTTCCAGTGCTGTTCCGAGTCTTTGTTCGCAATAGTCCTCGGGGTATGTGCTTTTTCGCAATAGTCCTTATCAAGTTCCAGAATCGCTCATAGCTCTCTGGGACTGGGGGAACAAGTTAAGACTAAGAGTTTTATTTTTGCTGTATACTCGTATTTTACATCAAAAATAAAACTCTTTCTAAGTTGCACATGAAACTGCAGTTCATTAGAAATCTAGACACAAACTTGACAGTTTTTTTTCCAATTATATAGCAGACGGTTGAAGCTATTTATCAAAGTTGTTAACGAAGATTTAATTGGCATAAAATTACCAACCCGTCGACAACTGTTTCGTTTCGATGTGACATAGTATCCGTGTCTTAAGTTTGCACTTACAATTTAATAGGAAGTTTTCCTTGACGTCAAATACGTTTTTTCATGTTTTTTTAAGTTTTGATGGGTGGTACGCTGATCACTGTTGGTAATTTCTTTTTTTAAGGCTCAGTAAAATTAATAAATTCTTTTTAGAAGAAAACATATCACGGACATTGATAGCAGCAATCAAACTGACATAATAATTTTCATACTGGGTGAATATTCAGTATCAGTGTTTCCATTTTCTATTTTCCTAATGCTAACTAGCAGCGCTACCTATCTATCTATTGTATTTGAACTTCCATAAGCTGGTTGAAAATACCCTATTAGTAAGTGCAGTGCCGCTGTACCATTTATAATGCATTAAGTTAGCATTTCCTAACTTTAGTGAGGTGGAAAATTTTGTATTTCGCCCGGCAGCAAAGTTATTTTTCGTCTCGTGCCTTGAAAGCTTCGCGACAGGATTCTTCAGGACTCGCTTCGCTTGTGGTTCAATCCTAGAATCCTTCGCTTGTTCAGGTTTCCATACAAGGCACTCGCGCCAAATAACAATTTTGATGTCTTGCATAACAAATAAGTATTTCCTGAGGTATTTTTATCACTGTAAAGTGGAATGTTTACTAAACTATGAAACTCAACCATTTTTCCTTGGAAAAGTATAATGAAACACCACAAACATTTGGCTTCCCCACACAAAACTTTACCCGTTATTTAAAGTTTTGTATGTATGGAGCATTTACTTATATATAAGTACTACTACACTGTTTCGTTGTCCGAAATCTGACGTTTAGGACCAAACGAATGAAACTGAAAAACCAGGCCTAAATCACATATAAACAGTAAAAAGTTCGTTTGGTTTTTCCCGCCATATTATTTCCGTTTCGTGTATTTAGCACCGACCAAAGTACTACACAACGTAGTTCACGCGATTTTCAATTCAATTCAATTCTTTATTAGCCTTCATGTACATTTTAAAAGGTGTTCTATAGCTAAGTTTAGTGTGGTAGATGAACCACGAAAGGGCGTTGCAAATATGAGCGGAGCGTGTGATAATTTATTTACATATGCATTTAAAATAATTATTAATTATTATTTTTATTAATTATTAACTATTATTTATTTAATTAGAGATTTAGATGAACTATTATTATAAATTTTTCACAGATGGCCCTATTTTTTCTTGTATGTGGAAATTTTGAACCGCTCAAGACCCTATATATCTTGACTATATAAATCTATGGTATGGAGATATACTCAAACAAAAATCTAGAAACTTGGCGGCAAAACCACCATGATCTGGCTGGACCACGGATGTGACCAATTTATTGAATACTTCTATATAGGTGTTTTACAAACCACAACCACACTTAGGGCACATACAAGTTCACACATGACATAATAGGGCCATCAATCTCTTCTAGCCATACTTATTGCTTCGGACTTATACGAGTAGAAAAATAGGTACATACATTTTTTCATTGTCAAAAAGTAACCGCGTGCCAATGTTAGTTACTATGTAGGTATTCCTAACTAGCTTTTGATGGCAGACAGTTGGCAAGAACTATTTATTCCTACAAGCAAGGTCATCACAGTCTACGTCTATTAACAGCGCAAATGATTTTTTCGTAAATATAGGAAAAATTCTAGCAGAAAAAGTTAAAAGTAAATTTTTTCAATCACCCCCTAGCACTTATTCAACTCACAGCAGTTCTTTGAAATCATTTGTGCTGTTGGACACTGACGAGGAGGAGGTAGAACAGATCATCATGAGTCTAAAAAATGATTGTGCGGTTGGCTGGGATTCCATATCTAACAAAATACTTAAGAAATTCAAACACATCCTGGTCCCTCCACTCACATATATTTTTCAAAAATGCTTGCTATTTTTCAAGAAAGCTGTTGTTGTTGCAGTACACAAATCTGGCAGTAAAGAACAAATAACGAATTACAGACCCATTTCACTTCTCCCATCAACGTCTAAAATATTAGAAAAAATTATAAATAAGAGACTGGTAAATTTTTTGGAAAAGCAGTCAATTCTATCATAAAATCAGTTTGGTTTCAGGTCGAAGTTATCAACTGCTGACGCTGTACATGGACTCACTGACTACTTAGTTCAAGAACTTGGCAAGGGTAATCAGACCATAGGAATTTTTCTGGACCTTGCTAAAGCTTTTGACACGGTTTCTGTTCCCATTCTCCTGCACAAGATTGAGGTATTAGAGGCACCCAGCTCAAATTATTTGCAGATTATCTAGATGAACGTACGCAATGTGTGAAAATAGGCGATGTTATCAGCTCTGATTTAAAAAACACTACTTTTGGAGTTTCTCAAGGAAGCATTTTGGGCCCCACCCTATTTTTGATTTACATAAATGACCTCTGTAATCCAAAATTAGAGGGAGGTAAAATCATATCCTATGCTGATGATACTGCTCTACTTTTCTCTGCAAAAACAACAGTGGAGGTGTATGATTATGCACAACGTGATTTTGATGTAGTAAATAACTGGCTTCAACATCATTTACTCACACTTAATTCGGAAAAAAACTAACTTTCTTCATTTTTCTATGCGCAAATCAAGTTTGGCTCCAACAAACCCTAAATTATATGCACACAAATGTAACGATCGTATGAGTCACCTATGTAAATGTCCCGAAATAGCTATTACTAACAAAATAAAATATCTAGGTATCTTTCTTGACGACACAGTGTCCTTTAAATTTTACGTCGAAGCCTTGTGTAGTAGAGTTCGTAAATTAATTTTTGTTTTTAAAAAAATACGATGCATTGCTGATTCCAAGCTTATCAAGCAAGTTTACTTAGCATTATGTCAATCAGTACTGACTTACAGCATTACATCTTGGGGTGGTTTGGCTAAAACCACACTACGAGTACTTAACATCGAAAGAGCCCAGAGAGCTGTCCTAAAGGTAGCAACTTTCCGTCCTTTCCTCTTCCCAACAGATCTTCTTTATAAGTCATGCGTAGTACTAACAGTTCGACAACTATTTATAATGAGCACGGTTTTAAAACAGCACGCCTCCCTTCCTTACAGTAATATATATGTTATAGGCAAACTCCGAAGCTCTGGCGCTCCTAGGTTTGACTGGTCAATCCTCAGGTCAGACTGAATGACTTAGTCAAAGCCCAAACAAATGTAAATTTTCGGCCTTTGACTAAACAATTTTCGTCAAACCTGGGAGAGACTAATTTGGTCAGGCAAACGTCAAAACACAATTTTATTAAATCGGGGTTTGACGAGTCAAACTCCGATATAGGTATGAAGTGTCTTATCTTCGTATATTTGGAAGCATTTTATCATTTAAGCAGCTTTCAAGTCTTATGAACCGCTTAACTCTGCTTTGAGATGCTTTGAGAGAATGCCGTGTGGCATTAGGCCCGCCTTTTGTACGATGTGCAATAAAGTATAACCTAACCTAACCTAACCTAACCTAAAGAGACATTATGAACCTGTTTAAACATGTTCAGATCAACGTTTGACCGAGTTTTGCAGTCGCTTCTAGGATTGACTAGGCCAAAACCGAAACAGAATAATTTACTTTCGACGTTTGACTGAAAAGTTAGGAGCTCCTGGGTTTGACTAAAAATACTTCAGGCAAAGGGCGAAATTGAAATGTATTTCGGGGATTGCCTAATTGCTTTGGCCAAACCTAGGATAAACCAGTCCTTCCGCGAAGAGACTGTGTATCGGACTTTGACTATAACATATATACTAACAAAAGACGGAAAGATATCGTTTGTCCTCAAAATACACAAATGAAACATGCCTATTCCGATAGATTTTTTATTTTCTTAGGCCCGTTTCTATACAATAGACTAAACGCAAGGCTAGACCTATATCCGCTTAGTTACATCAAGTGTAAAAAAGGCCTCCAAAATATGTCCTACGAAGATACAGAGAAGTTATTGATCGTTTTAAAGTAAAATTAGTTATTATTACAACTAGCCTATAATAAACTTTTACACTCTTACTTTTACACCTAAATAGATTTCGCATGTGATTATTTAAGATAGTTTTTATAGTTTTAAGTTGGTTTATTTTGCCTGAAACACAGGGAATCCTAGTTCAGGTTTATGTAATTTTTTGTTCTAATTATAAGTTTATTCCTAAGTCATCATTGTTAAAATGTCTTGAATAAATTATTATTTATTTTATTTATTTATTTATTATTCATTTCACGTAATCGACTAGAGAACAAACGCAACCCCTAAGGAGACCCAGATTATCGGATTTCTTTACCGCTACGCTTGTCCGCACGTTGGATAATCGTATTTTAACTATTATTATGGGGATAAAAGCAAGGATAATGTGAAATGGATCCTCGGATAATTTAATTGTTTCAAATCAAACGGTAAATTATGGCTCAGACTTCGTCGAACTCAAATCTAAATTGAGTGGTTCAATATTAATAGGTATTTGTTATACAAGGCAGCAAATTTGTTATTTGGCGCGAGAGCATTGTATTGTAACTCGAGCAGTCGAAGGATTCTAGGATTTCATTTAGATCCAAAAGAAGAATATGGAGCGTAACGAGGATTTTAAGGCACGAGACGTGAAGTAACTTTGCTGCCGAGCGAAACACACAATTTTTCACCTCACTACAGCGAGGAAAATGCTAACGAATAGCGTCAGTACCTTATCGCCTAATTATACCATAATTCATCATCACGTTCTAATTTCAAAAACCTTTTACACACTAGCGGCCGAAATAGTAGTTTAAGATACAAGTGCCGTAAGTAGGGTTATTTTATTACAAACGAGTTGACGTTTTGTAAACCCGAGACGAAGTCGAGTTTGTCATAACCCTTACGGCCGTGTATCTTACGACGTTTTTCAATAAATTTGTGCGAAAACAGGTATATGCACAGAGCAGGCTCTGTGGGTATATGTAATACATTTGTTAAAGGAACAACAAATCCATTTTTACCGCGCACTTATCAACTTTCATAGAAAACACCACCTTTGGGTGCTTTTAAAGGAGAACAAAGTCGTTCTTTTCGAATAGATGGGATGAAAAAGTTATTCCTGAAGTTGTTCCAGATCCAGAGCTTGTGGATAAAGTTGCTTTAACATTAATTTCATTGCATACTGTTACATCCGGTATATGGTTACTGACAGCCTCTTGTAGATTCATGTTCTCCTGGTACTTCAATTTTGTTTAACCACTTCTTTTTTTGTTGCCACGGTCACTTCATACAAGGTTATTTAGGACCTGATATGCGTATGCCCACCTTATTACAGAACAAAAGCAACAACTTTTGTTCTACCGCTTTGTTAACAACAAACAAAAAATTTTCGACTCCCCATACTAAAGTGGTCACGTGACCGACCTATTTTGTATGAGAAGTTGAAAATTTTTCGTGCGTTGTTAGCAAAGTCGTAGAACAAAAAGTTGTTGCTTTTGACCTCCTCCAAGCTTTTGATCTCTTGGGCTACGCATATCAGGTCCAAAAAAATAACCTTGTATAGAAGCAAACCAACCATGGATACTGTCAACCTCTTGTCGATTTCTGTTTTCCTGGTACTCTCCATTTTCTTGAGTACGGTAGTATTGCCTTAGCCCATGAGAAAGAAAATTATGAAGTATAACAGTTGCACAATGAAAATCCATACTCCATTTCCGCACTGTTCATAGTATGGAGCAATAGAGCTATTTGTGGAGACCTGTAATTGGTTTTTTGATGCCTATTTATTTACCTTCTGTCTGTATGTCACCCGAATATTAAATAAATAAATACGAAAATGATAGCGAGCAATGACCTCTATTTCGAATCTGTCATTGGTTTAGAATTTGGAATATTTCGAAACAGGAGTAGATATAGTTATTTATGCAACTGTTGCGTAATGAGAGTAATTTTAACACGAGATCTGGTTTTTGATACGAGGCGCAGCCGAGTATCAAAATAGTATAGATCGAGTGTTAAAATGACTAATTACGCATAGTTGCATACAAAACTTTATCTACGACCGACGAAATAATTTTTTTTTTAAAGAGTAGTGATCAATTTATTGAACTAAGAGGACAGTTAGTACAGTTAATTAAAGTTATTCCCGAAGTTATTCCAGATCCAGAGCTTGTGGATGGCGTTGCTTTAACATTAATTTCATGTATATGGTTACTGACAGCCTCTTGTAGAATCATGTTCTCCTGGTACATACTTTCCATTTTGTTCAAATCACTTCTTTTGTTGCCAATGTCACTTTATATAGAAGCGAGCCAACTGTCAGCTTCTTGTCGATTTATGTTCTCCTAGTCACGCCTGGTACTCTCCGTTTTCTTTTAAATATAGGTAGGCAGTCGTCACTCCAGTAAAAAGTATTTTTACAAAATTACTTTAAAATAGGCTGTATGTAGTACTGTGGTAGTATTGCCTTAGCCTATGCAGATTGAAAATTATGTATTATAACAGTTGCGGAATGAAAATCCATACTCCATTTCCGTACTGCTCGTAGTATGGAACAGTGTGGAAATGAAAATGACAGCGGACAATGACCTCAATTTCTAATCTGTCATTGGTTTCGAATTCAGAATATTCCGGTACGGGAGTAGATAAAATAACTTTCACGCGCAGATTTCGACCGATAAAGTTTATTGATCTTTGAGGTGACAAAAATCTTTTTCGTCTTACGGTTGATATGTCGCTAGAAAGTGGAATAATTGATTCTTTACATATTGTCTAGGCATTTTAAAAAATGCCGAGAAAATGTTATTGAATTCGGCACGTAATACGTTTCTCGCACTGGCCGGCCACTGCTGCGCGGCACGCTCGCTTTGCTCGCATTGCTCGTGGCTAACGAACCTGAAATTAATATATGAATTGGTCTTGGTCTTCCACTCCTACCCATTTAGACCCTGCCGACCCCATTCCACAACTAGCGGGCCGGTATACGATTTGTTTGAGAATTAATTGCCTGCGAAACGAAAGAGAAACTATGTATCTCTTTATGACGTCGGTTAAATTATCTACTTGTCTTATGCTTTCTTACTGCTATCTGGTGCAGCTACTGAAATTGTGTCTTGGCCTCCGAAACGAGAACTCACCAAATGGTCCCGGACATCAGTCACCCGCTTGAAGTTCCCAAGTCTGTGCTCACTGCATCGGCCTACCCGCTGCCTACCTTGATGATGCCGTCCGGTTGGCTGCCCGAGGTACCGGAGGGCAGTTTCTCAAGGTAAGTTAATAAAAGTAAAATTATTATTTTTATATATTGCCCGTCCTAACCTATGGTGCACAGGTCTGGTCTTTGACTGCTTCTCAGAGGTCCAAACTGGCGGTTTGTCAACGGGCGATAGAGCGCAGTATTCTCGGAGTAAAAAGAACGGATAGAGTCCGAAATATCACTCTGCGCTCCAAGACCAAAATAGCTGATGTCACCGAGAAAACTGCAAAACTGAAGTGGGAGTGGGCAGGTCACGTATGTAGAATGCATCCAGAGAGATGGGCTAGAATTACAACCCAATGGGTTCCCCTTGATGGCCGACGCGGTAGAGGAAGGCCTAAAAAACGGTGGCGCGACGACCTCGATGCCTTCATGAAAGGTTGGCAGGGCATGGCTCATGACCGTGACAATTGGAAAGAAAAAGGGGAGGCCTTTGCCCTGCAGTGGGACAAACCAGGCTAAAGAAAAAAAAAATATTTTTTCAAGTAAATTCGTTACAACCAACCTCCTGGGAAACCTTCACTTTATAATTCCATCCTTACAAATACTCGTATATTTCACGATGTTTTACATTGTACCTAATTTGTATGTAGACAGACCAACATTTTACCTTGCAAACAATAGTAGGTAAGGTAGGTCTCCCTCGGGGATCTCCTTCCGTATTATCACATTTTCCAGTGGAAATATCTATCCAGCGGCGAAATGAAGGCGCTACACCACTTGCTACGAGCGCTACATACAATCTACAAACACATGAATTTCTACGAGCATGTAAATAAAATTCAAAGAATCCTTTCCCTTTTTTTATTCCAAATTCTTACGTTAGAGTTGTGTAAATAAACGATTTTAGTAACTTTTTAAAAACTCTACCCTCTACCTAATCCAATAAGTGAATCAAAGAAAGGTTATCAAATATGCAAATTATTAACTTCTTTTAGAGAAAATTTGAGTGCAGGTACGATGACCTGGATAGTTGGAGGTGGCCAGCCAACAATTAGAATCTGGGTGCATCTTCACTTGCAGCGTAGTAAATATATTCTTCATACCAGGAATAACAAGTGTTTAGGTATTTATGAATGAACTTTGTCGTCATATTATTAGTGATAATACCTACTTATTTGTCATAAAGTAGCACACTCCTGCCCGTTACTTATCTTCCTTGATCACAATGTCTGGGAGGCACTAGCCTACCGAATTATACGATTGTTCGTTAAAAAGCAATTTAAACCTTAATTTTAAAGATCAATCAATATGTAATTAAGAACTTCGGAACAATGGGTTCTTTATTGTTTGAAGCAATTGTTTCCGCCGCCGTAGCTCGTAGCAGGAGCGGTGCGGCCCGACCCAGGGCGGGCGGTAGGGCGGGCGGCGGGGAACCACCGGGCGGGCGGTCGCGGGCGGCGGGCGCGTCAGTCGGCAGCCGAGCCCCACGCCCGCACGCTCGCGCCGCACCGCTCGCCGCGCCGGGAGCCGGAGCGCCGCGCGGTATTATGCCGGCGCGCCGGGGCCTCACCGCACGTGCCGCGAGCTCGCCGTGCCGCGCCCGCGCCGCTCGACACACCACGGCGCCTCGTGCTGTATAGCACACGCGATTGTACATGCCTCACGTCTACCGGAATGTAAATATTTATGGATGTCAGTTTTCAGTTGTTTAGATTGGCTGTGAATTTTAAGGTACGTAAGTAATGATTGTTGTTTAACTTTTTGCACGACAATGTTTTAGACAGTCGATATACCTAGATATTGCGTGTATACCGTAACGGATCTTTCCCGAGAGTTGAATTTAAAATTATAGCATGCCTCTTCAATGCCGCATTTGCTTTGTGCCTTTGTACATAATTGCTGACAATGACTTCAGTTAATGGCGTACGAACCTTGCTATATTTGGATCGATAGTTTAACCATTTAAAGTACAGGTAGTTTTGGCTCGAACAGATTTTTCGCATTACATTACGTGATTAAAATATGACGGCAGCAAGCGCGATCCGCCGCCGCGCCGTGAACAGACCACCCTCATGTTCATTGTGAATTACATCTACCTCCCATACCTACCGTAACAGATGTTTTCAAAATTGATGATAGGTTCCCCACGAAAACGAGCTTCAAAACATTGTTTGAAACATTGTTTGGTATTACGAGACTAAAGTGCAAAAAGTTTTCCCTGAAAGAGAACACCATAAGTATTCGAAGAAACTTTATAAGCTTACGCGTGGTCGCGTGTAGCGTCAGAAATTGTGTCAATGTTTATGTTTTTGCACCTAAAACTAGCTTTAAGGGCATCGAAGTGACTTGCTCCTTAAAATAATAGGTATACTCTACTCCTAACATAACTCTCATCTAATTAACGTTATTAAAAGTTCCTTATCACTCATTGGCATAAATGTTTAGGTGAAAATGAAATCAACCAGGCGGGTCCGGGTACATGAAGATGCAATACGACATAGGTAATAACTTACTGTAATTTGTTGTTTTATACTTCTTACTTTCAGTAGAAATTACGTAGCAATTTTTCTTTTTCCTTAACTAAGTTTTCAAATCCTTAAAACTAATATTCTAAATAATCGACTTAGTTGCTACCGTAGTTAGATATTAAACTTAAAAATTAAAATTAGGTTATTAATCCGAAAATTGTGGGCGCCAGCCTATGTCATGTGTGCAGCTGAATGTGCCCCGGTTTACTAAGGGGCATTAGTTTAAAAAATATTCACGTGGACCAGATCATAGTCGTTTACAACGTCAAAAATATTTAAACCGACGAAAAAAGAAACTGAAATGCGAAAGAAGTACCTACCTAGTTTGGAGTAACTGATTTTAAGTCGGTGACAAGCATATCCACTCTTGAGTAAATACTGAAGCACGGCAGATTGCACGTTGCATTTTATTTATTTGGCACCGGCTTAAAATTCGTTACTTTCATAATAAGATTCAAACGGCTTTCTTTTTTCAGTTTCTTCTTTCGAAGTTTTACTTTTTTGTTAGAATGATTTCTTTTTAACATGAATGTATTGCAAAATTTTACAATGAAAGTAGACTAAAAAAAGTCAACGGTTGTGTTGCTGATGTTGCCATACCTCCAGCAGTTTCAATATTTCAAGGTTCGAATCCGAAACCTTATGGTGGTATTGAGCACAGGATGTAACCTAAAAACTTTGCTGGACCGTCACTTTAGGTACGTGAAGATAAAGGTGCTTCTGTAGATATTCAGCTTTACGCCTCTAGATTGGATCTTTTTTTACAAAATTATTTAAAATTGTTTATGTTTGTTTAAAACAAAATCATTTTTCTACGGAAAAAAATTCATTCTGCTGATAACAAAATTAAGGCTGTATGGAACGTTATATACAATGAAACTGGTAAAGTAAACCGCATGACAATCAAATCACACTACATACAAATCGTGGAACTATTAGTTCGAACGTAGAAGTGGCTCAAGAATTCGAAACATTTTTTACTAATATTCCTTTGAAAACAACAGAGTCACTCAATTCATCATCTTCACTAGCTAGCGATTTACTTCAAAAGAATGTGGATGCCTGCAAAACTGAATTTGGGTTCAATCATGTCACCCCTAAGGAAATTGTTAAAGCCTTTAAAAGTATTAAAATTAAAACTACTGCATGAGGACCTGTGGGGAATGTCAGTCAAAGTCTGTAGTGCCATCATTGATACTATATCTCCATATTTAGCTGTTATAATTAATGATTGTGTCGATCATGGTACTTTTCCTGACTTAATGAAAAAAAGTAAAGTAGTTCCATTATTCAAAGCAGGTGACAAAAATGTAAGGTCTGAATCACATAACGTAGTATTGAATAATGAAATATTAGATTTTGTTAATAGTACAGTTTTCTTAGGGTTAACACTAGACTCGAAACTTCAATGGGGCCCTCATATTACGGCTCTTTCTGGCCGATTTAGCTCGGCTGCATAATCGTTTTACAAAAGAGGGCTATAAGAGCAATTTATTGCCTTAAGACTCGTGACTCCCTGAGAGAACTGTTTAAGAAAATCAACATAATGACAGTGCCATGCCAGTATATCTATAAAAATATTATGTATGCTAGAAAGAACATTCATGAATTACCTAAAATTTGTGACAGGCATAATTTTAATACTAGAAATAAGCACAAAATTGATCAACCATATACTAGATTAACTAAAGTCAATACATCTTTCGTTGGTCTGTGTGTACGATACTACAAATACAATATAGTGCAATTTCCTTTGAAAAAGTTTAAAGACTGTGTAAAGCAAACATTATGTAAAAAAGCTTACTATTAGATTAGACGACTATATCAATGACAAGGAGGTATGGTGCTCTGATATTCCAGCGAAACACAAGAAAGATTGTAAAAAGCCGACTCTTAAAGTAGGCCGTGCTGCCATAGTCGTGCTGCAGTGGTTTCTGGCCGTTTCTTTTACGCTGCCATAGCACGATCCGAAACGGCGTAGACTCGCTCTATATGCGTTGTATTCTGCATGACATTCAATAAGTATTCTGTAAAGAATCTACATTGAATAAAATCATCTGAATCTGAACGAACGTATCCCTGTGGAGTCTTTGTCGTAGCGGATAAACTGCAAAAAGGCCCCGAAGACCGTCACGTCTTCAAAGGTTCGGACACAACAGCCGCGGTTAGTCGGACTATGTTGATAACAGGATGATTTGCACTTACTGGTCACGCGACAGGCCCAAGAAGTGCTGGATGTCCGTCGTTAAGGCTGTCCCGAGGGAAAAAACAATTTCACCATAAATGATGCTGAAAACCCTAGAACCCTGTAATCCCTAGGCGGAAAACGAAAAAAAAAAAAAGGAACATTTGTAATAATACATTTCTCGTTAAATTTATAGCATAAATCGCTAAGTACAGTAATTATCATCATCGTAACATCCAATAGCATGACAGGGAGTTATCTTATCTTATTACGTGGGGCTGAGATCCTTGTTGGACCTCAGAGCACTTCGACCCTATGGGATCTTTTGTGCTTCCCCTGCCTTATTGCTCCTGTGATCTTCCGCTGTCTCCGAATATGCTCGTTATGAGCTTCGATGTAGATTTCAGCGGAAGGAGCCTGTAGTCTTCTGGTGTCGGATAAGCCTGACCCAGAATCTTCATTCGCTTGTTAGCCAAAGCGTCGCATGTGCACATAAGGTGCTCCATGCGTTCGCTTTCTTCACCACATGCTCTGCAGGTAGTTGTATCCGACAGACCCATTTTGTGTAGATGCTCTCTAGTGCCAAAGTGGCCGGTGAAAGTACCTACGATATTACGGGTCTGGTGCCTGCTTAGGTTTCTTAGACGTTTAAAGTAACCTACTTTTGTGGCCCCTAGATATTTTTTCGAATGAGTAAGTCCAACACTGTTTGCCCACTCAGTGCAGTGCCTTCTCTGGGCATGATCCTTGAGTGCGCTTCTGATGATACTCCCTGATAATTCAATAAAAGGTTCAGGTCCGCAGAAGTGTTTCTCTGATCCCTCCCTGGCTAGTCTGTCAGCCGCTTCATTGCCCTCTACTCCTGCGTGTCCTGGGACCCAAATTAGTCGTAATGTGTTGTGCCTACCTAACCTGTTAAGGATTTGGATGGCATCAAGGACTATTTTGGAGTCTACTTTGTAGGATGTGAGAGCCTTTAGTGCCGCTTGGCTGTCACTGAGAATGTAGATATTTTGGCCGGTATTGCCTCTGTCTAGGTTCACAGTTCTTTTGCACAGGCAATTATTGCATATGTTTCAGCCGGAAAGACTGTTGCATATATACCCATGCTTTGACTGTGTTCATATCCTTTGGTATAAACACCCGCCCCTGTACCTGCCTTCATTTTTGATCCGTCAGTGTACCATGTCAGATTGTCCTTTCTTGAGGGATTCAATCCTTTATTCCAATCCTCTCTCGAGGGTATGTGGATCTCATAGAGTCTCTTGAACATGAATCTAGGCTGTGTTTTATCGCAGCCCATGGATGTAATAGTGTCAAGTTCTCTATCTGTGTCAAATTTTGTGTGTCGTGTTTTTGGCAACAAGTCATTCCACAGTCCATGGGTTTTTAACCTATGGAGTGCACTTCTTGCCTCCAATTCCACGACTATATGCAGCGGTGTCAAACCAAGAATGTTTTCCAGCGCTGCCGTGGGGGTGGTCCTGAAAGCTCCAGATATGGCTATGCAGACAGTTCTTTGGAATTTAGCCAATTCCTGTCTGCACCCAATTTGCTTTGTTCTGGGCCACCAGGCTATACTGCCATATGTGATGATCGGTCGGATCACCATGGTGTACAGCCAATGTAATATTTTGGGCTTAAGCCCCCATGTCTTGCCATAGGTAGATCTACACATTCCAAAGACTCTTTGAGCTTTTCTTACAGTGTTGTCTACATGTGTTTTCCACGATAGTTCCTTGTCTAGTGTAACTCCTAGATATTTAACCTCCGTGGCCCATTTTAGTTGCGTCCCGTATAGAGAGAGCTGGCCTAAGGTCTCTAGTTTCCTCTTCTTTGTAAATGGTATCACAACAGTTTTTCCAGGGTTGATGGACAAGTGATGTCGTGTGCACCACCTTTCCACCTTATTGAGGGCTTCTTGCATGAGCTCCGAAACAGTTCTCACTACTTTGCCCCTCACCAATATGACCAGGTCATCCGCGTATCCAACGGTGTAGTATGGTCCTGTGTTGAGTTCCTTTATAAGAGAGTCTATAACCAGGCACCACAACATTGGAGACAGAACCCCCCCTTGTGGGCAACCTTTGGTTGTCCTAGCATGGATTGTGTCTCCCATGAGCGTCGAGGTTATTACTCTTCCTTTGAGCATGCCATTGATCCACCTCCGTAGAGTAGGCTCGATGCTATGCTCTAATGAGGCCTCCTCAATTGATGCAAAAGTGGTCTTGTCAAAAGCTCCTTCTACATCGAGAAATGCCCCTATACATATTTCTTGAGTATCTAAGGCAGCTTCCACTAGACTTGTTACTAAGTGTAATGCTGTCTCTGGTGATTTTCCCGGCTGATAAGCACATTGGAGTCCATGAAGAGGTCTCCTTTTTAATGGTCCCTCTCGTATATGCCTGTCCACTAGTTTCTCGAGTGCCTTGAGAATAAATGACGATAGACTAATAGGCCTGAACGCCTTGGCATCCTCGTAGTCCGGTTTCCCAGGCTTGGGTATATGGATTACTTTTACCCGCCTCCAGGTTTTAGGGATGTACCCAAAGGCAATACATGCTCTATAGAGCCTTGACAGGTGTGGGGCGATAATATCAGCTCCCTCTTGTAGCAGGATGAGGTAGATTTCATCAGGGCCTGGAGTCTTAAATGGCTGAAAGCCTTTAATAGCCCATTTTATTTTGTTTTCATCTACTACTTTTTTGGCGACGTACCAATCGGTTCTTGAGGTACGAGAGTGTTGTTCCTCTAGACTAATGGGTTCGTCCTCGTCATTTCTGACTTCTTTTGATCCCGGAAAGTGTGTTCTAAACATTACTTCTAATGTATCCCTTCCAGAATCCGTAGTCTTCCCACTTTCATCCCTTACACAGGATAGTGGGTTTGCTTTGACTGTTGATAGGGCACGGAAGACTCTCATACTCTCAGGTAGAGATTCTATAATTTCACAGTGTCCCCTCCATGATTTCCTTCGTGCCTTTCAGGGAGTTGCTACCATGTAAGCGTTGCAACTGACAAAATGGACCATGGTGATTGGTGACCGCAGTGTGATAAGCAAAATGACGCTGCGGCCCACCCTCCTACTATTCATAGCCGGCACCACAGGGATAGTTATAAAATACCGGTTCTTTTAATTTTTCCATACAAAAATTACAAAAAATGTATGAATTTTTTTTTGTAAATTTTTTTTTTGTTATTATGAATTTACATTTAATTCATGATTCTTTATCATCCTGTCAAATAAAATCTGCCTAAGACCATGTTGGGGTCAACTGCTTCGTTGCCTACACTAATCGTCAGATCAATTACTCTATAGAGTAATTGATCTGGCATATAAGGCATATATGCCTTAATCATGTTGAAGTAGTATTAGTGAAAACATAGTAGACAAAAAATAATAATCTCTGCACTTAGTAGTGGACAGTTCACCACTATGGGTAGAAATGTAAACTTTTTTTGGTTTCAAACCTCAAAAGGAAAAAAACGGTACCCTATATGATTACTTTTTTGTCCGTCCGTCTGTCAAGACCCCTTTTCTTACGAACGGGTATATTATAGACTAGCTGTGCCCGCGGCTTCGCCCTCGTAATATTCAGACAATGTGCAGTGTCTCCCTCTGCCCCTCCCTCTCCCCCTCCCTCTCCCCCTCCCTATCCCCCTCCCTCTCCCCCTCCCTCTCCCTCTCCCTCTCCCCCTCCCTCTCTCTCTACCTCCATCCCACTCCCTCTCCTTCTCCCTCTCCCTATCCCTATCTTTAACGCCGTCTTAACCGCTATCCATATCCTTAAATAAACATAGAAACGACACCCATATTGATTTTTAGACATTATAACCAGGGGATGTTGGTATTTCACGTCCACCACCTTAGATTTCAAAATTGTTGTAGTTTTCGTAATTAGCGATCCGATAAACCATACAAACGACACCCATATTGATTTTTAGACATATCAACCCTATCGCACCCCAACCCCATCCCTAAGGGATGATGGTATTTCACGTCCACCACATTGGACTTCAAAATTGTTTTAGTTTTCGTAATCAGCGACCCGATAAACCGTACAAACGATACCCATATTGGTTTTTAGACTTTTTCACCCCATTTCCCTCTTTTTGGGGTTGAATTTGGGGTGGAATTGCAATAACAGTGATGTATGATCCACAGAATTACAACCCTAATGCCTAAATAATTAATTTTGTGGATATTACTTTGAAATGAAGGAGTTTCAACTTCATCCCCCTTTTCATCCCTTAGGGTGTAGAATTTTCAAAAGCCCTGAGACACGTGAGACTTAATTTTTAGTCATCAGTCTAAATACAAATTTTGAAGATCCTAACTTCAAAACTGACGGACTTTCATACAAACTTTCATCCCTTATTTCACCCCCTTAGGAGATGAATTTAAAAAAAATTTAAAACGTTCTTTTTTATTTTTTACCAAAAGCTCTAAAACAAATTTCTATAATTCTACCTTTAAAAATAAAAGACATAGACCAACATACGGAAAAAATATCATCCCCCTTTTCACCCCCTTTTAGGGTGATTTTTAAGAAATGCTTAAACACTTTTTTCTTTATTTTTTACCAGAAGCTTAAACTCAAATTTGTGTAAATCTAGCTCAAGAAACAAAGGACTTTCATACAAACTTTCATCCCTTATTTCACCCCCTTGGGAGATGAATTTTCCAAAATCCTTTCTTAGTGGGTGGTTTTGACGTGCATAGAACCTGTGTACAAAATTTCAGATCTGTATCTATAGCGGTTACGGCTCGGCGTTGATGAATTAGTCAAGACAGTCAGGACATGCTCTTTTATATATTTAGATAGGTATCAAATTAAAATTAATATCAAATGTTTAAAGTCTATGGACACTTGGAGATGTGAAAACTTCAAGCTTCTACGACAACTCAATCAAAAGATGATCTTTCCATCTCTAGAATCATGAAAGTTAGGTCTCACAGCACATAAAAGTCTAAAATCCTCTAATATTCCAACTTTTCTTACAACCAATGTAACCAATTAAGGTGAGCTTCCGTTTCAATTTCATTCATATTAAAGACGCGTCAGGTTTAAGTGGACGCGGAGTATTTAAAATCAAAGAGAAAAAGTTGCAGACAGGTACGGAACGCGCGAGTTTGACTCGCACTTGGCCGGTTTTTTTCATTGGAGCCAATTGTTGAATATCATCGGGTGACAAAACATCACATTAAAGACACCCTAAAATACTCTTAAAACTAAATAAAAAAATATGAAAATTACTAATTATACACTGCTTTATTTTTAACTAAAAACAATCTTGACTTTTGAAAAGAAAAATCAGTGATTTTAAATTTTTTGAGAGATATTTTATCCCCCGGTGATATTCAAGAATGGAGACCCGTGCTCATTTTTGCTTGTACTTACTCGAAAAATTGTTACGTTTTTGAGCCCCGCGCCAAAGTCAAACAATTTGTCCATAAATCACAAGTAATACAAAAAGGAATACACATATATATATCATCACATCACTAAGCTGCGCAAAGTCAGATTGAAACTAATTGCGATATTGCTTTCCTAATAGGTGAAAGCTTATTTCTAAAAAGCTTTTTATGTAAACATGCCACGGCTATCAGATTTCTGGGTATAAATAATGCCATGCCATGGCGGTCAGGAAAGGGTTGTTTAAACAGATTACAAATACCTAGAGGGTGTCCTGGAACAAAACTAACGACACATTCAACTGCACACGTGACTTAGGCTAGCGCCTTTAAATAAAAACAGGTTCCTATAATTTGCAAAATTTAGAAAAAGCCTTAAATTTATCGCTGCCTTTTAAGTAAAAAGTAGAGTGTCAAAGGTATAGGTATTTTGTTGAACATTGTTTTTTATAGAAATTATATAATTCATAGGTATTATGTTATATTATAAATTGAGTGTGTAGTTTTTCTACGATTTATAACGTTAAAGTTACGATCTGCTGAACTCTTTTGCAACTTACCTACATGTTTTAAGATTTTGAGTAATGTTTTTAAGAATAAAGATATTTGATGAAAACTGTTACAAGTTATTTCTCCAAAATTGTTAATGTGGTTAGAATTGTAACATCAGAAATCAGAATTGAATGAGTCTTCTGCGTCAATGCATAAAAAATGAGTTCAAAATCACTCAATGTTCCATTATCGCTCGCCCAGTAGGCAAGTGGGCAGCGCCGTTGAAGGTTTTCCTTTCCGCACCGGAACATTTATCGCTGGCATTCGTTTCTGACGCACGACTGGCTCTTCGGCGAAGATTTACCACAAAAACCTAAGGAAAATATATTGAGAGAGATCGTTCAAATTAATTACCCACATGTGGTCACAAAATATACTAGGTTATTTTTTTGGACCTGATTTGCGTATGCCCACGTTATTACAGAGGTCAAAAGCAACAACTTTTGTTCTACGACTTTTCTAACAACGCACAAAAAAAAATCGATTCCCCCATACTAAAGTGGTCACGTGACCGACACATTTTGTATGGGAAGTTGAAAGTTTTTCGTGCGTTGTTAGAAATGTCGTAGAACAAA
Organism: Athrips mouffetella; assembly: GCA_947532105.1. Taxonomy (NCBI): domain Eukaryota; kingdom Metazoa; phylum Arthropoda; class Insecta; order Lepidoptera; family Gelechiidae; genus Athrips; species Athrips mouffetella. The sequence continues at coordinate 17,791,763 of OX383960.1, read as the reverse complement.
TGATGTTGCTTTTGACATCTGTAATAACGTGGGCATACGCAAATCAGGTCCAAAAAAATAACCTTGTATAAGGTCCTAATGAAATAGTGAACATGAAACTACTCAGACCATGAAACTGACCAACTTTCTCCTAGGAACATAGGTCGAAATAAGAAAATAAGATTTTGAACTCTCCTAGAAATTGCATCAGCTGATAGCGCATTTTGTATCTTCTTCTTGAATTTAAGAGCTTGGCTCTTGTCGATGAAGTGACTTTCAGTCATCACGTTGTATCGCGAGCTGCTTTACTTCCCGAAACAACACGACGTTGACCTTTTATTTGGTCGAAGTAGCTTTACCTAGGTCTTCCTCGTCCCCTCTTTCCTTCAATCTTTCCATCCATAATGTTTTTCAGGAAATTGACGTGCCCTTTCAGGTGTCGTCCCATTGCATTTTGTATATAAAATAAAAAATATGGTAAAATATGGTTCAAATATGGCTTTTCGTATTTCGACCTATGTTCCTTTGGGAAAGTTGTTCAGTTCCATGGTTTAAGCAACGTGCTAAAATTATGTGCATTATTTAATAAGGATATAATAGTAGACTTGTTATGTAATGTCGTTTCCGTATAAGGAAATAAATAACACAAGACAGAAAGTAAATATTACCTTCTTCTCCATATTGCTGTAAATACTTACTTACCTATCACCTAAACATTTCTACTTCATTCAACTTGAGGGAAAAATATAACTTTCGCATGTACACTTCTGTACCTTGTAATTTTCAGGATGTATAAAAGTACGATGATCCTTCAAAGGGGTGATTCTACATCACTAATAGATTGTAAAAAAAATATAAATCCTGTAATTCTTACTTAAGGTGGTTGCTGAGCAGAAGTGCTGCCACTTTGAGAAATAAATTTATTGCGTCATAAATACAAAACATTTAATAAGGATTGTTTGATTGGCGGCAATTTGGGGTAGTTCTATATTTTATTATCCATCACATCACATCTTAGCTTATCGTGTAAAGCTTTGTATTGTTAAACTGCCAAAAACGGCCACTTTTAGCACTTTACCAATACAAAGCTATAAATGATAAGCTAAGCTATGATGTCATGGGTTATAACATATATAACTATCCTATATTGCCGCCAAACGAACAATACTACTGAAAAGTTTTGTATTTGCGACGCAATAAATTTATTTCTAAAAGTAAGGTGCTTGGGTGGCAACCGCTTCACTTCTTCTTGAGCTAAAATAACGTTAGGTTACTATTATTTAATCTGTGCTAAAACTAATTATTTAGATTTTTTTTTGTATATTTCTTATACAATCTATTAGTGATAGTATATAGAATCACCCCTTAGAAGAATCATCCTACTTTTTTACATTCTTCTTACTCTTAATACTCGTAAATGTTACGCATGACTATCTAATACACAAAAATCTGTCATTTATCCATAATATTATTATCACATAAGTACTTAACTTATCCTATCAAAGAAAGTTACTTTGAACAAGTGCATGCAGGTGTTGTACAGAACAGACATTGTTGTTTCGCTAGGTAACAAATAACGACTCAAATTGACATTTTATGTGAAGGGCGGTCCCGTGTCCCGCAGGCACCCTCTAATCTAGAGCCATACGTTTTCACATAATGTCAATGCCGAGCTGAATATATATTTTACTTACTTTATTATGAGCTTTATAAAGCTTTTACCTCATTAAACTGGAGTAATAATGCGAACGTGTAAACTGTTAAAAATCTTATCAGTGTGTTCACGCTTTAGTGAAATTCTTTCTAAAATCCCATCACTTTTCAGTTACAAATAGCTTCTCAACGCAATCCCGTAAACGAGTTTCTTTCATTTCTTTCGAGCGCGGAAATCCTCTTTATTATTTCAGAAACGAATTCATATCTCTAAGTAAATCTATATATATAATAAAAGAATAGAAACCGCGTGTCTGTACTTTTGATAAATTTATAAAAAAATTAGTGTGGGCGATAAGAAACGACTAATACAACTTAAAAATATGTTTTCTGAACTTTTTGTCTGTCTGTCTGTCTGTCTGTCTGTATGTTTTCGATAAACTCCGAAACTACTGAACGGATTTTCTCGCGGTTTTCGCAGATAGATTAAGCTTAGCTCTGAGCAACATATAGGCTATATTTCATTCAAATCGGTTCACTCAATCAGAAGCTACACTAATGTAAAGTATCAAATTGCCTGTACGATAATAACTCACAAACCGATTCAAACTGAGTTTTCAATTACGAGCTTGGCTTACTTTTGTGCAACATAAAAGTTTAGTTTCATTGCAAACGGTTCACTCAGACAGAAGGTACGCTAAGTTTCATGCGGCGGCGCAAATAACTCACAAACCATTGAACGAATTCAAACGGGGTTTTCAATAAACTGTCAAGCTTACATCTTTGCAACATATTAGCTTACTTTCATTGAAAACGGCTCACTCAGACAGGTGCGCGAAATTTCCAGCGGAGGCGCCAATATCTCACAAACAATTTCAGTAACGTATTTGGCTTACTCCATGCAACATGTATGCTTAGTTTCATTGCAAACGGTTCACTCAGACAAAATACACTAAGTTTCAAGCGGCGGCAGCAATAACTCACCAACTACTAAACGGATTTAAACGCGGTTTTCAATAACGTGTTCAGCTTAATTCTTTGCAATGTATTAGCTTACTTTCATTGAAAACGGTTCACTCAGACAGAAAATGCCCGAAGTTTCAATAGGCGGCGCCAATAGCGAACAAACTACTGTACCGACTCCAACTGGAATTTCCATGACGTGCTTGGATAAGGTACTTCCGTGCAACATATAAGCTTAGGTTAGTTGAAAACGGTTCACTCAGATAGAAGTTAAACAAAGTTTCAAGCGAGGGCGCGAATAATTCAAAAACTTTTGAGCAGATTCAAACGTGGCTTTCAATAACGCGTTTGGCTTACTCCTGTGCAATAAATAAGCTTAGTTTCATTACGATAGGTAGGTTCACTCTGACAGAAGATACGCAAAGTTTCAAGCTGCAGAACCAAGAACTCACCTACTGAACTGGTTCAAAGTCAAACGAGGTTTTAAATGACGCGTCGGGCTTCTTTCTGTGCAACATATAAGCTTTATTTCATTGCAAACGGTTCACTCAGACAGAAGGTTCGCGAAATTTTAAGCGGCCTTACCAATACCTGAACGACTTAAACGGGGTTTTCTTGCTTTCGTGCAATATTTGAACCTTTTTTATTGCCATCGGTTCATTCAAACAGATAATAGGCGAGTTCAAAGTTTCAAGCTGTGAAACCGAGCTGAAATCAAACAAAGCTTATAATATAACAAAGCTTATAATATACAGCGTAATTTTTCATTCACCAGAAAAATATTAAGGGATGATTCTGCCCATGAAACTGAATAACTTTTCCCAAGGAACATAGGTCGAAATACGTAAAGCCAAATTTGACCTCCCATACAAAATGCGCTATCAGCTGATGCAGTTTCTATGGGAGGTCAAAAAGGATATTTGGTGAATAAAAAATCACGTTGTATAAAGCCAAATACGTTGTTGAAAATTCCGTTTGATCCGGTCCAGTTGTTTGTGTAAAAGTCGTGGGTACAGCTAAAGATTGGTAAAATCTAGATTTAGTTTTATTGTAAAAATAAAAATAAAAAAATTCCTGTTTTGGCATGGCGGTGCAACAAATGTAAAAAAAATTATGAAACTTCTAAAGTCTTGAAAACTTAACTTACTTATAAACGAAATAATTAAAAAAATAAAGAGAGAAGTGAATCATTGTTTTTTAGGAATTGTCTTTTAAGGGGAGAGATAAGTTACAAAGTTTGTAAGGAAGTAAAGTCCAACAGTTTTGTATGTAGGTACATGTAGAGTTAAAAGCATGTGAAGCTAGACACGTTAGACTTTGTACCGCTCTTTTTTCAGTAGCCACAGAAGCTAAAGTGACTGAACCTTAGATTTAGTTAGGCTTTGTTTGTATAAGAAATAACGATTAATAAATAGTTACTCCGCGTGGAATTTGACTATGATTTTACACTTACGAGGATAGTGGGCGACCTAACAGTCCACACGTAAACAAGAGGTGTTTAATTTACAAAATCCGTATTATCGATACTCTGCATACCTAATAATATAAAGGCGAGAACTGCACTGTCTGTCTGTTACGCTTTTATGACTAATCCGATAAACCGATTGTGATAAAAACTTGGTACGAAGATAGTTTGAACCATGGGAAAAGTCATTAGCTACTTTGTCTGAACCCCACGCGGACGGAGTCGCGGGCAACAGCTAGTATTTAACTAAGTCTATTGTTAATAGAATATTCCTTCTGGTACTGACTGAGTACAAATCGCTTGATAAATACCTAATACGAGCTAATAAAATACTAACCAATCCACCTAATAGTTTTATCTGAGTAAACCATTTTATTCCATTTATCTTTCATGGATGATTCCATCAAGACCTCTGAAGTATGAATGTGTAGATAGTAGTCCTTTCGCTGAGAATTGCTAGGTGGCTGAGATAAAAGGCATGGGCGGAGCAATCAAGCACCTCGAGACTTGCCGTACGGTTCTTTAGGTATATCTTCTGTAGCAAATAGGTGTAGTGTTCTATCTGTTTACTGTTCTAAATGGAATGTAAACTATTCTACTATTTGCGCACGCATAAATACTACGTGCGTGTGCCGTAGCGTAACCAATAGCTATAAAATGTATGTTATATAGAACACGTACTGTTTTAGGACTTTGTCCGTGGTTTTATTACTTAATTTAAGCTTGAAGTGGGTAACGCCACTAATCTACTCCCGACTCGGCTTGACACTCAAGCTTAATACAGTGATATAGTCATTGTATTCATAATTGTGTAAGGGACATAAGGGTGGTGCATTGTGAGCCCCAGTGCCGTTATTTTGTATTGTATAGTAGCCGTACCGGGCTCCAGTTGACGCGGCGATGTCAAGGGCCTATCTCTTTTCAGTTCGGCTTACTTCTTCAGTTGTTAAGTATCTCAGAACTAAAGAGGGCTTAAAAATATTTTTTCTCAACCACTATAAGGGTAGATATTTTCAAGATCCGCACATCAAACAAATGTGAAAGCTTTACACACTTATGATGAAACAAAGCCAAAAAAATATTTTTGTGTCTTGTGCTTTTCGTGGGTGCAATGAGGCTTACTAAGTTATTTAGCAAACATTTTATTAGTAAAGTTTGTAGTAAGTTAAGGTAAATTTTAATGCTGAGAAATTTAATTAGACTTACAAGAGCTCTGAATACATGTAGAATAATTTAAGAGGGAATTTTGATGTTGGCTGGTTGTGTACCTTACGGGCGTAGCGCGTGATTCGTGTGCCGATACCATTGATACCAAGCCACGAGCTCTTCAACCGCGTAAATGTTTAGACAGTGAATTAGAAGCTAGATTTAATCTGACAAGGTGTTCCCTTTAGTAAGGGTGCTGACGGACAAAATTTCTATATGATTTGCTCATGTCTGCCTCTTTGACTGATGATAAGAAGCATCCTATAAAAGATACAAAAAATATTGGCAGATTGTATTGACACCCCTGCGTTATTGAGGAATTAAGTTTTAACTGTTTTGAAATTTGACAATGAAACGTACACCTGGCAGACTATGACTGTCCGATTAAACACAAAGCATAGCACCCTAGATGGTCTGCCACCATAATAGCCCTGCATTGTAAAGTTACAGCGCAGCGCTTCAAAACACAAAAAACCACTACTTCGTCCCGTGATAATGCAAAGCCCTGCATGTCTACCTCTTCGATTTTCAATATCTTCAGAAGTATTTTAAACAGTAGCCACAAAGGCAGACAAAAAAACATTATTTAGTATGTTATTTTTAGTTTTTTTTTGCTCTAACTCAAAAATGAAGCAACGCACTGAAAAAAAAATTTCTGAGTCAATCAATATTTTGATAGTTTCAAACAAGCATCTTGACTCCATTTGAGCTTGCAAAGACCTTATTGGATTGTATCAATTTGATTATTGAATTAAAGATCTCAAATTAAAATTGATTAAGACGCTTTATTTAATCTTTCAATACCTTTTTCGATTTAATCACAAAATGTAAAGCAAGAGAAAATTGATCTTGGTTGGCTCTCCGTCTTTTCAGTGTGCACAGAAAAACTTGTTAGGACCAAATAGATTCGTATTGAGCTGATCTATCATCCCTATTAATATGAATCATGAGCAAATCAAGACCGGAAGACGAAGCGTTGGCAGGCCCCCCACAAGGTGGACCGACGATCTGGTCAAGGTCGCGGGAAGCCGCTGGATGTCAGCAGCGCGGGACCGGTCGTCATGGAGATCTTTAGGGAAGGCCTATGTCCAGCAGTGGACTGACTGACTTTCGGCTGATATGATGATGAGCAAATCATATACCCAAATGGCAGCCAGCACCCTAACTACTTGGCTCGTTTCCGTTTTATAATAGTTTATTAATCAGATTTCCTGATGAACTAATGTCAAATACCAACCATTTACGCTACTTTATTAATCGCCGTACCATACCGTAGCAATGTTACCCTTTAACACGATCATTTTACAATTTATTTGTAAAGGCCAGCCATTGCATGATTAGCTAATTATGATTGACCGCATCGTTTGTCCTTTTCATAGCCATCGACGTTTGACCTAAAGCTCAACTCTTGAATATTCTTTTAGATTTAGAATATTAAAATAAGTCTTCATAAAATGTTAGGAGGAAAAATTAATAATTAAACACTATATATTTACCTAATATCATTGAAAAGCCTGTGCTCTTGAATATTTATTATATATATTCAAGGATTGATTCCCATATTTTGTATTCGTAGGTGCCCACGAAAAAAATCTATGTTAACATGTAATTAATTCGGTTACATTTAACAACTTCAGGTGTTTGCTCTACCCATGAAACTGTACTACTTTTAATCTATGACTTTAATTTGTGTTTTGCTTGTCTATAACGTGAAATTGTAGATACATACACACATAACATCACGCCTCTTTCCCGTCGGGGTAGGCAGAGACCACAGTCCTCCACCTGCTACGATCTTGACATACTTCCCTTGCTTCCTGTACTTTCATCAATCCTTTCATACATACTCGTCGGTTTAGGGTACTTTTAACCTGGCCTTTATTCAGAACGTCCTGAATTTGGTCCTGGTACATTCGCCTAGGCCTTCCATTTCCAACGTTTCCATTCACTCTCACCTGGTAGCTCTTTCGTCAATCTTCGTTCATTCATCCTCTCTACATGACCAAACCATCTCAGCATCCCTTTCTCGATTTTGGTCACTACGTCTTCTTTTACGCCACACCGTTCTCTTATCACACTATTTCTAATCCTGTCACTCAATTTAACACCAATCATACTCCTTAGCGCTCTCATATCCACTGCATTAATTCTACTTTCATGCTTCTTCTGCCATACCCAGCTTTCACTGCCATACATCAGTGTTGGTACCAAAACACCCCTATGAACAGCCAAACGAGCCTTGTGAGACACCTTCTGACTCCTCATAAAGGCGTGCAGGGCACCATTCACCATGTTTCCAGCATTCACTCTTCTTTCAATATCACTTTCACATTTTCCATCTCTCGTAAACTTTGAGCCCAGATACACAAACTCCTTCACTTGTTTGACTTGTTCACCACCTATTAATATAGTACACTCTGTCATACATTCTTCTCTTTCAAGTACCATTACTTTCGTCTTGCTTACATTTACTTTCATTCCTTTCCTGTCCAAAGCCACATTCATCATTGTTACCATCTCCTGCAACTCGTCAGCAGATGACGCAAGTACAACATGGTCATCAGCGTAGAGAAGACATTTGATGGGTAACTCATTCATTCTCAGTCCACACATACTCTCTTTAAGATCAATCAAACAATTATCCAAGAACAGGTTAAACAGCCAAGGTGACGCTACACATCCCTGACTTACACCTTTTTCGATGCTAAACCATTCGGTGGCACTGACACAAGCACTGGAATCCTCATAGAGAGTTTTCAGTGCTTGAATCAGATGACCGTTTACCCCATACATAGACAATGCTGACCACAATTTATTCCTCACCCTTAGATAAATACTAATTCCTCACCGCTCAAATCAAATCAAAAATTTGTAATATGGCTTCTGTCAACATGGACAATTTTGCCAGTGTCGAAGTTGGAGAATACACGGCGGTCATAGGCCTTTTCCAAATCCACGAACGCGCAGTGGACTTTTTGGTTTTTAGCCAAAAACTTTCGCAAGGAAAAGACCTGATCTGTACATCCCATTCCCTTTCTAAATCCCGCTTGTACATCCCATATTTTTTCGTCAGTATCTTTCATCACTATTTCAATCAAAACCTTTGCATACAGTTTGCCGACGACACTGAGAAGGCTTATCCCGGGGTAATTTTTGCAGTCCTGGTGTGACCCTTTTCCCTTGTACACCGGCACAATCACAGCCTTGCACCAGTCACCTGGTACTTGGCCGTTCGTCCAACACAAGTTGAAAAGGCGGTACTACAACTGACTAGCCACAATGCCTCGCCCAGCCTTCAACATCTCGACCGACACTCTATCATACCCAGCTGCTTTATCTGATTTCATACTTTTCATCGCTTTCATAATCTCATCCATACTTATCTCACTTACATAATTCTCTTCTTCATTCTCATTCATTTCCACAGAAGACCTAGGTTCGCTGGCCTCTGCTTTTTCTCTCTGAAACAGATGTTCAAACTATTCCTTCCACCTCCTCAGAACACATTCTTCACCTTTTATAATACTTCCATCCTGGCTTCTGATTTTACTCAGCTCCGATGTTCTAAACTTTCTTCGGGCTGATTGTCCATGAAATTAAACAACTTTCGGTGAGGAACGATGGTTAAACACAAAAAAAACCGGCCAAGTGCGAGTCGGACTCGCGCACTGAGGGTTCCGTACCACCACATAAACATAATTGTATTAGTTGAAATTTCAGTAAGTTAATGTGCTAGATTTTTTGAGTCCGACACGCGCTTGACCAAATTTTATTATTATTTTATAGCTTATGCACTATAAACATACCAATTTTCAATTTTGTAAGTGTTCCCGTTTTTAAATAGAACTAAAACAAAAATCGCCTCAGCGACCATCCAACTTGACCCCTCTCTTATATGAATGTTCTTGAAACGGGAGCTCACCACAATTGGTTACCATTAGTTGTGAGAAAAGTTGTAATAATTAATGATTTCAGACTTTTCCCATTATTTGTACTGTGAGACCTAGCTTCTTGCCAAATTTCATAATTTTAGGTCAACGGGAAGTACCCTGTAGGTTTTGCATTTTTGGGTAAATGTATGGAGATGAGGACATAAAATGCCATATCTTTTGATTGCGTCGTTGTAAAAAATTGAAATTTTCAGATCTTGTGTGGTTCATAGATCCTAATATGTGGTATTAATTTCAACCTGATACCTTTACCCGTTCGCGAGATAAAGGGTCTTGACAGACAGACAGACAGACAGACAGACAGACGGACAACAAAGTGATCCTATAAGGGTTCCGTTTTTTTCTTTTGAGGTACGGAACCCTAAAAAACGGTATACCCATATATTATTACCCATATATAGTATTCCGATATACCCATAGTATTTTTGGAAGCAATAAAGTCCATTTTGAAGACCGCAAAACTAAATTTGTTTGTAAAGGTTTTCTGCTGATTTCTAAAAAACTTATACTACTTAGAAAGTTTGTTTTATTTTTGCTGTAGGTAATATATACATAAACTTCTATCGACTGTGTAATTAATTTAGATTTTTCCTTTCACAAACTTCGGAGATAAGAGGGGGTGGTATTTTTTTTTAAATTTTTCATCATAACTTGAATACTAGGAGTCCTAAAAAAATACAAAAATATATTATAGAATGTACTGGAAAAGCCCTTTCATACACCATTCAACCTAGTAACGATAATTTGAAATTTTGCCCCGTCTTTGCGCCCCCTTTGCATTAATATCGATAATTTCTTTTTTATTATTTAATGTGCGATTAAGTTGGGTAGCCACACTCTAAAACTATTCCAAATTTCAAGTCGATCGCATAAGTGGTTGCTGAGATATACTGGTATGACAGACGGACAGACAGACAGAGTCGCACCATAAGGGTTCCTTTTTTTACCATTTTGGTATCGGAACCCTAAGAAGGGTACAGCAGCACTGCACTTACTTCCTCGCGATAGGCAAGTAAAAAGTATCAACTGCAAACTTAAATTTTTAATACTTTACATTTAGTAAAGAAATACAAACTTAAATTTAGGTTTTTCCAAAAAATGTTCTCATGATATATGCAAAACAAAAACATAGGTTAAACATTAAAACAAACTAACCGTAAACGATTTCGAGTAAATCACATGTTTATGGCAGTACTGGAACACCTTTATATGAATTTTCATAGATCAATGGATACTACCGCAAGATACTTGCATTGATTTTTACTTTCGAGCGGAGCGAGAAAGGTATAGCATTCGTGAAAAATAAAAGTTTTTTCTTTATTCTGAAAAATGTGTTCCATATCACTTAAACATCATAAAAAGCAAGTCTGCCAAAAGTGTCCAGCCGTCGGTCGGACGGTCGGTTGACGGTCGGTCGGACGGTCGGTCTGTCCGTCACGCTTTGGCCTAGCGGCTAAAATAATACGATTGGCACCATACTTTAGATTTTTATGCAAATCCATCGAAGGATTCTGAGTGGTTTCTTGCTGGCTCTCATTTCGAGGGTAGCTGTCATACTACTAAAATGAAAATCGTGATCGCGCGAAAATTGTTCGTCCGAAATTTTTGAAAGACTTGTTTTTATGATGTATTTAAGTGATATGGAACACATTTTTGAGAAAATTAGACAAACTTTTTTTTTCACGAATACTTACAATACCTACTTTTCTCGCTCCACACGAAAGTCAAAAATTGACCTCCCATACAAATGGGTCATGTTATTTTCGACCTCATTTACACGGCAATAACGTTCGCATAAGCGTGGCTTGCAGCGTGGCTGTTAAAACCAACGGTAACCCCGAAATTCACAAAAATGAGAGAATAGTACATTGTGTATCTAGGGCGGAAAGTAAGCAATTTCGACAGAGGGGACATTAATAGCACGTGCGTCATCGAGTGCTTTAATGCCCCGAGCGTCGAAATTGCACTTCCGTCCGTGCTGTTTACATTAAAATTCAATTAAAATTCTATCTCGACCACATTATTTTATTATTGATTGGGCTAAGATGTACATCATTCATAAATCATAACATAACATACAAAACACAATGTAACATTTTATAAAATACAGACGTTTCATGAGATGCCTACCAGGGAGAATAGTACATTGTGTATCTAGGGCGGAAAGTAAGCAATTTCGACAGAGGGGACATTCAAAGCACGAGCGTCATCGAGTGCTTTCATGCCCCGAGCGTCGAAATTGCACTTCCGCCCGTGCTGTTTACATTAAAATTCAATTAAAATTCTATCTCGACCACATTATTTTATTATTGATTGGGCTAAGATGTACATCATTCAAAAATCATAACATAACATACAAAACCACGGAGTAAGATACAAAACACAATGTAACATTTTATAAAATACAGACGTTTCATGAGATGCCTGGTAACTTCATTCAGTAGGTAGTAATTTTAAAATTAGTCTATGATCAAAAGCACCATGATCTAAAAGGTGTGATAATACTGAAGAGTGTGAATCTGCCCATGACACTGAACAACTTTTTCCAAGGAACATAGGTCGAAATGCGAAAAGCCAAATTTGACCTCCCATACAAAATGCGTTATCAGCCGATGAAGTTTCTACAGGCGGTCAAAAATTGTTTTTGTTCTATGACCTAAGATCCTTGGAAAGTGGTTCAGTTTCATGAGCAGATTCACACCCTTTAGTATTATAACACCTTTCCATTATACAACAAGTGAATTAATTTATGACTGACTGACTTATATCTCAACGCGCAGCCTGCACTGCTGGAGACTTGAAATTTTGCACATAAGATACCTTAATAGTTATTTGTTATGCAAGGCAGCAAAAGGTTTATTTGGCGCGAGTACCTCGTATTGAAACCTGAGCAAGCGAAGGATTCTAGGATTGAACAATCCTCAGCGTGGCGAAGGTTTCAAGGTACGAGACGCAAAATAACTTTGCTGCCGAGCGAAACACTAAATTTTTCACCTCATTAAAGCGAGGAAATGTTAACATAATGCAAGAAAAGCAATTCAAATATAAGAAATAAGTGTTTAATTAATTACTCATACGTTCTAACGTAAGGGCATAATACCTACATAATGGTACTGACGGCAGCAAGCAAGTGGAAACATAACCAGTATAACCTGAACCAGCGCTTCGCTACAAACCTCCGTAACCAGAGACCAGCTCAAGGTCAAAGAGTTTTCACGGACGAGTGGCCATGTATACATTAAGAATACTAGGCATTAAAAAGGAAATCCTATAATTAAATTATTATTATTTTTGGGACTGTTGTGCTTATGTTCATGACTCTACCTATAAATACTGGATAAATTTGCAGAAAGAGGTTAATTTTCATTGGATTTCTGGAGACTGAGGATAGGTAGTGGCAGGCAAATCTATTTTGTATTGCGTTGATTTGAAGTCAAAGGGCAAGTCCATTAATCTGGGCAAGAGAACAAAAAAAAGGCGATCGAATTTTAAATTTACTTTTTATTATCAGCCAGTTCCTTACCCACCAGGCATTCACTATTCATAATACTATTTGTTTCTTTCCTATAGCTGCATCCCTCTTTCTCATCTTTAAAACGATAGTGCGTGGCTGGTTTTACAAGCGGCCAGTATTGCAGCATACTACAAAATAATAAGCACATCGCGTTCGAATTTTAAAAACCTTTTGTCCGCTAGGGGCCAAAAATCGCTTTTGGCCGCAGAATTTAACCGACAAAACAAATGTTTCCGAGCTTTGGAGGTGAAAAAGCTTTTATTTATTTTCATCGGTCGCGGTCTCTGTCTGTAACCAAAACTTGCAAGTTGAATTTGACCCACTTCCAGGTTTTCGATTGAGATGAAATTCGGAGACAGAAGATGGCCATAGAAACATGACAAAATACCGCGTTTCAAAATCCTACAGCACCATCTGTTGGTGAGCAGCATGGCTTGCTCACCTGGTAATATTTTGATATTAAACAACTCTTTTCTTTATAAATTTATAATATATTTAGATTTAGCTAGGTCTTTAGAGAAAAAAATCTCTACGTTCTCAACTACTTTATTTCCCGCGACGAAACAATGACTTTTGTATATACCTACCATGTGTCCGGTGACTGACTGCACAAACTTAAACGGTAAATTCTAACTATGAAACTGAACAACTTTTCCCAAGGAACATAGGTCGAAATACGAAAAAATATTTTGACCTGCCATACAAAATGTGCTATCACATGATGCACTCTGTATGGGAAGCCGAATTTCTTTTTCGTATTTCGACCTATGTTCATTGGGAAAAGTTGTTCAGGCAGCATCCTCCTTTGTATCTTACATCTTACTTACTGCGGTCACCTACAACCGCGGTCCTTGGTGCCAGCCGTAACGCTAACAAGCGAGGTGACTATGGTCCTACTTCCCCTCTACATTTTTCCAGCAAAAGCTAGAATTTTGGAGGGAGCTCCCTGTCCTGTAGTGGACGTTTCATGGGATATTATGATGATGAGTATAGAGCGATAGAAACCGAGAAAGAGGTAGCTATTCAGATGGAGGGAGAGGTAAAGAGATAAAGAAGGTGAGACAGAGAGATAGAGAGCTAGAGAGATAAACTCGGATTGATACAGTTGTTTCGGCGTTTCGCGAAAATTATTCCCAAGGGGGTGAAATAAAGTAGAAAAAATAAAGGTGAAAGTTTATATAAAAGGCCTACTGTTAAGAAGCGCGATGCATGATAATTATGAATTTAGGGATATGGTAACAATAAATATTGGTCGAATCCCACGAAGGCGAAACCACACGCAACAGCTAGATGATTATATTCTTCGACATACCCAGAACACGACACGAACAAGATTTTTTAAATATCATAAATAAAACGTCATATTTCGTTTCATGTAGAAAATTTCATTTTCATAACGTTAATAAATATAATGCAGATGTTTAATCATTTACGACTTTTGTTGGTCGTTAAACAAACTTACTTTCAACTATTCGCTTTAAGTTACTTATAATATAGTATCCGATGTAAAGTGATGCTACATGGCATATTTGTAGTTGTAGCAGGCATTGTGTGAGTGTGAAAATCAATCCCGCACTTGCAAAGCGAACTATAGCTGACTGATATGTAACAGTTTTATTTATGTGCAGACGATGATACATGTATTCAGTGAATTTCTTACGTGCCGCTATGCAAGTGTTTTAATCGTTCTGTAGTTACCAAAGCGCGGTTAGGGAACTAACTAGTGAAATATGTGGGTTAAATTGAATGTAAATTAACATTAAGGGTCGCACCGAAAGCTATTAACGACCGTTGGGTGAAATTTAAGTTCAAAGTTTTGTATTACTCGTTGCTCTGGAGCGTTTCCTCTTCTCCTTCACACGAGTATTATTATATTTTTATTCCCCTTTCCACGGTATCCGTATATCACAAAATCTTGGTACGAGTTTTACTTGTATTTTTTCTTTATTATGTTCGCATCTTTCGATAAAAAGCTGTGGACCGAAGTTCATAAGTAAAATCCGTATAAGTGGGTCATAAATTCACGTACAAGAGCCGAACAAAAACAGACGGCACAGTTTGTGGCCGTCTTAGAGTATTATATACTCTAAGGTGGCCGTTTACTGCGCGAATTTGGCGGAATGTAGGTTATGTAGGGGTTTTTTAAGAGGAAGTGTCTGTTGGCTGCTGTTGATTGTGATATGATAAGGTGTTGTTGTTTGCAGTGAGAGTAAGCGTGGTGGCGCGGGCGACCGGCTGGCGACGCCGCGGATGTCGCTGCTCGGCAAGCCGCTCAGCTACCGCGCCACGCGACGCGACGCGCGATACCGCCGCCTACAATCCAAGTTCTACAACTTCCTCGAAAGGCCAAGAGGTGCAAAGGCCGTCCTTTATCACATGATTGTGTAAGTCGTCCTCCGGAGCCATTAATCCACTTTTTGCTATTTGTAAACAAGCTACTCTTTATGTTATCTACCACTTTTGTGAACAAAATATGACTGTGCTTTTTTACTTATAAATGCTCTCACGACCCTAAAATAACATTTAGATATTTACCTCAATTGATTAAATAGGCACGCTATTCGGGCGCGTGGAACTGTCGCAACGACAATAAATTATGATGCTCATTTATCCCAAAGTGGTCATATTGTTAACGATTTTCGCTTAATAGAATGACAAGTGGATGATTATGGTAACACTGTGCGAATATAATATCGAGCTGCTAGCGATATTAATTGCGTATTCACTCCTAAACCAGAGTGGAACAAGCGAACTTAATTACCCACTTGCCACAAATGTCACGCTTGGAAAGTTCACGTTACGCCCTAAAAGATGAAACGACTGAAAACCATGGAAACTTATAGGTACTTGCTTAGCTTAGTTTAGTTTAATTAAATGTTAATTTGCCTCTGAACTTTGTGAGCGTAAAATTGTGTAAGAAGACAGCCGACATGGCGCAGAGGTAGTGCAGCTGCCTGCTGCGCTGAAGGTTTGCGTTCGATTCGCGATCGGGGCAGATATCCAAATAATGAATTTGGGTATTTTATTCTCGGGTCGATGCGTGAATGTATCTGTATGCCTTACAGAATACTAATGGTTAAATATCATCGGGTGATAAAATTACATATTTATAGGGTTCCGATACCAAAATGGTAAAAAAAAGGAACACTTATGGTGCGACTTTGTCTGTCCGTCTGTCTGTCACACCTGTATATCTCAGCAAACACTCATGCTATCGACTGGAAATTTGTAACAGTTTTAGAATATGGTTGCCTAACTGAATTGCACATGAAATAATTTAAAAAAATATATGATTATTAATCTAAAGGGGGCCCAAATGGGGGGGGGGCAAAATTTAAAATTGTTGTTACTAGGTCGAGTGGGATACCGTATGAAAGGGGTTTACTTGTACGTTCTAGAATATATTTTTGTATTTTTTTGCGACTCCTTGTTTAAAAATGACAAAAAAATACCATTCCCCCCATATGTCCGAAGTTTGTGAAAGGAAAAGTTTGAATTAATTACAGTCGATAGAAGTTTATGTAAATATTGCAGCATAAATAAAACGATCTCTCTAAGTTGCACAGTTTTTTAAAAGTCTGCAAAAATCTTTACAAACAAATTCAGTTTTGCGGTCCTTAAAAATTACTTTATTGCTTCCAAAAATACTATACCTAGGTACGAGTATATCGGACGATCGAAAGCAAATATTGTTTGAATAAAGACTGACTGGTAGTACGACGGCCCATACTATTTAGTTTCAATTTAGTTGTTACTAATAATAGTAGAGTGTTTCACTCGGGCGCAAATATATTTTTGGCTCGGGCGACGTACTTTGAATCCCTCGCTACGTTCAGGATTCTACTAAAGAATCCCTCACTTCGCTCTGGATTCAAAAAAGCGCCCTCGCCGTAAAAATATTATTTTGCTCCCTTATAATTCAATCTACTATTTTACAATAGTGGCGTGTCTCTGTTGGCAGGTTCCTGATGGTTTTCATGTGCTTGTCGCTGTCGGTGTTCTCCACGATCGAGGAGTACGAGGCGAAGGCCGGAATCGTGCTCTTCTACATGGAGACTGTCGTCGTCATCTGGTTCGCCATCGAATTCGTGCTAAGGTAAACCACCCGACAATTCGTAATAGATAGATAGATAGATAAATTCTTTATTGTCACACAAAAACAAAACAATACACAGGAGACTCTTAAAACTAGGGTGGACAAAGGCGGTCTTATCGCTTAAAGCGATCTCTTCCAGACAACCTTAGTTGCATGTAGGAAAATGTAAATAGTAACTGTAGTAGTGTGCCAATGCCAATATATAGATAATATTTAATGTAAATACAACTACAATAAAAACAAAATATACACAAATAAATAAATAAAAAATACATATAAAAATATATATAAAAAATATAGACAAATAGATAACATATAAATATATACAAACTCAGTTGCAAACTAAGGTACAATTTTATTAAGTAAGAAGTTATGCAGTTTAGATTTAAAAATAGGAAGTGACTTGGAGTGACGAATCTCAGATGGCAGATCATTCCAGAGACTGATAGCTTTTAAAGTGAAAGATTACGTGATAATAAAAAAATATCTGCCCTAATGTTTTTTAGAAAAGTTTTTTAGTTCGATTTGCAGTGGAGGCAGGTTCACCCAATTTTTATGTGGTGAAAATTAAAACATGATGTAAAATGGACCATGTATAATTTCTAAAACTTTTACAGCGGTGTAAAAGTCACCTATACCCGTTATTGAAGTAATCTGTTAGTAGATCTAGTAAAGCTAAACATGCTCGTTCTCACTGATTGCTTAGCGGAGCTACGAGAGAAATCAAACGTGTAAATAGGTATACGACACCAGCACATAAATACCTGGCTGGGAACACCTACAATACAGTTGATTATTTGTAATTCCTCACTTGACGAATGGTTTTCGATTACGTTGAATTGGATAAGGTCAGCCGGATGTTTTGCAAATGAGAAAGAGATCCGGCTTTAGTATTTTACATTTTAATTTGATTCTATTCTTTTCCATTACGTTTCTCGCGAACTTCCTACAAAAACATTAGATTGGCCTGAGCAATCGAATGGCGTTCTTGTAGATAAACCCGGAGCGTTTCTCGCCTTGAGTAAGTAATTCGTCACTCAATGTAGACGGATTACTCGTCTTCAGTGGATTTATATAGAACGTTTCTTTTATTTTATCTGTACTATAGCAGCCTATTGTAGAAGTGAGGCATATGTACTCCGTATGTGTTTTTTTTTTATATTGGGGGACATTTCACACAAGGTCATCCGATTCCAAACTAATATACATACATAAATAGGTAAATAACACCCAGACACAGAACCAATACTAGTGTTCATCACACAAATGTTTGCCCTGGGCGGGGATCGAACCCGCGGCCCACGGCGTGTAAGGCAGGCTCACTACCAACCACACCAAAGGGCTTGTCGATATTGCAGGAACATATCTTATTTCAAGAACATGTCTTATTTCAGGATATTTTGTTGATAAATTCGAGTGTCTATTTCATAGTTTTCCGACATTTTCTCGCGATATTATATTTTCTATACGTTCTTTCACCAGCGGCAATATTTATAAGATAGTAGAATAAAAAATTCTCATCAATTCATCAATTTTCTTTTTCCATCTCACAATGTCAAGCATTTTGTGTAATAGATTTAATAACATATAAAATTCATAGCATACTATAAAGCAGTAGGTAGGTAACACTGACCTCTATATATACAATGTATATATAGAGGTCAGTGGTAGGTAAATATTAAGGTATGTATGTAATAAAGTCGGCTAAAAATAAGGTCCCTTTTCCCAGAAAACGTCAAATTTATTTATATTGGATAGCACTGAAAAGTAAACTGTTAAAATGTCCATTTGTATGTACAAGACTCACCTAATTTAAGTGGAACATAATTTATCTTAATACCTACCTGCTATTATTTGATGTATATCCCTAATTTCACCATAGTCTGTTTATTAACTTATCGACCGGTTAGCTAACGGACACGGAATTTGAGGTTATTGAGTGTCCCCCGTGCACTAAGGGCTGTTTAACCAGCTCCACACACAAAACTTAAAAATATACGATGATGATTTATTGCTAAAACTTTTATGGTTTTGCTAAGAAAAAAACCGGTCCAGTGCGAGTCGGACTCACGCGCTGAGGGTTCCGATATACCTGTATTATATGTAGAAGCTATAAAGTACATTTTTAGGACCGCAAAACTAAATTTATTTGTATTTTATTATAGTTATTTGTAAAGGTTTTTTGCAGATTTCTAAAAAACTGTGCTACTTAGAGAGATCGTTTTATTTTTGTTGTAATATTTACGTAAACACCTATCGACTATTATTAATTCAGATTTTTCCTTTCTCAAACTTCGGAGATAAGGGGGAAATGGTATTTTTTTAGACATTTTTAGGGTTCCGTACCTCAAAATAAAAAAACGGAACCCTTATAGGATCACTTTGTTGTCCGTCTGTCTGTCTGTCTGTCAAGACCCTTTTTCTCACGAACGAGAAGAGGTATCAGATTGAAATTGATAACGAATTTTAAGGTCCATAAACCACACAAGATCTGAAAATTTAATTTTTTTACAACGACGCAATCAAAAGATATGGCTTTTTATGTCCTCATCTCCATACATTTATGCAAAAAACTAAAACCTACAGGGTACTTCCCGTTGACCTAAAATTATGAAATTCGGCAAAAAGCTACACAGAAAAAAATCCCGTCAAGTGCGAGTCGGACTCGCGCGCCGAGGGTTCCTATATACCTATAGTATTTTTGGAAGCAATAAAGTCCATTTTCAGGACCGCAAAACAAAATTTGATTGTAAAGGTTTTTTTACAGATTTCTGAAAAACTTGGTTGCTGAGATATAGAGATGTGACAGACAGACAGACAAAGTCGCACCATAAGGGTTTACCATTTTAGTATCGGGACCCTAAAAATGATCACTTAAAACAAGAACGCTATGTCTCAACTGATATTGCTTGATTATAAAGTTAAATATCTTAGAGTAAGATAATCACTCTAACGTATTAAAAATGCCGAATTCTTAAAATTCAAGAGAGAATTTCTTCTAATAAGAATTCTATTACTAAGTTTGAAATTGATGTTTTGAATTAAAACCATTTATTTTTTACTTCAACAATGAAAAAACCTTATAGCAAGTAAAATATTAATCGATTTAAAAAATAAATCGTTTCGCCTAAGAATTATGAAAAATATTAAATGAAGATTTAGGACAATATTAAGGCAAATAATATGTTTCTTGGTATAAGATAGTTGTTGTTTCGCTCAAGAACTAGTTAGGTAAACAATAGAGAGTTAAGACTATATTAAGGCAAATACCATTTTGCTTGGCAAAAAAATTTAAGTTCTTTCGTTCAAGACCTAGTTAGATATGCAATGAAGAGTTAAGGCTGTTGCTCGGTTCAAGATACTGTGTCAAAGACGGAACGGTATCAAAATTTCGATTAGCTTGCTAACTAAGCCTGTGGTCTAATGGTCAGAGCGAGAGACTACGATACCGACGGACGCGGGTTCGAATGCAGCCACCCCCAGGACTTTGGGTAAATTATAATGGTAGATATGATATAATGATGTAATAGTTAATGATGACAATAATGAATAATAGAAATGGAAACAAAATATGTAAAGAGAATAGTTAAAAAATAAAAATATCTAATATCAAAAATACTGGCAGAGAGCAGAAGAAGAGGAATAAAAAGAAAAAAACAAGAAATAAAAAAGTGCCTTTTTATTAAAAAGAGCCTTTCTATTATTTTAGTTTTTTTTAAAGAGCTTTAAATTTTTCAACAAAAGTAGTTTCGCTCTTGGGGTGACACATTTAGATTTTTTTTTAAGTTTTTAAATTCTTTATTTAAATTAATTTCATTCTTGGTGTGATAGATGCTTCAATCAATTAAGTTTGGTTCTTGATGTGATAGCTTTTAGTTCTTACAATAAGATAACAGTTGAAATTTAATATAAGAAGTTTAGTTCTTGGACGGAGAACAATACACATTTTATATACAGTTTCTTGCTAAATTGTATTTGCTTACATTATACTCACATGTATTCAATACATGATTTATATAATTTTACCTAATTTATTACTAAATACAAAACATTTTATTTCTCAATCTAAGACGTTTTCGAGTTTCCTTATATCGAAAACCCAAAAGATCTAATATTATTTGATTCAATATATCTTTTTTTTCTGTGTAGGTCTCACAGTACAACTAAAGGGAAAAGTCTAAAATAATTAAATATTTAAATTTTTCTCACAACTAATAGTAACTAATAGTAACTCACAACTAACAACCGTTTCATGAACTTTTCTATAAAAGAGGGGTCAAGTTGGATGGTGCGGAGTTTTTAAAATCAAAGAGCAAAAGCTTTTGTATATCATATGGTAGATAGGTACGGAACCCTTAGGGCGCGAGTCCGACTCGCACTTGGCCGGTTTTTCATTATAACTTGAAAACTGAGAGTTATAAGAAAATACAAAAATCTATTTTGAAATGTACAAGTAAAGCCCTTTTATGACTTGACCTAGTTACGACAATTTTAAATTTTGCCCCCCTTTAATAATAATAAATTTTTGTAATTCTTTTGTTTTCAATAAAGTTGGGCAATCGTATCCTAAAACTATTCCAAATTTCAAGTCGATAGCATGAGTGGTTGCTGAGATACAGGAATGACAGACAGACTGACAGACAAAGTCGCACCATAAGGGTTCCTTTTTTACCATTTTGGTATCGGATCCCTAAAAATCGGTGAAATTGGGTCTAAATGTGTAGAGATAGGGATAGGGATCTACTGAAATAGTGAATATAATTAAAGCAAGTTACTTAGACCATGAACCTGAACTTACATGCTAAAATTATGTTCTCTACTTCATTAGGACCTTATAATAGGTCTTTACCTATGAAATTGCCGAAATTTTCTTACAGATTAATGCGATCATAATTCCTATAATTCTAATGCTATTTTTTTCATTTGTCTTATATTTGAAAGTTGACTTCAAGGTTATCAATTTACGCATAAAATAAAGTTTTTATTTTTAGTTTGATATATAAAATTAAAGGTTTGAAAATTGTTCGTCTTAAAGTTCGTCCGATTTCATCATTAGATTTGTTATATTTTTTTACAGATAATATTTTTCGAATATTAAATTTAAGCTTCTGTTAGCTTAATGTCTTCCCAATCATGCTTAAAAAAAATAAAAAAATTGGATTTATAATTCCTAAGAAAAATGCAAAAATTTTATTACTGAAAATTGAGTTTACAATACAAAACGGCAATTTCATAGGTAAAGACCTAATATATATGTCGCATGAGTGTAAATAAAGCGAATTGGTAGAAAATTTGAGTTTTTTTCTGCTTCGTAGATTGTGGTCATCAGGATGCAGGTCACGATACCAAGGCTCAATGGGTCGTCTCAAGTTCTTGAGGCGGCCCTTCTGCATAATAGGTGAGTGTTTTTTATTCGGTTGTATCTCTTTTCGCCAGCTGAACCCGATTTTAGGACAAACTAGTTGTATAGCTTGTATGGCATGGTGGAAGTTTGGTCAATTCGACGGGAGTTCGCCACGCCACTGATATCCCAACCTACCGAACCCATCTCGATCTAGTTATTATTGTTTTTTATGGCGACGGTCGAAAAGCAATAGGGTCGGGTGAAGCAGAACTAGTTAGTTCTAAAATCGGGTGTGGCCGTTACCATACCTATATCATACTTAAGGAGTGATCACACTTAGCTGAATTCAAAGACTAATTCGGCATACATTGCTTGGCTTAGTTATGTTAGGCTTGGTTATGTTAATTGCAATATCCTTACTTCAACAAGCAATGTATGCCGAATTTGTTTCTGAATTCAGCTAGGTGTGATCAGTCCTTTACTAATAATCACGAAGCAATAAGAAATAGCAATTTACCTGTAGGTATACTCACCTACCTACTTTGTTTGAATGCGATTAATTTCCTGAAGGTTTATCCCTTCTCTACGTATTAACTTTCGTATTAACAAATTTTATAATTAACAATCCACAAGTCTCAAACAGGTATTTTGGTAATAACGTGTCGCTGACATGTGTCTGAACTTTTTCGCATCTCATTTGATTATTTTAATCTGAAACATGCCAACTTTCTCTGAATGACTGTTTTGCGTAGTCTGCTAGTGACATCATCCTAACCTTGAGCACGTCAAAACATTTTTCAGAAAAATAATTCAACAACTCTGGAGCTAAATTGATAACTGTACAAGTAGGTACACACCTGCTGGGGAAAATATTTTATAATGTCTAAAATTTCGTTTGTGTAGAATTTGTACTAAACAAATAGTAAAGCAATATACCTCGAGCAATATCCACGGCACCGACTGCCGAGACATTTCATCCTCAACATTTCCTAGTAAAAGTCACGTTTCGTCTATAAACCGTGACGGAGTGACCCTATTTCAGGTGCGACCAATCTGCTGTGACCTTCGCATTTTTGCCATCGCTCCCCAAGCGGTAGTTTCGTGAGACCGCTATCGGGTCCTCGGGGAGCCGGCCCTAGCGGACGGCGCGCGACACCGGCAAACATGCCCAAACGGCAAACGCTACACTGTAAATAAAAGAAACATAAAAATAGACCCTACTAAAATTATTCACCTTACTTGAACTTATATACGTATTTTTTCCATTTATAGGCAATTTTTTAATTTAATTTCGACCAAGAAATATCAAACCACATAACTTATGCTGAACCAATTACGCTTTGCACGAGGCAGGTGCGATTGCTAAGCAAACTTGTGCAAAGTTAATAACGAGACGTGTAATTAAACTGCAAGTTGAATGTTAGTTGAACGAGTTTGTTGAAGGGAATATCTTGCTCCCCTTTGCTTGACCCGTTCACCGCTGAAATAAACGTGGTCCGATTAAATTGAAAGCTTCTAAGTGACTAGTGGTTTGCTTAAGTAATGCGGCTAGGGAGAAAATTGAGACCGAATCTCTTTACATTTTTTATCCTTTTTCAAAGATTTTTTTAAATTCATTTACCAGACACTATAGCTGTTATGTGCAGCATTTTCAGCGGGCTACTATTTTCAGAAAGTAAAACTTTTGACATTCTCGCCAACCGGAAACAGTTCCCAAGGCTATAGCTTTCGGAAACTGCCGATTTGTACAGAATAAAAGTTCCGTCAGAAAAACTCATACCGTGTCGAACGCCGTTAGTTTCTAGGGTTGGTACGAGTAAGCGTGTAGTAAGCTTAAATCTGGATTGCTGAAGTACACAGAATACTTTATTGATAGTAAATAGTCCATAAACAAATAAAGCAAGAGGAAGTCAACTTTCCATTTTAGTTTCGGTAATCGTGATTGATGACACATCGCACTCCAGGCTGTTAATTTTCCTTAATGATAGCTTTTTTTTTATTAGTTGTTGGTGATGTAGTGGTAATTGCACAGAAGTAATAATAACAACCGAATAGAGTGCAAGCATGGTATTTGCTCACGTCCCGACAACGACACTTTAACACTCCTTCCTTATTGGAACAACGCGAGTGCTTCACTACATAACGTTGTATTGTACTGTCAACTGCACGTCATTGGAAACATTTGCAACTCTAAGCCCATGCCATAAAGTCCAAAGCGTTTCTACTGACGTGCTGTTGGGTGTAATTACGTTGAACCAAAAAAAACATAAGAAAAGTAAACGCTGTATTCCCTATAGGTACCTAAGTTTAAATTTCTGACAAATATATACCTACTACTGTTTTCATTTAAGAATAATTTGAAATGCTGAAAAATATACCATTATTTGTGTTACCGAGATGGCAAGAAAAATGGTGCCAATTCTGGCAGACATCACACAAACTAAAATTAAACTATCTTTTTAGGAACGCATACAATCACTCGTATATCTCTTTTACTAACTAAATAAAACTAGATGCTGACTGACAGACATCGAACAGACTAAACTGGTAGGTCTACAGAATTACTAATACAATATTGTGGAGCTGTATGAAGTGATTTTTGGCGATTCATACCTTAAGGGGTTAATTAGGAGATGAAAGTTGGCATGGGTATCCGGGCACAATTTTTGTATTTCATTTGTTATTTGTATGTCTTTTATTTGATATTCGTATATATTTTTTATTCCGTTAGAATAAAAAAAAGATCACGATTCAGGAAACCCTATAGTGCCATCTGTTGGTTTGCTTTCATGTAAGATTATGTCGAGACGAGCATCGCTCGGTCGCCCAGGATCCCAGAAGGCCAATTCTTAAATATCACTGGCTGATAAAATATCACCCCAAGCACAGGTTATTATCAAAACTGAAAAATGGTATTCGTTAAATAAATAGTATTGGTTACTTGTAAATGTTCATGTTTTACCAATGAGAGTTTATCTGGGCTCTTTTTATTTTTCTTCAATTTTAAATGTCACTCGAAAATTGCTTGGAGATATTCAAGAATTGTGCTCCAGGTACTTTTATTACATGGTTACATTATATTTAGACCTGTGAATAAAGCCACGATCACACCTAACTGAATTCAAAGACTAATTCGGCATACATTGCTGTGAGGCTCGGATATGTTAATTGCAATATCCTTACTTAAACGAGCACTGTAAGCCGAATTAGTTTCAGAATTGGGGAAGGTGTGATCGTGGCTTAATGGTGTGTGTTTGGTCAGACGTGACGACGATCCTGGCGTCACTGGTGGTGCTAGGCATGGGCTCGTCGGGGCAGGTGTTCGCGGCGTCTGCGCTGCGCGGGCTGCGGTTCTTCCAAATCCTGCGCATGGTGCGCATGGACCGCCGCGGCGGCACCTGGAAGCTACTGGGCTCCGTCGTTTACGCACACAGACAGGTTTTATCTTCCTTCCTTCTGACTTATTTTCTAAGTCTTTCAGTATTTTTTTTAAAACACTGCGTAGCGACCAAATTTGAGGAATTTCCGCATCGGATTATTTCGTCAATTCGCGATCCGCGACGGATTTCTTTGTAAAGTCTGATGTAATAGAGCAGAATTTCCGTGACATAACTTACCGCAAGGTACTTACCGCAAGTTATTTAATGATATTTGCTTTTTGGTTGCGGATGCGCTTACTGCATGGAAAATAATGTAACGAATTGAGTACATACTTGATACGGGGTATTAGCCTATTTACAGTAGTCCAAAGAAAACAATTGGAACTCTAGACGAAAAGCTATAGTCGAGAAGCTATTCTGTATTAAAAAATATAACGCTTGTAATGGTAGTCATAAATCACTCTTATTTATAATTTTGTTCAGAAATTATGTGAAATCATGGTTTATTCGTCCATGGTGAAATGAAGTAATTACATTACATCGGAAATTTTATGCGCAATTATTTATTGCTTTTTTTATTGTTGTACAACAAAAAACTATAAAAAATGTTAAAAGCTAAAATCTTAAGTCCAACTTTTTTGTTAAGGCGCTAATAGCGGCCAAATGCCTAACTTTACGTTGAAATATTAAAATAAATGGCCATCAAAACCATTGAAAAAAAGTACAGGGTGATATATCAAGATTTTAAAAAGGTTTTTACTTGAACAGAATTGTTTTTTTGCTAACCACGTTTTAGGAAAAAAATCCCCAGCCGCGCACCTGTTTTTGTGATAATTTGCAAAATTTCTCCAAAACCGCAAAAGTTCACTAGTTAGTTTTTACACACAAAATAGGTATCTATTGTACCAATATTTTTACTTGAATGTTTTATTTTTATTCCACATAATACTAATGAAAAGTGCAAAAAACCGAGTTTTTGAGCGCGTGCGGCCGCCAACCCGACCAAAAACTGTAAGCGCGTGACATCTTAGCGTGCACATACGATTAGAGTGCATTTTTAATTTGATCAAGTAACACTGAGCGCTATTAAGGCCTTAAATATGGGCTTGGTAACAAACAGCACTGAAACCGGAAAATACGAATATCTCAACCCTTAAACTTTGTCCGTCCCTTCTGTCTGTCTGTACAACGTGTAACGGAAAGGTGTGATAATAATAAAGGATGTAAATCTGCCCATGAAACTGAACAACTTTTCCCAAGGAACATAGGTCGAAATATGAACATGAATTTTTGACCTCCCATACAAAATGCGCTATCAGCTGATGCAGTTTCGGGAGGTCAAAAATTCATGTTCATATTTCGACCTATATTCCTTGGGAAAAGTTGTTCAGTTTCGTGGGCAGATTCACATCCTTTATTATTATCACACCTTCCCGTTACACGTTGTATAGCATACCTAGCTTAGCTGTTTATCTCAGCCACTGATCTCGTGAAAATGAAAAAAAATTAAAATGAAAAATGTTTATTATAACTTAAGTAATATACAGTTACTGAATATGGTAAAACTTATTATAATAGCAATTTACAGATAGAACAGGGGTCACCAAACTAGGCTAAGCCTGTATCTTGGTGAACCAAGTTTTATTTATTTATCAGAGACTAGCTGTTGCCCGCGACTCCGTCCGCGTGGGGTTCAGAAAAAGTAGCAAATGACTTTTCCCATGGTTCAAACTATCTTCGTACCAAGTTTATATCACAATCGGTTTATCGGATTAGTCATAAAAGCTTAACAGACAGACAGACAGTGCAGTTCTCGCCTTTATATTATTAGGTATACAGAGTACCGATAGTACGGATTTTTGTAAATTAAACACGTCTTGTTTACGTGTGGACTGTTAGGTCACCCACTGTCCTCGTAAGTGTAAAATTATAGTCGAATTCCACGCGGACGAACTATGATACGGGTCTCGTTATATCTTATACAAAACAAAGCCTAACTAAATCTGAGGCTCAGTCACTTTAGCTTCTGTGGCAACTGAAAAAAGAGCGGTACAAAGTCCAACGTGGCTTCACATGCTTTTAACTGTACATGTACCTGCATACAAAACTGTTGGACTACACTTCTGTACAATCGTTGTAACTTATTTCTCCCCTTAAAAGACAATTCCTAAAAAACAATGATTCGTATTTTGTTTATAAGTACTTACCTAATTCCTAAGTTTTCAAAACTTTAGAACTTTCATATTTTTTTTTTACATTTGGTGCACTGCCATGCCGAAACAGGATTTTTTTAATTATTATTTTTATAATAAAACTTAATCTAGATTTTACCAATCTTTAGCTGTACCCACAACTTTTACACAAACAACTGGACCGGATCAAACGGAATTTTCAACAACGTATTTGGCTTTCTTCCGTACAAATATAAGCTTTGTTTGATTTCAGCTCGGTTTCACAGCTTGAAACTTTGAACTCTTCCATTTTCTGTTTGAGTGAAACGATTGCAATAAAAAAAAGTTCAAATATTGCACGAAAGCAACCCAAATAAGTTATTGAAAACTCCGTTTAAGTCGTTCAAGTACTTTGTGAGGTATTGGTGTGGCCGCTTAAAATTTCGCGAACCTTCAGTGTGAATGAACCGTTTGCAATGGAATAAAGCACAGAACTATATATAAGCTAAAGCTTATATGTTGCACAAAAAGAAGCCCGACGCGTCATTGAAAACCTCGTTTGAACCAGTTCAGTAGGTGAGTTCTTGGTTCTGCAGCTTGAAACTTTGCGTATCTTCCGTCAGAGTGAACCTTTCGCAATGAAACTAAGCTTGTTTATTGCACAGGAGTAAGCCAAACGCGTTACTGAAAGCCACGTTTGAATCTGCTCAATAGTTTGTGAGTTATTAGCGCCTTTGCTTGAAACTTTGCGTAACTTCTATCTGAGTGAACCGTTTTCAACTAACCTAAGCTTATATGTTGCACGAAAGTACCTAATCCAAGCACGTCATGGAAATGCCAGTTGGAATCGGTACAGTAGTTTGTGAGCTATTGGCGCCGTCTATTGAAACCTCGGGCATTTCCTGTCTGAGTGAATCGTTTTCAATGAAAGTAAGCTAATACATTGCAAAGAATTAAGCTAAACACGTTATTGTAAACCCCGTTTAAATCCGTTTAGTAGTTGGTGAGTTATTGGGGCCGCCGCTTGAAACTTGGTGAATTTTATGTCTGAGTGAACCGTTTGCAATGAAACTAAGCATACATGTTGCATGGAGTAGCCAAATACGTTACTGAAAACCTCGTTTTAATCGGTTCAGTAGTTTGTGAGATATTGGCGCCTCCGCTGGAAATTTCGCGCACCTGTCTGAGTGAGCCGTTTTCAATGAAAGTAAGCTAATATGTTGCAAAGAAGTAAGCTTGACAGTTTATTGAAAACCCTGTTTGAATTCGTTCAATAGTTTGTGAGTTATTTGCTCCGCCGCATGAAACTTAGCATACCTTCTGTCTGAGTGAACCGATTGCAATGAAACTAAACTTTTATGTTGCACAAAAGTAAGCCAAACTCGTAATTAAAAACTCAATTTAAATCGGTTTGCGAGTTATTGTCGTACAGGCAATTTAATACTTTACATTGGTGTAGCTTCTGATTGAGTGAACCAATTTGAATGAAACATAGCCTATATGTTGCTCAGAGCTTAGCTTAATCTATCTGCGAAAACCGCGAGAAAATCCGTTCAGTAGTTTCGGAGTTTATCGAAAACATACAGACAGACAGACAGACAGACAAAAAGTTCAGAAAACATATTTTTGAGTTCTATTAGTCGTTTCTTATCGCCCACACTAATTTTTTTATAAATTTATCAAAAGTACAGACACGCGGTTTTTACTCTTTTATTATATGTATAGATTTAACATTGGTAGCTTAAATCTAAATAACCTAAATCTTATAATATTAAAACTAGAGGTGTGGAGTAAACAAAAATATGAATTATATAAATTGGAAAAGCGAAGAAGAATGAAAGAGAGAGAAGAGTAAGGAAAAGATGAGAGAGAAAGGAAGAAAGAGAGGAAAATAAACTTTAAGAGGAGATAAAACTTTCTGTCGTCTCGTAGTCACATTTTAATAGAAACGAGCGTAAAACCCTTTTTGCCTCTGCGAGTGTGCAAAGTGTTATACTAGTGTTTTTAGCGATTTTATTGTAAATGGCATGGAAAGAGAAACAAGGAAAACGTTTCGCAAAGGAAGAATTAACGGGATGAGTGCTAACTCTAAAAATACGTTTTTTTAGTAGACTTTGATACTCATGCGAGTTAACCACCTGTTGGTGAGTGCTGAGGGAAGCTTTTAGAATAAACAGTTGGCGAACACGAAGAACCTGAGCTTCTTGGTATAATTGGTTAGTGGGGTATCTAAAGGGCCTCTTTAGCATAACCTTCAAAACAGCACGTTGAGCTCTCTCTAAGCCAATCAAATAAGATTTGGCTGCACATCCCCAAACCCCATTACAGTAAGTTAAGAGAGACTGGCAGATAGCGGCATAAACTGTGGTCCGAATGGGGAGGCTAACTACATTACGAATTCTTCTCATAACTCCAATTGTTTTGCTAAGTCTGGCTGAGAGAGCATTGATATGAGATTGAAAGTTAACCTTCTGGTCAAGAATTCTTCTTCTTTGATTTAAGAGCTTGGCTCTTGTCGATTATTCCCAGGTATTTTAGTTCAGTTGTTTGAAGAATGGAGTCACAGGAGCAGTTATCAGGAGAGCAGTCTGAGGGACTATTGTTTTTGTATAGACAAGAGTGGATCTTAATTGTGGATGATGTAGGGGGACCCGATGACTTTGAAATATGGAATGCAATGAATTTAGTTTTACTCGTGTTAAGCGTCAATACTAACGCTATCGATTTGAAATTTAGAATATTTACCAAATAAGAAAACCAAAAACGCATATTATATTTATTTTTCAAATGGAACCGAAACGAGGGGGACATAACTTCAAAGTGTAGTTTCTGGCTTCGGACAATGGGTATCATTATAAAAGGGCTTTACTTGTATGTTTTGAAATAGATTTTCTAATACTTAGTTTTCGACGTTGTATGAAAAACCACCAAAAAAGTTCTCCCTCTCTCCAAAGTTTGCGTGGCAAAAGAACTAAATTAGCCAATAGAAGCTTATGTAAGCACTACGATGTCTCTCACTAGTGGTAATTTTTTTCTTAAATCAAGAGAAATCCTTTACAAACAAACTTAATTATGCCGTCCTAAAAATGAGCGTTCTAATAATACATCCATTTACCCTTGGCCGGCACGCAATTTCGATTTACACTTGACAGGTTTTTTATACAGGGTGTAAGGGACAGCTTTTCGAAAACTAAATGGGAATGATCAGTCACCGAAGCTGAATAAAATTCAGCGAATGATGTTTTAAGGAAATTAAAAAAATAATAGCATCTCCATACAAAATTGTAAACTTGATTAGACAGTTTGTGTGGACAGGCCGTTCTTACACACGGCCTTCAATAAGTAGTTAGAATGACCCAGAAAATAAAAGACTACTTGTAAGTTGATAATGCACTTAATGCACATCTCTTTGGACCCTAAATCCCGCAGTGATCCGAAGGTTCAATCCCTTTGAAAATTAAAGTTTTAATTTTAGTTCTACCAAAGCTCTCCGTATGGAATGCATGACTTCGATATGGTTCACTTGTTAAAACTCGGCTTAGTTAAGTGCATCTATCGAAACTTAAATTTTTCTCAATTTTTTTTGTTAAAAAAAAAACTCATTACTCATACTTACGTACCATCCTTGTAAAGAAATCAAAATACTTTACAACTACTTATTGTATACCCCGTTTCAACGGTATTCACGGTTATAAATAAAAATGTTTCAGTTTAGAAGGACTCAGTTATTCCGGACCGCCAACACGTTGTGAATGAGTGTTCAAATTAATGGTCGAAAATTACGTTCCAAATAGCAGAGTGCCATAAATTAAATTTTCTCCAATTAACGTTTTTTGTTTCTCAATCAGTAAATTTAGATCGTGGAGTGTTGGTATTGAGTATCAGGTTGTTTGCATTCGTGACAAATTCAATTTGCATTAGCGATAGGGTAGGGAATGTAAATGGCGGCGATCCTGTAGCGATCGTATATTATTTGCCTCCTGCTACAGACGAAAACGTCAAATAAAAAAAAAATCTTTATTTTCACCACAAAGTAAACTTAAAAATAAAATTAAATAGTTGTGCACAATCTTGTTTTTCAGTTTTAAGTTTGTGTTGTGGTGAACTGGTGCCCGAGCTAGGCTACGAGGCCTGTATTGCAGGTCACCAGGACTCCACCCCATTACACGAAAGCGAACAGATGTGCGGTGTATGCATGTGTGTGGCGAGTGTTCTGTGTGAAGTGTGTGTATGATGAGTGTGTGTCAGTGTGTGTATGGTGAGTGTGAGACTGTGCGAGTGAGAAGTGTGTGTAGAGGTAGTGAAACTATTGCAGTGTTTTTAATAACACTTCAGTTTCTGCATAAGTTAATTGTAGCAGGTAAGTCTTGACTGTTTTCTTACAGTTATATTTATTTAGTTGTAAAAGTTTAAGGCTGTGCAAATAAACAAAGGCAGATAGGGCAGCTACCATTTCCATCCCCTATCTCTAATTGACTGATTCATACGAACCCATCGAGCTGCGAATACTGACTGTGGTATGCGACAGATAGCATAATCATTTTAATTACAAAAACTATAGGTATAAAATCATAAATATTTGGATTCAACAGCATGATCATTATATCACTAGGAGGACCTGATGACCTAGGACGAATAAATTATTTATCCCAGCTCAGGCATTAGTCTTCCAGAATTTAAAAATAAACTTAGGCCTATGTCCAGCAGTGGACGCCTTTCGGCTGATATAAACTTAGTTATTATGAGTATAATATTTACGTGTAAGATAAAACCCTTAAATCTAAATGTTTATTATTTTAGGCAAAGATATTTTAATTTGTTTTTGTAACTCAGTATTATCAGACAAGTTTTTAAACGCGAGTATACTTACTTGGGCCAGATAGCAAGCTTCAAAAACAGGCAAGACAAAGAGGTCGAAAGAAGAATTCAAAATGCCTGGAAAAGCTTCTGGTCCATGAAGGAGCTAATGAAGGGAAACCTTCCAATGTCACTAAAGCGAAAAATCGTCGACATGTGTATACTGCCCATCCTAACCTACGGTGCGCAAACATGGCCATTGACAGAGTTGCGAAATCCAGACTCAAGGTTTGCCAGCGAGCTATGGAGCGCAGCATATCGGACGTTACAAGGCTGGACCGCATAAGTAACGTGACCCTGCGCTCTAAAACACGCATTACAGACACAGGCACAAAAACCGCTAAGCTGAAGTGGAGCTGGGCAGGACATGTCGCCCGCATGCACCCTGATAGATGGGCAAAATTAGCCACCGAATGGGTCCCGGAGGATGGTCACCGACGGCGAGGTTGGCCCCGCAGCTAGGCGATTGCAAGACGACCGAGAATTGACCAACAATGCTCAAGACAGTGACGAATGGCATGATAGAGGGGAGGCCTTTGCCCAAAAGTGGGACACTACATAGGCTAGTAATAATAATAATCAAAAGTATGTCAGAATTCTGGCGAAGTTAGATATCTCGTCGGTATTCTATTTGTTGTTTGTTGTCGCAGTAAGTACTCTTTCAAGTTAATATTTTAATTTTATTGTTATATCACAATATTAGTAACGTTATTACTTCTACCATAACTTGTTCCAAGGTCTGTTCTCAAACCCTATTCAAACCCTCAACTTAACTTTTGAACTGTTCAAATTGAACCCACCTTGATGTGAACGGTGGGCGATGTAGGGTTCCGACTTTTCATAGCACGGTAAAGACTAACGAAGATAGTGGAGTCGACATTCACAAATTTTGAAGCCTCGTGACCTCACGCTGGCCAAACTGACATTGTTTCGAAATATTTATTTTCCATTGTACTAAATATTTTCTTTCCCGAGTAAAATAATTTTTCCACATAGTATCATTTTGTATAGGAAGTCAAATTTTTTTTTCATGTACAACATCATACGAAATCGATGCAGAATTTTTTTTGTTGTTGATATTTTTTTTTGCTTTTTCGGGAAAGGTGCTTTTTTTCGTTAGTTGTGAAACCAATGACAATTCACTTTGTATAATATTCATCTTAAAGCAACTTCAGACAACTAAATCATATCAATCGTGTTCTTTAATACCATAGAGTAATAATACGTAGCTTTTGTGACTTCGTTCTGTTGGCCTCATGAGGCCAAACTGGCTTTTGTTTCGAAATAATTATTTTCCATATTTCCATGTAATAAAACTGTTGGTATCTGCCCATGACACATAAATTGTAGAAATAATGCGAGAGTTTTTTTTCCCCAAACTCAGATTTATTTGATCTGAGACCCCAAATTGTCAGGTATTCCAAACCCTGTGAGGTTTTCGCGGTACTAACTTATACTCAACCGACTTCGAAAAATCGTGGTTATAAAAATATTTTTTTTTTTTCATACCAGGCCACTCAGAAAGTATTGCGAAAAATAGTTTTTATATATGGGAGACTGGCCGGTCAGAATCTTTTTCGAAAATATGATTACTTGTAAGTAAAAATATGTGTGTTCCATTTTCAAAATTTCCCTCCACATTTTTTGCGAGCCAATTCAAAGTATCGTGTCTTACTGAAAAATGGATCTGCGCCGGGAACATTTTAGAGCTATGATTTTTTACGATTTCAAGTGTCGCCTGAAACCGGATGAATCGTTCGATAGACTTCAAATGGCATTTATGGATGAAGGCCCCTCCAAGGCAACCGTGTATCGTTGGTATAACGAATTTAGGCGCGGTCGACCAACCTTGGGGGATGAAGAAAGAAGCGGTCGCCCTTTGACGGCTATTACGGAAGAAAACGTGCTAGCAGTGAAAAATTTAATCCAAGATAATAGGCGAATTACATATCAGGAGATTCAGCACATATTAAAGATTGGATCGGGAAGCGTTCACGAGATTCTACACGGGCATCTTCGCGTGAGGAGGATAGTATCGCGCTGGGTGCCGCACTACCTCACCGACGCTCAGAAGCAGGCCCGGGTGGAATGGTGCCGTGATATGCTGAACAAATTTGAAGCAGGCTCGTCTCGGCGTGTTTACGACATCGTAACAGGTGATGAGTCCTGGATTTATCAATACGATCCAGAAACCAAGCGCCAGTCGACAGTTTGGGTGTTTCAAAATGAACCAACGCCTACCAAAGTGAAGCGATCTCGAAGCGGGGGGAAGATTTTGATCGCCAGCTTTTTTAATTTGACTGGCCACTTGGCCTCAATTCCCTTACGAGATCAAAGAAGCATCAACGCCGAATGGTATACTACCAAATGTTTACCAGAAGTTTTTTCTGTTGTGAGCAACAAGCGACCAAACACAGGGCTCCGCGGACTACTGCTCCACCACGACAATGCGCCTGCACACACCGCGCTCAAAACGAGGGACTTCCTGGACAGCACACCAGTCAAACTCCTGGGTCACCCTCCTTACAGCCCTGATCTAGCACCGTGTGACTTCTTTTTATTTCCAAAAATAAAAAATCAGCTCAAGGGGATACAATTTTCGTCGCCGGAAGATGCGCTGGCTGCGTTCGAGCAGGCTGTAAACGAGGTGTCTACGGCGGACTGGAAAAAGTGTTTTGAAAACTGGTTCAGACGCATGAATCTTTGTATAGAGGCTGGTGGAGAGTACTTTGAAAAGATTTAATAAAAATATATGTACCTGTAGAACAATTTTTTTTAGTGTCGCAAATATTTCTGAGTGTCCCACGCTCAGAAATATTTGCGACACTAAAAAAAATTGTTCTACAGGTACATATATTTTTATTAAATCTTTTCAAAGTACTCTCCACCAGCCTCTATACAAAGATTCATGCGTCTGAACCAGTTTTCAAAACACTTTTTCCAGTCCGCCGTAGACACCTCGTTTACAGCCTGCTCGAACGCAGCCAGCGCATCTTCCGGCGACGTGGGACACTCAGAAATATTTGCGACACTAAAAAAAATTGTTCTACAGGTACATATATTTTTATTAAATCTTTTCAAAGTACTCTCCACCAGCCTCTATACAAAGATTCATGCGTCTGAACCAGTTTTCAAAACACTTTTTCCAGTCCGCCGTAGACACCTCGTTTACAGCCTGCTCGAACGCAGCCAGCGCATCTTCCGGCGACGAAAATTGTATCCCCTTGAGCTGATTTTTTATTTTTGGAAATAAAAAGAAGTCACACGGTGCTAGATCAGGGCTGTAAGGAGGGTGACCCAGGAGTTTGACTGGTGTGCTGTCCAGGAAGTCCCTCGTTTTGAGCGCGGTGTGTGCAGGCGCATTGTCGTGGTGGAGCAGTAGTCCGCGGAGCCCTGTGTTTGGTCGCTTGTTGCTCACAACAGAAAAAACTTCTGGTAAACATTTGGTAGTATACCATTCGGCGTTGATGCTTCTTTGATCTCGTAAGGGAATTGAGGCCAAGTGGCCAGTCAAATTAAAAAAGCTGGCGATCAAAATCTTCCCCCCGCTTCGAGATCGCTTCACTTTGGTAGGCGTTGGTTCATTTTGAAACACCCAAACTGTCGACTGGCGCTTGGTTTCTGGATCGTATTGATAAATCCAGGACTCATCACCTGTTAAAGTACTAACAGACGATCGGATCGGACTGCTCTGAATGTAGCTCCAGACCACCGACCGTCCGATCCGCTCTGCGCAACACACGATCGGACCGTACACCGGACATACGATTGTATTGCCAGATTGACAGATTGGTTGTCCCGAAAAGAACGATTTTTGTCTCTTTTGGCAACAGATCGCCCTTCAGATGTTGGTTAACATGTTTAGGTTTACTTTCTTATTTATTTATATTCATGGTGATCGTCCCTTTTGGCCAAAAATTGTTCCTTTCCAGACTCAGATTTCCAATTTTCCGAAACATGACATGGGCACTGGCAGCACCGAGCAGTCTATTTTACTCGATCACACATATGAACGTCATATAAAGCTATCCTGCTGTCAAGGTATACCAGATAAGATAAAGTATGTTTTACCGTTGTTAACCCACTTCTCCGTGTTATGGCTCCAGTTTTATCAAAACAAACTAAAATCGCGGTAATTCTGGCTATTTATTTATAACCATCTAACTTGTCGGATATGTCCTACAAACATGGAAGCTCTTTGTAAAGCTCCAACAATTCAACAATACATTGTTTTTCTGCCGGTTCATCTGAATAGCCTTCTACTTCTCCATTTTCCGTCTTTGAAGTTTACGGCGCGAACCAACGAATGTTTTGATATGACAAGAAAAAACAAACAACAAGCCGTTCCATATCGGTTAACAGTAATCCATCACCTTTGACAGCAGTCTGTCTCGTCTCGTTCACACATATTGAGGTCTTATAATAGCTATCCTGCTGTCAGGATAATATTTTACTGTTTTGGAACGCAGCGCAAACTACAATTTCGGAACGAAACGTCAAATGGTCCGGTGCGCCCTACACACGATCGGACCGTACCATTATTATTATTACTTGTTCTGAAGTCCGATGGGAAAAACCATCGGACCGCCAGACAAGGTAATAATAATAATAATGTCCGGCGGACAGCCCTCCACACGTCTGAAACTAGTACGGTCTGAAGTCGGCGCGTACCAAAATCGTGGTCCGGAGCTAGACTCAGAGCAGTCCGATCCGATCGTCTGTTAGTACTTTTACGATGTCGTAAACACGCCGAGACGAGCCTGCTTCAAATTTGTTCAGCATATCACGGCACCATTCCACCCGGGCCTGCTTCTGAGCGTCGGTGAGGTAGTGCGGCACCCAGCGCGATACTATCCTCCTCACGCGAAGATGCCCGTGTAGAATCTCGTGAACGCTTCCCGATCCAATCTTTAATATGTGCTGAATCTCCTGATATGTAATTCGCCTATTATCTTGGATTAAATTTTTCACTGCTAGCACGTTTTCTTCCGTAATAGCCGTCAAAGGGCGACCGCTTCTTTCTTCATCCCCCAAGGTTGGTCGACCGCGCCTAAATTCGTTATACCAACGATACACGGTTGCCTTGGAGGGGCCTTCATCCATAAATGCCATTTGAAGTCTATCGAACGATTCATCCGGTTTCAGGCGACACTTGAAATCGTAAAAAATCATAGCTCTAAAATGTTCCCGGCGCAGATCCATTTTTCAGTAAGACACGATACTTTGAATTGGCTCGCAAAAAATGTGGAGGGAAATTTTGAAAATGGAACACACATATTTTTACTTACAAGTAATCATATTTTCGAAAAAGATTCTGACCGGCCAGTCTCCCATATATAAAAACTATTTTTCGCAATACTTTCTGAGTGGCCTGGTATTAGGGTCCATGAACCACACAAGATCTGAAAGTTTCAATTTTTTACAATGACGCAATCAAAAGATATGGCTTTTTATGTCCTCATTTCATACATTTCATACATTTCTTCAAAAATGCAAAACCTACAGGGTACTTCCCGTTGACCTAAAATTATGAAATTTGGCAAGAAGCTAGCTAGGTCTCAAAGTACAAATAAAGGGAAAAGTCTTAAATCATTAAATATTACAACTTTTCTCACGACTAATGGTAACCAATTGAGGTGAGCTCTCGTTTCAAGAACATTCATATAAGTGAGCGGTCAAGTTGAATGGTCGCGGAGACGATTTTTGTTTTAGTTCTATTTTAAAAACGGGAACACTTACAAACTTCAAAATTGGTATGTTCATAGTGCATAAGCTATAAAATAACAACAAATAATAAAATTTGGTCAAGCGCGTGTCGGACTCAAAAAATCTGGCACATTAACTTACTGAAATTTTAACTAATACAATTATGATTATGTGGTGGTACGGAACCCTCAGTGCGCGAGTCCGACTCGCACTTTTCCAGTTTTTTTTTTTCCAGTATATAGCCCATATGAGTCGACGTGCAAAAAAAATATTTTTTTTTTTTGGAAAAGTTGGTTGTTTTCGTTTAACGAATCAATGTAGCACATGGAAAATAAAACAATGAGTGGATGTCGACTCAACTATTTCTTAAGTCTTTACCGTGCAAAATTCTGAACCCTGGTGATGACAGCTCATATTAAGCTCATAGTATCTTGGATATCGATTTTCATCAGACAAGACTGAGCCCCAGTATCAACTTTCATTACTTCCAAGAAAACCAACACTCGGACATTTAAGACACAAACAAAAATGTAGAAAGAGATAAACTGCGTTAAAACGGCTCTATAAAGAACGCCGATACCAGCGAAAAAGTATCAAGTTAGTTCAATTTTTGAATATCACCGAGTTAACTTTATGTGATATTTAATATTTTACAAATCCCGAAAAAAAGCCCGAAAAACCAAAATCATTAAATAAGATAACATATAAAAATACTAATACTGCATATTTAACTAACAAAAAAAAACATTTTGATTTTTATTTTTGGGGTGATATTGTGTCATGATATGCAAGAATGGGGCGCCTGAAACCAAGCGATATAGCAAGACTGTGTATTTGACAGTAATTAATTCAAAGGTATTTCAAAATCTATGTAATGTGTTCCCGGATAATCCTTTGGTTTTTAGGGTCTCGTACCTCAAAAGTAAAGAAAACGGTACCCTTATAGGATCATTTTGTCATCCGTCTGTTTGTCAAGACCCTTTTTCTCACGAACGGGTTAAGATAATAATTTGAAATTAACATTAAGGGCTTTCCTGCAGTCACCTAGCGCCCCCATCAGTTAGAAAAATATTACTCGCTACATACAAAACTTATCGAAAATCTGTCTTACCCACCAGATTGAAGTAAAGGATACAAAAAGTGCGAAAAATGGCCACTTTCAGCAGGTTTTGTATCTGTAACTATAGTGAACTACATTTTTGGTATTTGATAGGTTCTAAATAATCTATGGTACCTTTACTTCAATCTGGTGAGACAGATTTTTGGTAAGTTTTGTATTGAGCGAGTAATATTTTTACTTTCGAGCGGAGCGAGAAAGGTATTGTATTCGTGAAAAAAAAAGTTTTTCTAATTTTGTCAAAAATGTGTTCTATATCACTTATACATCATAAAAAACAAGTCTCCCAAAAATGTTCGTCCGTCGGTCGGTCGGTCGGTCTATCCGTCACGCTTTTCGGCTAAGGCCTAGCGGCTAAACGAATGGTCCGATTGACACCATATTTTGAATTTAGGAGTTTTATGCAAACCATCGAAGGGTTCTGAGTGGTTTCTTGCTGTCTCTCAATAGGCTATTTGACTAATTTTGGAAATCGTTTTGAATTATTATTTATTACTTAATAAGCACTCTACATTGATATTTCCGCGAGATTTTATGTATTTTTAATAAAAATCAATTATAAAGTTACATTTTTCAAAACCGCGCCAAAAACGATGTTTTTGTAATGGCGCAGGTCACGTGACCCGTGTGACGTCACACGCAAGTAGACTAGTTCGACAATATACGGCGCGGCTGAAGTGAAATACAAATTTTATAGTTTTCCTTCATAAATAATGGTTTGGTTTTGGTAATAGCCTATTTGGGGGTAGATGTCATACAACGACAATGAAAAATTGAAATTTTCTCAAAAACGGCTCATAGAATCTTGATGAAACTTTGCATGACCAAGCATCACCATGTAAGATATCTTGCGCCAGTATCAAATTGATCTGTGTAATTTCATATAAGGGGTGTTCCTGTACCACCAAATCGTAAATATGTGATTTACCCAAAATTGGATCCATTGATTTTATTAAAATTTTCTATAATATTAATCCTGGTTTGGTTGTCTACCTGACTGGATATTCTTTATGATTTTTTTGAATAATATTTTGTACACAGGGTGTACCAAAAACTGAAAGGGCTTGCTCAGTAGACTAAACTGAACAATTATCCATAACATGTTTCGGGAAATTAAAAAATCTCCATGCAAGTATCCTACGGTAGTATCCATTGATCTGTGAAAATTCATATAAAGGGTGTTCCAGTACTACCAAAAGTTAAACATGTGATTTACTCGAAATCGTTTGAGGTTTGTTTGTTTTAATGTTTGACAATTTGAATTCTGAATTGATCTGTATATTTCATTCGAACATTTTTTTGGTAAAACGTAAATAAAAGTTTGTATTTCCATACTATGTGAAGGGCATTACAAATTTAAGTTTGCGGTTGATAGTTTTTCCTTGAGTATTGCGAGAAAGTAAGTGCAGTGCGGCTGTACCATTTATTTTAATTGATAGGGGCGCTAGTTGACTGCAGGAAAGCCCTTAAATATCAAGGACAAGGAAAATTTCAAGCTTCTACAACTGTAGGTCTCATAGCACAAGCAAAGGAAAAAGTCTAAAATTATTACATCAAGTATTACATAAATAACAACTTTTCTCACAACTACATTCAAGTACGGTTTAAGAAAGAAAAGAAAGAAAGAAGAAAGAAAAACTATTTATTCAACTATTGTGACACTACAAACCAAAGTACAATAAAGTACAATAAAGTTTTACAATAAAGTTTAAATAAAAAATTTAAGTGGATGCGGTTTGTTTTTAAAATCAAAGGGCCAAAGCTGTGGCCAAAGCTTGTAGTCTATATAAAAAAGAAAGTGATTGACATATCCACGCACAGCCCAAACCGCTGGACATAAAGACTTGAAATTTAGCATGAAGGTTGCTTATATGGTCTAGGGAAGGATTTTTCTAAATTCAGCCCCTAAAGGAGTAAAATGGGGGTTCAAAATTTGTATGGGGAAACAAGATAAGTTAGACCATTTCATTCGTAACTTCACAGGAGTACTCTATCAATAAGAAAACACGTGTTTCAGATATTTTCAGAATTCAACCCCTAAAAGGGGAAAATGGGATGAAAAAGTCTAAAAACAATATCGTTTGGGTATGGGTATATGTATGGTTTATCGGGTCGCTGATTACGAAAACAACAACAATTTAAAAATCCAATGTGGTGGACGTGAAGTACAATCATCCTCTGTTGGGGTGCGATGGGGTTGAAATGTCAAAATATTAGTATGGGTGTCGTTTCTCTGTTTTATTGGGACGATAACTACGAAAATGGTATCGATTTTGAAATTTATTATATAGGTAGTTATCATGAGCATTCTTGAAAGCATGTGTGCCAAGGCTGAATCGGGGGTTGAAAGTTTGTCTGGGGAAACAAGATATAAGTTAAACCGTTTTATTCGTAACTTCACAGGAGTACTCTATCAATAAGTAAACACGTGTTTCAGATTTTTTCAGAATTCAACCCCTAAAAGGGGAAAATGGGATGAAAATGTCTAACAACAATATCGTTTGGGTATGGGTATATGTATGGTTTATCGGATCGCTGATTACGAAAACAACAACAATTTAAAAATCCAATGTGGTGGACGTGAAGTACAATCATCCTCTGTTGGGGTGCGATGGGGTTGAAATGTCAAAATATTAGTATGGGTGTCGTTTCTCTGTTTTATTGGGACGATAACTACGAAAATAGTATCGATTTTGAAATTTATTATATAGGTAGTTATCATGAGCATTCTTGAAAGCATGTGTGCCAAGGCTGAATCGGGGGTTGAAAGTTTGTCTGGGGAAACAAGATATAAGTTAGACCGTTTTATTCGTAACTTCACAGGAGTAGTCCTAACAGTAAATACGTGTTTCAGTTTTTTCAGAATCCAACCCTTAAAAGGGTGAATAGGATGGTTTTTAGGATTGATATGTTCTAAATAAACTAGGGTAGTTTTGTATTTAGCGAGTAATATTTTTCTAACTTATGGGGGCGCTAGTTGACTGCAGGAAAGCCCTAAAAAGAAAAGTCTAAAAAGAAACATGGGTATCGTTTA
Organism: Athrips mouffetella; assembly: GCA_947532105.1. Lineage (NCBI taxonomy): Eukaryota > Metazoa > Arthropoda > Insecta > Lepidoptera > Gelechiidae > Athrips > Athrips mouffetella. The sequence goes on along the minus strand of OX383960.1, from coordinate 17,749,328 downwards.
CATGGTTTCTTGGGTCGCTGATCTAAATATATAAAAAAGCTTGTCCTGACTGAATGATTCATCAACACCGAGCCGCAACCGCTATAGATAAGATCTCAAATTTTGCGCATAGGTTTTATGCACGTCAAAACTACCCACTAAGAAAGGATTTTGGAAAATTCGTCTCCCAAGGGGGTGAAATAAGGGATGAAAATTTGTATGAAAGTCCTTTGTTTCTTTGAGCTAGATTCACACAAATTTAAATATATGCTTTTGGTAAAAAATAAAGAAACACGTGTAAAAATCACCCTTCAAGGGGGTGAAAAATGGGATGATATTTTTCCGTATGTTCGTCTATAAGTCTTTCATTTTTAAAGGTAGAATTGTAGAAATTTGGTTTTGAGTTCTTGGTGAAAAATAAAAAGTACGTTTAAGAAGTTTTCAAAATTTATCCCCAGTCCTATCAAGTGAAATAAGGGATGAAAATTTGTATGACAGTCCGTCAGTTTTAAAGTTAGAATCTTCAAAATTTGTATTTAGACAAATTTTGAAGATTCAGGGTTTTTGAAAATTCTACACCTTTTTTTAAAATGAAATGAAATGGTTTTATTTGCTATAGATATGGTAACATGTAGATGAAGGGTACAATATGTAGAGTGCCATATATCTAGCCTATATTTTGGCATGCAAATTTCTTTAAAATTAGTTATATTCAAAATAAGATTACAAATTCATTAAATCTATCAGTCAAAAATATAATAATTAAGCGTGAAATAATCTCAATAATGTCATAAAAGTTGTAAATTGTCAAATATTATTATGTCATAAAAATTATAAAATAAGATTTTGAACATGTTCCAGGTATTCTCTAACCGAATAGAAGCATTTCGATATCAACCATTGTCTGAGCTGGGATTGAAATCCTCGTAACGGCAAGTTTTTTAGTTCCAGTGGTAAATGATTATAGATCCTAACTGACATTGCGTAACAGTTTAAACTACATATATTATATCTAAGACTTGGAAGCACCAATCTGTTAGGGTACCTTGTATTAAAACCACAAATATCCTTATTTATCTGAAACAGTCTCGGGTGTAGTTTAACAAAATAACATACCTCATATATATAGAGGCATGGTACAGATAACAACTGTAATCTTTGAAACAAAGGCTTACATGGGGTGATGGGACCAACATCACAGATAGCACGAACACATTTCTTTTGAGCGATGAATGCCCTATTTATCTCGACTGAATTTCCCCAGATTAGTATGCCGTACCTGAGATTGGATGCTACATAGGCATGATATGCCTGAACAGCAGTATCTAAATTGCTTATTTTCACTAGTTTCCAAAGTGCATAGACAAACCTATTAATTTTGTTGCAAACTTTTTCTATATGTGATTTCCAGTTACAATGTTCGTCTAAATTTAACCCTAAGAATACTGTTTTTTCTACTTCGTTAATTGTTTTATCCTCATATCGTATATCAAGAGCTAGTTTTTTTGCTTTGTAATTATGGAATTGAATATAATTCGTCTTACTGATGTTGACATGCAGATTATTTGTCTTTAACCAATGTGCAACAGATTTGATTGTGTTATTAATTTCAGAATTATATTCATTAGTGTCATTATTTTTACTAGTAATTATCACAGAAACATCATCTGCATAAAGCACACAAGGATGCTTTGTGGCTAAAGGGAGATCATTCACATACAGAAGGAACAATAGTGGGTGGGTGGGTAGTGAAAAGGGGGATGAAGTTGAAAATTCTTCGTTTTTAAAGTAAAATCCACTAAACTTATTATTTAGCCATTAGGGTTGTAATTCTGTGGAAATGCTGTGTAATTCTGTTGAACGTAAATCACTGTTATTGAAATTCCACCCCAAATTGAACCCCTAAAAGAGGGAAATGGGGTGAAAAAGTTTAAAACCAAATTAGGTATCGTTTATATGGTTTATCGGGTCGTTGATTACAAAAACTAAAACAATTTTGAAATCCAACGTGGTGGACGTGAAATACCATCATACCCTGGGGATGGGGTTGGGGTGCGATAGGGTTGATATATCTAAAAATCAATATGGGTGTAGTTTGTATGGTTTATCGGGTCGCTGATTACGAAAACTACAACAATTTTGAAATCGAACGTGGTGGACGTAAAATACGATCATCCCCTGGGGATGGGGTTGGGGTGCGATAGGGTTAAAATGTCTAAAAATCAATGTGGGTGTCGTTTCTATGTTTATATTAAACGTTGGAAGGGGATGGCCTCGGTGAACGTACCAGGACCAAATTCAGGACGTTCTGAATAAAGGCCAGGTTAAAAGTATCTTAAACCGACGAGCATGTATGAAAGGATTGATGAAAGTTCAGGTAGCTAGGGAAATATGTCAAGATCGTAGCAGGTGGAGAACTGTGGTCTCTGCCTACCCCGACGGGAACAAGGCGTGATGTTATGTATGTATGTACGGATAGCGATTAAGATGGCGTTAGGGATAGGGAGGGTTGGGGAGAGGGGGGGGAGGGGGAGAGGGAGGGGGAGAGACTACACATTTCCTGAATTTCACGCCGCCGAAGCCGCGGGCACAGCTAGTTGCGAATATAACAACGATTTTATAATCCAACGTAGTACACGTGATGTAGCATCATCCCCTGTTGTAGTGCGATGGGGTTGGATGTCTAATTACCAATATGAGTGTCGTATCTATGTTTTAATGGGGCTTTAATTGCGAAAGTTACATTTTTGAACTTCAATATAGTGTAGGCATTCACTAAGAAAGGATTTCTGAAAGTTCCACCTCTAAGAGGGTTTACCCCCGTGGGGGTATTTTAATAGGGGATGAAAGTTTGCATGAAAATCTGTCAGGTTAGGACCATCAAATTTTATATTTAGGCTGACGACTTAAAACAAATTTACACGTTTCTCAGCGTTTTTGAAAATTCCACACCCAAAGGGGTGAAAAGGGGGATGAAATTGAAAGTCCTTCATTTACAAAGTTAAAATTACAAAATTTATTATTTAGGCATAAGGGTTGTAATGTAACGCAACGTACATCGGTGAAATTGAAATTTCAAATTTCGTTTATGCAGTGGTAATTTTTGAAAATTTATTAATTAGGTTATGGCTGGAAACCAAGGTAACGTTTATCGGTATTTTAGGAAATTCAATCCCTGGGGTAAAAAGGGGGATGAATTTTGTATATGAAGTTCTTTTTTTTTTAAGTAAAACTCACTAAGTTTATCAATTAGACTTATGATTGGAAACTAACGTAGGTAACAAATTTACTAGCAGTTTTTGGACCTCATCTCCAAAGAGGGTGAAAAAGGGGTTGACAATTTATTTGGAAGTTCTAACGTTTTGAAGCAAGAAACATGAACAATTTGGATTATAGTGAAAGTGATAACTCGAAGAATTGTTCCCATCTCAAGAAAAGCATGAAATTTTCACCATGAATAGGATGTCCCAAAAGAATCATTTTGAGATGTGGAGGCTAGTCAGATTCGGTTCAGGGGTACCGAGAGAGGGGGGGAACGGGGTTAAATAAGGCACCATGATCATTATTTTCTTTTCTGAGTAGTAAATGTTACTACAGCCTGTATGGTGTCATTTTCGCATTAAGCTGTCACTGGGAATTCATTTCTGCTACATAAAAGGTACACTTTCATTCAAAAAACCTATCTTACAAAGAAAAATCTAAAAAAAGTTAAAAAATATGCTCAATTTTTCTTTAAAATCATCTTATTTTTTTAAAATAAAAATACTGTTAAAAGGACTGATTAACGTAGTTTGTAAAAATATACACTTGCTGATATTTTTTCATACAACAACTAGAAGAAAAAAAATATCTTATATTTCGAGGCATAGCAGATAAACAAAACTAATGGAGGATGAAAGAGAAGAAATACTGCACCCACAACCCCCAAATAGTAGTAAAAGCAAATTTAATGGTATTAAAAGGTACTCGTATTTAATGAAAATTTACTTAACAATCACCAGCACAGTAAAAAAGTGCAGTACACTTTAGTGCAGCTGTGCTGCATTTGCATCGTCCAGGTCACCCTTTTTTGCAGCTGCATTGTATTAATTCGGAACATGAAGCTGCTGCTTCGGGAAGAGAGGTCCATAGGGGTTGCCACTCCGCTGCATCTATTATCCATCCCCATTACGATGGATCTGGCAAGTTAGGAGCCTTCTCTTGAGCTTCAGATAAAAGCTTAATAGCAAGCACGCCTTAAACATCGAAGCAGTGCTGCTCTTGTAGGCGGTATATCTTCATTTGCCCGGGATTTTTGCGTGAAGAGCTGTTTTTTGGCATCATTTATTGTCTCAGCCTCACTAGTACGGTCGTCGGTCATACATTAAAACAACAAATCTTTCTATTAAATCCAGCGTATCTTGGTTTATGTCGCTTGGCTTTGACATAAGTTCGTCAAATGCGCCGTTTACTGCAAGGAAAGATTTCCACGTGTCCCAAGCCGTCTTTTTTCTTCTGCCCGCAAACGTGGACCGTATCGCACCCAGTAAATGAGTGAAAAATTGGCAGATACTTACATTCTGGCATTTCTGGCAAACTCAGAGTCGCGACCATTTCGTGAATAGCGATGTATCGGAAATTTAAACCGACACCAAAAGCAAGCCATAATTCGGAGATGTAGCTTACCAAAAAAAAAAGATACAGCTAGTACCAATACATCGCGTGTGATCGCTTTTTTAAATGCTTTTTGCACTGAATCGGCCAAATGTAAAAACATTCAAGTATCCGCCTCCTCATGGGTAGATTACAGCGGAGTGGCAACCCCTATGGACCACTCTTCCCAAAGCAGCAGCTTCATGTTCCGAATTAATACGATGCAGCTGCAAAAAAGGGTGCTCTGGACTATGCAAATGCAGCAAAGCTGCACTAAAGTGTACTGCACTTTGTTACTGTGCTGGTGATTGTTAGTAAATTTTCAGTAAATACCTTTCAATACCATTAAATTTGCTTTTACTATTATTTGGGGTTGGTGGGCGCAGTAATTCTCCTCTTTCATCCTCCATTCGTTTTGTTTATCTGATACGCCTCGAACTATAAAATTTTTTTTTCTTCTAATTGTTTTATGAATAAATATCAGCAAGTGAATATTTCTACAAACTACGTTAATCAGTCCTTCTAACAGTTTTTTTTTTTACTTGATTTATTGACTTTACCGAAAAATAAGATGATTTTAAAGAAAAATTTAGCATCTTTTTTGCTTTTTTTTTAGATTTTTCTTTGAAAGATAGGTTTTTTGAATGAAAGTGTACCTGTAATGTAGCAGAAATGAATTCCCAGTGTCTTTTTTATGCGGAAATGACACCATACATGTTGTAGTAGCATTCCCTAATCAGCAAAAAAATAATGATCAAGGTTGCGTTTTTTTACCCCGTTCCCCCCCTCTCCCGGCACCCCTGAACCGAATCTGACTAGCTTCCACATCTCAAAATGATTCTTTTGGGACAACCTATACATGGTGAAAATTTCATGCTTTTCTTGAGATGGGAACAATTTTTCTCCCCTTAGTATGAGCTCTCACTTTCACTATTAAGTTTAGGTACAAAAAGAAAAATTTGTGTCAGCGATTTACGAAAATTATCCCGCAAGAGGGGTACTTACATCCATCTACACTCACGTGAAGGCGAAGACGGGGGTTGTATCTATCTATTAGGTGACCCACACACTTACATAATATAGGTACTATTATTGCGTAATTTTAATTTAACCATTCAGGTGCACAGACGAACTTCAATAATACTTACAAACAGTCAATAAGATTGCACAATCGTGAATATTGTGCAAAATTATTGTAGGTGTGTGGGCCGCCTTAGTTAGTTGTTAGCCACTGTAGAAACGAGTAGAGGAGACCTTTCCACCAGCTGTCAAAGTTGTCAAAAACATCGCTCCGGGTGGGTCACGTGTAATGATTGTTGGGAATACTCCTACGCACATCGTGTAACGCCGACCCTCCCCAGACAGAAATACTTGTCAGGTGCATCCATAGTTGGATGTAGAAAGATCAGCTCTAGTCCGTTGCAGATATAAAGCCCAGAACCTCAAATGTTACTATTAGTGTCGTCAATTATCATTAACCTCTCCAGTCGGAATAATGTAGCTTTGTAGGTACCTAGTAACTATTAAAATAATTGCGTACTGCAACTTTTAATACACGCTAAAAAAAGCCGGTCAGGTGCGAGCCGGACTCGCGCACTGAGGGTTCTGAAAGATCTATAGTATTTTTGGAAGCAATAAAGTCCATTTTTTAGACCGCAAAACAAAGTTTGTTGGTAAAGATTTTTTGCAAATTTCTAAAAAACTGTGCAAATTAGAAAGATCGTTCTTTTTTTTTGCTGTAATATTTACATAAATGTCTATCGACCGTAATTAATTCAGATTTTTCCTTTTACTAACTTCAGAGATGAGGGGGGGAATGGTATTTTTTTCTACATTTTTCATAATCTCTTTAAAACTTAGTCGTAAAAAAATAAAAAATATATTTTAGAGTGTACAAGCAGCTCGACCTAGTAACGACAATTTTAAATTTTGCCCCATGTTTGGGCCCCTTTACATTTTTAACTATATATATTTTTAATTATTTCGTATGCAATTAAGTTTGGCAACCATATTCTACAACTATTCCAAATTTCAAGTCGATAGCATGAGTGGTTGCTGAGAAATACAGGTGTGACAGACAGACGGACAGACAAAGCGGCACCATAAGGGTTTTATTTTTTACCATTTTGGAACCCTAAAAACAAACAGTTCGCTATACAAAACAATCAACTAACAGGACGAATTTTCAAAAGAAGTCAAAATAATTTTATGAGTTTACTAAAAATACGAAACCAAAAAAGATTTAGTTTTAATTCATTCCTTCTAAACATTTGCTGTTCATTGTGACATTCTGGCCTTATGGGAAATTTCCTTAACGAACACATCTATCAGTGTAACTCGTCTTTGGAGACCCTTTCATTCAGTTATCTATATAACCGGAACTCAGTAATATTACCAAGATATAACTTTCGTAAGTTTAATTGACGGCCGAAGAGACAGAACACGACTTGATTGAACGGCCTAATATTGTTAGTAAAAGTTTCTAACCTTAGCAACTTTTGGTAAATGCAATATTAGATACTTTTCCGACCACATTATCGTGGTGTATGATGTGGCGACGGCGATACATCGGCCACGGAGGAAAGCCACTTGATAAATGTACGAGGAAGTGGAACGTTCTTCAAGAAATTTGCATATCTAGGCCACGGGTTCGAGGAAAAACGTAGGAAAGCACCGCCAGCTAAATGTTCCTTACTCGTAAACTACATGTAGATACTTACCAACATTTCTAAACTACTTCATTGTAGAAAGGTAACATTACTTTGGTGTTCTAATATCAGTTCACTCAATTATTTTCTAGAATGTTATGTAAAAGGGTTGCCGGTTCGTAGTTTTCTGTTCTAACTTGTATTGTACAGGATGTTTCTAAAGGGTTAATGTCTCACATTTCGTCGTCGCATGCTGCCGTAACGTAAACATTAGCTTCACTGAGAATAAACAACCAAAGCCCCATAGTTAAGGAATGGTACTTACGAGTAAAGTACATTATCGTTAGTGCTTGACCTTCTTTAACAACATTACTCACACGAATAGTCTACACTACACACACAATGTTATAACGTAACTCATTAATACTGACTCATTTTCATTTGAAACATTTTTATAAGTCAATTGTGAACAATAGTGAATTCATGATTCAAGTTTTTTTTTCTGTATTACTTCCACCACACGTATCTCTGTAAGAATACTTCAAAACAGACACCCTATTAAACATCATTCTCTCAATCTTTACACACACGCATTATCGTGGCAGGTTATTCAAAACAGATGTTGACGACTGACTAATCGATATTTTAATACAACAAAATATTCGAAGCACATTATTTCTGTTTTCTAATTTAATGTTCAAATCATTCGCCAGTTGCCGAGCTCAAGCGCTTTGAGCGCTGTGTACATAATATAATTAATATTCAGCCCTGTTTTAAAAGTTGACGGGGGCCGAACCGCGCCCGGAGAATAATTATATCATTTGTTGAGGCCGCGTGTTACGTTGCGGCTTGCGGCGGTTAGGTTGGCTCGGTTTTGTTGTATAGTGGCGCTTCTTGCCAAACATGCTGTGTAAGCATGGCCCCGCTTCCCGCAATTTCCTTTGCTTGCGGCATAGGCTTGCGGTCTACGTGCTTAAATATAAGTTTGGACATAACCAAACACTCATCATCTTTAGGAAACAGCACCACGTTACCTTGCTTTGTAAACTTGGCTTCATATTACAAGACAGTCATGTATTTCGTTGGTCGTTCGATTAGAATTCACTCGTATATTTTTCGGATAAATTAAACAGGTAGTTTTAATGAATCTAAATTAAGGTGGGTGGACCATCGAAGGTCACCTAACATTGAAATCGATATTTCTTAGACAAACAAAACTTAGTGCCCTAGAACACTTTGTTTAATAATTTATTATAAAATACAAAAACATCTATGATAGCGCTAGTAACTTTTGAATGAAAAAGAGATTACCAAATGCCGTCCAATAATAATTGGCATTGCAAAGAACAAGGCTCCTAAATAAGGCCAAATTAAAGAAATATATGGGTGTTTCTTCGAGCAACGCATTCTTTGGTGATTTGCGTGGCAATTTTTAAATATAATATATGTTTTAATTTGACATTAAAATCGTAAAATATACGTTAAAGCTATGTTTTTAATAGAAGAGGCACCTCAGAGAGTCATATACTTACAGAGATAATCGAGGTTAAAAAAATAAAGACCACGCAAATCACAAAACACCCCACAAAAATAAAAAGTTTGAATTTAATTTACTTAAATGCATTATTTGATAATAAGCCGTGCGGTGCCGGCCTAAAAATAGAATAGTACCGACCCATCTCTTCCCGTGGGTGTCGTAAGAGGCGACAAGGCGAGAAACGAAATCCAGAGGATGGGCAGCATGACGACCTCTGGCCTTGGCAACTTATAACACGCGCACATTGCGCTGGGACATCTTGGGTCTATCTGAAGTCCAAAGAGAGGGGGAGGACTCGATAACCCTAAAATCAGGTAGGTAACTTGCTCTATTTCCGGGAGGGCGACCAACTGTCCCAGGGAGGTGTCGGGTTTATGGTCCACAAGTCTCTCGTGAACAACGTGGTCATGATCGAGAGTGTGCCGTCACGGGTAGCGTACCTTATACTCAGAATCACCAAAAAATTATTCGCTGAAGGTATACGCTCGACACACTCTGATGATGAAGCCGAGGCTATATATGTATGAGGATATCTATAAAGCCATACATACGCCTAAGACCCACTACACCGTCGTCATGGGTTTCTTCAAAGTGAAACTAGGCAAGCGAGGTTATGGTGAGCTGAGGGTGGGGCAATTTGGTGTTGGATATCGGAATTCCAGGCGCCACATGTTAGCCGACTTTTTGGAGAAGGAAGGACTTTTTATGATGAATTCCTTCTTCAAAAAGTCGGAAAACCTAAAATGGACCTCATCAGTCCCAATGGTGCTAAAAAAAATGAGATTGACTTTATCATGTCGACGAAGAAGCAAATATTCAATGATGTCTCTGTGATCAATGCGGTTAAAACCGGAAGCGATCACCGATTGGTAAGAGGCATATTGAATATCAACGTAAAGCTGGAAAGAATTCGACTGATGAAGTCTATGCTCCGACCAGCACCCACGAATATTCAAAACCCCGACGGCTTTCAGCTCGAACTGCAAAACCGCTTTGAGTGCCTTGGTGAATGCGTAAATGTGGACGACTACAATAACGGGTTCGTGGAAACTGTCCATAAAATTGGGTCAAAGTACTTCAGACCCCACCGTATTAAAAGAACCAAAAAGATCTCTGATCATACCCTCAAGCTAATGGAAGAAAGACGCGAAGTGGTTCTGCAGTCTTCGGAAGATGCATCTCAATATCGGCGGCTCAAAAAACAAATATCTAAGTCTGTGACTCGCGACCTCCGGCTATTTAATACTAACCATATTAAAGAAGCGATTGAGCTGAACAAAGGCTCCAAAGTGTTCGCAAGATATCTGTCTATTGGGCAGAGTCAGTTGACGAAGCTGAAGACCGAGGATGGCAGAACCGTATCGTCCAAGCCTGAGCTATTGAGAGAAGTCGAGAAGTTCTATGAACAGTTATACACGTCAACCGGCCCACCCTTTAGCAGTCTGGCCAACGATCCAAGAGCTAGAATAACCCGACACCATACCGATGATATCCCGGACGTCAGCTTGTACAAGATTAGTATGGCTCTCAGACAGCTGACACAACAAGGCACCCGGGCACGATGAAATTACGGCTGAGCTCCTCATAGCAGGCGGAAGGCCAGTGCTAAAAGCTCTTCAGAATCTGTTTAATTCTGTCATACTCGAAGGGAAAACGCCACTGGCATGGCACAGAAATGTGGTGTGCTCTTCTTCAAAAAGGATGATAAGACCCTGTTGAAGAATTACAGACCCATCTCACTTCTGAGCCATGTCTTTAAGCTGTTCTCGAGAGTCATTACAAACCATCTCGCACGCAGGCTCAACGACTTCCAGCCTCCCGAACAAGCCGGTTTCCGTAAAGGCTTCAGTACCATAGACCACATACATACGCTACGGCAAGTTTTACAGAAGACCGAAGAATATAACCAGCCACTTTGCCTAGCGTTTGTGGATCATGAGAAGGCCTTTGATTCGATCGAGACGTGGGCTGTGCTTCGATCTCTCCAGAGGGGCCAAGTCGACTATCCTTATATTGAAATGTTGAAGGATCTGTACAAAAACGCCACTTTGTCAGTTCGTCTTCACGACCAGGACTCGAAACCTATCCAATTGCAGCGAGGAGTAAGACAGGGAGACGTCTTATCTCTTAAACTGTTTGCCGCTGCATTGGAAGACGGCTTTAAACTCTTCGACTGGAAAGGACTTGGCATCAACATCAATGGCGAGTACATGACCCACCTTCGATTTGCCGACGATATTGTCGTAATGGCTGAGACCCTGGAAGATCTCGGCACGATGCTCCATTGGACCAGGACTCGAAACCTATCCAATTGCAGCGAGGAGTGAGACAGGGAGACGTCATATCTCCTAAACTGTTAACCGCTGCATTGGAAGACGTCTTCAAACTCCTGGTCTGGAAAGAACTTTACCTGTTAACTGTGATATTTTAAGTTTGATTTAAATGAATTTATATATTTAAATAATGTAATAGAAATTAATTATGTCACAAATTTAAGTCATTTGAATTGCGTGGCCAAAAATTGATTTGCGTGGGTCAAAACTGCCACGTAAACCACGCAAATCACGATCACGAAAATCAAAATAAAACCTTTACGCTAAAATTATATCAAAACCTTTTGAGCAAATGAACTGTGTTTCAAATACAAGTTATGTTACCTTGTGTTGGTTTGCTAAATATTTTTATTTAATTAATACATTCACAAACGTTGGAGAAAATTGAACCAAGCAAATCAAAGTTTTAAGAAACCAAACCCACGCAACGTGGTTCTTACATTTATTTTTCGGAAACTCGACGGCTTGTCACACAACTACTCTGCCCGGCCTTCAAAGCGCGACTAGTTGTAACTTGCAATAGAATAACGCAACACAAGGCCTCGAAATTAGCGATGTGCAAGTGATTTTAGGTGTATCCAGGTGTATCCTACCCCGGGACATGTAGTTTTTTATTTTATTTAGGGAATGTAATTATTTTAGAATTTTGGTCAATTGTTTCATAGCATTGCCAACTTCTTAGGACTTCGTGTTTTTTTTTTTTTAGTAAGCATGTAGCTTTTAGTTTAAAAGATAAAATTTACTAAGTGGCCAGATCGGGGTTAGGGAGACTCCACGAAAATCAAAGAATGGGGGTTTGTCTTTTTTTTTATGATATCAAATAAAAAGATAATTGAAATATAATCAATAAACCAGCTAAAAGAGGAGTAAAAGTTTGCCTAAAAAAAATTGGCTAGGTAACTTTACGATTTCTCTTCTTTTTACGTGAAGCCGCTTGAAAAACGTGTCCTGAAGAATGACCCATATCATAGAGTTCAAAAGCAAAGCTGTAAAAATCTAATACTCTGGTTGTATGCAAACTTCGTTAAAAACGCAGCAGTTTAACTAATAATTTACAAGTAAAAAGAAAACAAATAGTAAAAAAGATATATTTGTTAACAACTTTTGTATCGAAATTATAAAAAAATTAATTGCAAGGCAAAAATGTTTTTAAACCTCTAAAAGTCGACATAATTTTGCCTTTGCTCTGTACATCGAGTTTTATTTTAAACAATGCGAAATGTATCTAGTAAAGACATTGTGCCGTTGCAAGGCCAACCCGTGGCCAACCATTAACTTTTTGATGTCCTTACAAGGAACCATTGGCTTTCCTACGAACCCTACCATTTTTCAACTTAAATGCAAGAAAAATAACGATCATTAACTTCAATAGCAAAGTAAGGATATAAATCAAAACAATAAATTATAGATTAAAAATATCGCGCGGAAATTAGTGCGGCACGTCACACAACCAACCTCGAGAAACGTGTGAGCATTACGCCGCCGCCGCGTCTGTAGTTTTGTATCGGTCAGATTTTTGTGTAAGTACATTGAACGAATTGACGAATTTGACGATCATACCGTCTTAAATGTTATTTTTGAACAATCGGCCTTACAATGAACGGCCTTACATGGCTCACCCCCCTTACTCACTTTAATGTTTAAATTATTTTAAACTTCATATTGTCGATATGCAAAATTTTTCTTTGCAAAGCCACAACGAAGATAAAACTTTCATTTTAGTTACATACCGTTAGTTTACTTAATCTATGTATTTTCAGCTTTGTGAACAAGATCCTAATAAAAGTGTAGGCAAGACAAACCAACATCAAGCTAGGTGCTCACAATCGACATCAGTTAAAGTTGCATGATCACGATGCAGAGCAAATAAAGCGAGACCCGAAGCCGCACTTTGCTCGACTCCTGCAATATTGACAAAGCAAATACTCGTATAGCTCTATTCAAAACAATGGCGTACAAACAGCGAATAAACTTCTAACCGGAAACAGAACACTCCGATAAACAGTGGAACTCAAAGCAGAGCAGCTTGAACTTGTATAAGATCTTATTAGTATTACGCGATGAGATTCCTCTCACAATTTGGTTTTTTGAGATCTGAAATAGTAACGGTTTTCTGCCTGTACTCGTACATTTTCTTCACGTTTGAACTGTATCATGTTTGCATGTACATTAATGTGTCTGCCGCATAAATTCATAATGCAACATGACGTGCTTGTAGACTCGTATCTATATACATGTGGAAATGAATCCTAATGTTAGAATGATTTATTATCCATTCATTTATTACGTTGCAGAAGATGTCGTGCATGTTAAATCACACAGCCGCCGACAAGCACTGTCATACTTATTCTCCGGAAACACATTGCAGCTCGTGTAGCTCATTTTTAATAGTCATGCATGATCGATCGCATAAAAAATGTGAAGATGTAAGCGTTTCTTACTTTTGGAAGTTTCTGCACAAAAGCTACTAATAGATCGAAAGCTCGACGCAAAAGCATGGCTGGTCTAAGTTTATTTTTACAATGGGCGTAACCCAAACAATCGCATTTATTTCAACGAAAAATGATTTTTGGTTCGAGGTCGAAAACAAACTTTAATAACATTTACGATTTCATCATCATCATCTTAACACCCCATGAAACTTCCAATACAGGACAGGGAGCACTCTCCAGAATTCCAGTAAAAACACGTGGTATAATTTGGATGGGAAGTAGCATTGTCACTACGCTTGATAGCTTTGCGGCTGGCACCATAGGCCGCGGTTGTTGATAACTGCAGTATAAACCAACAATAAACCTAGTTAATTTGAAATCGGTAGGTATTACCTACCGGAACATTATATCCCGAACATCTAAATAAATAAAATTTACAGTTATGATCGCTTTGATATTCATCGCGGTCGTAATTTTCACGCAATGACCAGTCTTAACATTGAAGTTATAAAGATTTATTCTGTAAACTTTGATTATTATCTTACCGCGTTTTATGTGTATTTTTACAGCAAAACGTAAATGAAACATTATATCAAATCAGTGTCATTGTTTGCATCACGGTTTCCAGCCGACGCGCTCGCCCCACGCGGCGAAAGTCGACTCAATCTTGTGAATCACGGCTTTTATTATATTCAACTTCTTTAATGTAGCAGAAAAATCCCTTGCCTAAGAACTTATCCTACTTTCGCCGTGATAAGGCGGCATTTGTCTGGCCTTTTCGCGTGTATGAATGGCAAATTTCTTTTTTTGAACCAGCTAAATGCTACACGGACTCGCGCACTAAGGGTTCCGGACACCATATGATACGTGGGACACTCAGAAATATTTGCGACACTAAAAAAAATTGTTCTACAGGTACATATATTTTTATTAAATCTTTTCAAAGTACTCTCCACCAGCCTCTATACAAAGATTCATGCGTCTGAACCAGTTTTCAAAACACTTTTTCCAGTCCGCCGTAGACACCTCGTTTACAGCCTGCTCGAACGCAGCCAGCGCATCTTCCGGCGACGAAAATTGTATCCCCTTGAGCTGATTTTTTATTTTTGGAAATAAAAAGAAGTCACACGGTGCTAGATCAGGGCTGTAAGGAGGGTGACCCAGGAGTTTGACTGGTGTGCTGTCCAGGAAGTCCCTCGTTTTGAGCGCGGTGTGTGCAGGCGCATTGTCGTGGTGGAGCAGTAGTCCGCGGAGCCCTGTGTTTGGTCGCTTGTTGCTCACAACAGAAAAAACTTCTGGTAAACATTTGGTAGTATACCATTCGGCGTTGATGCTTCTTTGATCTCGTAAGGGAATTGAGGCCAAGTGGCCAGTCAAATTAAAAAAGCTGGCGATCAAAATCTTCCCCCCGCTTCGAGATCGCTTCACTTTGGTAGGCGTTGGTTCATTTTGAAACACCCAAACTGTCGACTGGCGCTTGGTTTCTGGATCGTATTGATAAATCCAGGACTCATCACCTGTTACGATGTCGTAAACACGCCGAGACGAGCCTGCTTCAAATTTGTTCAGCATATCACGGCACCATTCCACCCGGGCCTGCTTCTGAGCGTCGGTGAGGTAGTGCGGCACCCAGCGCGATACTATCCTCCTCACGCGAAGATGCCCGTGTAGAATCTCGTGAACGCTTCCCGATCCAATCTTTAATATGTGCTGAATCTCCTGATATGTAATTCGCCTATTATCTTGGATTAAATTTTTCACTGCTAGCACGTTTTCTTCCGTAATAGCCGTCAAAGGGCGACCGCTTCTTTCTTCATCCCCCAAGGTTGGTCGACCGCGCCTAAATTCGTTATACCAACGATACACGGTTGCCTTGGAGGGGCCTTCATCCATAAATGCCATTTGAAGTCTATCGAACGATTCATCCGGTTTCAGGCGACACTTGAAATCGTAAAAAATCATAGCTCTAAAATGTTCCCGGCGCAGATCCATTTTTCAGTAAGACACGATACTTTGAATTGGCTCGCAAAAAATGTGGAGGGAAATTTTGAAAATGGAACACACATATTTTTACTTACAAGTAATCATATTTTCGAAAAAGATTCTGACCGGCCAGTCTCCCATATATAAAAACTATTTTTCGCAATACTTTCTGAGTGGCCTGGTATATAGAGAAAACTCCAGCCACGTGGCATTTAGTGCAAGAGCCACTCATTTTTACCCGACTGCCCCAAAACAGGAGGGTTATGTTTTTACCTGTGAGATGTTATAGGCTTTATCGTGTTAGTTTAGTTTGATTCAAAGAAGCTTGCAGATAAGAACCAAATGGTCGGATCTTTTCATTGCGTTGACTTAGGAGCCTGAATTTTTTACACCTCCAAGGGACTACTATACCTTACTAGTACCTGCTGATAAAAACAAACATGACAGAGACACGGAAAACAAATGATCCAGGGATCCCTTTCATTTATCTTTATGGCGTACGGAACCCTAAAAAATACAAAAATGGAAGTAGTCTCAATGTAGTAGTCCCCTGGAAAATTCTAAATTATGAAATTTCTTACTGTCTAGCTATATGCCTCTGATTTCGATATTTGGTTTAAGTAAACAATGAAAGCCTCAAATAAATTCTCGTTTAATCTCACCCTGATCCCTTATGATTTGTATGTGGTTATTTTTCGTTGATCAATGTACGTACAGGCTTAGTTTTATTATTTTAGCCCTCAGCTGCTGTTTGTGTACTTACTGTTCTGAGATCCGCAATACAGAATTTCCACGTTTGAAATGATATTACATAGAATTGTCAATGAACTTACTAATTTCTAACAAAGTACAGCCAATTTACAGATAGTCAAAGCAGCTTTCACTATAGGACCAAAACTGAAATCGCAAAACAATACAATCAGCTGCAAATAAAACGGGTGGGTCCGTTTTATGCCATACATTTTCATACAATGATGTGGTCAACAAACTAATCGTCAATGTATTTCTTAAACTAAACCAATATATTTCCTTTCCTAAACTATATGCAGGCAGCTGCTCCCTGCGGCTCCCTCACCCTTCAAACTGAAACACAATAGTGCAAACAATGCTGTTTCACGGCAGAAATAGGCAAGGGGATGGTACTTCCCCAGACGGACTTTGCACAAAAGCCCTACCACCTTTAAAACCTTTGTTTACGCTCGAGGCTCGAAAATTGCAGCCCGAACCGCAGGCGAGGCCATAATGAAGCCGAGAGTGTAATTACCAAAGCGCACGCGCTTCTTACGACGTTTTTCAACACATTTGCGAATAGAAACAAGTAAACTTTGCTTACCCTTTTTCCCCAAGGAAAATTCGTAGACAACAAGCTACGTATTTTTCCTTAGATTTCTAAGTACTTACACGCGATTCTCTAGACTTGTGTTTCGTGCCTTAGTATTTTCTACGTTGAGGAACTACATTAATTTAGGTACAGTTTTTTTTTATTTGTAGGAGTCGATACTTTTTTTGAAAATAATTACAATAAACACAATGTGAACATCTCAAATATTTGTAAAAATGGTGCGCGCTGTTTTAGCAGACACATATTATACATACATGCGCGCGCAGGAGGCATTGAACTGCCAAACAGTCTAGTCTTTAAAACACGAATTTGTTGTTACTAAGTTGATTAATGTAAACATTTTCAAGAAATAGATGTTTATTGATCATATTATAGAAAGTTTATCAAAGTTTATTTATTTATGAAAATATTATGAATTTTATAGACATAAAACTTCTTGCTCCTTGCCGAAATAAAAAAAAATACTAGTGCGGTAATATAATAGAAAAAGCACGCGTGTTTAATAAGCTGGATTATGGACCTTAATTAATTCAGTGCAAATAAAGCTGTTTTATGGGCAAATGTGTTAAAAATATATTTGTTCAGGTTTTCCTCAATATCTAAATGTATAAAATAATTGATAAGGATTTTATGTAATGATTTTATTTTATATTATAATTTATATTATAATTTTATTTTATAATTTGAATTTTATTTAAAGCAGGAAAGATATAAACGCTTAATTTGACCCCTTCTATGAAAATGTGGCGTACCCACCGCAGAGGAATCCACTTCAATTGCGACCACGCTTGTATATTCGAGTCAGTTTATTTCGTGTCTCATAGTAAAAGTTGCTCGTAATGTAAGAACACTTTATTTCAATATTTGCTGGACCGAATCACGTTTATTATTCTAGTTTGAAGAATTGAAGAAGCAAGTTTCTTTATTTGCGGCTAGCGACACGCCCCAGCTTTGCACGGGTGCAGTGTAGAGTAGTTATTTCAAAAAGGCAGCAGTTACGATGAAAGGTCTCAGTCGGCTTGAACAATTATCGTCATATTTTAACAAATTAATTAAGACAAAATTATATAAAAACTTCGATAAACCTTTCTCTTGAATCATTCCATTTATTAATCCGTTGCGTATTTTCAAAGATCTCAGCGCTCAGAAAAAAACGAAACATACAATAAAATAGATATTCTTTGAGATATTTGTATTTTCAGTTTATTCGTTATTCCTTTATGGCCAAATAAGGGCATATATAATGCTATGCTGCTGTTACGTAGAGAAGAGTGATTCAGTGCCGTGTGGGTATGTGTAGCTGCTTCAACATTTTGCACCAATTTTGTACCAATTTTTTTTTATAATATAGGCGTGTTGTCGATTCTATTCTCAGTATCGAATATTCCGTTATACGTCAATACAGTCATGTAGGTATAGTCGGAAACCAAGCCTATAATAAGTTTTAGCCTGTATTGTGATAGATGTAGTGTTAAATATTATATTTCTCTCGCTCTACTTGTACTTTATACTTTTAGTTCCACCCTACTATTTGTGTTAGCTTGTTACTTTTATAACGATATTTTTCTTTTTCAGGAGCTGATAACAACATTGTATATAGGGTTCTTGGGGTTGATATTCGCATCGTTTTTAGTTTATTTAGCAGAAAAAGATGTAACTGATACTAAGTTCAAAAATTTCGCCGAAGCTTTATGGTGGGGTGTGGTAAGTATTTGTTTACTTATTGATGTCGTAAATTTGTTTGTCCCTATTTTTACTGGGTTATTTTTGGACGCCAGTTCTGAACAACTTTCTCAAAGAAATATGGTTTGAAATACGAGATTTTTTGTGTTTAGCTTTCCCACATCTCACATTTCATCAATCTCATCTCGGCGCATATAAGCTATGCGCCGGCAATAGTGGAACTAAATAGGACAGCCATATTTTTTTTTCTTGACCCTTTGGGAAAGTTGTTGAGTTGCATGTTCTGAGCTACAAACAAAAATTTGGCTTGGGGTACAAAAATATTCCAGTATATTTCCATGCAACTAGAGATCCTATTTTAGTATTCATTGGTATAAATATTGAGATTCTCTTTGACGATATAAATTTCCATATTTTTATCACTACGAAAGTAATAGATGAAATCTCAAATGAAGAGCGTCCAAATTGAAATAGCGTTTCTGAAAAGATTTTATCACTCGGTTTTATAGCGGGGTTTTACGAGATATAATCAAAAACATTAACTTGTGTCTGGTTAAAACGTAAGTATTTTTTTGAACTAACTAATATCAAAAGCCAAAAATATGATGATATCTATCATATTATAATATCTTATTAATGTTAGAGTTCCTTTAAGTCTATTGACGACACTTTTTGTTTTGTTGACTTAGAGAGTGACAGCAATATATATTTTTAGGAGCTTTAACTTTAAAAAGGCTTTGTGCAACTGTCTATAAGAATTTCAATTTCTTTTAGTTTGGTAAGCTTTTTAAATCTTCTACTCAATAAAACTCTACCTAACACTCTATCTACTGTCTGTCAGACAACGCACAGTCGAAATCTGTGGATTAACAAGGAGGAAAGCTCATGTTATCAATTCTTGAAAATCCCCGGGATAGTGAGATAAAAGCTCAGAAAAACTCTCACCGCCAGTTGTACAAGTTATAGCTCCTTTAAATCTTTTGCTCTCACTATCTTGTCGTCAAAACAAAAAGTGTCAGTAATAGATTTAACAGAGCATTAACTTTGAATAAGCTTTGTTCAACTGGCCGTTAAAAGGTAAATTATCACATATGAAAATTAACAATCCTTTATATTTAATTAATATCATAAGACCAGTCCTCCCTGTATATACGTCCTTTCGTCCTTTTATTTGTAAGACACGTAAGTAGTATCCGCGTCCTGAGCTCGTGTAACTATCTCCTGTAGGGCCAGCACCTTAGGTGGTTAGGTTAGGTTAGTGGATGATTATGATGATGATGGTTAGTGGATGATTAGTGTGGAAGTTCGAGAACACTACTAGAGTAGTAATGCATAACAAATGACGTTTGTGTGCAGATCACGCTGTGCACGGTGGGGTACGGCGACATGGTGCCGCAGACCTGGCAGGGCAAGTTCATTGCCTCCTTCTGTGCGCTGCTGGGCATCTCGTTCTTCGCACTCCCCGCGGTGAGACACTCAAGCGCATTCATTATTATATTACCTCATTTGTTTACTACTCGCCTCGTTTACTTTATCGCGTTGAAGCTACGAGTGGTTTGTCTATCTGTATAAAATAAGTATAAACTAACTGACACATCAACGCACATCCTAAACCTTTTGGTCTACAAACTTGAAATTTTGCGCATATAGATAACGTAAACGCGAGCAATAAGAAAATATTTTTCGAAATATTTTCCCTTATGAATCCACGGAAATCCAAGCGGAAGTAGTCGCAGTATACTTTCAGCTAATATATAGGGTGACTTTTAATACAGACATCAACATAAAAAAAAAGTATATTTATTTCCAATCAAATCAAATGTCAAATACTACATACTAAACCTTATTACTATTAAAGTGTCAAATAAATAACCCGCCCCTCGACACTCCCGGTACAAAGGTGCCCATGACACTTGCCGCGTTACCACGTTGAATAGCCACAGACAGCCTTTGCACCAGGAATGCCCCGGAGCGAGAGTCACAGCCCTTGTCACGCATTCGACGCCCGATGTCCTGCACAAGGCACTTGGCTTCAGACCCCCCGCAGCCAGCTGTCTCCACCGCGAAGGGGACGAACTTATAACCACGCTTCAGTTCAGCGTATTTAGAATGTTTGAGGCGGGCCGCCTCCTCGGCGGCAGCACCTGCCAATCTTGTCGTTTGGGCCAAGTGAGATGGAGCGAAGGTGCTTACGCAGGTCGCGTCCCAGAGGAGACATCTACCCATCTCCCAGGGCACAAGCGTTAGGCCGTCAGGCCTCTTTCCGTCTGTCCTACTGAGGCCCGGGGGCACGAGCATGCATGGGATGTTGGCTGATACGAGAGACCGGCGTATAATGTCATTCAGAGCGTGGTGACGTGGGAACCTACCTGAGCACCTACAGCAACTTAACGCATGATAACCATCACTCTCCACTCTAGAGCCGCAAATGCATATATGGGGTTCACAGACACTGCAGCCCAGGCGGAGAGCGACGGCAATACGCAGCGAATCGCTGTCAAGAAGGGTGCCCAGGTTCGGCGATGGTACTGCGTGCAACCACGCTCCAGACTCCGGCTTAGAGGCAGCTCTAAGTCTTGCCAAATCAGCCCCCGTCGCCTCCCCTACAAGTCTATCTAGGGTAGACTTGGACGCGATATCGTCCCAGAAGCGTTGCCTTTGGGGGGTATCCGGCTTATCCAGGCCGAGAGACGTCCAAGCACTCTCGGCGTCGGAAACAAAAGGTATACGAAGCTCATCACCATTTACAGAAAGAATGCGAGCGACGAGTTCCGTAGACCCATGCACCGACGCCAAAAATGCGGGAAGACCCACATCCTGAACACGCCGAACACCCAGCCCCCCATGTCTTACAGGTAATGTTGCCTGATCCCATTGGCCATCAGTGAGCTTTACATTCGCGATCGCCTCAAGTGTTAGCTTAAGGCCATCGTCAAATGACCAAACCTCGGTTGGACGCAACCACGAGGGGGAAGTCCGCAGTAAATATGTCACCTGTGGCAAGGCAAAACATATTTTAAGAAGGACCAGGGCAACGTGTGGGGAAAGATTTTGTAGGCGGCTTCTGGCACGAACAAGTGCGCACTTCTTCTTTTCAAGTGACGCAGGTAAACCCGACAAAAAAATGGGAGACCCCAACAGCTCAAAGTGAGACTCGCGTAAAAGTTTGAGGCCAGGAATGAGAAGACCAAATCGAGGGAAATGACACTAAGCTGTCACACCACACGGAAAAAACTCGCACTTTGTGGTATTGACTTCTAGCCCCAGACCTTGCAAACGGGGAATCAAAGTTTGGAGATCATGCGCCACCACTTCCGGCAGGCCTCCGATGGTACCGTCATCCAAGTACCAGATGTTAAGAGGTGACTTTAGCTCAGATATGATGCCTTGGATAGCAAGGCTAAAGGTAAGTGGACCCAAGGGGTCGCCTTGTTGGGCCCCGACCTGTGAAGAAATTAAAGATTCGCCATAAAACAAATTACTGGGCGCGTGATAAACCTGGTAGAGGAAAGGATAAATTGATGGTATTTTATCACTAACCTCTGCAAGCAAGACATCCATTTCAATAGAATTGAAAGCGTTTTTTATTTCTTGATAACGACACAACCAGCATTAAGAGGGTCCATACAAAAAGTTCGCGTCGCATGGATTGCCGCTTCACACCCCAAGCGAGTGCCGAATCCCAGCTGATGAGGTTGTAAAAGTGCCGCCATGTCTATCCTGACCGCCTGGCAACCAAGCTTAGCTGTCAAGCGACGAAAAGTATTCCCTTTTAATTAGACTTTTAATTAGTTCTTGATAGAAAAAAGTATGAATGTACTCACGATACTGAACAACTTTCCCCAAGGAACATAGGTCGAAATACGAAAATCAAGTTTTGGCTCCCATAGAAACTGCATCAGCTGATAGCACATTTTGTATGGGAGGTCAAATTTTATTTTTCGTATTGCGACCTATGTTCCTTGGGAAAAGTTGTTCAGTATCAAGAGTACATGCATATATCTTTTGCTATCAAGAACTAATTAAAAGTCACCCTATATGGTCCGGGTGATGATAAAAGAAAGGAAATAGTTTATTCATGGTAAAATGCAAATGACTCTTTAAACGCGGTGATGGATGAGTGGAATTTTGTTAAGTAACTATGTAAATGATTTTCCTCAGCACGTTTCCGCAATATTCTGCCATCCTCAGGCAGATAACGTGCTAATATATAATATATAACTCATGATTACCTAAGCAATTAAGAGGGAACAGCAGTTGGATTTTTCCATACAAATGTTTTCCCCTGTTTTCTTCCTGGGTAATGCGTCTAGAGCAATGGTTACGTTATCTATATGCGCAAAATTTCAAGTTTGTAGACCGAAATGTTTAGGATGTGCGTTGATGTGTCAGTTAGTTTATCCTTATTAATGGGAACATTATAATTCTAAAAGCTACACCAATATATCCTACAGAAATAATGGACATAATTTTAGCATGCTTCTTAGACCATAAAACTGATCAATTTTTCCAAAGGAACATAGGTCGAAATACGAAAAATCAAATTGAAATCCCTCCCATACAAAATGCGCTATCAGCTGATACAGTTTCTATTGGAGGTCAAAAATCGATTTTCGTATTTCGAACTATGTTCCTTGGAGAAAGTTGTTCAGTTTTATGGTCTGAGTAACATACTAAAATCATGCTCACTGTTTCATTAGAATCTTATAGATCACGCTCATTTCTCTTTTGGGTTAAGCAGAGCCCCAATTAGTCACTGCATTTTAATCTTCATAGGGTATTTTGGGTTCGGGGTTCGCGTTGAAAGTGCAGCAGCAGCAGCGGCAGAAGCACATGATCCGGAGACGGCAGCCAGCCGCTACCCTTATACAGGCGCTGTGGCGGTGCTACGCAGCAGACGAGCATTCCATGAGCATAGCAACGTGGAAGATCCATCAGATCCCTCTACCCAGCCCGCAAACCAGGTTAATATACATTCATACTTACATAACATCACGCCTCTTTCCCGTCGGTGTAGGCAGAAACAACAGCACTCCACCTGCTACGATATTGACATACTTAGTACTGTCAGAGTTGTTGAACCGCTTAAGGCCCCTGACATGGCTCATTAAAGACTTCTTCCTTAGAGCCGGGACCAAAGGCTTAACGTGCCTTTCGAAGCACAGAATCATCTTACTTTTCGGACAAACAAACAAAACAAAATAGTTTTTGTTTGATTGTCCCCATCAGAAATCGAACATCAAGAGCCAAACGCTCTAAGCGAATAGACCACCGAGGTAGTTTGTTTCACACATTGAAACTTCAAATAAAATTTAATGTTAATAAGAAATTGACGTGTATTAACAACACATTAGAAATTGATTGACTCGAAACTAAAGGTCAGCCAGAAAAAGCAAATCAGTGATTGTTAACTCTATTACGTCATGCATGGCATGATTTTAAAGGCACAAATATTATTTTAACTTTGAACTTAATCGAGCAAGGCGCTAGCTTGAGGTTTACTGCTTTTAATATTTTGACGGGCCTATTAGCGCTGTTGGTAATCCTGCGTCGAACGTAGATCGCGGATGCAAACCCCAGGACAAGCATTGCTCTGATGCACTTACCTAGGTGTTAAGCTATATCTGGGTGCTATTTACCTGTTTAAGTAGATATCTTTATTAGTTTTTAGGGTTCCGTACCTCAAAAGAAAAAAACGGAACCCTTATAGGACCACTTTGTTGTCCGTCTGTCTGTCTGTCTGTCTGTCAAGACCCTTTATCTCACGAACAGGTAAAGGTATCAGGTTGAAATTAATACCATATATTAGGATCCATGAACCACACAAGATCTGAAAATTTCAATTTTTTACAACGACGCAATCAAAAGATATGGCATTTTATGTCCTCATCTCCATACATTTATTCAAAAATGCAAAACCTACAGGGTACTTCCCGTTGACCTAAAATTATGAAATTTGGCAAGAAGCTAGGTCTCACAGTACAAATAATGGGAAAAGTCTGAAATCATTAAATATTACAACTTTTCTCACAACTAATGGTAACCAATTGTGGTGAGCTCTCGTTTCAAGAACATTCATATAAGAGAGGGGTCAAGTTGGATGGTCGCTGAGGCGATTTTTGTTTTAGTTCTATTGAAAAACGGGAACGCTTACAAACTTGAAAATTGGTATGTTTATAGTGCATAAGCTATAAAAGACCAACAAATAATAAAATTTGGTCAAGCGCGTGTCGGACTCAAAAAATGTAGCACATTAACTTACTGAAATTTCAACTAATACAATTATGATTATGTGGTGGTACGGAACCCTCAGTGCGCGAGTCCGACTCGCACTTGGCCGGTTTTTTTTAAGGGACTGTAGATTATTTATTCAATGTAGATTCTTTACAGAATACTTATTGAATGTCATGCAGAATACAATGCAAATAGAGCGAGTCTACGTAAACCTACAGATTCTGCCTATTTTGGGATCAAGGATCCGTGTGTGAAATTTATTTTTATTTATTTATTATTTATTAATTTTCGAAAAACCATCAGTTAACAAACCAAACTAACAATATGCAGTACATACTTAGAACTAATAATAGGTTTTCACAGATAGATACCAAAATAATAAATTTTATTCTAAGAAGCTAATTGCATCTTCTTAAACTATATACCGGGTGTTAATTTGATTGCGTGGCATAGATCAGGGGCGGGATCAGTATCAGTAACAGAACAACTTTTCCCAAGGAACATAGGTCGAAATACGAAAATCAATTATTGACCTCCCATAGAAACTGCATCAGCTGATAGCGCATTTTGTATGGAAGGTCAAATTTGGTTTTTCGTATTTCGACCTATGTTCCTTGGGAAAAGTTGTTCAGTTACTGATCCCGTACCTGGGCTATGGCACGCAATCAAATTAACACCCTGTACCCTGCACTCTGTATAAATTTTACTAAATAAATAGTGGAACTAGTGTGAAAATGGTGTTTAATTACATAAATACCCTGTATATGTATATAAAACTAACAAAGTCTTACAGAAGATTCCAAACTTACACTGACTTAAAATACTCGTCGCATAATAATCGTTTAGCCGAGGAGAACTAGTACTAAAAATGTCTATATCCAAGGATGATAATTTGTCATTAAGATGTTTAATTGCTAATGTTTAATTGCTCTATAAAAGAAGCTATTTTTCCTATAATTAGTAGATGCAGGCAGAAGGGCTAGCGTCGATTGATGCTGGCGGCTAGTACTCGTAACTACGAGTCTTAATTTATTTATTTAATTGTCGCTTATATACATTACTTACTCTGCCTCGGCGACCCGAAGAGGATCTTGGCCTCCGACACTAAGGGTCGTATTAACGAATCCCTTTCTAGTCTGAGATTGCACTGTGTAAAGTACATCTTGAGAAGAATGCCACACTTAAGAGGGAATTATCGATACAACTCTAAGAGTCGCCATTCTTCTGTGTTGTGTGCAGCTTGTTGTCAATTGGCTGTTTGATGCTGTCTGTCCCTCATATTGGCTGTTTGGAGTTGTTCCTCCTACATTGTTTATAAAAAAATAGGATTTCCTACTGTTGCTTACTATAAACACTCGTTTGTATGTGTCAGTCGGGTGATGAGCGCATCGTTCAAGAACAACGCGTCATTCGTGTCGCGGCTGCCGACGATCCGGCGTCACAAGAGCACGTCTCTGCACTCGCCCGCGCCGCACTCCAAGCCGCAGCATCACCGCTACGACCGCGATGTCAACGCTAGCGCCGAGAACCTCGGTAAGACTAACACCATACCAATGACAGTCCGGCACACCCAAATTACTAGAGACTAAACTTCCGAACATTACCCTCAGTCTAATAGAAAACACGCAAACTTCGAGATTCATTGACCAAGAATTGCTTATATCAGATTACTTACTCTTCTTCTTTTTATTTTGACAAAGTTGTAAAGGGCTTTGTTCCTCTCATTTGTTTTGAAGATTGCGTCTTTTTAATTAGTAATGTACATTATAGGTATTTTTGTAGGTGATAGGTATTTCATACTGTGTTTAACACTGACACAGTGGTTATAATATTCAATTGTGGTCCGCAAGATACCTACTCGCAAAAGTTTACTACCTACACCGCATCTCATGGTAGTAAGACATTTTGTATGGATACCTTATCAATACTTGGGAAACTATGCTCTAGACAAATTTGGCCATTTTATTTCGAACTTACCACCAGAAAATTTATCCTATAAACTAATTGGCAACACGACACAGAGGGAAATCAAATTAGACAACTATCAGAACACGGCGCCCTACTGATACCTACAGAAAAACACTGAAATACAACAAAATTAATAAAGGAAAAGAAAAGAAAATACTGCATTCAGCTGTGGAACTTTTATGCACCTCACGCGGGCGAACTTGCCTCATCGCATACGATATTGGAACAGAACAAACACTAACGAAGAAACAAAGTTTAACAAGACTCTATTTGAAAAAGCTGTGTGATTATTATGTGCAGTCTGCAGTGATGTGATGGCGAAGAGCAGAAAGTGACTGAGCATTGCCCTGTTTCGTAGATATACATACATCGGGCGAGGACCGTGCGTGTTGTCTGCTCCATTGTTGGAAACGCTGCTTCAAAGGTTCTATTCTTGATCTCTTAGACGGCACATGGCATGAAAGTTACAATCGATAAACTTCTGCTGCGTTTCTTATTCATTCTTACTAGTAAAAATTTTCCAGAAATTTGTGAATACACAAAAGCGAATACCTATGTTGCCGACGTAGCATTGTCCGGTCCGGATGACGTACGGCCGACTTCCGGCGATAATGACTACGTCTTAGCTCCAAACACAATTGCTGACAACCTACTTACTTCTACTTCTTTCTATTTACCACTTTTTGAGATAAAATGCACCTACGTAGATAAAAAAATGCTTCGATATATCGCAATCAGAAGCTTGAGAGACATTGAGTGACAAAATGGCTTTTATGATTAAGATCGCTTCTGCGTAGGTACTATAAATAATGCTAAGGTAGATTCGAGGAGAATACATTGTCGAGTAAAGGCTGCAAGGATTGCATTCATTTAGCATCATATCTATAGAAAGCGGTTCACACAGTGAGTTTCCAGTTTTCCAGCCCTGTTAAGCATACGGTATCTACTACCTACTGGAATGGCTTAAGTCGAAGCTTTTGTTTTGAGTTTAATTGATTGAAGTTATGATGATCTTCATTTTACACTGCTTTGCATTATTTTATTATGCATGCCAGATATAGTGCTTAGGAAACCTGTATGATACTTAAAATTCAGTTCCTTAGGGCGTTCTCAACTTGAAATGCAATGTCCAAAATGCAAAAGACAGTGTCCGCCTGTTTTTGCTTTGTCTTTCCCTTTTTACGAAAGAAATAAATAAGAATGTATTAAGTTTTGAATTAAGTTTTGATGCATAAATTTTCTAAAATGATTCGCTTTAGTTGTTAATAAATAAAAAGAAATTCTATTTGTCAGACTAAAAATAAGATCTTCAGAAATACTTTATGAGTTTTTCTTTGAGGAAACGCTCTGGGATGAATTATCAACGTCAGCTGGTGCTATAAAAGAGTGTAATCCATTTCTCATCACGATCCGCGTGAAAGCTGTCTTCAAGATTAACTTCACTTTCTTTATTCTTGTGCCTGAGAAGTTTTTCAAGTTCGTTCTTAGTTCACATCCACTTAAGACGATTGGTTTTAAGAATGTCTGTAAAAGGGCATGAGCCTCGAGAGCGTTGAGTAATCAAACGCTCATAAACCGTACCCGGTCTAGCCAGACACGACTTTAAGACAAACTGCTTTTAAAGTTAACGATTGTTGATATTACGTTTTCCTTCATTATGTCGTAGAACGTAACAAAGTAATTACTGTAGTAAGTAAATCGTGTACAATGTAACGTGTACAAACCATACTAACGATAACGAGAATTATTTGTGCTCTTGGAAATGTCATTTGTAATAAACCAACACGGTATAGCGGTTGTTTGGCCGACAAAACAAGAAATGCCATCCGAACAACTTCAGCTGTCATAAAAGCAAAGTCACTTCCTCTACAATCTATATCTTTATTTTCGCTCGTCCCCTAACTTTTGATATAGCTGTGTAGCTAGCTAACTACGAGATACAACCTTGTCATTCTTTTTGCATTTCCACAAAAGGATTTTTTAAATTAAATCTAACTATGACACTTGTATCAGATAGCGTTACATAATATTTGCTGCTTCATATAATCTTATCAGAATACTAAAATTGTCCATCAACTCTTGACATTTAAAAAAATTGCCCGTCAGTTTCTATTATTCTGTCCGCGTGGACTGAAATGTTTACGGGTTTATTAAATTGTGTCGGTCGGATCGTGAAAGCAGCGTTCTTGAAAAGCGTTTGCACCTAAGCAAGAAAGAGATAACGAACCGATCGATAGTTTGCTCAGACATTAAATGGCAACAGCTGCATTGACCTCATTATTTAGGTATTTCTTCGATGCAGATCTAAATAGGGAACAAATCAAACTATTGTTGTCGCTTCTGTCAAAGCATCATTTTTAAATACAACCAAATTCAATAAACTAATATTGCATACTTCACCATTTACATACAGACAAACTAAAAAGCTTGTTTTATGTTAGTTATTGAAATATCTCTCCTAAAATCTGAATTTTTATCGATCTACGTTAACCGGGTCAAGTTGCTCGTTTGAATAGTTCAGTCATTTGTTTCTGTAGCTTCACAATCAACAACTCTCACTGCCAAAGTTTTTATGAGCTCTAGTAAACTATTAGGTAGGTTTAGGCAACTTCAGTTAACAAACTCAAGTTTTTGAAGATGATTATACAGGGTTATTTCTTGTAGCACTGCAATTTATATCTTCAGTATTTACTCAGACCACAAACCTGAACTATCCCTAAGAAACGGTCGAAAACGAGACATATTTTTGGTGTCCCCATGAAAACCTTTTGCGCCAAAGAGAGTTTCCTTCTAAAACTGTTTCAGTTTTAGTATCTGAAAACATACTAATATTTTAGCAGTTAAAATGAATTCATTACGTATAAGGTGCAAATATTGTGTTAGGTATTTTCGTTATATGAAACGGCTGATATTTTATTGCAACTTTAGTGTTGTTTCTATAGTAAAAGTGATTTGTTATCATACTTAGAACATTAAGTGTAGTGACACACTTGCGGAAATTCCGCGTCGGATCTTTTCGTCAAGTCTGACTGCTTACTAGAGCGTAACTTGCCCGTCGGAACTTACCGCAAAGTCTTGCCAATTGTGACGTTTGCTTTGTGGATGCGGTTCATAACTGACGGAAATTTCTGTCGTGGAACGTAATAGGTATGTAGCTACACTAAATATTTGCAGTATTTATTTACACCTTATATCGTTATTACACGTAATGAATCGCGTTGATGTCTTTTGTTTCAATAAGCGATCGATATTTTTGCGTGCAATAACATCGACAACGTGCTAAATGTGCGGAATTACTCACGAACGAACCGGCTGAAATGTGTTTATGTGGTAGGGCGTTTGTAAAATCAGACAGATTGTTAATTGACTCGATGACTGACAGCGTACATTATACAGGGAGTAAAAAGTACGATGATCTTCTTAAGAAATGAGTGCATCAGTAAGTAATGGATTGTAAGAAGTGATGTGGTGAGATATGTGAAGCTGTATGGTTAGCTGGTGACTCCGACGAAGATTATCTTTGTGATAATATCTAGTAACTAGTGTACCTACCCATTGAAATAAATTACTGTAATGTGATTTACAGAAAATCCAAAATAATCACACATAGTGTCGTGCATACAGCGTTATTTCCGCTGCCTATAAAACTGGACTACTTCTCGAACGTAGGTCGAAATAGGGAAAAAAATTACTTTCCACACAAAATTACTGTCAGCTGATGCAATTTGTATGGGAAGTCGAAAATTGTTTTTTGTTTCGCGGCCTATGTTACTAGGGAAAAGTTGTTCAGTTACGTGTACAGAACTTTCTCTTAAAATGTCCGTGGCGACAAAAAAAAATATTGATAAAAAATCACTCTTAAAAGAATCATCGTACTTTTTATACATTCTGTATACGTGTACGCGTACAATACTTTATCTTGACAAAGAAATACCTATAGTATAGCCTAATCCTGCGATCGAACAAGACGTTAACTCGTATCAATGCTTGTTTACTTAGATTGAACCTTGTATCTTTTAAGTAAATTCAAATCATCGTCTGGCTTCTCTTTAAAGACTAAAAGATCCCGCGCTTTCGAGATTTTGCTGAACTTTGAAATCTTAAACGAGATGAAACAGGAATCCTATTTAGCATAAGCTATGGGGACGCTCCACGGCAAATTTCATTTCAAAGGCTTTACCTATTATTCATTCTTCAAAACCTTTAAACAGCGACTTTAATCCGATCAGTTCGAGACACAAATTATTTAATGTTACATCTCCTAAAATAATCGCATTAATACGTTAGTGAAATTCATTGTCTAGAAGGATGAAGTCTAACGTCTCTGATAAACAGGGTCAAATCTTGTTAATTAATTTAAGAGCTTGGCTCTTGTCAATGGAGTAACTACCAGTCATATCAACGGGTCAAATAAACTAAGATAAAAACTGAGCGGACTGGCAGGCGGACAGGCGGATTTGTGCTTGCGATTGAAGTGAAGCCTCAACTTTTTATTTATGCTACGCTAACTTGCTATTTACCTACTATTTACTGTAAATACCAGCCCAAGTCTAAAGATGGTTTCAAAAATTCAAAAATTAAAAGGAAGATGATACGTGTGAGGGGTAGAGAAGAGGATTGTTTAGGGATAGTTAACGGTTAGCAGGGTAGCATGCAAGCAGTTTTGAAGTGAGCGTGTATGTGGGTTGGCAGGCGCGAGTGCGAGCGCGAGTAACGGGCGCAGTGCGCGCGCGCGGGCCGTGAACCCTGCGCGGAGCGAAGACTCGGTGGCCGAGACGGCGCTCTCCAAGAAAAACTCCGACGGTAAGAACACTGGGCTGTCTAAACCAACTTAGTACCTACCTACATGTTTTGCTAGATCAACTGTTCGTCTGTATACTTGCTCCAACTTTCGCTTTCCTGTAGCCATTTCTTTGTTATCAGGTAGATGTATCTGATTATATGTATGCGATGTGAGTATATGTTTATTTAGCTGTCATCAAACGTGTAAGCACTATTTATCTAATAGATTACGCTAGTACAATTCAGTATAGTATCAATTTAATAGATAACTAGAAAAATCAAACCATCTTACTTAGCTTTTCATGTAACTAAACTTTAGAGTTATATAAACTTCAACAGTACCTAACTCTACTAACTTCTAAGTACTGTAGGTACTTATTTTTAACACAAGCTTTGTTTAGACTATGGCAAATCACAAATTTAGTCAAGTTAACAATTCATGCACAAGGTGTAATTAGGCATATTTGAGTGAATTTCAAAATTAATGTGAGTATAGTTGCATCTAGAACTAGTGTGTAGAGTTGTGTTGTTGTATGTAAACGTGGTGTAACTAATTGAGTGATACTCGCGTCTATTTGACGACGTAATCAGCTGACAGACAGACGTCTGACGCGGCAACTAGCCGTCGTAACGTCTCGGTTCGCTAGTCGCATCTCCCTCCGTGCAGCATGATGCAATAATCTAACCCTCCAACGTATACAAGGTGTAAAAAAAATGTAAGCACTATATTAGCATGTTACTCAGACCATGAAACTCAACAACTTTCGTTTGAACGTAGGTCGAATACGAAAAACAACTTTGAAGCTGAAGCTAATTGCGTATTTTGTATGTGAGGTAATAAAATATTTTTGTATATTGACGTATACTTAGACCACGAAACTGAACAACTTTGCCTTAGGAATTAGGCAAAGTTGTTCAGTTTCGTGATCTAAGTAACAGGCAAAAACAGTGCTTACAATTTTTATAACATCCTGTATAGCCCCAAGTACCCACCCCCGGAAATACAGTGTGTGAACTGCAAAAGGTACTCAGGCACGTCTGCTACTAAAGAAACTACACAGAATCGAAACTCAATTCACAGAAAATAAAACCCTCGTTACGACCTCCTAGGGACATAAAAACTAATAAAGAGGCCGAAAGAGTGACATAAATCCAATACTAATATGTGTGTAGTGAGGTAGCTATGGCTGTAGGAAAAAGAAGATAGGTAATTAGGTACCTACCAACTTCAACAAGCTGTGAAATTTTATTTCGAAAAATTGCTTTTAAAATATGAAATTACCTATATTGGTCATAAAATATGATAGGGCCGGAAAACTCGAGCGTGGAACACATCCATAAAGGCATTTATTCGGATGTTGACTTGACATGTGAGATATATCGCTGCTGGTAATCGAACCCGTCCAATGGAGCTGTTTGATAAAAATATCGGGCAACCACAAACATTACCTGATTGATACGGACATCTACCCCAAGATAATTAGATTTTGGCCTAGACAAAAATCGGAACCAAGATTTTCTTTTTGTGGTTTATGAAGTCTTGGAAGTAATTACATAATTACTTAAAATTAAGCATATCACCAAATGGGACAAGGCGGCAGATTAAAAAAACCCTATTATATAAATAGTTACTGTGGCAAAAATGCCAACTAAACGAAATGTTTTCTGGGCTTGTTAAATGATAAACTTTTAGTATTTTACAAACTAATTAAGCACCTAAGTTCTTAGGTAAAGCCTAAAATTAAAAAAATCCCACTAAAAGTTTTATTTCTTTTTGTCTGCTCAGGCAAAATACATAACTATCTCGTGACTTTTTGTACTTCAAAATTTTGTTGTACTTGATCAAAAAAGTGAACACAATATGTTAAAGCTTTACAGTGGTATAATTATTGAGGGATTTCTCTTTGGCCAAAATAGTTAACTGAATGAAAAGTGTTTGATTATACTCTAAAACTGTACTTACTTTGATTACTTTGAAAATTAAACATTTCAGGCAATAGCGTATCTTTTCATATAAAAATTACATTATGTAGCGCTTTATATCGACCCTAAATAAGTTGAAATAAAGTTCATAATTGACATTAACATAGTACACGGCTCGTGATTGCACGGTATGGCAACGTCGCATTGCTTCGCTGTTTTTTTCGGTACGCGCTTCGGAATTTAAAGTTAAACATGAAAGATGAAAATTTACATCGGTTGTAGTAAGCTGAAAATACTTTTGATCTTCTGATCTAAATCTAAATATATATATAAAAGAGCTTGTCCTGACTGACTGACTGATTCATCAACGCCGAGCCGTAACCGCTATAGATACAGATCTGAAATTTTGTACACAGGTTCTTTGCACGTCAGAACCACCCACTAAGAAAGGATTTTGGAAAGTTCATCTTCCAAGGGGGTGAAATAAGCGATGAAAGTTTGTATGAAAGTCCGTCAGTTTTGAAGTTAGGATCTTCAAAATTTGTATTTAGACTAAGGACTAAAAAAAAGTTTTATGTGTCTCAGGGTTTTTGGAAATTCAATACTTTTATAATTCATAATCCTTCATTTTCAAATTAAAAGCCACTAAATTTATTATTTAGGCATCAAGGATGTAATTCTGTGGAACGTACATCACTGTTATTGAAATTCCACCCCAAATTCAACCTCTAAAAGAGGGAAATGGGGTGAAAAAGTCTAAAAACCTGTACGGGTATCGTTTGTATGGTATATCGGGTCGCTGATTACGAAAACTAAAACAATTTTGATATCCAACGTGGTGGACGTGAAATACCATCATCCACTGGAGATGGGGTTGGGGTGCGATAGGGTTGAAATGTCTAAAATCAATATGGGTGTCGTTTGTGTGGTTTATCGGGTGGCTGATTACGAAAACTACAACAATTTTAAAATCCAACGTGGTGGACGTGAAATACCAGAGAGGGAGAGGGAAGGGAGAAGGAAAGGGGAGGGAGGGGGAGAGGGAGGGGGATAGGGAGGGGGAGAGGGAGGGAGAGAGGGAGAGACTCCACATTGTCTGAATTTCACGCGGGCGAAGCCGCGGGCACAGCTAGTCTAAATATATATAACAGCATGCCCTGACCGACTGACTGACTGACTGACTGATTCATCAACGCCGAGCCGTAACCGATAAAGCTACAGATGTGAAATTTTGTAAGTAGTTTTTTTGTACGTCAAGACTACACATTAAGAAAGGATTTTCTGAAATTCATCCCCTGAGGGGTTGAAAAATGGGGTGGAAGTTTGTATGAATATTCTACAGGTTTGACATGAGACTCAAAATAATTGTGGATTTGATCTAATGAAAGGGAAAAACCGGCCAAGTGCGAGTCGGACTCGCGCACCGAGGGTTCCGTACCACCACATGATATAAATTGTATTATTTGAAATGTCAGTAACTTACTGTGGTCGATTTTTGAAGTGAAAACTTCTTCAGCGGCGCTTGGCACTTTTTCAGATGGGGAAAAAATTATTAACTCGCATCAGAAGTCGCGTCAGATCTCGGATGAAGTATAGAAATGGATTTGAAAATAAGCATACCAAGTTAGAGCAGGCTCAATATATACAAAAGTTCTAAAGTGTGATAAAGATGAAAACATATTTTTTATCTTTGTC
Organism: Athrips mouffetella; assembly: GCA_947532105.1. Classification (NCBI taxonomy): domain Eukaryota; kingdom Metazoa; phylum Arthropoda; class Insecta; order Lepidoptera; family Gelechiidae; genus Athrips; species Athrips mouffetella. The sequence goes on along the minus strand of OX383960.1, from coordinate 17,714,157 downwards.
GCGTCAGATCTCGGATGAAGTATAGAAATTGATTTGCAAATAATCATACCAAGTTAGAGCAGGCTCAATATATACAAAACTTCTAAAGTGTGATAAAGACCAAAACATCTTTTTTGTCTTTGTCATAGCAGGCCTGTCTGTGAAATAGGCAGCTTTTTCCAAGATCAAAGGAGAGCGACTCCTGTAAACTTGTTTACTATTATATATTCTGTGGTCATAGTCTCGGCTTTTTTTGTTGTGCACAACGTGATATGTGCACGACAGACTTGACGTACTGGTTTTGATCGTTATTTAATAGCGAATCCTAAATATATGAGATCTACATTTCGGATGACAGCTGTCAAACTAAACATCGCTATAACTCGAAAACTACTGACCCTAGACTACTCGTGTGCTGAGACAAATGATAGGTCTCGATGAGATCTTCATTTCGGATGACAGCTGTCAAACTAAAAATCGCTATAACTCGAAAACTACTGACCCTAGACTACTTGTGTGCCGAGACAAATGATAGGTCTCGATGAGATCTTCATTTCGGATGACAATTGTGAAACTAAAAATCGCTATACCTCGAAAACTACTGACCCTAGACTACTCGTGTGCTGAGACAAATGATAGGTCTCGATGAGATCTACATTTTGGATGACAGCTGTCAAAGTAAAAATCGCTATAACTTGAAAACTACTGACCCTAGACTACTCATGTGCTGAGACAAATGATAGGTCTCGATGAGATCTACATTTCGGATGACAGCTGTCAAACTAAAAAACCCCATAACTTGGAAGCTACTGAATCTAGGGTACTTGTGTGCTGAGTCAAATGATAGGTCTCGATGAGATCTACATTTTGGATGACAGCTGTCAAAGTAAAAATCGCTATAACTTGAAACTACTGACCCTAGACTACTCATGTGCTGAGACAAATGAAAGGTCTCGATGAGATCTACATTTCGGATGACAGCTGTCAAACTAAAAAAACCCCATAACTTGGAAACTACTGACTCTACAATACTCATGTGCTGAGACAAATAATAGGTCTCGATGAGATCTACATTACGGATGACAGCTGTCAAACTAAAAAAACCCCATAACTTGGAAACTACTGACTCTAGTGTACTCGCGTGCTGAGTCAAATGATAGGTCTTGATGAGATCTACATTTCGGATGACAGCTGTCAAAGTAAAAATCGCTATAACTTGAAAACTACTGACCCTAGACTACTCATGTACTGAGACAAATTTTAGGTCTCGATGAAGAAGTACACGAGCAATGACGCGATTGACCCTTACAAAAACATCATATTCAAAAATTCTAGTTTTCACTTCTGCCGGCACTCTCGGAGTGCAACTCGTCCTTTTTTGAGTCCGACTCGCACTTGATCAGTTTTTGTATTCTATAAATCAAATCAAATCAAATCAAAATCGTTTATTCATTGTTGGATATTAAAATCTCTTAATGACGTCAGCTAAACTACATCGCTTCACAAACAATGTGGCGCCATTGTGGGAAAAAAAGAAGCGGCTATAGCTTATGCAGCATGAGATACAGCCCACTGACAGACAGTCAGACAGACATCGGAGGCATATTAGTATGATCCCGTTTTTCACCCTATGGGTACGGAACCATAAAGTCTGAAATAATTAAAGTTTACAACCTTTCTCACAACCAATTAACGCTAGCTAGCTTCCACTTCAAGTAAATTCTTATTAAAGAGGAGTCAAGATCGGGGGGTCAAGAGCAAAAGCTTAGCACGCTAGTCCGACTCGCACTTGCCCGGTTTTTTGTAACACTGTATCCCACAATGATATTTTCTCCTTTAAATGGACTGTTTGAAGTGTTGTTGTTTGTACAAGCAGGAGCCACTTGCAGCCCACTCTAGCTACTTGGACTGTTGAAATAAGAACACTAAAAAGTCTAATATTATGTCAGGCTTGACGTACTCTTGACATTACGTAGAAGAAAAAAGTCTCGGGGCGCACGGCACGCCATACCGGTTCCATATAATATTACGCCGGTTCTCGCTCGCTTGACGCGATCTATTGAATTAAAAATCAACTTTTTTATCTTTTTATAATTATGCTTAATTTTATAAATAAAGGAAAGAACACACGATGAAACCTGTAATTAAACAAAAGTTTTTCAGTTGGTATTTTTGCTTCAACATTAAACACGAAAATATTTAACTTTAGATTAATATGCTTAATTTTAGGTAATTTGCTCAAAAACTGTCCTGGAAAGTCTATCAAATTTAAAATAATTTGGTTGCCATCTTTGCCTGGACTTTTATGTAACTTACATACAAATTTGCTAATAAAAAAATATGCGCAAATATTTTTTGCTTAGTTTTAATTGAAGTAGGTACCTTGGAACCCACATCAAAAGTTTACCCCATCAGATATTAGTTACAATTTTTGGCTTGACTTCACATGCATAAACAAACATTAAAATATATTTTCTGGAGAATCTAAAAGCCAGCCAATTCATTAAAAATTATTTTTTACATAAGTGTACTACCACCTATTATAATACATAGCAACTTTATAGTAAATTGACGGTTTCGATTTATGTCCAGCCAATTAAAAATTACAGCTTCAGGACTCGGCCTAATCTTTGTAATACAAAAACAAAAAAGTGACTGTACGAGGTATAATAAAAGATTATCTGTAAATGACGCCAATGAAATCTAACTTTAAAAAATAGAGTTGAATGTTTAATTTCAAGAGACGAATAGTTTGTGATGGGAATGAGAATAGGTATATTCTGACCTGAAAAACCTGAACTGAAAAATATAGATCACGCTCATTTTGTTTTACTACAAATTCGATTTACTACAATATACATCAAGGTAAGTTCGTTACTACCTAGCAATAGGTATGCTAATTAGAGCTTATTTGGTTAAAACCCTGTCTACTATAATATTACATATACAGGTTGTAAAAAAGTACGATGATCCTTCTAAGGGGTGATTTTTTTTTAATCCTGTATATACATCTTACCACATTCATGAGAAACTTAAAACTTATTTAATTTAATTTTCTAAAATCATAGAACATGGTTGTTAGAATGAGCCTTAAATTTAGTTACAATAATTTATTACGTATATTGTAACCCTTTTATTTATTATAATTATTTGTGATTGATTACCAAAATAAATGGTACAGCAGCACTACACTTACTTTCTCGCGAGATACGAGAGTCATCATTCGACAGTGTCCACACCGGGAATCGCACCCAGAACTTCCGGATCAAGAGCGAATGCTCTAACTACTAGATTATAAAGGGCTGCGGATAGTAAATAGTAAATAAAGACCAAGTGCAAACTTAAGTTTGTAATTCCATACAAATAATATGGAAATACAAACTTACCTATACTAGATTTATGTAAAAATGTTTAAATAAAATATGCAGTCAGGTAATAAGGTCAATATGTGGTCATTAAGAGATTTTAATATTCAACAATGAATAAACGATTTTGACTTTGGTACATAACCAATTTAGAATTCCAATTTGAAGCATTAAAATAAGCTCACAAAACAGAAACCGATTTTGAGTAATTCACATTTTTAAATTTTGGTAGTAAGGGAACACCCCTTATATGAACTTCCACAGACCAATGAATACTGCTGAAATATACCTTGCATGGAGAGTCTTGGTCATGCAAAATTTCATCAAGATCGTTTTTAAGCCGTTTTTGAGCAAATCGCATTTTTTTATTTCCATTGTATGACAGCTACCCTAAAAAGAGAGCCAGCAAAAAACCACTCAGTATCCTTCGATAAATTTACAAGAAAATCTTAAATTTAAAATATGGTGTTAATCGGACTATTCGTTTAGCCGCTAGGCCAAAGCGTGACGGACAGACCGACCGACGGACCGACCGACCGACAGATCGACGGACGGACATTTTTGGGAGACTTGTTTTTTATGATGTATAAGTGATATAGAACAAATTTTTGAGAAAACTAGAAAAACTTTAATTTTTTCAGGAATGCAATACCTTTCTCGCTCCGCTCGAAAGTAAAAACTGTAGAAATATTTTTAAATGCTGCCACAGTAACTTTGTGGAATATGTGATGTTATTAACAAATTGTAACGTTCATTACACAAGTAAAGGCAAAGACATATAATGACAGAAAATCGATAAAAATATTATCTTTACAGCAATTACTCATTGCGTCAAAACCAGGAAAGCTATTTCCCGTGAACTGAAAGGCATCAGCGTCGTAGCAATAAATGTGTACCTATTTATTTTTTATATATTTGGTGATTCATTCAATTGTAGCACGTATGTGCCTTTTGTAAAATTAAGTATGTTGTAAAAATAAGTATGTTGCAACGAAATTCGATTTCCTTCAATAGACATTATTTATATCTTCAAGGTAAGTTCGTTACTACCTAGCAATAGGTATGCTAATCAGAGCTTATAGCTTAAAACTCTGTCTACTATAGTAGTACATATACAGAGTGTAAAAAAAGTTCCTTCTGAGGGCTCACCAATAGACTGTAAAAAAATATTTAAAAATACTCTTTAAATTTTTATTTTATTTTTTTATTTTGGGGTTGTACGTATAGTACTTATCTAGTCCCTGATTTTGGGTGATGATCATGACAGTTAAACTGACAGGGATACGATGCTGCACCGACAAGAGCCTAGCTCTTAAATTAAAGAAGAAGATGATGATCATGAAATTTAAATCACATTAAAGTAATGTTTTGAAATGAATAGGTACTTGCTAGTGACTGGATATTATACCAAATAAACCGGCCAAGTGCGAGTCGGACTCGCGCACTGAGGGTCCCGTACAAACCTGTACGTATATAAGTAAAAGTTATGGTATTTTTATTGCTAAAAAACTTTATTATGTGATGTAACTAAAATTTATATTTGAGTTGATTGAATGAAAGATAAATTGCTGTTTACGATTTATGACATATTAAAAAAACTACTTACTAGATCTTGTTTAAACCAATTTTCGGTGGAAGTTTACATGGTAATGTACATGTTATATTTTTTTTAGTTTTATAATTCTCTTATTTTAAATGTAACAGGGGGGGCACACATTTTACTACGTTGAAAGTGTCTAAGTGCGCAAACTATTCAGTTTAGAAAAAAAATATATTAGAAACCTCAACATCATTTTTGAAGACCTATCCATAGATACCCCACACGTATGGGTTTGATAAAAAAACAAAATTTTGTTCCAGTTCTAAGTATGGGGAACCCTAAAATTTATTGTATTTTTTCTATTTTTGTGTGAAAATCTTAATGCGGTTCACAGAATACATACATACATACATTTTAACAGTATAGTTCTTATAGCTTCGGAAAAAAGTGGCTGTGACATACGGACGGACGGACAGACAGACAAACAGACATGACGAATCTATGGGTTCGGTTTTTTGCCATTTGGCTACGGAACCCTAAAAATATCTTTGTCTGCATCACCAGCTGATCATAGAGGTTATTGAACCCTCCAAGCGCTTCACTTCATTGTAACAACTTTTCACCCGTTGGATCATTGTACTTTTTTTATACCCTGCATATATCTTCGCAAATTCAAGAAAAACTTAATATTTAATTAATTTTATAAAATCACTAGCGGTTCGCCCCGGCTTCGCACGGGTAGATATAGGTTCTTGTTGCATCGGGGGTTACTAAAGAAACCAGCCAAGCGCAAGTTGGACTCCCACCGAGGGTTCCGTACCACTAAGGTAAAAATACTGTCCTAGTTATGGGCAGTCATACCATCTTAGTCACGCAGAAGTGCATTAAATTCGCTCGAGCCGACACGCACTTCATCAAAACCATCATAACATCCCATAATACGTCCACTACAGGACAGGGAGCTCCCTCCAGAATTCGAGCCCTTGCTAGAAGAATGTGGAGGGGAAGTATCTTAGTCACCACGCTTGTTAGCATTAAGGCTGGCACCATGGACCGCGGTTGTTGGTGACCGCAGTATGTAAGATGGTGCGATACACGGAAAGATGTCGCTGCCCATCTTCCGGTTTGTAAACCCTTAGTCGCCTCTTACGACACCTACAGGTTGAGATGGGTTGGCACTATTCTTTGCCGCTACCACACGGAACGACACGCACTTGACCAGTCAAATTTTTCGTGTCTATTCTCTGTTGTAGATAAAACCATTACAGTCACTTAGGGCGCTGTTTCTTTAATTTCAATTTTGATAACGATTACACTCATGATAACTTTTGAATGGTATGTCCGATTTGAATAATTCAAAAAGTTATTTACAGGTACTGATATAGCCTTGAATACGAAATCATTTATTTGGATAAGGATTAATAGGTACGAATAATGTGGCCTATATAGTTTGTACCGGCGTTACTATTACATATTTTAACATGAAAAAGTAGTTATTGTGACATAACTGTAATAGTTAGACATATGGTATCGCGGACTTTTTTGTAGATATTGATGGCTTCTATAATTCTGTAGTACATTACTTTGCTCTATTGTTAATAGTTTCGGCAGCGTACTCGATATAAGGATGCTATTTAGTATTTTTTTCACACCTTGGGTTACATTATCGAAGTTTTCATACGGAACCCTAACTTTTTTTTAAATATTTTTTAGCCTATGTTCATTCCGGATAATGCAGGTTTCTAATGGTGAAAGAATTTTTCAAATCGGTCCAGTAGTTTCGGAGCCTATTCATTACAAACATACAAACATACAAAAATAGGTACAAATCTTTCCTCTTTATAATATTAGTGTAGATAGTGTAGATAGAACATGGTTGTTAGAATGAGCCCTTAATTTAGTTACAATAATTTATTACGTGTATTATATTATAACCCTTCTATTTATTGTACCTATTAGTGATTGAATATTTTTTAAATGCTGCCACAGTAATTTTTTGAATTATGTGTTGTTATTAACAAATTGTAACACAAGTAAAGGCGAAGATAATGACAGAAAATCGATAAAAATCCAGGAAAGCTATTTCCCGTGAACTGAAAGGCGTCAGCGTCGTAGCAATATGTGTACCTATTTTTAGGGTTCCGACTTTGTCTCTCTGTCACACTTGTATATATCGGCAACCACTCATGCTATCGACTTGAAATTTGGAATAGTTTTAGAATATGGTTGCCCAACTTAATTGCACATGAAAAAAAAATATGATTATTAATGTAAAGGAAGTCTAAATAGGCCAGGCCAAATTTGAAATTGTCGCTACTAGGTCGCATGGGGTACTTGTACATTCTAAAATATATTTTTTTTATATTTTTCGAATCTTAGTTTTCAAGTTATGATGAATAATGACAAATAAAATACCATTCTCTCCCCTTATCTCCGAAGTTTGTGAAAGGAAAAATCTGAATTAATTACAGTCGATTGAAGTTTTTGTAAATATTACAGCGAAGATAAAACTACCTTTCTAAGTTGCAGTTTTTAGAAATCAAATTTAGTTTTGCGGTCCTAAAAATGGACTTTATTGGTTCCAAAATTACTAAAGGTATATCGGAACCCTCGGCGCGCGAGTCTGACTCGCACTTGACCGGTTTTTAGGGTTCCGATACCAAAATGGTAAAAAAGGAACCCTTATGGTGCGACTTTGTTTGTCTGTCTGTCTGTCCGTCTGTCTGTCTGTCACATCTCTATATCTCAGCAACCACTCATGCTATCGACCTATAATTTGGAATAGTTTTAGAATATGGTTTCCCAACTTAATTGCACATGAAAGAATTTTGAAAAAAATATTATTATTAATGTAAAGGGGGCCAAAATAGGGGGGGTCAAATTTCAAATTGTCGCTACAAGGTCAAATGGGGGCTTTACTTGTACATTCTAAAATAAATTTTTTAGTTTTTTTACGTTTCTTAGTTTTCAAGTTATGATGAAAAATGTCAAAAAAATACCGTTCCCTCCCCCCCCGCTTATCTCCGAAGCTTGTGAAAGGAAAAATTTGAATTAATTACAGTTGACAGAAATTTATGTTAAATTGCACAGTTTTTTAGAAATCTGCAAAAAACCTTTACAAACAAATTTAGTTTTGCGGTCCTAAAATTGGACTTTACTGCTTCCAAAATTACTAAAGGTATATCGGAACCCTCGGCGCGTGAGTCCGACTCGCACTTGACCGGTTTTTTTTTATATATTGGCAATTCGTTCAATTGTAGCACTTGTGATTCCCGGCACTTTGTTTCTGTGAGTTTTGTAAACGGCGATTAATTGAAAATTATCTTATCCTGACAAAAAAGGACCTCTACCGAACAAAGCCCGGCTTCGAATAGGATTACCCCTTATCTTCCAATGGGTACCGTAGAAGGCGACAGTGGAATGGTTTTTTATTATTATTGTCAATGGGCTTACTCTTGACCTCGATCTAGTCTTGAAGACACAGATGAGGTCGACGATGGAACGAGCTTGCCCAGAAGAAGCCTATTCACTCGCGACTTGAATAGATTCGGGTTGTATGAACTCGGGAACTCAGACGCAGGCAGAGAATCCCACTCCACAAGTGTTCTTTCCTCACAAGTGTTAGGCTTGCGGACCCATTCCTACACAACCAATCCACTCATCTAATTACTAAGTCTAGCTTTAGTTCCTACTACTAAGGCTCTTTTAAACCCGAAAGAAAGACAAGCGTGATCCATCCTATACTATTAAACGAACAATATTTGTATATATATATATTTGTAATCGGTTTCTCGAAAACGGCTGTAACGATTTCGATGAAATTTACCATACGGGGCTTTTTGGGGGCGAAAAATCGATCTAGCCAGGTCTCATGTCTGGGAAAATTCGTTTTCCCCGTGTTTTTAAGCGCTTTAAAAAACTACCGCATTTTAAACAAAAACCTACAGCCCCATCTGTTGGCGAGTAGCATAGCCTGCTCACCCGATGATATTTTAATGTTATGGTAGCTATTATAGAGCGAAGCTCGGTCGACCAGGTACTACGTATAATACACGTATGTGTAATCAATCACATGTAGAGATAACTGCTGTGTAAGTGTATCCGGTAGTCTAAATAAATGCTATTTATTAATGAAAATATGAAAAGAAAAACGCTCTCAGCCAAGTATGGTGAATATTTTTTTCATGATCAAGAAAGCTAAGCAACGTTACCCAGTCAGAACCCGGATGGGTGATCGCTAGTGCATCTTAAATAACGGTCGCAAAGCCATGTCAGACAGAGGTCATTAATTTGACGGCTTAAAAACTCAGACAACTAAGTCAGTTACGCGAGCCACTCTGCTGACGATGCCTACACGGTAACTAACCAATGTGATTATTACTGCTCTGGATTACTGTGAGCAGACGGGACCTCGAAACAGTTCCAATCGCATCGATTCCGGTGCGTAATTCAGCAGTCTCCACCAAGTCGCGAGTTATTTATCTTTTTTCCTCATAATTTATCTGTACGAACAAAATACGTTCGCATACTGGAATAGATTTGTGTCAACTTAACATATCTAAATACTGAACTGTTTGAATTCAAGTAACATAATATAATGTTGCCATGGGTTTCCTCATTTTCTTCAGCGATAAATGGCAAAATGATATCAGAGTTATTCGGCTAAAACATAATATTTAAATCTACAAAGTAGCAAATCGCTAAATTTCACAACCACAGGCAGGATTCGAACCTGCGTCTTTTGCGTCAGTACCACAGACGCTTTACCAACTAGGCTACCGTGGTCCTGCCTGATGTTGTGAAATTAGCGACCTCTATACGCATTTCAACGTTGCGTTTGTGCAACGTGGTACTAGCAATGATGACTAGTTGAGCTATTATTGTTATTGCTCAAATAATACTCTATAGGGCTTACCCCCAGCCAACTAGCGCCCCCATCAGTTAAAAAATTATTACTCGCTAATTACAAAACTTATCGAAAATCTGTCTTACAAAATTGAAGTAAAGCTACCCTAGTTTATTTAGAACCTATCAATCCTGATAAATATAGTTCACTGTAGATACAGATAGAAAAAGTGCGAAAAACGGCCACTTTTAGTAGTATTTGTATCTGTAACCACAGTGAACTATATTTTTCAGGATTGATAGGTACCTTTACTTCATTTTTGTAAGACAGATTTTCGATAAGTTTTGTATTTAGCGAGTAATATTTTTTTAACTAATGGGGGCGCTAGTTGGCTGGGGGAAAGCTCTTAAATATAAATAGTTATTTGAGTACGTTACCCATAAAATGGAATGTTTTTTTGGAACCATGGGTTAGAAAATGAGAAAAGTTTTTGGTCGCCTCATATAAAAAAACACCTCTTGGCGAGGCGAGGTTTGTATGGAAAAGTCAAAAATTCTTGCTATCAACCTATGTCCTAGGGAAAGTTTATGGTCCGGTCCGAGAAACATACTCAGATTAGGAAATACCATAGACTTTAAAGAAAAAAAATAAGCATACGCTACCATGTTGTAAAGTTGTTTTCAACACATTTGCTCATAAAACAGCTATATTTGCACTGTGTTAGGGTCCATAATCCAGTTTAAAAAACACGCGTGCTTTTTAGGGTTGCATACCTCAAAATAAAAAAACGGAACCATTGTAGGATCACTTTGTCGTCCGTCTGTCTGTCTGTCAAGACCCTTTTTCTCACGAACGAGAAGAGGTATCAGGTTGAAATTGATAACGAATAGTAAGGACCATAAACCACACAAGATCTGAATTTGCTGGACTAGCTCAACTAGTCCATCATTGCTAGTACAGCATATGCTTACTATAGGTTGCAGCACAAACGCAACGTTGAAATGCGTATAGAGGTCGCTAATTTCACAACATCAGGCAGGACCACGGTAGCCTAGTTGGTAAAGCGTCTCCGGTACTGACGCAGAAGACGCAGGTTCGAATCCTGCCTGTGGTTGTGAAATTTTGCGATTTTCTACTTTGTAGATTTATTTATCCGCACACAGGAAGTGTTAAAATAAAAATCATTTTTAAAACATATATATATGTCGCAGAGTGAGCAACGCTATCTTGTAGCAAGTGGAAGAACTAATAATTTTGGTGTTACTATTTCAATTATTTTTACTACGAAATGTCAAGTTAATACTTGGGAGGAATCGATTTTGTACAAATGGCAATCCAGGGATGGTTGACGTGCTGTCATAGATAGACTTTTCATGCTGACGGAGTCATTGGAGGTCAGACGACCATTTAGTACGAATCGCGTCCACCACATTTCGAATCGTTTTTCATCTGCTCTAAAATAAAAGTTGTTTGAGAAGATTTTCTTTATCTGCACACAATAGCATCTTGATTGTTTACATTGTGGATTTATTTCATCATTCCGGTAATGGCTGACGAAACCACAGATCAAAACCTACTAACTGAGCCGTTATCAGAAGTTGGATCGCAATCCGGCCGCCCACCAAGTGAAAACACGAGTAACCATGACGATGAAAAATGGCATTTGTTATTGGAACAGCAAAATCGGAATTTTTTGGCGCTGGTTCAGGCAATGAGAACCCCGCGGACCAGCAGTGACATTCAGTCACCTGAATTTGACCCTGACAAAAGAAGTGTGGACGCACGTGCGTGGATTAATACGGCGGACATGTGTATACCAGAGCAACGTTTGCAAGGTGCTCCGCTAATGTTGGCATTGAGTCGTGCATTAAAAGGGCAAGCGTCGATCTGGTTTTCTCAAGTATCTTATCATGGCATGTGCTGGGCTGACTTCAAGGATCTCTTTATCGCAAGGTATGATTGCCCTCAAACAGCAGCGGCATTTCTGATCAATTTGCTTGGTACTAAACCAAAGGATGGAGAATGTTTAGCAGCGTATGCAGCTACACTAATGACATCGATTATGTCAAAGTGGAGTAACATGCCCGTAGAGCAAATAGCTGTGTCTACAATCATGGCCCATATCTCTCAGTTCGACCCACGAGTGCAAAGAATGTCTTTTACTCATGACATCAACAACAGAAACCGTATTCAACAAGAATTAATGGCAACATCCTTTCCGAAAAGGAAGTCAACGTCTTCGTCTGTTGTCGATGTTTCAGAATCGAAACGTAGCCGTGAAACAACTATCGAATGTTACAATTGTGGGAAACTTGGACATAAATCATCAAGTTAAGTTAAATCATCAAAGACAGGTAGAAGTTCTCCAAGCACACCTCAACGCCCAAGCAGCCTAAACCAAGATGCTGCTGATGTGAAGTCTACCATCAGGTGTTTCCAATGCAAGGGCGCCGGTCACTACGCGTCTAACTGCCCTGCTCGACGGGGCTCTGGTGAAAGCAGCGGAACCAGAGGTGGAGTCAGTGGCGGATCTGGAACGAGGACGGAGAAGCGTGTGGATGTTTGTACGGTCAGCGCACCTTCTGGGACACTAAGACACTTTGGTGAGCTGTATAATTTTATTATGATTCTCGCTCATGCAGGAGTGAGGAGCTTCAATATTCGGCGGGATTTATGTTCCAACACCCACACAGTCTGATGATTCGAATGGTTTTGTGTAACGTACGCACCTTTGATGATGCAGGTAGCCAGTGTTTACGGTTTCGTTGAGACAGTAGACTCACGATCATTTTGGGATGATTGGGTTGCAGCACCCACAAAGTCTGATGAAACGAGTAGTGTAGTGTGACCTTTACGGATTTGTTGGCATATTAGTGAAGTGTAACAGGTTTTTTGGCATAGCGGTCAAGCATTTATGACAATTTTGATATGGTGTACCTACCTACTGTCATGCACAGTAGTCGGAAAAAAAAGGTTTAAGTTGACGGTAGAAAATTTATTAGTTTGTTTACAGTTGTCTCGGGACAGTTCGGACACCTCGTCGTCCGAGTCGGACCTCAGTCGGACACGCGTTCCTTGCTCGACGATCGACAACGTCTACCTACATGAGACGTGACGTTTAGTTTCCCAAAATAGTTTGGATATTGCAGTTAACTGTTACGATAAGTAAAATGTAGTGCTGAACCGAAAAAAAAAAAAGCATTGGAAACGTTGCTTTTGTGAAAGTGTTAAGATTTTCAGTGTGCTTTGTTTTGTGTTTTTGTAAGAAATTGACTGTGCCATAACATAACGTTCAAGACTTTTCTAGTTGTGAGATAATGTCCAAATCTTTCATTATAGCGTAAAAAGTGCGTTCATAATAAACCTTACTAAGGGAGTTTCGAGATAAAAGATCAAAATAGTTTACAATAACGTGTTAAAAGCTTACTAAAGTGGTTACTGTACGATGATGTGACTATTTATTAAGAGTAACAGTTACTTTCAAGTGCTGGAAGTAGTTTTTATGGTTGCCAGTGAGAACGTAAGTAAATGTTCGCGATTGTTTTGGAATGCCGTTTTGACAAACCTTAATTCATAATAGTACTACATACAGAACGGAAGCTCTCCGCCTCCCACCAATCGGAGTACCTCAAGTGCGCGCGCATCACCCCGCGGGGCCCTGCTCGATATCTCGTCCTATTTCTCGTCCTGTTGCCACGCGATATGCAACGCTTGCAAAAGTTTAAAAAATGGTGCGTGGTTGTGCAGTTTACGGTTGTCTTTCGACTCTCCAAGACAAAGTAAAATTTGGAATAAAGTTAAACAATAATAAGAAGCAATTATTATGGAATAAACACCATAAGGTAGACACAGACGTTTTCTTTCCTTTAAACATTTCTTTCATTGATAGATTTAATAGAGCATTTTTTGGGTTAAATGAAAAAAATAAAGCTTTGAATAGTATGTATTTATTTATTCCTTTCCACATTAAAGCAATAATATAACAGCATTTTTTTTTCATTTTCTGGAATAAAGTTTGGCAGATTTTTTGCAGTGATGATATGAGCAGATTCGCCATTTTCGCGATAGTCACCCTGGTGCACCGGCGGCGGCGGCCAGCCAGCCGCCAAAGATGAAGTTTAGTGAAAAAAATGATTGTTTTTAGAGTTTGTGAGATTATTTCAACGTGTGTTTGTTTGTTTTAATTGAAATTCGATTACTAAATACAACAAAGTGAGGTGACGAGTGATAGTAAAGTTATAATTCGTTTGTGAATTGTGTAAGTCGCTTTATAGTCGAACGATAAATGTGCAACTCGAAACTGTAATAAAAGTATAATGCTAATGTTCTGTTATCTACGTTTTCTAGGGAAGGTAAGTGTTTTCTAGATACCATCAACCCTACACTCACACATCTTTAACCCACCCACACATTTGCGCGTGTAAAAATGACAGCTGTCACTTTAAAGCCCGAATGTATGGAGCTTCCGAGGTGTGCCTTAACGCTCACTATAATTTAAATGAAACATCCTGGTGAAACATGAAGGAACATTCTGGTATAAGTACATACTAGACAAGTATTGTAGTCGAAATTGTAAAGAAAAAAAGTGTGTTTTTACTTAATACTTTATGAAAGTTTTAGAATTACTAGTGGTCATTCCTAATGTGACTAGAACAACTTAACGAGATTTAGTTCTTTGCTTCTTTTATTTACCTACTCTATTGATTTGTTATAAATTGACTTGAACTATAAAGTTGTGATTGTTTTTGAAAGTAAATTGTGAAGGTTTTAGATGTTGACGTTTACTAAGGTGTAGTAGACTTCAATCGAATTGGACTGCACTGCAACAATAAAATTATAGAGAGATTGGCTCTGGTGTGAGCAGACAATGACTGTGTTCTTGAGTTGAGTATTTAGAGTACCTTACTAGAGTTAAAACATGGTTGTATGTTGATACGTCTACTGACGGTGAAAATTATGTACAGACAGTTGAGTAATAATTAAATTCAATGTTTTGTTTCATACCGTTTGAAAGGTCACCTGACTTTAAGTATTCCGCCTCATGGAGGTGATGATTTTAAGTATTCCGCCGGATGGAGGCGATGATCTTGAGTGTTCCGCCGGATGGAGGCGATGATTTTGAGTATTGCGCTGGATGGAGGCGATGATTTAGAGTGTTCCGCCGGATGGAGGCGATGATTTGTTAGTGTTCCGCCGGATGGAGGCGATGATTTTTTGTGTTCCGCCGGCAGGAGGTGATGAATTTGCGTGTGCCACTGGACACAGGTGATAAATGTAAAGAGTACTGCTGGATTTAGGTGAAGAATTACTTGACTGTGATGCTGATTGCAAAATAGCTGCTGGTTATAAGAGAAGAGTGGTAATTTTTATTGAAACACCATAATTTATGTTTACAAGATTGCGTTACAATTGCCTGTCTTGGTCAGGTCAGGCCTGGCCGAGACGATGGACATTTTATTATTAAGACGATGACAATGGACATTACTTTCAGGCCATGCACACGAGGACGTGTGATTCGTCAGAATGGCCGTGTCGCAGAGTGAGCAACGCTATCTTGTAGCAAGTGGAAGAACTAATAATTTTGGTGTTACTATTTCAATTATTTTTACTACGAAATGTCAAGTTAATACTTGGGAGGAATCGATTTTGTACAAATGGCAATCCAGGGATGGTTGACGTGCTGTCATAGATAGACTTTTCATGCTGACGGAGTCATTGGAGGTCAGACGACCATTTAGTACGAATCGCGTCCACCACATTTCGAATCGTTTTTCATCTGCTCTAAAATAAAAGTTGTTTGAGAAGATTTTCTTTATCTGCACACAATAGCATCTTGATTGTTTACATTGTGGATTTATTTCATCATTCCGGTAATGGCTGACGAAACCACAGATCAAAACCTACTAACTGAGCCGTTATATATATAAAAATCTGAACACGTTATAAAAGAATGAACCCTACAAAGCATACAAAAATATGCCAGCAAAGTAATTTATGTGAGTGATTTTCGGTGAAAAGAATAGAATTATGTGTGGCGTAACAAAGCTTAATGTGTCTGTACGAATTATTCGGCTCAGCGCTATTGGACGAAGGCCTAATGACGCATGATGGTGCACTGATGCTTGCAATGCCACATTAACTTGATTTTCACTATCTAACGGAAATGGAATAATCACAATTATCATTATTCAGGTCAACTATGAGGCGATCATACAACTTGGACAATTTGTAACAGAAAGGGTGTAACGACCCTGAAGGATGTGAAAGAAATGAACAACTATCCTAAGCAACTATTATAAAAACAGTTTGACGGGTTCTTACCACGATATGGATCAAACCACTGGATCGAACTACACCGTCCACAGGTGTTATCGGTAGAACGTCATCGCGTGCCCAGGTTAGTCACAGAAGCGATTGAGATACCTAAGTACAAAAACTTTAATCGGGAAGATGGGTACAAACTATCTAACATGTGGAATCCAGTAGTGGTCCTATGTAGGAACAATGTGCGCGATAAACGTACGGCAATTCGCAGTGACGTAGTGAGTGTGTATTGTCGAAGTGAGTTTCGATCGAGTTTCAACAGTTCCAGCAGTCACCAAAATAAAAGAACTAGAAGGAAGGTAGACAGATATGTCTGCCAATAAGTTTAACTACCCACAGACTCCAGTTCATCCGTGATCATGGTGCTTGCAACAGCGCCGAAATATCGGAAACTCATCAAAAATCCATATCGTGGTAAGAACCCGTCAAACTGTTTATATAATAGTGTTAGTGACCGCGAAACTCTCAACCAATATATCCTAAGCAACATGAACACAAAATAAGTCCTCCTATACAAAATTATTTCCGTGGAAAATCGTTTTTACTTTCGAGGGGAGGAGCGAGAAAGGTATTGTAATTAGCTTTTTTTTTTTAATTTTGTCAAAAATATGTTTTATATCAGTTATTAAAAATAAAGTCTCCCAAAAATTACCGTCTGTCGGTCAGTTGGTAGGTCGATAGGTCGGTCGGTCGTACAGTCTGTCCGTCACGCTTTGGCCTAGCGGCTAAACCAATAGTCCGATTGACACCGTATTTTTAATTTATAAGTATGTATGCAAATCCATCGAAGGATTCTGAGTAGTTTATTGCTGGCTCTCATTTTGAGGGTAGCTGTTATCATATTCACTGCGTTACGGCAAGCATTTTGCCGTTTTTGACTTCCAAACTGTGCGACAGCTTGTTTACCTTGTCTTACGCTCGGTGCGGGGGTCATTTTCATATATTCCCGTACACGCAAAAAAGAGACTTATATATTCCCACTATTGTAGCTATAAATATTATCAATTTATCAATTTATTTATAACAATTGTACGGCATAATAGTTTCCGTAACGCACAGGAAGGAAATTATCATTCTCCAATGCGATACGGCAGCTATTTTGCCGTACCCCCCCAACCCTGCACTTCACCGCATGCTCCCGCGCAGAGCTTCAGTTTGCAATAGTGTTGGGCCCGCGCAGGGCCTATTTATTTTGTTTTGACAAATTGTCGCGAAAAAAAACAAGAAAGCAATGAAACGTTCAAAACAAAACTTAGGCGTTACATGGGTTTACTCGGGAATAAAACGGCCTATTTTCAAAAAAAAATTCATATAAAAAATGAAATATTTTATTCAAACTTTTTATTATTCTAAAGATACATATTTTACAAAGATTTCTGAAATTTTCATAGTAAAATATTCAAAACTCGGCCATTACAACGTCATTTCCGGCAGTCCCTCGGAAAAAAGGTGCCTCCGCGTTGACTTCTTACAGGATCATCAGAAGTAAAAATAAAAAATATGTGTTTTTACTAGCTATTGAACGAAGGAAAAAAAAGTGAATATTGTATTTTTGGCAGACAATTTTACAAAAAAATGCAAATTTTGGTGAAAATTTCTGGACTTTTTTTAGGGTTCCGTACCTCAAAAGAAAAAAACGGAACCCTTATAGGATCACTTTGTTGTCCGTCTGTCTGTCTGTCTGTCTATCTGTCTGTCTGTCTGTCAAGACCCTTTATCTCACGAACGGGTAGAGGTATCAGGTTGAAATTGATACCATATATTAGGGTCTATAAACCACACAAGATCTGAAAATTGAAATTTTTTTACAACAACGCAATCAAAAGATATGGCTTTTTATGTCTTCATCTCCATACATTTTTGCAAAATAGCAAAACCTACAGGGTACTTCCCGTTGACCTAAAATTATGAAATTTGGCAAGAAGCTAAATATTACAACTTTACTCACAACTAATGGTAACCAATTGAGGTGAGCTCCCGTTTCAAGAACATTCATATAAGAGAGGGGTCAAGTTGAATGGTCTCGGAGGCGATTTTTCTTTTTCGGTTCTATTTTGAAAAAGGGAACACTTACAAACTTGAAAATTGGTATATTTATAGTGCATAAGCTATAAAATAACAACAAACAATAAAAATTGGTCAAGCGCGTGTCGGACTCAAAAAATCTAGCACATTAACTTACCTACTGAAATTTCAACTAATACGATTATGATTATGTGGTGGTACGGAACCCTCGGTGCGCGAGTCCGACTCGCACTTGGCCGGTTTTTTTTTAAATAGTTGTATAATAAAAGAAACATCCTTCGTTTAATACCATGTAAATTTTATCTCGAAGACCTGTGTAAAATTTCATTAAGATCGGTTGAGTAGTTCGCGAGAAATCTTGACAACCGACTTTGAAAACAAGCGAAAAAAGCGTTTAAAGTTTTTAGAGACAATAAGAGACACCTCGAGCGCGCAACTTTTTAAGGCTGTATCTCCGAAACTATTACTCGGATCAACTTGAGCATTTAGGACAATATTCTAGAGATGTTGTAGAATTAAATGAGATAATAAAAAAAAATTATTTTTTGAAGCCGTGAAACCCATGTAACCCCTTAAAATGACTAACACCATAAAGACTGAAGGTGTAGAAGCCAGAAAAAATACGGTCCAGTGTAAAAAAGTTATTGAATCAAGTTCAGTTTCCTCAAGCCCAAAAACGAGCAAAAAATACACGTTGCTTACAGCATAGTGATAAACATACATAGTGGTGATATGCCTAGTGTAGACAATTAAGACAGGTGGCAATTCAAGTCTGTGATTTGGAGGAAGTTGGTAAGTTATTCGAATTCAATTTTCGTAAGTCCATCGACCAAAATTGAACGGGGCTATCGATAAAAATGTTTTTGTTCAGTTTACGAGTGTTTCCCATCCCTAACATTTTCTTACTTCTATATTATACGGCAAGTATTTTGCTGTAAATCACTTAGTTACAAAAAGTCCTATATCTTTGTAAATGGTCTATAAAACCCCGTGCTACGGCAGCTGTATATACTCGAGGATGTAACCTATCAGTCATATAAAAAATTACAATTGAATAATGAGTTTCCACGTCTTGGTAGACCTTGAACGCCAGGACCTGGTACGGCAAAAGAGAAGCCGTAGCGGGAAATTTAGATACGGGCAGTATATGTCTCGTAACGCACTGGCAGTAAGTTTAAGTTTAGCGCCACCGCAGTGAACGTGTTAAACGAAAAAAAACCGGCCAAGTGCGAGTCGGACTCGCGCACTGAGGGTTCCGTACCACCACATAATCATAATTGTATTAGTTGAAATTTCGGTAGTTTAATGTGCTAGATTTTTTGAGTCCGACACGCGCTTGACCAAATTTTATTATTTGTTGTTATTTTATAGCTTATGAACTATAAAAATACCAATTTTCAAGTTTGTAAGTGTTTCCGTTTTTAAAATACAACTAAAACAAAAATCGCCTCAGCGACCATCCAACTTGACCCCTCTCTTATATGAATGTTCTTGAAACGGAAGCTCACCACAATTGGTTACCATTAGTTATGAGTAAAGTTGTAATATTTAATAATTTCAGACATTTCCCTTTATTTGTACTGTGAGACCTAGCTTCTTGCCAAATTTCATAATTTTAGGTCAACGGGAAGTACTCTGTAGGTTTTGCTTTTTTGCATAAATGTATGGAGATGAGGACATTAAAAGCCATATCTTTTGATTGCGTCGTTGTAAAAAATTTAAATTTTCAGATCTTGTGTGGTTCATGAACCCTAACATATGGTATTAATTTCAAGCTGAAGACCCGTTCGTGAGATAAAGGGTCTTGACAGACAGACAGACAGACAGACGGACAACAAAGTGATCCTATAAGGGTTCCGTTTTTTTCCTTTGAACCCTAAAAATCGTAGGTAATTTGCGTAACACGAACGATCTAGATGAAACTTTACATGACTAAGAATCCCCATGCAAGATATTTTGCGGCAGTATCCATTGGTCTTTGGAAATTCATATAAAGGCTGTTCCCTTATTACAATAATGTGAAAATGTGATTTACTCAAAATCGGTTACATGAGCTTATGTTAATGTTCAATAATTTGTATTTTGAATTGGTTATCGATTTAAAGGTAAGTTTGTATTTCCATATTATTTGTATGGAATTACAAACTTAGGTTTACTCTCTGCAGTTTTAATGACCTAGTAGTAGGTATCTCTCTCTAGCTAGTAGTATCTCAGTCAGTGATATAGTTAGAGCGTTCGACTCTTGATCCGAGGGTTCTGGGTTCGACTCCCGGTGGGGACAATATCACTTTGTGTGACTTCCCCAGTTTGCTTAGCACATTGCAGAATGAATCATCTATTTGTCTGAAATGTAAGACGATTCCGTGTTTCGGAAGGCACGTTAAGCCGTTGGTCCCGGTGGCTAGTATCTGCGGTAGTAGTTGTTAAATGAGCCATGTCATAGTGCTTGGGCAGCTCAACAACTCTGACACCAGGTGTTTGTGAGGTCAGTCATCAAACTTACAACCCACACGATATGATGATGATGACTCTCGTACGTACGAGGGGAGTTCAATTTATTCTCGGTATGGGTATGTTAGTAAAAAGATAAAACCTTGAAAAAAATATATTTTTCAATATAGTCTCCCATGATATCAATAAATTTGTTTGATCGCGAAATAAGTTTTTATATTCCCTTAAAAAAATAATTTTCTTTAGGGCCCAGAAAATGCTCATTTACAGCGGACTTGAGCTCAAAAAAAAAAACGTCCGTCGAAAGCGATTTGCTGATGATAGCAAATCGCTTTCGACGGACGTTTTTTTTTTCAAATTTGGAAATAAAATGTAGTCACTGGGGTCTGGGGGCCAGGTCTAGGCTGTAGGGTGAGTGGTTAATTTCCTCGAACCCGCACTCTCGTACCGCAGCCTTGGAGAGCCGCGCAGTGTGAACCGGTGCGTTGTCGTGAAGAAGCAGCACTTTCTTTGCCAGCTTTCCTCTTCTTTTTTTCCTTTATTACTTTTTCTTCGTTGATATTTTCACCTTTTTTTGTGTACTCGATGTAACAAAACTTAACCTACCTAAATGGATATTGTGACTGGAATTTAATTATTTTAATTCTGTTATAATTTTGGCCATGAATGCGTGATCGTCTAACTTTAACACCTAAAAGACCCGTACATTGTGGATTGGTAATTAGATTTATTAAAGAAAAATAAGTTGATTTGTGGTAATATAGAAGAAACTGAAATAAAAAGTGAAAATAATTATAATATAATAAAATTATTTAAAATAAAACATACCAATTCAGCCCGCTAGCTTGTGTGTGATGTCGAACCGAGCGCTACAGATTCGTCTCGATCGCGCGTCACTTTCAATTTCTAGGTGACCTAGGTTTCCTAGATCTAGACCTTATAGTGGGAAGTAAAATTAAATTAAACACGTGGTCTCTTCGTCTCGCGTTGCTGGAATGAAAGTGACTCAAAACCAGGGATAGGGTTTGGATGAAGACTTGAAAGTCTAGAATTAGGTTTCCTATAGATTTTTAGATTATCTGGGACTCCCATCCAACCTAGCATCCCAGGCCTACCTACTAAACCTAGAACAATCCTACACCCGAAGTCTGAGCTAGGTTACCTAGCAAACCATCCCGCACATCATTCTGATCGTCTCAAAATAACATCCATCTCCACCTGCCTATTTATCTACGATTAGTAAATTGTTTTATATCCATTTGATCCAAACGAAACAAGATTCGACACTCAATTTTAACGTGTAAGAGTGCTAAATATTGTCCCTCTATAATACAGGCTAGGCAACTTAGGAAATCTAACCAGTACTATATTCGTGGAACATTAGATAAAAACCAATTTACTAAAATAATATTGTCTTATAAATGCATGACTGTGTTATACCGATTAATTTTATTGTGTATTCATAGATATATCATTAGAATACCTACATCACATTTTAGTGTTATACATCCATCACCACCTAAGTGCCCTAATAACCTAGCATCAAATGAACACAACCTAATTCTCACGCTGGCACCATAAAACACAGGATTCAGCTGCACCTAGATTTAGCTCAGAAAACTTGTTGATCACCCCAGCACCTTCTCTGATGACCTATCATTTCAAGAGACCTAGCTAGCACTTTTAAATGAATAGTAGGAAATCTGAAATAAACTCACCAACAACGAAGCCATAAATTCCCGGCGGGAAAGACACAAACACGAAGCCCTCTCGTACAATACCTGTAGCATGTTCACTGCACTAAATTGAACAATAATTTTAAATATTAAACTACGCAATTTCGTACTTGTTTAAAAAAAGTATGTGTTTCCTATTACAACGCCTGACGCTTCATTATCAAATCGAAACCCTATTATTTATTACTAATGTGCTTTAATTGGGCGGCCGCCGCAAAAATAATTCGTGCACGTAAATACTATTGTAAAGCCAGGCGTTGACTGCCTCAAACCCTAATGTTTAACACTAAAGTACTAGGTATAATCTGGCGCTCGCCGAAAAAAAAAATAGAAAATAAATTATTAATTTGTGCACGTAATCCCTATTGTAAAGCCAGGCGTTGACTGCCCCTGCATCTCCCTCTTTCAATATCTTGTGTTTGTTCCTTACAATTTTGTACCTGCTGCATCTCTCCTAAAATGAACCTTAAATCAAAACAGTAAAAATTACCACATGTGCAATTTGGCTGCAATGTGTTACGTCACTGCCTCGCTATGCCTTTTTTTCTTAAATTTCTAAGAAGTATTGTTTTACAATAATACGTCCACTGCGTCTTTTTACCAAAATGAATCTAATTACAAGGCATTACAGTCCAATACGAGCGCAATGCTATTTTGTAAGCGGGAGGTCTGTTTAGATGTACAGTCAAGAGGACGTTCAGCTTGACACGTTGGATTACGTACCAGAATTATTTCAATCTCAGCAAGAGCTAAAGACAAACTGCGAGTGTCAAGCTTTACCTGTTGTTGACCGTACCTGTTGTTAATTGAATAGTGGTGAAATATTATAAGGTCTTATTTGTTTTACCTTAGTAAGGATATATCATTTTAAACGTTTATTATTAATTTCCTAAAACTGTGACGAATATAATCGTTACATCGATCAGTAGTATTCCTTTAGAATCCCAGAAAACTGTGGCCATGATTTTGCCAGCCGATGGAGTGGCTTTGAACTTCCTCGGAGGGTCTGATCCCTTTTTATGCCACTGCATAGATTCCTGTTTACTCTCAGGGTCATAGTGATGAACCCACGTTTCATTACCTGTAACTATCCTTTCGAAAACACTTGCTGGATCGTCGCCACACAGCTCTAAAAACTCCTTACAAGTGTAAACCCGCGCCTGCTTTTGAAGCGCAGCGAGCATGTGCCGCACCCATCTTGCACTGACTTTTGTAAGGTTGAGATAATGATGTAGTATGTATAGTACCAACGGATAGCTTAGTAATTTTTGCCAAAATATTGATTATTACACGTGCATCTTCTAATACAAGTTTTTCGTGGTTTTCACACTTTCTTCGGTAGCCTCCGTAATTGGCCCACCTGGGCGGGGGTCATCTTCGATACTTTCCCTGCCTCTTTTAAATTCACTTGACCACTTCTGTACGGTCGACAATGAAGGAGCAGAGTCTTGATAAACGGCTACCATTTCTTCATGGATAGTTTTTTGAGATTTTCCTTGTTAGTGCGGAATTTACTCACCGCACGATGCTCGATTTTCTTCAACATTGTCGCGTCAGTCATTTTCGTCGTCTTTGACTGGAGGTCGCAAGCAAACTAATGAAGTTATCAACATTAAATTTTATATAAATTCCCTCAGATAATGTTGTTAGCTAATGATATATTTTAATTGGCCACAATAACGTCAAATCACCCCGATACCGAGAATACATCGAACGAAAGAAAGTGCAGTGTCGCTATACCATTTATTTTTTTCGTATTTTGACCTAACCTTCTAGGTAAAAGTTGTTCAATTTCATGGGCAGATTCACATTTTTAGGGTTGTTACCTGTACCACCTTTTTTGTTACACGTTTTGGTTCTGTGTGTGAAAATCTGCCGGAATAATAAACTCATATTAAAAAAACCGGCCAAGTGCGAGTCGGACTCGCGCACTGAGGGTTCCGTACCACCACATAATCATAATTGTATTAGTTGAAATTTCAGTAAGTTAATGTGCTAGATTTTTTGAGTCTGACACGCGCTTGACCAAATTTTATTATTTGTTGTTATTTTATAGCTTATGAACTATAAACATACCAATTTTCAAGTTGTAAGTGTTCTCGTTTTTAAAATAGACCTAAAACAAAAATCGCCTCCGCGACCATCCAACTTGACCCCTCTCTTATATGAATGTTCTTGAAACGGGAGCTCACCACAATTGCTTACCATTAGTTGTGAGTAAAGTTGTAATATTTAATGATTTCAGACTTTTTCCTTTATTTGTACTGTGAGACCCAGTTTCTTGCCAAATTTCATAATTTTAGGTCAACGGGAAGTACCCTGTAGGTTTTCCTTTTTTCATAAATGTATGGAGATGAGGACATAAAAAGCCATATCTTTTGATTGCGTCGTTGTAAAAAAATTTAATTTTCAGATCTTGTGTGGTTCATGGACCCTAACATATGATATTCATTTCAACCTGATACCTTTACCCGTTCGTGAGATAAAGGGTCTTGACAGACAGACAGACGGACAACAAAGTGATCCTATAAGGGTTCCGTTTTTTTCTTTTGAGGTATGGAACCCTAAAAACAATAGGAAACATTTACATTCAGTAAGTATGTATATTATGATCACTAAACAATTTACTGAAAAGGTCTGTCAGTAATGAAACAAACAACTTTACAACATGGGAGCTTATGCTTATTTTTTTTCTTGAAAGTCTATGGTACTTCCTAATCTGACTATGATTCTCGCACCGGACCATAAACTTTCCCTCGAGAATTTTTGACTTGCCAAGAGGTGGTTTTTTATCTGTTTCATGTATTCTATGGTTTTTTATATGGGGTGACCAAAAACTTTTCTCATTTTCTAACCCATGGTTTCAAAAAACATTATATTTTTTGGGTAACGTACTCAAATAACTATTTATATTTAATAAGGATTTGAGTATTATTTGAGCAATAACAATACCCATTAAAATCGATGCAATTGTTTATAATAATTTATTGCGGTTTCTAAGCAAAGGCGTTTCACTCTTTTGTTTGTGAGAACTGTCTATGGGTTGGCGAAACCAATCTAACTCAGAATTTTATGTACGGACGTCGAACTTTACGTCGTGGGGAGATGTTTTGAGAACCTTTGAGGAAACCTTCTCTATAAATGAGTAAGTGGCTAGGAAAGAAATAATGGTGTGGTTTTTATCCTGAGATATATCTTGAAACAACTTTAATTTAAGATACTAAACAGCATTTATCTTGTAATAATTGTAAGCACATATTGTGTTCTGTAAAGGATAGGCTGCAATTTATATTTCCCTTATCCGGCACGATAAATATTCTCGATATCGAAGCACCCGGCAGCGTGCCACAAATAGCTAAGGAAACGACGTCGTGTGTATGCTGAATAGTCCTATTGACCCTTTGGAAAGCGCTCTCCGGGCCGACGGGGGCTCTCGGGCTCCGCTTTCAAACAAAGGTCGCGTTCGCGCGCTGATATCTACCGCTATTCGAACTCCACTTATTTTAATTACGCGATATGTGACCCACTTACCAGAATACGTGCACATATTTTCAATTTTCGGTGTACGATAAAATGACTATTCGTTGAAATGGAGACTTAATGGAAACAAAGCTACGCCAATATGGTTAGGATCATTCTATTAATTTGTTGGTTTATAATCCACAAACAGTGTTTGTTTTTATGACAGCTGAAAAGGTCACACATCTGTAATAATGAAATCGACTTCATAAGTTTAATTTTAAATTTTAATAATCTCTTTTCCCTATTTGAAAACTGCTCGGGTTGTGTACTTTGGATGTTGAGAAATAACATTTTGTCAAAAAACCCTCGCAAAAATCAAGACAAATCCGGTCCCGAGCTTCAATTTGAAACAAGGGTCTTGCTGAGAGTCTAGTGGCGGGGCCCCGGCCGGGTGGCAGCCGCGGGCGGCGCTACGCCTACCCTTTCTTTATGACCAACCTCAATTGTTTTCCTCTCCGTAATTTTACATCAAATTTTAACTTTCCCAAAACTAATTCATAAACAAGTTAAAACTCGATTATGGTTTTTGTTTGCTCGTGAATACATTAGATCACAATCAAACTTTCGTTTTTAATACCTACCTAATACCTGTATACCGATTACCGACATATTGAAGTGAATTCAACAACTTATCAAGCGCTCGCATTCTGTCTTTTACTCTCATACTAATAATTGAGTAACTAACGAAAAACTCTTACGAAAATCTTTATAATGCAAAATTTCAACGCGGCACACCTGCGCTGACATTTGATCGTTTAGTTCGCTGCCCTTCGACCCCTTGGCCTTTACTTAGTGAAAAATATGTTTTGTGCAGACGAGGAGGACGAGCCACGCTGTGTAACGCTCACGCCGCGTCACAAGGCTGCCATCCGGTTTATTAGAAAGGTACGTATACGCCATTAAAAACATTGCCTAACACTATTAACACTCACAAAAACATCACTTACATAATATCTTCTACAGTAAAATGCCCCGCGTTGTCACACAAAACAACGTATTCGTCTAAAAAAGGAGTACGAAAACCCTTGGATATGGAACTGAACATCTTTCCTAAAAAAATACTGATCGAAAGTGACAGAAATTTACAATGCAATGCAATACAATACAATATTCTTTATTGCACACGAAATTTAGTGAAAAATACAAATATAATATATATTAAAAATAATAATATAATAATAATATATATTAAAAATAGGTGTACAACATTCCTCTTTTATTACTCGTTTATTTATTTACTCTTTATTTACTTTTACTTTTTTTTATTTACTTTTTTTTATATTTACAATGGTTTTTTGTCTTTTTCGACCCTTGTTTTTGACCATATTTTGACCCATATTTCTTTGGGAAACTGCTTAGTGTCAATATTAAGAGTCACCGTACTAGTATAAATCAGTCTGACCTATAAAGAGTGTCCAAATAATAAAAAATCTACGACTTTTTAGGATGTCCGGCTGTTAAGATTCGGAGGCTGCTTTTAACTTAAACATCTGTATAATATAATCCTGGCATTTTGTGTGACAGCGTGGGCCGCACTCTTCACAAACATTTCACACTTATAAGGGATTTATTACACTAAATCTTATTTCGTACAAACCAACAATCAAAGTTTCAGACAGAATTGTAAATCAAAAGCGATTTCAAAGTTGGAGGTGTAAGCCTCTAGTTTGAGACACGTTAACCCTAGTTTAACATTGAAGCGTGAGGTTTGGAAAATGGTAACATATGTAGCCGTTACATGCTCCGCTCACTCACATCGTTTTGATCATTGCTCAATAACAAAAATCATATATCGTCACTGCATGGTCACTCCATGTAAAATATCCGACTGAGCTAACGTTCATTAAAAGATAAACTAAGTAGGTATGTGTTTATCCTAGATTCAGGAATCACAGTTGGTAAAAAAATACAACTTCAAAACGCATTTCCCCTACATTTTGGATCTACGGTACGTCGACGAAAGCATAAGACGGCTTTTGAAGGCTCTCAAGTACTTTTGTTCGCCCGAGTAAAATATAGAGCCAAAACAAAAGCTCTCATCATGCGAAAATGCATTCCTAGTTTGCAGACTAACGTCTGACGTACCATACATAACAATACACATAGCATACTTTTAATACCTATATGTATATTTTAATTTTTGTGTCGCCATATTTAAGCAGTAGAATAATACAAGCTTTTTACGAAATCACGCATAAAAAGCGTTTGCAAGAATTCTTCCAGTTTTGCCTCGCAACAAAACTTATGTAATACCATGGTAGGCGTTTTACAAATAAAATATAATTTTGCTGACTTTTGCTCCAGAAATCGGCACAAATGAAACGAA
Source organism: Athrips mouffetella (assembly GCA_947532105.1). Lineage (NCBI taxonomy): Eukaryota > Metazoa > Arthropoda > Insecta > Lepidoptera > Gelechiidae > Athrips > Athrips mouffetella. The sequence continues at coordinate 17,686,043 of OX383960.1, read as the reverse complement.
TCGAAAATGTATTGTGGAATTTATCAAGTTTTCGATAAAAACGAAAGTAAACACGATTCTTTCGTTAGGCATTCATTGTTTGAACTCTGCGCCCGAATTTATAATTCTACGAATCTTATTCAGCACAGTTTAAAAGTTTCTGTCGCACAAAGTTTGAAATTTATGGTATATGTTTTTATTTATAAACAAAATTCATTAATTCAAGCAGATTTTAGCCGTCTATTTTCAACCCAAATTTATACTGGCAGCATGTGCTCAACCATAAATAACATGTTTTAAAACAGCACCTTTCTACTGACGAAGGTGTTCATTTGAGCAGGAGTAAAGAAGACAAGCAAAAGGTACAGAGTGTGGTGGGACTCCCAATTGAGCAGAGGTTAATAAAATCTACCTCCCTCGTTACATAATTGATCAGGGTAAAGAAGCAACTTAGTAATCGCAGGCCCCGCTGAATTATTGAGCCTGTTTGCATTGCTCCGACTTCACTGCGCTGTCTTCGAACAGGTAGATACTACTAGATACTCGTGCCCATTTACGCTACGCCCGAGTACCTGCACTCAATACGTGGGACACTCAGAAATATTTGCGACACTAAAAAAAATTGTTCTACAGGTACATATATTTTTATTAAATCTTTTCAAAGTACTCTCCACCAGCCTCTATACAAAGATTCATGCGTCTGAACCAGTTTTCAAAACACTTTTTCCAGTCCGCCGTAGACACCTCGTTTACAGCCTGCTCGAACGCAGCCAGCGCATCTTCCGGCGACGAAAATTGTATCCCCTTGAGCTGATTTTTTATTTTTGGAAATAAAAAGAAGTCACACGGTGCTAGATCAGGGCTGTAAGGAGGGTGACCCAGGAGTTTGACTGGTGTGCTGTCCAGGAAGTCCCTCGTTTTGAGCGCGGTGTGTGCAGGCGCATTGTCGTGGTGGAGCAGTAGTCCGCGGAGCCCTGTGTTTGGTCGCTTGTTGCTCACAACAGAAAAAACTTCTGGTAAACATTTGGTAGTATACCATTCGGCGTTGATGCTTCTTTGATCTCGTAAGGGAATTGAGGCCAAGTGGCCAGTCAAATTAAAAAAGCTGGCGATCAAAATCTTCCCCCCGCTTCGAGATCGCTTCACTTTGGTAGGCGTTGGTTCATTTTGAAACACCCAAACTGTCGACTGGCGCTTGGTTTCTGGATCGTATTGATAAATCCAGGACTCATCACCTGTTACGATGTCGTAAACACGCCGAGACGAGCCTGCTTCAAATTTGTTCAGCATATCACGGCACCATTCCACCCGGGCCTGCTTCTGAGCGTCGGTGAGGTAGTGCGGCACCCAGCGCGATACTATCCTCCTCACGCGAAGATGCCCGTGTAGAATCTCGTGAACGCTTCCCGATCCAATCTTTAATATGTGCTGAATCTCCTGATATGTAATTCGCCTATTATCTTGGATTAAATTTTTCACTGCTAGCACGTTTTCTTCCGTAATAGCCGTCAAAGGGCGACCGCTTCTTTCTTCATCCCCCAAGGTTGGTCGACCGCGCCTAAATTCGTTATACCAACGATACACGGTTGCCTTGGAGGGGCCTTCATCCATAAATGCCATTTGAAGTCTATCGAACGATTCATCCGGTTTCAGGCGACACTTGAAATCGTAAAAAATCATAGCTCTAAAATGTTCCCGGCGCAGATCCATTTTTCAGTAAGACACGATACTTTGAATTGGCTCGCAAAAAATGTGGAGGGAAATTTTGAAAATGGAACACACATATTTTTACTTACAAGTAATCATATTTTCGAAAAAGATTCTGACCGGCCAGTCTCCCATATATAAAAACTATTTTTCGCAATACTTTCTGAGTGGCCTGGTACTCATCCCTCCAACTTGGATTCAATTCAAGTCAGTTCCCAGCACAGTATCATTCTGTTTACCTTTAACTTGCTACGTGCTACGCCGTAGCACTTCGCTACGACGCTATTGAACTTTTACGCTATTGAGCGTAAAGAAAGAGCTTGCATTATTTTACACATAGTATGTGTAATTAATTTATGTTTCCAATAGCTATAGGTACATTTGAACACTATTGAACACTTTGAAATATCACTTATATATTAATACGTACATGAAGACACATGTGAAATAACCTCTGGAATTCTGACAGATGAAGTATTTTGTGACCCGCCGTAAATTTAAAGAAGCGCTAAAGCCATACGACGTTAAGGATGTTATTGAACAGTATTCCGCTGGCCACGTCGACCTCCTGGGGCGAGTGAAAAACGTCCAGAATAGGTACACTGCTCCACTCCGCTACCCGCGAGTTACATGCACCATACCTCTCTACGTTCTATCCGCTCTCGTCTCGACTGTCTTGCAATGTGATCTTTGTAGTCAGAGCCGGCATCTAATCTAATATCTACCCTTTGTAGCTAGTTTGTGCAATGCTATCTCATAATAACATTATAAACCAGATTGCAAGATTGAAAACTTCTTATAAATGGGCATACTTGTTTATTTTTTGTTTTCCTTATGTTCGTATGTTTCTATGTAAAAGTTTTCAATTTTGTACTCAATTTACGCAAAGGGCTTGGAAACCCTTTCAGGCACAATTTATAGTTTAAGGGCTGACATGTTAGTGAGTGTGCATGCCTGTCTCCTTGGCAATATTAACAAGACCCTAGTGTGGCATTTACAATACTGACTGTACAATTAACTCTTCTCCCAGTCAGAATAACAGCATGCGGGTTTAGAATATTCACAAACGGAATTAGCAGTTATTTACAAATATGAATATTCATACATAAAACAATACTCTTATTAACATAATCCCTAAAAAATGCTGTCACCCTTTACATTCAATATCCCTTTTAATGAAATTTATACTGCTGTGTGAATTGGGTTTTAGGACATTTTTTATTTCCGTGTAGCTCAAGTACTTTGTCGCACGGAAGAGATTTAGAGAAGCGTTGAAACCGTACGACGTGAAAGACGTGATAGAACAGTACTCGTCGGGGCACGCCGACCTGCTTAACCGAACTAAGAACCTGCAGTACAGGTGAGGTGCGAGGGAGTCAGCCTGCTTCATTCACCGCAACCGCATTGTAGTGCGCCGCAACCCGCAGCCACCGCCACTAGTCCCAACCGCAGAGTCTCGACCAAATGTGATCATCTAAATATACACACAAAAACAAGCGCGAGCCTACACACATAAGTGGCACCAACAAATGGCAAACAATCCAAATATCATTTGTCACTCCATCGGAAAAGAAATATTTTTTCAATAACTGAAACATATCTGAAGCGTACATTTTCGCTGAGTTTTTGCATCGTGCCAAAATATGGCTCAATGATATCGATAAAATTTCCATTACAAGTATTTACTAACGCAATAGATAGGGTTTCTGTAGCACTTGCTAGAAAATTATTCAGTACTTGCACTGGACCATCTATATGAACTTCGCTTGATCACAGAGTTTTATCGTCTGGATTTCGGGAAGATTGCCAAATGGGCATTTACAATGATAAATCTGTTGGTAATAGGGTTGCTAGAGAAACATTGTAGTTATCACTATAACCAATCTCGTTCTAAGAATAGCCTCTCATTTGTCATAAAATCATGGCTTACTTTCATTCCTAATTTTTATTACACGAGCATAAGATGCACGATGTGACTTGCTGGGCAGAAATGCACAACCAAGTATTTTACATAGCTATATTTGTTTCGGTTTTTGTACACACCTTGTTTTTCTTAGATGTAGTGTTTAGAGGTGTTTCAGTTAGACTGTATGTATATATTACGACATTCATGACACATATATACTTGTATCTTTGTACGAGTAGTTCATCAAAAAGACGTTCGACCTTTAAACGATCTCATCAAATTAGTGAATGATTGTTGGCCGTGCTCATGAATTGCAAACAATAAGTACTTACTAGTACAAAAGCGCTGTGAAAACCCTCTACTATTCAACAAAACAGATGAGATGGTAAATTTGTTTGTGCAGATAGGGAACTTAATTAGAGAAAACCGCACGTCTGCGAACAGGTATCATTGCGTCGTCAGCGGACCGGAACCCACGACTGATTACAAACGCTATCCTTCCTTTCTTCGGGCCTAATTACCAAAAAGAGACCCGATTTAATGAATAACCACGGTATAAAATCTTATTTTCGGTTAACTGTAGAAATAACAAGTTATTAAGTACCAGCGTTGTTATGATATTTAATTATCAATGGATATGCCATTGTTTTAATATTAAGAATAATCGATCGTTTTCAAAGTGCTTTTGTGTTCATGTATACATGTTCTTAAAAAGAGTATGCATTGCTTTTTTGTTGTAAAGGTACTTCAGTGTTAACATTGCTAATTTATTAAGTAGATAAATAACATAAATAAGTAGTATTGTCTAGTAATATTGAATCAAAATAACATAAATTAGATTTTAGATAGATTACACTTTAGTTACTTTCTCGTCCATAGATTTACAATTTCTTCAATTCTGGTTTCAATTCTCAGGTTAGATCAAATACTTGGTAAGCAAGGATCGAAAGCCAAAGACGTCTATGCGTCTAAAATCAGCCTCGCTTCCAGAGTAGTTAAAATTGAAAGACAGGTAAGTGGTTTCGTTCATCAGACTACGAATTTGCAATTACAAAAAGTCAAATATTAAGTATCGAATTAATTCCTTTTCAGGTAGATGATATAGAAAGTAAGTTGGATCATTTATTAGAATTATATGAGGAAGATAGAAGAGTACAACGAAGAAGAATAGATAACGGGGCTAACGGAGGTGGTGACAGGAGCTCGGAGCAAGGTCCGGGAGCGGGGGCGGGGGCGCTGGCTCTTCGTGGGCAGCTGGAGACGCCGGACAAGCAGCAGTACTCGGAGCCCAACTCACCGGTGGCGCGCTCGTTCGACGCACACCCACCCACCGCTGCCGCGCCCTTCCCGCCGAAGCGCCCCATGCACCGAGGATACTCCGACCTCGGTACCAGGTTCATGCGCAAGAAAGTCATAGTCAAGTAAGTCGTCCCACCATACCCTGCCCCATCATAATCTACTTCTATACGTAAATATAAAGGGAATTGCGTTTCAGAACGTCGTCGAGTAGAAACGGAGAGTCGCCTAGAGACGATGAAGTAGTGATAGTAGTACCGACCGACCGAGAGGACACGCCTCCGAGATTAGTTACTGACAGCTCAGGTCAGTATAAAAAATAGACTAATAACGATAATAACATAAATGTTAACGTTAGAAAATCCGCTTAACTAAATGTAGAGACAGCTGCTTAGTACAAAAATTAATCATCTTAACACAATATTATGTCACACAATGAACTAATTTAACCAATTAAACATCATTGCCATAGGTATAAATATACGAATATTACAAAATTGCAGCATCTTATGAAGACTATTCGTCGTCGACTTCCCTCTGACCGGCAACTTGGGAGAGCCCCATTCTATTCGGCCGGCAGCGGCGGCGTGAGTCCCAACCCTCCCGTTTCGATGTGTGGAATGCGTATATGTGTCCGTGCTCCTGCCCTGGTCCTGCCCCTCCTGTCCTTACCTTATAACGGTGTTGCATCTTGATCCTCATACCTCATCTACATAATTTTATCTCTTCAGTATCTTCCTCTGTACCTCTTTTATATTTTTTACCCTCTAAACATTAATTGATACTGTAGATGGATGTGCTAATTACTATTGAGACACTACACAATAATAACTAAATGTATTAAAATTTCATAGTAAACACGAAAATAATATCCCCAAAGGATGCTGGGTTGCAAAGAATACGTATTAAAGTTTTACGATCGGAATCGAAATTCGGACCAAAAAGATCCCCGTTACTATGCAATGGTTTTGTTTGTTTCGCCCTTCTTCTCACTTGTAACATTTCATCAGTTCTAGCATGTTAATGTGAAGTAGATTTGTAGAATATCTAATTCTATGTTTTATCAAGTATTACTTTCAGTTATTTACTAGGGCATTGATATACAGATTCTAGCTAGGATACGTTAACTTGCCTCACGTGATTACCTGCCATCGATTGAGCGAACGAAGCTAATGACCAGTTTGTAGAGAAAGATTTTATCTAATAACCGAAGCCACACCCTGCCAGCATAGAGTGGGTGTAAAAACGTTACGGCATAAAGCGTAACAAGCAGGCTATAACGTTCTTATAATAATTGAAAAGTACATAGAGGGCGTAAATGTGTTGAAAAGATACAATTACACAATTCGAAACAAACTATGTACGTTGACGTGTTGCAGATGTGTGTGCAAGCTGTTCAGTGGATGTTGAGACGGAGGGCGCGGAGGGCGGCGGCTCGCCTTCGGGCAGCTCGGGCACCGCGGCGTCGTGGTGCGAGGGCGAGGGCGAGGGCGAGGGCGACGCGGACTGCGGCGAGGAGCGCGGCTACGCGTCCGGCGACGGGGACTCGCTCGCGGAGGACGCGGCGCTGCTCGGCCAGGCGGCGCACGCGCCCGCGCCGCGTGTGGGCCGCGCGCAGCGCCGCGACGTCGCCGTCGACCTGCATCTCCTGCGCCCCGACGTCTGACCAACCGAGCCGAGCGACACATAACATGTGTTTAGCACCCCTGGCTTTCCCTCCCTAACTCTTAAAAGTTAGCTAAAGTGAAATCGACCCCAACTAAGTTTGAAATTCACATCATAGGATGAGGCGACTTTTCCAAAAACTTTGCACAATTTCATGAACTCTAACGCATAAAAAAGTGTTTTCCACCCATACGTACACGTTTTAGATAGGTGCTTATACAATGTAAAGAGCAATCATAAGTTAGTATTTATGTATAGAAAGATTGATCGAGAGCGGGTAATAAATGATAAGTGTGTCTTGTGCGATTCCATACAACGATTAAACATTTTTCGGCGTTCAACGATTCCACTCGTAATAATTAAGACCAAAGACTCGAAGTAGACATGCTAATAATAACATAATTAAATAAATAAATAAATAAATAATAAATATTTTTTACTTATTGTACGCTTAATTTGTTCACTTTGCTTTCCAGAAGGGTTTACCTTTTTTTAGATAGAGGCTTCTAATTTTATAATATTAAGATAGCTAAATATATAACGTGTAACATAAAGGTGTGATAATATTGAAGGCTGTGAATCTGTCCATGAAACTCAACAACTTTTCCCAAGGAACATAGGTGGAAATACGAAAAACCAAATTTGACCTCCCATACAAAATGTGCTAGTATCTATAGGAGGTCAAAATTTAATTTAGTTCTATGACCTATGTTCCTTGGGAAAAGTTGTTCAGTTTCATGGGCAGATTCACACCGTTTAGTATTGTCACACCACCTTTCCGTGACACACTGTAGATGAGTTGTAAATATGGAAATAAGCATCTAATTAAGTAAATGAATATATAGGTGAAGGTTAATGTACTTTATTGGTTGTGTGAATCCCTTTCCGATCCGGATCGAAAGCATAGACTATTATAGCTGGTAGGCAATACGTACACATGGCCGCACATCGGTAGAAACAGTTTTGGACCTTATGGCGTGGTAATAGAGTTGAAAAAGTTTCTAACGACAAGCGGTTGACCGTACGTCAGTTTTGATAAGAATATGAATTTGCATACATTACGCAGTAGTGAGTTCCGATAATGGTAAGCAAAAGCTCCTCATTACTCTATCATTATGTAAATCATTTATTTATGACTGTGATGTAACTACGTGACAAGAAAACATTCGTTATTACGTAACAGTTCGAGATCGGACAGGGGTTTAAGCATCCTTATACAATCTGCATTAAACACGAACAGTAAACATGCTAATATACTTATATTATCTAAATTCCTTAAATGCCTAAGGCAATTTTTTTTAAATGCCTACTTTTAAAAAGTTGGATTGTTTAAAAATTATCTAAAATTACTTTCCTTACAAAGGGAACGAAAGACAATCAAATACAAAGAAACTGTGATAGATTTTCTGTTAAAATGCATTACCGCGTAAATGGAACTAATTGTCCAACTAATAAATAGTTAATCTTTACCCCTATGTATTATCTTACTACCGGAAGTAGTCGACTGCCTATTAAATACAATACCCCACCTATTGCTAGAAATCTATTTACTTTAATAGAAAATTCCTATTCTTGAACCAATTTATAAAACTTTTGGACACATTTCTGAATAAAAGCAGGGTAAATTATTGCCTGATGTTCGAAATAGTTACTATAAGATAATATAGTTAATTATTACTTAATGACTAACACCAGCTACGCTATATTATTGTATATGCAGCATCACTGTCCTAAAACCAACACCCACTTTAATTTGAAAGTCTCAAACTGTCAACAAACAAAATTATTAAAATAATAACATTGTATTAAAGGTACCTACCAAAATGGACCTAAATTACATAGTCGATGGGACCTATACTATTGCCTAACATTTAGAATTTTATGGTTAAACACATAATTTTAATGAAACGACCACGTCAATTTTATACGCCCATAAGCAAGAAGTATAATACTAGTTATCTATACGGCTTTTGCCACCTGGTTAGCTTCCAATCCAATCGTTGAGTCCATGTTAAGAATTCTACAATATTGCCGTAACTCACTCTAACCAACACACTTCAAGAGCATGCTTTTTTGTTTAACAAAATTCCGCCAATTTTTTTTTAGTTATCACCTATTTCTAAAAACAAAATTTGAGATTGGTTGTAACGCAACTACTCAATATTAATTCGTGTCAGTAGGAACAGGAGATCAATTCTTGAATATAATTGAGTGACTTTTGAAATAGGTAATGAAAAACACTCAAATGCCAGCTACTTTTAAAACTTATATCATTTTTCATTTTTGAAAAGAAATATCAGTGATTTTGATATTCAAGAGTTGGCCTCTCTCTACTCCTAACTAATTGTATAAAGTGCAATGAAAAAGACATCAACGCGTGACACTCGTTGTGTCCAGTAACATGTACAGCAATATACCTGTCGGCTCAGCATGAACCCCTAGATAAAATATACCTATCTAAGACCAAATGTCACTTTTTGACATATAGTGTATGAAGCAAACATAAATTTTCTCACGTGAGTGAATGTAATGCGTTTATCGAGGGGCTCGTGCTACCGCGGCTGTAATATTTGAACTTTAGTTAAACAGTTACACACATGATGATGAGTCTACGTCACTTTCATGTGTTGACTGCAAGACTCCTCCAGACCACGCACTGGGCTGTGAAACGTTATGGCCAGTTACAGGCGAGAGTAGGGGAATTTCGGACATCTAAGAAAAAATCAATATAAAGTTTAAAAGTAGGTACCAAGTAGGTATTATTAAGTCTGTTTCAAACAGAATTTTTTACATGTGGCCCTGGTTACTCATCACTTTTAAAGATTTTAACTATATTCCTTTAAGTGATTCAAGGTTTCTCACAAAGCTCGTCTGGTTGTTCACAAAGGCGATTTATACCAACACTGATATACGGCAGTGAAAACTGGGTATGACAGAAAAAGCATGAAAGTAGAGTTAATGCAATGGAAATGAGAGCGTTGAGGAATATGATTGGTGTTAAATTGAGTGATAGGATAGAACGTTATGGCGTAAAAGCAGACGTAGTGACGAAAATTGAGAAAGGAATGCTACGATGGTTTGGTCATGTAGAGGGGATGACTATATTGGAAATCGCGGGAAGAGGAAGGCCTCGGCGAAAGTTCCAGGACCAAATTCACGACGTCCTAAAGGAAGGCCTGGTTAAAAGTACCTTAAACCGACGAGCATGTATGAAAGGATTGATATGTAGAGGAAGCGAGAAAAGTATGCAAGATCGTATAATTACGCCAAACCCAAATTTAAATTTATACCTCATTACACCACTTTGGGATATAACTTTGCAAAAAACCGGCTAAGTACGAATTGGACTTGGGCACCGAGGGTTCCGTACTTCTGAGGTGAAAATACCGTCTTAGTTATGTTATGAGCGCGCAGTCACGCAGAAGTGTATTAAATGCACGAGAGTCCAACACGCACTTGACCAGTTTTTATTATTTGTTATTTTAGCGGCAACATAACCAAAAGAGCATCATGATGTGAAACTTTATATCAAACTGAAAATTTAAAAAAACTCCTAATTAAACAATGCATCACGCGATAACGTAGTTTGTATTGGAGCTAAACATTTTTATTATTTCGACCTATGTTCCTTGACAAAAGTTGTTTGATTTCATTTTTAGAATCACATAACATCCTGAAGCATTACATCTTTTGTGACACTAGGTTTTAGATATAGGTAGAGAATATTAATACACGGGTCAGGGTGTAAGGGACAGCTTTCCAAAAACATAAAATGCATGATGATCAGTCTACGAACCGAGCGACAGTAACAGGGAACTTAAATTTCTGGATTTTCTTTTTGCATTTCCATACAAAATTGTAAACTTGATTGGACAGTTTCTACAAAGAGCACTACTATAAGTTTGTATAACGAGTCGAATCTAAAATTTTCATTCACTGAAAGTTTTACATTCCATTGAGTGAGCATGCCCTTTCAGCTTTCGGAAAGCCGTCCCTTATACCCCATATAAAAGAAATTTATAGGTAGTTTAAATCGTGCACGGTGCGAAACATCCCGCTTCGACAATTTTCCGCCTACCGAAGAAGTTTGCCGCCGCCGCGCTCCTTTTCCACGTGATACTTTGAGCGGCACGCGGGGCCACAATTTTCCAGATAGTTACATACAATACAATGGTGTCCGCATTTACCCCACTCTCTTTACGCGCACATATAGTAATAGTTTTCAATGATAATAGGTATTTGTTATTAGGCTACTTTAACTCCACAGGCTACTTATAGAACTTGTTACTGATTTTTCAATTTTATTTACTTTTTAACTCTCATGGCTCTGTGAGTCGATGTGTGCCTGTAAATTCAATGTAAAGGTTCACTACCTAACCAAATAGCTTATCCTACCACCTACATAAACTCTACCTACTCTACTTCGTAGTTTGGTACATACAGCCCTGAGCACGTCGAGCTTTACACATTGGCATTTATGCTGTACTTAGTTCTATCTACGTAGAGACTAGAGTTGCACTGTAAGTGTAAAACTTTACATGCTCTTACTTTGCTGCGGGTCAGACAACGCATCTTCTGAAATACTCACTTAATTAGAAATTGCGTTTCGGACCAATTTTATATTATACCTACCTATATAGTCTGAAATTAAATCAGACACAAAAATTAAAGGTTGATTTAAATACAAAATACATCAAAAACCACCTTGGCATTAATAGTGCATTAAAATAAGTATCGTGGTCGAGATTACTTGATGCCATTGCGTAGTATTTCGAATAATTTTAATTGATGATAGAATTAGTTACAAAATGACTTACATACCTACCTACTTACTTACCTACTTTTAATACAATAATTTAACCCATATAAATAAATATGACACAAAACATAATTTAAGCTATTCCATACGAAAGTATTATCAAACTGTTAGATACTTAGATTTTATGGCTCTATTTCTAGTCATTAACTGTAGTTATACTAACATGGAACTTATCGATCGAAGTATACAAAAAAAAATAAGAAGTTTTGTTGTGTGTACCTACTGAGTTCTTTTTTACAAAATTGTTACGTTATGCTAGCTACTGTTTATGTTAATTGTTTCTTTAAAGTTGTACTTTTAAATGATATATTGAAATAAACTACGATTATTAGTCTTCAAAATGGCGTTTGATTAAATATTATTATTACCTAAATTACAACCTGGGGGTAAACGTGGTAACTTAAACGATATAACCAAAACAAAAACGTTTGCCTAAAACACCTCTAGTTAAGGTGATCTGTGACGGTCAGCTTAGCCCCGAACGCAACTAGATGGAGCCACTGCTACAAATATAAGGTTTTATTTTTTAATGCAATAAGTACCAACAATATATGTGCAAAAAGTTGATTCGCGTAAATTTCATCGTGCAACTTCAACGCCTAACAACAATTTCGATAAGAAAAATATCTCCATATGTCCACTAAAGTCAATTTCTCTCGTCAGTCCATGTTTACATAAGTACTATCACTCACACATGCACACAAAGCACAACCGTACAGTTTTGACCGCACGCCCACAATCGTAATATTGAACCAAAAATTGCTAAAAAAAATAGTACTTTCTGTACATTAACTGTATTTTTGTATTAATTAGCGATTATTCTTCGTTTTTCAACAGAATTTTATGTCCCGCGTAAGAATGCAAGTCATTTGAATTTTTGTATGGAAAACGGATCACCTTAAGTCTTACCGTAACGTTTGAGGCAAACGTTTTTGTTTAGGTAAAATCGTTGAAATTACCACGCGATCACACCCCCTGATCAATTATTTTTGAAGTGAAAACTTCTCTAGCGGCGCTTGGCACTTTTTTAGATGGGTTAAAAATGTTAAACTCGCGTTAGATGTCGCGTCAGATGTCACGTCAGATCTCGCGTCAGATCCGCAGCCTGATCGAAAAAGCGTCAACTGTCAACTGTATTGTTAATACTCGTATTACAATACGCGATTGACCCTTACAAAAAGCATAATATTTAAAAATGCAAGTTTTCACTTCTGCCGGCACTCCCGGAGTGCAACCCGTCCTTTTTTTTAACAATACAGTGAGTAATGGACAAGTTGGCAAAAACTTAAATGGTATGATCGGTCGATGAAACTGAATAACTACAATATATGTCGCAGGAAAATTGTATAATTCGCCGTTTACAAACGGCGGCGGGCAAACTGTAATCGGTCGGCAAATCAAATTGTAAAACGATGATCACTAGTTCATTTTAGGTTCGTAAGAACATAAGAAGATCTATCGAAGTCGTCTTTTATTTTGAGTCCCGTAGTGGCAGAGAGGAAGTAAATCAGTCGTAGTAGGACAGACGAGGATTTCTCCAAGTCAGGACCAACTGCCAACAGCCGACCGAAATCGAGGCTGCGGCCCATATGTGTGTATAAAAAGACTTACAAAAAAGTTTTTCAATGTAATACAAACTCCTTTGATCTTAACCATGGCTGTGTTCCAAATTGTACAAACGCTGCTAAAAGCGTATACAGTACTGACGGACGGTCCAAATTGATTTTGCACGCTCACAAAGCTATCACTGCTTTAATGGCTCTAGTCAATTTGGAATGGATTTAAGCGCGCTCACGTGTTCATCTGTCAAAATGTCAGTTTCGTTTTTATTTTCTTTAACAAAGCCTAAGCTAATCGCTGAAAAATGTGCGCCAAATCCACTCTCATTTCCATTAGAGACAAACTCATTAAAATCAAAACTTAAGAGACATCAGCTGGCTGCAAATGTGTGGGATTTTATGTGTCAAATCGATTTTGACATTAGCGCTTTCACTGCTCCACCTATTTGACTAAAGCACTGATAGCAGAAACGATGACGTCATCAATGACGTAAGGCGGTGAACGAGCGAGTGCTTTAGAGCACGCTTTTGGTCAATTTGGACCGACTTAAGCGCGCTCACAGTGCTCTAAAGCAGTCTGTTAGTGCAATATGGAACGCACAGAATGACGAGCAGCGTCGTCTCCAAGTCACCGAAGTGAATAAAAGACAGTTCGGTCTGGTAATATCGTGTTACTCTATTCTCAACGACTACAACTATATTTAAGAGCACAAAGGCTAGGTACAGATTTTTGTGTCCTAGCTTTTTTTTTTTTTTTTTTTTTTTTTAATGGCGTCACATCTCAGATGTATTTTGCACAATGTCAAGTTAACAAATTATTATAAAATTATGGCGAGTTCGCCAATGTCAAGTGGAAGATTTACACAGGAATCCACATCACGAGGACGAGGGCCTGTGTACTATGATGACTCCGATAAGTTGATGGGGAAACTTATTGAAGACTCGATGGGCCGCTACTCTCCATCCAAAAATCTTGATAAATGCATGTATTCCAATCTTCTAATAGATGTTCATTTTCAAAGACGTTTACAGCATAACACCCTATCAAATTATTCATTAAACTCTTCAATAAACAAATAAAACTAAAATTAAAATAGAAACACGACCGCCATCTTCAAATGTTGAAAAACGAACCCGTGTCCTAGCTTCTGACTCTACACACACCGGTAATATAGATAGATAATGCCAATCACGCGCTGTCACCATGACAGCTGTCGAAACAAAGGGGCGCACAGACGAGCATTTGCTGTGACGCCACACCACCCCCCCACGGAGAAAATAAAATGGAAAATTAATATAAAACTGAGTCATAGATCTAAAATGTCCCTGAATTTGACTCTCCTTCCAGATCTAGTTGTAGCAGGAGCGGAAAATGGTGTAGGAGTGGGTGAATGATCTGATGAGTGTACGGGAGGAGTGGGAGTAGGTGAAGGTATTGAAGGAGAAGATGAAATGGTAAATGGTGGAGCGGTTTCTGATGCTGGCGGCGATGGGGCTGCAGCAGGAGGGCTACCGCTTTGCCATTTGGCTACGAAACCCTAATAAGGTGAAAGTAAGACAGCCGTTTACGAAGATAGTGAGACGATTGAGAAAACGACGGGCTTGTCAATCGTCGATTGACAGTGACATCATTTATGACGGGCGAGCGACGAAATCCCGGGTAAAAATTACCCTGACAGCAGGATAGCGTTATATGACGTCCATCGGTGTGGTCGAGACAGACTGCTGTCAAAGGGTAATTATTACCGTTTTGGAACTCACTCCCTCCTAAATCTCCCCAAGCCCCAAGTAATCTGTGCTACGCACAGACTACTTAGATGATACTACCGTATCAGACTACCATCTGCCATAGAGCCTGTGTAGGGCTTATAAAAAAAAAAAAAAGATTTCTGGAGACGTATGACATTAACTTTTTATCGTCAAGAACAATTTTATTGACACAGGAAACATTATATACAGCCAGTTTGCCTGGCTTTTCTAGATGCACTCCTAATTTTCTAAAGAATGAAATGAGAGCCACAAAATAAAAGATATTTGCTAAATAAATTGAACAATTTATTATTATTTTTCTCATACCCAATTTACTTAAACTATATATAGCCTCAAATCACAACTCATGGATCTCCGCTGGCATGGACTGGAACCATTTACAATATTTCTCTTTTGCTTTCTTGTTGAAGTCTCCGTGCCTGATGCTGTCGAAAAGGACATTGAAGGATGTTTCCGTAGTGTTTCATTATGGGCTGCTTACAGGACTACCATCAATATAAGGAGCTGTAAAAGATAATACAATATATGAGTGATTCACATATATAGAAAACAAATATAAACAAGTTTCTGCTTTTGTTATAATGGGTGTTTTAGAAGATGGCAAAATAGGGCATATAAAGGATGGAGCTATACAGAAGAAAGAAATAGTAGAATAAATTTATCTTTCTTTAGTATAGCTGCATTCATCAGAAGCACCTTAATTTTGCCTTCGTGTAAATCAGCCATAATAACGATCCTGTCTTCTATCTTAAATAATGATCGTTAAGGCATTACCACAATTTGCTTGAAAACTCTGATTTGATAAATAACTGCATAACTAAATAAATATTCATAATTTTTATCTTTATTTTATGTTTACAATAAAATTAAAATAATTATTTAATGTGACTTACAGAACTGGGCAGTACAAAAGTGGTACAAAACGAAGCAGCAGCTACCGTCTTGCTTTAAACTCAAACACAGTTGTTCACCTGAAAATAGAGATTGTGATTATTATAAACTATGTTATTTATAAATAACTATGAATACCTAAACTACAGGAGTGTTTTGAGAGGTTTGACGCTGCCTGCCAAGCCAAAGATCCAGCTTCACATCATACTTGTATGATGAATATGAATTTTATTACCGGATTCATAAGTCTTTGAACAGTTCTTTAAATATTCCGTTGTTTAGTACAGTCAAGAACAGGTCAAGCTTGACACTCGTAGCATGACCAACTCTTTCTGAGATTTAAATAAGAATAGCGCATGGTCCAATGTGTAAAGCTTGACGTGCCCTTGACTGTATAAGACACTCAGTGATCTTACTGTCAGTCTAAAATTTGTTATGAAGTATTTGAATATGACATGCTGATGCCTAAGGAAATAGGAAGATGGGTGGACGTCAATCTTTACATTTTTTTATCAATGTCCAATGAAAATCTAGTATCTCTTAAACAAATGACTAATAATATGATCTAACCTGATGTTGCAGATGGTTCCTTATAGCTGTGCTTATAGTAAATATGATCACAGTGCTCTTCCCTGCTGTAGGTGTGATCATGTTGTGAAGCCAAGTCTTCTGTAAGGAAACAATAGCACTTAAGAGATATCGTTGTCATTACGAATGGTCAAGATTTAAATAATACCGTTCATATAATATTATCAGTGCAGTCTTACCTGTATCATCATCAATAAATGGGTTTCCTCTTGCAATTTCTTCCCAGTTTAACATCGATGGGTAAGCGTCGGATAGGAGACGCAAGTTCGCTTCTATAAACCTTTCTTCGAAGCACTTTTGGAAAACGAATATGTACTATAGCGATGTACACGTCCATCTGTTGTCTTTCAGGCACTTTATCCATATTTTTTGTAATTTTTCACTAGCTTGTCGAAAATTAATTCAGAGTAAACAAACAATGATGGCGGCCGGCTGACTATCAAACCAGAGGGGTGGAAACGTGAGGTGAGGGGACAAGAAGTAAATGGCATGTATCTTCAGAAATCAAAATGGCGCCCGCCGGTATGACCAGTAAATTGTGTATGAAGATTATAGGCCGTGGTGCTACGTACGAATTTGTTGTTTGTGTTGTTGTTGCGTGAATTATTTTATTTGTTTTATATTAGTCCTGGCTAAGTAAAACATTGTAAAATGCCGAGTCAGTATGAGGAAGAGCGTGGTTGGGAAGGAGCTAACCATCAATATGAAGTAAAGCATTTATTTCTCTCATATTTTCTAGAACATAACCTTGTTCTATTCTATATATCTTGATTTATCTACTCAGGAGGAAGGTGCCGAGGATGTTATTGAGAACCCGGAAGAAGTCTTACAAGAGTGTTTGGAGAAATTCAAAACTCCCGACTATATTATGGAGCCAGGAATATTTGGCCAACTAAAGCGATATTTCCAAGCCGGAGGCAACCCAGAGCAAGTTATTGAACAGCTGTCGATAAACTACAGTGCTGTGGCTCAAATGGCAAATTTATTAGCAGAGTGGCTAATACTTGGAGGTAACAAATAACAACATGTGATTTAAAGGCTGCTCAGTAATGCCATGGACGAATAATGATAAGACTGACAATCCCCATACTAGAAAACGTAACCCAGAAAGCCATGAAACTCATGGAAACTTGATGGTGCTTTCAAATAATCTGGAAATGAATTATGGTCTACCAAGTATTCTGCCACAAAATCATTGAAAATTTCAACATAGTTTCAATGTAAAGAAACGCTAACATTGAAATTCAGTTTATTTTTTACTCGATAAATCATAATAACTTCCTGGACTATTTATTAGTGGCATCTAGTTTTATACTTTTCCTGGTTATGATTTCTAACAGGGGATGGTCAGTCCTTCTTATTGTTCGTCCATGGTAATGGGTAATAATTACCTTGGACAGCAGTCTATCTCGACCAAACATTTGGATGTTATATTAAGCTGTCAGTATATTTTCTCACTGTTTTGAAATGTGACCTTAGGTAATGAAATTTAATATTGGTAGTTAATGAAATTTTATATAGGTTATTTGTTAAGTATGAGAGATGATTTGTTACAGGTGTTAAAGTGACAGAAGTACAAGCCATGGTGGAAAACCACTTAAAAGACATGATTTTAAAAACATTTGATCCCAAAAAAGCGGACACTATATTCACAGAAGAGGGTGAAGTATGTATAAAATTTATGGAATCTGTCTATACCTGGGACCATCAGTACATGTTCCTGAGTAAGAAGCATATGCATATAAGCATATTTTGTAAATTGTCTCAGGTTTAGAACTTCTGATTACATATACTAGACTAAAATAATACTGACAATAACTCTGTCAATTTCAGACTCCTGCTTGGCTGACTGAAATGATTGAGCACCCTACATGGAGGTCCCTTATCTATAGACTTGCTGAAGAATATCCAGACTGTCTTATGCTCAACTTTACTATTAAAGTAAGTTCGATACTATAAAAACTGATTTTATAATCAATTTGGAATCATACTTTATGAAACTATGATTTTCAGCTAATATCTGATGCTGGTTTCCAAGGTGAGATCACCAGTATTTCAACAGCAGCTCAACAAATAGAAGTATTCTCCAGAGTTTTAAAATCAGCCATTGTTGGGTTCTTACAAAGTTCTGATGATTGGCAGACAAGTGTCAATGAATGTGCTGTAAGTATGTTTTAATACAAGACAAAATTATTCTAAACTATTCCTCATAAACTATTCTTATAGCAATTGGTAGATATGGAAGAGCAGGTTCTTCTGGCACAAGTATTTTTTACTTAGCATCTTTTTTTTTAATATTGTCCAACATGCGATTGGTCTTCAGACCATATAGTGAAGGAAATTTTTGAGATAAAGGCTTCCGTTTTTCGTCTAGACGCAAAACGAACATCTCTCATTTTTAAGGTGTTTTTAGACCAATACGACCCTGCTGAATTCATACATGCTTGTAACATAAATAACATATACGACGCACAAAATAACTGGCCCTGTCATTGATGCGCAGAAGGAAAAAATGGCCCATTTTTGCACATTTTTGACTTCTGCGCATCAATGACAGGGCCACAGTTATTTTGTGCGTCATACTAACAGTTATCAAGATGGCGGCCAAAAACTGAAAATCGACTTTTTTTTGGCCTCAGGTGACTTTTTAACGAAATTTAAAAATGAGGTAATATGTCTTTGAGGGCAAAAAATACACACATATGCAAAAAAATAACAATTGTATGGCATCCGTCTGTACGCCTGTCTGACTGTCCTGCCTTAAAATAGCTGTATCTTTTGATCCCTAATAGACAGCCGATAGAAATTTTCGTAAAATATGTACTACTGTAGTGAATATACCTATCAATAATAAAAAATAGTAAAAAGTAAGAAACAAGCGTAACCCATTATAAAAACGGGTTTATTTTCCTTTTTTTTTTTGTTTTGCTCTATCGCTAAAACGGACATACGTGCAAGCGTCTGACTTGGTGAGTTCATAGTACATAATCTTAGGTAAAAAAAAAAAAAAATATGGCCTAGTGTGAGTCGGAATCATGTTATGTGATCCTTAAATGCGTAAAAACAAGCGTTAGCGCGCTTTTGCTAGGTCTGTGGTAAAAACGTACGTACGTGCCTGTACCGGTAGGTATTTTAAATTCGTCATCATACTAGTACAGTAAAGAGGTAAGTCCTGATTTGTCGATTGATTCAATGAATGACTGATTGGTTGATTGATTGACTGACACATTAACGCCCAGCCGAAACGACTGAAGCTAGAAGCACAAAATTTGGAGAGTATGTGTCTAATGTCACGAAATTTTAACACAAAAAAATATTTTGAGAAATTCGTCCCATAATGGGGTGAAATCGGGGAAAATATTTGGAAATGAAAGTGACCAATAACCCGACAAAAATAATTCGTCCCCTTTTTCGCCCCCCTGGAGAAATATTTTTTAGAAACCCTCATACACTAATTTGTATATATCTTACTTCAGAAACAAAGAATTTTCATACAAAACATTTTCCCCCATTTCACCCCCTTAGGGGATGAATTTCTCAAAATCATTTCTAGTGTCAAATTTTCATAACATGAGACGCATACTCTCCTAATTTTGTACTTCTAGCTTCAGTAGTTCCGGCTGCGCGTTAATGTGTCAGTCAATCAATCAGTCATTCATTCAATCAATCAATCAGGACTTACCTCTTTACTGTACTAGTATGATGAGGAATTTAAAATACCTACCGGCACGTACGTACGTTCCTACGCATTTAAGGACCACATAACATGATTCCGACTTACACTTGGCCAATTGTTATTTAATTATTTTTTACTTAGATTATGCACTATGAACTCACCAAGTCAAACGCTTGCACGTATCTCCGTTTTTGCGATAGAGCAAAACAAAAAAATCGTAAAAATGGTTTTTTTAATGGGTTACGCTTGTTTCTTACTTTTTACAATTTTTTACTATTGATAGGTATATTCACTACAGTAATACATATTTTACGAAAATAAAGATACAGCCATTTTAAGGCAGGACAGTCAGACAGGCGTACAGACGGATGGCAACAACGAATGTTATTTTTTTGTATCGGTGTGCATTTTGTGCCTTAAGAGACATATAATCTCTTTTTTGAATTACGTAAACAAGTCTCAAGACGCCGAAAATACGTTGATTTTTGTCGATTTACAGTTTTTGGCCGCCATCTTGAAAAATATTATAATGTTATTTATGTAACAAGCATGTATGAATTGCAAGCATGTCTAAAAACACCTTAAAAATAAGAGATGTTCGATTTGCTTCTAGAAAAATCTTAATTCAAAAGTTGGACCTAACTAATAAGCAGTTAATTTTGATGTTGTGATGGCGTTTTAGGCGGGCCCTTCCGGTGTCAGGCTGCCTTAATGTGACAACTGAATAAAGACTTTTTTTTACAGAAAATGGTCTGCCATGGTGCTCATACATATGTATACAGTCAAGTGATAGTACACATTCTATCACAAGAGCCTAGAGGCGGAGCCATCATGAAGAGACTTAGCCAAGAAATAACCCGATGTGCTCAACAAAGGTATACATACATATACAAAGTGTAAAAAATAAATGGTACAGCAGCACTGCACTTACTTTCTCGCAATACGCAAGGAAAAACTGTCAACCGCAAACTTAAATTTGTAATATCATACACATAGTATGGAAGTACAAACTTTTATTTACGTTTTTCCAAAAAAATGTTCGAATGAAATATACAGATCAATTCAGAATTCAAATTGTCAAACATTAAAACAAACAAACCTCAAACGATTTCGAGTAAATCACATGTTTAACTTTTGGTAATACTGGAACATCCTTTCTATGAATTTTCACAGATCAATGGATACTACCGCAGGAGATTTTTAAAATTTCCCAACACATGTTCCTTATGGATAATTGTTCAGTTTAGTCTACTGAGCAAGCCATTTCAGTTTTTGGTACACCGTGTGTACTAAATTTTATTCAAAAAAATCATAAAGAATATCCATTATCCAGTCAGGTAGACAATCAAATTCTAATAAACTCAATGGAACCAATTTTGGGTAAATCACATATTTACGATTTGGTGGTACAGGAACACCCCTTATATGAAATTACACAGATCAATTTGATACTGGCGCAAGATATCTTACATGGAGATGCTTGGTCATGCAAAGTTTCATCAAGATTCTATGAGCCGTTTTTGAGAAAATTTCAATTTTTCATTGTCGTTGTATGACATCTACCCCCAAATAGGCTATTACCAAAACCAAACCGTTATTTATGAAGGAAAACTATAAAATTTGTATTTCACTTCAGCCGCGCCGTATATTGTCGAACTAGTCTACTTGCGTGTGACGTCACATGGGTCACGTGACCTGCGCCATTACAGAAACATCGTTTTTGGCGCGGTTTTGAAAAATGTAACTTTGTAATTGATTTTTATTAATAATTCATAAGATCCCGCGGAAATATCAATATAGAGTGCTTATTAAGTAATAAATAATAATTCAAAACGATTTCCAAAATTAGTCAAATAGCCTATTGAGAGACAGCAAGAAACCACTCAGAACCCTTCGATGGTTTGCATAAAACTCCTAAATTCAAAATATGGTGTCAATCGGACCATTCGTTTAGCCGCTAGGCCTTAGCCGCAAAGCGTGACGGATAGACCGACCGACGACGGACGGACATTTTTGGGAGACTTGTTTTTTATGATGTACTAGCGGTTCGCCCCGGCTTCGCACGGGTAGATATAGGTTCTTGTTGCATCGGGGGTTACTAAAGAAACCAGCCAAGCGCAAGTTGGACTTCCACCGAGGGTTCCGTACCACTAAGGTAAAAATACTGTCCTAGTTATGGGCAGTCATACCATCTTAGTCACGCAGAAGTGCATTAAATTCGCTCGAGCCGACACGCACTTCATCAAAACCATCATAACATCCCATAATACGTCCACTACAGGACAGGGAGCTCCCTCCAGAATTCGAGCCCTTGCTAGAAGAAGAAGAGGGGAAGTATCTTAGTCACCACGCTTGTTAGCATTAAGGCTGGCACCATGGACCGCGGTTGTTGGTGACCGCAGTATGTAAGATGGTGCGATACACGGAAAGATGTCGCTGCCCATCTTCCGGTTTGTAAACCCTTAGTCGCCTCTTACGACACCTACAGGTTGAGATGGGTTGGCACTATTCTTTGCCGCTACCACACGGAACGACACGCACTTGACCAGTCAAATTTTTCGTGTCTATTCTCTGTTGTAGATAAAACCATTACAGTCACTTAGGGCGCTGTTTCTTTAATTTCAATTTTGATAACGATTACACTCATGATAACTTTTGAATGGTATGTCTGATTTGAATAATTCAAAAAGTTATTTACAGGTACTGATATAGCCTTGAATACGAAATCATTTATTTGGATAAGGATTAATAGGTACGAATAATGTGGCCTATATAGTTTGTACCGGCGTTACTATTACATATTTTAACATGAAAAAGTAGTTATTGTGACATAACTGTAATAGTTAGACATATGGTATCGCGGACTTTTTTGTAGATATTGATGGCTTCTATAATTCTGTAGTACATTACTTTGCTCTATTGTTAATAGTTTCGGCAGCGTACTCGATATAAGGATGCTATTTAGTATTTTTTTTACACCTTGGGTTACATTATCGAAGTTTTCATACGGAACCCTAACTTTTTTTAAATATTTTATAGCCTATGTTCATCCCGGATAATGCAGGTTTCTAATGGTGAAAGAATTTTTCAAATCGGTCCAGTAGTTTCGGAGCCTATTCATTACAAACATACAAAAATAGGTACAAATCTTTCCTCTTTATAATATTAGTGTAGATAAGTGATATAGAACACATTTTTGAGAAAATTAGAATAACTTTTTTTTTACGAATACATTACCTTTCTCACTCTGCTCGAAAGTAAAAATAAGCAATAATATAGCATTTTACTTAGACCATGAAATTGAACAACTTTTCTCTAGAAACATAGCCCGAAAGACGAAAAAAAAAGAAATTGCATCAGCTGATTGCGCATGGGAAGTAAAAAATGTTATTTCGTATTTCGAACTATTTTCCTTAGGGAATGTTGTTCAGTGTCATACTGTAAGTAACAGGTTACAGGCTAAAAGCATTTATTTGATATTATTTTTCTTTTCTACTTCATAATGTGCAGTTGCAAACCTCTGGTATTCCATGTTTATCGCTATTTGTTTTCAATGCTCCTAAGCTACCATGCTCAATATGGTCTTCTTCTTCTTCTTTTGTGTTGGCAAGAACACAGGCAAAATCTTATTTGTCCAGAAAGCGGCTACTGTGCCAGCCCTCTGGTTACTGTCAAGTAAGTCCTCACGCGAGCTGGTGGTCGGGCACGCGGGACAATTAGAGAGGTGTGCCATGGTTTGCAGGGGTTCTCCACACTCACAGCTGGCGTCTGCGCTACTTAGGAACCCCCACCGGCACAGGGGACACACAATGACACATTAATGAAATGAAAAGGGTAACGTAGCACCACGCGGCAACCGCTCGAAAAACTTTGAGCCACACAACGCCAGTTTAACAGGGACTTTAAAGTTAAAGATCCTTTAAGTCAGTTGCTGTCACTTTCTTTGCCATCAAAACAGAAATTTGCTTTGTACATTTGGCAGTTAGTGCTTAAGGTGATCCGTTTTCCATACAAAAAATCAAATGACTTGCATTCTTACGCGGGACATAAAATTCTGTTGAAAAACGAACGAATACTGCTATTTTTAGTTAAATTTTTCGCTAATTATTACAAAAATACAGTTAATGTACACTCAACAGCACGTCGGTAGAAACGCTTTTGGACCTTATGGCATGGTAATAAAGTTGAAAAAGTTTCTACCGACTTGCGGTTGACTGTACCTACTGAAAGTACTATTTTTGTTAGCAATTTTTGGTTCAATATTACGATTGTGGGCGTGCGGTCAAAACTGTACGGTTGTGCTTTGTGTCCATGTGTGAGTGATCGTATACGACGCACAAAATAACTTTGGCCCTGTCATTGATGCGCAGAAGCAAAAAATGGTACATTTTTTACTACTCGTGTAAACACGGACTGACGAGAGTAATTGACTTTAGTAGACATATGGAGATATTTTTCTTATCGAAATTGTTGTTAGGCGTTGAAGTTGCACGATGAAATTTACGCGAATCAACTTTTTGCACATATATAGTTGTTACTTATTGCATTAAAAAAGTTAAACCTTATATTTGCAGCAGTGGCTTTGCAGCTGGCCGTCACAGATCACCTTAAATGATGCTTTTTACGTTTCACGACCATAATGTCCTCATAGGATAAAATCTGGATAAAATAAGGAAATGGCGTCACTTTTGTGACGCGCCGTGTGTTCTAGGCCTAACCCGTGTGTGAAAACCGATCACCCGCCACGTGCGTCGCGGCGTCCCCAACATAAATATATTTTTTTTATTGAGTTTAGAACACAAACAGTCTTATAGAAATAATTTTACAAAAAGGTAGGTTTACAAAAGACCTGGAGGTTCATAAAAAAGAAACAAAGTTAACCGCGGATTGAAAACCGTTTAAAATCAGTTTCTCCTTTACTAATAGAAATAGGTCTAACCCGTAGCCTTATTTGGGATGAGTCAGGAGCACAGCTTATCATTGTTCGCTTCTATACAATCCTTAACGGACATGATCAAAAATTTTCAAACTGACATATACCTACTCCAGGTTTATGTGGAAACGTGTTTGACCGCGTGTGACCTCGCTCTCATGTGCGTAGCCTCCAAAGGTCTATATAGCCGCTTAAAGCGTATCAGTTGAGCAAGTCACATCTTGACAGCGTACTCAGCTGATACGCCCGTCTCGCCGCTTTTTGTATTTTAGTTTCCCAAAAATGTTTCTTTGGGAAAGTTGTTCAGTTTTGTTGACTGAGCACGCGCCCGTTAAATTTTCGCTACACCGTCCCTTACACCCTGTATGTCTGATTTCTGTCTGAACAAAACGTGCTCACTATCTGATAGAATAACTAGTAGATAGTAGTGTCAGATCCAAATCTCAAAATCTTTCCTTCAATCCCATACACAAAATTGATGACGTCATAACTATCCCCTCCACCCTTTTGTGACTACCGCATTTTTGATGTTCAGAAGAACAACCTGAACAATATACAGGGTTTCCCAGGAAACACTGTCAAGCGGTGGTCCAGAGGTGGAGCACCCCTTGGGCTACCCAAATCACCCCCATGTATGTTCCGAGAGAGTTTTCGAGTTGTAAATTATTTTGTTAATTTTAAAATTTTCTACCGCAGGAAATTTAAAAATTCATATATTTTCTTTTACTGAACATTTTTCCAATTTTCTTTTTGTGTCATGATTGCCTTGAAGGTTACTGTCTTACATTAAATAATAAAACCTCCTTACATTCCTACTTGTTACTCAAAAAGTATGGTAAATAAAATTTTCGAACAATTTAATGGGCCGATTAAAATTTTGATCATCAATTTAAAAATACATAAAGGATGTTCCATAGATTATAGTTGATTTTAAAAACTTTTAAGGTCTCTAGTCTACCCAAAACCAAGGACGCCAAAACATAAAAAAAAATTTGGTGCTTAATGGGCTATTTTTCGCTGAAATTGGTGTTAAAAAGTTGAGAGGGAAAAACCCCTGAATGTTAATTTAGGCTCCAAATAAATAATTTGTCTATTTTGGTGATTCCTATTGCAAATTAAGATAGTGGTAAGGCTTCTGTACAAAGTACGTCTGGAAAAGTACCGCCTTTTGCCTGTTTCTGTCGTACAGCAGCAGCGTTTGCACTCTTGTGTTTCGGTAGAAGTTTTAAGAGAGCTGGTAAAATTTCTGGCACAGATATCTGAAATTGGCGTTCAAAACATGTTAGAGAAAAATATGAATCTTAATTTAGGTTAAAATAATTATTTTATTAATTTTAGTTACCCGTTCTTTTGGCAAATTTTGATGATTGTGAGACAGACTTTACAGAATAGCCCCACCACCTTCAAAGTTGCCACAAGAATAACGAAAATTGTAAAATTTATTATTTTAAACCTAAATTAAGATTCAGGTTCTTCCCTAGCATCTTTTGAACGCCAATTTCAGCGAAAAATACCATTTTCAGTACCAAAATACTTTCAAAATACCCTATCAAGTAGCCATACTTACGGAAAATACAACCAAATTCTGAAGGCCCATCCTAAGAAATAAAATACAACGGCTCATGTGCCAGAAATTTTACCAGCTCTCTTAAAACTTCTACCGAAACACAAGAGTGCAAACGCTGCTGCTGTACGACAGAAACAGGCAAAAGGCGCTTTTTTTCCAGACGGACTTTGTACAGAAGCCTTACCACTATCTTAATTTGCAATAGGAATCACCAAAATAGGCAAATTATTTATTTGGAGCCTAAATTAACATTCAGGGGTTTTTACCTCTCAACTTTTTAACACCAATTTTAGCGAAAAGTAGCCCATTAAGCACCAATTTTTTTTTTATGTTTTGGGTAGACTAGAGACCTTAAAAGTTTTTAAAATCAACTATAATCTATGGAACATCCTTTATGTATTTTTAAATTGATGATAAAATTTTTATCGGCCCATTAAATTGTTCAAAAATTTTATTTACCATACTTTTTGAGTAACAAGTAGGAATGTTAGGAGGTTTTATTATTTAATGTATGAAAGTAACGTTCAAGGCAATCATGACACACAATAAGAAAATTGGAAAATGTTCAGTAAAAAAAAAATATGCATTTTTAAATTTCCTGCGACAGAAAATTTTAAAAATTAATAAAATAATTTATAACTCGAAAACTACAAATAATCGCGGAACATACATGGGGGTGATTCGGGTAGCCCAAGGGGTGGTCCACCTCTGGACCACCGCTTGACAGTGTTTCCTGGGACACCCTGTATAATGCGCGCAACGAAAGAAGAGCCCTGTCAGGTACAGCCTAGCGCCCCTTCCCACTTGCCGCCAAAATGGCCCGCGAACTGTCTACTGCGCAGGTTAACCATACGAGATCCGTCAGGGCTCTTCTTTTGTTGCACGCATTGTACGGTCAACCCCTTGTCGGTATAAACTTTTTCAACTCTATTACCACGCCATAAGGTCCAAAAGTGTTTCTACCGATGTGCGGCCGTGTGTACCTGTAGTTGCTATGGCGGAGGTAACTTCGACGGAACTAACGACGGATCTTACACTATAGGTAGGCTATCTGGAGATTTATAGGGAAGTTTGTATGTCGTATGTTGGTCACGCAGCGGTCACGACGTGACGCCGATCACGCTGGCGCTGACGCCGGGCGAGGCGTGGCGCGGCGCGCGCTCGGCGCTGGCGGCCATGCTGTCTCGCGGCGCGCTCAACCCCGCCGACATCACCGTGCTGTTCCGCGCCTACACGCAGCCCGAGCCGCCGCCCCCGCCCGTGCACCTGCTCCGGATACCGCAGTTCTTAGGTATTGCTATCTCCCGTACCTACTGTACGCTCGGCGCTGGCGGCCATGCTGTCTCGCGGCGCGCTCAACCCCGCCGACATCACCGTGCTGTTCCGCGCCTACACGCAGCCCGAGCCGCCGCCCCCGCCCGTGCACCTGCTCCGGATACCGCAGTTCTTAGGTATTGCTATCTCCCGTACCTACTGTACGCTCGGCGCTGGCGGCCATGCTGTCTCGCGGCGCGCTCAACCCCGCCGACATCACCGTGCTGTTCCGCGCCTACACGCAGCCCGAGCCGCCGCCCCCGCCCGTGCACCTGCTCCGGATACCGCAGTTCTTAGGTATTGCTATCTCCCGTACCTACTGTACGCTCGGCGCTGGCGGCCATGCTGTCTCGCGGCGCGGTCAACCCCGCCGACATCACCGTGCTGTTCCGCGCCTACACGCAGCCCGAGCCGCCGCCCCCGCCCGTGCACCTGCTCCGGATACCGCAGTTCTTAGGTATTGCTATCTCCCGTACCTACTGTACGCTCGGCGCTGGCGGCCATGCTGTCTCGCGGCGCGCTCAACCCCGCCGACATCACCGTGCTGTTCCGCGCCTACACGCAGCCCGAGCCGCCGCCCCCGCCCGTGCACCTGCTCCGGATACCGCAGTTCTTAGGTATTGCTATCTCCCGTGCCTACTGTACGCTCGGCGCTGGCGGCCATGCTGTCTCGCGGCGCGCTCAACCCCGCCGACATCACCGTGCTGTTCCGCGCCTACACGCAGCCCGAGCCGCCGCCCCCGCCCGTGCACCTGCTCCGGATACCGCAGTTCTTAGGTATTGCTATCTCCCGTACCTACTGTACGCTCGGCGCTGGCGGCCATGCTGTCTCGCGGCGCGCTCAACCCCGCCGACATCACCGTGCTGTTCCGCGCCTACACGCAGCCCGAGCCGCCGCCCCCGCCCGTGCACCTGCTCCGGATACCGCAGTTCTTAGGTATTGCTATCTCCCGTACCTACTGTACGCTCGGCGCTGGCGGCCATGCTGTCTCGCGGCGCGCTCAACCCCGCCGACATCACCGTGCTGTTCCGCGCCTACACGCAGCCCGAGCCGCCGCCCCCGCCCGTGCACCTGCTCCGGATACCGCAGTTCTTAGGTATTGCTATCTCCCGTACCTACTGTACGCTCGGCGCTGGCGGCCATGCTGTCTCGCGGCGCGCTCAACCCCGCCGACATCACCGTGCTGTTCCGCGCCTACACGCAGCCCGAGCCGCCGCCCCCGCCCGTGCACCTGCTCCGGATACCGCAGTTCTTAGGTATTGCTATCTCCCGTACCTACTGTACGCTCGGCGCTGGCGGCCATGCTGTCTCGCGGCGCGCTCAACCCCGCCGACATCACCGTGCTGTTCCGCGCCTACACGCAGCCCGAGCCGCCGCCCCCGCCCGTGCACCTGCTCCGGATACCGCAGTTCTTAGGTATTACTATCACCCGTATCTATTCTTCGTACAAAATAACTCTGGCTATGACAGTTAAAACTCAAAATAATAATCGCGGAGGTGAGCGCGGTAGGTGGAGGGCAGTGAGCGATTCGTTCATTGGGTCCCCGCACACGTTCAATCCGCGATCCTGCGATCCGGTGAGATGCAGCTATAAGAAAGAAAGAGAAAGCTATAGGACCATAGACTAGGTTATGGTGTGTCTATGGTCCTATAGCTTTCTCTTTCTTTCTTATAGCTGCATCTCTACCGGATCGCAGGATCGCGGATGTTACGTGTGCGGGCACCCATTGGCTCTCCACAAGTCACCCATGCGCAGAAAATAACCGCCACAGCCAAACTTATTCTGCGCACGCTATACTGTACGCGTTATCATAACACTTGCGTGGAATGTAAAACCCTTCGCCGCACACTTCCTTATCTCTCCTTTGTTGAAGGTATAATAATAGACAACCACTCAATTTCGGTAACCACATAAAATCTGAAACACCATTTCGAGACAGAGAAGTTCCAGTTCACGAAAATTTTATTTTTTTACCGATTTACTCAAAATTCGTGCGATGACGTCACAACTAAGGCTCCAGTTCACTTTTGATCTCGGCTTTTGATATAAAATTCTTAAGGAGCTGAGGCTGTGACGTCATATGTGGATGTACCTATTATTCTAGAATTTTGCAGAAAATCCAATAAAATGGGCTACATGTCATGTCATAATGAATGGTTGTCAATTATTAGTGGAAGGCTTGCGCACGTGAATTTGTATGTGAATTCGGCTTCGACTCAATAGCCAAAGTTTGAGTAGTTTGCCCATATTTAAAGCAGCTGTGACGTAAATCTCGCTCTCACGTTATTGTACGGTCAACCGCTTGGCGGTGGAAACTTTTTCAACTCTATTACCACGCCATAAGGTCCAAAAGTGTTTCTACTGACGAGCGGCCGTGTGTACATACAAACACAGTCATGTATTATGTACATTCCGTCTAATAACATCTCTCTTTTTAGAACTTCTGGTAGATGCCCTCTTCAAGACTGGAAGCAGACTGAACCCTGAACACAAGTCCAAGTACATGTACCTTCTTGCATACTCTGCCAGCGTCTGCGAGAGCCCCACACCGGGAAAACCCATCAAAGACGAATTGAAGGCTACAGTGCAGGCCATTGAGAAAGTACACACTGTTTGCAGCAGTTCTGCAAGCTCTAGCGAACTTATTGCAGAATTGCCTGCGCTCTACCACTGTATCAGGTAATTAGTACTTCAGCTTCACTTAATTTTTTACTGTTTTCAATCGATTTGCTCGAAAAACGTACTTACAAGGACGTAAACATTGCTCGTAAGTAGTTACTTACGGAACTAGTGCTGTAAGTATAAAAAGTATACTTACTACCAAGGAGTTTTTACACTCTTATCATAAAATTATTTTGTAAAAATACTACCTACAGTGGTGACTTTTTACTTGGGTGACGACTACCTACCTATATTTAAAATAAAATGGAGAGTACCAGGAGAACATAGATCGACCAGAGGCTGACATGCTGGCTGCTGGTTGGTTCCTTTAACACGTTCGCGGACAGTAAGTAACCCAAGATTGACACAAAAAATATGTATGAAAAATTTTGAACTCCTATAGCATCATTGTCATATAGCTTCTGCTGTAGACCATCTATGTGATGGTAACCGCTATGAAACCCATACAAATAGGAATGCTATAGCATCTGTGTGCGTAATAAGGGAGTACGGAGGGCGAGATTTCAAAAAACTTTGAATGTGTGCAAAAACATCATAAAAGGACACTAAAAACTTCTTGACTAATTGAAATGCGACAGAAAATTATAAACTTTCATAATTTGGTACGAGAAAACCGATTCGTCCGCATCCTTGGCCAAAAATTAAGAACAAACTTCGAATGCTATGAAATCCGCGTCCAATCATGAAAATAAACGGATGCTATAGAGTTTCCGTCCGCGAGCGTGTAAGTGTATTACTTATACCTGTTTTCTCACAAATGTATTGAAAAACGTCGTAAGATACACGGGTTATGACAAACTCGTGCCGATAGTAAACCCTCGACTTCGTCTCGGGTTTACAAAACGTCAACTATTTTGAAATAACCCTATACTTACGGCACTTGTATCTTAAACTACTAAGTATTACAATCATAGCGCAGGTTCCTGAGGTAGCGGCGCGGTGCCGGAGGGGCGGTGCCGGCCCTAGAGTAACAGGGGCAACCCATACATCTGCACTGCTTACTCCAATGATGTAACCACACCTCCTGTACCGCTCGACTACCGCAAGAATCTACTCAGTTATACAGCCGCCTTATGCGTTATAATGCGTTAATAGTCGCCGTGCGATCTTGTGAACAAAATTCCGTTTAATAGCAGAAATGAGTAGCAGAAGCACGTAAAGAAAGTAATAAAAACATTTGAAATAAAAAATTTAATAGCCTCGACTTAAAAATCACAATAAAACTCGAAGAAAAATGTTCAAACCGAAAACCGGCAAATTCTATGCAGAGCGTCATCGGACCTATCGTTTGAGACAAAAATCAAACATCAGCTGACGAAACCCCGTCATGGTCCGGTCAACCGCTTGTCGGTAGAAACTTTTTCAAGTCTATTACCACGCCATTAGGTCCAAAAGTGTTTCTACTGATGTGTGGCCGTGTGTCCAAGCGGCCCGCATCTCCGATAGTTGTGTCATACGGCGAAACGTAATAGACGGAGAGCGCGTGGTCGTCAACCCTACCTCATCGATTACCAAGAAGGTACTTATCACAACTGATAGAGCTCTTCAAGAAGGGGCAAAATCAACAGGGTTGCCTCGCCAAATCCTGGCACATTCGTGAGTCGGCCTGATTTTAGGTTGGCAAAAAAATACAAAAGTTACTTACGATAATGAGTAATGAATTGATACTCATACCATTGGAAGCTTCTAGACATCTTAATAATATTTGCAATAGTATGCCGGCACTTAAATTCATGTTTCATATTATTATATAGGATAGAAAGTTAAAATGGGGTACACACGGCAGCTACTATAAGCAGTATAGCTACAGGAAAACTTAGTAGAGACTATCCCTAACTTTTAGAGGTATTTCGACCCACAGTCACAGATTTTGGAAAAAATGTACAGCCAACAAGAAAAACGGCAATTTCCACAAAAAAAAATTCATTCCATTTGAACATAATTTTCTATGTGGTCAACCGAGGTTAATGTATAAGAACTATCAGAAATACAAAATTATTTTCCCATACATTTAATAGGAGTAACAGAAATTTTCATATACCTTTTTTTAACATTCTATCCTCTTGTTACTAAGAAACAGAAGTCTGTAAAAGGTCCACCAAGTCAAAGTTATTAAAACTCTCAGAAAACGCAAAATAAATTTTTAAACTGACTTTTAGGGTGATTAGCAATTTCTAAGTGGGCAAAACACTTTTTGGGTAAGAATTACCTATACGAATGTAGTATTAGTAGATGTATGTGTGTGAGTGTGTGTGTTTGTGTGCTTGAGGTGTGTGTGTAGTGTAGGATGTGTGTGTGTGTGTATGTATATGTTGATGTAGTGCTCTTTAAGCTGTGGCAATATCAAAACGGTTGCCTCGCCAAATCCTGGCACTTTAAGCCTGATTTTATTTTATCACTGAATGAATGACTGATATATCGACGCACATCCCAAACCGCTGGACCTAGAGACTTGAAATTTTGCTAACTGCTTTAAGTTGGCTGGAAAAAATCTCTTCTAGAGATTAGTACCTGGTCGACTGAGCTTCGCTCTATAATAGCCGCCTCAACATTAAAATATCACCGGGTGAGCAAGCTATGCTACCCGCCAATAGATGGCGCTGTAGGTTTCTGTCTGAAATGCGGTATTTTTTCAAAAATGCTTAAAAATACGGGGAAATTGAATTTTCCCAGACATGAGACCTAGCTAGATCGACTTTTCGTCCCCAAAAACCCCGGATACAAAATTTCATCAAAATCGTTAGAGCCGTTTTCGAGAAACCGATTACATATATATTTATATATATACAAATATTCCTCGTTTAATATTATAGGATATATTAATAACACAAATTAAAATAATCGTAAGTAAAATATCGAAGTAAAATCAGTTAGAGAATCTGGAAAACCAAATATTATTTTTTAACTAGGTACAGCAGTCTTTCGGGTAAATACTATACAATATTTTATCGCAGATAGTGTATCATAAAATGTTATTTCGGCGTAACCTGAAGTAGCAAATTTTGGTTCGCAGAAAAGATAAATAAAACACATTCAGATCACTTTTGTCTTTTTGTCTTTGCGCCTGTAACCTACAAACTAGTTGACTGATTCAAACTAGGTCTTCGATCGTGAATTTAGCTTATGTTCAAACAATGTGTAAGGGATGGTGAGTTGAAAACTGAAAGGGCGTGTTCAGTCAACGAAACAGAACAACTTTCCCAAAGAAACTTTATAAGGAAATAAAAAAAATTTGGCCTCTCCATACAAATTGCTCACTCTGGTCGAAAAGTTTGTATAAAGAGGTAATTTTTTTTTCATTTACCAATTTTTTTTCTTTTGGGAAAGTGGTTCGGTTTTGTTGACTGAGCACGCCCTTTCAGTTTTCGGTACAGCGTCTCTAAGTTACACCTTGTATGAAATGTTCGAGAAACACCGTTTGAATCAGTTCAGTTGTTTATATTTACTGAAAAAGTAGAAAACCACGCGAATTAAGTCTTGGGCACACGTTATAAATAAGTAAAATTTATAATAAAATTTTAAATAGCAGCTTCCACAAAAGCAATAAAACCTTGACATAACTTTGTAGACATTTTACCATACCATACCAAAGATTTTGGAAACTACGCGCAGGGTGTTTAGTAGCGGAGCGTTTTCAATGGATCATACATTATGCGTACTAGCAGGAAAATGGACCAACTGTCATTTTCATGATTGAATCTGATCTGACATTTTCAAATTGATCTGAGGAGCTTTTGTTTCATGTGTCGAGCAGAAAAAATATGAATATCAGCGACTTTCTGATATATCTCATATTTTTTTACAGATATAAAATAGTAAATTAGTAAAATGAAAGTCTGTTTGATCTGCAAAGGAAGTAGTGATTTTGTCAAGCCATTGAATGATAATTTATACCAGAAACTTCAGGCCGCGGTCAAGGTTCGACAAAAAATGGTTGAAAACATGGAGATTGCCAAACCACAATTGAGAACCGGAAATTTTTTGGAGTGCACATGAGTTGCTATAAAAAAATTACATGTTTTAAGAAGAAACTGCCTCATGATGATTTTCAAACTCCTGCATCAAAGCGGTTATGCTTTGAAACGCTACCTCAAGTAAGTAACTTAAAACTTATAATATGAATAAAATTCCAGGACACGTAGCGAAAGCCCCATTAAATCAATAGTTGAATAAATTATGTTCACAATGAAAGTGTTACAAATTTCAAGAAGCTTTAATAACCATGCTTCCTGTAGCTGGATTTCTTTTCTCATTTCTGGGAAGTTTTATTCGCTGAAAGAAAAACAAACAATAAACATATTATTAACATTTATTGAACACGAGTTTTCTAACATTGATTATTAATAAAATGACTAGAGCCTTCAGATGGCATAATAGCATTTTATAACACATAAAGGTATTTAAGTTTGATATTGAGAACCAACCTAAAATCAGACTGACTCACAAAAGTGCCAGGATTTGGTAAGGAAATCCAGTTGATTTTGCCACTTCTAAAGAGCACGAACGAATATACTAAGTACCTATTTGACAATCGATAAGGTGATTTTTATTAAAGAGAACTTTTTTCCCCACTAAGTAAACGCAAATTGCCCTAAAAGCCACTTGAAATTTTATATTGTGTTTTCCGCGAGTTCCTAAATGCTTGAATATGCTTGACCTTACAAAGTCTTCTATTTTTTATCAACAAAAGGATCGAATGATATGAAAAAAGGTATGTAAAATTACTGTTTCTTCTAATAAATGTATGGGAAACAAATTTTGCTTTTAGTGAGAGTTCTAATACTTTGACCTCGTTTGATCCCACAGAGAATTAATCTTTACCAGTAAGAGGATCGAATGATTTTTTTTTTCACTGTACATTATTTGAAATCTGCGATAAAATATCTCCAAAAGTTCGGGTTAGTCTCCATACTATGTTTTCTTGTAGTTAAATTTTGTATTTTTTCGCCAACCCAAAATCAGACCGACTCACGAAATTGCCAGGATTCGGCGGGTAACCCTATTAATTTTGTATATATTCCTTTTTTCACACATACAAATTAAAGATCAAATGGAATGAAAAAAATATTTGTGGAAATTATCGTTTTTCTTGTTGACTGTACATTTTTTCCAAAATCTGTGAATGTAGGTCAATATATCTCTAGAAGTTAGGGTTAGTCTCTGTACTAAGTTTTCTTGTAGCTATAATGCTTACAGTAGCTGCCGTGTGTACCCCATCTCAACTTTCTATTCCATATAATAATATGAAACATGAATTTAAGTGCCGGCATACTATTGCAAATATTATTAAGATGTCTAGAACCTTCAAATGGCATAAGTTTCAATTCATTCCTCATTATCGTAAGTAAGTTTTGTATTTTTTTGCCACCCTTAAATCAGGCCGACTCGCGAATGTGCCAGGATTTGGCGAGGCAACCCTGTTGATTTTGCCCCTTCTTGAAGAGCTCTATCAGTTGTGATAAGTACCTACTTGGTAATCGATGAGGTAATTATTGTCATTTTTGACCACCTTAAAATCAGGCCGACTCGCGAATGTGCCAGGATTAAGTGAGGCAACCCTGTTGATTTAGGCACTCCTTGATGAGTACTATCGAATGTACTATGTACCTATTTGGTATTCGATGAGGTAATTTTTGCCCAAAAAATGACAAGTTTTTTGCCCACTGTACAAAACCTGCCAGGTTGCGCCCAGGCAACCCTGTTGATTCGGATATAACTTTTTAACGTGCATCACCCTAGATTAGTCGCATCTTGGTAATCGATGAGGTAGGGTTGACGACCACGCGCTCTCCGTCTATAAGCTTAACTCGATCTCAGTATCAGTACCTTAATAATATAACTTCAAGATAGCTTTATAGCTTCAGTATAGCAATTCAGTTGGCACTGAAGCAAGGAGATCCGAAATCTTTGGTTGGCACTAATCGGAAAAACTCCCTATTATATGGACGGCATTGGGCCGCGGCCGGCCGGGTTTCGTTCGATCCGATCTTCTTCGGGGAGGTCAGCAATCCCGCACACGACCGAGAATCGCTGAGCGATCATCGGCCAGGACAAGGACGCTATTCAGGTGATAACACGTCAGAGCGGGATGCCGACAAAAAATCGGTCCCCGATTCTCGGTCGTGTGCGGGATCCCTTAAAAAGTATCTGTTTAAAGTAGTTTCCGTATAAGTACATTCGCAGAATAAAGTACAAAATACAAAAAAAAAATACAATACAATACAGTACATAGTACTATTCATATAGAACGGATACCTACTCTCCGCCAACCTTGGAATAGTTGGAATCCACCCCCGCGTCGTCCCGCCGCGCGCCCTTACGTATCTCGTGGTTTTCAACTTAGCCGAGCTTAGTTCTACTGAATAAACTGAACATGTAGGCCTACGCTAGAGGTCGTGGTTTTGCGCTCGTTGTATGTAGTGTCCGGGGTGTCGTAGGTACAATATAATGTGGTTGGTTTGTACAGATTCCCAGTGGTGGGCATGGGTGTGCTGGTTTGGGTGGAATGCGTGGTGACGGAGCCGTCGTACTTTAAACTGTGTACGGAGCACTGCCCGCTGCACCTGGCGCTGCTGGACGAGGTCGCGTCCTGCCATCAGCTGCTCCACCACCGCCTGCTCACGTTGCTCGTGCATCTGTTCGAGTCACCACAGGATGAACTCGAAATTCTAGTACAGGTGAGCGATGCGGATATACTCGTACTCTTCGCAGAATGGGTAGATCACTACTTCAAGTGTGGAGCACTGCCCACTGCAATAATAATTGCCGCTGCTAAATGAAGTAGCATAGGTTCTGCCTTCAGTTGCTACATCTTCTACTCAGTACACTGCTCGTGCACCATTTTGAATCGCCGCAGGATGAACTTGAAATCCTAGTACAGGTAAGCGATGCGAGCACTGATGTCCAATGTGTTCATCACAGTAGCCGAAAGACTTCCAAATCTAGACATTTTATTTTATTTTAGTTTATTGAAGAACAAGCAGTCTTATCTAAATATATTTAAAAAGATTACAATATTGCAATAAATAGACCTATAGTTCTCTTAATTAATTTAGAATTTTTATACTATGTGAGCCAAATATATATATATATATACATATATATACATAATCTAAAGCCTTGAGAAATTTCTTCTGTACTCTTCTAAGTTCTAAGTTAAGTTTGTGGTTTCCGCACTTAGTCCTGCATGGACCATTGTACGTGGGCCATCTAGCCATCAATTTAGCCACCCTAACTGTTGCCAGAACTCGGTCAGTTTGTCCAGTTTGTTTGGTAGTTGATCTAAAGTTATGTCTGCTCCAAGTGTGTTTTCTCTGATAGTGTTGATTACTTTGCACTCCAGAATGACGTGTTCGATGGTTTCGTCCCTTTCCATACAGGCCCTGCATAGAGGGCTGTCTGTTATGCCTAAGGTGTAGTAATGTTTGTTGAGAGCAATGTGTCCTGTTATTGTGCCTACTGCATTACGGAGCTTTGTCCTATTCATCTGTAGTAGCCGTCTTGTCAAACGGCTGTTGGTTGATGTTATTACTTTTTTGGACTGTTTGCATGTTGCAATGTCATTCCATTGTTTGTCTGATTCTCTTCGTGTTTGTTCTCGTATCCATGTCCTAAACTGGTTGAAGGGTAGCGGCAGTATTGGTTCTGGTCCTTCATAGGTCTTGTTGGACCCTTCCCTTGCCAGTTGGTCTGCCGCATCATTTCCCATGGAACCACTGTGTCCTTTTATCCATTGTAATGTTATGTTGTTTTTTTGTGATGACTTTTGTAATTCTTCATGGCATTGTAATATCAGTCCTGAGGTCGTATAGCTGCCTCTCAGCGTTTGGAGTACCGATGCGCTGTCCGAGACTATACGAATGCTCGTGTCAGTGATGTTCCTTGCAGTTATCGCTTGTGCGGCTTGTATAATGCCGACACATTCAGCTTGGTTCTGTACTCTTTCTAACCTATCGATATGTTTCATATAAAACGGTCGCCAAGCGGTAGACGCAAAATCTAGGTGGCTGCGGACATAACTATTATACAGAATATTATATGTAAATGGTTTTTTAAATGGTTTCCCAACCCTTAAAATAAATCCTAATTGTTGAAAGGCCTTTTTCAATATTTTGTCAATTTGTGGAATAAACGTTAGCTCTGAGTCTAAAGTAACCCCTAGGTCGCGACTTAGATTGACTCGAGCAAGGTCTTTATTACATAGTTTGTAATTGAATAACAAAGGATTTTTGTTTCTAGTGAAAGTTATGACATGGCATTTGTCTGGGTTAAGGAATAGATTATTGGATGCACAAAACTGTTCAAATCTCAATAAATCATCTTGCAAATTTTTACAGTCACTATGTTGATTCACAAATCTAAAAATCTTTGTGTCATCAGCATACATTAATACATTCGAAGTAATATTATTGGTTAAATTGTTTACATACAATGTGAATAAAAGTACACGTCGCATTAGACATAGGCGTCTCTTAACGATCTCCATGATGACCGGTCCTGCGCTGCTCGCATCCAGCGGATTGTTCTGACCTAGGTACACTAGATCGTCGGTCCACCTTGTGGGGCCTTCCCACGCTACGTGTTCCGGTTCGTGGTCGCCGCTCTATAACGTTTACGCCCCATCGGCCATCGGTTCTTGTAAGGATGTGACATGCCCACTGCCTGCCACCACACCAGTTGCTGCACCACCGCCCGGTTACGTTGCTTGTACAGAGTCACCAGAGTACGAACTCGAAATTCTAGTGCAGCTGAGCAATGCGAATCAGATCAGCGGATGTTTCGTCAAAAAAATCCCTGGAGTAAAGGATACAGCCAGTATCCTTAATATACCTACAACCGTAAGTTTTACGTGTAGCACAGAATAGAAGTTCTACTAACTTTGTGCTAGGTAGGTACAGTCAAGAGCACCTCAAGCACCCACCAACGTCCATTCACACCCCTCCCCCCTCTTCAACCCCTCCCCTCACCCTCTAACTCATCTAAAGTTCGATGTAGTACCAATCACTGCCTTTGTACGAAATGACCCAGCAAACAAAAGCATAGACATATATCCACATCAAAATAAGATACAAAGTATGCTAAGAAATGGAAAGATAATGCAGTTCATGTAACTGAGTTAATGGTAGAAACGAGGGTAGAAGTGGTTCTACTCATCCCAGATCAAAACTTTGTTAAAAATGCGACCTGTGAAAGCGATGCAAAGTAATAAATATTCACTTGAGCTTGAGATTTTTGTTACAGCTGGAACTGAGAAAAATGCTACTGGATCGTATGGTGAACCTGCTGAGTCGAGGATGTGTGGTTCCTGTGCTGCGATACATCAAGCAATGTTGGCAGCGCGGGGACACGGATATTTCTCTTATAAGATACTTTATTACCGAGGTGAGATTACCGAATTCCATATCCATTGATTTAACGATACAACAATTTAAAATGAGTTGGATGCAAGATTTTTTTTTTGTTAGGTGTTGGACGCCATTGCTCCGCCATATACACCAGAATTTGTTCAGCTTGTGCTGCCCATGGTTGAAAATGAAGAGATCACGGGTACCATGAGAGCTGAAGGAGAAAACGATCCTGTCTCAGAATTTATAGGTATGTTATCTATACATATAATAAAAGAGTAGAAACCGCGTGTCTATACTTTTGATAAATTTATAAAAAGATTAGTGTGTGTAAGAAACGACTAATAGACCTCGAAAATATGTTTTCTGAACTTTTTGTCTGTCTGTATGTTTTCGATAAACTCCGAAACTACTGAACGGATTTTCTCGCGGTTTTCGCAGGTAGATTAAACTTAGCTCTGAGCAACATATAGGCTATGTTTCATTCAAATCGGTTCACTTAATCAGAAGCTACACTAATGTAAAGTATCAAATTGCCTGTACGATAATAACTCACAAACCGATTCAAACTGAGTTTTCAATTACGAGTTTGGCTTACTTTTGTGCAACATAAAAGTTTAGTTTCATTGCAAACGGTTCACTCAGAAGGTACGCTAAGTTTCATGCGGCGGCGCAAATAACTCACAAACTATTGAACGGATTCAAACGGGGTTTTCAATAATCTGTCAAGCTTACTTCTTTGCAACATATTAGCTTACTTTCATTGCAAACGGCTCACTCAGACAGGTGCGCGAAATTTCCAGCGGAGGCGCCAATATCTCACAAACAACTGAACCGATTAAAACCAGGTTTTCAGTAACGTATTTGGCTTACTCCATGCAACATGTATGCTTTTAGTTTCATTGCAAATGGTTCACTCAGACATAAAATACACTAAGTTTCAACCGGCGGCACCAATAACTCACAAACTACTAAACGGATTTAAACGGGGTTTTCAATAACGTGTTTAGCTTGATTCTTTGCAATGTATTAGCTTACTTTCATTGAAAATGGTTCGCTTAGAAGTTTCAATAGGCGGCGCCAATAGCTCACAAACTACTGTACCGACTCCAACTGGCATTTCCATGACGTGGTTGGATTAGGTACTTTCGTGCAACATATAAGCTTAGGTTAGTTGAAAACGGTTCACTCAGATAGAAGTTACGCAAAGTTTCAAGCCAAGGCGCGAATAATTCAAAAACTTTTGAGCAGATTCAAACGTGGCTTTCAATAACGCGTTTGGCTTACTCCTGTGCAATAAATAAGCTTGATTTCATTGCGAAAGGTTCTCTCTGACAGAAGATACGCAATGTTTCAAGCAGCAGAACCAAGAACTCACCTACTGAACTGGTTCAAAGTCAAACGAGGTTTTCAATGACGCGTCGGGCTTCTTTCTGATAAGCTTTATTTCATTGCAAACGGTTCACTCAGACAGAAGGTTCGCGAAATTTTAAGCGGCCGCACCAATACCTCACAAACTGCTTGAACGACTTAAACGGGGTTTTCAATAACGTATTTGGGTTGCTTTCGTGCAATATTTGAACTTTTTTTTATTTCCATCGGTTCATTCAAACAGATAATAGGCGAGTTCAAAGTTTCAAGCTGTGAAACCGAGTGAAATTTTGGAAGGAAGAAAGCGTTGTTGAAAATTCCGTTTGATCCGGTCCAGTTGTTTGTGTAAAAGTCGTGGGTACAGCTAAAAATTGGTAAAATCTAGATTTAGTTTTATTGTAAAAATAATAATAAAAGAAATCCTATTTCGGCATGGCGGTGCAACAAAAGTTTTGAAAACTTAGGAAGTAGGTACTTATAAATGAAATACTTCAAAAAATAAAGAGAGAAGTGTAATTTTTTTAGGAATTGTCTTTTAAGGGGAGAGATAAGTTACAAAGATTATACGGAAGTGAAGTCCGACAGTTTTGTATTTAGGTACATGTAAAGTTAAAAGCATGTGAAGCTAGACACGTTGGACTTTGTACCGCTCTTTTTTCAGTAGCCACAGAAGCTAAAGTGACTGAGCCTCAGATTTAGTTAGGCTTTGTTTTGTATAAGAAATAACGAAACCCGTATCATAGTTAGATTTTACACTTACGAGGATAGTGGGCGACCTAACAGTCCACACGTAAACAAGAGGTGTTTAATTTACAAAAATCCATATTATCGGTACCTACTCTGTTTACCTAATAATATAAAGGCGAGAACTGCACTGTCTGTCTGTTTGTTACGCTTTTATGACTAATCCGATAAACCGATTTTGATAAAAACTTGGTACGAAGATAGTTTGAACCATGGGAACATAAAATTTTTAATTTTTAAAATTTTTCTGAACCCCACGCGGACGGAGTCGCGGGCAACAGCTAGTTAATTATATTCCACGTTATTATTTAGCTTATTAGCAAACCTCGTGATGATATGTCGCCGCATACCGAATCGCTGGCGACCAAAAACCATTTTCATCCCACTAGCTCGGAAAACTTTAAAATCTGCGTTTTACCACTTTAGCACGGAGTTTTCGGTCGATAAAGCTAAGTTTTCCGAGCTAGTGAGGTAATAACTATTTTTGGCCTTTTCTAAACCGTCGCTGTTTTTTTTCTATCTCACTATGTATGCAGTGTAAATTTAATTGGATTTTTTATTTGTTTCAGTACACTGTAAGGCGCATTATGTCGCTGTTTAAAGGTGGTTTTAGTGTAAAGAAAACTGTTATGATTATATTTTACAACCTTTATTAATAATATAAATTTAGGCTTAATATTTAAATAGTATTTTATTTCAAAAGCCCCTAGCAGATTTTCGCTCGTAATATCTCTTTAGAGCTTGCTCAAACACTTCTCCCACTGTTCTCTTCTTCCAAATATCAATTTTAGGTTTGGGTGGTTCTGAAGTAGCTTCAGTTTCCTCTTTTTTACCGCTTTCGTTCTTAGCTTTTTTGTCAGATTTATGGGTTTCTACAGAAACCTCAGGTTTCTTAGTAGGTTCTTCTACAGGTATTTTATCCTCTACATTTTTGGGAACCGGCTCTGGTGTGCTGTCACCTTCACTTGGATCATTAACAGAAAAATCTGAATCTGCATCAATATTATCTTCAGTTTTTTTAGACCTTTTTGCTTCTCTAATATCTGTGATGTTAATTCTGTTGATTTCGTCTTCAGATTCCTCAATTTCCCCTTCAGACAGCATTTTATTTGCTTCCGATGAGGTTTTTCTTTTTCTATAATTTCTTTTCTTGGAACGGTCAGAGCTTTTCTTAGTGGACTTATCAGAGAGTTTATTTTTAAAATCCTCTGATTGTGGTCTTTCAGGTGTGGCACTACTACCATTACTTTCTTCTGCTTCTTCCGACTTATTTTCTTCTTTTTTCTTTTCCATAGTTACTTTATCTGGTCCTAACTTCTGCTCATATAAATGCCTATAAAAACCACCTGAAAGAAGCAAACATTGTTATCAGTAATTATTGAACCTGAAATAGATTTTTACAGGTTACAGTGGGTGTTGGGAGTCTAACTAAAGGAGGTGCCCCCAAAACATTAGGTACCTATTCAACAAGCAATTTCTTGCAAGTTTTAACCTAAACCATGACTAGTTTGGTTTGGTGGATGTAATGAATGTACCAACCTAAGTCACTTTGCTTGGTAACATCTCCAATGCTCTCTAAGTACTCTTCTCTTTTCTCCTTCTCCTCTTCAAGTCTCATTTCCTCCAATTTCTTCTTGTAAGCAGAAGTAACAAAAACTTCTTTATCTGCAAACTCATCACCTTCCTTTTCCCTTTCTTTTTGTATCTGAAACAAAGAATTAAATATAAAAGCTGGCTAGATGTGTGTTATTTGACATTCAATAAGTATTCTGTAAAGAATCTACATTGAATAAAATAATCTGAATTTAATATCTGTAAAAACAATGTGTTGTGTTGTTTTACTAGCTTACATTATGATATAAAATTTTACCTGTCTTTCAATTCTTCGTTCATTTTCAATCTTTCTCTTAGTGGCCGTTTTCAGCAAATTCTCTATGTACTTGGGTTTCTTCTCTTCCTTACTTTTACTTTTCTTTTGCTCCTTTTCGGAAGCCATGGAATCATATATTTCATCATACTGATACACTGTTGGGTCTTCTTGAAGAGCCTTTTCTTGCTCAATTTTAGCCTGTAAAATATAGTTGTTTTTTGTAAAACTAGACAGTATAATCACTACCAGGTGTGTACCAAGACTAGCAGGATCAAAGAAAGGTCTTTGTCGGATGGTGGGATAAGTAGGTATACCTGTCTATTTATGTTTTGGCTTGGGCGTAACAGCACCGGCTTCTTCTTTGATTCGTCCTCCGAATCTGAGTCTTCACCAAATACATTTCGGGATGCTTGAAATGCTGGAGTTTTAAGTTTTGGCGCTCCAGGTAAGATCAAACCATATCTAAGGACAGTCAAATAATTTATTTCAGACACAGATCCATATAGTGTTAGTAAAATTAACTTGTACTATGGTTAGTAAAAAACATACACTAAAATGTTTGGTGTATGTGGAGGCTCACCCCACCTGTCAGCGAACACCTTCAGAAGGCTGCTAGAGCTGGCACGGAGCCTGGTTAACATTGAGGTGCACAGTTTCCTCATTATGGCATAAAAGTCATCCTCGTGCGCCTCAACAAACACTCCGGTCGCGCCAGCCCCAACAGTATCCTGAAGGCGTTATAATATTGGACCCGAAGGCTGCATGTGTAAAAGGACTGGCAAAATGCCTTAAAAAGTGTAACCTTCACTGATTTTGTATACCATGCAAACCGTCAGGCCAGCATGTTACATTACACTGGACAGACAGCAACCTCCGTTCCCTCTCTATGTCCACATTGTCATTTAAGTCCTCGGTGACCCAGTGGCCCAAGTACTTAAATTCGGTTAGCCACCATATTAGTGTACAGTAGAGTGAAATGTCAGGCACATCTTAAACATTCATTGCTTTGGCTTTGAACATCATGAGCTCGCTCTTCTTGAAGTTGAGGTCATGATAGTTTTTTGCTGTGCACATGTGGAAACATTTGCAAGTCTTTTACCATGCCATAAAGTCCGAAGTGTTTCTACTAACGTGATGTTAGGTGTACGTAAGAAAGGAGCTTAAGTTTACTTACTTTTTATTGCTAGTCATAATATCACAGTGCTATTTTTTACTGGTTTTATATGATATGTAGCCAAACCATAC
This sequence comes from Athrips mouffetella, assembly GCA_947532105.1. Taxonomy (NCBI): domain Eukaryota; kingdom Metazoa; phylum Arthropoda; class Insecta; order Lepidoptera; family Gelechiidae; genus Athrips; species Athrips mouffetella. The sequence goes on along the minus strand of OX383960.1, from coordinate 17,641,115 downwards.
GAGAAAAACAACAGCAAGCAATTAGCAAACATATAAGTTACTGTATGAACCAACCCACAGACTACTACGGATTGTTTCTTGAATTCAACGCACACATCACATTCACTGAATATAGTCGGTTTATTTCTATATGCGTGCATTCGTCGAATACGATCGAATACAGTTTTAAACCAGACTAGAGCGCGCTTATGTCAATGTCACTGAGAAAAATTAAAATTTTGATTTTATTTTGCGTTTTAAGAAATTATTGAGAGATAATGATTATTTGATAAGATAATTAAATCTAAAAACCCAAATGAAAGTTGAAAAAATCTCTCGAAAACGAGATTGATGACAAATGTCTTATGAATTTGACATTTCGCACACGATGCACTACCTCATTTTCGTATGCAATGATAGCGCGCTAAAGTGACGTCACTGATGACGTCACGTCGCTTAAACGAGTGAATACGAGCAAGTTTTGAACCGACTATTAGCGCGCTAAAACCGCACACAAAGCTCATGAGCAGGTTTTAAACCGTAGTGTTAAACGGCCCATACAAAGCCCTGCCTGCAGGGCCCTGCTTGCAGTGCCACTGCCAATCGTACTTTGTGTGGGCATGCAGGGCCGACAAAATCGCCGTTACATCGGCCCTGCAACACCACACACGGTACGATTGGCAGGGCGCACTGCAAGCAGGGCCCTGCAGGCAGGGCTTTGTATGGGCCGTTTTAGATGAACCAACCCGTCAGTATACGCTGTGTTCCAAATTGTACAAACGCTGCTAAAAGCGTACCTATACAGTACTGACGGACGGTCCAAATTGATTTTGCACGCTCACAAAGCTATCACTGCTTTTGTTGCTATAGTCAATTTGGAATGGATTTAAGCGCGCTCACGTGTTCATCTGTCAAAATATCAGTTTTGTTTTTATTTTCTTTAACAAAGCCTAAGCTAATCCCTCAAAAATGTGCGCCAAATCCACTTTCATTTCCATTAGAGACAAACTCATTAAAATTAAAACTTGAGAAACGTCAGCTGGTTGCAAATGTGTGGGATTTCATGTGTCAAATCGATTTTGACATTAGCGCTTTCATTGCTCCACCTATTTGACTAAAGCACTGATAGCAAAAACGATGACGTCATCAATGACGTAAGGCGGTGAACGAGCGAGTGCTTTAGAGCACGCTTTTGGTCAATTTGGACCGACTTAAGCGCGCTCACAGTGCTCTAAAGCAGTCTGTTAGCGCAAATTGGACCGCAGAGATAGTAATTATATCCTCTTAGGTCAGTATCATCCTCGGGTATCATCTCAAACCCCCCGGCCGTCTCATAAACTTACTAATCTGGGGGCCGTCTCAAATGCTTTCAGCGCCTGACATTTGTGACGTCACACTGTTTAACTGTCATAATCTTACACTACGGTTTGTTTCTTGAATTTAACGCACACATCCCATTCACTGAATATAGTCGGTTTATTTCTATATGCGTGCATTCGTCGAATACGATCGAATACAGTTTTAAACCAGACTAGCAGTACGGATTAAAACCTGCTCATGAGCTTTGTGTGCGGTTTTAGCGCGCTAATAGTTGGTTCAAAACTTGCTCGTATTCACTCGTTTAAGCGACGTGACGTCATCAGTGACGTCACTTTAGCGCGCTATCATTGCATACGAAAATGAGGTATTGCAGCGTGTGCGAAACGTCAAACTCATAAGACATTTGTCATCAATCTCGTTTTCGAGAGATTTTTTCCAACTTTTTTTGGGGTTTTAGATTAAATTATCTTATCGAATAATCATTATCTCTCAATAATTTCTTAAAACGCGAAACAAAATCAAACTTTTAATTTTTCTCAGTGACATTGACATAAGCGCGCTCTAGTCTGGTTTAAAACTGTATTCGATGATATTCGACGAATGCACGCATATAGAAATAAACCGACTATATTCAGTGAATGTGATGTGTGCGTTGATTTCAAGAAACAATCCGTAGTGTAGAGCGCGCTTATAATAATAATAATAATAATAATAAAAGGGAGAAAAAAAAGAACCACCAACATAATAATAAATCATTTATTTCAGGTACTAGTCAATGTCACTGAGAAAAATTAAAATTTTGATTTTGTTTGGCGTTGTAAGAAATTATTGAGAGATAATGATTATTCGATAAGATAATTAAATCTAAAAACCCCAAAAAAAGTTGAAAAAAATCTCTCGAAAACGAGATTGATGACAAATGTCATATGAATTTGACGTTTCTCACATGCTGCACTACCTCATTTTCGTATGCAATGAAAGCGCGCTAAAGTGACGTCACTGATGACGTCACGTCGCTTAACGAGTGAATACGAGCAAGTTTTGAACCGTCTATTAGCGCGCTAAAACTGCACACAAAGCTCATGAGCAGGTTTTAAACCGTAGTGTTAGACTTAAACGGCCCATACAAAGCCCTGCCTGCAGGGCCCTGCTTGCAGTGCCACTGCCAATCGTACTTTGTGTGGGCATGCAGGGCCGACAAAATCGCCGTTACATCGGCCCTGCAACACCACACACGGTACGATTGGCAGTGCGCACTGCAAGCAGGGCCCTGCAGGCAGGGCTTTGTATGGGGCCCTTATATAATACTCATTGACGTAAGAAAAACACTGCGCTTCTTAAACGCCCCCTGGCGTAGTTTCCAAAATCTTTACGTATAAAAGACAGATTGTATTGAGCATTAGTTTATAACCACGTTTTATCTCACTTCAACTAGAAGTGATTCATCGTAATAGAAAGAGCTAGAAATATATCGTCTGGTTATACTCGATTCTCCCCCGCCACAGGCATTTTTTGGTCGGATTATAATGCTAAGCATAATCCGACTAAAAATGCAGGATCCATAAACATAGGACAAAACCCCTCCTGTAAAAATGGAGGCATAAACCTTCCAAATTAAGGTGTCACTTAATTTGGAAGGTTTATGCCTCCATTTTTCTGTCAGACTGTGAAAGTTGTTGTTTATTTGCTTACTGGTTGTTTTTGCAAAATTTTAGTATAAAAGTGTGTTTCAGCCAATGTTTTGAGCTCAGAAATTGCTCAGAAAGTTAGTGAAAAATGTTTTGTTGCGTATTAGGCTGCAATGCCCGAGAAAATTACAAAGAAAACAGTGCCGAAGTATTTTTTAGTTTATTTTTGATAATACGCAATATTTTGCTTCACGAAATATTGTGAAGTACTCAATACATTGGGGTATATTAGGTGTATGCTCAATATCGCATTTTATTAGTAAATTTTACATAAAAATATGATGATAAACATTGATATCTAAACATGATATAGTGATGGGATTTCTTACATCGATATATATTTATCCAACTGAGGCGAAGCACAAATCTCGTACCTACCAAATGGCTTGATATATTTTAATTTTATGAGGTGTCATAAGGCTGTTCAGCTAGGTTTTAGTAAAATTTTAAATACTGATGCCATATTTTCAACCGATGGTATTGTACATAAAATACGTTTTGTTAAAGGCTATTATGATTGTTTATCTATATTGAAAAAGACAACTGTTGGTTGTAACAATATCGTAGCCTGGGAGACCAATAAACTGAGATACATCCTTAACCCTTTGATAGCATAGTTTATAACTTATGATTTTGTACATAAAAATACATTATGTTACAGGTTAATCTTTGTTAATCAATAAGTACATAGTGAAAAAGACAACTGATGGTGGAATCAATATTGGAGCCTGAGAGGACAATAAAGTGAGTTATGATTTTATAGTTTTTAACGCCAACAAATTAAATGATTCCTAAAATATTTTTTATACCCCAATACACTTCAGACAAAATGGATGAATGTACACCAAATTGGCTGAACGTACACCAAATTTGGGTAACCGGTTCGGTTAAGTTGTGTTAGGTTTTCTTGCGACCACAACGCATGAGCCGAGCGAGCGGAGCGAGCGGGCCGCGGCCGCTGCCGGCGAAGTGCCAGAAGCAAATTCGGTGTACATTCATCCATTTTGGTAGACAAAATTTGGTGGATATTATTTGGTAAAAATTTACTCAAATTTGGTGGCACGTTAATACACCCGTTTTTAACTTATGATATTGTACATTAAAATGTATTTTGTTACAGGTGTTTATGTTTGTACATTTTAAATAAGGAGAGAAAAAGACAACTGTTGGTGGTATTAATATCGGAGCCTGGAAGGCCAATAAACTGAGTTTTGTTCTAAACCCTTTAATAGGATAGTTTTGAACTTATGATGATGTACAAAGTAGAAAATTGCAAAATTTTACAACCACAGGAAGGATTCGAACCTGCGTCTTCTCCGTCAGTACCGGAGACGCTTTACCAACTAGGCTACTGTGATCCTGCCTGATGTTGTGAAATCTGCGACCTCTATACGCAGTTCAACGTTGTGTTTGTGGTGCCACCTGGTAAGCATTAGCTGTACTAGACTACTAGCTCAAGTAGTCTATTATTGCAAAAAGAATTCAAGTCGAAAATTGTTTACACTACGTATGATTGAAAATGATTTTATTTTAACATTTCCTGTGTTCGGATAAATCTACCAAGTAGAAAATTGCAAAATTCAATCATTTTGAATTATACGTAGTGTTACCAATTTTTGACTTGAATTATATTTACAAAAATAGGACTTATTGAGCTAGTACAGCTAATGCTTATTAGGTGGAAGCACAAACGCAACGTTGAAATACGTATAGAGATCGCAAATTTTACAACATCATGCGGGACCCTGAGCCTAGTTGGTAAAGCGTCTCCGGTACTGACGGAGAAGATGCAGGTTCGAATCCTGCCTGTGGTTGTGAAATTTTGCAATTTTCTACTTTGTAGATCTATCCGAACACAGGAAGTGTTAAAATAAAATATTCTTATGATATTGTACTTAAAAATGCGTTTTGTTACAGATTATTATGATTGTTAATCTTGAGTACGTAGTGAAAAAGACAACTGCTGGTCATGAAGAATCATGAGTGAAACCTGTACTAATAATAGCTTTTTGTACATTTTATTGAAGTATTAGTATTATTAAGTATAAAATACACTGCCTAATGGAAAATAATAAAATGATTATCCATTGTCATAATAATAATTATTGTCATAATAGTACCTATTTAAGGATCTTTTTTCTTTAAGCTAAAAATAAATTATAAACTTATATTAGCCTTTTTATTTACATAATACAAGTTTAAAAATAAGTAATCCATAATAATAAAAAAATCTGATAGTATTTGTTTTTTTTTCACAAATTTTGTCACCTGTATCCAAAATTCATCGATATAAAAATCGACAATACCTCATCACTACTTGATTATGACCGAGAGGGCCGCGCTGGCCACGCGGTGCGGACAGGTGCGCGAGGGTGACAGAAATGCGCGCGGCCCGCCCGCACGATCTGCCTAAAGGTGACCGATTATGTTGTTGAAATACCTTGGTTTATTCGTCCAAGCGAAATACAAAATATAGCAGGTTTTAGAATAGTTAAACTGACAGAAACCCTAAACTACATAATAATGTTTTCGTTTTTGTTATTGAAAATACTATGAAACAATTTTATCGTATTCATCTTCCGCATCTGGCAGCACTGAAACAGCGCGCGGAGTGGCGTGCGTGCGGCCGTGTCCGTCTCCCCAGGCCGCGCGGCGATCGCGATCCGCGCGCATAATGCGATCGCAGCGCCTGGCGCGCGTTGTTACAAAGATACAATTTTCAAATTTCAAATTTTCACTTGGCGATCCGCCTAAATGCGCTTGCACCTAAGCCCGACATACACTACGGATTGTTTCTTGAATTCAACGCACACATCACATTCACTGAATATAGTCGGTTTATGCGTGCATTCGTCGAATACGATCGAATACAGTTTTAAAACCAGACTAGAGCGCGCTTATGTCAATGTCACTGAGAAAAATTAAAATTTTGATTTTGTTTTGCGTTTTAAGAAATTATTGAGAGATAATGATTATTCGATAAGATAATTAAACTAAAAACCCCAATTGGAAGTTGAAAAAAATCTCTCGAAAACGAGATTTATGACAAATGTCTTATGAATTTGACGTTTCGCACACGTTGCACTACCTCATTTTCGTATGCAATGATAGCGCGCTAAAGTGACGTCACTGATGACGTCACGTCGCTTAAAAGAGTGAATACGAGCAAGTTTTGAACCGACTATTAGCGCGCTAAAACCGCACACAAAGCTCACGAGCAGGATTTAAACCGTAGTGCCATACTTGGCCGATTTTTTTTATTTGGTATCATTCTTTGTAAACACTAAAGCACTTGTCAATCTCTGATTTCGGTCTTGCTTGCTGTGCTTGTTGCTTGCCTGTTGATTGATTGAAGCCATTTAGCCATGTTTATGGTTTGTTTTGTTTGTTGTGCTCATACATTGTACTTCCAAGGAACATACAATAGGTCTTTACCCCAGATTAGTAAGTATGTCTTTACCTATGAAATTGCCGAAATTTTCTTACAGATTAATGAGATCATAATTCCTTCAAGGTTATCAATTAAATTTACGCATAAAATAAAGTTTTTGTTTGTAGTCTGATATTTTTTTACAGATAATATTTTTCTTAAATAAAATTTAAACTTCTGTAAGCTTAATGTCTTCCCAATAATGCTTAAAGAAATAAAAAATATTGGACTTTTAATTCCTAAGAAAAATGCAAAAATGTTAGTACTGAAAATTGAGTTTACCTAAAATTCGCCATACAAAACGGCAATTTCATAGGTAAAGACCTATTATACTCACCTACGGCGAGATTACTTCGCAGCCCGAAGAACGAATCGCGGTTTGTGCTCATTTCAGGCAGCACTCGTTCAGTTAGTCGCTTAGATTATGAATAACGGCAGCTAGGATGGTTAGTCGTTTACCTCCTCTCTGACATTTTATAAGTACCTCAGATAAATGACCAGCGAGGTTCAAATCTCTTTGGGAAGTACACTTGGAAAAGATGGATCAAAAACCAGATAAATTGCCAAAATCAGCGCTTTCACTATACGTAAAGTTGTATTGCAAGCAGAAAGGGGGCACAAATTCTAAGGTCAGTAGAACTCATTCCTTCAGTGTTTTAGACTAGAATCTGACCGCATCCGCTGTACCACGCCTTAAGTTCCTTGCCTTAAGTATGCAAGCGGCGAGACGGGGGGGGGAATCGCTCACGGCGGCAACTAGTTCTTGTCCTGCTCTTTCCTTCCCACTCCCCCACCTCCCCTCGTATACCCAGTGGTTGCGGTCAGACTATACCAACAGACCAACTCTTTACGTCAGTCTTGTGTTGCTACATGGTTCCTTGCTCAGTGTTGTGTTGGTATTTCTTTTGCAGTATTATAACAACCTAATTGAAGCGACAAAGTCATGGCTCTCATTAAGTGAAGAGGAAAAACGACAATTCGTAGATAAGTTGGAGGAATGTAAAGTTAAGTTTAAACACAGATTTGCAGACTATTTAAAAAATGTTGAACCATATCTAAAGAAAAAGCCGAAACAAAGGTACCTTATTGATTGTATTTACCTACATATTTGAGAAAAATTATTATTTACTAAACCAATCTTCTGCTTGTCTGTCCGTCCGGCCTTCAAAGGCCATAATAGCTAGCTGGTTGAAATTTTGACACAAAATGCAGACGCTATAATGGAAGATTACTGATTTCCAGGTGAGATCGGGTTCAAATGCTCACCAAAAGAAATTGAAAGTAGAAAAAGAAGGTGAAATATAGTGTGTGCAGCCTGCAGGATAAGTTTGGCTCTGATAGTTATTTTCTACTCATGTAACAGGCGAAGAGCCAATGAACGATTTGCTCGCCCCCCCACCCCCATGCCACTCTCACCCCTGTGATAATTTTTTTTTACTTCTGCGCATTAACGGTCATAGCAGTTGGAGTTATTTTGTACTACGTATGCAAATATATTTTTTTGTCTTCATAACATCCCATATAACATCCACAGGGAGTTCCCTCCAGAACTTCAGCAAAAACGCGTGGACTAGGAGGGGATTTACCATACTCTTGCTGCTGGCAACTACAGTATGTAAGATGGTACAATACACAGAAAGATGCTGTTGCCTATCCTCTGATTCATAAGCCCTTAGTTGCCTCTTGCGACACCCATGCATGGGTAGAGATGGATTTGTACTATTCTTTGCTGGCACCACACGGATCCTTAAAGCAGCACATATGAGTGTCAAACTGTAAACAACTGTAAACTGATCAACTCGGACAACAAATTGAAACTACCACAGTTTTGTTTCACGTGTTTTACATGCTATTTTGTGTGCATGTTGCACTTGGCTGGTTCTTTTTTATTAAAAATTTTTGCAGTGCATCCAAGGAATCTGGAAAGTCTCAACATGATACAAACACACACTATACTTTTAATGAAACAATTGAAGACAAACTGAACAATACTGCAGCTGAATTGGACCAGACTGATTGGTGAGTGATATGAGAAACAAATAAAAATGTACCATTAACAAATAAATTCATATAAAAATAATCTTCCAGGATTGAAACTTTTATGGAAACTGAAGCAGAATATCAGGAAGTTATAACAGAAGAAGAACAGATATCAGAGCCTTTGCCAGAGCCATTTCCTCCCAGTATAAAGTAAGTAATTATGGGGCTTTACAATGCCATTGTTTATTAATTGGATGTTTTGTTTATCTATCTGTGGTATTACTCAACAATTATTTTGTTTATACTTTCAGATCTGCTGAAGAACTATTCAACATTGTCCAAGCAAAGAAAAATGATAATACTAAAACATGGAGCACCCTTACCACAAGAGAAAAGCAAAGATATAGAAATGCTGTTCTTTCTTTGAAAAAGGATTACATAGAAAAATACAAGGCTTATTTGGAGAGCCTGTCTTCCAAAAAATTATTCGACCTTTACAATAAAAACTTAGAAACTTAATTACCTAGTTTTGTTTTGTAATGTACTTAAAAATGAAACAATTGAATTGTCAAATTGGGCAATGTAATATATATATAATAATATATTAATGTTTTTAATCAAATTGTTGACAAGAGTTGTACATTCAAAGATCTTACCTTTACATTGATTTAGATGCTTTCAACTAACACATAATGAGAACATACTAATCTAATATTAACAATTACTTCTTACTCTGGTAGTGAAGGAAAACTATGATTCAAAGTTAAAGTAACATAAAGAAATAAGTAATTCCTAAGCCTAAATAAGTTTTATACAAAAAATACTGGATAATGATTATTATATGCTATTTATTTGCCACAGAGCATGCCGATTGCCAGTCCAGCAACAAATGATGCAGCAAAGACATGAGTTTCAGTGGCACGGTAATGATCATCTCCTGTGAAATTATTATACCAGCGTTTTGCTTTGACTTCCTTTTTCTTTAGTAAATCTTCAGCTTTGTCTATTTTACGGTCAACAAATCTCTCCACCTAAAACATTACACTCCATTTGTAAGTTTTTCTATTAAAAACATGCAGGATAAACAAAGAAAAGCTAGCTTTTATATTTTAATTGATTTCTGATGGGGAAGCTGCAAACCATACAGGGCTTTTAGGAACCATTATACCCATAAAATTGATTTATTATTTACATCTCAAATTAAAAAGACTTCCTAACTTGACCGGTTTCATTCAATACTTGATTAACTTTAAAAAACTCACTTAAAATCAGTATATAAATTTTAAAATTCACGAAGATGCAATGCCAAAAAAGAATCCTCCTGTGAACCCTGCTGAATAATATGAATTATCTTTGACAAATAATAAGACCTGCAACAAAATAAAGTCATAAATCGAATATTCCAGTACTTAAAAACTACGAATAAAGAATAAGAGATGGAACAGCATCAACCGGTCAAGTGAAAAAGCCCCACATAGAATCAATGCAATACTATGTATATATATGCTTTACTAAACTAAACCTATACACAAGACTATGACATTTTTTCTAAAGACTACACAAGCCTGATGGGCTTATTAGCAGTCAGTGAGTAATATGATATATGAACTATTGTACTTCATTACTTACTTTTTCAAACCAGTCTGGTGTTTTTCCAGTTGTTTCCTTTTCAATTTTGTCACTGATTTTGTCAACTTTTTTGTTGATTTTGTCCCAATTAATGTCAATGTAACCTTTTTGGCTCGCAATATGTAGCAATATTACGCTCCCTCCCAGGCCCACAGCAGCTACTTTACCAATCTTCATAGTAATGAAGCCTGTTATCCTGAAATAGTTTCATATCGTTAAAATTGCCATACCGAGACAAAAATTGGCATTATTATAATTTTTTAACCGGGAAAATTACGCATTTCTAAATATGGTACGTAATTTAGTACGTAATGATATCATTATTAGTCGTCAACATTTCATGACATCATAAGTAAATAACTGTATCATCACAATCTAAGCAAGCAACCAAGTGATGTAATTAAAACAAAGACAATGCAACTGAAATAAGTTACATACCATCCAGACGCAGTTCCTAAAATAAGCTGTTTTGTTGCAGATGTTTTCCCGATGTCTTTGATGGCTTTTTCAATAAAGTTTTTAGCCTCGTCTACAACTTTTTTCGCATCTTCAGATGCATCTTCCGGTTTTGGTCTAGCCATTTTTGGACACCTAGACTTAAATTTTCTCACCCAAACGACGTAGAACTTCTACAGAAAACCAAAAAATCGAAGTCAGCGCGTTTGACAAGAAAAATTTATTGACATTGACGGTTGTTTCTTTCAGTACGGTTTAAATCCTGCTCGTGAGCTTTGTGTGCGGTTTTAGCGCGCTAATAGTCGGTTCAAAACTTGCTCGTATTTACTCGTTTAAGCGACGTGACGTCATCAGTGACGTCACTTTAGCGCGCTATCATTGCATACGAAAATGAGGTAGTGCAGCGTGTGCGAAACGTCAAATTCATAAGACATTTGTCATCAATCTCGTTTTCGAGAGATTTTTTTCAACTTTTTTTGGGGTTTTAGATTTAATTATCTTATCGAATAATCATTATCTCTCAATAATTTCTTAAAACGCAAAACCATATTGCAATATGGCCAGTCATTCATAAGATAGGCTCCTAATTCGCGCCGAGCGCAAATCATTACACCGCCACCGGTTTTTTTATTAGTGAGTTCCAAATTACGATCACAGCGGAAAATCTCGTATCTGCTGTCACAGAGTTCTGTGTCATGAATGTCCGACTGAAGCCATGTTTCACTTACTAAAAGAATGTCGTAGTCATATAGTAAAATATTATTATAAAACTCCAAACATTTCGAACGTAACCCACGGGCGTTTTGGTAATATAAGTTTAGGTTTTTATTTTTAATTGAGGAAGTTGACATCTTGAACGATTAAAAGTTTAATTTTGTATTAACAACAAGGAATAGGTACTAGAGAGAAGTATAAGTATAACTTCTTAGAGCAACGCGTCAAACCGCGCAAGCGCGCGAAAATCGTGTTACTCTATGTATAACTTACATAACCAGCTGTTACCTCTCTGCCGTGGAAAAAAAATCCAGTATGAAGAGATGCAAGAAGGGTTAATCCATGATGACGACATTGCAAGGTAATACTGTTTGAGCTCAAAAAATCGATAATTTTACTGTTGTACGAGTATGAATAAGCATGAGTAAGTAATGTGTAGGTATTACATATTAGTATAGTGAATGTATGTGTGAGTGTAAAGATGAGTGTGTGTTGAGAACATAGATTTATATAGTCAAGATAGGGTCTTGGGAACAAGCGGTTCAAAATTTCCCCATACAAGAAAAAATAGCGCCATCTGTGAAAAATCGCGTGAACTACGTTGTGTAGTACTTCGGTCGGTGCTAAATACACGGAACGGAAATAATATGGCGGGAAATAACAAAACTAACTTTTTACTGTTTATATGTGATTTAGGCCTGGTTTTTCAGTTTCATTAATTGGATTATAGTCAAAAACAATAATAGGAAATAATAATAATAATAAGAGTATATTGTTTCTTCAACTAAGAACATTCCATTTTATTGGTAAGTTTATTTGCATCCAATGTTGACAATATGACTGACAACGACTGACATTTGTTGGTCCTAAACGTCAGATTTCGGACCAACGAATTGGGGACATTGTAACGTGCCGATGGGCTAGTACTTATATATAAGTAAATGGTTGAGAATGACAAAAACTAAAACATAGGGTATGGCACGGGAGAAATTTACAAAGCACAAAAAGTCATTTTATCTTAGAGAGATCAAGCCTATCTCGAATAATAAAAGAAGACGATGTTTTGTTTTTCCTGACGTAGATTTTACAATTGCGAATCCAGACGAACTCATAGCCTGCAGCTTTTGCTGCTTTCCGGACTTCCTTTTGTAGTATTTTGTAATAAGGTGTAAGGTGCTCGTTAAGGTGGTTGCAGAGCAGAAGTGCTGCCACTTTGAGAAATAAATTTATTGCGTCATAAATACAACACATTTAATAAGGATTGTTTGATTGGCGGCAATTTGGGGTAGTTCTATATTTTATTATCCATCACATCACATCTTAGCTTATCGTGAATAGCTTTGTATTGTAAAACTGCCAAAAACGGCCACTTTTAGCACTTTACCAATACAAAGCTATAAATGTTAAGCTAAGCTATGATGTCATGGGTTATAACATATATAACTACCCCATATTGCCGCCAAACGAACAATACTACTGAAAAGTTTTGTATTTGCGACACAATAAATTTATTTCTAAAAGTAAGGTGCTGCCACCCAGCAACCGCCTTAATGTAGACATCAGTCGCCGCGCCATCCAATCCAATGTCGGTAGTAGTGATTCCTTTTTTATTGCGAACTGCGGAGATTAGGCTATCTTTCAATGATGATGAGATAAGTTTCGCAATTATGCTTTTGGGCTTGCCTGTGACACGGGTAGGTACACGATGGATGTGAATAATGTCCGAAGATGACATTTAAAGCCAACAATTTTTGCAATGGATAGTAGGACTTGACCTAAATTCTCATTGTTTTTTTCGGGAATACCCAAAATTTCCACGTTGTTTAAACGATCACGTTGTTGGGAGATATTTTGTTCATTCTACAGCTTATCTATTTGAATTTGCATTTCAGCAAGGTTATTTTCCAAAGATGTAATCTTGCTTAAGTCTTTGGATATTTTGTCAACTCTGGTTTGAAGTTTTGTTTGTTGGTCCGAGTGAAAATCCATAGAATTTGTTAAGGCAGCAATATCGGACTTGATCAGCTTTTGTTCCTCAGATAGGCAATCAGTAGTTCTATTAGCGGTAAATTGATTATTGACCGTTAAAACGTCCTGCCGTAAAGTATTATACGACTCACTTTGTGTTGTTTGAATGCCTTGAAGAGCTGACATTATTTCTTTCTTAAAATCGGCAAGTTCTCTTCCAAAATCACGATCGTCGGGTTGTCAGCGTTTTCGAAGCGGAGCATTTAACGCGTTAACATCATATTTCGATAGGTCAGGCTGGGATCCACCAGTGTCCAAAGAACTGGCCATCGAATTCACGGGCGAGTTAGAACAGCTCATCTTAAACTGGGCGCGTAGAACCGTAGCACTGTAGCACAAACAGAATCGATGACGCAGGCGCAGGTGCGGGACCACAGGTGAGAGAACGGGATGAATAATGACAACTGTTTTTTTCCGCGGGGGCGCCCCGTCCGTGCGGGGATTGTGATGCACTTTGCACAGGTAAAGATAAGCTCAAGTCACCAGTTAGGGAAAACTTAATATGCACTCACTTATTAACGTAAATTAGGACGATGTTTGCGTACTACTAGAATTGATAATTTAAAAAAAGGCACAAGCAAATCATGCGCACGTCCGCTCAGTGCGAGTATCGGGGTGATTGTTTCTCAACGAAATCTTTTTTATTTCAGAAAACATTCGTATCTTAAAATAATAATGTCACGAACATGTCGGCTGGCAATAGAGAAAACTGTTTCAAAATTTCGACAAGTCAGCTAAGAGCCCCGTGGTCCAATGGATAGGGAAACCGTTGGGTTCTGGTTCGAATCCAGCTTCCCACCGTTGGATATTCTATTTATCATTTGTTTAGAACATTCTATAAAGAATGAATAGCTGAAAAAAGAAAGCTGAACTTCCAAAAAAGTAAAAAAAACGTTTTTTTTTAAATTATTTTTATTTTGTTTTTTAATGTTTCCACAAACATTCAAAAATTAGGTTGTGGCGTTATCAGTTATTTAAATTACAAAAACATAGCTTTGTAACGTTTTTGCAATGTTCTGTTCACCCGATTGTAGAAACATTCATTATAACGTTGCAGGTATGTTACATTTGTAATGTTTTTGTAATGTTACAACTGAAACATTTAGTAACATTCAAATGATCACTGAAAGTAACATTGCACTGTATAAATATAGCGTGGCCGTTTCAAGGTTGCTGCAATGTCCCTAAGAGGTTGCTGTAACGTTACAAGCTTTCAGTTGAAACTTACAACCTTTCAAATGTGTGGTTCTGCAATATTGCTGAAACTTTAGCTTGCTTAGTGGGTAGTATATAGGGTCTTAATTTAATAACGTGCCATAGCTTAGTGGATGTTCATTATCGATAAAAGAACACAATAAGATATGAAAAAAAAACCTACTTAAAAAAAATTTAAACTTCATTGAAACTAAACTAACGCGGAGCGCAATGACCCAGATCATCAAACCAGCGCGCAAGTATCAGTGGATTAGGTAGGCACATACATGACTGAAACTGTTTCTTTTTTGCGTTAGTTTAGTTTCAATTTCAAGTTTTAGGTAGTCAAGGAGATTTAGTTTTTTTATGTAGGATTTTTTAAATATTCCTTTTTGTGTTCCTTTATCGTTACCGAACCATCTCCTAAGCTTTGGCATTAAACACCCACTAGATAGAGAGCGGGAAGTCAGCAACCCTACCTCATCGCAAACAAAATCGTGAACAACATACCTACTTCTCATAGTAGGAATAGCGGAATGCCTCTTATTTTTAATTTGATTACTAAGTAGGTATACAAATGAATACCTATTGTTATTTTTGAATTTTCAAATCAATATAGTTGGCTCTATATTCATATAGATAGAGGGAGCATAACGTGTTAAGCTGCCACCACTTTTATCTTTTTAATCTACTTCAAAAAGAAGAGGTTATCAATTCGACCTGCGATGTTGGGATCAGGCGCCAAGTGAAACAACTGAAGTCCGAGTGAATACTCAATATATTTTAGAAAACGGTCCCTTTTATAGTCATATAATTAATGGTTAAAATAACATTAATAACTTAAGGAATGTCTTGTTTTAAAACAGATCAAATATACCGTCCTTATTTGGAATAGGTTCATCTTACATTCAAGGATTTATTAACATGATATTGTTATTATTTACACCATATAAGGCATTGAATCACATAGTTTGGTTTCGTCTTACATTCAAAGAATATTTAATATGATATTGTTTTTATAATTAATCTTCCATACATAGGTGTGTAGGTAGGTACCTACACTACATCCCCCCCCCCTTCACATAAAAAAAAGAATTTAATTTTACGAAAAAATTCTTTATTTTTTTTTATTACAAAATTACAATGATTTTTTTTTTAATATGTGGACTTAAATTTCCAAAAAAAAACATGGTTGTGTTACAAGGTCCTGAAAATACACTTCTATTTATTTAGTTTTCATTTTACTGAATTATTAGTCTTATCAAGCTTTTCCTTTCTTTTTATCTATCAGATTCAATTCCTTATCAGATATATGGAATCCATATTTTATTTCTAATGTGTTTTCAAAATCAATATGAAACTGCTTGGCAAATTGCACTTTTCCAAATTACAAAACCAATTCAAATGGCGTGAATATTGTTTCGCTAGTGATTCTTAAATATTTTAAATTTCCATGCGTTTATTCATACAAGTGTGGATACTTTTTGCTATCTTATTGAGTTAAACATGCTTGAAATAAATCTTTACATTATAAAAACTTATATGCCTATGCTTACTTCTAGAATATTATTCTTATATTTATGATTAATATTCTAGAAGTAAGCATAGGCATATAAGAATAGAAAACAGAGAATAGGAAAACATATTTCTTATATTTATGATATATGTTTTCCTATTCTCTATATAGCTTCTTTGATTTCTAAATTAACTGCGGATTGGTTCTTTATTTATCGTTTATTTTTTTTATTTTTTTTATATTGTTGTTTATTATGAGTTATTCTTTTATAATTACCCTAATAATAGACACTGGTACCTTTTTCGAGCAATGAATCAACGTTTAATTTTGTTTCCGCTTTTATTCTTACTCTATTTTTATATTTCTAACTTAAATTGTTTAATTATATTATATTTAATGACCTATATTAGTGCTAAATTATTTCGAATATTTATAACTCTACTTAGTCATTTCCGGTAACACATATATTGTCTTGCTGACAATACTCGTTTCTATGTTTTCGAACATTTTTCAACAATCAAATATTTGTTTTCTTTTGTCATTTCCGTTTTAGTGTACACTCAATATTTATTAGAATATCACGTCTGATATTCATAATGTCACTTCAGTACTTAATTGGTTGGTACCTAACCTTTTCCTCTTTCAAGTAGTATATATGGATGGTTCCATTATTATTTCGTCATATTTTGGTACGTATTTCATTTTTTATTTACTTCATTTCATGCATGTTACTATATTTTATTGCGCTACACATATTCATATTTTCTTTTATTTCACTTCGCTTGATTCTTTTATTACAGTACATAATTTTACACATTTATATATTTTTGGGCCGTCCGGTCCCTTTTTTATTTATTAATTTATTGGTACGTTATTATTAGTCGACTTTTTATTTTATTATTATATAATATATTGGCAACTTGGGCCTTTTTTGTGGGTCGTGCGCACGCCCTATTATTTTCTGAGGTCATATTTTAAGCCTTTTTTTTATATTATGACTCCAGCTATTCTCACAGAGCAAGCTCGTTGACACCATGATCGAATGAAGGATCTGACTCTCAGCGTACCATTTTTATATAGGATCTCATGTTTAAGACAACTTTTGTCTCCAATCAGCATTCATAACGGAGACTCGTCCGACCTATGACTAGACTGAAGGATATGAGCCCTATTGTACCGTTTGCATACTTTGAGCATTTACTAGGCTCTTTGTCATTATTAACTCTTCGTTATTAGTTTACCTTCTCTCTATAAACATTTAATAACTTCATGTTTGTCTTCATTTCTTTTTCCTTTTACTTTCCAATACCCTTTTTTTTCATTTCTTTTCTCATCTTTCAAATTCCTTCATCTGTTTTCGTATGCCATTCATATATTTCAATATCCAGTATGTTAACAAACTGTTGGGTAATCAGTCCAACTATAGTCAACATACTGTCTAAAGAATTATTTCCATTTCGCTGTAACCTTTTCAATATCAACTTTTCAAAACGTTTCTCGTGTCCCAATCCAAAATAACATAATTTATTTTTTTTCCATTCCTTACCTTATTACATAAATAAACGGTCCGTTTCAATCCTTAAGATGCAAAGTAGCTAATTGCATACATAAGTGTAACAAAAAGAGTTTTAATACTTTATTCCTATCAATACTTTGCAAATACTCCACAATCCTTTACCATCTTTATTTCTATTCATTTCTTAAATAACTCACGTCATGCGATTGTTATATATTTATTCGATTTGAATGTCTCTATTAATAATCCCTATATCGGTATTCTTACTGCCTGTGAGGTCGGTCATCGACCTTGCAACCCACACGATATGATGATGATGACTGCCTACTACTTTTAATTTCTCATGACACGATGTCTTTCATTGTGCGTGTTTATTTTTCTCTGTCAATGTTTTTATGTAATATTTGTTTTATGTCTACTTATTTTATCCTTTACATTTTTTTTTATAACATTTTTTTTTTTAAATCCCCCTTTTTTTTTCTTAGGTACTTGTTTCAAATCAAACTTATCCAAAACATACTTTTTGTTCATAATTTTGTTCGTAAAATTTTCTTTGTTATGACGACAGTATCTCATTTTTCATTATCTCATTAAATACATTACTTTTCTTTACAAGTATTAAATTTTAAATATAATAGTTCTTATTATTTCTTTTTTATATATATATATTATTCTTATTTTTCTTTGAGGACACAATGCACGTATGTCTTTTTTTTTCCCCTACAATTTATGTTTACCTTTGTTATTGTATACGATTACCTATTTTTGGAATTTTCTATAATTATTTATTTCCTTTTATTATTTTTTAAATGTGCTTTTAAATTGATTCCCTTTTTCTTTTCTGTTTATTTTTATATTTGCGAGGATTATCTGTCCATAATTTTTTTATTGTTTACTACGATTTCAAAAAAAAAAAACTATGCCAAATTTTAAATCTTATACTTCGTAACATTGCATATAAGCTTGCATTTTAGTATATGTATATATTTGTGATTATTTTTATCTACTTTTCTATGAATATACGTGTTTAACGATTAGCGCAATTTTTAAATTAAACGTTATTAGCAGTATACGCGGTGCATCTTACCGGTAAGTGTTGACAAAATATTTGCTGATCTCTACTCTCGGGTGGCCGTCGGCATCGTTTCTAATTTCTTCCCTTTTTTAGAGCATCGTTGTTACCTTTAGCCTACTGATGACCCATTTGTAGTTTATCTCTGCCCCTCACTGCAGTTGGTGCTGTTTCCAAATATCTAGAATTGTTTTGAATTTTCGAAAACTCCTTGACGATGGCTTACTTTTATAGCCCAGCTCTTGGTGCCCTGGATTCCTCGCTATCATCTCGCGCTATACTGTACGCGGGAGCCGTCGTGGAGCAAGTTTCCGCCGTTTGCCGCCGCTTCCACCTCACTGTAACGGGTTTTGGTTTCCATTCCGGCGGTGCAGTTTTCCGCCGTCGTGGAAGGCCGCGTGGGCGATGCGTTCTGCCCCATAACCTTGGCAGAGGACCCGCGTCGTCTACATACCATATCCAATTTTGACGTGGTGCTGCCGAATGGTACCCAACTTTACGCCAGTTTCCGGACAGTGTTCTGCGGCCAGGAGCTGTGGATCCAGGTTATTGACTGGTCCACTAGTATTAACTTAGATTGAATTTTTGTGTGTAATAATTTTTTTTTTGTGTTTGTTTCTTTTTATTTTTATTAAATTGTATGTACTTTATTTCGTTGGTTTTTATTTTTCTTATGACATTTTTTTCCAATACTTCATTCATTTAAAATTTTTTTCCTAAACTTTTATTTAATTGTTTGCGTATTTATTTTAATACTTTGTTAAATTCACACTTCCTTCAACTTTTTATTTCCTTTACAAGTTTACTTGACTTTCGTTTTCCTATTAACTCTTCGCTTATCTGATTTTTTTCCGCTGATTTAATTGTTCTATGTCCTGTCGCTTACCGAGAGCACTCGCCGTATATGGTATGGCGCTGCATACCTTTCCTTTTTCGCCTTCTTCCGCCTTCTAACTAAAATTTTATTACGATCTTTTGTTTCAAATGAGTGTAAGTAAATAGAAATGAGAATTAATTTAATAAATAGTAAAGTACCTATAGGAACAAGAAAACCAAACTTGATCCTTGTACGTGAACTTAAAAAAATACTATGACCTACTCTATGTGTGGTGGGCGATACAGCAGCGGTAAAAGTAGATTGATTATTTTCTATTAGGATTTGTTTAAAATGAATAATAATAATAATTCTGTCTGGAATTAATATCTTTGATGCTGTTTAGTTATATGTACAGTCTGAATAAAAAAATACTTATACTTTCCTACTAATTTCTCGATTTGTTTTTTATTTGACTTCATTTTCAGTTTCTAATGTATTTTCTTTATTAATTTTAATTGAATATGTCAACAACTCGATAAAAAAAAAATTCTGGTCTCCTAGCAACTTAGTCACACTTTTTATTTTTCTATTTCAATTACTATCACTTTTTTTTTGTTTTGTTTATTTATTAAACTGGCTCACTTTTATTGTTTGTTTGGGTTTTTCATTACACGTGCATTGTGTCTTATTGTATGTTATGTTCACTGTTTTATTTTACCGACTGTACTTTGCTTAGTACGGTTCCTCCGTGCTAAAATTCTTCTAATGATGGCTCCTATACTGTAATATTCTATAGGTATTCATTGATAAGGTTCGTAAAATAGTCCTAGCCAAAACAACAACACAGCTACTACATTAGTTACATTTTCCTACTTACATAATGACGTGTCATGCTATATTGCGTTGATTCTGCCATATTCTGTTGAATCCATCCGCTGAATTATTCTTCTCTTCTTTTATTCTTCTTATTTTCTTCTTCTTCTTTTGTTCTTTTTCCTTTGTTCTTCTTAATACAGACCGCGCTGAAGGTGACTATACTCCATGTTGTTTGCGTGCTGATGCTTGTTTCTGCTGTTCAATTTGTCATATTTATGTTGTCTTCAAAATCTCCTTTTCTTTCTTATTCTCGTTTGTATTTTCTCATCTCTACCCGACTTATGTTTGCTTTTGCTTGAATACTTCCTCAGTTTGTGTTGATACTCTCCATTTTACTGCTTCCCTCTATGCTTTCACGTGACTTCTTTCAATGTCTTTCCTTATCTCCTTTTTCCGAAGTATTATTTTCTTTTTATTTATTTATTCAATTGTTTTTTTTTTATATATATTATTATTATTATTTTTTCACTCACGCACGTTTCTTTACTTCTTTATACGCGGTGCACAGCGCTGCCTACATGGCAGCACTAGCAGGGTCGCCATGCGATGTTGGGATCAGGCGCCAAGTGAAACAACTGAAGTCCGAATGAATACTCAATATATTTTAGAAAACGGTCCCTTTTATAGTCATACAATTAATGGTTAAAATAACATTAATAACATGGAATGTCTTGTTTTAAAACAGATCAAATATACCGTCCTTATTTGGAATAGGTTCATCTTACATTCAAGGATTTATTAACCTGATATTGTTATTATTTACACCATATAAGGCATTGAATCACATAGTTTGGTTTCGTCTTACATTCAAGGAATATTTAATATGATATTGTTTTTATAATTAATCTTCCATACATACCTACCTACACTACAGACCCATCCTGTCAAAAATACACAGTTTTTGTAGCTTAGCTTACAGATTCGCCGAGTTCGCGATTTTATTATACGTATAGATTGGTCGCTATTTTCATAAGCAATGAGGAAGGGTTACCGACTGCCCGCTCTTAGTCTCAGGTTATAATTTAATTGCGAGCCATAGCTCTAGAGCGAGATCCGTATCAGTGACTGAATAACTTTTTCCAAGGAACATAGGTCGAAAAACAAAAAAATATTTTGGACTTTCCATACCTACTGAGTGACCAACACATTTGTATGGGAAGTCCAAAATTTATGTCCTTTATCGAACTATGTTCCTTTGGGAAAGTCGTTCAGATACTGATACTGAACCCGCGAGCTATGGCACGCAATTAAAGTAACACCCTGTATAAACAATTTATTTTTGTAGTATAGTGTCTTTTTAGTGTCTTTTACGCCATCTAGTAGAGTATAGCAGCACCACCAAAAAGTGCGTAAGGACAAAAGTGCTAGTAGTTTCACTATTTGCCACTAGATGGATTTTACATAAGTAGGTGGAGTCTAGTTATGTTCCGCTCCGCCAACCCGTGACTCGATCTTCTCCCCCGCACTCTGTCACGCTTCGTGTCGTACAAAAATTTCGTAGGGGCAGCTCCTCTTCCCTTCCTTACTCCGTGTTTAGAGCACTGTGAGCGCGCTTAGGTCGGCCCGAATTGACCAAAAGCGTGCTCTAAAGCACTCGCTCGTTCACCGCCTTACGTCATTGATGACGTCATTGTTTCTGCTATCAGTGCTTTAGCGTAATATTATATATTCTTTGGCTTTAGTCAAATAGGTGGAGCAGTGAAAGCGCTAATGTCAAAGTCGATTTGACACAAAATCCCACACATTTGCAGCCAGCTGACGTTTCTCAGGTTTTGATTTTAAGGAGTTTGTCTCTAATTGAAATGAGAGTGGATTTGGCGCACATTTTTTAAGGATTAGCTCAGGCTTTGTAAAAGAAAATAAAACCAAAACCACAGACTTGACAGACTAAGCACAAATTGACGCACACTTAAACGGCCCATACAAAGCCCTGCCTGCAGGGCCCTGCTTGCAGTGCGCACTGCCAATCGTGCCGTGTGTGGTCTTGCAGGGCCGATGTAATGGCGATTTTGTCGGCCCTGCATGCCCACACAAAGTACGATTGGCAGTGGCACTGCAAGCAGAGCCCTGTGTCGAAATGCCCATTATGAAGTTTGGGGGTATTATGATATGATAAAGAATAAAAATAGCTCAGGGTGAAATGAGAGGGCACTTCGAAAGGGATGAGTCAAAGCAAGGTTAGTTACCTGAGCAGATGTATTCGTTACGAGCAGTGCAGCTGGTAGAGGACTCGGCACCAATGGGTTCTCACAGGCTCCATCTAAAATGTTTATACAACAATGCCATCTCCATCTCTTATACATCAATCCTAAGGGGGAAGGGTCGTACCGTGGTACGACGCTTCTCCCTTTTCTCGGATCGAAACCAATATTGTTACACAAGCAGAGATGAGAAGTTAGCAAATAGTCAAATCATGATAAATACAATATGTGATGTATGGTGTAATACTGCCTCGTGTTTAACCTTGTTCAGAGTATTCGTGTAAGATGATGATATGTGACTACATAGAAGTATTCGCCGGTGCCTCATTAGTGTATATCTAAGTCCACCTGAATGATTCTCTCCTCCCTACCAATTAAGTAAGTCTACGTTCGGTAATGGTAGTAACCGATGACGAAGTTGGACATCCATGGGCGTCAATCCTGGATTCCTTAGGTTGCCGTTACCCCGACCACGGACCTCATGTCCCGGCCAGACGTAAAGACACTATATTATTATTATTATTAGTATAGGACTTTCGTGAAGCCTTCATATAAACAGCGCGTCCACACTGGACTGCATATCTCTCAATCAAATATAAGCTAGCAATAATGAAATAAACTCACAGGGAGTTTCGAGCTCGTATCAAATAAATAGTGGGTAATTCCACAAATCTTATTATCTCAGGCCTGAGAGACGCATATCATTATATTAACATATTATCCTATCAAATCGATAGTGTGTCTTCCGTAACCTCATGTACTGGTCTAGGTTCGTATTCAAGATAGTTTAAATGGAGTCAAACATGATGATGTCTGGTGTAGGTGGGTAAGTAAGGCACATGGTAAAATACATAACGCGACAAATTGAGAATTGTTAGAACCAACATACAAAAAATGGAGATGACTTAACTTCATTACTTCGGCCGTCCTCAGGAACTGGCTTGCTCCTTCACTAATTGTTACTGGAACTTCTTTGCCGGTTTGCTGGGAGAATGTAGTCGTCTGACGCTAGCTCGCATAATGGATGCATGAAGCAGGGCGGAAATCACTATCTCTATCTTTAAGTTGGCTGTTATGTACTTCCGGTGTTACCCGTTGCAAATTGACTATTTACATTTTGTACAAATGCAGTTCGCGAACGCTCGTCGCGACACTGCCGGGGCGACTAGAATAAGGTCAACAAACTTCGAGTCCACTGCCTTATTTTCTCTAAGGCCTTGGTGGCTGCTGCTCGCCGTTGCTTCTGATCAACTTCTTCATTTCCATTTTCAATATCTACTTCTTGTTCTAGTTCACTGTCTGTTACATTCTCTTTCATGTGTAAATCGCTTATATTGTCAGGAATTTCCATTGTATCAGGAGTTGTGTCTTCTTCTATGGTTTCAATATCCATTAATTCTTCTTCTAGAGTTTGTAAGGGTTTTTTTTGTTCACTTAATGGTTGAATGACTGTGTCTTCTATGTTAACTTCGGCTTCGTCTTCAACTTCAAGAGGATATAGATGTGTTATGGATCGGGTGAATTCTTTGTTATCTACTTTGACTTTAGCCGTTCTAGTCTCACCATCATTGCTAGGGATTAATGTAGTGATTCTTCCAACCTTCCACGTCTCTCGGTTTTTTATGTCATCTTTGATCTGTACGACGTCTCCAACCTTGGGAATTCTGGTGGATTTGACCCTAGGTTCCCTATGTGAATGTTGGTACCTTTCTCTTAAGCTACTTAGATATTGCCCTAGGAACATTCTTTTAAATTCCCCCAGTATTCGTTGTCCTCGTTTCCAGCTGTCGATAAGATTTTCTTTGGTAATGGTTCCTCCGGGAACAGCATGTTGAAGAGATGGGGTAATCAAGATGTTCTTTCCAAATGTTAGAAAATCTGAGGGTTTCAAGACGTATTCGATGTCAGATCCTACATAGGTTAGGGGTCTGGTATTGACTACTGCTTCAATCTCTTTGATAATGGTGTTTAATTGAGAAGTTGACAATAGATGTTTTTCGATGGACCTTTTTAGGCAGTTTTTTACGATGCCGATTAGTCTTTCATAAAATCCACCATTCCATGGTGTTAATTCAGGTATGAATTTCCATCTTATCTTGTTATCTATACAATATGGGTTCGTCAATACCTCTGCGGTTAATTTAAATTGAGATGCATTATCTGTTAAGATTGTTTCAGGTATTCCTCTGGATGAGATGAATCTCCTCAGGGAGAGAAGACATTCCTCTGCTGTCAAATTCTTGACTACTTCCATGTGAATAGCTCTAACGGCTAAGCATGTGTACAAACATATCCATACTTTCTCTTCTCTACCTTCGTAATTCACAAACATTGGTCCGAAATAATCCATGCCTGTATAGGTGAAAGGTGCGCTGTAATTCGCTCGTTCTTTAGGTAAAGCTGGTGTCGGTGGAAGACGGTATGGACCTCCTCCGTGTTTGACGCATCGCGGACATTTCTTTATTATCCTCTGGACTTTTGCTTTTCCTTGGGGTATCCAATAGTTTTGACGGATTATACTAAGAGTATGTGAAGCTCCCACGTGATGGTTTTTTCCATGTACTTCTCTTATTAGTTCGTCTGTAAACTCGCTGTCTCTAGGGATGAGGATAGGATGTTTTAAATCATAAGGGCATGTAGTATTCATTAAACGTCCCTTGCATCTGAGTAGACCGTCGATGTCACGAAAGAGTCCTAAATTTCTTGTTAGGTGTGTTTCTTTACCTTCTATTTCTTCTGGAAAGTATGATTGTTGCAAGCTTTGTAGTTGACTTATGAGATCCTTCGGGAGAACCTCCCCGGCGAAAAGGGATGACGTCGTCGGTAGCTCTGTTTCTAGAAGAAATTGAGGGCCAGTTAACCATTTGGTTTTTTCCTCTTTTGTGCTTTCTGGTCTTGTTGCTACATCTGCAGGATTTAATGCTGATGATATGTGTTTCATCGTGAGTTCTTTGTTCTTTTTTATTTCTTCTACTCTTCTTGAAACAAAGGGCGGTAATAGTTTCTTGGAGTTGCACCATTCTATTGCTATTTGGCTATCTGTCCATAGCGTCTGTTTTATTATCGCTGGTTGCAAGAATTTTAAAGTGTATTGGATGAGTCTGCAACCTATCAAAATGCCGAGAAGTTCTAATCTCGGAATTGTCAGTTTGTCTTTATCCTTTATCGGAACGAGTTTTGATTTGCCTATAATAAAACTTATCTCTTTTCCATTGGTTAAGTATACAACTGCAGCATAGGCTTTGAGGGATGCATCCGTAAAGCAATGTAGATGATAGTCATTTCGTTGGGGATTCTCGAAATAACGTCTTGGTATTATTAGTCTCTCTATGTCGATGAGATCTTTAGTAATCGTTTCCCATTTGTTTGTTATTTCTTGAGGTAGTGTTGTGTCCCAAGCAGCTTTTATCATACATGTTTCTTGTAGGAGTAATTTAGCAGATAACAATGATGGGATTGTGAATCCACAAGGATCATACACTGATGCTATAATTTGTAGCATCTCTCTTTTGGTTTTGGGTTGTATGTTTGGCATTTTAAATCTTAGTTGTAAACTGTCTTCTTTAATATTCCAGTTAAGTCCTAATACTTTTACGGTATCTTCTCGATAACTATCGGGAATTTTTTCCATCAGATGTTTAGAGTTTGAACTCCATTCTCGTAGATTCATAGACATTTCTTTGAATACTCTTTTGGCTGTTTGATATAGTTCAATTGCTTCTTGATCTGTTTCTACTCCAGTGACTAGATTATCTACATATATGTCACTAGCTATTTTGTTGACTTCTTTCTTGTTTGATTTCTTCAGATGATGTTTAATGGTAGCGTTGAGTAGAAATGGACTGGATATCACTCCAAATGGCATTCTTTGGAATCGTAAGTGTAGGAGATTATCTTCTGTTATTGGCTTATTTATATCTTTGACCCATAAGAATCTGGTAACATCACGATCTTGGTCATGAAGGCCAATTTGAAGAAATGCCTTTTCTACGTCGGCGCATATGCCTATGTTGTGATATCGGAACTTCAGTAGCAGGCCAGTGAGTTCTTCTAACATGATTGGTCCACGGAATAAGCATTCGTTCAGGGATTTGTTGTTTCCTGTCTTCGATGACCCATCGTATACAATTCGGAGTTGTTTATTCTGGCACTTGACTCCGTGATGAGGCAAATAATGTGTAATATGATTAGACGTATCTCTCCTTTGCTGAGCAGGTACTTCCTCGATAATTTCCTTTTGTATTTGTTCTCTAATCATCTGGTCGTATTGTTGTAGTGTAGAAGTGTCAAGGCGTTTCAGGAGACTAGATAGACGTCCGAATGCTAATCCCTGATTTTGGTTAAGAGCTGGTGGATATTCGATCCATGGCCATGATACATAGTATCGATTCGCGATTAATTTTGTAGTATCATTGAAGTGTTTTAGTGCTTCTTCTTGACGGTCTTCTTTAGGTGAGTCCGTTATTCCGATTGATTCAAGGCTCCATAGGTCCTTAACGTTATAGTCATTTATAGGTAGATCCGGTTGGTTGAGATTAACTTCTAAGTTCGTTTGGAAGTATGTGATCATGGTTAAGTTATTTGTTGGTTTTGATTCAGTTTTTCCACTCAAAATCCAACCTAAATCGGATTTAATCAAATATAGATTTTGTTCAATCTTTATCTTTTCCGTAGAGATTAGAGTGAAATAGTAATCATTTCCGACAAGAATATCTACTTGATCTTGAAGTGATCCATCATCAGCTAAGTCAGATTTGAACATCTTTTCAACTTTTATATTAGGGTATGGTACACTATTTGTTATTTTCGGAACGACGTTGGCTTCCATGGTCATGAATTGACCGGTTTTCAATAAAACTTGAATTTGCACAAGTGGGCTTTCAATTACTTGCGGTGTTTCAGCTCCGAATGTAAATATAGTTAGTTTGGTGTCTTCTTTCACTTCTAGGTGCAAGTCTTCGGCTACTCTTTTCGTGATGTACGTCCTCTGACTTCCAGAATCTAGGAGGATGCGATAGGTTGAATGACGTTTGCTGTTTTTGTTCTTCTTGATCTTAGCGATAGCTGTTTGTAGGATGGTTGCATTTCTTTCGTTGATGTGAAACGTTTTAGACTGAGTTTCTCTTTTTACACCTCGTGTAGGACATAATGCTCTGTTATGTTTCCCATAAATTTTACAGTGATAACAATTGGTTTTCTTTCGGCATTGAGTAACGGTATGACCCAATCTGAGGCATGAAAAACATCTATTGATCAAACGTGATTGTCTTTGAGTGATTGTCTTATATTTTTCACAATTTTCGTTGAAGTGATTACCATTGCAAAAGATGCATTGAAATAATTTTCTTCTTTTAGGCTCGGGTCCTTCTTTATTCTCCCTTTCAGTGGTTTTTTGGGTTCCATTGGCGTTTTCGTATCTCCTTTTCTGCGATCCTTGGTTAAAGTGATTTCTCCTGTAGTCATTAGCTTGTCCTGGATTAAAGGAGAATCGTCCTGTCAGTCTAGCTGCCCCTGGTTGGAATGAGAGCCGTCTATTGTTGTTTGAAGATTCGTGATTAAAGAAGGCTCTTCTATTATCATGTGAAGTTCGCTGGTTGTGGAAGGTGGGTTGATTTTCACAGGATTGTCCTTGATTAGAAAAGAATTGTCCTGTATTGTTAGTTATTCTTCGATATCTGTAGGGGTTTGGATTGAAATTAAATAGTCTTTTCCTATTTCCAGTGGATTGCTGTGGTTGATTGCGTTCTTCCTTGGATGCAGTTTCACTCTGTTTATTGCTGACATGAAGTGCTTCTGTTGTGTAATTTCCATTCTGGTTGTTCTGGTTTTTATGCGTAGCTCGGTTGGCTTCTTCCCTAGCTGAAATGATGTTTTGCAACTTCTTTCGAATGTCATCGACAGTATTTTCCCTGATTTTCATCTTCATTTCATAGACTAAGTCCTCGGGAAATTTTTCTAATATGAGAAAACGAAGGTAGCTGTGTGTGGTATCTTCTCCTAAAGAGGCCAATATTCTCAAATGGCGGTCTATATCATCGAGGGCTCGACGGCACGTAGTAATATCCTTTCCTGCTGGTGGTATTTTATTGAGTGCAGAATAATGGGCGTCGATTAATTTACTAAGGCTTCCATAACGTTCTTTTAAGGAAGATATGGCTATATCATAATTGGCGTTGGTTGATTCTAATCCTTCTATTACTTGAAGTGCTGTACCTTGAAGAACAGTCTTGAGGTATAAGAGTTTGTTAACATTAGACAGATTTCTGTTGTGAACATTGGATTCAAATTGGTCCCAGAATTGGTACCATTGCAGGATGTTTCCATCAAAGGTGGGTAGAGACAGTTTGGGTAATTTTCCAGATACTACTTTGTCATCTTCCTTGTTCATGGTGGGTCTCTTAATCTTAAACTTCGCTTCACAGAGTACTTCTTCTGCTTCTAGTTGAATTGCAGAAATTTCCGAAACTTCATCAGGATCAGGGTTATTCACATATTTGAAATAATTGTTAAGATCTTCTTTCAATTTCCCCAGATAACTCTCTAGTTTAGCAGTAGAAGTCTCGTATTCTAATAAATTGTCTTCGGATGGACCTCGAAATTTGTCGACCAAATCAGATTTTAGTTCGTTTATTTTAATTACAGTTAAGTGCAGAACTCGCAAGAGGCATTCCTCCATCTTGGGGTGTCCTGTAAAGATGCGAAAAATTCCTAAATGAATATGAAATCAACCAACTGACATTGATGGTTTATCATGAAAATGTCAGCAAGTTGGTCCAAACATTCATTTATATTCAGCATCCTTGATGATACAAAGGTTGTGTAGGTAATTGTTTAGATTATCTAGATTAATAAAGGGAATTAAATGTTTGAATCGCTATTCAAAAGAATTTTTTCCAAATATAGTTAGGTATGAGTAACCACTTCATAATGTTGTTCCGCTTCGCTATACATATCATAGTTAAGAAAAAAAAAATAAAAGGGGGATGAGTGAAATAAAGGAAAACAGGGTTTTTTATTATTCAACACATTCAAGAAAAGAAAATTTTTTCAGAAGGATAATTGACCTGGCAACACTGTACTAAAGGTCCTTCAACTTTATTTCAGTACATATGTAACTCCGAATATTATTTCACAATTTTTATTTAATGATACTTGTATTATTTTAGATGTTGGTGCGCGTAGACCGGAGGCAGGAGTGTTGTGTTGGATCTGCTTCGCTAAATCTTCATGAAATGAGAGTCCTCCGTCCACTTCACTGATGTTCGATAGGGCGCGGTGACAAATATAGTCGAGTGGTACATGTGGTGTTTCAAGACCGTACCTTGCAGGGTTGCGCATCACTGGGTTGAGCATTTTTCGAGATGCGTGTGGATGCGTTGCGTTATACTGGGTTGAACATTTCTCGTTTGCACATTAATAGGTAAAACATTACAAAATGATACATTCATAATCACAATTTACTAACAAAAACATAATCTTCATGTAATCAGATCACTAAGAATTTAGTATTGTGAACTGAATCACATTCATTTTTTATTTACACAGCACTAAGTATTTGATACACTGACCACTGCACAAGTTTACCACCTCTACTCGTCACTAATTTAAAAGAAACTTTTCAAATCATGAGTGTATAGGTCAAGTAAAATAAATAGACCTACATTGGTATAATAGTATAAATTGGTATAATGATGTGTATCACCGCACAACAAAAAAAAATAAAAGGAAAAGTTTGCTTCACAGGAAAATGTTTCAAACTGTATTTATAAATTGTTTCACCTGCACCTGAATTTATTTTGTTTTATTTGGTATTATTACCCTTTATAAAGAACAACATTATGAAGCTAGAAAATTGAAGTAAAAGTTTAAAATAATTTTATAAGAGTAGATGACAAACAATTAAAATTTAATTGTAATGTGATCGCTTTCTTCACTCGCATTGTAAATTATACAAGAGTAAAGTACAATATATTTTTGTATTATAATTCTGATTCAAAGATAAATTATGATTTGAGATAAGGTTAATTACAATACAAGGTTGGAAATGTTTGTTGTTTAATTGGTTTTGTTGGTAAATTAATGTTTTTTAATGTTTATTTGTTGGTCATTTCACAAAAATCACTAAAGGTTAGTTTACTATCATTTAATTTGTGGCTAAAGGGTCACCTAGCAATAGGATATTGATAAGGTTAGGCTTTTAAATAAAAACAAATAGTTATTATGTGGCAGTTGTCTCTCTTGCTCTGCCCGAGTAAAACTTTAGCTCATGAAGATCCTTTTGTCTTGCCATCTATGAGCGTCCGATGAATTGAGTTTTTCTAGTGTAAATGGGAGTAGAACAATATTAATCAGATGAAAGTTTGCTTTCCTAGTTTTAAAGAGAGAAAAGGAATGAGAGAAAGCAAGAAAGAAATTTGAAATTAACTATTGAAGAAATTCTCTGATAATAGTATTCTTTCTGCTGGCTCTATGGACTTTTATTTCAAAATTTTACTGAGAATTTTCTTGTCAAACTGATCATATCAAATTGTAAATTCAAAGACCTATTATCTATTGGTTTCAAAGGGAAATTGTTGAAGAAAGTGATGACTGTGTCTCCATAGGTGTATGGTGAAATTATGATTAAGTTTTCTGCTCCCTTTCCTTGTTGTTGGGGGAAAGTAGAACCAAATAAGTAACTAGTCGGTATAGAGATCTCTTTTCTTAGATAATTCATAGGAAGGCAAGAGAGACTGTGCCGTTTTCTAACAGAGAGAGTACTTCAATGCTTGATATTTGTCTATCCGGTATTTGGGCACGGAAAGTGTTCAACAAGTGTTCACCGAGGTTTGTATAGATGGGAAAGTTGTAAACCTCTTTGTTGTGATTCATAACGCACGTCCCTGACGTTTTTACTTCTTAATAGTCTCATTTTTGTACTCCACCTTTTAACTAACTAAATAGAACGAATAAAGTTGTTGTACATACCAAATAGGTTTACACCGCTATCTAAATGGATCAATTACACTTTCACACACCACCGAATGAATGCACCGAATGATTTTAATTACTAGGAGAAGAGTTTTCTAGTTTTTTCAGTAATCTTTAGTATAAATTACAACTCACGACGCCATTTGTGGAAAAAAAGGGTACTGCCAACATGACGACACGAATGACAGCCTTACTTCATTATTTTACTTGTGATCCGTCTTGCCTTGCAATAAGGTTCACAGGTATAAGCAATGGCGGGAACTTTTATCACTGCGTGTATGATTGAGTATCTTATTCGCGATAATATTAAGAATTATTGATTTGTTGCTAAGAAATTTCACGAAAAAATAATTTTCCTTCTTTTACAGGTTTTGTTCACTAGTTATCTGATAAAATGGACTTCCTTTGAAAACAAGCTATGCACGACATGTACTTATTACCGGCTTGCGAATTATTGCAAATGGCGGCTGGAGTCCTTTCACCCCGACCGCGCACCATTTCCTAAATTATGTTATCACATTAATTTGGAAGCGGTTTTTTGATGAATTTGACACGATATTGGTTTAAAAATAATCATTTAGTCCTTCGGGAGGATAGATCACGTACCATCTAGCAATAATATGGATGTGTCTTCATCTCATTGAGAATAAAAGTGTATCTTAACGCCATCTATCTTTGAATGTTTGAATATGCGCTTTCTTAGGTTATGTACCAGAAAGAAAAAGTTTGATAGCTATCTGTTTGAATAACATTCTAGGATTCTTTTTAAATATCGAACAGGTTAATTTGAATATAAATTTGTAGATAAGACTGTAATCATGATGTGGTTTTAATATTCCATTGTTTTTCAACTTCCTTTCAAAGCAAAAAGGAAACGAAACATACTTATAAAACGTTACTTGTTTCTATGATGAATATTAACTACACAGCCAAAGTAGGGTGTGCTGACTAGTTTGTTGATGCAATAAATGATGATAAATTTCATTTCTTTGGTGTTGTCTTGTAAATAGTATTTCTGTTCTGTATGATTTATGTGTTTTAAGTAGAATGATGAATATCACGTTTAAATAAATAGATAACATTTATGAACACCCATCGATGCCCATCCTGTACCCAACTTTACTTTGCTCTGCTGAAAGTCTAGATCATTTCTCAGCTATCTTCACCATGTCGAAATGCCCATTATGAAGTTTGGGGGTATTATGATATGATAAAGAATAAAAATAGCTCAGGGTGAAATGAGAGGGCACTTCGAAAGGGATGAGTCAAAGCAAGGTTAGTTACCTGAGCAGATGTATTCGTTACGAGCAGTGCAGCTGGTAGAGGACTCGGCACCAATGGGTTCTCACAGGCTCCATCTAAAATGTTTATACAACAATGCCATCTCCATCTCTTATACATCAATCCTAAGGGGGAAGGGTCGTACCGTGGTACGACGCTTCTCCCTTTTCTCGGATCGAAACCAATATTGTTACACAAGCAGAGATGAGAAGTTAGCAAATAGTCAAATCATGATAAATACAATATGTGATGTATGGTGTAATACTGCCTCGTGTTTAACCTTGTTCAGAGTATTCGTGTAAGATGATGATATGTGACTACATAGAAGTATTCGCCGGTGCCTCATTAGTGTATATCTAAGTCCACCTGAATGATTCTCTCCTCCCTACCAATTAAGTAAGTCTACGTTCGGTAATGGTAGTAACCGATGACGAAGTTGGACATCCATGGGCGTCAATCCTGGATTCCTTAGGTTGCCGTTACCCCGACCACGGACCTCATGTCCCGGCCAGACGTAAAGACACTATATTATTATTATTATTAGTATAGGACTTTCGTGAAGCCTTCATATAAACAGCGCGTCCACACTGGACTGCATATCTCTCAATCAAATATAAGCTAGCAATAATGAAATAAACTCACAGGGAGTTTCGAGCTCGTATCAAATAAATAGTGGGTAATTCCACAAATCTTATTATCTCAGGCCTGAGAGACGCATATCATTATATTAACATATTATCCTATCAAATCGATAGTGTGTCTTCCGTAACCTCATGTACTGGTCTAGGTTCGTATTCAAGATAGTTTAAATGGAGTCAAACATGATGATGTCTGGTGTAGGTGGGTAAGTAAGGCACATGGTAAAATACATAACGCGACAAATTGAGAATTGTTAGAACCAACATACAAAAAATGGAGATGACTTAACTTCATTACTTCGGCCGTCCTCAGGAACTGGCTTGCTCCTTCACTAATTGTTACTGGAACTTCTTTGCCGGTTTGCTGGGAGAATGTAGTCGTCTGACGCTAGCTCGCATAATGGATGCATGAAGCAGGGCGGAAATCACTATCTCTATCTTTAAGTTGGCTGTTATGTACTTCCGGTGTTACCCGTTGCAAATTGACTATTTACATTTTGTACAAATGCAGTTCGCGAACGCTCGTCGCGACACCCTGCAGGCAGGGCTTTGTATGGGGCCCTTTAAACATAAATAAAAAGTATCGATGTCTCTTTTTCTCAAATAAGACCGTGTCAACCTTTTTCTTCATATGCCGTGATCTCAGAGTAAAAAACTATAGAGTCCGTCATATACATATTCTGTATGAGCTAGTGAAGCGTGAAGCGTCTCACTGTCGCCCATTCTAGTCGGTCAAAAAACTCAGTTAATTTTACAAAAATCAAGATATCTTTAAAAATCGAATGTTTTAGTATAAACTTTGTTTGCAAAAGTGAAAATATATAGTTTTTTACTTGTGAATTGATCATTAATACTAAGAACGGAAGCGTAAATAATCCGTAATAGCCATTTTATGCGTGATTTTTAACACCGTTTTTTTCCTGAATGGTAAGTGTTTTCACCAGAAAAACTTTGGTAGTAGCATTTATTAGTATCATGTCACATATTTCTCAGAGAGAAAGAGAAAAAATTTACGTTTTTAGGATTTGAAAAAAAATCCATACATTTTAGTATGGAGGTCCCTTGCAAGATAGTGCTACGCACATGGCTCCCTCCTTAGCAGTAAGAGCTGCTACTAAAACCTCCTTGGCCGTGACACTGGCACATACATTGACAAATGTCAAGCCGTGTCAGAAAATTTGAAAATAGACACCAAAGAAATTTGACCTCCGAGCGAAGCAAGGAGGTTTTTGTTCTGAGTAGACACCTATGTGGTCGAGACCATAGATTTAGTACTTCGCGCGTGGCGCTTTTAACCAGATTGCGCTCTTCCAAAAATTATGCGAGCAGAGTAGGATGTAAGATGAGATCTTAGACTATACAGGGTGTTAATTTGATTGCGTGCCAAAGCTCAGGGGCGGAGTCAGTATCAGTAACTTAACAACTTTTCCCATGTAACATAGGTCGAAATATGAAATCAATTTTTGATCTCCCTTAGAAACTGCATCAGCTGAAGCACATTTTGAATAAAAGGTCAAATTTGGTTTTTCGTATTTCGACCTATGTTCCTTGGGAAAAGTTGTTCATTTCCTAATACTGATCCCGCCCCTGAGCTTTGGCACGCAATCAAATTAACACCCTGTATAATACTAACGTATAGATGAGATGAAGCTGTCCCTTTCTAATAGATTTTGCATGACATTTTGTTTATGTTGCCATGACAACATCAACAAAATGTCATGCAAAATCTTTGTTTAAAATCATTTTACCAAAGAGTTTTTAATCCAGATAAATCAAAAGAAAATGATTTTCTGCATTTATCAATATTTAATGAAAACTGAGAGAGAAGTTTATACTTTGCACGTTGAAAATTATTCAAATAAGTATTTAAAAATACGTATAAATATAAATTTGTGTATATAAAAGTTAACATTTTGCACGGAAATTGTGCAAACTTCATTAGTATGGCAATAATTAGAAAGGGACGAAGTACATCGCCTATGATGTCTTGCTTAGACTATATAAGTCACTGAAGAGTACGCTTTCATGGTAAATGTAAGATCATTGGTCGAGATAGACTGCTGTCAAATATTAGCACTACGGTTTAAAACCTGCTCATGAACTTTGTGTGCGGTTTTAGCGCGCTAATGGTTCAAAACTTGCTCGTATTCACTCGTTTAAGCGACGTGACGTCATCAGTGACGTCACTTTAGCGCGCTATCATTGCATACGAAAATGAGGTAGTGCAGCGTGTGCGAAACGTCAAATTCATAAGATATTTGTCATCAATCTCGTTTTCGACAGATTTTTTTCAACTTTCATTTGGGTTTTTAGATTTAATTATCTTATCGAATAATCATTAACTCTCAATAATTTCTTAAAACGCAAAACAAAATCATAATTTTAATTTTTCTCAGTGACATTGTCATAAGCGCGCTCTAGTCTGGTTTAAAACTGTATTCGATCGTATTCGACGAATGCACGCATATAGAAATAAACCGAATAGAATGTGATGTGTGCGTTGAATTCAAGAAACAATCCGTAGTGTAGCTATGTTCCAAATTGTACAAACGCTGCTAAAAGCGTATACAGTACTGACGCACGGTCCAAATTGATTTTGCACGCTCACAAAGCTGTCACTGCTTTAATGGTTCTAATCAATTTGGAATGGATTTAAGCGCGCTCACCTGTTCATCTGTCAAAATGTCAGTTTTGTTTTTACTTTCTTTAACAAGGCTAAGCTAATCCCTCAAAAATGTGCGCCAAATCCACTCTCATTTCCATTAGAGACAAACTCATTAAAATCAAAACTTGAGAAACATCAGCTGGCTGCAAATGTGTGGGATTTTATACGTGTCAAATCGAATTTGACATTAGCGCTTTCACTGCTCCACCTATTTGACTAAAGCACTGATAGATTCTGCTCGTTACGACGTTGGGTGAGACACGTGTTCGGGATAGAATTGCCTAAATCTTTACTTTTCCTAAGTGATTTTGAATTTTGTGTTGTGTTTTGGTGGTGGTTACTAAACAACAGGTATTAATTTGTGTATTTATGTTAGACCCGGAACCCCCCGACGGGGGCGGCAGCAGAGATGGTAGTGGTGAATCCTCTAACAAACAGGTGAATGATATGGAGGTCGACTCAAATTCGAGTCTCAAAAGACCTGCCACCAATCCAGTCCCTCCCGGTAATTCGACCAAAAAAACGAATCGTCCCCCTTCTGACTCAACACAAAGCACTTATTCCAACCCGAAGTTTTTAGAGGATTCACAACTTCCATATTCTGATCACGATACTTCGCCGTTCATTGTTCACATAACACGCGTGGAACCTGACCCATCAGCTGGAATGACTATTCGGGCGCTTAAACTGGCTCAAATGCTCCATAAAA
Organism: Athrips mouffetella; assembly: GCA_947532105.1. Taxonomy (NCBI): domain Eukaryota; kingdom Metazoa; phylum Arthropoda; class Insecta; order Lepidoptera; family Gelechiidae; genus Athrips; species Athrips mouffetella. The sequence goes on along the minus strand of OX383960.1, from coordinate 17,604,436 downwards.
AAAATGTGACAGATATTGTTATGGGTAGTATCAAAGGTATTGGTCGAAACAAGGTTGCCTTGGAATTCAGGAGTGCTCAAGCTGCCAACAAGTTCCTAACAGAAAAAGTTCTTGGTGACTCTTACTCCGCGCAAATACCTAAGTATCATATTACACGGATGGGTGTCCTACGTGGCATTCCCACAGACTGGTCGTTAGAAGAATTAGTTGAAGGTCTCCAATATACTAATAAATGTGGTCCTGTGATAAAGGCCAGACGCTTAAACAGAAAAACATTTAAAGATGGGGTAGCCCAGTGGCCAGCTTCAACAACAGTAGTCATTACTTTCCAGGGCCAGATCCTCCCAGAAAGGGTATACTGCTTCCATTCTGCAATTGCTGTTGAAACTTACCAACTGCCTACCATACAGTGTCACCAATGCTGCAGATTTGGGCATGTAGCTGATCAATGTCGCTCCTCACCTCGTTGTTTCAGATGCGCTCAGAATCACCCCGGCTCCTCTTGCTCTGTCCCAGATTCCTCCGCTTCTTGTCTTCTGTGTCTTGGAAGACACAGCAACGGACCCCTCTTGCCCTGAACATTCCAGACAAAGGGCCATAAAAATGGTTATGTCTGATGAATTCCGCCCTGTCCGTCCCTCATATGCAGAAAAGGCCCGCACAGTATTTGCTACCCCAACTTCACCCCCGCTTTTCTCCCAACAATCCGATATCCTTCCATCGTCCCCCTCTACCCCTACTCACTCATATAAAAAAACAGTAATTACTACCCGTTCCCCTCGCCCCTCCCCTGTCAAATCATATGATGCTGACCTCCAAAACATCCTGAACACACCAACATCTACCCAACCAAATGGTTGCGCCCTTAATCCTTCAACCCATCCCCCCCAACATCATTGTCCCCCTCCTTCCCCCTCCCCCAGTGAAAACTTGTTGAGCCTGCTGCTATCCGTAGTAGTCAACATACTCACAAAATTCAGCGATGCTATACCGTCCAACGTCCTTGAAATACTAGAGTCTCTCCTTGTCCACCTAAAAAATAATGGTTCATATAGCCCAATGGAACTGTAAAAGCATAAGACACAAAAAACCTGATCTTATATATTTATTAAACAGATTCCATCCTGTCGTCTTTGCTGTCTCGGAGTCTTGGCTACGTCCTGGTTCCCATTTCAGGGTGCCAGGGTACTCTTGTCTCCGGGATGACAGAGATGACGGTAGGGCAGGATCTGCCCTTTTGGTTGATCGTAGAATTTCCTTCTCCCAAATGTCTATCCCTCCTCATACTGATGATTTCCATGTAGTAGCCGTCAAAGCTATGAACATTTCATTTGTTTCTGTGTATATCCCTCACCCTTCTGGTAGTATTATCTCTGAATTAAAATCCCTTCTCCTTTCTTCCTTATCGGGTAGTATTGTCATACTTGGAGACTTTAACTGTCACCACCCCCTTTGGGGATCATCTCATTCCTGCTCCAATGCAACTTTCTTACTGGACCTTCTGGATGAATTAAATCTTTGTATAGCCAATGATAACTCTCCAACTCGCAGGACCCAACTCAGAGGAGACTCTCCAGAGTAGAAGTTGCGTTGACTTGACTTTAGCTTCTCCAGATGTCATATCTGCTCTCTCCTGGAAAGTTCTTCCTCTCTCATATGGGAGTGACCACTTTCCTATTATATCCTCTATTAGTCGTCCCTCCCCCCCTCTCCTGATCCTACTCCATTGCTTAAGTATCGAGTGAAACAGCCTGATTGGCACAAATTTTCCTCCCTATTAGACCCTTTAATCGCTTCCCTCCCCCCTATTAATCCTCAAAACTTATTAGAGGTCTACAACTTATTTGTAAATTATTTCTTATCAGCTGCTGACCAGTCCATCCCTCTAAAAAATTCTGCCCGCTGTAAAATTCCTTCACCCCCGTGGTGGGATTCTGAGTGTACTGAAGAAACAAAAAAACGCATCACTTCTGAATTGAAATTTGCTGAAGAGTTAACATCATTTGATAGGTTTTTAGAGTTTCAAAAAATTACAGCAAAATCCAAAAGAGTCCTCTCAAAGAAAAAGCGCCTTGGGTGGTGGAAATTTTGCGAATCCCTGTCCCCCTCCACTCCCCCCTCTTTAGTCTGGAAGAAAGTTGGATGTTACCGCCGTTCTGTAACTTCCAACAACATAACATCCAATGAGACAGATCTTTGGCTACCTGGCTTTATAGATAAACTCGCCCCTCCAT